>CM057458.1:1396202500-1397452500 GCA_016271365.2 Neoceratodus forsteri | reverse complement strand
TTCTGGACACCCTTAATATGTCCCGAACACTTTCTGAGAGATGCACACCTGCATACCCTAGGTCTTCAAGAGCCAGGCCCTGAGGTGGAGGGACTGGAGGATGGGGTAGAGGAGCCTCCCCTGAGAGGATGTCAGCTGGTTGAGCCTCCTGGGGAGGCAAATCGGACTGGCCACTGACAGAGACAGTAGCACTGAATACCATGGTTGTCTGGCCCAGTCTGGGGCTATGACGATCACGGTAGCAGGCTGAGACCTCAGCTTGACTAGGAGTCTGAGAATCAGGGCAAAGGGAGGAAAAGCTTACAGGAACCTGTTTGACCAATCTAGAAGCAGAGCCTCCAGTGGCACTGAGCCCCAAACAGGAGGCCTGCAACAATACAGAGGCAACTGGTGATTATCAGGGGTTGCAAAGAGTTCCATCTCTGGAACCCCTCACCTCCTGAATAATGACAGGAGGACTTGTCTGTTCAGGACCCACTCATGATGGCCCTGGCTGACCCTGCAGAGAGCATCTGCTAGGACACTGTCCTTCCCTGGTAAGTGGACTGCTGACAGGGAGATGTCCAGGGAGTAGGCCAGATTCCAAATTCTCATGGACTCTGTGCAGAGAAGACAGGACCTTGTTCCCCCCTGCTTGTTGATATAATACATGGTAGTGGTGTTGTCTGTCCTGACTTGCACCAGCTTTACCTGCAACAATTTGGCAAATGCCTGGATTGCTAGGAACACTGCCCTGAGTTCCAGAAGGTTGATGTGCAACAGAGACTCCTGAGGAAGTCAAGTCCCATGAGCAGTGTGCTCTCCCAGGTAAGCACCCCAGATGAGCAGGAAAGCATCTGTTGTCAGCACCACAGAGGGAGTCTGCTGTAGAAAGGGGACTCCCACTCTGAGATAGTCCATATCCTGCCACCACTGGAGAGCTTGCAGAAGGGTGGAAGATACTGGGATCAGTTTGGCCAGAGAATCCTTCCTCTGGGACCAAACGGGACATCAAATGGAACTGAATGTCCCTCATCTGAAACCTGGCTCCTGGGACCACAGCTGTGGTAGAGGCCAGGTATCCCAGGAGTTGCAGGAAGTACCTTGCTGGTCGAGGAACCTGAAGGTGGAAGGACCCTGCCAACTGAATGAGAGCCTGTGCCCTTCCTAGAGGCAGAAAGGCCTTTGCCTGGAGTGTGTCCAGCTCTGCCCCTATGAAGTCTAGAACCTGGACAGGTGTCAAGACTGACTTTTGGAAATTCACTAAGAATCCTAGAGACTGGAGTGTTACCTGTGTGAGCTTCAAAGACTCCTTTACTTGTTGGGAGGATTAGCCTACCAGTAGCTAATCGTCCAGGTAAGGATAAACAGAGGCCCCTTGCTTTCTTAGGAATACCACTACCACTGCTAGGAACTTTGTGAACACCCTTGGTACAGAGGTAAGCCTGAAGAGCATGGCCCTGAACTCGTAGTGGCCTGAAGGCAGTCGAAACCTGAGGTATTTTCTGTGGGACTGCCTGATGGGTATGTGAAAGTAGGCATCCTTTAGGTCTAGGGATGCCAGCCAATCCCCTTGTCTGGGTAGGTAGGATTGTAGCCAAAGAAAAAATTACTCACCTTAGTAATTGTGTTCCTTCTAATGGAGTCTTGCTGTATTCCGACTATATGCAGTTAGCCCCAGTACTTGAACTGCTCCAGAGAGGAAAGAGTTAACTCTATGCCAAGACATAGAACGTTGAGCTTGAGCTCGGTTTTCAGACCTCTGTCCCAGGTACTCACCAGTGTAACCATCAGATTCTTACGAGCCCTATACTAACCAACTAACAACCCAGAAATAGTTTTTAGAACTTTTGTGCCAAAGGGCAAAAGACATCAATTTTAGGGTCCAAAGACTCTAGTCGAGACCCCCAAAAAGAATCCAAGTAGGTAATAAAACAAAGGAACAAGAAACAATCTTCAATTAAGAAGAGGCACCCAGGTATACCCCTGGGGTACAACACTGCGCCTACCGACCCACATCCCCAAACAACTAGCTTCTAGGAGGGCAAACAACATGAAGTCTTGCTGTATTCTGATTATATGCAGACTACCAAGCAGTACCCCCAAAGAGGAGGGAACTACAGAACCTATTCTGGGAACAGGGTCTGCAGTACCAAACCTAGCATCACTTCTAGCCTGAATGTCCAGAGAGTAATGCTTGGTAAATGTGTGAACAGTCTTCCAGGTGGCTGCTTTACAGATTTCCACTAAGGGTATGTCTCTAGCTGCTGCGACCGAAGCAGCTGTACCTCTAGTGGAGTGAGCCCTCTGGCCCAAGGGTGGTTCTTTCCCCAATTTTGAGTAGCAGAACTGTATGCGAGAGACAATCCACCTAGCAATAGTTCTATTGGTGGCAAGCTTGCCTTTATCCTCCTCCCCATACGTGAGAAACAGCTAGGAGCAGTCATTTCTATGGGGCTTAGTGGATTCTAAGTAATAACTCAGAACCCTCTTTACATCGAGGCTGTGTAATCTCCTCTCTCCAGAGGAGGAGTGATCAGTGAAAAATACAGGCCATGTCATAGATTGGTTCAGATGGAAGTCTAATACCACTTTAGGGAGGAATTTCCTATTTGTACTAAGGACCACCTTATCCCTATGGATTGAGATGAAATCAGGTTCCACTGATAAGAGCCTGTAACTCACTGATTCTCCTGGCAGAGGTAATGGCAACCAGGAATACAGTTTTCCAAGTTAGATACTTGAGCTCAGCTGAGCAAAGGGGTTCAAAGGGAGGCTGCATTAGCTGTGCAATACAGATATTCAGGTCCCACAATGGAGTCGGATCCTTGAAGGGAGGACTGATATGAACCAAACCTTTAAAGAATTTCTTGAAAACTGGGTGGGAAGCTAGAGAAGAGCCTTTCCCAGTCGAAAGAAAGGCAGAAATAGCTGCCAAATGCACCTTGAGAGTGGTTGGCCGAAGGCCTAAACTGTTAAGATATACCAAATAATCTAAGGTAGAGGCAATACCAGCTGAATGTGCCTCTGAGAATACCAGAACCCAAACCTCCTCCATTTAGAATCATAAGTTTTCCTAGTAGACAGTTTTCTACTGGCCTTAAGGATATCCAGAGCTGACTGAGAGAGACGCAGGTCTGCATATTCTAGCTCCTCAAGAACCAAGCATTGAGCCTGAGTGTGTGAAGGCTGGGGTACAATATCCTCCCCTGAGCAGAGGTGAGGAGGTTGAACTGTCTGGGAAGGCACAGGGGGATTGCCACAGTGACAATAGTAGAGGATACCAAGGCTGCCTGGCCCAATCCGGGGTTATCAGAATCACAGTGCAGGGTTGGGACCAGATCTTGACTAGAACCTTGAATATCAAAGGAAAGGGGGGGGAAAGCATAGAGAAACCTGTTGGTCCAATCTAGAGGAAGAGCCCCCCGCAGAGGGGGCCTGTAGCAGAATAGAGGGAGCTGATGGTTGTCTGGGGCTGCAAAGAGATCTATCTCTGGGGTGCCCCATTTCTTGAAAATGGTCTGGAGGATGAGAGGATTCAGGGCCCATTCATGGTGACCTTGAGAGATCCTGCTGAGAGCATCTGCAAGTACACTGTCCTTCCCTGGAAGATGCAAAGCAATCAGGGAATCCTGCAGAAAATAAACTAATGACCATATTTTCATGGCCTCGGTGCACAAGGCAGAGGAACGATTGCCCCCCTGCTTGTTGATGTACCACATGGTTGTGGTGTTGTCTGTCCTGATCTGCACCACTTTCCCCTGAATTAAAGTCGAAAATGTCTGAAGGGCCAGAAAGACAGCCCTGAGTTCAAGAAGATTTATGTGAAGGAGACTCCTGATGGGACCAAGTCCCCTGAGCAGAATGCTGATCCATGTGGGCTCCTCATCCCAGCAGAGAAGCATCTGTGGTGAGAGTCACTGTGGAAGCCTGACTGAGGAAAGGAATCCCTTGCCTCAAACTGTCCTCTTCCACCCACCACTGGAGGGCCTGTTCCAAAGTTAAAGTCACTAGAACCAACTTGGAGAGGGGATCTTTTTTCTGAGACCAGAAGGCTCTTAGGTGAAATTGGATGTCCCTCATCTGAAACCTTGCCCCTTGCACTACTGCAGTGCAGGCTGCCATGTGCCCTAGCAACTGCAAGAAATGTCTGGCTGGCCGAGACACAAGTGGACGAAAAGAGGAGGCCAGAGAGGTGAGAGATTGTACCCTTGATAGAGGAAGGAAGGCCCTGGCCTGAACAGTGTCCAGCTCCATTCCTATAAATGTGAGAAGCTGAACTGGCTCCAGAACAGACTTTTCCAGATTTAGAATGAATTATGGAGTGTAGAAGATTTTGAGTGACCCCTAGAGCTGATCTGACTTGATCTGGGGACTGACTTACTATAAGCCAGTCATCCACGTAAGGAAACAGTAGGATGCCTTGTCTTCTGAGGAAGGCCACCACTACTGCTAGGCATTTGGTGAATACTCTTGGGGAAGATGTTAGGCCGGAAGGCATTGCTCTGAGCTGGTAATGGCCTGAGGGCAGTTCGAACTGGAGGTACTTTCTGTGGGACTGCCTGATAGTATGTGAAAATAGTCATCCTTGAGATCCAGAGAGGCTAGCCAGTCTCCTGGTCTCAGAGAGGGAAGAATAATTCCCAGAGTCACCATCTTGAACTTTGGCTTTAGTATGTGTTTGTTTAGGTACCGTAGATCCAGGATGGGTCGCCACTCCCCTGTCTTTTTTAGGGTAAGGAAGTACAATCCTTTTCTCCTGTGAATGAGAGGTACACTCTCCACTGCCTGCAGCAGCAGTAGAGAAGAAACATCTGTTTCTAAGGCCTGTGTTTCCTCTTTCGAGGAAGGACAGAAAGCCTTTGCTCTCAACTTTGGGAATCTGCTGAAGCTGGTAACAAGACCCTGGCTCACCCCTTCCAAGACTTCCAGGCCTGGAAAACGTGAGCCAGTCTGCCCAATACAGGGATTGGGGAGGTGGCCCTGGCTGACACATCGGGGTGTCTGTTTGGCAGGGGACTTAGACTGAGAGGAGGATGTAGCCCTTGTCATCCCCCTTCTGCCTCTTCCCCTAAAGAACCCCCTCTGCTGAAAAGAAGAGGAGGCTTGGGCCTGGTAGAAAGGCTGTGAAAAGATCTACCCCTGCCAGCCCTGGATTGCTGTCTCTGAGGAGTGGTCTGCCTTTCTTTGGCAGCAGCACTCCTGTAAGTATTCCTATATTCGTTCATCTTTTTCATGTACGCCTCTGCTTGTTCCATAAACAGAGAGTTACCAGTGACAGGATAATCCATGGCCTTGGTCTGGGTATCCTGAGATAAACTGGTACACCTGAGCCAGGCAAATCTCCTCATGGAAACAGATGTAGCCATGACCCTAGAATGAACATCATTTGAGTCCACAGCAGCATGAAACTGGACCTTAGAAGCTTCAATGCCATCCACAGCCACCTGCTCCAGTTCCTTGGCCAGCTAGGGAGGGGCATTCCTAGCCAGCTCCAGAACCATATCCCACCTGGACTTCTGGTATCTGGCTGTACATGCCATATAATTGGATTGCCTGAGTCCCAAAGAGAATGCCAAGTACTACTTTTTTGCCATGGCATCCACTTTCCTAAAGTCCTTATCTGGGGGGTGAGATGCCAGGGGAATGTTAGCCGTGTCAAAGGCTGCAGCTTGCACTACCCCAGCATGGCTGCAGGGTTAATAAGGAAATCCATACCAGGGCCTGACAGAGCATACCTCCTGTCCATTTTCTTATCCACAGGAGGTATGGATGTTGGAAACTGTAATATTTCCTGCGTCTGTTTCCCGAGGGACATGTGCAGAGGGATAGACACCCTTTTTGACTCTGGGACATCCATCATTTCAACACAGTCAGGCTCCTCCTGATCCTGTTCAGCTTCTTCCACTGGAAGCTGAAAAATCTCAGCCACCTTCTTGTAAAACATGAAGTGGGAGGGGGACTCAGAAAGCCTGGGAGGAGAAACATTAGAAGGCCTGTCTGGGGAGATGTCTGGCTCAATAGGCTCATTTAGGTCTTCAAAATCCTCATCGTCATCATCTTTATCTCCTTCCCACTCACCCTCATAAAATGCTTCAGGGTCATACTCAGAAGCAGACAAGTCCGACCGAACCGACAGTCTTTGTGTTGGTTCAGTCGGAACAGGACGAAGCGACTGCACAATAGCGATCGCTTTGGCTATCTCGTCAGTGGTCGGACCATGGGAACCAGGATCCGAACCGGCTGACTTGCACTTTCTTTTTGCAGGGACCGATTCCGCGAAATCGGCTCTCCTTTTGCCCGAGGAGGTATCGCCCAGGTCAGTGGGCACCCCCTCAGGTTCGTTCGGAACCGAACCGGGCTGGCCATCCGGGTCAGCGGATTTTTCGGCCTCCCTTTCCTTCAGCTTACTTAAATGTTTTTCAACAGTGGCCTTAGGAAAGTTCCTGCACATTTGGCAGTCTTCTTTGAGGTGGTCAAACGCCAGACAATACACAAAGATGAGGTGGGGATCAGCCTTGGCAAAAGCCTCCCCACACTCGGTGCAGTGTTGAAACCCAGTGGGCTAGGTTTTCTTTTCGGGTTTCTCAGACATGCCTTTAAACACAAGTCACCCTTACCAGCGTTCAAGCCAGGCAACTACCAAATCTATCAGTTCCAACCGTGTCACGGGTCGGATGAAAGAA
Organism: Neoceratodus forsteri; assembly: GCA_016271365.2. Classification (NCBI taxonomy): domain Eukaryota; kingdom Metazoa; phylum Chordata; order Ceratodontiformes; family Ceratodontidae; genus Neoceratodus; species Neoceratodus forsteri. The sequence goes on along the minus strand of CM057458.1, from coordinate 1,397,445,835 downwards.
CCGGAGAAATCAATGTTCTTTTTCAGGAACCGACAGATACCGGAAAACCACACTAAAACACCTGTAAAACACAGAACAACAAATCGCTTCAGTTCCCAACCAGACCGACCAGGAAGAAACTGAAAACAAAAACAATTTATTTACAAACCACACTACTACCTACTAATACACTTACTGTACCGGGACAGAGATGTAAAGACTGAAAAAATTAAGAAGTGGTTTATTAAACTGACCGATTTTACCACAACCAAACTGAACCGAAGTGAAGGAGAGATTCTCCGAGGCGACTTTACAGTAAGGCGGAGAAAAGAATCTGATGGTTACACTGGTGAGTACCTGGGACAGAGGTTTGAAAACCGAGGTTGAGCTCAACTTTCTATGCCTTGGCACAGAGTTAGCTCTTTCCTCTCCAGGGCAGTTCAAGTGCTGGGGCTAACTGCATATAGTTAGAATACAGCAAGACTTCATGTTGTTTGAAGCAGTCATTCTGAACTTTGGCTTTGAGAGATGCCTGTTCAGGTATCTGAGATCTAGGATGGGCTGCCTTTCCCCATTTTTCTTTAAGGCAAGGAAGTACCTGGAGTACAACCCCTTTCCCCTGTGCTGAGGTGGCACAGGATCCACTGCCTTTGAGAGAAGGAGGGTGGAAACATCTGACTCCATCAAAGCTGTTTCCAAAGGACTGGCAGGCTTGAAGGGCCTTGCTCCCAATTTTGGGAAAAACTTGAAGTTGAGAGCAAGACCCTGCTCTACTATCTCAAGGACCCATTTGTCTGATGTGATGGACTGCCAGGCCTGGAGATATTAGGCCAGCATGCCTCCTACAGGGGTGGGGAGGCAGCCTGAGCAGGCTCCTCGGGGTGTCTGCTTGGCAGGAGTAGAGGACTGTGAGGTGGAAGCAGCTCAGCCGGCACCTCTCCTGCCCTTCCTCTGAAGAACCCCCTGGGTTGTTGGAGAGAAGGGAAAGCCTTGGCCTGATGGAATGGCTTGGGGTAAGGTCCACCCCTGCCCCCATCGGCCTGTTGCCTCTGAGGAGTGGCAGACTTCTCCTTTGCAGAAGCACTTTCGTATGCTACTCTGTATTCATTCATTTTCTTCATATGCTTCTGTCTGTTCCCCAGAGAATTCTGTGTGAGGGGAAAGTCGAGAGCATTATTTTGGGTATCCTGGGAGAGGTTGGTACATCTCAGCCAGGAAAACCGTCTAAGGGAAATGGCAGATGCCATAGCCCGAGAAGCTGCATCACTGGTGTCCACAGCCATATGAAACTGGGAATTGGATGGCTGAATTCCCTAGATGGCCATCTCCTGAATGTCAGCTGCTAGTTCAGAGGAGGTCTTCTGAGCCAACTGTTGGACTGATTCCCACAGGGACTTTTGATATCTAGAGGCATAGGTCATGTAAGAGGCCTGCCTGATACCCAGGGAGGAGGCCAAGTAAGTTTTCTAGGCCAGAGTCTCAATCTTCCTGGAGTCCTTATCATGAGGATGGAAAGCCAGGGGAATGCCAGCCTTTTCACAGGCTGCAGTCTGAACAACCCCCACATGGCTGCAATGGCCAGACAGAAACTCGGTACCATTGCCAGCCAGGACATACTTTCTGTCCATCTTTTTATCCAGAGGAGGAACAGAAAAGGAGGTAGTCTAAAGAAACTTTAGGGTCTGTCTCTTCAGGGATTTATGAATGGGAATGGAAAGTCTCTGGGAAATGGAGCTCCATCATCTCCCTGTAGTCTTACTCCTCATCCTCCTCCTGCCTGGCCTCCTGGACAGACAGCTGCAGAGTCTCTGCCACCTGCCTCATAAAACGGAAATGAGAGGTAGCCTCTGAAGAGACTCAAGGAGGGGATTCGTACTGTGGATAATCAGGGGAGACCTCAGGCTCAATGAGTTCCCCTTCATCATCATATTCATATTCAGACTCATAGTACTCCTCAGGGTCTAAGGGACCAGAAGGAGTGGAACTGGCAGGCACCTGAACCGGTGGCTGCCCAACCGGTCGCTGAGTCGGTTCACTGAAACCGGACTGCAGACACTGCACAATATGAATAGCCTTCACGATTTCTTTAGTGGCTGGAACCACAACCATTTGTTTGTGCGGTTCCAACCCAGACTTTTTAGACTTTTTGGACGGTGCGGAATCTGGGGTTGACTCAGACTGTCTCTTATGCAATGAAGACTCACCTTGGTCGGCAGGGTCGGTAACCCGATCGGCCAGTTCGGTTGAACCAGACCCAACATCCTGAGAGGATTTCTCCATTCTCTCCTTCAATTTACTCAGCCTTCTATTGAGGGTAGATTGGGGAAAGTTGGTGCAAATTTCACAGTCTACTTGCAAGTGGTTGAAACCCAAGCAGTGCAGACAGACCAAGTGTGGGTTGGCTTTGGAAAATTGCTCACCGCATTCGGTGCAATGCTGAAACCCAGTGGGACCATTTGTTTCTCTTGGGTTTCTGTGACATAACCCTTCAAATCTGAAGTTTAACCCAACGGCTTAGTTAATCCAGTTAAGCAGTGCCCAAACTGAAATTTCATCTGCAAATGGCTTAGTCAGGCCCGGATAAAGGATTTAAATTTAAAAAAATATTTATCCCTGGTGGCTTAGTTAGGCCGGGTTAAAAGAGAGAAGACGAGGTCCTGACAACCAAGGGTTCAGCACTGGAAACAAAAACCAAGAAAAACTCGGTTTCAGTCAGAACTTTGCACCAGTACCCAAAACTAAAGAAAACACACTCCATGGAAGAAATAAAGATTTGGTCTCCTCACGGTCCGCAGAACCGACTGGAAACCGAAAAACTTAACCAGCTGAGAAGACTACACTATACAGAGGACAGAGGTTTGAAATAAACACTAACAATATTAAACGGATGGTTGAAAAACGGACTAATTTAAACTTTAACCGAAGCAGAAGAGGAGCAATCTCCGAGGTGTCTTTACTGGTGAGTGGAGTAAAGAATCTGATCAGTTACTAGAATGTACCGAGGATGGTGGTTTAAAAACCAAGCTCGAGCTCAACGTTCTAAGCATTTGCATAGAGTTTAACTCTTTGTTCTCCGGGGTTGCTGAACCGGTCGGTCATACTGCATTTGTCAGAAAACAGCAAGATTTCACGTTGTTTGAATGAGTATTTCTGCTCAATGTTCACAAAAGAAAGGGATGGCCCAATACCGCAGGGGAAAGGGTGGAAAGGGGGGCAGAGACAACAGATGAGGTCATCCAAGAGGATAGAGTTCTGAAGGGCCTTAAAGAACTGCAGGAGGACAAGACCTCAGGACCGGATGGTGACACCCAAGAGTCTTGAAGGAACTGGTGGAGTTGTTGGCAGGCCCTCTGACAGAGCTGTTCAACACCTCCTTGGAGATGGGGAATGCACCCAGCGACTGGAGGATGGCTCACGTGGTGCCCCTTCTCAAGAGTGGACCCAAGGACCAACCAGGTAACTACAGACCAGTGAGCATGACTTGCATAGTGGGAAGTTGATGGAGACCATTCTGAAAGATAGGCTGATAACCTTTCTCAATAGCAATGGCCTGCACGATGAAAGACAGCAGGGTTTTGTCACGGGAATATCTTGCCAAACGAACCTGATTGACTTGTTCGACTGGGTCACTAGGGCAGTCGACGAAGGCCACACTGTGGATGTCTTGTATCTGAACTTCAGCAAGGCTCTCAACTCTGTACTACCCAGGAGGTTAATGAGCAAGCTGAGGGACATGGGGGCAGGGGAAGAAAAAAAGTATTCACCATAGTAATGCTATTTCTCCTAATGGAGTCTTGCTGTATTCAGACATAATGCAGTTAGCCCCAGCACTTGACCTGCCCCAGAGAGGAAAGAGTTAATTCCATGCAGAAGCATGGACCGTTGAGCTTGAGCTTGGTTTTCAAACCTCTGTCTGTGGTACTTCCCAGTGTAACCATCAGATTCTTATGAGCAACTAACTAACTAGGCACTAAGATATGGAAATTGTTTGAAACATATAGCGTAAAGGCAAAAAATAGTTTTGGGGTCCAAAAAGACTCAAGTCAAGAACCCAAGAAGAAAAAAGGTAGTGACAATTTAGGCTATGAACATAAGAATAATAAACATAACAGCTACCCCACCAAAAGGGAGGGTACAAGGTACACCCCTGAGGTGCAACACTGTACCTGCCAGCCCACTTCCAAAAAACAGGTTCTGAGAAGGGAGGCGGGGAGGAGGTCTGAATACAGCAAGACTCCATTTGAAGAAACAACATTACTACGGTGAGTAATTTTTTCTTCAAACAACATGAAGTCTTGCTGTATTCAGACATAATGCAGACCTCCAAGAAGTTCCCTATGGAGGAGGGAATGCAGAACCTACTTTGGGAACAGGCTCTGCAGTACTGCTGTGCCAAACCTAGCATCATTCCTAGCCTGGATGTCCAGGTAGTAATGCTTGGTGAATGTATGTACCGTTTTCCAGGTGGCTGCTTTACAGATCTCTAACAAGGGAATATCTCTGGCTGCAGCTAGAGAGGCAGCTGTACCCCTAGTGGAGTGAGCCCTCAGGCCTGAGGGGGTGTTCTACCCAATTTGTCATAGCAGAATTGTATACAAGAAACAATCCACCTGGCAATAGATCTTTTAGTGGCAGGCTTACATTTCCCCACTTCACCATAAGTGAGAAAAAATTGAAGACAGTCATTTCTGTGTGCCTTAGTATGCTTTATGTAGTAGCTAAGAGCCCTTTTAACATCCAAACTGTGTAATCTTTTTTCCCTTGAAGAAGAATGGTCAGTGAAAAACACAGGGAGCGATATGGACTGGTTTAGGTGGAAATCCGATACCACTTTAGGCAAGAACTTCCTATTAGAGTCTTAGGACCACTTTATTCCTATGGAAGGATATGAAGTCAGGTTCAACTGACAGGGCCTGTAATTCACTAATCCGCCTGGCAGAAGTAATAGCTACCAGAAATACAGGTTACTCACCTATAACAGGAGTTCTAGGAATGGTATATGTTGTTCATCCACACTGGCAGGTTCCTTGCCGCTTTAAATCTTGCCGGAAGGTCTTCAAGCTGGCTCCTCCCACCCACCCGGGTGGTAAAACTCTCGGCTCCGCCCCATGACGTCAGGTCTAGCCTGCCAGCTAGCAGCGTCAAGCCGGGAGGTCAGTAACATGGATGAACAACATATACCATTCCTAGAACTCCTGTTACAGGTGAGTAACCTGTATTTCTAGGGACATGGATATGTTGTTCATCCGCACTGTCTGGCAGACTTCTAGCAGTTCTCCGGGAGGAGGGAGGCAAGGCGCACACCCCCTACTTAGGGAATAAAGACTGGAGAACCGAGGTCCCAAACCCAGCATCCCAGTATGACTCAATGTCGATGTGGTAGTGGTGATGAAGGTGAGTGCTGACTTCCAGGTATCAGCCCTGCAGATTTCCTGGATAGGGATGTCCCTGGAAGCAGCTACCGATGCAGCGGTATGGCAGGTAGAATGAGCTCTTATCCCTCTGGGAGCCTCCATGCCCGCCAACCTATAGCAGAGATCTATGCAGGAGGTGACCCACCTGCCTATCGTCCGCTTGGCTGCAGGTCTGCCAGGTGCGGCTTCAGCGTAGGTGACAAACAGCTGGCGAACCTCTCCACGAACTTCAGCCATCCGCTCCTTATAGTAAGCGAGCACTCTTCTAGGGTCCAAAGTATGGAGGCTATATTCGGCCTCCGAGGTGTGATTGGGGTAGAACACCGGCAGAGTTAACACCTGGTTAAGGTGAAACTCCGACACCACCTTTGGAAGGCAATTCGGGTGGGGGCGCAGGACAACCTTGTCCCTGTGGAAGATCAGATAAGGAGACTCTATGGAAAGCACCTGGAGCTCTCCCATCCTTCAGGCTGATGTGATAGCCACCAAGAAGGCGGTCTTCCATGACAGGTGAGAGATGTCACACCTGTGCATCAGTTCGAATGGTTAGCCCATGAGCTTAGCCAATACCAGCAGTAGATCCCACGGAGGTGGAGGTTCTCGCACCGGACAGGATATGTGATCAAGGCCTTTGGAAAAGCGCCCGACCACCTTCTCCTGCGCCGCCGACTGCTTCCCGGCCCGCGACCGGTAAGCAGAGATGGCTGCCAGGAGCACCTTAAGGGTTGTCGAACGAAGCCCTTGCTGAGAAAGGGACCACAGGTAGTCCAGAATGCTTGCCAAGGAACAGCAGGAAGGGTCCAGGCCCTTGCCCTGACACCAAATGGAGATCTCTTCCATTTGAAGGCATAGCATTTTCTGGTCGACTCTACGGGATGCCTCAACGATGTTGAGGACCTCGTCGGAAAGACCCAAGGCCTGGAACTCTAGCCGCTCAGGAACCAGGCTGTCAGGTGCAGGGATTGAAGGTCCGGATGGAATGCCTTCCCCTGACAGACTGAGATCAGGTCCAGGCAGGCTGGAAGCCGCCTCGGGAGCCTGGAGCTGAAACTGAGGAGATCTGGATACCAGAACTGGCGGGGCCAGTCTGGGGCTACCAGAATCACCTGCGCCTTGTCCCTCCTTGCCTTGAGAAGCACCTTGTGGATCAAGGGAAGTGGGGAAAGGCGTAGAAGAGGTCCGGGGTCCACGGCCTCGAGAAGACATCCTGCAGCGAGCCCTGCTGAGGGGGCGGGCATGAAACTGCCTCAGCTTCGGATTCTCCCTGGAGGCAAACAGGTCCACCTGAAGCGTGCCCCAGTGGGAGAAAAGATCTTGTACTACCTCCGGCAGGAGAGACCACTCGTGGGACGCAGCCCCTATCCGGCTTAGGGCATCGGCCAGGGTGTTGGAGGCTCCTGCCACATGGATGGCAAGGAGATCTGCCTCCAGGCTGCGCACGAGTGACCAAATGCGGAGAGCTTCCCTGCACAGAGGCATGAAGCGCGTCCTGCCCTGGTGGTTTAGGTAGTACATGGTTGTGGTATTGTCCGTCTGGACCTGAACCACTTGACCCCATAGAAACGGAGCGAAGGCAGTGAGGGCTAGACAAACCGCTCGAAGCTCCAGCAGGTTGATGTGGGATCGGGACTCCCGAGGGGACCAGAGGCCATGCGCTCTGTGCTCCTCCAGATGTGTACCCCTACCCATCAGAGAGGCATCGGTCGATAGAGAGACCGTCGGCTCGGGGCGGACAAATGGGATGCCCTCTTGCAGATGTGCTGGAATGGTCCACCACTGGAGAGTGTTCCACGTTCCCAGGGTCACCGTCACTACCTGATCCAGTGGATCGAAGTGCTGTGACCATTGGCTGTCCAGCCCCCATTGAAGGGGACGCATGTAACAGCGGACTCAACGGACCACACTGGTGCAGGCCGCCATGAGGCCCAGGAAGCGCAGGAAGTCCCGGGCAGGGCGCGATTGCCCAACCTGAAATGATTGGGCAAATGAGGAAAGAACCTCGGCCCTGTCCACTGGGAGCCATGCTCTGGCTCGTAGAGAGTCAAGCTCTGCCCCGATGAATTGGATCACCTGCTTTGGCACGAGTTCCGACTTGGCCTCGTTGATGAGGAGGCCAACCTGAGAGCAAACCTGGAGGGCCAAATCTCTGGACCATTCCACCTCCGGCCTGGAGGCTGCAATCAGCCAGTCGTCCAGGTAGGGTACACCGGACCTTCGCGCTGTAGGAATGCTGTCACCACTGCCATGCATTTGGTGAAGACCCTGAGAGCTAGGGAAAGGCCAAGGGCATGACCCGAACTCGTAGAGGGATCCCTCCACCCTGAAGCGGAGGAATCTCTGGTGGGATTGGGACGTGAAAGAACGCGTCCTGAAGGTCCAGAGAACAGAACCACATGCCTCGTTCCAAGGATGGGATTATCTGAGCCAGAGTGACCATCCTGAAGGTCCGAGACCTTAGGAACCTGTTCAGGTCATGCAGGTCGAGAATGGGGCTCCAGCCCCCCGTCCGTTTTGGGACCAGAAAGTACCTGGACATAAACCCCGGGTCTGGAGGAGGATCCGCCACCTTGCTGATCACCTCTTTTTCAAGGAGCAGGGCGATATCGGCTCGGTGAGCTGACAAAGAGGCTGCGGACCCCACAGCCCCCCAAGGGGCGACGGCTCGGAAGGGCGGGGCCTGCTCGAACTCCAGGGGCAGGCCCTTTCCTACCACCTCCAACACCCAACGGTCCGTGGTGATAACGGACCAAGCAGAAAGGAAGTGAGTCGAGCTGCCCCCACAGGGGAACCTGGGGGAGGACGAGCTGGGGCGACACCCTCAACCCGTCACTGGGCAGACTTAGAGGATGGACCGGCCGAGGGACCTCCTGGACCTTTACCTCCCTGCTTCCTGTTGGAGGAAGCCGAGGGCTTGGGTTTGGGATGCCAAGCGTGAGCCTGCTGGACCTGGTGCTGTTGGGCTGGACGTGCCACAGGCGCAGAAGGATGAAAGGACTTGTGCTGCTGCTGTCGGTGGCCTTTGTCCCTCTGGGCAGAGGTGACAGAGTCCAGAGTAGCATTGGACTTTTTGATCCGCTGGAGGTGACCTTCCACTCCAGGGCCAAAGAGGTCTGTCCCCAGGAAGGGGACATCCGCCAGTTTGTGCTGGGTATCCACTGTGGATAACCTCAGCCATGCTCTGCGGTGCATGGCCACCGCGGCCGCAACCAATCTGGCACAGGAGTCTCCAATGTCCAGAGCCGTTTGGAGCTGCTGTTTAGCCACTGCCCTACCCTGGTTCCGTACCTACCGGATCATGGTCTGCAGGTCAGCCGGGAGATGAGGGATCACCTCATCCAAGGAGCCCATAAGGGCGTGGGAGAAGTGTGCCATCAGCACGGCGGAGCTGGCCTGGCGGAGGCCAAGGGAGCACGAGCGACACCTTGTGCCCGCATAGTCCAGCTTTTAGATTCCTTTGGTCGAGGGGCTTGTCCACATCCCTAGCGTTCCCAGAATGCCAGAAAACGCTGTCGGTGACCAACCCCTCGGCAGAGGGGTGTTCCGAAAAACCAGACAAAGAGCCGGTAGGGACCGCATACTTCCTGGCCATCCTGGCTGAAGGCGCAGGACAGGAAGCAGGCCGCTGCCAGAGCTCCAAGACTGGGACAACAATGGCTTCAACCACCAGAAAGGCCTCTGTGGGTGAATCCCCTTGGTCCAGTATCTCCGTCAGGGGATACCTGGCCCGCTTGGATACAGGCTCGAGCTGCATCCCGGTAGACTCCGAGATGAGCCGAAGCAAACCCATAAAGGACGATGGGCTTTCGTCCATCGACTGGCCCCCGGAGGACTCCAGGTCAATGGGCCTGCAGAACAGGGAGGAGTCGTCGTCGGACTCCAAGGAGTCCACAAAGAGCTGCCTGGGGCCTGAGCCACCCTCTACCTGCTGAGGACGGTCGGGAGTCAGGGTGACCGACAACCTGTGGGGCAGGCCCTGACCCGACCGAGAGTCCTTGGTCGGTGCCCCCGATTTCAGTTGTGGAGGCGGAGTTTCCACCACAATTGGTGGGGCAGCTGGTTTCGGCCGAACAACTGGCCCCGGCTTGGGCACCTCGACTACAGCGAGGGCTGTTTCGGCCACTCGGGTGACAAGACACTTGATGGCCAGGGAAGGCAACGGCATTTGCTTGTTCCTGGACAGAAGTAACTGCTGCCACATCAGGTCCTCTCCTTTTCCGAGGAGGAAGACGAGGACGAGCAGCGGTGCCGTTTACTTCGGTGCCGAGACCGAGACGTCGGCAGGATCAGCTGGACTGAGACAATGTCCGAGACCGAGATCCTTGGCGTTTCTGAGGACGGGTCTGGGAAGGAGCGGGGGACACCTGCTTCTCCCTCAGCTCGGAAGCCTTAACCGGCGACTGCGGCACAGGAGGAGCAGGCAAGTCCTCGGTCTCCACCAGGGGAACCGGTGAAGAAGGGTTGTCGACTTCACCAGTTGACAGCCCGTCCGACGGGTCGAGAAAAATCTCGACCACGTCGATGGGTGTCTCGGCTGGCTGACCTGACGGGGACGCTGGAAGCCAGCGCCTCAGTCAAGAATCCCCGACGGAAGCCGAGTGTCGACTGTCCGGGGAAGGGGACCGCTCCTGCTCCCCACAAACGCCAATGATGGGACTTACCTTTTGAGTCCTTCTTTCTGGACCGAGAGGAATGTCCCAATGGCCCCTCTCCCTTCATGGAAAGGGATTGGCAAAGCTCCTTGAAAGAAGCTGAATATGAGGTACCCAGAGAGAGCGGGATAAATGCCACTACTGAGGAAGAGGATGATGCGGCCAGTGCCACATCCTCCTCGAGGGCGATCATCTGCTCAAGTTGCTCAGCTGAGCCAGCCGCCGCGGTAACCACCCAACAGGCCTCCTTTGACTTCACCGGCCGGTAGCGCTTCTCCGGGCACCCAAGCTGTAACTGGGCAGCACGGTCTTCCAGGATGTTGGCCGAAAACGAACGGCATAACTCGCAGGCCTGCGGGTCATGTTCTAGGCCGAGGCAGTAGACGCACATGGAGTGCGGGTCCATCCTGGATATTTTCTGCCCACAAGGGCACCGCCGAAATCCGGGAGTCGATTTGTCCATAGCAGCTGTGAGGGAGAAAGTTGAATGAAGTCTTGAAAACGTTAAAATAAGTTTCAAGCGAACCAAAGAATTAGGATCCAGTCTACACACAGAGCATTAAGGAGGGAACCCGAGCTTCCAAGCGGTAAGGAAGATCTGGTGTCATGGGGCGGAGCCGAGAGTTTTACCACCGGGGTGGGTTGGAGGAGCCAGCTTGAAGACCTTCTGGCAAGATTTAAAGCGGCAAGGAACCTGCCAGACAGTGTGAATGAACAACATATCCATGTCCCTAGAAACACAGTTTACCAGGTCAAGTACTTCAATTCAGTCAAAGCCATAGGCTCAAAGGGTGGCTGCATCAGCTGAGCAATGCAGACATTAAGATCCCAAGGCAGAGTAGGCTCCCTAAAGGGAGGGTTAATGTGGAGCAGACCTTTGGAAAACTTTCTGAAAACAGGATGAGATGCCAGGGAAGAGCCCTTCCCTGCTGAGAGGAATGCAGAGGCAGCTGCTAGATGAACCTTCAGAGTGGCAGGCCTAAGGCCTAGACCATTCAGGTGAACTAGATAGTCTAAGGTTGTGGAAATGTCTGCAGAATCAGGCAGGATGCCTTTCTGAGAGCACCAAATACTGAACCTCTTCCATTTGGAATTGTAAGTTTTTCTAGTGGAAGGTTTCCTGGAGACCTTTAGAATATCCAGAACTCCCTGACAGAGAGAGAGAGATGAATTGCTGCATATTCTAACTCTTCAAGAGCCAGGCCTTGAGGTTGAGGGACTGGAGATTGGGGAACCAGATCCGCCCCTGGGAGAAGGAGAGAAGACTATATCTCCTGGGAAGACACAGGGGACGTGACACAGCCAAGGACAACAGAAGAGGATACCAGGGCTGTCTGGCTCAATCTGGAGCCACCAAAATCACTGTGCAGGGTTGAGTTCTTATCTTGATCAGAACTCTAAACAGAAGAAGGAAAAGAGGAACGGCATAGAGAAACCTGCCCTTCCAGTCCAGAATGAGGGCATCCTGGGGAACTGTCCCCAGGACTGGAGGTCTGCAACAAAACAGAGGAAGTTGATGATTGTCTGGTGCTGCAAACAGATCTATCTCTGGGATGCCTCACCTGGAGAAAATTATCCTCAGAATGTGAGGATTCAGGGACCATTCGTGATGTCCCTGTGAAATCCTGCTCAGGGCATCTGCTAACAAACTGTCTTTCCCTGGAAGATGAACCGCTACCAGGGAAGTCTGAAGGGAATAGGCCAGAGACCAAATCTTCATGGCCTCCGGGCACAAGGCCGTGGACCGAGTGCCTCCCTGCTTGTTGATGTACCACATTGTGGTAGTGTTGTCTGTCCTGATTTGGACCCCCTTGCCCTTGACTGAATCTGAGAAGGTTTGTAGGGCTAGGAAAACTGCCCTGAGTTCCATGAGATTGATATGAAGAAGAGACTCCTGTGGGGACCAGATTCCCTGAGCTGTTAGGTCTCCCAGGTGGGCTTCCCAGCCTAGGAGAGAAGCATCCGCAGTCAGTACTACTGATGGAACTTGAGACAGAAATGGTAACAGTTTGGAGAGAGTGTCCCTTTTCTGTGACCAAAAGGACCTTAGATGGAACTGAATGTCCCGCATCTGAAATCTGGCTCCCTGAACCACTGCAGTGGAGGCTGCCATGTGGCCCAAGAGTTGGAGGAACTGTCTCGCTGGAAGAGAAACCTGAGGCCGAAAGGAGGAAGCGAGGTCTACTAAGGCCTTCACCCTTGCCAGAGGAAGGAAGGCTTTTGCTTGGACAGTATCCAATTCCACCCCTATGAAGGTGAGAAGCTGTACTGGTTCGAGGACTGATTTTGGCAGATTTAGAAGAAACCTCAGAGAACTGAGCAAGTCCTGGGTGGTTTGCAGAGCTGCCCTGACCTGATCTGATGACTGCCCTACCAGCAGCCAATCATCCAGATATGGAAAAATGGTGATACCCTGTCTTCTGAGGTAAGCCACCACTACTGCAAGGCACTTAGTGAACACCCTTGGAGCTGACGTTAGGCCAAAAGGCATGGCCTTGAACTGATAGTTGCCTGAAGGCAACTCGAACCTGAGGTATTTTCTATGGGAGCACCTTATAGGGATATGGAAGTAGGCATCCTTGAGGTCCAGTGATGCTAGCCAATCTCCTGGCCTTAAAGAGGGAAGGATTATTCCCAGAGTTACCATTCTGAATTTGGGTTTTGATATGTGTTTGTTCAAGTACCTTAGATCCAGGATGGATCGCCACTCCCCTGTTTTCTTTGGGGTAAGGAAGTACCTGGAGTACAGGCCTTTTCCCCTGTGTTGAGTAGGAACCTTCTCTATGGCTCTGAGAGCTAGGAGAGAGAAAACTTCTGCCTCCAGGGCAAGGGTTTCTGAGATTGATGCAGGTAGAAAAGACTTGGCCCTAATTTTTGGATACCTTTTGAAATTGAGGGCCAGTCCCTGGCTTACTACTTCCAGGACCCACTTGTCTGAGGTAACAGACTTCCAGGCCTGAAAGTAGTAAGCCAGCCTGCCTCCTACTGGGATTGGGGAGTCGACCCGGGCTAACACCTCAGGGTGTCTGCTTGGCAGAAGCCTTAGACTGGGAGGAGGAAGCAGCCCTGCTCATCCCCCTCCTGCCCCTCCCTTGGAAAAAAACCCTATGTGGGTAAGAAGAGGAGACCTGGGCTTGGTAAAAGGGCCTGTGAAAAGGTCTGCCCCTGCCCCCAGACTGCTGCTTTTGAGGAGTGGCTTGCCTTTCCTTGGCCTGTGCACTCCTGTAAGTTGTCCTGTATTTGTCTATTTTCTTCATGTAAGCCTCTGTCTGCTCCCCAAACAGAGTGTTACCAACTACAGGAAAATCCATAGCCTTAGACTGGGTGTCTTGTGATAGGCTAGTACATCTGAGCCAAGCATGCCTCCTGAGAGACACAGATGTAGCCACGACTCTGGATGCCACATTGTTGGAGTCCACAGCAGCGTGAAATTGTACTTTGGATGCCTCAATTCCATCTGCAGCCACCTCCTCCAGCTCTTTGGCTAGCTGGGGGGAGGCCTGTTGAGCTAGTTTCAGAACCGTATCCCACCCGGACTTCTGGTACCCGGCTGTACAGGCCATATAATTTGCCTGCCTGAGTCCCAAAGAGGATGCTAAGTATAGTTTTTTGGCCATGGCATCAACTTTCCTGGAGTCCTTGTCTGGGGTGTGTGAAGCCAAAGGAATGTTTGCTCTGTCACAGGCTGCAGCCTGCACCACCCCAACATGGCTGCAATGTGAATAAAGGAACTCCGCAGCTGAGCCTGATAACATATACCTCCTGTCCATTCTTTTATCTACAGGAAGTAAAGAGTTAGGAGTTTGTAGAATCTTTTGCGTCTGTCTCCCCAAGGACTTACGAAGGGGGACAGACAACCTTTTGGACTCTGGGATGTCTATCATCTCCACAAAATCAGACTCTTCTTCCTCCTCAGCAGCTTCAACCATAGGGAGCTGAAGGGTTTGAGCCACCTTCTTGTAAAACAAGAAGTGTGAAGGGGACTCAGAGAGCCTGGGAGGAGAGATATCAGAGGGCTTGTCTAGGGAGATGTCCGGTTCAATGGGCACATCCAGACCCCCCTGGTCATCATCATCGTCGGGATAATCTTCATCTCCCTCCCACTCCTCATAGAAAGCATCCGGATCATAATCCGAAAGAGTCAGTTCCGACCGAAATGACCGCCTAACCAGTGGTGCCGGTTCGGACGGAACCGGGCGAAGCGACTGGACAATACTAATCGCTTTGGCTATCTCATCCACGGTTGGAGTATGCGGTACAGGATCCGAATCAGTAGACTTTCGTTTCTTTTTTGACGGAATCGACCCCTCAGAGTCGGCTCTCCTTTTGTCTGAGGAGGTATCGCCCAGGTTAGTAGGCACCTCCTCAGGTTCAGCCACAACTGAACCGGGCTGGCCATCTGGATACACGGACTTCCCGGCCTCCCTTTCCCTCAACCTACTCAGTCTTTTTTCTAGAGTGGTTTTGGTAAAGTTTTTGCAAATCTGGCAGTCTGACTGGAGGCGGTCAAACCCCAGACAATAAACACAGATGAGGTGGGGGTCGGCCTTGGCAAAGGCCTCCCCGCACTCAGTACAGTGTTGAAACCCAATGGGACCAGTTTTCTTTTTGGGTTTCTCAGACATGGCCAACCTACCAAACTTACCCTATAGAAGCTTTCAAGCCAGGTAATACCAACGATCAGTAACAACTGTGTCACAGGTTTGGAAAAGAACCAAGAAAAAGCCTGGTTCTTTTGAAACCGATTGGTACCAGAACACCACACTAATCCCAGAAAGATATTATTTAAAATTAGAGAATTCACAAGTTCGGTTCCTAACCAGACCGACCGAAAAGAAACCGAAGAGGCAAACAATTTCCACAGTTAAATAAAACTAAAACATAGTCACTACCTATCTACAACACTACCTGTACCATAGACCGAGGCTGGAAATCCGAAAAAACAATAAAGAAATGTTTTTTAAAACCGAGCGTTTTACAATACCGAACTGAGCAGAGGAAATCTCCTGAGCGACTTCACTGTTGGGCGGAGTAAAGAATCTGACAGTTACACTGGGAAGTACCACAGACAGAGGTTTGAAAACCGAGCTCGAGCTCAACGTTCCATGCTTCTGCATGGAGTCAACTCTTTCCTCTCTGGGGCAGTTCAAGTGCTACGGCTAACTGCATTATGTCCGAATACAGCAAGACTTCATGTTGTTTGAAAAACTGGTGGGGTGGGTTGAGAGCTGGCTGCAGGGCAGACAACAGTGGGTAGTTGTAAGGGGGAAGACATCCAAGCCATGGCCAGCAACAAGTGGGGTACTGCAGGGTTCAGTGCTGGGCCCTGTTTTGTTCAATATCTTCACTGGAGACATTGCAGAGGAGGTCAAGAGTAAGATCTGCCTGTTCACGGATGACACCAAGATTTGTTCAAAAGTGGACAATCACGAAGAAAGGCAGCCACTCAGAGAGGATCTAGCTAAACTCTAACACTGGTCTAGGAAGTGGCAGTTGGGGTTTAACACTAAAAAGTGCAAGGCCATGCACCCTGGAGCCAGAAATCCCAAGAACGGCTACTGGCTTGGGGGAGTGCAGGTAAATGGCTTCAGAGGAGGAAAGAGACCTGGGGTAATAGTCATAGGGAAGATGAAGGTACCTGCACAGTGTAGGAGGGCAGCAGCAAGGGCAAATAGGATGATGGGGTGCATTGCCAGAGGGATCACCTCTCAAAAGGGGGAGGTTATCCTGTCACATTATAGATAATTGGTGAGGCCACACTTGGAATATGGTGTAAAGTACTGGCTCCCATACCTCAAAAAGGATGTGAGATTACCGGAGGGGGTGCAACATAGGGCTATAAAAATGATCATGGGACTAGGGGAGTTGCCATACGAGGAAAGGCTGAATGAGCTCAACATGTATTCGCAGGAAGACAGAATGGTAAGAGGGGCCATGATGGAGACTTTTATGTACTTGAAAGGCATAAACAAAGTCAGGGAGGGAGGATTGTTCTGCTTAATGGGGGGGGAGGGTCACTAGGGGACACAGCCTGAAGCTGGAAGGGGGAAGGTTTAGCAGGGAGATGAGGAGGCACTACTTCACAGAGAGAGAGTGGTTGAGGGTTGAACACGCAGCCAGAGGAGTTAATCGCTCAAGGGACAGTGAATAGCTTTAAGTGGGGTTGGGATAGAGTCAAGGGCAGGTTAGTACAGACAAAACACAAGGGAGAAGGGCCAGGAAAGAGGAGGAGGGGTTTGGGTGGGGGTGGGGCAGCTGTAGTGATATTAAACTAAAAGCTGTACCAGCGGGCAGATTTGACAGACCTGTGGGCCTTTTTCTGCTGGCAATTTCGTATGTTGTATTAGGTTTAACATGATATGAGGCACACCAAAGAGTACATATACTTCCAATATGTTATTGTGTATATACACTGAGCAATAAAAAAAAATCAAGTTACAAAGACAAAACCATCTGTAGTACATCTTCTATTATTGATTAGATATAGTCCTATGAACATTACGAACATACAAAATTTGCCAGCAGATAAAGGCCTAGAGGTCTATCAAGTCTGCTCGAATGTGCAGCTAGCACCCCTTATTCTGCAGCTGCCCCTCCCTTCCACCCTTCCCCTTCATTAATCCTCCCCCTTGTCCTGTCCCATCCTCATTTGAAGCAGTCCACTGTCCTACTGCATGCCACTTCAGCAGGTAATGCATTCCACCCAGCCACCACCCTCTCTGTAAAAAAGTATCCCCTCATCTCCCTTCTGAACCTTCCTCGCTCCAGTCTCATATCATGGCCCCTGGTGTCCCTCCACTCCCTTACTTTGAACAGCCCCTCTGTACCTGTCTTGTTTATTCTTTTCATGTATTTAAAGGTTTCAATCATGTCACCCGCTCTCCTCTCCTCCAGTGAGTACATGTTCAACTCCTTCAACCTCCTCTCGTATGATAAGTCCCCCAGCCCCTTGATCATCTTTGTCGCTCTGCGCTGCACCCCCTCCAGTAACTTAATGTCCCTCTTCAGATACGGACGCCAGTACTGCACACAGTACTCCACGTGTGGTCTAATGACCTATACAGTGGCAGAATCACCTCCTTCCTCCTCGAGGATATACCCCTTGCAATACAACCCAGCATTTTGTTGGCCTTTGCAGCTGCCTTCCTACATTGTGCCGAGTTGTTCACTGACCCTGTAATGAGCACACCCAGATCCTTCTCCTCCTCTGTCTGGGCTAGCTGCACTCCCCCAGCTGGTAACTCCTCCTTGGGTTCTTCATCCCAAAATGCAGCACCTTGCACTTTTTGGCATTAAAGCCCAGTTGCCAGGTGTCTGACCAGGTTTCAAGCTTTGCCAGATCATCCTGCAACCCCTGCCATCCCCCTAGGTCATCCACCACCGTGCCTACCTTGGTATCATCAGCAAACAGACTGATCTTGCTCTTGACGTCCCATGATATGTCTGCAATGAATATCCCAAAAAAACACTGGTCCCAACACTGAGCCCTGTGGAACACCGCTCGTCACTGCCCTTGGGTGTGAGAGCTCTCCACCCACCAGCACCCTCTGTTGCCTTCCCCTGCAGCCAGTTTCCTACCCATCTCACCAGCTTTGCACCCGCCCCTGTGCCTACTAACTTCCTTCCCAGCCTTCCATGTGGCACTGAGTCGAATGCCTTACTGAAGTCCAGATACAGGACATCCACTGCATGGCCCCTGTCCAGTTGCCTAGTTACCCAGTCATAGAACTCGACCAGGTTGGTTTGGCAGGATTTGCCACGTATGAAGCCATGCTGTCTGCTGTCCTGTAGTCCTCTGGTCTCTAGGAGGGCCATCAGCCTTTCCTTCAGGATAGTCTCCATTAGCTTACCCACGATGGATGTGAGGCTCACTGGTCTGTAGTTTCCCGGTTCATCCTTGGGGCCACTCTTGTGGAGGGGCACCACGTGAGCCATCCTCCAAGTCCTGAGGTACACACCCCGAATGTAGTGAGGCATTAAATAGGTCTGCCAAAGGTCCTGCAAGGACCCTGCCAGCTCCTTCAGTACCCTGGGTGGATGCCATCTGGGCTGATGACTTGTCCACCCTCAGTGCCTTCAAACCCTCTCGAACTCTGCTCTCCATGATTTCCCCATCTGTCACCACTTCCCCTGCTTCTGCCATTTCTCCCATCTTGGGTGTCACCCACCTCTTCTCTTTAGTAAATACTGAGCAGAAGTACTCATTTAGTGCCTCCGCCTTATCGCACCCTGCTTCCACCCAACCCCCCTCCTTCCTAATCCTTACTATGTGGTCCTTACAGCTCCTTTTCTCCCTGATGTACTTAAAGAAGTCCTTCTCCCCCTTCTTAATGACTTGTGCCAGCCTGAGTTCCGTAGATGCTTTGGCTCCCCTTACTGCCCTTGTCACCTCCTTCGATTCTGTCAAGTACTCCTCCCTGTCCTCCCTGTTTTCTTGTACTGCCTAAAGTCAGCTCTTTTCCTCCTTACCTTTTCCATGACCTCCTTGCTCAACCAGATCGGTTTCTTAGCCCTAGCCTTCTTGCTCTGGGCTTCGCAGCAGGTTTTGGTTGCCTCCACTATCCCCAGCTTTATGAGCTCCCACCTCTGGTTAGTGTCCACACTAGATTGAATTCTGGCCAGGTACCCTTTTACCACTTCCCCCATCCTCCCAAAGTCGGCCCTCCTGAAGTATAGCACTATTGTGCCAGATTCCACTCCTTCCTTGCCCATATCCAATGTGAGCCATACTGAGCAGTGGTCACTCCCTGACAGCGGTTCCTCCACTGTAAGTTCTCTCACAAAGTCCCCATTTGCCAGCACAAGGTCAAGGGTATTTCCTAACCTGGTTGGTTCACTGACCATTTGCAGCAGGAAGCTGTCCTGGAAGGCATCTAGCAGTACCTGCTCCCTTCTGTTCCTGGTTGTTGGGGTACTCCAGTCCACTCCTGGCATGTTGAAGTCCCCCACAATCACCACACTACCCTTCTCGCAGGTCCTCCTGATCTGTCCCGCTAGTTCCCTGTCTAACTCCTCCGTCTGAGATGGTGGCCTGTACACCACTCCCATTCTAAGAATCCTATTCTTGGAATCCTGGATTTGCATCCAAAGTGACCGTACTAGCCTCCCTCCCCTTCCTCCCTTACACACTTCAGTCCTTCCTTCACATATAGTGCCACCCCCCCTCCTTTTCCAATCACCCTGTCCCTACAAAATAACCTGTACCCTGGTACAGACAGGTCCCAGTCATTGTATTGGGTGACCCATGTTTCAGTGATGGCTGCAATGTCCACCTCTCCCTCTGCCATGAGAACCTGTAACTCTGCAGTAAAAGACATTTTCACAGTTCCGCCTATTAAATTAACCCCTCCAATCTTAGGTAGTCTCTGAATCCTCCATGAATCCCAGTGAGAGCAGCACCCCCACCTCATGAACTGCAAGAAGCCCCC
This sequence comes from Neoceratodus forsteri, assembly GCA_016271365.2. Classification (NCBI taxonomy): domain Eukaryota; kingdom Metazoa; phylum Chordata; order Ceratodontiformes; family Ceratodontidae; genus Neoceratodus; species Neoceratodus forsteri. Next base: position 1,397,426,365 of record CM057458.1, on the reverse strand, counting down.
CAGGGACAAAATCCAAATCAAGCTGAGCCATATACCACACCCACTTTTGCCACTTAATGTTAAAGAATTCCACCCTTTCATGAAGGCCTGCCATGAATTTTTCTAAATGATAAATACTCAGTAGAATGATTCTCCAATCATCCATGGAGGGGACAACCACAGTCATTCACCTCCAAGTAATAATAGCCTTTAAGGCTGCCACCAAATATATGGAAAATAAAGTGCAGCCCTCGAAGGTCTATGGCTGGGCAGGATAGATAACAGCACCATTTTTCAGCCGACAATGCTATTGTCTCCCCAAAGCATTCCTGCAGTTCAACCTGTGAAGTACACCAATGTGGTGTTAATAATCAACAAAGCCAAAAAATATGCCCCAAATCAGCTGCTTGACATTTACAGCCCCTCCAGCATGCTACAAAACATGGAGGCATATATTTAATAAGAACAACAGGTGATCTAAAATACCTATAATGGCATTATCAAGCATACTCCCTTCCAAACAGAGGCGAGAGTAACTTTAATTGCTAATAAGGCAAATTGTAACCGTTCTTCATATGTAACGGGTAATTCAAGGTCAGCATTCCATGCACTTACGACTGATAATGTAGAATCACCCAATGTGTCCCTAAATATATGGTACAACTGCCCAATAAGATGCTCGCCTAAGTTACCTTACATACTGTAAATTAGCAAAGCTAACAGAGGTGGTTTGGGACTGGGTAATTTCGTCCTGTCCTGACGCTGGCCCTGTATATAGGCCCTTAATTGAAGAAATCTATAGTAATCTCTATGACACAGTTCATATCCACCCTGCATAGTTTCAACGGAGGCAATACCATTATTTATTAGGATTTGGAATAGGTAATGAATACCTAATTGGCGCCATCTCCTAAAGGCGGGGTCCATCAAAGTCGGTTCAAACTTTTCATCCGCTGATATCAGCTGCATATAGTAAAAAATTTCCAAAAATTTCTGAGGATACTTCATCTGGTTTCATATTTTCAGGATCCCCCTGGTAAATTTTGTAAAGTTTTGTAAGGGTATGAGCTTCCCCCTCGTTGCAAACAATATAGGTGCCAAGTCACAGAGATCATTTATTGTATATTCTATATCCTTCCATGGGGCACAGTATGTGGGTGTTAACCATAAAAATAATATCTTCAAAAAAGCAGCTCTAGCATACAGTGCCATTTAGGATTGGGTAGATTAACTCCACCTGAGGCTAATGGTAAGTGCAGGACAAAGAAACGAACCGCAGGACGATGCCCTCCCCATATAAAATTCAATATCATTTTATTCCAGGAGATGAAATAAAAGTGGGGTTGCCAGACAGGATGATTTTGAAATAAATATAATAAGCGGGGCAATACATTCACTCTTATAAGTTCCACTTTTTGAAAAAAAGGACAAAGTTAATCTCCCCCATTTAGAAAGATCTTGTTGTATAGTAAACATTAAGGGTTCATAATTCATAAGATATATGTTATTAATATCTTGTATATATATATATATATATATATATATATATAGAGAGAGAGAGAGAGAGATAGATATAGATATCTGATTTTGGTCTTTAGCCATCATAAGGGAAACCTACTCTTTAAAACAGTAGATGGAGTACAAGAAAAAATTACTCAACTTAGTAATCTTGTTTCTTCCAGTGTATTCTTCTATATTCATAACTGGATGCGGCCTGCCTCCCAAGTAGAACTGCCCAAAAAGAAATGGAGCTATATGCAAATGACAGAACCTATCATAGCTCAAGACACATATTCAAACTGCTGCCCTCATCTACTGCAACGTTCCATCAACATCTCAGATTTCGATAACAGCCTACAAGACAGCAGTACTATGCACCTATCTAAAAACTACCTATAAATACATGAAGTATCTAACTCCTATAAAGCAAATATGCCCCCTAGGGGCTATTTGACTACAAGCCAAAACAGATAAGTTTTATCCTGGAAACTCAGGTAACCAAAGAATAAGAGGTAATTCTACCAAAGTTAAAATGTACTTTAACACTGTGTACATGCTTATGGAAAATCCAAGATAAATCTGTAGGAGTGCTGAGGTTCTGGTTCTGGTAGGGGACGCAGGGTGGGAGACTTATGAATATAGAAGAATACACTGGAAGAAACAAGATTACTAAGGTGAGTAATTTTTTCTTCTAACCCCATGTATTCTTCTATATTCATAACTGTATGCAGACTTCAAGGCAGTACATTTTGAGGTGGGCAGAGAACCTACTTAGGAAAGAGGCTCTGCAGGACTGCTGTTCCAAATCTGGCATCACCTCTGGACAGTATGTCCAGGCTGTAATGCTTAGTGAAAGTACGTACTGTCCTCCATGTGGCAGCTTTGCATATGTCCAGTAGAGAAGAAATCCCTTGAAGCTGCTATGGAAGCAGCTGCTCCCTAGTTGAGTGGGCCCTAAGTCCTGATGGGATCTGTCTGCCTGCTTTTGGATAGCAGAACTGTATGCAACTAACTATCCAGCGAGAGACTGATTTCTTGGTAGCTGGTGTACCTTTTTTCACATCCCCATAGGTAAGGAATAACTGTAGTTTATCCTGCCTGTGATCTTTAGTGTGAGATATGTAATAGCTCATAGCTCTCTTTACATCAAAGCTGTGGCGTCGACGCTCACCTGAGGTAGAATGCTCCGTGAAAAACACTGGTAGTGTAATAGATTGGTTCAAATGAAAATCTGACACCACCTTGGGGAGAAATTTTCTATTTGTTCCGAGTACCACTTTGTCACTGTGAAAAGACAAATAGTCCTTTTCTACACATACGGCCTGGAGCTCTCTTATTCTTCTAGCAGAAGTCATAGCCACTAAAAATACAGTTTTCCATGTAACATACTGGAGGTGAGCTGAAGACATAGGTTCAAAAGGTGGCCTCATAAGCTGAGCAATACAAATGTTCAAGTCCCACCAAGTTACAGGTTCCCTAATAGGTGGGTATGTGTGACACAGACCTTTGAAAAACTTCTTAAAAATAGGATCAGCTGCTATAGAGGTCGTTTTACCCACCTAAATGTGAGCAGAGATAGATGCCAAGTGAACTCTTAGGGAAGTATGCTTAAGGCCCTGATCATGCAAGAAAGTAAAAAACTTAAGGAGAGCTAGAATTCTTGCTGAAGCAGATCTGATGTTGTACAGGTTGCACCAAGAGAGAAACATTTTTCCATTTAGCTGAATAGGTTTTCTTAGTGGAGGTTTTTCTATACCCCTTAAGTATGTGTAAAACTGCTTGGGAGAGATTCAGGTTTGCAAATTCTATGGCTTCAAGAGCCAAGCCTTGAGACAGAGGGAGCCGAGGCTGGGATACCCTATTTTCCCTTGGTGGGAGGTCAAATGGTTGTGCTTCTGAGGGAGATGTATCGGTCTGGATACCAACATGGATAACAGGAGAAGGTACCAATGCTGTCTGGGCCAGTCTGTGGCGATGAGGATCACTGAAGCACACTGGGACCTGAGCTTGGTCAGGACTCTGAGAATGAGAGGGAAGGGGGAAAAGCATACAGGCTTCTTCCTGACCAACCCAGTACCATGGCATCCACTGGAATTGTGCCCCTAGCTGGAGGCCTGCAACAAAACAGTGGTAGTTTGTGGTTCTCTCGAGAGGCAAAGAGGTCCACTTCTAGGGTGCCCCACCTTCTGAATACTAAATTTGCCACTTGTGTGTCCAGTGACCACTTGTGGTGGCCTTGAATGATTCTGCTGAGGGCATCTTCCAGAATGCTGTCCTTCCCTGGCACATGGACCGCTTGCAGTGTTACTTTTAGAGAATATGCAAGATCCCACAGTTTCACGGTCTCTGAGCACAGAGGATCTGATCTTGTACCTCCCTGCTTGTTTATATAGTACATTGTTGTGGTATTGTCTGTCCTGACTTGTACCCCCTTGCCTGGCACCAAAGACTTTTAGAGCTAGAAGTACAGCTCGGAGCTCTAAGAGATTTATGTGCAGAAGGGATTCTGCCCCCGACCAAGTCCCATGGATGGTGTGTTCCCCCATGTGGGTGCCCCATCCCAATAGAGAAGCATCTGTTGTAAGAACAAAGGAAGGGTTCTCCTTTTGGAAAGGGACCCCTTGCGTTAAGTTGTCTAAATTTTTCCACCACTGAAAGGCTTGAATAACAGCCTCTGTTACTGGGATGAGTTTTGACATTTTGTCCCTTCTCTGTGACCAGTGGGAACCGAGATGAGACTGCAAGTCTCTCATTCTGTATCTTGCCCTTGAAACAGTACCTGTTGCTGCAGCAATATGACCCAGACTCTGCAGATAGTGTCTTGCTGGGCATGGCTGGTTTAGTTTGAAAGAAGCAGCCAGGTTGAAAATACTTTGCACCATGTCCTGAGGGAGGAAAGCTCTTCCCTGAATAGTATCCAGCTCTGCTCCTATGAATTGAAGCACCTGAACAGGGGTAAGAACAGGCTTTTCCTGATTTATCAGGAATCCTAGGGATTGCAGGAGATGTACTGCTGACTGCAAGTGCTCCGAGACCTGTTGTGGGGATTTTCCCACAAACAGCCAATCATCCATATAAGGGAAGACTTAGATACCAGACCTTCTTAGATGTGCCACCACTACCTCTAGGCACTTTGTGAATACCCTTGGGGCTGAGGTCAGGCCGAAGGGAAGGGAAGTGAACTGATAATGGCCTGAAAGGAGCCTGAACCCGAGATATTATCTGTGAGACTCTCTTACTGGGATGTGAAAATAGGCATCTTTTAAATCCAGAGCTGCCGGCCAATCCCCTTGCTGGATAACTGGTAGTATGAACAACAAGGTGACCATCTTGAACCGTGGTTTTACTAGAAATCTGTTGAGAGATCTGAGATCCAGAATCCGTCAGCAGTCCCCATTTTTCTTTTTGGCCAGAAAGTAATGGGAATAGAAACCCCTTCCTCTGAGATGTGCTTGTACAGGATCCACTGCTTTCATGTGGATCGATTTCTGCACCTCTTTCTGCAAGAGTTTGCCCTCCATGAGGGAAGCTGGCTTGAAGACTCTCTATTTCAGAGGGGGAAGGGATCGGAGGCATAGGGAAAATGACTTACCATCTCCAGAACCCACTCGTCTGTGGTGATGGCAACCCAGTTCTGTAGGAAGTAAGTCAGCCTGCCCCTACTGGCACTGAGGAGGCGATCTGGACTATTTCATCAGCGGTTTTGTTTTGGGGGTGCCTGAACTTGGACAGATTAGGAGCCCCTTCTGGAACCCCTCATGCCCCTAGGTCTAAAGTACCCAGTCTGCTGTTGGTAGGGCTGTTGCTGAAAAGCAACTTGGCCCCAATAGAAATGCCTCCCATAAGGGGACCTTCCCCTGCCTCCCTTTCCATAAGGCCTCTAGGAAGGGGTAGGCCTGTCCCTGGAGGAGTTACTCTTGTAGGTGGCCTTGTATTCATCCACCTTTTTCATGTACTCGTCGGTGTGTTTACCAAACAGGGAGTTGTTCTCCACAGGAAAATCCATGGCCTTTGTCTGGGTATCCTGGGTGAGATTAGTGGCCCTAAGCCATGCCAGTCTGCGTAAGGCCACTGACAGAACCATCTACCTGGCAGCATTATCATTAGCATCAGCTGCCATCTGGAACTGATATTTAGCAGCTTCCAGACCAAATCTAGCTGTCTCTGCCAGGTCGTTAGAGAGGGACAAGGGGGCCTTCTCTTACACAGCCAGTACAGATTGCCACAGTATTTTCTGATACTGTGCTGCATATGCCTGGTAATTAGCCTGCTTCACATCTAAAGAGGCAGCTACATAACCTTTCTTAGACATACCGTCTATTTTTCTGGAATCCTTCTCAGGAGGGTGGGAAGAGAGCGGTAAGGACCCTTGCCTTTTCACAGGCTGCCTGTTGGACTATGACTTGGTGATCAGGATGGGAGTATAAGAACTGGCAAAAGCACCTAGCTTCACCTGAGCTTTTTTTTTTTTTCTCTAGGTTGCTTGTAAGGACAGAGCAAAGAACCTTACTAGAGCAAAGAAAAGATTTAAGGCTTCTTTAGGCTAGGCAGATTTACTGTGTGTTATTTTCTTTTGTACTCTCAGAGACTGTTACTGTTTGTTGCTAACATTTTATTGCTTTATTTTTCTCTGATTCAAATTGTTGTTGCTGGGAATACCTTCTGCTGCATTATTACAGGGTGTGCTTACAGATTACTGCTGTAATCTTCTGATTCAAATGGTCTTTTGCAAGTTATATCTTCTGTTACTGCTTTATTTTTCTCTGTAGCAAAGTGTTTCTTACAGGGTATATCTTATGTGAAATTATTACAGGCGGTGCTTTACAGCTTTATCTATCATTAGGCTAAGCTTTCAGGGCTTCTGCATTTGTTGCTGGCTGATTGTTTCTGCTCTCACCTCCTTGTTTCTTTTGTCCATGGTTCTCCTTTTTTAGCAGGAGAAGGGTCCAACCACCCCCCCATCACCAACCACCCCATGCTACACTCCTTTTATAGGGTAGCACAGTATTGACATTTCCTGTAGCAAAGCAGGAAGGGGTAATCACACAGTGACCTCATTTACAGGGGCACAAGTAATTTAACTTGCTATAACAAGTTATACAAAAACAAACAAAACACAAAATCAAACTTTTTCTTTCATTTTCCTCCTTCTAATTACTCTGACCAAGTTATAAACCCAGCAACTTATCTGGAATGGATATTATTAACTGCAGGTACTGTGGGACACTTTTCAAAAGAGCAGTTATATAGGATTTAGGACACTGTCCTACATGCTGAGCCACTGGAGCTCTAAGGGCTCAGCTCCAGGCAGCAGGAGCAGAGATTGTGCGCCTCAAATCACATATTCAGGAGGAAATATAATAACCACCCGCCGTTTCCCCAACATCCAACAGAAGCATCTCGACTGCAGAGGGTAGTTGGTCCAGGAGGTTGACAGGTGGTTAGGTGGGGCAAATCAGGTGCCCCATCACTTGGTGTTCTCCAACATATCACATCCACAAACAAGTATCTGCCTCTATCTCCAAAATCAAACAAAGGGGCAGAGGACACTGCAGAGCAGGACACTGCAGCACAGGAGCTAGCACAACAAAACTCGACTAAATTAGGAACCAAAACAAAAAAAGCAAAAAGGAAATCTAAAACACTTCTGATCATAGGAGACTCCATGATTCAGGTAGTTGATACCTATCTCCAGTCAGGGATAATGGTCAGATGTCTCCCACGTACATCAGCATGGAGAGACACTGACCGTATTGTTAAAACTGTACAGGAAGCAGGAGAAAACATCAATGTCCTGGTACACATTGGGACTAACGATCTCGCCAGCCGGTCAGCTGTAGAGACCAAGGAAAACCTGACCAGGCTGGGTGACAAACTATCATCCATTTCGTCTGGCATCTCCTTCTCTGAGATCCTGACAGTCTGGGAGAGGGGGCAGATGGACGGAAGGTCAGAGAAGGGGAGCTAGGGGAGCTAAACATGTCGCTCAAGGGCTGGTGCCAGGAAAAAGGACACAAATTTGTAGGTAACTGGCAACAGTTTTGGGAGCGAAAGTTCTTTAAATTCGATGGACTGCATCTGACTAAGGAGGGAGTCAGTGCATTGGGGCAGAAGTTTCACATCTTTGCAGAATATTTAAACTAGCAAATGGGAAGAGGGGTGCAGCACCCGATAAGTCGAATGGGAAGAATACCCCTCCCCCCTCAGCCAGTGATCAAACAAGGGTTCAGCATGTTTGTAGTTCATCTGCATCACCAGGTAAGGAAAAAGGTCCAGCTCCCCATTCGATGCACAGGGGAAACGCCAGACCTCACCCAACAACTAACACACCAAACTCTGGCCAATGGAAAATTATGTACACAAATGCCTGCAGTCTGGGGAAACAAGATCCCAGACCTGCAGGCAATAATGACAGAAGCTAAACTGAACATAACAGACATTAGCGAGACATGGTTCACCAGCAACCACACTTGGGAAACTTCAGTACCTGGCTATGTACTGTTCAGAAGAGATCGAGGTGCAAAAAGGGGGTGGCCCTTTATGTCAATGAAAATATCAAAGCTACAGAAATTAAGAATACACATAAGGAGTCAGAAGAACTGTGGGTCACCCTGGAAACAGGAAATGGGACAGCCATACGAACCGGGGTTGTCTACAGGTCTCCAGAGCAGGGGGAGGACATAGACACATTACTGTCAGAAGATATACAAAACATAACAGCTAAAGGGAAGGTTCTGATAATGGGAGACGTCAACATTCCAGATACAGATTGGTCAATACCAGCAGGAACATCTGCCAGAACTATACACACAGTGGATTCCCTGCAGGGGGAAGGCCTCAAATAACTTCTACAACAACCCACAAGAGACAGGGTTATCATAGATCTAGTACTGACTAACCGGGAAAGGATCACAGATCTCCAGGTAGAAGGTCACCTGGGAGCCAGTGACCATCGCATGGTATGGTTCAATTTGGCCAATAGAACTAAATCATCCTATTCCAAGGCAAAAATATGGGGCATCAGAGGAGCTGACTTTGTTAAGATGGCCAACATAGTTAAGCTAGCCCAGGCAAGAAGAAATACAGGTGAGGGGGTACAGGCAAAGTGGGCAAGCATTAAAAATTCAATACTTGAAGCAACATCCCATTGTATTAGAGAGAAAAGGAAGTGCAAAAGAAAAAAGAAAACACTTTGGTTCTCAAAAACACTAGCAGAAAAGGTCAGAGCCAAAAGGCTGGCCTTCAGGAAATAAAAGAGAATGCAGCGGGATGAAGACAGGGAGGCATACTAAACTTCCCTAAGGGAAGCAGGGAAAGCAGTAAGGCAGGCAAAGGCCCAAACCGAGGAAACAGTAGCACGATCAGTAAAAGAAGGTGACAAGACTTTCTATAGATACATTAGTGAAAGAAGAAAGTCCAGATGGGGTATTGCTAAGATCAAAGGGGATAAGGGGGCGTGTGAGGAGGAGGATCATGTAAAAGAATCTATCCTAAATAGATACTTCTGCTCAGTATTTACTGAGGAGAAGGTAGGGCAGGGCCCTCAGTTCGGCACCATGGATACGGGGGAAGGAGGTGTGCACTAGTCCCTTCACAAAAGAAAGGGTCCTACAAGAGCTCGATAAGTTCAGGGTGGACAAGGCAGTGGGAGCAGATGGCATACATCCCAGGGTACTAAAGGAGCCATGGGTGGAACTAGCAGAGCCTTTATCAGAACTGTTTAGTGAGTCTTTGAGCACAAGAGAGGTCCCAGAAGACTGAAGAAGGGATCATGTGATCCCGCTCCACAAGAGTGTTAGCAGGGAGGAAGCAGGGAACTACAGACCAGCCAGTCTCACCTCAGTAGTAGGCAATATTATGGAGGCACTCCTTAAGGAAAGGATAGTGCAACACCTGGAATCCATAGGAGCACGGGATCCAAGACAGCATGGGTTTACAACAGGAAGGTCCTGTCAGACTAATCTCATAGATTTCTTTGACTAGGTAACCAGAGTGGTGGACCAAGGGGGAGCAGTTGATGTCACTTACCTTGACTTCAGCAAAACTTTCAATGCTGTTCCACATAGAAGATTGATTAATAAGCTGGGTAGGCTCAGGGCAGGTCACAGGTTGGTCAACTGGGTGGCAAACTGGTTGATGGGCAGAAAACAGAGAGTGGTGGTAAACGGTATACAGTCAGAAGAGATGCAAGTCACAAGCAGGGTACCTCAGGGATCAGTCCTGGGGCCAGTCCTCTTCAATATCTTCATCAGTAACATTGCAGATTGACTGGAGGGTAAGGTTTGTCCGTTTGCAGATGACAGCAAGATCTGCAACAGAGTAGATGATCCAGATGGGGTGGGCAGAATGAGAACATATCGGGATAAAGTGGCAAAATGGTCAGAAGAGTGGCAACTGGGGTTTAACACAAAGAAGTGTAAGATCATGCACGTAAGGAAGCAAAACCCTGAAGCCACCTATAGGTTGGGAGGGTAGTTGCTGGCAGTCACAAAGGAAGAAACAGACTTGGGCATCATCATCACAGATGACCTGAAATCATCCAAGCAGACCACTAAAGCAGCAGGTAAGGCTAGGGGGATGGTGGAGCGTATTAGTAAGGGTATTACAAGTCATAAGAGGGAGGTAATAATCCCTCTTTACAAGACAATGGTTAGGCCCTCTCTGGAGTACTGCATGCAGTACTGGAGGCCACACCTTCACAAGGACATTAACCAAATTGAGGCAGTCCAGAGAAGGGCAACTAAAATGATGCAGGGACTGCATCAGAAAACATATGAGGACAGATTAATGGAGCTTAATATGTATACCCTAGAGCAAAGGAGGGAGAGAGGTGATATGAGTGAAACATTCAAACACCTTAAGGGCATTAACAAGGCGAAAGAGTCTAACATGTTTCAATATAAGAAAAATAGCAGGATGAGAGAACACAGCATGAGATTAGAGGGAGGCCGATTAAGGGGTAATGTGAGGAAGTTCATTTCACAGAAAGGGTGGTGGATGCATGAAACGGCCTACCTCAGGGAGTGGTGGATGTGAATGTAATGCAGGGCTTCAAACAGGCATGGGATAGGCATAAGGGAGCAATACAGATAAGTATGAATAGATAGGCCATTGGCAGAGCAAAACCCGATGGCACATCCATAAGACAGAGAAAGACATGGGCAGACTGGATGGGCCTTGCGGTCCTTATCTGCCATCAACTTCAATGTTTCTATGTTTCCCTGTCCAACTGGTATTTCTTATCAGACTGCCTATCTACAGGGGGAACAGAGTTAGGAGTTTGTAATATCTTTAACGAGTCTTTTTTAAAGAACTTGTCAATTAGCAGATATACCTTTTTTGTGGTTGTTAAACCCATCATCTCTAACTATTCAGCCTCCTCTTCATCATCAACCACTTCAGTGGTAGCCAAATCTAAGGCATCCACTATCTTTCTTACAAAAAAAAAGTGAGCTGAGAAATTCTCAGGTAGAGGAGGAGAACCAAACGCCTGCTCAGGTGAGATCTCAGGCTCTATGGGCTTATCCTGTTCAGGATCCATCTCACCATAGTCTTCACACTCAGGTTCCTGTGGTTCAAGAACAGGAGCTGGGGCAGCAGCCTTTGGAGGAGCAGGTTGAACAGGCAGGATCCCCTGTAAAGCCTGTAAAACTTTCACAGCCTGAGCCATCTCCTCTGCAGATGGCAGGCTGTGAGACACAGTAGAAACCCCTTGAGGTGCAGGAGCCTGGGGTTCAAAGTGTTTAGCTTTCTTGGATTTCTTGGAGGAGGCCGGACCACTCCCCCCTTTTTAAAGTGCCAGAAGAAAAAAATACTCACCTTAGTAATTGTGTTTCTTCTAATGAAGTCTTGCTGTATTCTGACATATGCAGTTAGCCCCAGCACTTGAAATGCCCCGGAGATGAAGGAGTTAACTCTAAGCAGAAGCAAAGAACATTGAGCTTGAGCTTGGATTTCAAACCTCTGTCTGTGGTGCTTCAGAGTGTAACCCTCAGAGTCTTATGAGCAACTATAACTGCACTTCCAGGATGGAAACTGTAAACAAACAAACCAACAGGCAAAGACTTCTGTCCCAAAAGACTCAAGTCGAGAATCCAAGATAAAAAATACCAGGTGGTGAACAAGACATATATATATATATATATATATATATATATATAAATTAAAACAGAACAACCACTACGCTACCCTAAAGAGGAAGGGTGTAAGGTACACCTCTGAGGTGCAACACTGTACCTGCCAGGCTACATCCCAAAAACTAGGTTCTGAGAGGGGAGGCAGGGGTGAGGTCAGAATACACCAAGACTCCATTAGAAGAAACACAACTACTAAGGTGAGTCATTTTTTTCTTCAAAACAACATGAAATCTTGCTGTATTCTGACATATGCAGACTACCAAGCAGTACCTCCATGGAGGAGGGTACCGAACCTATTTTGGGAATAGGCTCTGCAGTACTGCTGTACAAAACCTAGCATCACTCCTAGCCTGGATATCCAGAGAGTAATGCTTGGTGAATGTATAGACTGTTTTCCAGGTGGCTGCTTTGCAGATCTCTAGTAAAGGTATTTATCTGGCAGCAACCAGATAAGCGGCTCTACCCCTAGTCGAGTGGGCTCTCAGGCCTGAGGGAGGTGTTTTACCTAGCTTGGTATAACAGAACTGTATACAAGCTACGATCCACTTGGCAGTAGTTCTTTTAATAGCAGGCCTACCTTTTCCCACTTCACCATAAAGTGAGAAACAATTTAATACAGTCATTCCTATGTGCATTAATATACTCTATGTAATAGCCAAGTGCCTTTTTAACATCCAAACTGTGTAACCTTCTTTCACCTGAAGAACAATGATCAGTGAAAAACACAGGAAGAGACATGGACTGGTTCAGATGGAAATCTGATACCACTTTGGGCAAGAACCTCCTGTTGGTTTAGAAGACCACCTTAGCTCTATGGAATGAGATAAAATCAGGTTCGACTGACAGGGCCTGTAATTCACTAATTCGCCTGGCAGAAGTGATAGCTACCAGAAACAGTTTTCCAGGTCAAGTACTTGAGCTCAACTGAAGCCAAAGTTTCAAAGGGTGACTGCATAAGCTGAGCAATGCAGATACTGAGATCCCAAGCTCTCTAAAATGAGGGTTAATATGGATCAGACCTTTAAAGAACTTCCCAAAAGGTAAGATGCCAGAAAAGAGCCCTTCCGTGCTGACTGGAATGCAGACTGCTGCTAGATGAACTTTTAAAGTGGCTGGCCTAAGGCCTAAGCTATTAAGGTGAACCAGATAATCTAAGACTGTGGCAATACTCACAGCATCTGGCAGAATATCCCTGTGTGAACACCAAATGCTGAATCTTTTCCATTTGGAGTTATAAGTTTTCCTGGTAGAAGGTTGGAGGCAGTATAGCGCAGTGGTTTAAGGCTCTAAGCTGCAAATCTGGTGACATCCAGCAGACCAGACCTGGGTTTGAATCCCACAGCTTCCACTTGCATGCTGTGTGACCCCGAGCAAGTCACTTAACTTCCCTGTGCTCCCAGGTTGCACCTGTAAAAAAGCTTTCAGTTTAGTGTGTGTCACCTGGTTAAATATCTAAATAAAAAAAAAAAAAAAGTTTCCGAGAACCCTTGAGGATGTCTAAAACTCACTGAGAAAGGTTCAGGCCTGCATATTCTAACTCTTCAATAGCCAGGCCTTGAGATTGAGAGACTGGAGATTGGGGTACCAAATCCTCCCTTGAGAGGAGGTTAAAAGATTGTGTCTCTTGGGAAGAGACAGGGGGAGTGAGACTGCTAAGGACAACAAGAGAGAATACCAAGGTTGCCTGGCCCAGTCTGGAGCCACTAGCATCACTGTGAAGGTTTTGAACTGATCTTTATTAGAACCCTGAACAACAGAGGAAAGGGAGGAAAAGGATAAAGGAACTTGCCTTTCCAATACAATATCAGAGAATCCAGGGGAACAGTCCCCAGGACTGGAGGTCTGCAGCAGAACTGGGGAAGTTGATGACCATCTGGGGCTGCGAAGAGATCTATCTCTGGAGTGTACCACCTGGTGAAGATTGCTTTCAGGATGAGAGGATCCAAGGTCTATTTGTGATGGCCCTGGGAGATTCTGCTCAGAGCATCTGCTAGCACATTGTCCTTTCCTGGGAGGTGGACTGCTATTAGGGAAGTTTGTAGGGAGTAGGCCAGAGACCATACTTTCAAGGCCTCCGTGCAAAAGGCCACAGACAGAGTGCCCCCTTGCTTGCTGATGTACCACATGGTGGTGGTGGTATCTGTCCTGACCTGTACCACCTTGTTCCTCACCGAGTCTAAGAAAATCTGAAGGGCCAGGAATATTGCCCTGAGTTCCAGAAGACTGATATGAAGAAGAGACTCTTTTGGGGACCAGACCCCTTGTGCTGTGAGGGCTCCCAGGTGGGGTTCCCCGCCCAGCAGAGAAGCATCTGTGGTGAGGACCACTGAAGGAGTTTGCTTGAGAAATGGGACACCTTGACTGAGATTGTCTTGGTCCAGCCAGCACTGGAGAGCTTGGACCACAGTCTGAATCACTGGAATCAGCTTGGTAAGAGAATCTTTCTTCTGAGACCAAAAGGACTTTAGATGGAACTGAATGTCCCTCATCTGGAACCTGGCCCCTTGCACCACTGCAGTGGAAACTGCTATGTGGCCTAAGAGCTGAAGAAAATGTCTTGATGGATGAGAAGCCAGAGGATGAAAAGAGGAAGCGAGATCTGTAAGGACCTGAACTCTTGCAACTGGAAGGAAGGCCCTTGCTTGAACAGTATCTAACTCTATCCCTATGAAAGTGAGAAGCTGTACTAGTTCGAGAACTGACTTTGGCAGGTTGAGAAGAAACCCCAGGGAACTGAGCAGATTCTGAGTGACCTGTAGAGCTGACTTGACCTGGTCAGAAAACTGTCCTACAATAAGCCAGTCGTCCAGGTATGGAAATAGAGAGATGCCCTGCCTTTTGAGGAAGGCCACTACTACTGCAAGGCACTCTGTAAACACCCTTGGAGCTGATGTCACACCGAAAGGCATAGCTCTGAATTGATAATGGCCTGAAGGCAACTCAAACCTGAGGCATTTTCTGTGGGAGCACCTAATGGGAATATGGAAATAGGCATCCTTGAGGTCCAGGGAAGCTAACCAGTCTCCTGGCCTTAGAGAGGGAAGAATTACTCCCAGAGTCACCATTTTGAACTTTGGTTTTAAAATGTGTTTGTTCAAATACCTTAAGTCTAGGATGGGTCGCCACTCCCCCGTCTTTTTTGGGGTAAGGAAGTATCCGGAGTACAGACCCTTGCCCCTGTGTACAGTAGGAACTCTCTCTATGGCTCTGAGAGCCAGCAGAGTGGAAACCTCTGCTTCTAAAGCAATGGTTTCGGAGATGTTTGCAGGCGGAAAAGACCTGACCCTCAGCTTTGGACATTTTTTGAAACCGAGGGCCAATCCCTGGCTTACTACCTCCAGAACCCACTTGTCTGAGGTAACAGACTTCCAGGCCTGGAAGTAGTAAGCCAGCCTGCCTCCTACTGGAATTAGGGAGTCGACCCAGGCTGACACATCAGGGTGTCTGCTTGGCAGGAGCCTTTGACTGGGAAGAGGATGCAGCCCTGCTTATCCCCCTCCTGCCTCTCCCTCAGAAGAATCCCCTCTGTGGGAAGGGAAAGGAGGCCTGGGCTTGATAGAAAGGCCTGTGAAAAGGCCTGCCCCTAGACTGCTGCCTCTGAGGAGTGACTTGCCTTTCCTTGGCCTGAGCACTCCTGTAAGCAGTCCTGTATTCATCCATTTTCTTCATGTAAGCCTCTGTCTGTTCCCCAAACAGAGAGTTACCTACTACAGGGAAATCTATGGCCTTAGCCTGGGTGTCCTGCGAAAGGCTAGTACATCTGAGCCAAGTGAATCTCTTGAGAGAGACAGATGCAGCCATGACTCGTGATGCCACATCGTTTGAGTCCACAGCAACATGGAACTGTACCTTGGATGCCTCAATCCCATCAGCAGCCACCTCCTCCAGCTCTTTGGACAGCTAGGGGGAAGCCTGTTTGACCAGTTCTAGAACAGTATTCCACCTGGACTTCTGGTACCTGACTGCACAAGCCATATAAATCACCTGCCTGAGTCCCAAGGAGGATGCCAAATATTGTTTTTTGGCCATGGCATCCACCTTCCTGGAGTCTTTATCGGGGGTGTGTGAAGCCAAAGTTATGTTAGCCCTGTCACAGGTTACAGCCTACACTACCCCAACATGGCTGCAGTGATTGTACAACAACTCCATACCTGAGCAAGACAACATGCATCTCCTGTCCATTCTTTTGTCCACTGGAGGTAAAGAGTTTGGTGTCTGAAGAATCTTTTTTGTGTTTCCCCAAAGATTTGTAGAGGGGAATAGACAACCTTTTAGACTCTCCGATGTCCATCATCAACAAAATCAAGCTCCTCTTCCTTCTCTGCAGCTTCTACCATGGGGAGCTGGAGGGTTTCAGCCACCTTTTTGTAGAAGAAATAGTGGGAAGGGGACTCAGAAAGCCTGGGAGGGGAGACATTGGAGGGTCTTGTCTGGGGAGAGGTACTGTTCAATGGGCCCTTCCAGACTTTCAAAATCATTATCATCATCGTTGTCTTGTTCTGGGAAGTCTTCATCCCCCTCCCACTCCAATTCATAATAGGCATCCGGATCGTAATCCGATGAAGTAGGATCCGACCGAACCGACCACCTAACTGACGGCATCGGTTCAGATGGAACCGGTCGAAGCGATTGAACAATACTTATCGCTTTGGATACCTCATCAGCGATTGGATTTGAACAGGCTGATTTCCTTTTTTCTTTTTGCCGGAACCGACCCCTCCGAGTAAGATCTCCTTTTGCCCAAGGTGGTATCGCCCAGGACAGTGGGCACCTCCTCAGGATCGGCCACAACCAAACCGGGCTGGCCATCCGGGTCAGCAGACTTCACGGCCTCCCTTTTCTTTAGCCTACTCAATCTTTTATCCATAGTGGCTTCAGAAAAATTTTTACATATTTGGCTGTCTCTTTTGAGGTGGTCAAACCCCAGACAATTAACACAGATGAGATGAGGATCAGCTTTGGCAAAATCTTCTCCACACTCACTACAGTGTTTAAACCCAGTGGGCCCGGTTTTCTTCTTGGGTTTCTCAGACATGGCCAGACTAATAAAATTACTCTTAACAGCTTTTACGCCAGTAATACTCTCCGATCGGTAACCAACCGTGTTATGGGTTGTGGAAAGAAACCAATAAAAGTCTGGTTTGTCTGAAACTGCTTGGAACCGGCACACCACTACAAATTCAAGGAGTTGGATTTAAACAGAAACAGTCGGTTCCCAACCGGATTGACCGCTAGGGAACCGGAGAATTACAATTTCCACAGAAATAAAGACAAAAAGAAAAAATTACTCAACTTAGTAATGTTTCTTCTAATGGAGTCTTGCTGCATTCTGACATATTGCAGTGATGTCCAACCTTTGAACTGCCCTGGAGATGAAAGAGTTAACTTTCCATGCCAGGCATGGAATGCTGACTTCGAGCTCAGTTGAGACTCTGTCTGTTGCTGTTTGAACTGAAACCGTCAGATCTTTACGAGCTATACTCACTGAGTGTCCTGTGTGGAAACTGTAAACTTACACTAGCCAACTGGCTACTAAATATAATAAAAATATTTTTTGGTCCCAAAACAAAAGACTCGAGTCAGGAAACCCAAAAAATAAAATAAAACAAAACACAGCACCCACCCACCCAAACTAAAGGGGTGAGAAAAGAAGGGGTTGGGGCACCTCCCAAGTGCCAACACTTCTACTGCCCACACACATCCCAAAAACCAAAGGTTCTGAGCGGGGAGTCAGGGGGGGAGGTCATTATACAGCAAGACTCCATTAGAAGAAACAACATTACTAAGGTGAGTAATTTTTTCTTCAAACAACATGAAGTCTTGCTGTACTCTGACATATTGCAGACTACCAAGCAGTACCTCCATGGAGGAGGGACAGAACCTACTTAGGGAATAGGCTCTGAAGCACTGCTGTGCCAAACCGAGCATCAATCCTAGCCTGGATATCCAGAGTAATGCTTGGTAAAAGTGTGTACTGTTTTCCAGGTGGCTGCTTGACAGATCTCTAAGATAGAAATATCCCTGGCAGCAGCCAGGGAAGCAGCTGTACCTGCAGTAGAGTGAGCCCTCAGGCCTGAGGGTGGGATCCTACCTAGTTTTTCATAGCAAAATTGAATGCAAGAGACAATCCACCTGGCAATAGATCTCTTAGTGGCAGGTTTTCCCCCTTACCAACCTCACCATAAGTGAGGAACAGTTGGAGGGAGTCAAACCTGTGACCCTTGGTGAGCTCTATGTAGTAGCTAAGGGCCCTTTTCACATCCAAACTGTGCAGCCTCCACTCCCCAGAGGAGGAATGGTCAGTGAAGAAAACAGGAAGAGACAGACTGGTTAAGGTGGAAATCTGAAACCACCTTAAGCAAAAACTTCCTATTGGTCCTGAGGACCACCTTATCTCTACGGAAAGAGAAAAAATCAGGTTCCACTGACAGGGCTTGTAACTCACTTATGCGTCTGGCAGAAGTGATGGCCACCAAGAAAACAGTTTTCCAAGTCAAGTACTTAATCTCTGCTGAGGGCAAATGCTCAAAAGGGGGTTGCATAAGCTGAGCAATGCAAACATTAAGGTCCCAAGCAGTGGCAGGGTCCCTGAAGGGGGGGACTGGTATGAAGCAATCCCTTGAAAAATTTAGAAATACAGAATGAGCTGAAAGGGAAGAATGCTTGCCTGCTGAAAGGAAGGCAGAGACAGCTGCCAGATGCACTCTTAGTGTAGCTGGTCTGAGTCCCAAGCTATTAAGATGAACCATATAGTCAAGGACTGTGGGCAGGCCAGCACACTCTGGAGAAATATGCTTCCCAGAGCACCATACAGAAAATCTTTTCCACTTGGAGTTGTAAGTGTTTCTGGTGGAAGGCTTCCGAGAAGCCTTTAGGATATCCAGAACACCTTGAGAGAGGTGCAAATCAGCAAACTTTTAACTCTTCAAGAGCCAGGCCTTGAGATTGAGAGATTTGAGATTCGGATACCAAACCCTCCCCTGAGCACATGTTAACAGGTTGTAATTCCTGGGAAGAGACAGGGGAAGGTGGACTGCTAAGGACAGCAAGAGAGGGTACCAGGGCTGTCTGGCCCAGTCTGGAGCAATCAGAATCACCCTGCAGGGTTGAGACCTGATTTTGACTAACACCTTGAACAGGAGAGGAAGGGGAAGGGGGAAAAAGCATACAGGAACTTCCCTTCCCAATTGAGAACTAGGGCATCCAGGGGGACTGAGCCCAACACTGGGGGTCTGCAACAAAAGAGGGGAAGTTGGTGATTGTCTGGGGCTGCAAAAAGATCTATCTGTGGGGTGCCCCATCTGGAGAAGATCACCTTCAAAACCAGGGGATCCAGGGACCATTCGTGATGGCCCTGAGACATCCTGCTGAGAGCATCTGCCAGGACATTGTCCTTGCCTGGGAGGTGTACCGCTATAAGAGAGGTGTTCAGGGAATAGGCCAGAGACCATAACTTCATTGCCTCTGTGCACAAGGCTGTAGACCGAGTGCCCTCTTGCTTGTTTATATACCACATTGTGATGGTATTGTCTGTCCTGATCTGAACTACTTTGTTCTGAACAGACTTGGAAAAAACTTGAAGTGCTAGAAATACTGCTCTGAGTTCTAATAGATTGATGTGAAGCAGAGATTCCTGAGGAGACCACAACCCTTGGGTGGTCAGGTCCCCCAAGTGGGCTCCCCACCCCAAGAGGGAGGCATCTGTAGTAAGGATTAGAGAATGAGACTGAGTAACAAAAGGAACTCCCTGTCTTAGATTGTCCTGATCCTGCCACCACTGTAAGGCCTTGATCAGGGTTCGAGTCACTGGAATTAGTTTGGTCAGAGGGTCCTTTGTCTGAGACCAGAAGGCTCTCAAGTGGAACTGAATGTCCCTCATCTGAAATCTTGCTCCCTGCACCACTGCTAAAGAGGCAGCCATGTGTCCCAGGAGCTGCGGAAAATGCCTTGCTGGTCGAGACACCTGGAGGGTGAATGAAGAGGCCAGTGAGACAAGGGTCCTTGCCCTGTCCAGGGGGAAGGAAGGCTCTTGCCCTTACTGTATCCAGCTCTGCCCCTATGAAGATGAGGAGCTGCACAGGCTCTAGAACTGACTTTGAAAGATTCAGAAGAAAAAATAGAGAAGTGAGCAGTTGCTGAGTTATCTGTAGGTGTAACTTGACTTGGTCTGGAGACTGCCCAACTATGAGCCAGTCATCCACGTATGGAAAGATGGAGATCCTTTTTCTCCTTAGAAAGGCAACTACTACTGCCAGGCATTTTGTGAACACCCTTGGAGCAGAAGTTAGGCCCGAAGGGCATTGCTCTGAATTGGTAATGGCCTGAGGGCAGCTCAAACCTGAGGTACTTTCGGTGGGAGCTTCTGATGAGAATATGAAAATAGGCATCCTTGAGGTCCAGGGAAACTAGCCAGTCCCCTGGCCTTAGAAAGGGTAGAATTATTCCCAGAGTCACCATTTTGAACTTTGGCTTTAAAAGGTGCTTGTTTAAATATCTGAGATCCGGGATGGGCCGCCATTCTCCTGTCTTTTGGGGAGTTAGGAAGTACCTGGAGAACAATCCTTTTCCTTTGTGTAGGGGTGGAACCCTCTGTATGGCTCTCAGAGCCAGGAGGGAAGAGACCTCTGCCTCTAGGGCAAGTGCCTCTGAAGGAATTGCAGGTGGAAAGGATCTGGTTCTCATCTTTGGAAATTTTTTGAAGCTGAGAACCAGTCCCTGGCTTACTACTTCCAGGACCCATTTGTCTGATGTTAAAGACATCCAGTCCTGGACAAAGTAAGCCAGCCTGCCCCCCTACAGGTGGTGGAGAATTGGCTCTGGCAAACCCATCAGGGTGCCTGTTTAGCAGGGGCTTTAGGCTGAGGGGTGGAAGCAGGCCTGCTTGTACCCCGTCTGCCTCTCCCTCTGAAGAACCCGTATGAGCATAAGCAGAAGAGGAGGCCTTGGCTTGGTAGAAAGGCCTATGAAAAGGCCTGCCCCCTGGCCCTGGAATGCTGCCTCTGGGGAGTGGCTTGCCTTTCCTAGGCCTGAGCACTCCGGTAGGTGGTCCTGTATTCATCCATTTTCTTCATGTAGTTCTCTGTTTGCTCCCCAAACAGAGAATTACCCACAACAGGAAAATCCATGGCCTTAGTCTGGGTATCCTGAGACAGGCTAATACATCTGAGCCAAGCCATCCTACGAAGGGCCACAGATGTAGCCATGACTCTAGATAAAACATCATTGGAGTCCACAGCAGCATGGAATTGCACCTTGGATGCCTCAATACCATCCACAGCCACCTGCTCCAGCTCCTTGGCAAGCTGGCCAGGGACCTGTTTAGCTAAAGCCATTACAGTGTCCCATCTAGATTTCTGATATCTAGCTGTATAGGCCATATACTTAGCCTGCCTGAGTCCCAAGGATGCTGCCATGTACTGTTTCTTTGCCATGGCATCAATCCTCCTGGAGTCCTTATCTGGGGGGTGTGAAGCCAAGGGTATATTTGCCTTATCACAGGCAGCAGCCTGCACTACCCCAACATGGCTGCATTGCTGTGTAAGGAACTCCGTATTCGAGCCTGAGAGAGTATACCTCTTGTCCATTCTCTTGTCCACAGGAGGTATAGAATTAGGAGTCTTTAAAATTTTTATTGTCTGTTTCCCAAAGGACTTATGAAGGGGAATAGACAGCCTCCTAGACTCTGGGATATCCATCATTTCAACATAGTCAGGCTCCTCCTGGTCGTTCACAGCTTCTTCCATAGGAAGCTGAAGAGTTTCAGCCACTTTTTTGTAGAACATAAAATGGGAAGAGGACTCAGAAAGCCTAGGAGGAGAAACCCCTGAAGGTCTGTCTGGGGAGATGTCCGGGTCAATAGGCACATCCAGACTTTCGGAATCACCCTCACTATCCTCATACTCTCCTTCCTCCTCCTCCGGGTCATAAAAATCTTCTAAATTATAATCTGGGACCAGGGGAACCGACCGAACCGAGCCCCTTCCTGATGGTGCCGGTTCGGTCAGCTCAGATGTGACTAAACAATCCTTGCTCGCCATTATTTCATCAGCAGTCGGAGAAAGAATTTGTGATCCGCACCGCCGATTTATCCCTTCTTTTCTTTTAACCGTCTCCTTTGCCCGAAGAAGTTTCGCCCTGGTCAGAGGGCACTCCTTCTGGTTCGTTTAGAACCGAACCGGGCTGGCCATCCGGGTCAGCGGACTTCTTGGCCTCCCTTTCCCTGAGCCTACCAACTCTCTTTCCCAGGGTAGCTGCAGGAAAATTCTTGCAAATCTGGCAGTCTGAGTCAAGGTGGTCAAACCCCAGTCAATAAACACAGGTGGTGTGGGGATCAGCCTTAGCAAAGTCTTCCCCACACACGCTGCAGTGTTGAAACCCAGTGGGCCCGGTTTTTCTTTTGGGTTTCTCAGACATGGCCAGTCCTAACAAAACTTATCCTTTTTTCGGCAATCCGACAGGCAAGACACCCTTATCGGTTCCTGACTGTGTTACTGGTCGTGGAAAAAACGTAATGAAATCCGTTTCTTTTTTAGAACCGATAAGGACTGGTTACCACACTCTAAAAGTAGAATAAACTTTTTTGAACAACCTGATCGGTTCAAACCGAACCGATCCCACGTCTACAAGTTCCACACAGAAAAACAAGAAAATAAACCTATCTTGTACTCACAATACCACAGACAGAGACTGAACCGAAAGGTTGACAGAATAAATTCGGTCGAAAACCGAGAAAAACGGCACTTTAACCGACAAACTTGAACCGAGCAAAGGAGAAATCTCCGGAGCGACTGTTCAGTGAGGCGGAGTAAAGAATATGACAGTTTGAGTTCAAACAGCAACAGACAGTCTCAACCGAGCTCGAGCTCAGCGTTCCATGCCTGGCATGGAAAGTTAACTCTTTCATCTCCAGGGCAGTTCAAAGGTTGGACATCACTGCAATGTCAGAATACAGCAAGACTTCATGTTGTTTGAAACAGTTCACTACCTATTTACACACTTACTGTACCGAAGACAGAGACTTGAAACCGAAAAAATAAGAAATCAGTGAAAACTGACTCTTTTCAAGAAACTACTGAACTGAGCGAAGGAGCAATCTCTGGAGCGACTTCACAGTTAGGCGGAGTAAAGAATCTGATGGTTACACTCTGAAGCACCACAGACAGAGGTTTGAAATCATTCTATGCTTCTGCACAGAGTTAACTCTCATCTCTGAGGCAGTTCAAGTGCTGGGGCTAACTGCATATGTCAGAAGAAAAAAAATACTCACCATAGTAATGTAGTTTCTTCTAATGGAGTCTTGCTGTATTCTGACTTAATGCAGTTAACCCCAGCACTTGAACTGCCCCTGAGAGTAAGGAGTTAAACTCTATGCAGGAGCACAGAACGTTGAGCTCGAGCTCGGTCTCCAAACCTCTGTCTGTGGTTCTTCCGAGTGTAACCGTCAGATTCTTACGAGCAACTAACTAGCTGAGTCTAATATATATAAAATATAAGTGTGTGTGGAATTTGTTTCAGTATAAGCTAAAAGGCAACAATTTGGGCCCAGAAGACTCAAGTCGAGAACCCAAGAAGAAAAAGGTAGTGACAACACCAAACAGATTCATAAGACAAACAGAACTAAGAAAAAAATTACTCACCTTAGTAATGTTGTTTCTTCTAATGGAGTCTTGCTATATTATGACATATGCAGTTTGACCCAGCCTTCGAACTGCTCCGGAGGTGAAAGAGTTAACTTTCCATGCCAGGCATGGAATCTTGAGCGCGAACTCGGTTGAGAACTCTGTCTGTTGTTCTTCAAATTCAAACTGTCAGATCTTTACGAGCAAAACTCACTAAGATTCTGTGTGGAAGCTGTAAACCTACACTAGCCAACTGGCTACTAAAATATTAACACATTTTTTGGTCCCAAAACAAAGACTCAAGTCAGGGGATCCCAAAAATAAGAACACAACACCCAAACACCCCAAAAAAGAGGGGTGAAAAACAAGGTGGGCATCTACTAAGTGCTAACACTGCACTGCCCACCCACATCCCAAAAGCAGAGGTTCTGAGAGGGGCAGGCGGGAGGGGGGTCATAAGAAAAAAAACACTCACCTTAGTAATGTTGTTTCTTCTAATGGAGTCTTGCTATATTATGACATATGCAGTATAACCCCAGGTTAGAACTGCTCCGGAGGTGAAAGAGTTAACTTTCCATGCAGGGCATGGAATCTTGAGCGCGAGCTCGGTTGAACACTCTGTCTGTTGTAGCTCAAACTTAAACTGTCAGATCTTTACGAGCAAAAACTCACTAAGGTTCTGTGTGGAAGCCGTAAACCTACACTAGCCACTGGCTACTAACTACAAAAACACATTTTTTGTTCTTGATCCCAAAACAAAGACTCAAGTCGGGGGAATCAAGAAAGAAAAAATAAGCATAACACCTAAGCACCCTAGAAAGGGTGAAAAATAAAGTGGGCATCAATGAAGTGCCAACATTGCACTGCCCACCCACATCCCAAAAATAGAGGTTCTGAGAGAGGCAGGCTGGGGAGGAGATCATAATATAGCAAGACTCCATTAGAAGAAACAACATTACTAAGGTGAGTAATTTTTTCTTCAAACAACATGAAGTCTTGCTATATTATGACATATGCAGATTACACAGCAGTACCTCCATGGAGGAGGGACAGAACCTACTTGGGAAATAGGCTCTGAAGCACAGCTGTGCCAAATCGAGCATCACTCCTAGCCTGGATATCCAGGGAGTAATGCTTAGTAAAAGTGTGAACTGTTTTCCAGGTAGCTGCTTGACATATATCTAGGATAGGGATGTCCCTGGCAGCAGCCAGAGACGCAGCTGTACCTCTGGTAGAGTGAGCCCTCAGGCCTGAAGAGGGAACCTTACCCAGTTTTTCATAGCAGAATTGGATACAAGAGACAATCCACCTGGCAATGGATCTTTTAGTGGCAGGTTTCCCTTTACCAACCTCACCATAAGTGAGGAACAATTAGAGGGATTTGAACCTGTGACCCTTGGTACGTTCTATATAGTAACTAAGGGCTCTTTTGACATCTAAACTGTGCAATCTCCTCTCACCAGAGGAGGAATGGTCAGTGAAGTACACAGGAAGAGACATGGATTGATTAAGGTGAAAGTCTGAAACCACCTTAGGCAAAAACTTCCTGTTAGTCCTGAGGACCACCTTATCTCTATGAAAGCAGATAAAATCAGCCTCCACTGACAAAGCTTGTAGCTCACTTATGCGCCTGGCAGAGGTGATGGCTACCAGAAACAGTTTTCCAAGTCGAGTACTTAAGCTCTGCTAAAGACAATGGCTCAAAAGGGGGTTGCATAAGCTGAGCGATGCAAATATTAAGATCCCAAGCAGGGGCAGGGTCCCTGAACGGGGGGCCGGTGTGAAGCAACCCTTTAAAAAACTTGGAGAACACAGGGTGAGCTGATAAAGAAGAGGGCTTACCTGCTGATAAGAAGACAGACACAGCTGCCAAGTGCACTTTTAGGGTAGCTGGTCTCAGCCCCAAGGAATTCAAATGCACCAAATAATCCAGGATCGTGGGCACACCAGAAGATTCTGGGGAAATATGTTTACCAGCACACCATATGGAAAATCTCTTCCATTTTGAATTATAGGTAGCCCTGGTGGAAGGCTTCCTAAAGGCCTTCAATATATCCAATACACCTTGGGAAAGGTGTAGGTCAGCAGACTCTAACTCTTCAAGAGCCATGCCTTGAGATTGAGAGATTTGAGGTTCGGATACAAAACTCCCCTGGGCACAGGTTAACAGGTTGTGATTCCTGGGAAGACATAGGGGAGGGTGGACTGCTAAGGACATGAGGAGTGGGTACCAGGGCTGCCTGGCCTCAATCTGGAGCAATCAGGATCATCTTGCAGGATTGAGATCTGATTCTGACTAGCACTTTGAAAAGAAGGGGAAGGGGGAAAGACAGAGAAACTTCCTTCCCAACTGAGGAGGAAGGCATCCAGAGGGACTGAGCCCAACACTGGGGGCCTGCAGCAAAAAAGGGGAAGTTGGTGATTGTCTGGGGCTGCAAAGAGATCTATTTGCTGGGTGCCCCATCTGGCAAATACTACCTCCAGTACTAGGGGGTCCAGTGCCCATTCGTGATGGCCCTGGGAAATCCTGCTGAGAGCATCCGCTAGGACATTGTCCTTGCCTGGGAGGTGAACTGCCGTAAGGGAGGCGTTCAGAGAATAAGCCAGAGACCACAACTTCATTGCTTCGGTGCACAAGGCCGTAGACCGAGTGCCCCCTTGCTTGTTGATGTACCACATTGTAGTGGTATTGTCTGTTCTGACCTGAACAACCTTGTTCTGGACAGATGTGGAAAAAACCTGGAGTGCTAGAAAAACTGCTCTGAGTTCCAGCAAATTGATGTGGAGCAGAGATTCCTGAGGGGACCACAGCCCCTTGGTGGAAAGATCGCCCATGTGGGCTCCCCACCCCAAGAGGGATGCATCTGTAGTAAGGGTCAAGGAATGAGACTGGGGAGTGAAGGGAACCCCCTGTCTCAGACTGTTCTGATCCTGCCACCACTGAAGGGCCTGGATCAGGGTTCGAGTCACTGGAATCAATTTGGTTAGGGGATCTACCTTTGAGACCAAAAGGCTCTCAAATGGAACTGAATGTCCCTCATCTGAAATCTCGCTCCCTGCACTACTGCTGTAGAAGCAGCCATGTGCCCCAGGAGCTGTAGAAAATGCCTTGCTGGTCGAGAGACCTGCAGGGTGAAAGAAGAGGCCAGAGACACCAGGGTCCTTGCTTTTTCCAGAGGAAGGAAGGCTCTGGCTTCTTTTGTGTTCAGTTCTGCGCCTATGAAGGTGAGAAGCTGGACAGGCTCCAGAACTGACTTTGGAAGATTGTGAAGGAAACCTAGAGATGTAAGCAGTTGCTGGGTTACTTGTAAGTGTAGTTTGACCTGTTCTGGAGACTGGTCTACAATGAGCCAATCGTCCAGATAAGGAAAGATGGCAATCTTTTGCCTTCTTAAATGAGCAACTGCTACTGCCAGGCATTTTGTGAACACCCTCAGGGCCGAGGTGAGGCCGAGGCATTGCTCTGAACTGGTAATGGCCTGAGGGCAGTTCGAATCTGAGGTACTTTCGATGGAGCTTCTGATGAGAACATGGAAGTAGGCATCCTTGAGGTCCAGGGAGGCTAGCCAGTCCCTGGCCTTAGAGAGGTAAAATAATCCCCAGGGTCACCATTTTGAACTTTGGTTTTAACAGGTGCTTGTTTAGATACCTGAGATCCAGGATGGGCCGCCATTCTCCTGTCTTTTTTGGGGTAAGGAAGTACCTGGAGTACAACCCTTTGCCCTGGTGTATGGGTGGAACCCTTTCCACGGTTCTGACAGCCAGGAGGGAAAAAACTTCTGCTTCCAGGTCAAGTGCCTCTGATGGGTTTGCAGGTGGAAAAGACCTGGCTCTCATCTTCGGAAATTTTTTGAAGCTGAGAACCAGTCCCTGGCTTACTACTTCCAGGACCCACTTGTCTGAGGTTAAAGACTTCCAGTCCTGGACAAAGTAAGCCAGCCTGCCCCCTACCGGTAGTGGAGAATCGGCCCTGGCCATCCCATCAGGGAGCCTGTTTTGCAGGGGCTTTGGATTGAGGGGTAGAAGCAGGCTTACTAGAACCCCTTCTGCCCCTTCCTCTAAAGAACCCCCTCTGGGCATAAGCAGAAGAGGAGGCCTGGGCTTGGTAAAAAGGCCTATGAAAAGGCCTGCCCCTGCCCTGACATGCTGCCTTTGAGGAGTGATTTGCCTTTCTTTGGCCTGTGCACTCCTATAGGTGGTCCTATACTCATCCATTTTCTTCATATAATTCTCTGTCTGCTCCCCAAACAGAGCATTTCCCACAACAGGAAAATCCATAGCCTTAGCCTGGGTATCCTGTGACAGGCTAGCACACCTGAGCTGAGCCATTTTGCGAAAAGCTACAGATGTAGCCATGACTCTTGAAGATACAACATTAGAGTCCGCTGCAGCATGGAATTGCACCTTGGATGCCTCAATACCATCAGCAGCCACCTGCTCCAGCTCCTTGGCAAGCTGGCCAGGGACCTGTTCCGCTAAAGCCATAACAGTATCCCATCTGGATTTCTGGTATCTTGCAACATAGGCCATATAATTTGCCTGTCTGAGTCCCAAGGATGCTGCCATGTACTGTTTCTTTGCCATGGCATCAATCCTCCTGGAGTCCTTGTCAGGGGGGTGTGAAGCCAAGGGAATATTTGCCTTATCACAGGCTGCAGCCTGCACTACCCCAACATGGCTGCATTGTTGTGAAAGGAACTCCGATCAGAGCCTGACAATGTGTACCTCTTGTCCATTTTTTATCCACAGGAGGTATAGTGTGAGGAGCTTTTAAAATTTTTATTGTCTGTTTCTAAAAGATTTATGTAAAGGAATAGACAATCTCCTAGACTCTGGGATATCCATCATTTCTACATAGTCAGGCTCCTCCTGTTCATCCACAGCTTCTTCCAAAAGGAGCTGGAGGGTTTCAGCCATTTTCTATAAAATATAAAATGAGAAGGGGACTCAGAAAGCCTAGGGAGACACTCTAAAAGGTCTGTCTGGGAGATGTCCGGTTCAATGGGCACATCCAGACTTTCAAAATCTCATTCACTTTCTTCAAAATCTTCCTCCCCCTCCTCCGGTTCTTAAAATTCCTCTATATCATATTCTTGAACCGATGGCACCGACCGAACCGACCTCTTACCTGATGGTGCTGGTTTGGTCGGAACTGGGGAAAGCGACTGGACAATTTTGATCGTTTTGGCGGTCTCTGCAGCGGTTGGTGAAGGAAATTTTGGCTCCACACCTGCTGATTTTCTAGTCCTTTTTGCTGGGACTGACTCCTCCGAGTCAGTTCTCCTTTTGCCTGAGGAAGCCTCGCCCTGGTCAGAGGGCACTCCCTCCGGTTCGGTTGGCACCAAACCGGGCTGGCCATCTGGGTCAGCGGACTTTTTGGCCTCTGGTTCCTCAAGCCTACCAACTCTCTTATCCAGGGTAGCTGCAGGGAATTCTTACAATCTGGCAGTCTGCATCGAGGTGGTCAAACCCAGACAATAAACACATGTGGTGTGTGGGTCAGCCTTAGCAAAGGCTTCCCCACAGACACTACGATGTTGAAACTTAGTGGGCCGGTTTCTTTTGGGTTTCTCAGACATAGTGCCAGCCTAACCAAAAACATGCCCGTTTATGGCAATCCGCCAAACGAACACCCTTATCGGTTCCCAACCAGATACGGTCGAAAAACCGGATTTCATTACGGTTTTTTTAGAACCGATAAGAACCGGGAACCGCACTCTAATGCAATTTAAATCAAGTTTAACAACAACCTGATCGGTTCAAACCGAACCGATAATACCGTTTGCACGTTCCACACAGAAATAATGTAAAACCTATCTATTACTTACGATACTACAGACAGAGCTTGAACCGACCGGTTGCGGTTTAAATACAGAGAAATTACGGTTTAAAAACCGAGAAAATACACTTTTAACCAAGAAAATGAACTGAGCAGCAGGAGAAATCTCCGAGCGACTGTTCAGTGAGGCGAGTAAAGAATCTGACAGTTTGAGTTTGAAGAACAACAGACAGAGTTCTCAACCGAGCTCGAGCTCTAGATTCCATGCCTGGCATGGAAAGTTAACTCTTTCACTTCCGGAGCAGTTCGAAGGCTGGGTCAAACTGCATATGTCATAATATAGCAAGACTTCATGTTGTTTGAACAATAACCCACCCAAGCGGGGGGTGAAGGTACACTCCTGAGGTGCAACACTATACCTGCCAGCCCACTTCCCAAAAACTAGGTTCTGAGAGGGGAGGCGGGGGAGGTCAGAATACAGCAAGACTCCATCAGAAGAAACAACATTATTATGGTGAGTAATTTTTTCTTCAAACAACATGAAGTCTTGCTGTATTCTGACTTAATGCAGACTACCAAGCAGTTCCCTGTGGAGGAGGGAATGCAGAACCTGCTTTGGGAACAAGCTGTGCAGTACTGCTGTGCCAAACCTAGCATCACTCCTAGCCTGGATGTCCAGGGAGTAATGCTTAGTGAATGTATGTACTGTTTTCCAGGTGGCTGCTTTGCAGATCTCTAACAAGGGTATATCTCTGGCCGCAGCCAGGTAGCAGCTATCCCCTAGTGGAGTGAGCCCTCAGGCCTGGAGGAGATGTTTTCCCAAATTTGTCATAGCAGAATTGTATACAAGAAACAATGCACCTGGCAATGGTTCTTTTCATGGCAGGCTTACCTTTCCCCACCTCGCCATAGGTGAGAAACAACTTAAGACAGTCATTCCTGTGAGCCTTAGTGTGCTCTATGTAATAGCTAAGAGCTCTTTTAACATCCAAGCTGTGTAGCCTTCTTTCACCTGAAGAGGAGTGGTCAATGAAAAACACAGGAAGAGACAGACTGGTTCAGATGAAAATCTGTTACCACTTTGGGTAAGAACCTTCTATTGGTTCTTCGGACCACTTTATCCCTATGGAAGGATATGAAGTCAGGTTCCACTGACAAGGCCTGTAATTCACTAATCCTCCTGGCCGAAGTAATGGCTACCAGGAATACAGTTTTCCAGGTCAAGTATTTCAGCTCAGCCAAAGCCATTGGTTCAAAGTGGGACTGCATGAACTGTGCAATGCAGACATTAAGATCCCAAGCCGGGGTCAGTTCTCTAAATGGATGGTTTGTATGAACCCGAACCTTGAAGAACTTTTCCAACACATGATGAGAGGCCAGGGAAGAGTCCTTCCCTGCTGAAAGGAAAGCAGAAACTGAAGCTAGGTGAACCTTTAGAGTTACAGGCCTAAGGCCTAGGCCACTGAGGTGAACCAGATAATCTAAGGCTGTGGAGACGCCTGCAGAATCAGGGACAATGCCTTTCTGAGAACACCAAATGGTAAACGTCTTCCATTTGGAATCATAAGTCTTTCTAGTAGATGGTTTCCTGGAAACCTTCAGGATATCCATGACTGCCTGAGAAATATGCAGGTCTGCATATTCTAGCTCTTCAAGAGCCAGGCCTTGAGATTGAGAGACTGGAGATCGGGATAACATATCGTCCCCTAGGAAGAGGCCAGAAGATTGTGTCTCTTGGGAAGGGACAGAGGACAAGACACTGTCAGGGACAGGAGCAGAGGGTACCAAGGCTGCCTGGCCCAGTCTGGAGCCACTAGGATCACTGGGCAAGGCTGAGTTCTGATCTTGATCAGAACTCTGAACAGCAGAGGGAATGGAGGGAAGGCATAGAGGAACCTGCACTTCCAATCCAAAATCAGGGCATCCTGTGGCACAGACCCCAGGAGTGGAGGTCTGCAACAGAACAGAGGAAGTTGATGATTGTCCAGGGCTGCAAAGAGATCCATCTCTGGAGTGCCTCATCTGGAGAAGATGATCAGTGGTATGAAGGGATTCAGGGACCATTCGTGATGTCCCTGGGATATTCTGCTCAGAGCATCTGCCAGTACATTGTCCTTCCCTGGAAGGTGAACTGCTACTAGGGAAGTCTGAAGAGAATAGGCCAGAGACCACAGTTTCATGGCTTCCGTGCACAAGGCCGAGGATCGAGTGCCTCCTTGTTGGTTGATATACCACATTGTGGTCACGTTGTCTGTTCTGACTTGGACAACCTTGCCCTTGATGAAGCCTAAGAAGCACTGAAGGGCCAGGAACACTGCCCTGAATTCCAGAAGGTTGATGTGAAAGAGAGACTCCTGTGGAGACTAGACCCCTTGGGCTGTCAGGGCCTCCAGGTGGGCTCCTCAACCTAGGAGAGAGGCATCTGTAGTCAGAACTACTGAAACAATTTGAGGGAGAAATGAGACTCCTTGTCTGAGATTGTCCTGATCCAGCCACCACTGGAGAGCTTGCACCAGAGTCTGAGTCACTGGAATCAGTTTGGTAAGAGAATCCCTTTTCTGAGACCAGAAGGACCTTAGGTGAAACCGAATGTCCCTCATCTGGAATCTTGCTCCCTGCACTACTGCAGTGGAAGCTGCCATGTGATCCAGAAGCTGGAGGAAGTGTCTTGCTGCGCGAGAGACCCGAGGTCGAAAAGATGAAGCCAGATCTACTATGGCCTTCACCCTTGCCAGGGGCAGGAAAGCTTTTGCTTGTACAGTGTCCAAATCTGTTCCTATAAAGGTGAGAAGTTGAACTGGTTTGAGGACAGATTTTGGAAGATTGAGAAGAAAACCCAGGGAACTGAGTAGGTCCTGGGTAGTCTGCAGAGCTGACTTGACCTGTAGAGATGACTGACCCACAATGAGCCAGTCGTCCAGTTATGGGAATATGGTGATAACCCTGTCTTCTGAGGTAAGTCACCACTACTGCAAAGCACTTTGTGAACACCCTTGGAGCATATGTTAGGCTGAATGGCATGGCTCTGAATTGGTAACGGCCTGAAGGCACCATGAACCTGAGATATTTTCTGTGGGAGCACCCGATAGGAATATGGAAATAGGCATCCTTGAGGTCCAGAGATGCTAACCAATCTCCTAGCCTTAGAGAGGGAGGAATTATTCCCAGAGTTACCATTTTGAATTTGGGCTTTGAAATGTGCTTGTTCAAATACCTTAGGTCTAGGATGGGCTGCCACTCCCCTGTTTTCTCTGGGATAAGGAAGTACCTGGAGTACAGTCCTTTTCCCTTGTGCTAAGTAGGAACCTTCTCTATAGCTCTGAGGGCTAGAAGAGAGGAAACCTCTG
This sequence comes from Neoceratodus forsteri, assembly GCA_016271365.2. Taxonomy (NCBI): domain Eukaryota; kingdom Metazoa; phylum Chordata; order Ceratodontiformes; family Ceratodontidae; genus Neoceratodus; species Neoceratodus forsteri. Next base: position 1,397,394,006 of record CM057458.1, on the reverse strand, counting down.
CTTCTAGGGCCAGGGTTTCTGAGATTGATGCAGGTGGAAAAGACTTGGCCCTCTTTTTTGGAAACTTTTTGAAGCTGAGGTCCAGTCCCTGGCTTACTACTTCCAGGACCTACTTGTCTGAGGACACAGACTTCCAGGCCTGGAAGCAGTAAGCCAAACTGTCTCCTGCTGGAACTGGGGAGTCGACCTGGGCTGACACATCAGGGTGTCTGCTTGGCAGGAGCTTTAAACTGGGAGGAGGAGGGAGCAGCCCTGCTCATCCCCCTCCTGCCCGTCCCTCTGAAGAACCCCCTCTGTGGGAAAGGAGAGGAGGCCTGGGCTTGGTAAAAAGGCCCATGAAAAGGCCTGCCCCTAGACTACTGCTTTTGTGGAGTGGCTTGCCTTTCCTTGGTCTGTGCACTCCTGTACGTGGTCCTGTATTCATCCATTTTCTTCACGTAAGCCTCTGTTTGCTCCTCAAACAGAGAGTTACCCACTACAGGAAAATCCATCGCCTTAGTCTGGGTAAGCTGTGAAAGGCTAGTACATAAGAGCCAAACATGTCTCCTGAGAGACACAGATGTAGCCATGACTCTAGATGCGATGTCACTGGAGTCCATAGCAGCATGAAATTGCATTTTCGATGCCTCAGTTCCATCAGCAGCCACCTCCTCCAGCTCTTTGGCTAGCTGGGGAGGAAGCCTGTTTAGCCAGTTCCAGAACCATATCCCATCTGGATTTCTGGTACCTGGCTGTGTAGGCCATATAATTAGCCTGCTTGAGTCCCAAAGAGGATGCCAAATACTGTTTTTTGGCCATGGCATCTACTTTCCTGGAGTCCTTACCCAAGGGGTGTAAAGCCAAAGGAATGTTAGCCCTGTCACAGGCTGCAGCCTGCACTACCCCAACATGGCTGCTATGATTATAAAGGAACTCCATAACTGAGCCTGAAAACATATACGTCCTGTCCATTCTCTTGTCCACAGGAGGTACTGAATTAGGAGTTTGCAAAATTTTGTGTGTCTGTTTCCCCAAGGACTTATGAAGAGCGATAGACAGCCTTTTGACTCTGGGATGTCCATCATTTCCACATAATCAGGCTCTTCCTCCTCCTCTGCAGCTTCAACCAAGGGAAGCTGAAGGGTTTTGGCCACCTTTTTGTAAAACAAAAAGTGTGAAGGGGACTCAGAGAGCCTGAGAGGAGAGACACCTGAGGGCCTGTCTGGGGAGATGGCCGGTTCAATGGGCACATCCAGACCCCCCTGGTCATCATCATCACTGGGATAATCTTCGTCTCCCTTCCACTCCTCATAATAAGCATCCGGATCATAATCCGAAGGAGATGGATCCGACCACCTAACCGGCAGTACCGGTTCGGACGGAACCGGTCTAAGTGATTGAATAATACTAATCACTTTGGCTATTTCATCCGCGGTTGTAGAATGCGGTACAGGATCCGAACCGGTTGACTTGCGTTTTAGTTTTGACAGAACCGGCCCCTCAGGGTTAGCTCTCCTTTTGCCCAAGGAGGTATCGCCTAGGTCAGTAGGCACCTCCTCAGGTTCAGCTGCAACCGGGCTGGCCATCCGGATCTACGGACTTCTTGGCCTCCTTTTCCTTCAGCCTACTCAGTCTCTTATCTAGAGTGGATTTAGGAAAGTTTTTACAAATTTGGGAGTCCAACTTAAGGTGGTCAAACCCCAGACAATAAACACAGATGAGGTGGGGGTCGGCCTTGGCAAAGGCCTCCCCACACTTAGTACAGTGCTGAAACCCAGTGGGACCGTTTTCTTTTTGGGTTTGTCAGACATGGTCAACCTACTAAATTACCTATAGAAGCTTTCAAGACAGGTAATGAAATAATCCATCAGTTACAAACCGTGTCACGGGTTTTGAAAAAGAACCAGAAAAGGCCCAGTTCTTTTGAAACCGATCAACACCGGAACACCACTCTAATCCCAGAAAATTTTTCTCAGGTAACAGAAATAATACAAGGTTGGCTCCTAACTGGAACAACTGGAAAGAAATCGAGGAAGAGAGTAATTTTCACACACAGCAGAAAAATAAACACAGTCACTACCTATCTACAACACTACCTGTACCGTAAACAGAGGCTGGAAATCCGAAAAAATAACAAATAGAACAGTTTAACTGAACGCTTTTTAAACTTTACCGAACTGACCAGAGGAATCTCCGGAGCGACTTCACTGTTAGGCGGAGTAAAGAATCTGATGGTTACACTGCGAAATACCACAGACAGAGGTCCCCCCACTCCTGACCAATGGGAAGGTGGGAGGGGAGAAAAGGTATGCAGAGGGAAGGGGTCTCAGAGACTGAGGCCCCAGGGGGATGGTGGGCGGGATTTGTTATGAATTGTGAAAATACACAGAATAATCGTAATTACAGTACGTACGTAATTTTCATATCTTATCTGTGTCAATCTTCACCATTCATCACAGCTGGGTGGGTAACAAGCCCCCCAAGGGGGCCCAGGACCCTAAGAGACTAAGCCCTTAGCCCCAGTGGGGGAGACACTGGGAAGGAGAACCTCTACGGGGCTGGAGAGGCTCAAGACTGGGGAGAGTGAGAAGGGGACCCCCCCGGAGGTGGAAGGAAGTCGCCCCGACAACTGCCGTCTCACTCTGCGGGAGAAAAGATGGGTTCTCCGGTAGGCGGAGGAAATCACCCTATGCCGAGCCAAGGGTGACAACCAGGAAAACGAAGCCATTCCATCCGCCTGATGCAGATCGCTGTCCCTATGACTCTGGAAGCTACCTTGTTGGCGTGGTAGGATGCACTTGCTTGGTGCCTTGCTAGCTCCAGGCCCTGAGCAGAGAGCGCGACGGCTTGTCTGGTTACCTCCATATCAGGCAAAGAGGCTAGGAGCTGACCTAGCCTGGACCACAAGAACCTGCCATAGGATGCATAGTGGGCCTGATGTGTGGCAATGGACAAGATCCGCGCCGAATAGAAGGTCCTCCTACCCCAGAAGTCAAAATCCGAAGAGTCTTGATCTGAGGGCTGGTCGCGGTAGAGAGTGCGAAGCCCTTCAGGAGTATCCAGTTGCATCAACCCACACTAGCAGTGAGGCATACGACCTGGAGACTCCGGGGGAGCACAACACCTCTAGCTCAGAACCCTAGGGGCTGGAATGCTGGAAAAGGGACGTCGCCAGGAGCGCAGTGACACCGCCCCAAAGGGAGCAAGTCAGGCGGGAATCACCAGTTTTGCTGCACTGAAATCACCCAGAAAGGCGCACGCCACATGCTCAGGATTGTCTTGAGATCCAGGGGAAATGCAAAGTTCTTCCATCATCCTCACAAGGAAGCACTGATACTCAGCCAGATCAGCGGCAGGGGAAAGATGGATGGAAGGTTCCTCCCCCTCAGATGAGGGGGACGAGGAGGTGGAAGATCTCCGAGAATCAGGAGGTGGCTGGTCAGCGGAAGGGTAGAACACCCATTTGTCCATAGCCCTGACATAAGTTGAGAAGTGGGTGGCCGCACCCCTGATCACCTCCCAGGTCAGAGGTCCACTGGGACCAGAGATACCAGGGAGAGCAGGTGAAGAAGACAGAGGAATGGGGGCCAGATCCATGAAAGATGGACATCCTCTGTCTGGGCAAGAGGGCCTTCCGGGAACTCCCAAGGAAGGCGGAGCCCTGGGAAGCCCAACAGCCGAGAGCTCGTCAACCACATTGGAACTGCCGAGACTGTGTCCTGAAGAGTCCTCCCTGTGAGGTGACCGGGACCATGAGAGCCCAGAAAGATGGTCCCTGACCTCGAAAGAGGAAGGCCCTCTCAAGGAGACAAAAGAGGAAGGTGAGGATCCGCACTATGGCTCCTCACGGAACCCGGGTGTGTCCCAGGGAGGGACCGCTGCCTCGAACCCTGGCCTCTTGACCCCTTGGACTCCAAAAGGGCCCTCCACCTCGAAAACACCAGCCTAGGTAGCTGGAAGCTCCTAGTAGCCTCCGAAGAGGTCACCCAGGGTGCAGCACCCTCCCCTTCTGAGGCTGCTATGGTCGGCCCAAAAGTTGGGCAGTCCAGGCACACCCCAGGAGGGGGTAGCCCTGCTGAGGGGGCAGAAGATCCCCCAACTCCAGACTGCACAGCTACGGCCATGTGGAGCCATTGCCTGCTGGTCAGTGCCACTGACTCCAGAATCGGGGACCACTGCCCACTCCTCAGAGGGGAGGCTGGGTCTGGGCAGTCGAAGAAACTACAGAGGTTCCAGCAGACTGCGAGGAGTCCGGTAGCCAGTCAGAATCAGACCCAGAATCCTCCTCCGAAGAGGTGGAGACCGAGGTCTGATGCCAGACCACCCGCTGGCACCTGCCCCTTCCTGGATCGACAGAAGTGCCAGCTTAAGGCCTGGCACCACAGTCGACACCGACTCCCTCCCTGGCACCGCAAATGGCGCTGGAGGAAGAAACAGCTCCAACTACAGCGCTGAGGCCAGAATCAGCAGCAGACACAGCGCCGTCTCCTCCCACAGCACCGCGAATGGTGCCTGAGTTGGAGATGGCGCGGAAGCTGGAATCAGTTCCAGACACGGTGCTGTCCCCTCCCATGGCACCGCGAATGGTGCTGGAGTCGGAGATGGCACAGAAACCCCCCTCGTCACCGTGAATGTTGCCAAAAGCAAGAACGGCGCCACCCACGGCACCATCACCCGCCACAGCACCATGAAAGGCACCACAGCCAGAAAATGGCTGTCTCCAACCTCGGCACTGCGGAAGGCACCACAGAACTTCCCACAGCACCATATCCGCTATCGACGCCATGAATAGTGCCAACTGCAGAAAAAGGCTCCAAGCAACGGACTGGCACCGATGATGGCGCCGTCAGGGCCCCTGGCACCACAAGCGACGCCGAGACCCAAAACAGCATCAATGGAGGGCATCAAGGCCAGTGCCGACCCAGGTCCACAGGCCCCAGAACACGACACAGGGGGTTTCTTAGCCACTGAAGGGGCGACTGCTGGAGTGGTGCCTCCTGCCCGCCCCCGAAAGGAGCAGACTGGGCCTCCTGCACCTCAAAAGGGATCCCCGCTGCAGTAAGGCTCAAAGAAAAGGATGCCCCCCCCTCCTTCTCCACGGTCCGTATAGAACTGGGAGGAGACCCGGAGGAAGGGCAGAGAGACCGTGTCTTGGCCTTACGAGTGCGGACCTGTCCCCTGAAAGTCGGCGGCGCCCGCCCTACTTTCCACGCGCACAAGTCAACGATATGGCTGCCCATGGAGAAGCAGGCATTGCAGGAATCCATGTTGTGAAGGGGGGCCAAGACAGGTAAGGCACCGATCATGCTGGATGGTACCGAAATAACGGCGGCCGCAGGGGCACCGATGCATTTGAGGCCACCCCGATTTAGACAACTTCTTGCCCCCCAAACCAGACATGATCCTATGGTAAATAAATTAAAAACAGACTCAACATCTCTGAAAAATAAAGTAAAGGAACGGTCACTTAACAGCAGCAGCATTGAGAGAGGCAAGACAGAACAGACGGTTACTTTCTGTTTCGACAAGGAAGCCGTACTGAACTAGGCCGAGCCTGTGACACAGTTTTTTCTTCTTGAGCTCCACACGAGGTCTGCTCTCAACAGTGGGAAACGAAGAACTGGTGGGGGGCAGGGCCGACAACAGCTAATGGCCAACCCAGAGTGCCATGCATGCATCGCCTCGAGGGTGGCGCCTGCTCCTGTGTCGGTTCATCTCCATGCAAAAAAAAAAGAAAGCGCTTCCGGGCTTACGACCTCCAGCCATATAATTCTACTGTGATGAATGGTGAAGACTGACACAGGTAAGATCTGGACCCCTAAAAGGAGCGTCCAGAAGAGAAGAGAAGACTTAACATCTTGTGCCAACCCCGCCAGTCGAAGCCAGGCTAGGTGTCTGAGACAAATCCCTGTGGCCACACCTCAGGCCACTGAGTCAACAGAGTTGTATGTGGCGTGGAGGGCATGGCGACAGGATGACTTATTCATCCAGACTTTTTCTAGCAGTTTCTTCCTGAGCTGTTCATCAATCTGCTGAAGGTCTTTCTCCAACTCTGCTAAGGAGGACTTTTGGAAGGCCACCATGTGGGCGACATAGTTCAGGGATCTGATGGACAGGTGGATGAGGAGTAGATATTTCTACCATACTGGTCCAGCTGTTTGGAGTCCTTATCTGGTGGAGAGGCAGTAAGGTGTTTAGGTTGGGCTGATCTGTCATGGGCAGCGTTAATGACCATGGAGTCAGCCTTGGGCTGGGCGATCAAATGAGAGACCCCTTCTGGAGGAAAGTAAGTTTGATCCGCTTTACATGACACAGCAGGATTGGAAGAGGGCTGTTGCCAAATAGCGGATGCAAGGTAGTCATGTGGTCCCATCCAAGGGGGAACAGGAAGGGGATCCACATTGACCAGGTCCTGCTGCTCTGCAAGTCTCTTGCGTTTGGGGGTCAAGCTCCTTAGAGGCCCATCTGCAAGATGTTTGTACTGTTCTAAGTAGCTCCCCAAAGGAGGGGTCCTCAGGGAGAGACTTAGGGGACTCCTTTGGTTGAGGCTCGACTGGGGAGTGAGGCTCGGACTGGTTCCTTAGGTCCGATACCTCATCCGAATATTCTGGTCTCCTGGGCATGGAGGGTTCATGAGCCTGGTCCTGAGGTCTAAAATCCCTAGGAGTCCCTGTCAGAAACCTGGCAAGAGGGTGCAGGACTAGGAGGGGGCACCCTGGAAAGAGGGGCGGCTCGAACTGTGACCTGAAGCTGACTTAACTCCAAAAGAAGCTGAGATTTGGCACCCGTCCAACATGCAGGAATGGATTTGTGTTCGGCTGCAGTGGTGGTGGTGGTGGTGGTGGAGGTGGAGGAGGTGGAGGTGGATAACCCGGGTACCCCATAAAGGGGGTAACTGGGAGCCTGGTACAAATAAGGGTATTGATAGAAGGTCTGACGCTGGTAGCCTGGTGTAGGGTATCCTGACATCGGATATCCCAGCATCGGTTAGCCCGGAGTTGGGTATCCTACTGTCGGGTAGCCCAGCATCGGCGGGTTGTAGTCCAGCATTAGCGGGTCGAAGCCCCGCATTGGCGGGCTGCAGCCCAGCGACGGACCACCCCAGCGGCAGGTATTGAGGGACATGGGGATTCCCCGGAAAGTCACCTACAGGGCCCGAAGGAGGAGCGGAAGGGCCTGCCAGAGGTGGCGCCAAAGGCCCTCAAGGAAGCGGGTCTGGCAATGGGGTAGGCAGAGGGCCCGAATGCCCCGCAGGAGGAGGAGGAGGAGGGTCCATGTCTAGCCTGTGTAGGTCTGGTGAGGGATCCGAAGGAAGGAGGGGATCCGTCAGCAGAATAAAGCCTGGCGAGGTGAGAGGTCAGGTAAGGCCCCCAGCGACAAGTCAGGAAAGGTATCATACTGATTTAGAGACGTGTCGGGTACAGGTAGCGAATCCCCGGGGAAGGAAACCTGTGGGGATGAAGATGTACCTGCAAGCACACTCACCCCGGCGTCGGGGGGGCCTCAAGAGAGCCCGACGGGAGAGTGGGGGCGTCCACACGGTCAGCGGAGGAGCAATCGAATGGCTTACTTAGCGCAGCCGGGCTGACCAGAGTAGAAGTACTCAGGATAGGCTGATCGGCTCAGGCCGGGCCAGAGGGCGGCTTATCGGCAGTGCTCAGAGTAGGATACCTAATAGAAACCTCCAAAGAGGGCCCCACCCCCTCCGACTGCCCGCTAACCTCGGCGGGAGGAGGCATCGAGTCCATCAGAGAGGACAAAAGACCTGCAGGTGGGGTACTCACAGAGGAGGCACACCTAGTCGGCGCTGGTTGTCTAGCTGGTCTTCCCCTGAGAACAGCTCTGCTCCCAGCGTCTCTCCTTGTCCTTTTTCTTCTCTGGGGCTGGCGATGACGCTCTTCCTCTCAGTTCCTGAAGCTCCTTTTTCATGGAAGCCAAGCTCTGAGACAGCAGATGGGCTTCGAGGGTCCTCTTGCGAAGGGTGCGCGTGACCTAGTTGAAGCCTTGACAGATGGTAAACTCAGCCAAGTTGTGTTTGGGCCCCAGGCAGAGGACACAGTGGGAGTGATCATCCCCATGGCAGGATCTTCACGCTGCACTTGGAGCACTTCTTTTTGGGCTGACTAGACAACATATACTGTGGCAGACGAGATTTAGAAAACAGGGAACCTTTGAAAGAAATTGCTAAATATTAAGAAAAATGTCAGGCGACTGAATGCTGTTCGGCCACGTTTGTCAAACGATACTGAGCGACGGCAGGAAAGAAAAAATTACTCACCTTAGTAATGTTGTTTCTTCTAATGGAGTCTTGCTATATTATGACATATGCAGTATAACCCCAGGTTAGAACTGCTCCGGAAGTGAAAGACTTAACTTTCCATGGCAGGCATGGAACCTTGAGCGCGAGCTCGGTTGAAAACTCCGTCTGTTGTTGCTCAAACTTCAACTGTCAGATCTTTACGAGCAAAACTCACTAAGGTTCTGTGTGGAAGCCGAAACCTACACTAGCCCATTGGCTACTAACTACAAAAACATTTGTGTTCTTGATCCCAAACAAAGACTCAAGTCAGGGGAATCAAGAAAGAAAATTAAAACATAACACCCAGGCACCCTAAAGAAAGGGTGAAAAAGTGGGCATCTATGAAGTGCCAACATTGCACTGCCCACCTACATCCCAAAAATAGAGGTTCTGAGAGGGGCAGGCTGGGGGGGGAGGTCATAATATAGCAAGACTCCATTAGAAGAAACAACATTACTAAGGTGAGTAATTTTTTCTTCAAACAACATGAAGTCTTGCATATTATGACATATGCAGACTACACAGCAGTACCTCCTGGAGGAGGGACAGAACCTACCTAGGAAATAGGCTCTGAAGCAATTTGCTAAGAATCGACATCACCCTAGCCTGGATGTCCAGGGAGTAATGCTTAGTGAAAGTGTGAACTGTTTTCCAGGTAGCTGCTTGACATATCTCTAGGATAGGGATGTCCTGGCAGCAGCCAGAGCGCAGCTGTACCCGGTAGAGTGAGCCCTCAGGCCTGAGGGAGGAACCTCACCCAGTTTTCATAGCAAAATTGGATACAAGAGACAATCCACCTGACAATGGATCTTTTAGTGGCAGGTTTTCCTTTTCCAACCTCACCATAAGTGAGGAACAATTGGAGGGAGTCAAACTTGTGACCCTTGGTACGTTCTATGTAGTAACTAAGGGCTCTTTTGATATCTAAACTGTGCAATCTCCTCTCGCCAGAGGAGGAATGGTCAGTGAAATAGACAGGAAGGGACATGGATTGATTGAGGTGGAATCTGAAACCACCTTAGGCAAAAACTTTCTGTTAGTCCTGAGGACCACCTTATCCCTGTGAAAGGAGATAAAATCAGGTTCCACTGACAATGCTTGCAACTCACTTATGCGCCTGGCAGAAGTGATGGCTACCAAAAACACAGTTTTCCAAGTCAAGTACTTGAGCTCTGCTGAAGACAACGGCTCAAAAGGGGGTTGCATAAGCTGGACAATGCAAATATTAAGATCCCAGGCAGGGGCAGGGCCCTGAATGGAGGGTTGGTGTGAAGCAACCCCTTGAAAAACTTGGAGAATACAGGGTGAGCTGAAAAAGAAGGTTTACCTGCTGATAAGAAAGCAGGCAGCGGCTGCCAGGTGCACTTTAGGTAGCTGGTCTCAGCCCAAAGAATTCAAATGCACCAAATAATCCAGGATTGTGGGCAAGTCAGCAGATTCTGGTGGAATATGCTTGCCAGAGCACCATATGGAAAATCTCTTCCATTTGGAATTATAAGTAGCCCTGGTGGAAGGCTTCCTAGAGGCCTTCAAGATATCCAGTACACCTTGGGAGAGGTGTAGGTCAGCAAACTCTAACTCTTCAAGAGCCATGCCTTGAGATTGAGAGATTTGAGGTTCGGATACCAAACCCTCCCCTGGGCACAGGTTAATAGATTGTGATTCCTGGGGAGGTGCAGGGAGGGTGGACTGCTAAGGACATGAGGAGGGTACCAGGGCTGTCTGGCTCCAATCTGGAGCAATCAGGATCATCTTGCAGGGTTGAGATCTGATTTTGACTAGCACCTTGAACAGAAGAGGGAAGGGGGAAGGCAAGAGAAACTTCCTTCCCAACTGAGAAGGAAGGCATCCAGAGGACTGAGCCCAACACTGGGGCCTGCAGCAAAAAGGGAAGTTGGTGATTGTCTGGGGCTGCAAAAGATCCATCTCGGGTGCCCCATCTGGCAAATACTACACTCAGTACTAGGGATCCAGTGCCCGTTAGCAGATGGCCCTGGGAAATCCTGCTGAGAGCATCCGCTGGGACATTGTCCTTGCCTGGAAGGTGAACTGCCGTGAGGGAGGCGTTCAGGAATAGCCAGAGACCACAACTTCATTGCTTCGGTGCACAAGGCCGTAGACAGAGTGCCTCCTTGCTTGTTGATGTACCACATTGTAGTAGTATTGTCTGTTCTGACCTGTACAATCTTGTTCTGAACAGATGTGGAAAAAACCTGGAGTGCTAGAAAAACTGCTCTGAGTTCCAACAAATTGATGTGGAGCAGAGATTCCTGTGGGGACCACAACCCCTGGGTAGTGAGGTTGCCCATGTTAGCTCCCCACCCCAAGAGGGATGCATCTGTAGTAAGGGTCAAGGAGTGAGACTGGGGGTTGAAGGGAACCCCCTGTCTCAGATTGCTTTGGTCCTGCCACCACTGAAGGGCCTGGATCAGGGTTCGAGTCACTGGGATCAATTTGATTAGAGGGCCTGTCCTTTGAGACCAAAAGGCTCTCAAATGGAACTGGACGTCCCTCATCTGAAATCTTGCTCCCTGCACTACTGCTGTAGAAGCAGCCATGTGCCCCAGGAGCTGTAGAAAATGCCTTGCCGGTCGAGAGACCTGCAGGGTGAAAGAGGAGGCCAGAGAGACCAAGGTCCTTGCTCTTTCCAGAGGGAGGAAGACTCTGGCCTCTCTTGTGTTCAGTTCTGCGCCTATGAAGGTGAGAAGCTGGACAGGCTCTAGAACAGACTTTGGAAGATTGAGAAGGAAACCTAGAGATGTGAGCAGTTGCTGAGTTACCTGAAGGTGTAGTTTGACCTGGTCTGGGGACTGACCTACTATGAGCCAGTCGTCCAGATAAGGAAAGATGGCAATCTTTTGCCTTTTTAAGTAGGCAACTGCTACTGCCAGGCATTTTGTGAATACTCTTGGGGCCGAGGTGAGGCTGAAGGGCATTGCTCTGAACTTGTAATGGCCTGAGGGCAGTTCGAATCTGAGGTATTTTTGATGGGAGCTTCTGATAAGAACATGGAAGTAGGCATCCTTGAGGTCCAGGGAGGCTAGCCAGTCCCCTGGCCTTAGAGAGGGTAAAATAATTCCCAGAGTCAACATTTTGAATTTTGTTTTTAAAAGGTGCTTGTCTAGATACCCGAGATCCAGGATGGGCCGCCATTCTCCTGTTTTTTTGGGGGTAAGGAAGTACCTGGAGTACAACCCTTTGCCCTGGTGTAGGGGTGGAACCCTTTCCACAGCTCTGAAAGCCAGGAGGGCAGAAACTTCTGTTTCTAGGTCAAGTGCCTCTGATGGATTTGCAGGTGGAAAGGACCTGGCTCTCAGCTTCGGAAATTTTTTGAAGCTGAGAACCAGTCCCTGGCTTACTATTTCCAGGACCCACTTGCCTGATGTTAAAGACTTCCAGTCCTGGACAAAGTAAGCCAGCCTGCCCCTACCGGTAGTGGAGAATCGGCCTGGAGCCCCATCAGGAGCCTGTTTGCAGGGGCTTTGGGGTTGAGGGTAGAAGCAGGCTTACTTGAACCCCTTCTGCCTCTTCTCTAAAGAACCCCTCTGGGCATAAGCAGAAGAGGAGGCCTGGGCTTGGTAAAAAGGCCTAAGAAAAGGCCTGCCCCTGCCCCTGACATGCTGCCTTTGAGGAGTGACTTGCCTTTCTTTGGCCTGTGCACTCCTATAGGTGGTCCTATACTCATTCATTTTCTTCATATAATTCTCTGTCTGCTCCCCAAACAGAGAATTGCCCACAACAGGAAAATCCATAGCCTTAGACTGAGTATCCTGTGACAGGGCAGTACATCTGAGCCAGGCCATTCTACGAAGAGACACAGATGTAGCCATGACTCTTGAAACATCATTAGAGTCTACTGCAGCATGAAATTGCACCTTGGATGCCTCATACCATCTGCAGCCACCTGCTCCAGCTCCTGGCAAGCTGGTCAGGGGCCTGTTTTGCTAGAGCCAGCACAGTATCCCATCTGGATTTCTGGTACCTAGCAGCATAAGCCATATAATTTGCCTGTCTGAGTCCTAAAGATGCTGCCATGTACTGTTTCTTTGCCATGGCATCCATCCTCCTAGAATCCTTTTCAGGAGGGTGAGAAGCTAGAGGAATATTAGCCTTGTCACAGGCTGCAGCCTGCACTACCCCCACATGGCTGCACTGCTGAGAGAGGAACTCCGTATCAGAGCCTGATAATGTATACCTCTTGTTCATCCTTTTATCAACAGGAAGGATAGAGTGAGGAGTTTTTAGAATTTTTACTGTCTGTTTCCTAAAGGATTTGTGCAAGGGAATAGACGGTCTCCTAGACTCTGGAATATCCATCATTTCTACATAATCAGGCTCTTCTTGGTCATCAACAGCTTCCTCAACAGAGAGTTGGAGAGTTTCAGCAACTTTCTTATAGAACATAAAATGAGAAGGGGACTCAGATAGCCTGGGGGGACCCTTGATGGTCTGTCTGGAGAAATGTCCAGTTCAATGGGCACATCCGGACCTTCAAAATCACATTCACTCTCCTTGTACCCCTCCTCCCCTTCCTCTGGTTCATAAAATCCTCAAAATCATAATCTTGAACCGGTGGAACCCGTCTGAACCCAGCGCTTCCCTGATGGTGTCGGTTTGACGGACAGGCCGAGAAAAGACTGGACAATTCGAATAGCTTTAGCTATTTCCTCAGCAGTTGGAGAAAGAACTTTTGGCTCCACACTAGCTGACTTTCTAGCCCTTTTAGTTGGAACCGGCTCCTCAGAGCTGGCTCTTTGTTGCCAGAAAGTATCGCCCTGGTCAGGGCACTCCCTCAGGTTCGGTTGGAACTGAACGGGCTGGCCATCCGGTCAGCGGACTTTTTGGCCTCCTTTCCTGAGCCTACCAACTCTCTTTCCATGGTGGCAGCAGGAAAATTCTTACAAATCTGGCAGTCTGCATTGAGGTGGTCAAACCCAGACAATACACACAGGTGGTGTGTGGGTCAGCCTTAGCAAAGGCTTCCCCACAGAGCCACAGTGCTGAAATCCAGTGGGTCCGGTTTTTCTTTTGGGTTTCTCAGACATAGTGCCAGCCTAACCAAAACTTGCCCGTTAGTGGCAATCCGCCAAGCAAGACTCTCTTATCGGTTCCCAACTGTGTCACGGGTCGTGGAAAAAAACGTAATGAAATCCGTTTTTTTAGAACCGATAAGAACCGGGAACCGCACTCTAAAGGACTAGAAAGTTATTTTAAATCAATCTGATCGGTTCAAACCGAACCGAAAAAGACATTTACAAGTTCCACACAGAAGAAAATAAACGTAAGCCTATCTATTACTTACAATACCACAGACAGAGCTTGAACCGACCGATTGCAGTTTAATTCGGTCAATAAACCGAAAATTACACTTTTTAACCGACAAACGAACCGAGCAGCAGGAGAAATCTCCGGGCGACTGTTCAGTGGTAGGAGTAAAGAATCTGACAGTTTAAGTTTGAGCAACAACAGACAGAGTTTTCAACCGAGCTCGCGCTCAAGGTTCCATGCCTGGCATGGAAAGTTAACTCTTTCACCTCCGGAGCAGTTCTAACCTGGGGTTATACTGCATATGTCATAATATAGCAAGACTTCATGTTGTTTGAAGAACTGGTGGGCGGGTGTGGGACCACCCCTTTTATAGTCACGCGGACGTTGCATCACCTGACGATGGGGGGTCTCCCCGATGATTGCTAGCTACAAGTTTGCCGTGCGGTCCTGATGCCGGGGGGCGCAGTCCTATATGTGAAGACCTACTACAGGAACCCTCTCGAAGTAAGATCTCTGAATTCTTTCCTGCGGGAGGAAAGCACATCCCTTCTGAGTGTCCAGCTGAGCCCCTATGAAGGTGAGCAGCTGGGCTGGTTCCAGGTGAAACTTCTTTAGATTTACCAGGAAGCTCAGAGACTCCAGAGTGTGTTCTGTGAGGGAAAAGGACTCCTTGACCTGACAAGGAGACTTTACTACTATGACCAGTCATCCAGATATGGTAGAAAGCGACACCCAGTCCACTGCTTGCAGAGCCAGAAGGTTTTGTACATCCAATTTCAACAGCAGGATTTGTGTTGGGGACAGAGGTCTTGACACCTCGGCATGCTTGAGATCTGGCATCTCCTTGAACTGTAGTGGCAGACCCTTCTCCACTATCTCCAGCACCCACTTGTCCGACGTGATGAAGGAACAGTGCTGAAGACAGTGGGAGAGTCTGCCTCCCAACGGAAGCAGGGAGGTGACCTGGACACTCACATCAAGACTTAAACTGAGAAGCAGATGGCTGGGTAGAGATGGCTCTTCTTTGGCCCCTTCTGCCCCTGCCTTTGAAAGACCCCCTGTACTGACCGAAGTCAGACTGACAATAAGTATTGTAAGGCCTGGGAACAAAATGTCTGTCCCTACCGCCCCTAGGACGGGATCTCTGAGGGGTGATGGGCTTAGGTTTGGATGAGTGGCTCTGCCAGGAGGCCTTGTACTCATCGTATAGTCAGCGGTTCTGTAATCAAACAACATATTTTGATCACAGGGAAAATCCATGACCTTATTCTGAGCGCCATCGCCCTAGAGGCTGTATCACTTATTTATTTAGTTTTTGTTGACCGGGTAAGTGCACTAGACAAATCATGCCTATTTTCACTGTTGTCGTCTGCCATGTGGAATTGGTACATAGTAGCTTCTAGGGCAGTTTTTGACATATCCACCAGCTCCTGCACCACAGAATCTGATCCGCTGCAGGCAACAGCCAGGACAGATTTCTAAAGGGCTTTCTGATATTTAGCTGTGAACGTCATGTACGAAGAAAGTCTGAGAAGCAGGGAAGCTGTGGCATACATTTTCTTTGCTATAAAGTCAATCTTCTTGGAATCCTTGTCCGGGGAAGGGGGGACAAGGAGACTCCAGCTTTCTCACAAGCTGCATGCTGCACTATAGTCTCATGGCTAGGGTGTGCAGACAGGAACTCAGTACCATGTTTAGGCAATATATATTTTCTCTCAAGCCACTTATCAACCCTGATAATGAAGTGGGGTGTTGAAGCACCTTATTTTTTCTAAATGCATTATAGACAGGGACGACCAGGGTCTTTGGGGGTTGTAAGACCTCTCATCTCCCTATAATCTTTGTCTTCATCGACATCCTGGTTGGGCTCCTGCGTAGGGTGGTCCAGGGTGTCCAGCATATTTTTCATAAATGTAAATATAGAAGAGGGATCCTCCTGGTCACCCCGGGGATCCCCAAGATGAGGGTCTGGGGACTCCTGGGGCTCAAGTCCCTGAAAATCCATGTCAAGGCATCATAAAATTGTTCTCCATCATCTGCATCACCCTCACAGTCTACAGAAGAGAGAACTGTGGAAGAGTGCTTACCAGCACCAGTAAACAGAGGACCCATCTGTCGAAGGGTCTGAAACAGTTGCCATGCTTTTTCCATATCTTGTACTGACGGAAGAACCTGCATAGACTTGGTTTGTAAGTGGTTTGTTTTTCCTGTATGCCTAAAGCTACCTGTTGTCTCGCTATTGGCTTTCCCAGGAGCAACGGGTGAATTTTTGTCTTGACAGAGTTTTAGCCACTTCTTCAGAGGCTTAATCAAGCTTCCTTTTTTCGTCATTTCTATTATTTTTAAATTTGTGAGGAACTTCATCTTTGGAAGCTTTATTTTTTGCCTAGGATCTGGAGGGTTCCTCAGCACCTCTGCTTTTATTATTAGTACTTTTGGATGGCCCCTCGTCGGAAGCCTTTGATGTGTCCTCAGCCATAATAATCAAAGGTTTGTCTGCTATGTTTTGCCAATTTAAGCAAAGCAAAACCAGTCCGAACCTACAAACTGAGTGCAGGGTTCTGAGAAAACGCCACTGACCAGTCCTGCCCCAGTTAATTAACTCAGTCTATTACTATTGTCTTTTTTTTCCCCAGTAGTAGAACTGGGATCTATACCAGTGTCAATCTAAACAGAAACCCAGTAATACTGGTCAACTGCACACAGGTGGCTGCTGGACCCTAACAGACAGTCCTGTGACAGATGATACCAAGGTCCAGTAATATAATAAAAAGGTTTTCTTGTATTTGCCAGTCTAAAGAGAAAACCCCCAGGCACTGTTTAAATATGAATTCCACTGCAGGTGCCTCGCGGTAAACGCCGCAGAGTCTGAGGTAAAAAAATAAGGCAACTGTCCCTGATTTGACGGCTCCCACAAGAATTTGCTCAAAGATGAAGGGAACCATTGAAAATAAGCAACCGCAATAAAAAGTATAAAATGAATAGTCGTGGTAAAAATAAAGTAAAAATAGCACGGTCGCACTATAAACAAAAAATTAGAACGGTGCTAACGAAAATGTAAAACTTTCACTCAGCACACTATTAGAAATGAAATATAAGGAAAACTTTACCCAGATAAGCACTAGAAGGCTGTCAACAAGGAAAACTGAGAGACACCTCAGGGGCAATGTTGCTCAGTCCAGTGGAAAAAAAATCCTAAAGCCTTCAACAGCTCTCACTCAACTCACTCCCTTTCCTGTCTTCTGATTGGCTTGTCCCTATGCTCATTTAAATTCTATTAAAGGCACACATCCAGGGCAGTTGCGCCTAGACAGCTAAGTGCAAAACTTACTGATGCTAAAGGACTCCTGGGGTAAACATTTTGTTACAAAAAGGCACCACTGTGTGTCCAAACACAGTTACAACATAAATGTAACTGAATATGCTAGTAACATTATGCATTTGTTTCCTCATTTTACCTATTTAAAACATTTTCTACACGTGAAATACAATAAAGCACTCCAGGGTGTGTGATTATTGTCAATCACACTTCTCTCTCTCAGGAGTTTAAAGGCACTCCGTAACGCTGGCCCGTCGGCGCAGCGGTGGGATATCCGCTTGCGATGCCGCCACCCGGTTCGGGAACGGACCCGGATCGTCGGAGGGCTGACCGGGGGAGAAGGATGGAGCGTGGGCAACACTGAGCACTGAGGACTTCCTGGCGAGGCCGAGACCAAGGCTGCCGACGCTCAGCAAGGGGGAGGCGGGCAGACGCTACGCCATTGCACGCCCCCGCCTCCTCTGGGGGGAGGAAAACCAGGAAAATGGAAGGCGGGCCGGACCACCGAGAGTATGAAGCCCTCCCTGGAGGTCCTTAATTCACCGCCGCCGCTGTAGGGACCCCGACTAGTCACAGTTCCGTGGCCACCTTCGGTAAGCCGGGGGTGACCGAGGGTCCTCGGCAGCAATAGGCGGTGGTGGAGGTCTCCGGGGGCCGTGACCAGGGCAGAAGTAGTCGGTGGTCCGACCAAAGGGAAAAAAAAAAAAAAAAGGCACTCCGTGCAAGCACCTCATGCCTAACATCACCCTTGAGAGGCATGCAATTACCCATAATCACACACCCAGTTGTGCTTTATTGCTTACATAACTCAATCCCTGGTCATGCCTTAATGATGACATTATACATGCACTCTTTCAATGAAATCATCCATTACACTGGAAAAAAGTTTACAAATAATCAAAATATAACCAACCATTCTGTATGCTGTCAAAAAAGTGCTGCTTCACAAAACCAAAAATTTCTTGATCTGTTTCACTGAGGGGCTGATCCAGATGGGCTGTTATTCTCTTAATTATGTCAGCCATGACTGTAAGCTTCAAGTTGAAATCTCACTGAAGGGCATAGCTGGAAAAATAAAAAAAGACTACATAGATTATAAGATTATACACTGCAATTTACACATACAAGCCTACTGTTTATATTAGTTTAGACAGGTAACCAAATTAATCTATGTTTTTATTCTTTATGCCCTCTAGCAGCTGGTGCTGCACCCATCCTCCCCTGCTTCAGTGCTTTCCTCCCTCGATCCCCCTTAAGGCTCCCCCCAGGCATATCATACCCCCTCCTGAGTGCAGGGCAGCGGAAGCGTTTTCTGAAGGAGCGACTACAACTGGAAAGAAGGGCCCAAGCATACCAGGATCATCCATTATGCACCAAGCTTTTTGCAGCTCTGAACCCCTCCACTGGGATGCTGGCATACACAAAGCCCCAAATAACGTGCACACCAAGTGTGCACTATGCGAAGTCCAGACGACTGCTGTAGGATGGGCCAGTCCTTGCAGTGTTCTAACCAAATGGCAAAAGACAACCCAGGAACAGGTGTTACAGCAATTGGTAATATAGACTTATTCCTGCCCAAGTAATAGACATATACAGTTTACCCAAGGCCGAGGCGCTTGGAAGACCTTTTATTTATCTTCCCGGGAGAACAATGAGACTCAAGGTGGAAAACAATTACACAATATTATATATGGGAGATAAGGCTGCTGGTTACTGCCAGCCCAGTGGCGCTGAGGGCTGGGGCGCTGGACGCCACACCTTGTGCCGTGCCGGCGACCCGGGTTCGGGAACTTACTCGGGTCATCAGGGGTTGCCAGGGTCAGGGGAGGCTTGAGTGTCCACAGACTGCTCTCCTCTTCTGGGACGGGAGAGGTCATGTTGGCCGCTGTAGGAGTGACCACTAGCGGTCGCTGGAGGTCCAAGGCACTGGAGACAGCATTAGGGGTATGGGAGATGCGGCAGACGTCCTGTGGGCAGGTGTGGGAGCACGCCAGTCTCGCGCTGGACATCACTGCATGTCCGATCTCCCCGGGCAAACCAAGAAAAGGGAAAAGAGCTGGCAGCCAGATAGGCGAAGGCCTGCTCTCCGCTCCCAGCCATGTTCAACACTGGACTCACCTGGGCACATCTCCTACCTTCTGCCCTCCAGACTGCAGCTTGGACCCTATAGACAGAGCACCAGTGTAACTGGTGGCCCTTACCCCGGGGGTTCAGATCTGGGGAGGCTTGCAGCCTGGAGAAGACGGAGGAGGATTCCGAGATAGTGCATTGGAGGGCCTCAGGCAGAGCAGGATACTGGGGTGAGTGAGCAGAGCTGAAGAGAAGACCTAAGGGACCAGTGTGGGAGATAAACACAGGTTACTCACCTGTAACAGGAGTTCTAGGAGTGGTATATGTTGTTCATCCACACTTACTGGCAGGTTTCTTGCCGCTTTAAATCTTGCCAGAAGGTCATCAAGCTGGTTCCTCCCACCCACCCGGGTGGTAAAACTCTCAGCTCCGCCCCATGACGCCAGATCTAGCCCACTGGAAGCCAGGTTGCACGTCGAAGCCGGGGAGGTCAGGTGGGTTGTGTGGATGAACAACATATACCACTCCTAGAACTCCTGTTACAGGTGACTAACCTGTATTTCTAGGGACGTGGATATGTTGTTCAATCCACACTTACTGGCAGACTCCTAGCAGTTCTCCGGGAGGAGAGAGGCAAGGCACGCACCCCCTACTTAGGGAATAAGGACTGGAAAACCAAGGTCCCAAAACCAGCATCCCAGCGTGACTTAAAGTCGATGTGGTAGTGGGTAATGAAGGTGTGTGCTGACTTCCAGGTAGCAGCCCTGCAGATTTCCTGGATAGGAGCATCCCTGGAAGCAGCCACCGAAGCAGCGGTATGGCAGGTAGAATGAGCTCTTATCCCTTTGGGAGGCTCCATGCCTGCCAACCTATAGCAGAGATCTATGCAGGAGGTGACCCATCTGCCTATCATCTGCTTGGCTGCAGGTCTGCCAGGTGTGGCTTCAGCGTAGGTGACAAACAGCTGGCGAACCTCTCCCCAACCTTCAGCCGTCCGCTCCTTATAATAAGAGAGCGCTCTTCTAGGGTCCAGAGAATGGAGCCTATATTCAGCCTCCGAGGTGTGAATGGGGTAGAACACCGGCAGAGTCAACACCTGGTTAAGGTGAAACTCCGACACCACCTTCGGAAGGAATTTCGGGTGGGGGCGCAGAACAACCTTTGTCCCTGTGGAAGACTAAATAAGGAGACTCAATGGAAAGTGCCTGGAGCTCTCCCATCCTTCTGGCGGATGTGATAGCCACCAAGAAGGCGGTCTTCCACGACAGGTGAAAGATGTCACACCTGTGCATCGGTTTGAATGGCTTGCCCATGAGCTTAGCCAATACCAGCAGTAGATCCCACGGAGGTGGAGGTTCTCGCACCGGAGGGAATATGTGATCAAGGCCTTTGAAAAAGCACCCGACCACTTTCTCCTGCACCACCGACTCCTTCCTGCCCCATGCCCGGTAAGCAGAGGTGGCTGCCAGTTGCACCTTAACGGTCATCAACCAAAGCCCTAGCTGAGAAAGGGACCACAGTTAGTCCAGTATGCTAGCCAAAGAACAGGAGGAATGGTCCAACCCCTTATCCTGACACCAAATGGAGAATCTCTTCCATTTGAAGGCACAGCATCTTCTGGTTGACTCCTTATGGGATGCCTCAACAACGTTGAGGACCTCGTCGGAAAGACCCAAGGCCTGGAACTCTAGTCGCTCAGGAACCAGGCTATCAAGTGCAAGGACTGAAGGTCCGGGTGGAGTACCTTCCCCTTGTTGACTAAGATCAGGTCCGGGCGGGCTGGAAGCCGCCTCAGGAGCCTGGAGCTGAGGCTGAGGAGATTTGGATACCAGAACTGATGGGGCCAGCCTGGGGCTACCAGAATCACCTGCGCCTTGTCCCTCTTCACCTTGAGAAGCACCTTGTGGATCAAGGGAAATGGAGGGAAAGTGCAGAAGAGGCCCGGGGTCCACAGCCTCGAGAAGACACCCCCCTACAGCGAGCCCTGCTGAGGGGGCATGAAACAGCCTCAGCTTCACATTCTCCCTGGAGGCAAACAGGTTCATCTGAGGGGTGTCCCAGTGGGAGAACAGATCTTGCACTACCTCCGGCAGGAGAGACCACTCGTGAGATGCAGCACCTATCCGGCTGAGGGCATCGGCCAGACTGTTGGGAGGCTCCTGCCACATGAATGGCTAGGAGATCCGCCTCCAGGCTGATCACGAGAGACCAAGTGCGGAGAGCCTCTTTGCACAGAGGCAAGGAGTGCGTCCCACCCTGTTGGTTTAGGTAGTACATGGTCGTGGTGTTGTCCGTCTGGACCTGGACCACTTGACCCCGTATAAATGGAGCAAAGGCGGTGAGGGCTAGTCGGACCGCTCGAATCCCCAGCAGGTTGATGTGACACCTAGACTCCTGAGGGGACCAGAGGCCGTGAGTTCTGAGCTCCCCCAGATGGGCACCCCAACCCATCAGAGAGGCGTCGGTCGTCAGAGTGACTGTCAGCTCGGGGCAGACAAACGGGATACCCTCCTGCAGATCAGCTGGAACAAGCCACCACCGGAGGCCGTTCCACATCTCCTGGGTCAATGTCACTGGCTGGTCCAGAGGACCAGAGCGCTGTGACCATTGGCGGGCCAGCCCCCATTGCAGGGGACACATATGCCAGCGGGCTCAAAGGACCAGGCTGGTGCAGGCTGCCATGAGGCCCAGAAGGCGCAGGTTGTCCAACCAGAAATGATTGGGCAAAGGAGGAAAGGACCTCGGCCCTGTCCGCCGGGAGCCGTGCTCTGGCTTGAAGAGAGTCAAGCTCTGCCCCGATGAATTGAATCACCTGCAATGGCACGAAGTTCCGATTTGGCCTCACCGATGAGAAGGCCAATCTGGGAGCAGACCTGGAGGGCCAGATTCCTGGACCGCTCCACCTCCAACCTGGAGGGGGCTGCAATCAGCCAGTTGTCCAGGTTAAGGGTATACCCGGACCCTTCGGTGCCGCAGGAATGCTGTCACCACTGCCATGCATTTGGTGAAGACCCTGGGAGCTGGAGAGAAGCCAAAGAGCATGGTCCGGAACTCGTAAAGGGATCCCTCTGCCCTGAAGCGGAGGAATCGCTGGTGAGACGGAGGGATTGGGACATGAAAGAATGCGTCCTGAAGGTCCAGAGAACAGAACCACATGCCTCGTTCCAAGGCTGGAATGATCTGAGCCACAGTGACCATCCTGAAGGTGAGAGACCTTAGGAACTTGTTCAGGTTGTGTAGGTCGACAATGGGTCCGCCACCTCCCTGATCACCTCCTTCTGGAGGAGCAGGGCAATGTCGGCTCAAAGAGCCGACAGAAAGGCTGCGTAACCCGCAGCCCCCTGTGGGGCAACGGCTCAATAGGGTGGGGACTGCTTGAATTCCACAGGAAGACCTCTGCCTACCACTTTCAACACCCAGCGGTCCGTGGTGATAACGGACCAGGCAGAAAGGAAGTGGCAGAGCCGTCCCCCCACAGAGGGAACCCGGGGAGGAGTGACAAGGTTGGGGGCAACACCCCTCAACCCGTCACTGGGCAAGCTTGGAGGAAGGGCCGGCCGTGGAGCCACCTGGGCCTTTCCCTCCTGGCTTCCTGCTAGAGGAAGCAACAAGCTTAGCTTTGGAGTGCCAAGTGCAGGCCTGCTGGCCCTGATGCTGGTGTTGCTGGGCTGGACGTGCCGCAGGGGCTGAAGGACCAAAGGGCTTGCGCTGCTGCTGGCGGCTTTTGTCCTTCTGGGCAGACGTGACCAAGTCCAAGGTGGCGTTGGACTTCTCGATCTGTTGGAGATGACCCTCCACCCCGGGACTGAACAAGTCGGTACCCAGGAAAAGAACGTCTGCCAGCTTGTGCAGGGTATCCGCCGTAAAAGTGGTGATCCGCAGCCAAGTTCTGCGGCACATGGCCACTGCGGCCACTACTGACCGGGCACACGAGTCAGCGATGTCCAAAAAAGTTTGGAGCTGCTGTTTGGTCACCGCCCTTCCCTGGTCCCACACCTGCTTGACTGTCATTTGAAGGTCAGCCGGGAGATGAGGAATCACCTCATCCAGGGAGCCCAAAAGGGCGTGTGAAAAGTGTGCCATCAAGATGGCCGAGATAGCCTGATGAAGGCCTAGGGAGGAAGCAGCATAGACTTTCCGCCCGGAGTAGTCCAATTTCTTGGACTCCTTATCGGGTGGCTTGTCCACATCTCGAGCATTCCTGGAATGCCGGAAAACGCTGTCGGTCACTAACCCCTCCGCAGAGGGTGCTCCGAGAAACCGGAGAGTGAACCGGTAGGGACAGCATACTTCCGAGCCATCCTGGCCGAAGGTGCTGAACAAGATGCTGGCCACTGCCACTGCTCCAGGACCAGGTCAACAATGGCTTCGGCCACCGGGAAGGCCTCCATAGGGGAATACCCTCGGTCCAGTATCTCCGTGAGGGGATACTTGGCCTGTTTTGAAACGGGTTCGAGCTTCATCCCAGTGGATTCTGAGATGAGTCGAAGCATTCCAAGGAACGAGGATACGCTCTCGTCCACAGACCGACCCCTAGTGGACTCCAGGTCAAGCGGCCTGGAGAACAAGGAGTCGTCGTCGTCGTCAGACTCTGCGGAGTCTGCAAACAGCTGCCGAGCACCTGAGCCACCCTCCACATGCCAAGGTTAATATCGGGAGTGAGGGTGATGACAACCTATGGGGCAAACCCTGACCCGACCACAGTGGGTGGTGCAGCTGGTTTCGGCCGAACAACCGGTGCCGGCTTCGGCTCCTCGATCATTACAAGGGGTTGCTTCAGCCACTCCGGTGACAGCCACTTAATGGCTGGAGAAGGCAATGGAGTCGGCTTACTCCCAGACAATAAGAGCTGTTGCCACATTAAATCCTCGTAGCGCCGACACAACTTGCGCCGCAGCCTATCCTCCGAAGTGGACGATGAGGATGAGCGGCGCCACCACTTTCCATGGTGCCGAGACCGCCAACGGCGGGACCGGCTGGAACTGGAAGAGGTCCGAGACCAACACCTTCGGGAATTCCAAGAGTGGGTCAGAGAGGGTCCTTGGTTTCCACCAGGGGAACCAGTGAAGAAGGGCTGTCGGCTTCTCCAGTCGACAAACCGTCCGACAGGTCGAGAAGAAAAAATTACTCACCTTAGTAATGTTGTTTCTTCTAATGGAGTCTTGCTATATTATGACAATTGCAGTTTGTCCCACCATTAGAACTGCTCCGGAGATGAAATAGTTAACTCCATTCCATGAATGGAACTTAGAGCACGAGCTCTAAAGAGAAGCTCTGTCTGTGTAGTTTCAAACCTGAACTGTCAGATCTTTACGAGCAAAAACTCACTAAGGTCTGTGTGGAAGCTGTAACCTACACTAGCCAACTGGCTACCTAAATACTAACACCCACTGCTGGTCCCAACACAAAAGACTCAAGTCAGGGGAACAGAATTAATAGTATAATTTAACAATATAAGAGAAATATAAGGAAAAAATGAAAAACACCACACCCCCAAACCCCCAAGAAGGGGTGAAAACACATAAAATAGGGGCATAAAATAGTGCCCACACTAGGCTGCCCACCCCATACCCAAGTAGAAGTTCTGAGAGGGGCAGGCTGAGGGGAGGTCATAATATAGCAAGACTCCATTAGAAGAAACAACATTACTAAGGTGAGTAATTTTTTCTTCAAACAACATGAAGTCTTGCTATATTATGACAATTGCAGACTACACAGCAGTACCTCCACGGAGGAGGGACAGAACCTACTTAGGGAATAGGCACTGAAGCACAGCTGTGCCAAACCGAGCATCTCTCCTAGCCTGGACATCCAGGGAGTATTGCTTGGTGAAAGTGTGTACCGTTTTCCAAGTAGCAGCCTGACATATCTCCAATATAGGGATATCTCTGGCAGCAGCTAGAGACGCGGCTGTACCTCTGGTAGAATGAGCCCTCAAGCCAGAGGGGGGATCTCTGCCCAGTTTCTGATAACAAAATTGGATACAAGAGACAATCCACCTGGCAATTGATCTCTTAGTGGCAGGTTTCCCTTTCCCAACCTCACCATAAGTGAGAAAAAGTTGGTGGGATTCGAACCTGTGACCCTTGGTACGTTCTATATAGTAACTAAGGGCCCTCTTAACATCCAAACTGTGCAATCTCCTCTCACCAGAAGAGGAATGTTCAGTGAAAACCACTGGAAGGGAGATAGATTGGTTAAGATGGAAATCTGAAACCACAATAGGCAAAAACTTCCTGTTAGTCCTGAGGACTACCTTATCCCTGTGAAAAGAAATAAAGTCAGTTTCTACTGACAAGGCTTGCAATTCACTTGTGAGTCTAGCAGATGTGATAGCCACTAGACACACAGTTTTCCAAGTTAGATACTTAAGCTCTGTAGAAAACAGAGAGGTAATAAAAGGGGGTTGCATTAACTGGGCAATGCAAACATTAAAGCCCAGGCAGGCCGGATCCCAAAAAGGTGGATTAGTATGAAGTATCCCTTAAAAACTTGGAAAACACAGGGTGAGCGGAAAGAGAGGATGGCTTTCCTGCTGAAACAAAAGCAGAAACAGCTGCCAAATGAACTCTCAGGGTAGCTGGTCTCAGGCCCAAAGAATTAAGATGGACCATGTAATCTAACACAATGGGCAAATCAGCAGATTCTGGGAAATAAGCTTCCCAGAACACCAAATGGAGAACCTTTTCCACTTAGAATTATAAGTAGCCCTAGTGGAAGGCTTCCTAGAAGCCTTTAGGATTTCAAGAACACCCTGAGAGAGGTGTAGGTCAGCAAATTCTAACTCCTCAAGAGCCAAGCCTTGAGGTTGAGGGATTTGAGGTTCAGATACCAAACTCTCCCCTGGGCACAGGTTAATAGGTTGTGATTCCTGGGGAGACACAGGGGAAGATGTACTGTCAGGGACAGAAGGAGTGGGTACCAGGGCTGCCTGGCCCAATCTGGGGTAATCAGAATCACCCTGCAAGGCTGGGATCTGATTTTTACTAACACCTTGAATAGGAGAGGGAAGGGGGGAAAAGCATAAAGAAACTTCCCTTCCCAATCCAGAAGAAGGGCGTCCAGGGGGACTGAGCCCAACACTGGGGGCCTGCAGCAGAACAGTGGAAGTTGGTGATTGTCTGGGGCTGCAAAAAGACCTATCTGAGGGGTGCCCCATCTGGCAAAGATTATCCCCAGTACTTGAGGATCCAGAGACCATTCGTGATGGCCCTGAGAAATCCTGCTGAGAGCATCTGCTAGGACATTGTCCTTTCCTGGAAGGTGAACTGCTATGAGTGAAGTGTTCAGGGAATAGGCCAGAGACCACAACTTCATTGCCTTGGTGCACAAGGCCGAAGACCGAGTGCCCCCCTGCTTGTTGATGTACCACATTGTTGTGGTATTGTCTGTTCTGACTTGTACCACTTTGTTCTGGACAGAAGCAGAAACGCGAAGTGCTAAAAGACAGCTCTGAGTTCCAGCAAATTGATGTGGAGCAGAGATTCCTGGGGACCACACTCCCTGAGTGGAGAGGTCGCCCATGTGGGCTCCCCACCCTAAGAGGGAAGCATCCATAGTGAGGGTCAAAGTGTGAGAAAGGGGAATGAAGGGGACACCCCGTTTTAAATTGCTCTGATCCTGCCACCACTGGAGGGCCTGGATCAAGGTTCGGGTCACTGGGACCAACTTGGAAAGGGGGTCTCTTCTCTGAGACCAATAGGCCTCATCTGAAATCTTGCTCCCTGCACTATAGCTGTGGACGCAGCCATGTGCCCCAGGAGCTGCAAAAAGTGTCTTGCTGGTCGAGAGACCTGCAGAGTGAAGGAGGAGGCCAGAGCCACCAAGTTCCTTACCCTTTCTAAGGGAAGAAAAGCTCTGGCCAGATTTGTGTCCAATTCTGCACCTATGAAGGTGAGTACCTGAACTGGTTCCAGAACCGACTTTCGTAGATTTAGCAGGAAGCACAGGGAGGTGAGAAGCTGCTGGGTGACTTGCAGGTGAGATTTTACCTGTTCTGGGGACTGGCCTACAATGAGCCAGTCGTCCAGATAGGGAAAAACAGCAATCCTTTGCCTCCTCAAGTGAGCCACTGCTACTGCCAGACATTTTGTGAATACCCTTGGGGTAGAGGTAAGGCCGAAGGGCATTGCTCTGAACTAGTAATGACCTGAGGGCAGTTCGAATCTGAGTACTTCGGTGGGAGCTTCTGATTAGGACGTGAAAATAGGCATCCTTGAGGTCCAGGGAAGCTAGCCAGTCCCTGGCCTTAGAGAGGTAAAATCATTGCCAGAGTTACCATTCTGAACTTTGGTATCAAAAGATGCTTGTTCAGATATCTGAGGTCTAAAATGGCCGCCATTCTCCTGTCTTTTGGGGTAAGGAAGTATCTGGTGCAGACCCTTGCCCTGGTGTAGGGAGGAACCCTTTCTACCGCTCTGAGAGCTAACAGGGTTGAGACCTCTGCTTCTAGAGTAAAGGTCTCTAAAGAGCTTGCAGGTAAAAAGGACTGATTCTCATCTTTGGGAACTTTTGAAGCTGAGAACCAGACCCTGGCTTACTACTTCCAGAACCCACTTGTCTGAAGTTAAAGACACCCAGTTCTGACTGAAGTAAGCCAACCTGCCCCCTACTGGTAAAGGAGAATCGGCCCTGGGCACCCCATCAGGGTGCCTGCTTGGCAGGTGCTTTAGGCTGAGGGGTGGGGGCAGGCCTGCCCACGCCCGTCTGCCTCTGCCTCTGAAGAACCCCCTCTGAGCATAAGCAGAGGAGGCCTGGGTTTGGTAAAAAGGCCTGTGGAAAGGCCTACCCCTACCCCTGGGGGTGTGCCTCTGAGGAGTGGCTTGCAGCTCCTTGGCTTGAGGCACTTTATAGTGTAGTCCTATATTCATCCATCTTTTCATATCTCTGTCTGCTCCCCAAACAGAGAATTTCCCCACAGGGAAATCCATAGCCTTAGTCTGGGTATCCTGTGACAGGCTAGTACACCTGAGCCAGGCCAACCTACAAAAAGCTACAGATGTGGCCATGACTCTAGAGGAAACATCATTAAAATCCACAGCAGCATGCAACTGCACCTAGAAACCTCAATGCCACCGGCAGCCACCTGCTCCAGCTCACTAGCAAGCTGGCCAGGGCTTTGGCTAATTCCATAACAGTATCCCATCTAGATTTCTGATACCTTGCTACATAAGCCATATAATTTGCTTGCCTGAGTCCCAAGGACGCTGCCATGTACTGTTTTTTTGCCATGGCATCAATCTTCCTGGAATCCTTGTCAGGAGGATGTGAAGCCAGGGGAATACTAGCTTTATCACAGGCTGCAGTCTGAACTACCCCAACATGACTGCATTGCTGAGAAAGGAATTCTGTATCAGGACCTGACAGTGTGTACCTTCTGTCCATCTTTTTATCTACAGGAGGCACAGAATTAGGAGTTTTTAAGATTTTTATTGTTTGTTTCCTAAATGACTTATGCAAAGGAATAGACAATCTCCTAGACTCTGGTTTATCCATCATTTCTACAAAATCAGGCTCCTCTTGCTCATCCACAGCTTCCTCCAAAGGAAGCTGGAGGGTTTCAGCAACTTTTTTGTAAAACATAAAATGAGAGGGGGACTCAGAAAACATAGGGGGAGATTCTAAAGGTCTATCTGGGGAGATGTCCTGTTCAATGGGCACACCCAGACCCTCCAAGTCACATTCATACTGTTCATAATCATCCTTCCCCTCCTCTGGTTCATAAAACTCCTCAACATCATATTCCTGAACCGATGGAACCGACCTTTTACCAGATAGTGGCGGTTCGGGACGGGACTCAGAAAGTGACTGGACAATCTGAATAGCTCTTACTATCTCTGCAGAGTTGGAGTAAAATTTTGGGCACCAAACCTGCTGACTTTCTTGTTCTCTTTACTGGAACTGGTTCATCCGAGCCAGCTTTTAGTTTTGCCGAGAAGTCTGCCCTGGTCAGAGGCACTCCCTCGATTCGGTTGCACCGATCCGGGCTGGCCATCGGGTCAGCGGACTTTTAGCCTCTCGTTCCCTGAGCCTGCCCAATCTCTTTTCCAGGGTGGCTGCGGGAAATTCTTAAATCTGGCAGTCTGACTGAGGTGGTCAAACCCCAGACAATAAACACATGTGGTGTGTGGGTCAGCCTTGGCAAAGACTTCCCCGTAGACATCACAGTGTTGAAACCCAGTGGGCCCGGTTTTTCTTTTGGGTTTCTCAGACATAATGCCAGCCTAACCAGAAAAACTTGCCCTTTAAACGGCAGTGCCAGGCAAGACACCCTTATCGGTTCCTAACCATGTCACGGGTATTGGAAAAAAACGTAATGAAATCCGTTTTTTTTAGAACTGATAAGAACCGGGAACAGCACTCTAAAATCTGAAGTTTTAAAACTTTAAGCTTTAAACCAAACTGATCGGTTCAAAACCGAACCGATAAAACTTACAAGTTCCACACAGAATTAAAATATGAATTACTTACGATACCACAGACAGGCTTGAACCGATCGGTTTGGCGGTTAAAATAAAACTATTCTCGTTGAATCAGAACCGAGAAAACACTGTTTAAACCAGAAATGAACCGAGCAGTAGGAGAAATCTCCGGAGCGACTGTTCAGTGAGCGAGTAAAGAATCTGACAGTTCAGGTTTGAAACTACACAGACAGAGCTTCTCTTTAGAGCTTGTGCTCTAAGTTCCATTCATGGAATGGAGTTAACTATTTCACCTCCGGAGCAGTTCTAATGGTGGGACAAACTGCAATTGTCATAATATAGCAAGACTTCATGTTGTTTGAAAAATCTCGACAGCGTTGGACGGTTGTCTCAGCCGGCTGACCTGAGTGGGGACACCGTGAGCCAGCGGCCTTAGCCACAACCTCAGCCGAAGTCGACTGTCGACGCTATCGAGGAAGGGACCTCTCCCACTCCCACGAACATCGACGGTGGGACTTACCTTTGGAGTTCTTCTTCTTGGACAGAGAGGAATGTCCCAATGGCCCTTCTCCATTGGTGGAGAGGGACTGGCAAAGCTGCTTAAAAGAAGATGTATAAGAAGAGCCCAAGGAGAGCAGGATAAATGCTGCGACTGAAGATGAGGATGCGGCCTGGACTGCCTCCTCCTCGAGGGCGATCATCTGCTCCAGCTGGTCTGCAGAGCCTGCCTCCACGGATACCGCCCAACGGGCCTCCTTCGACTTGACCGGAGGATAGCGTTTTTCAGGGCGCCCCAAGAGCAATCGGTAGAGCGGTCCTCTAAGACCAAAGCCGAAAAGGATTTGCATAGCTCACAAGCCTGTGAGTCATGGCCGAGTCCTAGGCAGTAAATGCACATGGAGTGCGGGTCGGTCCAGGGACATCTTCTGCCCGCAGGGGTACCGGCGAAATCCGGAAGTCGATTTGTCCATCGCAGCTGTGCGGGAAAAAGACGACTGAAGTCTTTTAAATTTTAGAATAAGTTTCGGTTTAACCGAAGAGTGTGGATCCAGGCCTAAAACGCAGAGCGCTAAGGAGGGAACCTGAGCTTCCAAGCGGTAAGGAAGAGCTGGCATTATGGGGCAGAGCCGAGAGTTTTACCACCCGAGTGGGTGGGAGGAGCCAGCTTGAAGACCTTCCGGCAAGATTTAAAGCAGCAAGGAACCTGCCAGTAAGTGTGAATTGAACAACATATCCACGTCCCTAGAAAGGAATAACCCTCCCCCCCAAAAAAAAAAACAAAAAAAGGCTGCTGGTTACCGTAGTAATGGCACAGTATGCTATACAGAAATGCAATTCTATTGGCTAACTAGAGGGGCAGCTCCCAGCCTGGGGACCTTATCAGTGATACATATTTCTTATACATTTCTTGCAAACCAAGCAATTTGTGAAACAACGGGGTCTCTCTCTCTCTCTCTCAGGAGTGATCACAGGGTTTTATTTAACTCTAAAAATTGATTAGCGTTTTGCTCATAAAAGTGCTAAAACATTGTGAAAATGCATAGCACTTGCCTCACTGTGTTTAACAAACATAACGCTTCTAGAAAATCTATATAAATATGTTCTGTACAGTTAGTACTGTTCCAAGAAAAAAACTGCTAATCAATTATTTAAAACCCTGGATCACGTCACATATAATAATGTACACTTGCAGAAACCACAAGTTGGCACTGCAGGCTTAGTTGGAAAATCATTATACAGTTTGGTACCTAGCACTGCAGCAGTACTTATTCTATGTACAAACATATAGATATGATCATAATCATAAGGAAAAACATATATACCCTGACCCATGATTGTACTGTGGGGTTGGTATAAAACTAACAGTATATGATCAGTAGGTACACATTATAACTTTCATTCTAAGCAGTTAGTGAACACAATACTCTTCATCATTTGTCACCTTAATGTTAGAATTATACTTATGCTGTCATGGCTGTATTGTAGGGAACCAGAAGGGGTGACAAGCAACACTGCCCCACCAAAATGCCCTCACTACCCTGCCATACACCCAGGTAGCAGTGTTGCAGCAGAGGCAGTGACCCACCATCCCTGGCGGAGATGGGCATCCACTAGAATGCCAAGTCCGCCTCCTCCCAGGCCTCCAATGATGCTAAATCACTACTGAACCCAGGTCACTCAAGTCATGAGCAGTAGCAATACCACTGCATGTAGTGTCTGGCCTTTAAACTACATTTTACAAATTCTATTTTTGTGGTCTTAAATACTTTCACATGGAACAGTGCAGGTCTTTTAAGGGGACGGTATATGCATCCTTCATCAACAAGCAAGTACTTAGGATAAATACGGTTTGCCCACAAACTGCATACCTGAGACTCGCTGTCTGCTTACTCTGAAAGTAGTTTGAGTTTCAACTGTTAATTCCAGGCTTAAAGAGCTAGTGGAACCAAAATAGGCAGACAGGAAAATAATACAAATTTTAAAAAGCAGTCAATTGTAACTTTTTATTTAAGTATTTTTCTTTTTCCTCTTGCTCATTAGAACGTTTTTTATGTGACAATATTGTGCTAGATGTGTGGAACAGCTCTTAGCCTGGCAGCTAACATATCTATCTCCAGTCCCCCACATCATCAGCATTGTGATCTCACGGATAGTACAAATTGCTTCATACTTACCGTAATTTCCTTTTCTTTTAACTACTACATTGTCAATGGGTGTACAATGTAACTGGGTATGGTGTACCCCTACTAAGGGAAATGGCACAGATCAAAGTTTTAGAATGCTGGGTATATCAGGATTCCATACAACAGCAACTCTCCAGTCACTATTGTTCTAGCAGTGTCTCTAAGCATGTAAATAAAAACCATACCTGTTGACTTGACACCAAAAGTACATAAATTAGCTGTCTACAAATATGCCACTCTGATCAGAATAAAATACAGTGAACAGTGGCCTACCTTGTCAGAGGAAGGAGGACCGAAAAATGAAAATTACGTACCTATCATAATTCTTGATCTACCTGTATATCTTCACCACTCATCACTAGTGGGGTACTACTTCAAAAGCTTTTTCTCCTAGAAGGAGGGAAGGGACATCGGGGAAGGTGCCACCCTCAAGGCAGACGCACTGTGTGGCACTACCTCAGTTCTGCTCGCCAGAGAGGAAAGAGGCATAGAGAAAAAGAAGAGTGAGGGTGGGGTAAGAGAGCCTAATCGACAGCTAAAGGAAAGGATAAAAACTGAAAAAGGAATAGCCGACCAGAAAAAGAGGTTGGAGCCTAGTTTGTTCTGGGAGGAGGGCCCCAATCTCTGGGCAGGCTAAGGTGGAGAGAAGACAAAGAAGGAGGAGGAGGAGGAGAAGGAGATGAGATGGGAGGATGATACTGCATGCCCCCACGTTCCATAAGTCCCTGTGGACCAAAGGGAGACTAAAACTCCACTGTCGACATCCTCTTGTTAAGGTGGAAAATGTCTCTTTTTTAGGGTTGCAATGGGTGGAGCTCTGCAGTCCTATTGCTTTCAGAAAATGGGGACTCTGCACTCTTTCCTTCCTAACAACAGATGCATCACAGTTCCCTATCCAGTCTGTGAAACCTTCCGCTGTGTCAGTGCTGTCTTCTCATACACACTGTTTTTTGTTATGTGGGATGGGATGGGGGGGCAGTGTAGTTTGATATTACACTGACTCACATTACTAAAGGCGCTTTCACACACAGGTTTCTTTACCTAAATATTCAGTACGTGTGTGGCGCCGCTGTAGTCTGTTCCTTTTCGTGCTGACCTTACACACACAGCACTCTGTCAGAAAACTCGTCTTCCATTTTCTAACATTTCATTCTGCTTCCCCAGAATTCCATTCTAGGTAATGACTGGTACCAGAATGGCCATTGCACACAACGGAGTGAAACGGAACACAACGCCACAAACCATGCCAACCAAGGAACGCGGTTCAGGCGAGCGTTCGCTGTGGAATTGGAACACATGCAGTTTACACACCAACGGAGGTCAACGGTAAACTGCTTCTGCAACGGTTATTCCATTACAGAAGAGGTAGTGTAAAGGCACCTTAAGATTCCTGGATTTCTTTCATGTTAGATGTCTGTGTAACCCCCCTGCAAATGGGGGTTCCCAAAAGACTTCCAGGAGCTTGCTTGAATGCTCCAAGCCTGAATGGTGTTTGGCGTTTAAGCCATTTATCTGTGAGTGTTTTTAGAGCCTCTGGTACTGTCTCTTTAAGAGCTGTCTGCTTGCAGACATAATTAGTTTGTATGGAGGGACTGTGTGTTTCTTCGCTTGGGTACCACTCGAGCTGCTGCCAATTCACTCCATTTTTGCAGTCACTAGGAGTGCAAAGGAACCCATCTGAAAGATGTAACTGTTTGCCAGAAATCATTTAGAGTAATAATGAAAATACAGTTTGTTTAACCTGCTTTCTTTGCAGTCAGAACTGTGTTTGCCTAGTTCCTCATTCTAGTTTTGAACTGCTGAACTGGACCAATCAGTGTGGTTAAGGTAGCTCTAAAATGGTGCCTTGGACGAATCAGAACTTGGACTCGTAATCTGAGCCAGCCACAAGAGGATTGTATGGGCAGTGACTCTGGGAGATGTAGTTGGGACTTCGGCGCCTTTTTGGACCAACAGGGGCAGTCTATTGTGAGTGACAGCAAATCCAGCCAAGAACTGGGAGTTACTCAAAGGAAGTGCCAGGTTTTGTCTACTGGAGTTTAAGTTGAGCTCTGGCAGTGAAGAGGGAAGGAGCCCTGTGTTTTTTCGGTGTGCAGTTTTAGTTGGGAAACCCGTGTAAGGCCCAGAGTTCCGGTCTGCAGCTTGTGCAACTGCTTGTTAGGACTGAATCCGTCCTGTGAAGAGAATCAAAGGATATCTGAAGAGTAGAAACCAGGCTCACTCTGTAGAAGACTGGAGAAATTGCTGAATTGCACTCGGTCTGTCAAGAACTGAATCTGCTGTGTGTTCTCCCGGGTATTGTGCAGTAATTGCAATCGGGATAGAGAAGCAGCCTGCCCGGTATAGTACTTTCTTTTTACCATATAAATGTGTGAGGAGGCTTGTGTAGCTCAAGTGAATCCTGCTGCCATTAAAGTGTCAGTGGCTCAGTAGGTAGCACACTCGCCTCTGAGGCCGGGAGATCAGAGGGCTGTGGGTTCAGTTCCCACATCTGGCACTTGGGTTAATATCCCAGTACTGACACTGTAATGCAGCATGAGAGGGGTGCTGCATTTCTGAGGTGCCGTCTTTCGGATGAGACGTTAAACCGAGGTCCCATCTGCCTGGATTGGTGGTAGTTCAGGTGGATGTTAAAGATCCCATGGCACTTATCGAAAAGAGTAGGGGAATTTCCCCGGTGTCCTGGCCAAATTTCCCTCATTCACTAAAAATACCACCAACAGCTTAATCTGGTTCAAGGTCAGTTGCCATTCATCTGTATCCCCCTCCCCCGGGTCGTGCCTTAAAATAGGCAGGATTTCTCTAGTGCACTTACCCGGTCAACAAAAGCTAAATAAATAAAAAGGACTTTTGCCTGTTACTGTTTACCATATAAACGTGTGAGGAGGCTTATGTAGCTCAAGTGAATCCTGCTGCCATTAAAGGACTTTTGCCTGTTGCAGTTTGCCATATAAATGTGTGAGGAGTCTCGTGGAGCTCAGGAGCAGCCCTGCTGACATTGAAGGACCCTATCTTGCTTGGAGGTTGTGAGTACTAATTCAGGGTCGCTCCCTGTTGAATTGCCACATTGAATCCAAATGGAATTACTGTACTGCTGACTGTTTAACTAATTTTTCTTTTCTCTGTGTGAAAGGGCCCCTACCAGCTGCCACGGTTTGGACTAGCCACTAGGGCTTGGGTACCCAGGGATAGTAACTGGTAGGGATAGGCCTGTGCACAGAGCCATAGGTAGATGAGTAAAGTGATAAGCTAATTAACCTGATTTCCCCCTGTCCTTGTTATATCTCTCTAAATAAATCAGAGCTGCTTGTTTCAGCAAAGTTATACTGCCTGAGGTATTTGTCTATGTTAAAGTATTGTACTGTGATTGTTGCACTGTATCTTATTTTACAGGGGGTCCCAGTGCCTGAACCAGTCCTGGGGGTAAGTGTATACTGTGAAGGTAATTCTGATATATTGTGTGGGCCACTAGTGGGAAGAAAGGGGTTGCAGTGTCCCAGAGGCTGTGACCAAGTTAGTTTAACTATTGCAACCCTGACACTTGGTGAGGCACCCACATCGGATCCAGGCCCTCAACCTGTTAGTGGCAAATCAGGCAGGGTAGTAGCCCCTGGGATAGCGCCATCTAGGAGTTACATCTTGAGGCTCACCGCTGGGATTGTGTGTCCTCTAGTGGCCATATTATGAACCACTGTTAAGGAAAAAAATGGGTACCCGACAGAAGTGGCTGTGCACCGGCTGGTGGAGGGTGTACTGGGAGGAGATCGACCTCAAAATGCTATGCTTATCCTGGACATCCCCTGGTATCAATACAGACACTGTACAGGGAGTACTTTCCAAGGTCGAAGGTTTACAAAACCCTGTGGTGGTGGGTCGGCATGCTAATCTGCTCACCCACACTTTCCTGGCCCTAGTAGAGTTTAAGGATCCCATAAATAGCTCCAAAGTGCCACAGACCATAACCCCAGAGGGAGCCCTCACTGCCTGGAGAGTGATAACTAAGGACAGTAAAGACCCGGGGGGGGAATGAGCCCCCAACACTATCTGAAACTTTTGAGGAGAAATTTGCTAAATGGTTGCTGGGGGAAGGGAAAACTGTGGAGGACTTGAAGAAACTATTCTTGCCACCTGGGGATGTTCCTCCCCCAACACCCTCTCCGCTACAGTACCCATAATGGTGGCTGAACCAATGCAGACTCCTTCTTGCACCTGCAATTAGTCACGACTCACAGAAGGTTGAGGATCTTCTCTGGCACCCTCCCCACCCCCAAGGGAGGATGACTGGGAGACCTGGATAGACTATGTTGCCCCACAAGTGCTAGAATGGCAATGCTCGGAAGCCGAAAGCTTGAGGGTTAGTGAGAGCCTCCGAGGTCCTGCCCTGGCTACCATCCGTGCTAAACGGGCCAGTAACCCTGAAGCGACTGCACAGGACTATCTTGAGGCCTTGGAGAATGTGTATGGGAGCCCAGATTCTGATGAGGACCTATGATGGAGAGTAAGAAATGCACAACAGTACCAAGGGGAGTTGTTGTCTGTGTATGTATCTCGGCTGGAAAAATTGTTGCAAGAATGCCTCAGAAAGGGTAGTTTGCCAGCGATTGAACTGGACCGAACCAGGCTGGACAGGATCCTTAAGTCTCGCCCCTTCAGAACTGCTGTTGCTTCAGTTACACCTGGCAAATCGACTGGAATCCCCACCCTCCCTATGATGAGTTAATGAGAGAAATTGAGGAGTTGAGAAAAGGTGACCTCGGGAGGGACCTGCACCAATAGCTGCGGCTACGACCCGAGTGACTGAGGGTGGCCCATCAAGTGAAGTTCAGGGGCAGAGGTTGGCAGTCAGTGAGTGCTCTGACAAGGAAAAAGATATGCCACAATGGGGCGAACTGTTGAGAGAGATCCGGGAATTCAAAAACAGTCCCTTTATGAAGGCCACGCCTACAAGTACGGGCCCCGACCTATATCCAACTGCATCTGCTATGGGGGTGGGGGTACCCACCCATGTATCTCCTGCTGATAACAGCTCCAAACTCAATTCCTTGACCATGGAAGTGGAGAAACTGACGAGATGTCTCCAAATGCTTATCACGCCGCAGACAGAGATGGCACCAAGGTTTCCAGTTAGTAGTACCCCGCTGGCTCCCAGTGTGGCGCCTCAGTAGCTCAAACTCCAGAAAGTATGTTTTGCTATAATTGTGGGAAGGATGGACACATGAAGAGGAATGCGGTCCTCAAAAGACACTGACAAAGTTGTATACAGGCTACAAGGAGAGCTTGAGAACAAATCAGTGGTTAAGAGGTGCACAAAATGATCCCAGTGAGGGCACCAAAATGCTAACTCACGCTCTTTTTGTGGCAAGGTCAGTTGCCCAGGCCCCCGCCCGCTCCAGACTGGTCCAGAATAGTGGGTCCTCCATGGAGACCACTGTAAAGGTGAATGGAGTGTCTACAAGAGCTGTATTAGACAGTGGCTCCCAAGTGACAATTATGTTCCAGGATTGGTATCAGAAGCATTTGTCAGACGTACCCTTACAACCATTAGAAGGACTGCATGTATGGGGTTAAGTGAGAAAGGCCTACCCTATTCCGGGTATATCCGAATTTGGCTGTCTTTCCCCACCTCCGTGGCTGGAGTGGCGGAACAAGTAGAGACTCTAGCCTTAGTGTGTCCCCCCACTGGACTGTATGATGGTGTCCCTTTGTTGACTGGAACAAATGCTCATATGTTCAGAAGGCTGGCACAGTTGTGTTATGAAAAACAGGGGTCAAAGACTAGTAGAGCTTTAAGAGTTCCGGCTTTAATTAAGAAGGCCTTTGAGGCACAGAGAGATGCTGAAAAAATAGAACCAGAGGAACCGGTCAGAATTGTATGGAAGAAGGATCCTGAGTCTCTGATCCTGGCGCCAAATGCCCAGTGTACCTTACAGGGAGAGGTCTGTATCAGAAAGGATGTTAAAAATAAAATATTAATATTGGATGCACCAGGTGATGGAAAATTGCCAGAGGGACTGCTGGTCAAGCCTAGTATTTTGCCCGCTAGAGCTCATGCTTATGCCAGAAGGGTAATGGTCCAAGTTCATAATGTGTCTGAAAGAGACATTCGTGTAAATAGAGGTTGCATCCTGGCCAATGTGCATTGTGCAGACACTGCAGTGCTACCCAGCAGCAAGAGTTCAAGGAAGAATGACAGAGTAACGCCTGACTTGTTTGATTTCGACGACTCCCCACTGCCAGCTGAATGGAAAGTGAGGATCAGTGAGAAGCTTGCCCAGAGAGACCAGGTGTTTTCTTTAAAGGAATGGGATGTAGGATGCGTGCAAGGAGCTGAGCACAATATCTGGCTGCATGACGAAAGACCATTTCGTGAGAGGTCTCGACGCCTGGCACCTGCTGACATAGATGATGTGAGACGGCATCTGCAAGAGATGTTAGCTGCTGGTGTAATACAAGAATCCAGAAGCCCTTATGCTCCCCATTGTGGTAGTGAGGAAAAGAATGGGACAGTAAGGATGTGTGGATTATCGACCTTAAACCGTGGACTATCCTGATCAGTACACAATGCCCAGCTTTCAGGATGCTTTGGACTGCCTAAACGGGAGCAAGTGGTTCTCTGTGTTGGATCTCCGCAGTGGGTACTACTAGATCCCGATGGCCCCAGAGGACCGTGAGAAGACAGCC
Organism: Neoceratodus forsteri; assembly: GCA_016271365.2. Classification (NCBI taxonomy): domain Eukaryota; kingdom Metazoa; phylum Chordata; order Ceratodontiformes; family Ceratodontidae; genus Neoceratodus; species Neoceratodus forsteri. The sequence goes on along the minus strand of CM057458.1, from coordinate 1,397,355,285 downwards.
TTTATCTGTCCGCTTTGCTTATGAATTCATGAGGATGCCTCAAGGATTTCAGGTGCCCCAGCCACTTTCAACGATTGATGGAGCGTGCAGTGGGGACATGAACTTACTAGAGTGCCTGGTATACCTAGATGATGTTATTGTGTTTGGCAGCTCACTGGAGGAACATGAGAGCAGATTATTTAAGGTATTGGACCGACTGGAGGACTTTGGCCTTAAACTGTCCATTGATAAGTGTCAATTCTTTCAAACATCAGTAAAGTATGTGGGACACATAGTATCCACCGAGGGAATAGAGACCGACCAAGTAAAGTTGAGGCCTTGACCACCTGGCCACAGCCCAAAATCTAAAAGAACTGCAAAGATTCCTGGGATTCTGTGGTTATTATCGCGTTTCATCAAGGACTATTCAAGAGTGATCCACCCTTTACTTAACCTTACTCAAGGGTATCCCCAACCCACAAAAATACCAAAAGTCAGCATCCTCAAGACTGAAAGAGTATTTTTGTCCGAGTGAAGTATTTGGGGCCCGCTGGACTCCTGATTGTGAGACTGCTTTTCATGAGATCATATATCAACTTACCCATGCTCCAGTGCTGGCCTATGCCGATCCAAGAAAACCTTCGTCCTGCACACTGATGCTAGCTTGAAGGGTTGAGGCTGTGTTGTACCAAAACATGAGAATGCCTGAGACCAGTGGCCTTTGCCAGTAGAAGCCTGACCCCATCCGAAAAGAACTATCCTGTACATAAGTTAGAGTTCCTAGCTTTGAAGTGGGCTATTGTTGACCAATTCCATGAGTACTTGTATGGGGCTAAAATACTAGTAAAACTGACAATAATCCTTTGACCTATGTGCAGACCTCAGCCAGTTGGATGCCACTGGCCATAGGTGGCTTTCTGCGTTATCTACATACGACTATGCTGTTGAATACCGAGCAGGCCTGAACCACATAGATGCTGATGCTCTCTCCCGGAGGCCTGTTCCCCAGAATGATTGGGTCAGATTGGCAGAACCTGACATTCGGGCACTCTGCCGGAAGTTTAACAGGGAGGAACAAATGTCCACGGACGCAGTGGACTGCATGGTGGATTGCTTGGGACCCTCTGAGAATTGCATACCTGCTGCTTATTGCCACTTTTCTGCAACAGACATTGGTGCACTGCCTCAGCTGGACAATGGCAGTATTCGGCGGGCTCAATCCCGCGATCCCATGATCAAATCAGCTTTAGAAGCCCTCTATGCAGGAAAAGATGTGTCCAAATTACGCTCCACTGATTTGAAAACTGCACTATTATACAAAGAAGGTCCTAAGTTGAAACTGATCAATAAACTGTTGTACAGAGAAACAGTAGACAGAGGGGGACAAGTAGACAAACAATAACTAGTGTTGCCCACTGCCTTTCGAGACTCAGTACTGAGATCCTTACACAACCACATGGGGCACCTTGGTATAGACAGAACACTTGACTTGGTGAGATCCAGATTCTATTGGCCTAAGATGGGGGCTGATGTGGAGCAACACATTCGAACTTGTAGTCGCTGTTTACAGAGGAAAGCTTTGCCCCAGAGGGCTGCCCCCCTTGTTAACATCACCACCAGTGCACCCATGGAGCTGGTCTGTATTGATTTTCTGAGTTTGGAGTCAGATCAAAGAAATATCAGTAATGTGCTGGTGGTCACTGACCATTTCAAGAGATATGCCCAAGCTTTCCCACCAAAGACCAGAAAGCATCCACTGTGGCCAAAGTACTTGTAGAAAACTTTTTTGTTCACTATGGGGCTCCACAAAGAATCCATTCTGATCAAGGAGAGACTTTGAGAGTCGTCTCATCAAAGAGATGCTTTCTCTGTGGGGAGTGCGAAAGTCCAGAACCACTCCTTACCACCCCCAGCGGGACCCACAGCCTGAACGTTTCAACCGCACTTTGCTAGATATGCTAGGCACCCTATACCCAAAGGACAAGCCTAGATGGAGCCAACAAATTAGCACCCTGGTACATGCTTAAAACTGCACCAAAAGTGATGCCACTGTCCCCCTACCGCCTGATGTTTGTAAGAGAAGCTCGACTGCCGGTAGATGTGTGTTTTGGGGTCTCTCCTGATGGGGTTCAAGCTAACAACTATTTACAGTATGTGTAAAAGTTAAAGGTCCAGCTAACTCATGTGTACCAACTGGCTTAAACCATGGCTGCCAAAATAAATCTGGCCAACAAAGAAAGGTATGATAAAAAGGTGAAAGCACAGGAACTCCAGGAGGGAGATCGGGTATTGCTAAGAAATCTGGGACTGCATGGCAAACACAAGATTGCTGACAGATGGCACCATCTCCCTCACATTGTAGTGGGCAAACTAGATGATCTGCCAGTGTACAAAGTAAGGCCTGAGAATAATTCAAAAGATGTAAAAACAATGCATAGAAATCATTTACTGCCCATTGGACAAATCTTGATTGAGTCTGAGCCCCCAGAAGATGCCCCTCTGGACCAGTGACTACAGCTGCTGCTAAGAAAGATCAAGAAAGTCTGCACCTACAGAAGCAGAGTTAAAGTGTTCCCTCCACAAGTCCCAGTTGAGCATGACTGTCAGTCCATATCAGAAGAAAGTGAGTGACTTTGAATACTATCCTTCTTACGAACTGAGTCAATTGTTTGGGGCAATCCCTAGTCAATACTGGAGACGGCTGGGCCTTCTGGACTGTCTAAGCCCCAGCTTCGTCCCTGGAGTCAATGCTCCCAGAAAGTGAAGTGCAAAGCATCAGATCAGATGAAATGGAATCATTGTGCATGGTTGAACTGTTTGAGCTTTCAAGGAGGAAAATGATGGATTGGGGCAGACTGGTGATGCACCAGAACAAGAAGAGTATTTGAGTGCCCTGACAGTCCACTGCCAGTGTCCGAAAGCTCTCCATGCGAGCCAAATGTTGTGGACTCAGAAACTGTAACTCCTGGAGCTGAAAGTGCCCAAGTTCTAGCCTCTCTACCCCATGGAGACTCCCTGACAAGTGAGGACAATGCTGAAAATGAGGCTCAGAGTGCAGAGACTGTAACAGTTCCCCCTAGAAAGACTGGTCGAGCTGTAAAGCCTGTGGTGCACCTCAGTTATGATTCCCTTGGGAGGCCTGTGGACTTGCCTCTCAATGTTGTCCATAAAGGAGTGTATGTTTCCCGAGCTCATTGCCCAAACTGAGCATCAGTGTTAACTCCAGTTACTTGTGTTGTCCTCTAAGTATGGTACCTTTGCCCGCTCCAGCCCCAAGGTAACTGATAGGAAGGGCCCTCTTCAGGTTTCATGTAGAAGAGGTAATAACTTGAGTTATGGTACAATGTGTGTGTAATACTGTGTAAAGAGGACGTACTGCAATGTTTCAGAAATGTGTTCTTGGTAAAATGATATATTGACTGATGATTACATGTGTGAGCCTAATGCAATATATATGGTTGCAGTTGAAACTTATGGGGTACTTGCCTGACGAGACGCCAAGCTTTCCCAGGCCAGGAAGGGTGTAACCCCTGCAAATGGGGGTTCCCAAAAGACTTCAGAAGCTTGCTTGAATGCTCCAAGCCTGAATGGTGTTTGGTGTTTAAGCCATTTATCTGTGAGTGTTTTAGAGCCTCTGGTACTGTCTCTTTAAGAGCTGTCTGCTTGCAGACATAATTAGTTTGTATGGGGGGACTGTGTGTTTCTTTGCTTGAGTACCACTCAAGCTGCTGCCAATTCACTCCATTTTTGCAGTCACTAGGAGTGCAAAGGGAACCCATCTGAAAGATGTAACTGTTTGCCAGAAATCATTTAGAGTAATAATGAAAATACATTTTGTCTAACCTGCTTTCTTTGCAGTCAGAACTGTGTTTGCCTAGTTCCTCATTCTAGTTTTGAACTGCTGAACTGGACCAATCAGTGTGGGTTAAGGTAGCTCTAAAATGGTGCCTTGGGCCGAATCAGAACTTGGACTCGTAATCTGAGCCAGCCACAAGAGGATTGTATGGGCGGTGACTCTGGGAGATGTAGTTGGACTTGGCGCCTTTTGACCAACAGGGGCAGTCTATTGTGAGTGACAGCCAATCCAGCCAAGAACTGGGAGGAACTCAAAGGAAGTGCCCGGTTTTGTCTACTGGAGTTTCAGTTGAGCTCTGGCAGTGAAGAGGAAGGAGCCCTGTGTTTTTTTGTGCAGTTTTAGTTGGGGAACGCGTAAGGCCCAGAGTTCCGGTCTGCAGCTTGTGTAACTGCTTGTTAGGACTGAATCTGTCCTGTGAAGAGAATCAAAGGATATCTGAAGAGTAGAAACCAGGCTCACCCTGTAGAAGACTGGAGAAATTGCTGAATTGCACTCGGTCTGTCAAGAACTGAATCTGCTGTGTGTTCTCCCGGGTATTGTGCAGTAATTGCAATCGAGATAGAGAAGCAGTCTGCCTGGTATAGTACTTTCTTTTTACCATATAAATGTGTGAGGAGGCTTGTGTAGCTCAAGTGAATCCTGCTGCCATTAAAGGACTTTTGTCTGTTACTGTTCACCATATAAATGTGTGAGGAGGCTTGTGTAGCTCAAGTGAATCCTGCTGCCATTAAAGGACTTTTGCCTGTTGCAGTTTGCCATATAAATGTGTGAGGAGTCTCGTGGAGCTCAAGAATAGCCCTGCTGACATTGAAGGACCCTATCTTGTTTGGAGGTCGTGAGTACTAATTCAGGGTCGCTCCCTGTTGAATTGCCACATTGAATCCAAATGGAATTACTGTACTGCTTACTGTTTAACTAATTTTTCTTTTCTCTGTGTGAAAGGGCCCCTACCAGCTGCCACGGTTTGGACTAGCCACTAGGGCTTGGGTACCCAGGGACAGTAACTGGTAGGGATAGGCCTGTGCACAGAGCCATAGGTAGATGAGTAAGTGATAAGCTAATTAACCTGATTCCCCCTGTCCTTGTTATAGCCCCCTAAATAAATCAGAGCTGCTTGTTTCAGCAAAGTTATACTGCCTGAGGTATTTGTCTATGTTAAAGTATTGTACTGTGATTGTTGCACTGTATCTTATTTTACAGGAGTCCCAGTGCCTGAACCAGTCCTGGGGTAAGTGTATACTGTGAAGGTAATTCTGATATATTGTGTGGGCCACTAGTGGGAAGAAAGGGGGGTTGCAGTGTCCCAGAGGGCTGTGACCAAGTTAGTTTAACTATTGCAAACCCTGACCTCTGGGTGGAGGCACCCGCCATCGGATCCAGGCCCCTCAACCTGTTAGTGGCAAATCAGGCAGGGGTAGTAGCCCCTGGGATAGCGCCATCTAGGGGTTACATCTGCATCAGTGGGGGGCCTGGGCTGCTTTAGAGTGACATTACTCACCTTACAGACATTCCCAGCTTTCTTACATCTTTGATGTCGTGTGTGTGTGTGTGTGTGTGGTGGGGGGGAGTAATAACTATCTGATTTCAGTTTGGAAGGGTGGAGAAGTTTGGTACTAATGTCATTTGTGCTTGTAATATGGTCTATGGTTGCACTGTCTCAATACTATGCATTTATATGTACGTAAAAACTTACACATAAAAGGTTTAAAAACAATAGAGCCATTCCAAACATTGACTTGATGCAGGATACAATCACTGCTAAAAACTCTCAGACTGTAGAGAAGCAGAAGTATTTTCTGTATCTATTTTATCCTGGCGCATAAAGTGTTTTTTTAAATAGTTCCTACATCTGGAAAGATGGGAATGGTCCTGGTTAGCTTTAGCTTATAGACATTCAACACAGGATCCCATGGACATGAATCATTTTAAAATTCATGCATCATTTATAAAGACAAAAGTAAAGCCTGTTTGGCAAAATCAGTTTCTTGTTTTTGAAGTTGTATTGCCAATGTTGTTACTTATTTTCCTAAATTTAGTAGGAGTGAGGATTATTTTTAATGTTAATTACATTTGGGAGAACTTTAAAGACACTGTAGAACACAGCAGGTGGAAATGATAGAAGGCATCCATAGGATGGCAGAGAAAGGGGAGATACTGTTGATGGGGGACCTGAATATGCCAGATGTTAACTGAAGCACCTTTGCTCCAGCCACATCCAAGAGCAGGGCCATTCTCGATGCCCTACAGGGGGGGAATAGACAGTTAGTGCTGGAACCCACTCGGGAGGGAGCAATCTTAGACCTGGTACTCTCAAATGAGGAAGGAGAGAGGATCTTATATCTAGAAGTGGGTAGCCATCTGGGAACAAGTGACCACCAAACAGGGTGGTTCATGATAAACTTAGCTGTAGAGTCAAGCCATACAAAAGTGAAGGTAGTGGACTTCAGGAGGGCTGATTTTGTCAAAATGGGAGAGTGCCTCAGAAAAGCACTAGCAAACAGGCAAGAAGGAGGGGTATAGCAACAATTGGGAAACATCAAAACTCACAGAGGCAACAAGCCTTTGTGTGAAGCAAATAAATCAAAATGAAAGAAAAAAACACTATGGTTCTCAAAAGAGGTGTCGGGGAAGGTTAAGGAGAAAAAGACAGCATTTAGGAAGTATAAGGAACACAGAAGAAACAGGACAGAGAACTGTACCAGTTAAAGCAGAAGGAAGCGGGGAAGGCAATCAGAATAGCAAAGGCCCAAACTGAGGAAAAGATAGCCAGCTCGGTTAAGAAGGGGGATAAAACCTTTCATAGATACATTAGGGAGCAAAGAAAAACAAAAGGAGGGATACTGAGGCTGAATAAAGAAAAAGGTGGGTGGGCAGAGAGGGACAGTGAAAAAGCAGGGATACTGAACGAATATTTCTGCTCAGTATTTACAAAGGAAAAGGAGTGGGAGGTACCTAATCCAGTCAATAGAAGCACTCTTGATAGGGGGGTCGATATCAGTCCTTTCACAGAAGAAAGGGTTCTGAAAGAACTCGTAAAACTGAAGGTGGACAAAGCAATGGGGCATGATGGGATTCACCCCAGAATGCTAAAAGAACTAAGGGGAGAACTAGTAACATCACTGACTACCCTTTTTAACAAATCATGGGAGGATGGTGTGGTACATGATGACTGGAGGAGGGCAGATGTGATTCCCCTTCACAAAAGTGGGAGCAAGACAGAGGCAGGAAAGAAAAAATTGCTCACCTTAGTAATTGTGTTTCTTCTAATGGAGCCTTGCTGTATTCTGACGTATGCAGTTAGCCCCAGCACTTGAACTTCCCTCTGAGGGGAAAGAGTTAACTCTATGCCAGAACACTGAACGTTGGACTCGAGCTCGGTTCAAACCTCTGTCTACAGCACTTCAAAGTGTAACCGTCAGATTCTTACAATCTAATACTAACTAATGACACCTCCTAAGTGGAAATTGTAAATAAAATAGCTAACAAGCAACACATTTTTGGGTCCCCCAAAGACTCAAGTCAAGAACCCAAAATAATAACCAGGTAATGAACAAACATAAAACTACAAAAACAACATAACTATAACCCACTCCCCCTTTCTAAAAAGGAGAAGTGCCAAGTACACCACTCCTGCCAGCCCACTTCCAAAAAACAGGATCTGAGAAGGGAGGGAGGTCAGAATACAGCAAGACTCCATTAGAAGAAACATAATTACTAAGGTGAGTAATTTTCTCTTCAAACAACATGAAGTCTTGCTGTATTCCGACATATGCAGACTACCAAGCAGTACCTCCAAGGAGGAGGGTACCAAACCTATTTTGGGAATAGGCTCTGCAGTACTGCTGTACCAAACCTAGCATCACCCCTAGCCTGGATATTCAGAGTGTAATGCTTGGTGAAAGTATGGACTGTTTTCCAGGTGGCTGCTTTGCATATTTCTAATAAAGGTATATCTCTGGCAGCAGCCAGAGAAGCAGCTGTACCCCTAGTCGAATGAGCCCTCGGGCCTGAGGGGGTATTTTGCCCAGCTTTTCATAGCAGAATTGTATACAAGAGAGAATCCACCTGGCAACAGTTCTCTTAGTAGCAGGTTTACCCTTTCCCACTTCACCATAAGTGAGAAACAACTGAAAACAGTCAAACCTAAGTGCCTTAGTATGCTCAATGTAGTAGCTAAGTGCCCTCTTAACATCCAAACTGTCTAATCTTCTTTCTCCTTAAGAAGAATGATCAGTGAAGAACACAGGAAGAGACATGGACTGGTTCAGATGAAAATTGAAACCACCTTGGGCAAGAACCTCTTGTTGGATCCAAGGACCACCTTATCTCTATGGAATGAGATAAAATCCGGCTTCACTGACAGAGCTTGTAACTCACTGATATGCCTGGCAGATGTGATAGCTACCAGAAAAACAGTTTCCAAGTCAAGTACTTAAGTTCTCCTGACGCCAATGGCTCAAAAGAGGGTTGCATAAGCCGAGCAATGCAAACATTAAGATCCCAAGCAGGGGTAGAGTCCTTAAAAGGAGGGTTGGTATGAACCAAACCCTTAAAGAACTTACAGAAAACAGGTGAGATGCCAGAGAGGAAGCCTTCCCCACTGACAGAGATACATAGATAGCTGCTAAATGCACTTTCAGAGTGGCTGGCCTGAGACCTAGGCCATTGAGATGAACCATATAATCCAGAACAGTAGCCAGATCAGCAGTGTCTGGTAAGACAACCTTATTGGAGCACCAAATGCAGAATCTCTTCCATTTAGAATTATAAGTTTTTCTGGGGCAGGTTTTCGAGAGACTTTAAGAATATCCAGAACCCCCCGAGACAGGTGCAGACTTGCATATTCTAACTCTTCAAGAGCCAAGCCTTGAGGTTGAGAGACTGAAGATTGGGGTACCAGATTCTTCCCCGAGAGGAAGTTAACAGGTTGTGCCTCTTGGGAAGAAATAGGGGAAGATGGACTGCTAGGGACATCAACAGGGGATACAAAGGCTGTCTGGCCCAGTCTGGTGCAATCAGGATCACCTTGCACGGTTGTGACCTGATCTTGACTAGGATCTTGAATAACAGGGGAAAGGGAGGAAAGGCATAAAGGAATTTGCCCCACCGAATCCAGAACCAGAGCATCCAGGGGAACTGTGCCCATGACTGGAGGTCTGCAACAGAAGAGAGGAAGTTGATGATTGTCTGGGGCTGCAAAGAGATCTATCTCTGGAGTGCCCCACCTGGAGAAGACTACTTTCAATATGAAGGGGTCCAAGGCCCATTCGTGATGGCCCCGAGATATCCTGCTCAGGGCATCTGCTAGCATATTGTCCTTCCCTGGTAGATGGACTGCTACCAGAGATGCCTGCAGGGCATAAGTCAGAGACCAAATTTTCATGGCTTCCATGCAAAAGGCCATAGACCGAGTGCCTCCCTGTTTGTTGATTTACCACATGGTGGTGGTATTGTCTGTCCTGACCTGAACCACCTTGTTCTTTACCCTCCTTTCAAGCAATGCGAGAGGGCAGCAAGGAGGGCTGGGGGGATACTGAGATGCATAGGGAGAGGCATCACCAGTAGAAAACAGGAAGTTATTATCCCTCTGTACAGACAGCTGGTGAGACCCCATCTGGAGTACTGTGTGCAGTTCTGGAGACCCAATCTCCGCAAAGACATAGACAGGATGGAAGCTGTCCAGAGGAGGGCAACTAAAATGGTGCAGGGTCTGCACCGAAGACATATGAAGAGAGACGAAGGAGCTTAATATGTATAGCCTCGAGGAAGGAGGAGAGAGGGGACATGATAGAAACATTCAAGTACCTCAAGGGAATCAACAAAGTCCAAGAGGGTAGCATCTTTCAAAAAAAGAGGTGTGCAAGAACAAGAGGGCCAATTTGAAGATGGGGGCGGCTCAGAGGTAATTTAAGGAAGTATTTTTTCACAGAGAGGGTTGTGGATGCATGGAACGGCCTTCCGGAGGAGGTTGTGGAGTCAAAATCAGTGGTGGAATTCAAGCATTCATGGGACAGTCATAAGGCCATTCTAGGGGGTGGGGGTAGGAAGAAGTAGGCTGCTGGTTAACTGGGATCTGCAGCTTATCCAGTAGGTAGGGAAATGGGCAGACTGGGTGGGCCAAGCGGTCCTTATCTGCCGTCAAATTCTATGTTTCTATGAGTCCGAGAAAGCTTGGAGAGCCAGGAATACTGCCATGAGTTCCAGAAGATTGATATGAAGTAGAGACTCCTGAGGGGACCACACCCCTTGTGCTGTGAGGGCACCTAAGTGAGCTCCCTAGCCGAGGAGAGAGGCATCTGTGGTTAACACCACTGAATGAGTCTGACTGATGAATGGGACTCCTTGCCTGAGATTGTCCTGGTCCAACCACCATTGGAGAGCTTGGATCAGAGTCTGAGTCACTGGAATCAATCTGGTTAGAGGATCTTTTTTTCTGAGACCAAAAGGACCTCAGATGGAACTGAATGTCCCTCATCTGAAATCTGGCTCCCTGTACCACTGCAGTGGAAGCTGCCATGTGGCCCAGGAGCTGAAGAAAATATCTTGCTGGTCGAGACACCTGAAGGCGGAAAGAAGAAGCAAAGTCTGTAAGGGCCTTTGCCCTTGCCAGAGGAAGAAAAGCCTTTACTTGGACAGTATCTAAATCTTTCCCTATGAAGGTCAGGAGTTGTACTGGTTCGAGAACTGACTTTGGTAGATTGAGGAGGAATCCCAGGGAAGTGAGCAATTGTTGTGTCACTTGCAGGTCTGACTTGACTTGGTCTGGAGACTGTCCCACAATGAGCCAGTCGTCCAGGTATGGAAAAATGGAGATGTTCTGTCTCCTGATAAAGGCCACTACTACTGCTAGGCATTTTGTGAACACCCTTGGAGCGGATGTTAGTCCAAAGGGCAATGCTCTGAACTGATAATGGCCTGAAGGCAATTCAAACCTGAGGTACTTTCTGTGGCGCACCTGATGGGAATCTGAAAGTAGGTATCCTTGAGGTCCAGGGAGGCTAACCAATTCCCTGGCCTCAGAGTGGGAAGAATTACTCCCAGAGTCATCATTTTGAATCTTGGCTTGACAAGGTGCTTGTTTAGATATCTTAGGTCTAGGATGGGCCACCACTCCCCTGTCTTCTTTGAGGTAAGGAAGCATCTGGAGTACAGACCCTTGCCCTTGTGTGGAGTAGGAACTCTCTCTATGGCTCTGAGAGCCAGCAGAGAGGAAACTTCTGCCTCTAGGGCAATGGTTTTGGAGATGTTTGCAGGTGGAAAAGACCTGACCCTCCGTTTTGGAAATTTTTTGAAGCTAAGGGCTAGTCCCTGGCTTACTACCTCCAGGACCCACTTGTCTGAGGTAACAGACTTCCAGGCCAGGAAGTAGTAAGCCAGCCTGCCTCCTACTGGAATAGGGGAGTCAACCCTGGCTGACACATCAAGGTGTCTGCTTGGCAGGAGCCTTAGACTGGGAGGAGGATGCAGCCCCTGCTCATCCCCCTTCTGCCTCTCCCTCTGAAGAACCCCCTCTGAGGAAAAGGAGAGCAGGACTGTGCCTGGTAAAAAGGCCTGTGGAAAGGCCTGCCCCTGCCCCCAGACTGCTGCTTCTGAGTTAAGCTGCCTGCCTTTCCTTGGCCTGTGCACTCCTGTAGGTGGTCCTGTATTCATCCATCTTTTTCATGTTATTCTCTGTCTGCTCCCCAAACAGAGAATTCCCCACCACAGGCAAATCCATGGTGGCCTTAGCCTGAGTGTCCTCTGAGAGGCTAGTACATCTAAGCCAAGCAAATCTCCGAAGAGACACAGATGTAGCCATGACTCGTGATGACAATCATTTGAGTCCACAGCAGCATGAAATTGGATCTTAGATGCCTCAATCCCATCAGCAGCCACCTCCTCCAGCTCCTTGGTTTGGGGGGGGGAGGAGCCTGTTTAGCCAGTTCCAGAACAGTATCCCATCTGGAATTCCGGTATCTGGCTGTGTAGGACATATAATTTGCCTGCCTGAGTCCCAAGAAGGATGCCAAGTACTGTTTTTTGGCCATAGGATCCACCTTCCTAGAGTCTTTATCTGGGGTGTGAAGCCAAAGGTATATTAGCCTTGTCTCAGGCTGCAGCTTGCACAACCCCAACATGGCTGCATTGCTGGAACAAGAACTCTGTACCTGAGCTTGACAGCATATACCTCCTGTCCATTCTCTTATCCATAGGAGGTAAAGAATTTGGTCTTTGGAGAATTTTTTGTGTCTGTTTACCCAAGGGATTTATGGAGGGGAATAGACAGCCTTTTGGACTCTGGAATGTCCATCATTTCTACAAAATCAGTCTCCTCTTGTTCCGCAACAGCTTCAACCAGAGGGAGCTGGAGGGTCTCTGCCACTTTTTTGTAAAACAAATAGTGGTACGGGGACTCAGAAAGCCTGGAAGGGGAAACATTATAAGGCCTGCCTGGCGAGATGTCCGGTTCAATGGGCTCATCCAGACCTTCCACACCATCATCATCATCATCGTAACCTTCTTCCCCTTCCTAATCCGGTTCATAATACTCATGTGGACGATACTCCGGAACCAACCAAACCAAGTGCCTACTAAGAGGTGCCGGATCGGACAGAACCTGACAGAGCGATTCTACAATGCTTATCACCCTGGCTATTTCTTCGGCAGTTGGACGTTGCAGTTCTGGATCCGAACCAGCCGATTTTCTCTTTTTCTTTGATGGAACCGACCCCTCAGGATCGGTTCTCCTTTTGCCTGAGGGAGTATCGCCCAGGTCAGTGGGCACTCCCTCAGGTTTGGTAGGAACTGCACCGGGCTGGCCATCTGGATTAGCGGACTTCTCAGACTCCTTTTCCCTAAGCCTACCCAATCTCTTATCTAGGGTGGCCTTCGGAAAATTCTTGCAGATTTGGCAGTCTGAATCGAGGTGGTCAAACCCCAGACAATAAACACAGGTGGTGTGAGGGTCTGCCTTAGCAAAGGCATCCCCATACTCACTACAGTGTTGAAACCCAGTGTGCCCTTTTTTTTTTCTTTGGTTTCTCAGACATGACCAGGCTAACAACTTACCCTTTACAGCTTAAATGCCAGGTATGACCCACCTATTGGTTACCAACCATGTTAGGGGTAGTGGAAAAAAAGTTTCAAATTATGTTTTTTTGAAACCGATAGGAACCAGCACCTCACACTAAAAAATTAAGAAATAAAACAAACTTAACGCAATTGGTTCCAAACGGACCGATCAACGTGATTCTACAATTTCCACAGAAATTACACAAATAAAACTAAGTCCACTACCTACAACACTTACTGTACCACAGACAGAGATCTGAAGCCAAAAGAAATAAGTGAAAATACGGTATTTAAACCGACTGACTTTACCGAACCAAGCAAGTGAAGGAGCAATCTCTGGAGCAACTGTTCAGTTAGGCGGAGTAAAGAATCTGATGGTTACACTTTGAAGGGCTACAGACAGAGGTCTGAACCGAACTTGAGCCCAACGTTCTATGCTCTGGCATAAAGTTAACTCTTTCCTCTCTGGGGAAATTCAAGTGCTGGGGCTAACTGCATATGTCAGAATACAGCAAGACGTCATGTTGTCTGAACTACAGACCTGTCAGTATGACCTCAGTGGTAGGGAAAAATGATGGAATCACTTCTGAAGGAAAGAACTGCTGAGTACCTAGAGGCCAGTGAAACACAGGACCCAAGGCAGCATGGACTCACAGCGGGAAGGTCACATTAGACAAATCTAATCGATTTCTTTGATTGGGTGACCAAAGTAGTAGACCAGGGAGGTGCTGTGAACATGGCCTACCTAGACTTTAGCAAGGCATCTGACACAGTCCCACACACAAGATTAATAAATTAGCCAGCCTGGGAGTGGGTCCCAGGGAGGTAGCCTGGGTAAAACATTGGCTGGACAACAGGATGCAGAAGGTAATAGTAAACAGAGTCCACAGTGAGGAAAGGAGGGTTACTAGTGGGGTAGAGCAGGGTTCGGTACTGGGTCCAGTCCTTTTTAATGTCTTTATAAGTGACATTGCAGAGGGACTGGAAGGAAAAGTATGTCTCTTTGCAGACAACACAAAGATCTGCAACAGGGTTGATACACAAGGTGTGTTGGAAAGGATGAAAAGGGACTTGGCAAGGCTGGAGGAATAGTCAAATGTATGGCAGCTTAGACTCAATGCAAAAAAAGTGCAAAGTAACGCATCTGGGAAACAAAAACCCAGGGGAAGAGTACACAATGGGGGGTGAGATACTGACAACAACAAAAATGGAAAGGAACCTGGGGGTAGTTATAGCAGATAACCTCAAGTGGGCAAGCAATGTGAAAAGGCAGTAAAGAGGGCTGGGGGGATACTGGGATGCACAGGGAGAGGCATCACTAGTAGAAATCAGGAAGTTGTTATCCCTCTGTACAGACAGTTGGTGAGACCCCCATCTGGAGTACTGCATGCAGTTCTGGAGACCCCATCTCCGCAAAGACATTGACAGGGTGGAGGCTGTCCAGAGGAGGGCAACCAAAATGGTGCAGGGTCTGCACCAGAAGACATACGAAGAGAGACTAAAGGAGCATAATATGACCCTCGAGGAAAGGAGGGAGAGGGCGGACATGATAGAAACTTTCAAGTACCTCAAGGGAATCAGCAATGTCTAAGAGGGTAGCATCTTTCAGAAAAAGAGATGTGCAAGAACAAGGGGGCACAATTTGAAGAGGGGGGATGGCTCAGTGGCAATGTGAGGAAGTGTTTTTTCCCGTTGTGGATGCATGGAACAGCCTTCCTGAGGAGGTCGTGGAGTCAAAAACTGGGGCAATTCAAGAATGCATGGGACAGACATAAGGCAATTTTAGTGGGTGGTAGAAGGAAGTAGGCTGTTGATTAACTAGGACCTGCAGCTTATCCATTAGGTAGGGAAAGGGACAATCTACGTGGGCCAAGCGGTCCTTATCTGCCATCAGAGTCTATGTTTCTATGTTTCAAAAGTTAAAAAAAATGATACGGTTATGTCAAGACAACTAAATTTGCATCATGTAGATGCACCATATTTTCATAACTGCATCAAAACTTGCATCATAATTGCAGCATACTTGTGATATATTTGTGGGATGCATCACGTCTGTGTCACTTTTTCCATCACTAATCTACAGTAAATCCAAGTGCAGGGGTAGCAGATTGTGGTGCGTCCATCTCGTGATGGTAGTGCACCCTTCTGATGCAGAGACAGCTGTGATCTGTGATACAAAACTGATACAATTTGCTGCTACGTCTGCAGCAAATCTTTGAAAATACAGGCCAGTATATTTTGAAAATACAGGCCTGTATATTTACCCCCCCCCAAAAAAAAATCTCTCAAACTCCAAACAGTCAAGTATACATAATGGATCCAGAATGAAGCAAATACCTTGCAGTACAGATCTGCAACAAACAGAAGAAAACAAGATGAGGGCCCAAGTCTTGCAGCATTTTCTTTTTCCTCCTCAAGTTCATGATCAGGAGAATTACAGCACAGAAAATGCTCCTCCACTCCTAGCCAGTTCCACCTGTTAACTGAAAACCACTGACTGCTGCCCATACACACACGTGTGCATACATGTGATATCTCCCTCTTTACGCAGGAGACTCCTGTTTTTTTTTGACTTAACTCCCTCCTTCCCTCCTGGGAAACAAAATCTCCTGCTTAAGTAAAATTCTGTCCAAAATATCCATATTTTTTGGGCAGATAAAGACACAATAAAATTAAATCAGTGATGAACAATGTATCTGATAACTTTATATAACTAGTTTATTCTTTTTAGTGCTTTATCTTGACAAAATGAAATATATTACATTTTTGTAAATTTTTGTAATTACTTTTTTCTTATTTTTTTGACGCCATTTAAGGAAAAACTCACGACGTTACGGTATCTCCCTACTAGCAGGCCAATCTCCCTCATAATTGGACCCAAATCTCCCTCTTAAGCAAGTTGGCAGGCCAATCTCCCTCCTAATTTGACCCAAATCTCCCTCTTAAGCAAGTTGGCAGGCCAATCTCCCTCCTAATTTGACCCAAATCTCCCTCTTAAACAAGTTGGACAAATTACATGTATGTATGTGTGTGCTATTAACTTCACATTTTCTGAAAAATTATACCTTTATCAGCTGCCTTACAATGAGAGGGAAAGGAAGGAAGCAAGGAAAGTCATGCTGCTGACTCTACCATTTTGGAAACATTATACCTGTACTATCTGCCCTACGTTACACCTGTACTATCTGCCCTAAGATATTTAAACTAATCTCCTAATAATTTTAAAGATGAAGCACCTTAGTATCTAAACTGGAAAATGAGGTGTTTCTTCACAGATACCCCTTCTATGAAAAAAGTTCCCATTATTATAACAAGAAAGTACAGTTACGTAAGAACTTACCGTAACAGTAGATCTTCGAGAGAGGTTCTTGCAGTATGTAATTACATATAGGACTGACGCCGGCCGGCGGCAGGACGCCACGGAAAAATTTCTAGCTAGCAGTCCCTGGCTAGGGACGCTCTCACGCCAGGTGACCGGTCAGACGACGCCGGTATAAAGGGGCGTCCCGACGCCTGCCTTCCAGTTCCTTATCAGCAGAGGCCCGAAGGCCCGGATAGAGAGAAGAAGATATTTTCTCAATGGAAAAGGAGCTGAAAAAGCCTAAGTGGATGGAGGGCAGGAAGGTATTACCTACTGCAAGAGCCTCTCTCTAAGATCTACTGTTACGGTAAGTTCTTACGTAACTGTACTATCTTACTTCGAGAGGGCTCTTGCAGTAGGTAATTAAATATAGGACAGAATTCCAAGCAGTCTGGAACAAAAGAAAGGCACCGGGAGGAGGTACTACTCCAAGAAGTAGCAAAGAAAAATCTTGCAAGCCTCAAGAAAGGAGGCCTTGCAAGACCGCTAACCTGAAGCCTGCTCTACAGCGAGAGGCAATGTCCAAACTGTAATGTTTAGTAAAGGTATGGACGGAAGTTCAAGTGGCGGCAGCACAGATGTCTGCCGCAGACATGTTCTTGAAACAAGCTGCAGAGGCTGGTACTCCACGAGTGGAGTGACCTCTGACTTGACACGATAGGGTCTTGTTGTGCTTGTCATAACAGAAAGTGATGCAATGGGCCAACCATTTTGATAGGTATTGCTTAGAAACAGCATTGCACTCTCTTTTGTGAGCAAAAGAGACGAACAACTGATCAGTCTTTCTGAGATCCTTCGTCCTATCGGTGTAGTGTCTCAGAATCCTGTGAACATCCATGGCGTGGAGCAAGAATTCTCCTTGGTTGGAGTACTGCGTGAAAAAGGCAGGTAATTCAATAGACTGATTTAAGGTAGATTCCGCTACCACCTTCGGGAGGAACTTAGGATTCCTGCGAAGAGCTACTCGTTCTTTGTGAAAAATCAGATAAGGGATTTTGCATATGAGGGCCTGAAGCTCAGAAATTCTGTGAGCTGAAGTAATGGCCACCAAGAAGAGCATCTTCCATGATAAAAACTTCAAGTCTGCGGAAGCCGCAGGCTCAAAGGAAGGAAGAGTAAGTTTCTCGAGGACAAAGTTTAAGTCCCAAGGGGGAGCTGGAGTCCGGACAGGGGGCCTGAGATGAAGGACCCCTCTGAGAAAAGTTTTGGATACCTCCAGTTGGGCAAATGCCTTATCATTGAAAGGGACATGGTAGGCTGAAATAGCCGCCATATGGACTTTCAAAGAGGAGTGACTGAGACCCAGGTCGAAAAGATGACGCATGTAATCAAGTAGAATGGTCACAGGACAGGAAAAGGGCTCTACGTTCCTGGACGCAGCCCAGATGGAAAATCTTTTCCATTTCATGGCGTAGGTGGACCTAGTGGAGGGTTTTCTAGCCTCCACCAAAATCTCGGCCACCTTAGGAATCAGGGGTGTAGCCAGGGATTTCGGATTTGTACACCAGCCTGCCATACTGCTGCACCCCCCATGACTCGAGTCCAAGGTTCCTGGCTCCAATACAATAATGATTCCCACACTAGACCTTTCTGTCTGCGCTGCTAGTGTGGTGCTCGCTGCCCACTGGTAAATGCCACTGACTACACCATGAGTCCAAGACCACGGCAGCAATTTCTTCTCTCTCCCCTGCAGGTAGGCAGATTTGCTCCGCTTGCCACTCCACATGAAGTCTTCATTCTTTTAGCCGGCTCTGATTCTGTTCTTCCATCTGCTGCTCCTCAGTTCTTTTATTGCTTCTCTCGCTCCCAGTACAACTGAACTAATAGTATGGCTTCTAACTTTGCTGGGGCATTTAAACTCACTGCCCAAGACTTACCACCCCCCCTACCAGATACCACAGCCAATCATTATGCAGGCAGACCATGCAGACCTAATTGAGATCTTCAGCTTCAACGTCTGAGGTCCACTCTGCCACCCCCAAAAAACAAAGCTGAAAGAGAAAAGAAAGCCTGCAAAGCCAAACAAAGGAATTTAAATGCAATGGACTAGAGAGGGCAGAGCAATGCTGGCCAGCTTGTTTGCTACCTCTTGCTACTAAACTTGGTAAGCCATGGCTTACTTGGAGTATCAGTAGCTACACCCTTGTTAGGAATAACGCCAAAGCGAGATTGAGCTAGGTCTGCAGGAGCCATGCATGAAGTTGAAGAGACTTGAGTCCCGGATGGACCAGGGTCCCCTGATCCTGGGTCAGCAATCCTCAAGATAAAGGAAGAGGAAGAGGGAGGAACCTCTGAGTATTGTTGTAGAAGACAGAACCAGATTTGCCTGGGCCAGAAAGGAGCGATCAGAATCATTCTCGCTCCTTCCAAAGCAAGTTTCTGCAGTACACGAAGGACCAGAGGAATTGGAGGAAAAGCATAGACGAATCTGTCCTTCCAGCTTAGAGCTAGAGCGTCGCTCCAGAAAGCGCCTCGCTCTGGAGCGAGCGAGCGAAAGCGAGCAAGAAAAGTTTGGAAGCTTTATGTTGGGAGGAGGCTAACAGGTCTATCTGAGGAGTCCCCCATATCTGGAAGATGCTTTTTAGAACTTTTTCGTCCAGTTCCCACTCGTGTGGTAGAGCCGGCGAGCGACTTAGCCTGACTGCCAGGACACTGTCGACTCCCGGAACATGGAGTGCCATGAGGTGAAGGTTGTGAAGCGTTGCCCATTCCCAAACCCTCATCGCTTCCCTGCACAGCGGGTAGGACCAAGTCCCTCCCTGCTTGCTGATGTACCACACCATGCACATGTTGTCCATTTGGACAGCTAGGTGACCAGGAAGGACGTATTGGTGAAGGGCCTGGAGAGCATACAGCACTGCTCAAAGCTCGAGCATGTTGATGTGGAGAACTAACTCCAATTTTGACCATAGGCCCTGGGTTCGGTGAGGACCCAGATGGGCTCCCCAACCTTCGCCTGAAGCGTCCGTGGTCAGAGTCTGATCGGGGGGAGGATGAAAAAAGGGGACCCCCCGGAATAGGTTCTCTCGAACCATCCACCACTGCAAGTCTCTTACCATCGGCGAGGAGATCAGAATCAGATGATCTAGGTCGTCTACCAGTTGATCCCACTGAGAGCGGAGAGTCCACTGAGAGATTCTCATGTGGAGGCGTGCACGTGGAACCGTCGGGATGGCCGCCGCCATAAGCCCCAGGAGACGGAGCACCGACCTCGCCGGAACCCTCCTGTATTCCGATAGAAGGGAAATCTGGGACTGGAGGGAGGCCCCCCTGTCCGGAGGCAGGAAGGCCCTGCACATTGTCGTATCGAGGATTGCCCCGATGAACTGGAGTCTCTGAGAAGGATCCAGGTGAGACTTGGAATGGTTGATGGTGATACCCAGGCCAGTGAAAACCTGCTGGGTGAGGGAGAGGAAATGCAGGAGTTCCTCCCTGGACGGGGCCACCAGGAGCCAGTCGTCTAGGTAGGGAAAAACCTGAACTCCCAAAGTATGCAGGTGGGCCGCTACCACCACCAGGCATTTGGTAAAGACTCGGGGAGCCGAGGAAAGACCAAAAGGGAGTGCCCGGAATTGGTAGTGGTCCCCCTGGAACGCGAACCTGAGGTACTTTTGGTGCGAAGGGCGAATGAAGATGTGCAGGTACGCATCCTGCATATCCAGTGCACAAAGCCATTGGCCTGGCCAAAGCAGGGGCAAGAGTGTTTGAAGGGATAGCACTCTGAACCTCTTGTATTCCACATATAGGTTCAGGGAGCTGAGATCGAGAATGGGTCTGAGATCTCCAGTCTTCTTTGGTACAAGGAAGAAACGGGAAAATGTAACCCGTCCTGTGGAGGTGAGGGGGGACGGGCTCTATAGCCTGCTTCGCAAGGAGAGCAGAGATTTCTTCCCTGACCAAAGGAAGATGCTCCCTTGAGTAAGAGGAGTTCAGAGGGGGGTGACGTGGAGGTTTCTGCAGAAACTCTATGGAGTGCCCCTCTGCTATGATCTGAAGCACCCATGAATCCAATGTCATCCTCTCCCAACCCGGAAGGTGGAGGGAGAATCTCCCTCCTACCAGTTCCTCTGGGGCGTCCGGAGGCGGTGGGAGAGGGAAGGAGTCAGATGGTGTGAGGCAGCGCCGCAGCTGGGGCACCAGTTGCTTTTTTGGGCGGCGGGGGCCTGGCAGCTGTGGGGGCCCGACGTTTAGTGGCCCGCCTTCCCTGAGGTTTCACTTGAGGCCGGATGCGTCTGCGAAAAGGACGGCGCTGTGGGGGATGGGGACGGTACATTGAATCAACAGATTTAAGGGCCGTCCCCTTCTCCTGCAAGTCAGTGATGATGTCCTTGACATCACCACCAAAAAGCACAGAACCCCTGAAAGGTGCTTCTTGAATTGCTGACTGCACCTCCGGGACCAGACCTGACACACAGAGCCATGCATGATGCCAAAGACTTACGGTGAACGCAGAGCTCCATCCTGCGGTGTCCACTGCATCATAGGTCGTCCTCAGAATATGACGACTGGCCGAACGAGCAGAACGGACCAGGTCGGCTAACTGCTGCTTGACTTGGGAGTCAGGCAAGGAGTCAATCTTGGATTCCGCCTGGGTAAGGACAGCCTTCTGGTAATCCCCCATATGTGCTACATAATTTAGGACCCTAATCCCCAGTGTGGAAGAAGCATAGATCTTCCTTCCATACTGATCCAGAAGGCGAGATTCCTTACCCGGGGGAGACAAGCTTAAATGTTTCGGGTGTACTGACCGGCCGTGAGCGGCGCTAATCACAACTGAGTCTGCACGGGGGTGAGAGTCTAAAAAGTCTACACCCTCCGGAGCCTGGTACAGCCTGTTGGACTTCCGAGGAAGTGGGGCTAAAGCCAACGGTTGTTTCCAAATAGTGGAAACAAGGTGGGCGTGAGGCTCGATCCAGGGTGGCACTACAGTAGGAGTCATAAGGGGCAAGTCCAGATGTTTGGCGAGTTTAACCCATTGAGGATCTGGCTCTAAGGAACGCCACTGATGGACTTCCTGGATCTTCCTGAGCAACTCCGTGAAGGAAGGATCCTCCGGAGGAGACTTTGGAGGAGTCCTCGGCCGGGGCTTGGATGGAGAACGGGTTGCCTTTTCGGAACACCCATCAAGGCAAACCGAGGAGTCCGAGAGAAGAAGAATTAAGCAGAGTAAGACTCTGACTGCCTAGGGGGAGGAACGGGTTCCTTCAGGGGGGATCCCGACGCGGTCCTGCCTCTCTGGATCCCGAGGGCAGAGCCCGAACCGGAGGCAGAGAGGGAGTGTGCCGTCTGGGGCGTACGGGAGCCGGTGGTGGCACCGTCGCCGTAAGACGGCTCAACTTCCTTGGTGAGCTGAGCCTTGGCCTCAGCCGACCAGGAGGCCAGAGTCTCCTGGAGATCCACCGGCAGCCCGGGGGGTGGTGG
Organism: Neoceratodus forsteri; assembly: GCA_016271365.2. Classification (NCBI taxonomy): domain Eukaryota; kingdom Metazoa; phylum Chordata; order Ceratodontiformes; family Ceratodontidae; genus Neoceratodus; species Neoceratodus forsteri. Next base: position 1,397,333,617 of record CM057458.1, on the reverse strand, counting down.
AGAAGGAGGTGGGGGATAGTTGTATGGATGGAAACCGTACGGAGAGTATCCGTAACCCGACTGCGGGAATACCGAGGCAGGGTATTGCGGCGTCGGGTAATGCGGCGTCGGTGGAGTCGGCGCTGGGTACTGCGGCGCTGGATACTGTGGACCTAGGAAAACTGGTGTCGGATAGGATGGCGGATACCCAGGCACCAGAGGAGCTGCTGGAGCAGACGGTCCAGTCGGGAACTCCACGGGCGGATCAACCGTGATAGGCCCGTGGGGTGGAGGGCCCGATGGAAGAAGAATATCCCCCGCCGGCGTCGGAGGGGCCGGTGTCAGAACCGACGTCGGCGGGGCCAGTGTTGGGGGAGCCGACGTCAGATCTGGCTCTGTAGGAAGAGGATCGGACGGTGGCCCAGGATCCCAAGCCTCATCCGGGGACGGAGGAGAAAAATCCCCGGGGCTAGGCAGGGGGACTGGCTCCCCGGACGGCAGCGATGGCTGCAGGGAACCTGGTACAACAGACGGAGCAGGGTCTGCCATAGGCTCCAAGGCCCGGCGTACGTCGGAGGAGCTGACGTGCGACTTAGGGGCCGAGTCCCGGCGGACGCCAGAGGAGCCAGCGTCCGATTTCCGGGGTCCCTTGTCGGAGACGAGCCGAGGATGAGAAGAGGCCCAGTCCGATGGGGACACTGCCGTGCGCCGCCCCGAAGGGTCGGGCGTCTTAGCGGCCTTCTACCGGCGGATGTCGGAGGAGCCGACGTCTGGCTTATGGGAAGCGCCCGCACCAGTAGGCCGCAGGCCTGCAGCGGTACTGGGGGCTGAAGCCTCCTTTTGCCCCGAGGCACCCGGCGGGCTCAAATGCGAACCCGACGGGCAGGCCGACGCCTCCTCCAAAGCCTTGGAGGCTGCTGTCCAGGTGATCCCTCGAGGAGATGTTACTCTGGCCAGCTGCCCGGCCGGAGTCGCGAGGAGAGGCCTTCTCCCGTGCCTTTCCTTGTCCCGCTTCTTGTGCCTTCAGGGAGGCTCCACACCTGCCGAGCTTCTTCAACTCCTTCTCCATCGTGGACATATTCTTCTTGAGAAGATGGGCTTTGAGAGACTGCTGGCGCTGCTCATGGGTGGTCATGTTGAAATGAAGGCAGTGCGGACACTTGTCGACCGCGTGGTTGGGGCCTAAACAGAAAAGGCAGAGGGAGTGACCGTCTTTGTGAGGCAGTTGGGCGCCGCACAACTCGCACTTATTTTTTGAAGGGAACGACATATACCGACATTCACCTGACGAAGAAAATACAAAATACTGATACTTTTTGGAAAAAAACGACGAGGCAACAGGACTGAGGGATATGAACTTCACCGCGAGGCGCTGCACGAGCTGACGGCGGGAAATAACTGGAAGGCGGGCGTCCAGGACCGCCCCTTTATACCGACGTCATCTGACGCCGGTCACCTGACGTGGGGGCGGTCCCTTGCCAGGGACTGCTAGCTAGAAATTTTTCCGTGGGGTCCTGCCGCCAGCCGGCGTCAGGCCTATATGTAATTACCTACTGCAAGAGCCCTCTCGAAGTAAGATCAACAGTTTAAAATTTCCCTCGTGATAAAAGATGCATCTAGCCAGGGCTATGAAGATGATTGCGGTGCAGCAGGGTAAATCATACAAAGAGACTGAGGGTCCCAAATATCTACTCCCTGGAGGACAGAAGGGAGAAGTGAGACATGACTGTGACCTACAAGTACCTGAAAGAGATTAATAAGGTGAACAGGGAGGCTTCAGCAAAACCCTGAAGGGGCACAGCCTAAAGTTGTGGGGTGGGTGTTTAAGAGGGAGATTAGAAGACACTTCTTCACAGAAAGGGTGGTGATCAAATGGAATGCCTGCCAGAAGAGCTAATCTCACTGAGGATAGTGGGCAGCTTCAAGAGTGGCTGGGATAAATATATATATATATGTGAGGGAAAATAAATGTAATGGAAGGAGGGGAGGAAGGTAGTGGAAAGGTAGGGAGGGCGAGCAGGAACAACAGCCTGAGCTAAGAACCCTGGGCAACAAGAAGACTAAACAGACCAAAAAGCCTAATTCTGTTGGCTTTTTCATAGGTTCATATGAAATTGTAGCCTTAAGTAAAAATGTTAGTTCTTTCAGAAAACAACCTACTATTCTGTGTGATGATCTATTCTTTCAACTATATAATATGAGTAAATAATAGATTAGACCTTATAGCTGCTGTTTCATATATTTTCTTGCTTGCTAATCAATACAAACACCAGTCCTGTATGATCCTACAAGGGGCACAATAAATGCTTTTGTTTACTGCACTGTCATATTTATTCTGATTCTTTTCAAACTAGTTAAATTCTTAAAGTAAACAATATATACTCTCAGAACTCACTTCCATTCTCATGTCCATATATTTGTTTAATAGAGATTTTCTTTGCTGGCCCACCCACCGGCGCAAGGCGTCTGCTTGTGGTGCTGATATCTCGGGTTTGGTGATGGACTTGGAAGTCGAGGGACAGCCGGGGTGGGAGGGAAGAAGGATTGACTGCCCCGGACTGCTCTCCTTCTCCTGGGGAGGGGAAGAGTGTCCGACACTTTACAGACCCGTGACAGAAGCTGGGGAGACCGCTGCAGCCGACGCCATCACATAAGGGGGGAGGGTGGATGCTGGATGTCACTGCATGTCCCCACCCCAGGCATCCAGCATTCAGAAAGACAGACGGTCTCTGCTACTGTCTCCATTGCCACCAATGTCTGCCGGGGGAGGGGTCCCGCTCTGGTGGCCCTAACCTGGGAGGTAAGCTGGGGCTTGCCAACAGTGTCTCCGGGGAGGGGCACCCACCTGGCACCCACCCAGGGCTACAAGCTCTGGGCATGGGGAACAGTAGGCAGGGCAGGGCTGAGTTCGGTTAAGGATTGGGGGCTGCCCCCCCAAAAAAAGTTGAGTGTTTCTTCCCTTTCACTTCTTAATACATGTCTGCAGATGTTCTATTCCCTCTCACTCCATAAGTTGTGCCTATTATGTTTGTTAAAACAGTAAAATAATGGTGCCCAAATTAGTCATGTTGTAATATAACTATTCATAATAATATAAATTACTCAATTAATAACTAGTACACCATTATTATTTTGTCACTGTATGGCATCTTTGATATTGGGGGTTCAGTGTTGCTAGTACACTTCCCCTAAAGTAAAAATCAAATAACCTCATTAGCCTGTATCAGCATCACTTCTGCACTGAAAGCACTAAAGAGTCTAAAAGACACCTTTATGCTGCAACAAGACTAGTCAGTTACATAGGGTCACCATCAGCAGTAGGTGATACTACATGTGTTCCAGACCATCCTCACTGCCTTCTTTTTAATGGAGGTACCCACCACTACCATGCCAAGTGAACAAATGATGCACCAGGCATCACTGCATCACTTGGTGTGCCATGCCATTACCCAGAATGTGATGACATCATGCACTACTGATGACATAGTTGGCCACTCAGTTGCTTGCAAAAGCCTGCAAAACACCTCCCAGGCCAACACAGTCAGCCCTGCACCAAAAAACAAACAAACTGGGTGGGGGGCCCTGGTAGGATGAGAGGCTGATTTCATTAAGGTCATCAGCTTGGAACTAGAAAATGAATAGCAGCACCAGCTAGGAAATAATACAGTAATACTGTGGTATATCATAAAATGCTGCAATACGCTGTAGGAAACAATGCAGTTCAATGGCAATTAAAGCCCTTTCGACTGCAGTATTTATAAATGTTCTTATGAGAAATACAAAACCACACAAACCCCCATAACGCAAAGCATCATGGGCTGTATATGCAATGTTCTTATAAGCCCATCATGCTGACTACTATGGAAATAAAAATCAAGTAGCAAACTTGAGAAATAAACAAGATACTGATAAGTTGAGTAGCTCAAAAGGTACAGAAGTGGCGAGGGGAATAGGGTGGAGTCCATAATAATATCCAGTCATGGTCTTTACCCAGTATATTGAACACATCATGACTAGCCATGGCTTGCTATAACTCTGAATATCATTATGAATTTTAGTGACTACCACAGCAACACTGATTTGTGTCATAATTCAAGGCACACGTATTTCCAAGGCAGCTACTTGTAACACTCCTATTTTCAGAAGTGATATTTCTTCTGACAAGAGACATGAAAGGAACATGGCAAAGAAATATTTAAAACTCAGTGCTTCAGAAAAACACTGCTACAAATATGGTCCTGAGAGCAGATAGTGAGCATCCGATGTCTCTGAAAAATGATATCCATTATAGTCAATTTTTAAGATTAAAAAGAAAATAGTGGCTGGCCTGGTGGCATGGAAGACTGAGGCATCATGCCTGACCTTCTGCCACATCGGTGACCCGTGTGAGCGGGTTGCCGGGGGTTGGCCAGGGAGGAGGATCGAGTGTCCCAAGAACAGTCCTCCGGGGGGGGGCAGCGATTGGTGCTTGTCTGGCCCCTAGCAGTGGCTGGGGAATGGCACACCAATGCTCTACAAGGTGGGGCAGATGGCCGGAGAGCCACACATGGGAGCATGCGTGACACTGCAACTGGCATCACTGCATGCCCTTTTCTCCAAGACAAAAAAAAAAAAAGAGGAAACAAGTCTCCAGCGGTTGAATGATGGAGGGCCTCGCAGGTCCCACTCCCCGACCAGCCGGGCGCTGATCAGAACTGGATCTGATCTTCGGTGGGAGCCTGGTGATTCCCCACCAACCCTGAGAGGGGGTACAAACCCTGGGGGAAGATGGTCACCACTGATAGTGGACATCACGGGGGCACCCTCCTGAACGTGGCTCGCTGGAGATGGGGAGAAAAAGTAATAAAAAAAAGTATTAGAAAGAAAATTTAGTTCATCTGAACCATATGACTGACAGGCAAATGAACTGGAGATGAGATTTCTCAATAGGAGTTATAACAAACCATTGCTGAGAAAGGCTAGAGATAAAGCAGATTTACTGAAAAAAAAAAAAGAACAATGAAAAGCCTGCAGAAAAATAAAATTCATGAACATGGTCCTTTTGTCAGTAAATTCAATCATCTGGCAGGTAAAATTGACAATATAATTTATTGTAACTGCCCTATCCTGCTTGGTGACAATGATGTGACTTCAGCAGTAGGGGATACCCCATGCATTAATTTAAGAAGAGCAAACAGTCAGAGACAAGCTAGTTCACAGCCGATTTAAAACGAATCAGGCAGCAATCATTAATAATCAATGTTTACCATATAAACCAAGACGTTTCTTCAAATGCTACAACTATTATGTGTGCACATATGCACAGCCTGGTAAAGAGTTTGTACACCCCTGCATGAAGATTTAAAGTTGGAGACATGTAAATTTATTAACTGCAGTACTGAATGTCACATATGTCCTGTGGTATAACTGCAATAAGATACATGTGCATAGAACAATGCCCAGCTTGAAAACTAACACACAAGATCATTGAGCAGTATTATTAATAGCATACCTGACATCCCACTTGGTAGTCATTCATTTGATTGCCACAGTTCACATCCTAGAGAATTAAAGTTCATAGCCATTGAGATGGGTCCTTTGCCATGGGGGCGGGGAGGGGGAATAAACTACTGTGGAAAAATCTACTCAGATTTATGAATTACAAAATGTTACACCTGCTGGTTTAAACAAGCAACGGGATCTGAGATCTTTTTTTTAAAAGACTGACTAGCCACGCCCCCTGAGGAAGACTCGTCAAGTGTCAAAGTGCTTGGGCTTCCTACAGCCATAAATACTTTTTTACCTGTAGCCATACCTTTACATGTAGCATTTACTGAATTTGTCAGCTTTCGTGCTTGTACTGGATTATATTTGTACTTAACAAGGTTCATGATATTACTACCATTAAAGAAGTTTCAGCATTATGCTGTGCCTTGCACAAGTCTCCAATGTGAGTGCTCAGGACTTTTGGATTCTTTGCTTCTGGGTTTGAGAGCTGGCTGCCCTACTTCCCTGAGCACTGGCCTTGCACTGTGTATCGTGCCCACCATTTTGGAGCCTACATACAAACGAACACTGCTTGTAGATAATAACAGTTTGCCGCCACCTCCCCCATCTTCCGCCCAATTTCCCCTGCCTACAGTAACACTGCAGAGCCTACATAAGCTCAGGTCAGTTTTGCCTCACCCTTTTCACTGAGATTCCCTTGCACCTATCCCATGCATTCTGGAACCCCACCACTGTATTTGCTCCTACCACATTCAATGAAATGCTGTTCCAGGAATCCACCACTCTCTCTCTCTGAAGAAGTACTTCCTTACATCTTTCCTGAAATCACCCCCCCCCCCCCCTTCTAGCTTCATATCAGGTCCCCTTGTTCCCGAGTGCCTTTCTTCTGAAAAAGAAAGGCAAAAAGGATTTATTATAATACATATTTTGATAAAGCAGAAGGCAATACTAAAGCACTTTGGAAAGGTATTGATTCTTTAAGAGGTCAACAAAGATCAAACTCCTTACCAGCAGTTATTAATAATGGGGAAAGATCCTGATGTCAACAGAGGATAAGCTGAATACACACTATTCTTATTTTTCTATAGTAGGTAAGACATTTGATATGAAAAATCCAAACCTGGATGTTCCAGTTTTGGATACTGATTTTTCTTTGGGTGTCTAGACCTATTTTTGTCATGCAAACAATAACTGTTGAGGATGTTTACAAACAACTCCAGGGATTGGATCCCAATAAGGGATCGGGGTGTGATGGGAGTCCCTCCTTTCTTTTTGAAGATAGCATCAGCTATTCTACCCCAACCACTGACATATTTAATTTTTTCCTTTTCTTGTTCCGAGATTCCTCAAGATTGGAAAACTGCATATATTGTTCCTGTCTTTAAGGGGGGTTGGAGGGTTGTCCTTCTGACCCTGGTTCCTACAGACCAATTTCACTTTTGCCTATTTGTGCTAAGATCTTTGAAATATTGGTGCATTGTCAGCTTAGTCATTATTTGTTTAAGTATAATTTGATTACTCAGGAGCAATCAGGGTTTAGGAAGGGATATAATACCAGTAACGTGATAGCTAAGGTTGTTGATGACATGACAAATGCCTTCGACAGAAATTACAGTGTACCAGCTGTGTTTTTGGATCTGTCGAAGGCATTCGACACAGTTCATCACACAATTTTGCTAAATTGTTTAAAGTCAGCTGGTTTGGGCATGTCTGCTCTAAGCTGGTTCTATTCATATTTGCATAATAGACAGCAGTGTGTCAGAACGAATAGCATCTGTTCTGAATTTATTGATATAAGATCAGGGGTACCACAAGGCTGTGTCCTGGGTCCCGTTATTTCTGCTGTATGTGAACAGATTACCAGAATGCTGTTCTTCTGGCACCAGTAAGTATCTTTATGCCGACGATACTATTATGTGTACTGTAGGAAGTGATATGGATGAAGCAGCTGGGGTATTGCAAAGGGATTTTTGAAAGTTCAGGATATGCTTCTTGATTTGAGGCTTCTTCTGAATGAAAAGAAATCACTCCGGATGAAATTTCAAAAAAAGAATAAAAATATTTTTAAAGGGAACATTTACACATTATCTGGGGTGGCGTTGGGACAGGTAACCTCTTATAGGTACCTTGGATTGACGCTTGATTGCCATCTGTCTTTTGATTTACATATAAAATTTCAATTAAGTTAAAAAGGTTGCTTGGATTTTTTTATAGGAGGAAAATATGTTTACAAATAAAATAAGGAAATTAATGGTTACTTCACTATTTTTGCCGGTTTTGGATTATGGAGATTGTATATACAAAAATGCTAAACAAGCAGTATTAGGATCCTTAGAACCACTTTATAAAAGTGCACTTAAGTTCATTACAAATTTACCATATAGAACACATAGTTGTATCCTATATGAAAAAACAGGGCTTACATCTTGCAGGATCGACGTGATATTCATTGGAATCTTTTTGTTTATAAATTTGTTCTACGCTTATTACCAGCATTTCTATTGGATCTGTTGAAAACTAGATCAGACATAAAATATTCACTTAGGACTACATCTGGGATCACATTTTGTGTTCCTAGATGTAGTTCTGGATATGGAGAAAAAACACTGACATCATCGGTTTCTAAGACATGGAATTGTACAGCTAAGAAATTAAAGATATGTGAATTAATTTCATTCGCTCGTTTTAAGAAGTATTTAGCTAGGCTTTATAACAAACATTGTAAATGTTATGGATAATTTAAGAACTGTGGTACTTGTTAAATATTATAAGATTTCTTGGAATGTTTGTCTTGTTGAGCTATTGTTTGTGTTTCGTATGTATTGTTTTTAAATGTTGGATGCAACTGAAAATGAGATAATGTTATCTCAATTTGTTATCCAATAAAGTTGAAAGCTGAAGTTGAAAAATGCTTCCCTCCTGTACCTTATTTTGTATCTTTTTATAACAAGGCTATGTTAAAAATTTGGTGTAAAAATATTACAAAAGGAGACTTCCAGTGACTTCACCGAGATGATCAGACACTAGCTCCGTAACCACCCCTGTAAAACCTAAATTAATCTTTGTCAGTTGCGTAACAAAGTTAAATTTCGATGGGTCCCTCAATCGCCTAATATGGCAGGGAAAGCGTCAAGACCAAGAAATTCCAAATGTACAGCCTCATAAGGTAAACTGAAGCAACTGAATATTGGAGAGGCGCTAGAGGCCAGCTCCAGCCTGCCACTACGTCGGCACCTACCGTCTGAATTATCCCTGGACATGGAGTTCAATGAGTCGGAGACACAAGGCAGCACAGCCCAAACGCTGAAGCAGATACTCAGCACGGTTAATACAATAGATTCAGCTCTTACCGACCTAAAGCAGGATGTCTGTACCCTCGACCAAAAAGACTCAGCCAATGCCACGAGGGTGACAGAGTTATTGGAGGCCCAAGATGTAATGGATAGACTGCTACTATTCCTCCTACAGCGGGACTGTGAGACGCAAAATAAGCTGGAGGACTTGGAGAAGAAATAATTACCATAGTAATGTGGTTTCTTCTAATGGAGTCTTGCTGTATTCAGACATAATGCAGTTAGCCCCAGCACTTGAACTGCCCCGGAGAGAAAATAACCATGCAGAAGCATGGAACGTTGAGCTCGAGCTCTGTTTTCAAACCTCTGTCTGTGGTACTTTCCAGTGTAACCGTCAGATGCTTACAAGCAACTAAGTCAACACTAAAATGTGAAAACTGTTTGAACACATAGCCAAAAGGCAAAATACTTTTTGGGGTTCCAAAAAGACTCAAGTCGAGAACCCAAAAAGAAATAAGGCAGTGACAATTCAACACAAGAAGGAAAAAAAAAAAAAAAACATAACAGTTACCCCACCAAGAGGGAGGGTACAAGGTACACCCCTGAGGTGCAACACTGTACCTGCCAGCCCACTTCCCACAAACAGGTTCTGAGAAGAGAGGCGGGGGGGGTCTGAAAACAGCAAGACTCTATTAGAAGAAACAACATTACTATGGTGAGCAATTTTTTCTTCAAACAACATGAAGTCTTGCTGTATTCAGACATAATGCAGACTACCAAGCAGTTCCCTATGGAGGAGGGAATGCAGAACCTACTTTGGGAACAGGCTATGCAGTACTGCTGTGCCAAACCTAGCATCACTCCTAGCCTGGATGTCCAGAGAGTAATTTTTGGTGAATGTATGTTTTCCAGGTGGCTGCTTTACAGAGGTATTCAAGAAAAACTTAAAAAACTTACCTGTGGCAAATGGTCTACTTGGAGGATTAATGTAATTTGAATGAAAATATTGTGTTTTGATTTTATGGAATATTTTATTGTCTGATTTTAATATTTGATGTTGTTATGAAATCGTTTTATTAGTACTTGATGTTGTGGTTTTAATATGTTCAGCGTCTTGATACACGGAAAGGTGCTTTAAAAATAAAATTATTATCTCTAACAAAGGTACAGTACATCTCTGGCCACAGCTAGAGTAGCAGCTGTACCCCTAGTCGAGTGAGCCCTCGGGCCTGAAGGTGGTGCTCTACCCAATTTGCCATAGCAAAATTGTATACAGGAAACAATCCACCTGGCAATATTTCTCTTAGTGGCAGGCTTACCTTTCCCCATTTCACCATAAGTGGGGAACAGTTGAAGACAGTCATTTCTGTGTACCTTAGTACGCTCTATGTAGTAACTAAGTGCTCTTTTTACATCCAAACTGTGTAATCTTCTTTCCCCTGGGGAAGACTGGTCAATAAAAAATACAGGAAGAAATATACACTGGTTTAGGTGAAAATCCGATACCACTTTAGGCAAGAACCTCCTATTAGTTCTTAGGACCAGTTTATCCTTCTGGAAGGATATGAAGTTAGGTTCAACTGACAGGGCCTGTAATTCACTAATCCGCCTGGCAGAAGTAATAGCTACCAGGAACACAGTTTTCCAGGTCAAGTACTTCAATTCAGCTGAAGCCATAGGCTCAAAGGGTGGCTACATAAGCTGAGCAATGCAGACATTAAGATCCCAAGGCAGAGTAGGCTCCCTAAAGGGAGGGTTAATGTGAACCAGGCCTTTGAAACATTTCCTGAAGACAGGATGAGATGCCAGGGAAGAGCCCTTTCCTGCTGAAAGGAATGCAGAGACAGCTGCTACATGAACTTTCAGAGTGGCAGGCCTAAGGTCTAGATTATTTAGATGAGCTAGATAATCTAAGGTTGTGGAAATGCCTGCAGAGTCAGGCACAATACCGTTCTGAGAGCACCAAATACTGAACCTCTTCCATTTGGAATTGTAAGTTTTTCCTAGTGGAAGGTTTCCTGGAGACCTTCAGAATATCCAGAACTCCCTGAGAGAGATGTAAAGCTGCATATTCTAACTCTTCAAGAGCCAGGCCTTGAGGTTGAGAGACTAAAGATTGGGGTACCAGATCCGTCCCTGGGAGGAGGAGAGAAGACTGTATCTCCTGGGAAGAGACAGGGGACGTGAGACAGCCAAGGACAGCAGTAGAGGATACCAGGGTTGCCTGGCCCAATCTGGAGCCACCAGTATCACTGTGCAGGGTTGAGTTCTTACCTTGATCAGAACTTTGAACAGGAGAGGGAAAGGAGGGAAGGCATAGAGAAACCTGCCCTTCCAGTTCAGAATGAAGGCATCCTGGGGAACTGTCCCCAGGACTGAAGGTCTGCAGCAAAACAGAGGAAGTTGGTGACTGTCTGGTGCTGCAAATGTATCTATTTCTGGAATGCCCCACCTGGAGAAAATAATCCTCAGAATGTGAGGATTCAGGGACCATTTGTGATGCCCCTGTGAAATCCTGCGCAGGGCATCTGCCACACACACTGTCCTTCCCTGGCAGGTGAACTGCTACCAGGGAAGTCTGAAGGGAATAGGCCAGAGACCAAATCTTCATGGCCTCTGTGCACAAGGCCATGGACCGAGTGCCTCCCTGCTTGTTGATGTACCACATTGTGTTAGTGTTGTCCGTCCTGACTTGGACCACCTTGCCTTATGAGTTAATCCAAAAAGGTCTGAAGGGCTAGAAAAACTGCCCTGAGTTCCAGGAAGTTGATATGAAGAAGAAACTCCTGCGGGGACCAGATCCCCTGAGCTGTCAGGGCTCCCAGGTGGGCTCCCCAGCCTAGGAGAGAAGCATCTGTAGTCAGTCCTACTGATGAAAGTTAAGGGAGAAAAAGGAACCCTTGTCTGAGGTTGTCCTGGTCCAGCCACCACTGGAGAGCCTGGACCAGAGTTCGGGTCACTGGAATCAGTTTGCTGAGAGAATCTGTTCTCTGTGACCAAAAGGACCTTAGATGGAACTGAATGTCCCGTATCTGAAATCTGGCTCCCTGAACCACTGCAGTGGGGTCTGCCATGTAGCCCAGGAGTTGGAGGAACTGTCTCGCTGGAAGAGAAACCTGAGGCCGAAAGGAGGAAGCAAGGTCTACTAAGGCCTTCACCCTTGCCAGAGGAAGGTAAGCTTTTGCTTGGATAGTATCCAATTCCACCCCTATGAAGGTGAGAAGCTGTACTGGTTCGAGGACAGATTTTGGCAGATTGAGAAGGAACTCCAGGGAACTGAGTAAGTCCTGAGTGGTTTGCAGAGCTGACATGACCTGGTCTGATGACTGCCCTACTAGGGGCCAGTCGTCCAGATATGGAAAAATGGTGATATCCTGTCTTCTGAGGTAAGCCACCACTACTGCAAGACACTTTGTGAACACCCTTGGAGCTGATGTTAGGGCCAAAAGGCATAAGGCCTTGAACTGATAATGGCCTGAAGGCAACTCGAACCTGAGGTATTTTCTGTGGAAGCACCTTACAGGGATATGGAATTAGGCATCCTAGAGGTCAAGCGATGCTAGCCAATCTCCAGGCCTTAAAGAGGGAAGGATTATTCCCAGAGTTACCATTTTGAATTTGGGTTTTGAAGTGTGTTTGTTCAGATACCTTAGATCCAGGATGGATCGCCACTCCCCCGCTTTCTTTGGGGTAAGGAAGTACCTGGAGTACAGGCCTTTTCCCCTGTGTTGAGTAGGAGCCTCCTCAACGGCTCTGAGAGCCAGGAGAGAGGAAACCTCTGCCTCTAGGGCAAGGGTTTCTGAAATTGATGCAGGTGGAAAAGACTTGGCCCTCCTTTTTGGGTACCTTTTGAAACCGAGGGCCAGACCCTGGCTTACTACTTCCAGGACCCACTTGTCTGAGGTAAGAGACTTCCTGGCCTGAAAGTAGTAAGCCAGCCTGCCTCCTACTGGAACTGGAGAGTCGACCCGAGCCGACACCTCAGGGTGTCTGCTTGGCAGGAGCCTTAGACTGGGAGGAAGAAGCAGCCCTGCTCATCCTTCTACCCCCTTGGAAAAAAAACCTTTGTGGGTAAGACGAGGAGGCCTGGACTTGGTTAAAAGGCCTGTGAAAAGGTCTGCCCCAGGACTGCTGCTTCTGAGCAGTGGCTTGCCTTTCCTTGGCCTGTGGACTCCTGTAAGTGGTTCTATATTCGTTCATTTTCTTCATGTAAGCCTCTGTCTGCTCCCCAAACAGAGAGTTACCGACTACAGGAAAATCCATAGCCTTAGACTGGGTGTCCTGTGATAGGCTAGTACATCTGAGCCAAGCATGCCTTCTGAGAGACACAGATGTAGCCATGACTCTGGATGCCACATCATTGGGAGTTGATAGCAGCATGAAATTGTACTTTGGATGCCTCAGTTCCATCTGCACCCACCTCCTCCAGCTCTTTGGCTAGCTGGGGGGAGGCCTTTTTAGCCAGTTCCAGAACCGTATCCCACCTAGACTTCTGGTACCTGGCTGTGTAGGCCATATAATTTGCCTGCCTGAGTCCCAAAGAGGATGCCAAGTATAGTTTCTTGGCCATGGCATCGACTTTCCTGGAGTCCTTGTCTGGGGTGCGTGAAGCCAAAGGAATGTTTGCCCTGTCATAGGCTGCAGCCTGCACTACCCCAATATGGCTGCTATGTGAATAAAGGAACTCCGCAGCTGAGCCTGACAACAAGCATCTCCTGTCCATTCTTTTATCTACAGGAGGTAAAGAGTTGGGAGTCTGTAGAATCTTTTGTGTCAGTTTTCCCAAGGACTTGTGAAGGGGGATAGACAACCGTTTGGACTCTGGGATGTCCATCATCGCCACAAAATCAGGCTCTTCTTCTTCCTCCTCAGCAGCTTCAACCAAAGGGAGCTGGAGGGTTTCAGCCACTTTCTTGTAAAACAAGAAGTGAGACGGGGACTCAGAACACCTGGGAGGGGAGACATCAGAGGGTCTTGTCTGGGGAGATGTCCGATTCAATGGGCACATTCAGACCCCCACCTTCATAGTAATAGTCGTCATCGTTGAGATAGTCTTCGTCTCCCTCCCACTCCTCATAGAAAGCATTCAGATTGGACGGAACCAGACGAAGCGATTGGACAATACTAATCGCTTTGGCTCTCTCATCCGCGGTTGGAGTATGCGGCACCGGATCCAAACCAGTGGACTTTCATTTCTTTTTTGTCGGAACCGACCCCTCAGAGTCAGCTCTCCTTTTGCCCAAGGAGGTATCGCCTAGGTCAGTAGGCACCTCCTCAGGTTCGGCCGTAACCGAACCAGGCTGGCCATCCAGGTCTACAGACTTCTCGGCCTCCCTTTCCTTCAACCTACTCAGTCTTTTTTCTAGAGTGGTTTTAGGAAAGTTTTTGCAAATTTGGCATTCTGACTGGAGGTGGTCAAACCCCAGACAATAAACACAGATGAGGTGGGGGTCGGCCTTGGCAAAGGCCTCCCCACACTCAGTACGGTGTTGAAACCCAGTGGGACTGGTTTTCTTTTGGGGTTTCTCAGACGTGGCCAACCTACCAAAATTACCCTATAGAAGCGTTCAAGCCAGGTGGTAACCACCGTGTCACGGGTTTGGAAAAGAACCAAGAAAAGGTCCGGTTCTTCTGAAACCGATTGGTACAAGAACACCATTCTAAAATAATAAAATTAAAATTAGAAGGAAACACAAGGTTGGTTGCTAACCAGACCGACCAGGAAGAAACAAACAATTTCCACAAGTTATTTAAAATAAAATACAGTCGCTACCTATCTACCACACTACCTGTACCGTAGACAGAGGCTGGAAATCCGAAAAAAAACAATAAAGAACAAGTTTTAAACCAAACGTTTTACTTTTACCGAACCGAGCAGAGGAATCTCCAGAGCAATTTCACTGTTAGACGGAGTAAAGAATCTGACGGTTACACTGGGAAGTACCATAGACAGAGGTTTTAAAACCGAGCTCGAGCTCAACGTTCCATGCTTCTGCATGGAGTTAACTCTTTCCTCTCTGGGGCAGTTCAAGTGCTGGGGCTAATTGCATTATGTCTGAATACACCAAAACTTCATGTTGTTTGAACAGGTCACATTGGAATAATTTCCGAATACACGGCATACCGGAGGGATCAGATGAAGGCTACGCCACAACGGTTGACTTTATGCAGCATCTGCTCCAGGCCACTCTATCAATTCCTCCAGACCTAAACATGGACATAGGACGTACAGGTCCTGGATTTCAAAGCCCTCAGACCCCGCTGCAAGGCCGCGCTCATTCATAATTCGTATGGTTCATTATCAAACCAGGGAATGGATTTTATGGGAGGCGTGGAGACAAAAGAAGCTGAAATATCATGATGCCCCCATCTTCTTTGACCAGAATTGTTCTACTATGCTACAGGCAGAGAGACAAAGGTTGAAAGGGATCATCAGGGAGCTTAAGCTTAAAAAGGACATTTGAGCACAATTGCTGTTTCCTGCATGCTTATGACTTCATCTAGAATCGGGGGTCAAAACCTTTCCCTCACTTGTGGAGGCGACACCCATCCTGAAAGAATTAGGCAGCACACTGGATTTGGAGGCTGGGAATTGTTGGAAAAGAAGTTGAAAATGAGTGCCTGAAATATGGTAGCCAGAAATTGACATAAAAGGAAAGACTCGCCAGGAAGCTTACCGCACTCGACCACATCGACATAACTAAGCTGTTACGGCGCACAGACCAGAGAGCTACAAGTTGAAGCCAGGGTTCTCCATGCTCTAAATCACAAACGAGGTGAATTTGGACTAACACACAAGGTACTGTTTATATTTAGCATCCCGGAGGGGTACAACCAAGCCCACTGCTTTATTCAGGCTGCCGGTCATGTTTACTGATCGTACCCCTCACAAAGATGCAAGGGTATGGATAAGCGTGGGTCCCTCCCCACTTTTGTACAGGGAGCAATGTGACTTGTATCCAGGTGCAATCCCCATTACATTTACCCTCTAATAGAAATGTAGGATCTTAGCAGGGGGTTGGGGAGATAAAGCTGAAACTAGGGGAGGGCTGAAAGGGGTTAGAACATCGTTGGACAATTAAATTAAAAGGATCCAGGAGCCACACAGTGTAAGGGGGGAAGGGTACCTGTCACTTCTCTTTCCTTGCACTGCCTATAAAAGGTGATTTACCCTCGAGTAGTACATCATTTGATCAGAAAACCTGAAACCCGGGAATACAGCGGGGGACACCTTTCCATGGAAAGAGGAGGGCACAAAGGAATATATGGACCTCGGAGTATTAAAGGGGAACAAGAAGTATAAAGGCAGACTTGGGGCTAAGGAAATGGGGTATTAAAAGGGGGCCATTCAATTACAAGGATCACGAAGAATATTAGAAAGGAACTGGGGTGGGGGAGGACATCCGGGTGGAGGAAATTAATCGGTGAAGTTTTCACCTTCATGGCACACACTAATTGAGCGCAATTAACTACTAACACCCCCAAACTGAAGAACCTTGGGGTGTATATTATTACAATTCTGACAAGCTCTGTAGTAGGACATTCCAAAGGAAGCCAGGTTATAACTTTTGTGAATTATAGGTGATTTATTGTGTTACCTATAATGATATGTAATGTTAATGGTAACATGTTAGTGACAAAGTTTATCTACTGTTGCAGTGTTGATTTTACTTTTATTGATTACTGTTTCGGAGTCTTTCAAGTATATGTAAGTCAAAACAAGCAAATTGGTATGGGATATTATGCACAGGGGTGGAACCACAGTGGATTCCAGACACATTGGGAGTGGACGTTAACGACTTATAATGGAACCTACAGACCTGTAAGATGACACACCTGAACACAGTATCTTATAATGTAAAGGGAGTTAATTCACCAGTCTCGCAAACCAGACTCCTGACAGAGCTGAAACACCTAAACTGTGACGTCGCTTTCCTCCAAGAAACCCAACTCTCCCACCATGAACATATGAAACGCAGACGCATATGTGTTGGACAGATGAAGGCAGCGTTGCATGATTCAGACAAAAAAGCAGGAGTGGCCATACTTTTTAAGGAAAAAAAAAAGCCCATTTCAGATACAGGAGGTGGAGGCAGCCCTTCAGGGCACATTTCTTAGAGTAACAGGTAGGGTACAGGGAGAGGAAATAATGCACCTAGTAAATATTTATGCGCCAATGTGGGAGCAGAAGTTCTTCCAAGATGTGTTTCTTAGGGTAGCAGACCTGGGGAGGGTCAGCTCATCCTGGAGGGATTTCAATGTAGTCATGTGTCCGGATATGGACCGTTCCTTGGATCAAATCTCCACTAATAAGGCGGCCACTAAAAAGTTAAGGGCTCTGGTGCAGGAGTGGAGATTAGTGGATGTTTTGAGAGACTTTAATAAGAAAGAAAAAGATTACACCTACTATTCCACTGCACAACAGTCACACTTGCATATGGATATGTTTTTTACCCAAAAAACAAGCACAGGTGACTGCACAGCTCGTCGCTATCACCCATCCTCTTTATCGGATCAAGCACCCATTTTTGTCAAACTGTCCTGGGGCCATGAGAAAAGAGGCACAACGTGGAGACTGAATGTCTCCCTGTTGAACGATAAAAACTTTGTCCAACAGATCACTCGTGTCTTCCAAAATCTCACATCAGATTCCCCCAGGATTGAATGTTCCCTATTAATATGGCGGGACACAGTGAAGGCAGTGATTCGGGGACAAATTATAAGTTTTGCAGCAGGGAAAAAAAAAGGATGCAAAATAAAAAGGTAATAGAGCTAAAAACAAAATTTGCTGAATCGAGAGCCAGCACAAATAGTCCCAGGGAATAAAAAACTGTTGAGGGACTTAACCATAGCTAGAGCTGAATTAAAAAGTTTAGAGAACAGGATGGCAGAGGGAATTCTGCGTTTTTCCAACCAAAAGTATTTTGAGGGTGGCCCCCAAAGCCACAAAGTTACCAGCTCTGAGGCTTAGAAATTCACAAGCTAGCAGATATGTACAATGTCTTAAAAATAAACATAAACCAAGTGACACTTGGAAGAAACCGCAGGAAATAGCATTGAAATTTATGCAATATTATAAAGAGCTCTATTCCGAGGATAAATCACCTCAAGAAGTAGAAGAGAAGGCAATGCTATTCCTATTGGGACTGGGACTGCCTAAACTATCTCTAGAAGCACAACAGGCACACTCTGCCCCAATAACGGAACAAGAAGAAAAAATTACTCACCTTAGTAATGTTGTTTCTTCTAATGGAGTCTTGATATATTATGACTATTGCAGTTTGACCCAGCCTTAGAACTGCTCCGGAGGTGAAAGAGTTAACTTCCATGCAGAGCATGGAGCTTAGAGCGCGAGCTCGGTTCAGAAGCTCTGTTTGGCTGGTTTCAAACTGAAACCGTCAGATCTTTACGAGCAAAAACTCACTAAGGTTCTGTGTGGAAGCTGTAACCTACACTAGCCAACTGGCTACTAATATATTAACACATTTTCACTGGTCCCAACACAAAGACTCAAGTCAGTGGACCAGAAAAATTAAGATAAAATAACTAAATAAACACAACACCCAAACATGAAAGAGGGCATCAATAAATGCCAACAGAGGACTACCTCCCCATACCCCAAAGTAGGAGTTCTGAGAGGGGCAGGTTGGAGGAGGTTACAATATAGCAAGACCCATTAGAAGAAACAACATTACTAAGGTGAGTAATTTTTCTTCAGACAACATGAAGTCTTGCTATATTATGACTATTGCAGACTACACAGCAGTACTCCATGGAGGAGGACAGAACCCACTTAGGAATAGGCTCTGGAGCACGGTTGTGTTAAACCGAGCATCCCTCCTGGCCTGAATATCCAGGGAGTAATGCTTGGTGAAAGTGTGTACTGTCTTCCAAGTAGCTGCCTGACATATCTCCAAGATAGGAATGTCTCTAGCAGCAGCTAGAGATGCAGCTGTACCTCTGAGAGTGAGCCCTCAGGCCTGAGGGGGAACCTTACCCAGCTTTTGATAGCAAAATTGATACAAGAAACGATCCACCTGGCAATGGATCTTTTAGTGGCAGGTCTCCTTTCCCAACCTCACCATAAGTGAGAAACAGTTGGAGGGAGTCAAACCTGTGACCCTTGGTACGCCTCTATGTAGTAACTTAGGGCCCTCTTAACATCTGTTGTGCAGCCTCCTCACCAGAGGAGGAATGGTCAGTGAAGAACACTGGGAGGAAATAGATCGGTTAAGGTGAAATCTGAAACCACCTTAGGCAAAACTTCCTGTTAGTCCTGAGGACCACTTTATCCCTGTGAAAGGAAATAAAGTCAGTTTCTATGATAAAGCCTGTAACTCACTTATACGCCTGGCAGAAGTGATGGCTACCAGAAATACAGTTTTCCAAGTCAAATACTTAAGCTCTGCCGAAGACAGAGGCTCAAAGGGGGGTTGCATTAGCTGAGCAATGCATACATTACGATCCCAAGCCGGGGCAGGGTCCCTGAATGGAGGATTGGTGTGAAGCAATCCTTTAAAAAAACCTGGGAAATATAGGATGAGCAGAGAGAGAAGAGGGCTTCCCTGCTGAAAGAAGGCAGAGACAGCAGCCAAGTGCACTTTCAGGGTGGCTGGTCTCAGTCTCAAAGAATTAAGATGGACCATGTAGTCCAATACAGTAGGTAGATCAGCAGATTCTGGGGAAACATGCTTCCCAGAACACCATATGGAAAACCTTTTCCACTTGGAGTTATAGGTAGCCCTGGTGGAAGGCTTCCTAACAGCCTTCAGGATTTCGAGAACACTTTGAGAAAGTTGCAAATCAGCAAACTCTAACTGCTCAAGAGCCAAGCCTAGAGGTTGAGGGATTTGAGATTCGGATACCAAACTCTCCCCTGAGCACAGGTTAACAGATTGTGGTTCCTGGGGAGACACAGGAAGATGGACTGCTAAGGACAGAAGGAGTGGGTACCAGGGCTGCCTGGCCCAGTCTGGAGCAATCAGGATCATTTTGCAGGGCTGAGACCTGACTTTGACTAGTACTTTGAACAGGAGAGGGAAGGGGAGGCATAAAGAAACTTCCCTTCCCAATCGAGGAGAAAGGCATCCAGGGGAACTGAGCCCAACACTGGGGCCTGCAACAAAACAGTGGAAGTTGATAATTGTCTGGGGCTGAAAGATCTATCTGAGGAGAGCCCCATCTGGCAAACACTATCCCAGTACTAGGGATCCAGTGACCATTCGTGATGGCCTGGGAAATCCTGCTGAGGGCATCTGTCAGGACATTGTCCTTGCCTGGGAGGTGAACTGCTATGAGGGAAGTGTTCAGGGAGTAAGCCAGAGACCACAACTTCATTGCCTCGGTGCACAAGGCCGAAGATCAAGTGTCCCTTGTTTGTTGATGTACCACATTGTAGTGGTGTTGTCTGTTCTGACCTGTACTACCTTGTTCTGAACAGATGCAGAGAAAACCTGAAGTGCTAGAAAACAGCTCTGAGTTCCAACAGATTGATGTGGAGCAGAGATTCCTGAGGGACCATAATCCCTGGGTGGAGAGGTCGCCCATGAAGCTCCCCATCCCAAAAGGGATGCATCTGTAGTAGGTCAAGGAATGGGACAGAGGGATGAAAGGCACCCTGTCTCGGATTACTCTGATCCTGCCACCACTGAAGGGCCTGGATCAGGGTTCGAGTCACTGGATTAACTTGATAGGGATCTTCTTGAGACCAGAAAGCTCTCAAATGGGAACTGAATGTCCTCATCTGAAATCTTGCTCCTTGCACCACAGCTGTGGGAGGCAGCCATGTGCCCTAGGAGCTGCAGGAAATGCCTTGCTGGTCGAGAAACCTGCAGAGTGAAGGAAGCTGCTAGGGCCACTAAGGTCCTTACCCTTTCCAAGGAAGGAAGGCTCTGCCTGCTTTGTATCCAGTTCTGCCTATAAAGGTGAGTACCTGGACAGGTTCCAAAACTGACTTTGGAAGATTGAGAAGAAATCCCAGAGAGGTGCAGCTGCTGGGAACTAGCAGGTGTGATTTGACCTGGTCTGGAGACTGACCCACAATCAGCCAGTCGTCCAAGTAGGGAAAAATGGCAATCTTTTGCCTTCTTAGGTGAGCGACTGCTACTGCCAGACACTTTGTGAACACCCTTGGGGCAGCAGTGAGGCCGAAGGGCATTGCTCTGAACTGATAATGGCCTGAGGGCGGTTTGAATATGAGGTACTTTCGATGGGAGCTTCTGATAAGAACATGAAAGTAGGCATCTTTGAGGTCCAGGGAGGCTAGCCAGTCCCCTGGCCTTAGGGAGGGTAAAATCATTCCCAGTGTCACCATTTTGAACTTTGGCTTTAAAAGGTGCTTGTTTAGATATCTTAGATCCAGGATAGGCCGCCACTCTCCTGTCTTTTTTGGGGTAAGGAAGTACCTGGAGTATAGACCCTTGCCCTGGAGAAGGGGAGAAACATTTTCTGCAGCTCTGAGAGCCAGGAGGGTTGAGACTTCTGTTTCCAAAGCAAGAGCCTCTAAAGGGTTTGTAGGTGGATAAGATCTGGCTCTCATCTTTGGAAATTTCTTGAAGCTGAGAACCAGACCCTGGCTCACTACTTCCAGGACCCACCTGTCTGAAGTTAAAGACTGCCAGTCCTGGACGAAGTGAGCCAACCTGCCTCCTACAGGTAGTGGAGAGTTTAACTGGGCATCCCATCAGGATGCCTGTTTGGCAGGAGCTTTAGGCTGAGGGGTGGGAGCAGGCCTGCTCGTGAACCCAGTCTGCCTCTCCTCTGAAGAACCCCTCTGTACATAGGCTGAAGAGGAGGGGCCTGAGTCTGGTAAAAGGCCTGTGAAAGGCCTACCCCTACCCCTGGGGCTGCCTCTGAGGAGTGGCTTGCCGTCTCTTGGCTTGTGCACTCCTGTAAGTGGTTCTATATTCATCCATTTTCTTCATATAATTCTCTGTCTGCTCCCCAAACAGAGAATTTCCCACCACAGGAAAATCCATAGCCTTAGACTGGGTATCCTGTGACAAAGAAGTACACCTGAGCCAGGCCAATCTGCGAAAAGCCACAGATGTAGCCATGACTCTAGAGGATACATCATTAGAATCCGCTGCAGCATGGAACTGCACCTTAGATGCCTCAATACCATCAAGGGCCACCTGCTCCAACTCCTTTGCGAGCTGGCCAGGACCTGTTTGGCTAAGGCCATGACAGTATCCCATCTAGATTTCTGTATTCTTGCAACATAAGCCATATAGTTAGCTTGTCTGAGTCCCAAGGATGCTGCCATGTATTGTTTTTTGGCCATGGCATCAATCTTCCTGGAATCTTGTCAGGAGGATGTGAAGCCAGTGGAATATTAGCTTTATCACAGGCTGCAGCCTGAACTACCCCAACATGACTGCACTGCTGAAAGAAAATCTGTATCAGGACCTGACAAAGTGTACCTCCTGTCCATCTTTTATCCACAGGAGGCACAGAATTAGGAGCTTTTAAATTTTTATTGTTTGTTTTCAAAAGGATTTATGTAAAGGGATGGACAACCTCCTGGACTCTGGGATATCCATCATCTCCACATAGTCAGGCTCCTCTTGCTCATCTAAAGCCTCCTCTAAGGGAAGCTGGAGGGTCTCAGCAACTTTTTTATAAAACAAAAAATGACAAGGGGACTCAGAAAGCCTAGGGGGAGACTCACCTGAAGGTCTGTCTTGCGAGATGTCCGGTTCAATGGGCACATCCAGACTTTCAAAGTCACATTCACACTGATCATAATCCTCATCCCCCTCCTCTGGTTCATAGAACTCTTCTATATCACAATCCTGAACCACTGGAACCGACTGAACCGACCTTTTGCCAGACAGTGGCGGTTCGGAGGGAACCGGGGACAGGGACTGGACAATCTGTATTGCCCTGGCTATCTCAGCAGCAGTTGGAGAAGGAATTTGGACCCAAACCTGCTGATTTTTAGATTTCTTGCTGGAACTGGCTCCTCAGAGCCAGCTTTACATTGCCGAGGAAGTCTCGCCTGGTCAGAGGGCACTCCCTCCAGTTCGGTTGGCACAGACCGAGCTGGCCATCCGGGTCAGCGGACTTTTGGCCTCTCGCTCCTGAGCCTCGCCTACCTCTTGTCCAGGGTGGCTGCAGGGAAATTTGTACAAATCTGGCAGTCTGAATTGAGGTGGTCAAACCCCAGACAATAGACACATGTAGTGTGTGGGTCAGCCTTGGCAAAGGCTTCCCCACAGACACTACAGTGTTGAAACCCAGTGGCCCGGTTTTTTGGTTTCTCAGACATGATGCCAGCCTAACCAACCAACTTGTCCTTTTGATGGTAGTGCCAGGCAAGACACCCTTATCGGTTCCAAACCGTGTCACGGGTCGTGGAAAAAACCGTAATGAAATCCGTTTTTTTTAGAACCGATAAGAACCGGGAACCGCACTCTAAAAAGCCTTAAAAGGCTTTAAACTTATATTCAAATACAACTCGATCGGTTCAACCGAACCGATAATACTTTCACAAGTTCCACACAGAAAAAACCCTATCTATTACTTACGATTACCATAGACAGAGCCTGAACCGATCGGTTTTGCGGTTAAAATAATGAAATTGCGGTTAAATTCAACCGAGAATAAGCGCTTTAAACCGAAGAAATGAACCGGCAACAGGAGGAATCTCCGAGCGACTGTTCAGTGAGGCGGAGTAAAGAATCTGACGGTTTCGGTTTGAAACCAGCCAAACAGAGCTTCTGAACCGAGCTCGCGCTCTAAGCTCCATGCTCTGCATGGAAGTTAACTCTTTCACCTCCGGAGCAGTTCTAAGGCTTGGGCAAACTGCAATAGTCATAATATAGCAAGACTTCATGTTGTCTGAAATAAAATCTACAATAACTCAATTACCCTCAGGCAAATCCCCCGGCCCGGACGGATTTCTGGCAGAATTTTATAAACAATTTAAAAAAATATTAGTCCCCACACTGGTCAAGGTAATGAACTCAGCGCTAGAGGAAAAACTCCCACAGCCCTGGACCAATGCCTTGATCACTGTGATCCCCAAACCAGGAAAGCCAGAGTCTGTCTATGAGTCGTATAGACCTACAGTATATCTTTGCTAAATCAAGACTTTAAGTTACTAACAAAAGTTCTGGCCAAAAGACTACAAACCCACGTAGAAAGCCTAATACACCCAGACCAGACATGATTTATTCCCCGTAGGCATCTTCCAGATAACAATAGGAGGTTGCTTAATGTTCTTACAAATCAATAGGACACAGATACATCCCAACTTGCCTTATTGTGCTCCAGGTCGCTCCTGCAAAAAAGCTTTCAGCTTAGTGTGCTATACCTGGTTTTAAAAAAAAATAAATAACCTTGCCTTATTTCTAGATGCAGAAAAGGCGTTCGATCGCCTCAATGAGGCCTATATGAAAAGAAACTCTCGTGCAGATGAGGATTAGTGGAAACTTTCTGAAATGGTTCCTACTGACCTACCAGAATCCACAGTAAGGGTCTGAGTTAATGGGACTCTTTCGGAGCCCTTCATGATACAGAGAGGCACCCGTCAGAGATGCCCTTTGTCCCCACTGTTTGTGCTTAGTATTGAGCCCTTGGCGCAGGTCATCAGAAAAGATAGCGCAATTGAAGGTATACAATTAGAAGAGGGCATGAAGAAGGTCTCAATGTACTGTACGCAGACAACACTCTGATGTATCTGAATAACCCGGAAGGTTCATTCCCTCCACTTTTGGAATTACTGGACTCATTTGGTAAAATATTGGGTTTTAAAGTAAATCGGGACAAATCAGAAATGTTCATAAAAGGTAAAAGACAGCCAACGGGCTATCCCAATATGCCCTTTACATGGGCTAAAAACAAAATTAGATACCTAGGCATTCAGATTACGACCAGGATCTCAAAACTATATAAGCTTAACTATGGGGAACTTAAAAGACAAGTCTTTGCAGATATAAATCGTTGGAACCTGTTACCCCTTTCATTTACAAACAGGATAGAGTCAATCAAAATGACTATTCTACCTCGTTACATCTCTTTGTTCACAAACCTACCTATCCCCTTCCCGAGAAAGGACTGGAGGGAACTTAGACACAAACTTATGAATTTTATATGGGCAGGCAGAAGGCCGAGGAAACGATGGGCACTATTAACAGAATCTAAGGATAGATGGGATATGGGAGTACCAAATATTTATAACTATTATTTGGCTGCGCAGACCTTACTAATAGTAAAGATGTTAAATAGAGGGTACAAAGGAGGTTGGAATCTTATAGAAAGAAATGCTCACCCTCATGTTCCCCTTAATATACTCCCCTGGGCTGCTTTGATAACGGATTTTAAAGGGATCATTAACCCCTGGACTAGGCATTCTATAGCAGTGTGGATCCAAGTAAGACAAACTTAGGAAATACCTAAACCAGTTTGGACACATATACCTTTCGCATATCTTCCCAACTTTCCCACTGCCAGGGATGACCACTGTTTTAAAAGATGGGAGGATAGTGGTCTTAGATATCTGTCATATTATGCAGGGAAATAGCATCAAACGTTTTGGGAATATGCAACGAGAGTTTAATCTCCCCAAAAATGAATTTTTTAAATACACTCAATGTAGAAATTACATCAACAGTGAGGTAGGAATGACATGTTTGGCAAACCCGGTGCTACAGCCACTAAACATGATATATGAGACAAG
Organism: Neoceratodus forsteri; assembly: GCA_016271365.2. NCBI lineage: Eukaryota > Metazoa > Chordata > Ceratodontiformes > Ceratodontidae > Neoceratodus > Neoceratodus forsteri. The sequence continues at coordinate 1,397,308,177 of CM057458.1, read as the reverse complement.
TCAATTGGGAGCCTCAAGGGATATATATATATATATATCCTACGTCTAGAAATTACATCAACAGTGAGGTAGGAATGACATGTTTGGCAAACCCAGTGCTACAGCCACTATATACATATATATATAAATATATGTATATAGATATATATAAGATATATAAATATATATATATATATCACTATATATATATATATATATCCTACATCTATAAGGCTATACAAGAGGAAGGAGTTCAGTGACCCAAAACATCATACAGAAGTGGCAGGACGAACTAAATAGCACCTTATCGGAGAGGGACTGAAATAAAATCTGGATGAGGGCCAGCAAAACAATGAGCTCCCCAGTGTGGAGAGAGCACAGGTAGAAGCTTGTATCCAGATTTTTCATTACACCCAAGACTTCAGAACACTACTCAGCATCCTCCACAAATAGGTGCTAGAGAAATTGTGGGGGGGAAGGGGACATACACGTATTTTGGGACTGCCCATATATTATTGACTTCTGGAGAGAGATTTCACAGGCAATACAGGAAATCTTTCCAATACAAAGCACTCTCACAGGAGCCAACCTACTCCTTGGTCTCCCCCCAGAGGGAATATATACCAGTATCCAAAGATATCTTTTTCAACTTTTGGTGGAAGCAACCTCAAAAATGGTCACTCAGCACCGGCTCACAACCCATCAACTCACCCTGAACCACTGGAGGCTTAACGTAGAACATATCAAAGAGACAGACGGGGCGACGGCCCGTCTATGGCTCGCCACTGATAAGTTTCATTTGCGCTGGTTACCTTTTTTTGACTATACTTGAAAACAAGGAGGGCATTTCTGTACTGGAGCAACAATTACTTCCTCGGTGACCCTTGGAGACCACCCCCATCTGAGAAGTTAGTGAAGTAAGACGCCCAGTATATGAGCCAGGTCCAATACACAAGAATAGGTAGCTAGGAATAATGATTAACCAATTTGCTGACTTATAGAGACAGGTGATAAACTGACATAAGAAATAACAAACTTGACTCCAATTAATTTATAGTCAATTATTCTTTATTTAAAGTTTCTCTTTTTTATTGACATGTTGTTAATGTAACCGAAGATTGCAGATGGAATTGATTACTAACTGAATTGATGTACAACCTTTTGAAGGACTTTATTTCACTGATGCTTCCTTTTTGAACTGGAAATAATGGGAAACGAATTTGTCATGTAAAGATGTTTTCTTTCCTGTGTAAGAGTTTCTCCACCTGTGGATCAAGAAAAAACAACTGGTAATATTAATTGTATGTACAGTTAACTACACATAGTGGTTATATATTTTGAACTATTGTACGATTCTTAGTTGTTGAATTGCACAATAAAATATTTTGTTTAAAAAAAAATATATATATATATATATTACAAAATAACACATTTATGAGCCTACGTTACATTTTGCAAACGCAGGCTTCTAACTTTGATACATTTCAATATATTTTTACCCCAAATTCTTCACCTGCTTCCCTATCGGCTCTGACCAGAGTTTTTTTTTTTTTTTTTATGTGGAAGAGCTTGAGACAAGGTGATAGTCCAGAGAACAAGACTTTTCCAAGACAAGCGGAAAAATCTACCCCCCACCCCAACCAGCAAGAGGGATCTGACAGGAGAAAAGCTTGAGTGGTCAAGCTAACCCTTAGTTCCACTAGGGGAGGAACATTTGATAATAGATGCTCCTTCTCCTTAGCCAGAAAACGGAAGAGAATCCATCTTCCAGTTGGAGTTCACCTCTGCACCAGAGGGGAAAGTCCTGGGGCGTAAGAGGGTAAAATCCAATATTTAGCACCACTGGGGAGGTGAAGTTAATAGGAAAAGGAGACCACAAGGAGGTTCCTAAGTCTTGAAGTCTGAAGGGACTTTGAGCGAACAAGGGACCCAGGAGAGGGTCTCCTGCAATTGGAGAAGAAAAAATTACTCACCTTAGTAATGTTGTTTCTTCTAAAGGAGTCTTGCTGTATTCTGACAGTAGCAGTGAGTCCCAACCTTCCAACTGCCCCGGAGATGAAAGAGTTAACTTTCCATGCCAGGCATGGAACGCTGAGCTCGAGCTCGGTTGAGACTCTGTCTGCTGCTGTTTAAACTCAAACCGTCAGATCTTTACGAGCAAACTCACCAAGGTCCTGTGTGGAAGCTGCAAACCTACACTAGCCAACTGGCTACTAAACATAAAAACACATTTTTTGGTCCCAAAACAAAGACTCAAGTCAGGAGACCCAAAAAATGAAAAACACAACACCAATTCACCCAAGAAAGAGGGTGAAAAACAACAAGGTGGGCATCGACTGAGTGCCAACACTGCCACTGCCCACCCACATCCCAAAACAGAGGTTCTGAGAGGGGCAGGCAAGGGGGGAGGTCAGAATACAGCAAAACTCCATTAGAAGAAACATTACTAAGGTGAGTAATTTTTTCTTCAAACAACATGAAGTCTTGCTGTATTCTGACAGTAGCAGACTACCAAGCAGTACTTCCATGGAGGAGGGACAGAACCTACTTAGGAAATAGGCTCTGAAGCACAGCTGTGCCAAACTGAGCATCACTCCTAGCCTGGATATCCAGGAGTAGTGCTTGTAAAAGTGTGAACTGTTTTCAGGTAGCTGCCTGACAGATCTCTAAATAGGAATATCCCTGGCAGCAGCCAGGAAGCAGCTGTACCTCTAGTAGAGTGAGCCCTCAGGCCTGAGGGTGAACCTCACCCAGTTTTCATAACAAAATTGATACAAGAGACAATCCACCTGGCAATGGATCTTTTAGTGGCAGGTTTCCTTTACCAACCTCACCATAAGTGAGGAACAGTTGGAGGAGTCAAACCTGTGACCCTTGGTACGTTCTATGTAGTAGCTAAGGGCTCTTTTTCACATCTAAACTGTGGAGCCTCCTCTCGCCAGAGGAAGAATGGTCAGTGACGTACACAGGAAGAGACATAGATTGATTAAGGTGGAAATCTGAAACCACCTTAGGCAAAAATTTCCTGTTAGTCCTGAGGACCACCTTATCTCTACGAAAGGAGATAAAATTAGGCTCCACTGACAAACCTTGTAACTCACTTATGCATCTGGCAGAGGTGATGGCCACCAGAAACACAGTTTTCCAAGTCAAGTACTTAAGCTCTGCTGAAGACAAAGGCTCAAAAGGGGGTTGCATAAGCTGAGCAATGCAAACATTAAGGTCCCAAGCAGGGGCAGGGTCCCTGAAAGGAGGGTTGGTGTGAAGCAATCCCTTGAAAAACTTGGAGAATACAGGGTGAGCTGAAAGAGGAGAGGGCTTACCTGCTGAGATAAAAGCAGAAACAGCTGCCAGATGCACCTTCAGTGTAGCTGGTCTAAGCCCCAAGCTATTTAAATGGACCATATAATCAAGGACTGTGAGCAGATCAGCAGACTCTGGGGATGTATGCTTTCCAGAGCACCATATGGAAAATCTTTTCCACTTGGAATTATAAGTAGCCCTGGTGGAAGGTTTCCTAGAAGCCTTCAGAATGTCCATTACACCTTGGGAGAGGTGTAAATCAGCAAACTCTAACTCTTCAAGAGCCAGGCCTTGAGATTGAGAGATTTGAGATTCGGGTACCAAACCCTCGCCTTAGCACAGGTTAACAGGTTGTGACTCCTGGGAAGACACATGCGAAGATGGACTGCTAAGGACAGTAGGAGTGGATACCAAGGCTGTCTGGCCCAGTCTGGAGCAATCAGGATCATCTTGCAGGGTTGAGATCTGATTTTGACTAGTACTCTGAACAGGAGAGGGAAGGGGGGAAGCATACAGGAACTTCCCTTCCCAACTGAGAACTAAGGCATCCAGGCGGACAAAGCCCAAAACTGGGGGCCTGCAGCAAAAAAGGGGAAGCTGGTGATTGTCTGGGGCTGCAAAAAGATCTATCTGTGGGGTGCCCCATCTGGAGAATATCACCTCCAAGACCAGGGGATCCAGTGACCATTCGCGATGGCCCTGGGATATCCTGCTGAGATCATCTGCCAGGACATTGTCCTTGCCTGGAAGGCGAACTGCTGTGAGGGAGGTGTTCAGGGAATAAGCCAGAGACCACGACTTCATTGCTTCTGTGCACAAGGCCGTAGACCGAGTGCCTCCTTGCTTGTTGATGTACCACATTGTGGTGGTATTGTCTGTTCTGACCTGGATAACTTTGTTATGAACAGATTTGGAAAAGGCTTGAAGTGCTAGAAACACTGCTCTGAGTTCCAACAGATTGATGTGAAGCAGAGATTCCTGAGGGGACCACAACCCCTGGGTGGTCAGGTCGACCAAGTGAGCCCCCCACCCCAAGAGGGAGGCATCTGTAGTAAGGATTGAAGAGTGAGACTGAGTGACAAAGGGGAGTCCTTGTCTCAGATTGTTCTGATCCTGCCACCACTGTAGGGCCTGGATCAGGGTTCGAGTCACTGGGATCAATTTGGTTAGAGGGTCTTTCCTTTGAGACTAAAAGGCTCTCAAATGGAACTGAATGTCCCTCATCTGAAATCTTGCTCCCTACACCACTGCTGTGGAAGCAGCCATGTGCCCCAGGAGCTGTAGAAAATGCCTTGCTGGTCGAGACACCTGCAGGGTGAATGAGGAGACCAGAGAGATAAGGGTCCTTGCCCTGTCCAGGAGAAGGAAAGCTCTGGCCTTTTCTGTGTCTAGCTCTGCGCCTATGAAGCTGAGGAGCTGGACAGGCTCTAGAACTGACTTTGAAAGATTAAGAAGGAAACCCAAAGAGGTGAGCAGTTGCTGAGTTATCTGTAAGTGTAACTTGACTTGGTCTGGGGACTGGCCTACTATAAGTCAGTCGTCCAGGTAAGGGAAGATGGCAATCCTTTGCCTTCTTAGAGAAGCAACTACTACTGCCAGGCATTTTGTGAATACCCTTGGAGCAGAGGTCAGACCAAAGGGCACTGCTCTGAACTGGTAATGGCCTGAGGCAGCTCAAACCTGAGGTACTTTCGATGGGAGCTTCTGATGAGAATATGGAAATAGGCATCCTTGAGGTCCAGGGACACTAGCTAGTCCCCTGGCCTTAGAGAGGGTAGAATTATTCCCAGAGTCACCATTTTGAATTTTGGTTTTAAAAGGTGCTTGTTTAAGTATCTGAGATCCAGGATGGGCCGCCATTCTCCTGTCTTTTTTGGGGTAAGGATATACCTGGAGTACAACCATTTGCCCTGGTGTAGGGGTGGAACCCTTTCCACAGCTCTGAGAGCTAGGAGGGAAGAGACCTCTTCCTCTAGGGCAAGTGCCTCTGAGGGGTTTGCAGGTGGAAAGGATCTGGTTCTCAGCTTTGGAAATCTTTTGAAGCTCAGAACCAGTCCCTGGCTTACTACTTCCAGGACCCACTGGTCTGATGTTAGAGACTTCCAGTCCTGGACAAAGTAAGCCAGCCTGCCCCCTACAGGTGGTGGAGAATCGGCCCTGGCAAACCCATCAGGGTGCCTGTTTGGCAGAGGGTTTTGGCTGAGGGGTGGAAGCAGGTCTGCTGGTACCCCTTCTGCGTCTCCCTCTAAAGAACCCCCTCTGAGCGTAGGCAGAAGAGGAGGCCTGGGCTTGGTAGAAAGGCCTATGAAAAGGCCTGCCCCTGCCCTGGGATGCTGCCTTTGAGGAGTGGCCTGCCTTTTCTTGGCCTGGGCACTCCTGTAAGTGGTCCTATACTCGTCCATTTTCTTCATGTAATTCTCTGTTTGCTCCCCAAACAAAGAATTACCAACAACAGGAAAATCCATGGCCTTAGTCTGGGTATCCTGTGACAGGCTAGATACATCTGAGCCAAGCCATTCTGCAGTGCCACAGATGTAGCCATGACTCTTGATGACACATCATTTGAGTCCACTGCAGCATGGAACTGCACCTTGGATGCCTCAATACCATCAGCAGCCACCTGCTCCAGCTCCTTGGCAAGCTGGCCAGGGACCTGTTTTGCTAAAGCCATGACGGTGTCCCATCTGGATTTCTGATACCTAGCAACATAAGCCATATAATTGGCCTGAGTCCCAAGGATGCTGCCATGTACTGTTTCTTTGCCATGGCATCAATCCTCCTGGAGTCCTTGTCTGGGGGGTGTGAAGCCAAGGGAATATGTGCCTTGTCACAGGCTGCAGCCTGCACTACCCCAACATGGCTGCATTGTTGTGTAAGGAACTCTGTGTCTGAGCCTGACAATGCATACCTCTTGTCCATTCTCTTATCCACAGGAGGTGTAGTATTAGGAGTCTTTAAAATTTTAAATGTCTGTTTCCCAAAAGATTTGTGCAAGGGAATAGACAGTCTCCTAGACTCTGGGATATCCATAATTTCCACAAAGTCAGGCTCCTCTTGGTCATCCACAGCTTCTTTCATAGGAAGCTGGAGGGTTTCAGCCACTTTTTTATAAAACATGAAATGAGAGGGGGACTCAGAAAGCCTAGGAGGAGACACTCCTGAAGGTCTGTCTGGGGAGATGCCCGGGTCAATGGGCACATCCAGACTTTCAAATCCACATTCACTTTCCTCATACTCCTCTTCCTCCGGTTCATAATACTCCTCTATATCATAATCTTGAACCGGTGGAACCGACCGAACCGAGTGCCTCACTGATGGTGCCGGTTCAGTCAGAACCGGGGAAAGCGACTGGACAATTTTGATCGCTTTGGCTATTTCTTCAGCGGTTGGAAAGGAAAGTTTTGGCTCCACACCAGCTGATTTTTCCTTTCTAGTTCTCCTTGCTGGAACCGACTCCTCAGAATCGGATCTCCTTTTGCCCGAAGAAGTCTCGCCCTGGTCAGAGGGCACTCCTTCTGGTTCGGTTTGAACCGAACCGGGCTGGCCATCCGGTTCAGCGGACTTTTTGGCTTCCCTTTCCCTGAGCCTACCAACTCTCTTTTCTAGGGTAGCTGCAGGAAAATGTATACAAATCTGGCAGTCTGCATTGAGGTGGTCAAACCCCACACAATAAACACAGGTGGTGTGGGGGTCAGCCTTAACAAAGACTTCCCCCACACACTACAGTGTTGAAACCCAGTGGGCCCGGTTTTTCCTTTGGGTTTCTCAGACTTTATGCCTGTCCTAACCAAACTTACCCTTTTAATGGCAATCCGCCAGGCAAGACCCTCTTATCGGTTCCTGACCGCATGGTCGTGAAAAACGTAATAAAATCAGTTTTTTTTTAGAACCGATAAGAACCGGTAACCACACTCTAAAAGTACAATTTAAGATTTTCTAACAACTTGATCGGTTCAAACCGGACCGATAAACCGTTTACAAGTTCCACACAGAAAATAATTAATATATAACCTATCTAGTACTCACAAATACCACAGACAGAGACTGAACTGACAGGCTGCGGTTTAAATTCGGTCGAAAACCAAGAAAAACGGTACTTTGACAAACTGAACTGAGCAGAAGGAGAAATCTCCGGAGCGACTGTTCAGTGAGGTGGAGTAAAGAATCTGATGGTTTGAGTTTAAACAGCAACAGACAGAGTCTCAACCGAGCTCGAGCTCAGCGTTCCATGCCTGGCATGGAAAGTTAACTCTTTCATCTCCGGGGCAGTTCGAAGGTTAGGACTCACTTCTACTGTCAGAATACAGCAAGACTTCATGTTGTTTTGAAAGGATAAAAACAAAATAGAGAAGGTCCCCAGCACTCTGATCTCCACAGAGAGGATAAGACAAAAGCAGGACATGCAAGGGTAGCTGGAGACAGAACTCCCAGACAGGGGGCCTGAAGCTCTCCCCTACTCAGAAGAGGGGCCCGGGGAGCCAAGAAAAAAAGAGGGCAAGAGCTCCTACTTGTCCTCCCACCCAGAGTGGGTCCCTGATGCTTCAAAGAAGTGGCAGCGAGCCTGGAGGTACCAGGAGGGACTTTGCCCACAATTGGCCCCAACTGGGGAGGGCAAGCAGAGAGGAGACACTGCCCAGAAGCTGAGGCCCAAGAGGGGAAGATGGGCAGGAAGCAGTGATAAATGGTGAAGATATACAGGAAGATCAAGAATTACGGAAGGTACGTACAGTAATTGTCATATCTTACCTGTATCAATTTTCACCATTCATCACTGGTTGGTGAGTACCAATCTCACAAGGTGGACTGGTACCTCCCTGAAGACTTCACAGCCTTCAGCCCCTCACGGAGGACTCACAAGGAAAGAGGGCCCATCGGGGACCAGCCAGACCTGCTACTGTTCAGAGCCAGGACTGGACTCCTGACCTGCAGGAGAAGGAGGGCACCTCCAACATTTCCCACCTGGCTCTTCAGAAGAAAAAACAGGCCCCCCAGAATGGCGAGGCAATCACCCTACGCCAGGCCAAGGGTGAGAGCCAGGAGAAGTGAAGCCATGCCATCAGCGTAATGCAGACCACAGATCCCACAACTCTGGACGCTACCGCACTGACATCATAAGATGCCCGTGCCTGGTGTCTCACTAGCACCAGGCCTCTTATAGGCATGGCAAATGCTCGCCTGGCTGCCTCGCAATCAGGCAAGACCACTAGGATTTCCCCCATCAAGGCCCACAGGCACCACTCATAGACCACCATGTGCACCTGATGAGCAACAATGGACAACAAGAGATGCGCCGAGGCGAAAATTCACTTGCCCCAGAGGCCGAATTCCGCAGAATCTGCATCCATAGGACGGTCTCGTCAGGCACCGATGCCCAGAAAGGGTGTCCAGCCACTCCAAACCTGACGGTGGGGTGGGGCAAAGTTCCTGGAGACCCTATGGGAGTGCAATATCTGCGCTGGCAGTCCCCAGGGGGTGGGAAAGCAGAAGCGGGTGACTGCCAGATGTTGGACGACTCCTCCATAAAGGGCCGAGGCCATGGAGGGATCACTAAGGATTCCTGGCTGTACTCCCCAAGGAACATTACAGTTGCACACGCAGGACTGCATAAAGACACTGGGGTAAGACTAAGCTCTTCCATCCTTGTCAATAGGAGCCACTGATATTCTGAAAAGTCAGCATTTGAAGACCGGTACAAGGAGAATTCCTCTTCCTCAAAGGAGGAAGCAGACAAAATGGAAGCACTCTGTATAGGGAATAACGGTGCAGGAAGAGTAGATGTGAACACTATCTCATCCACTGCCCAGTAAAACATGGGGAAAGCACTCACTGTGGCCCTATACTGCTCCCAAGTGAGAGGCCCCAAAGGACCAGAAAGACCCGGGGAAGGGGGAGAGGGGGAGGAAGAAAGATGGGCAGAATAGGACCCCTCTGCCAGGGCTGTGGGAACAAGTGGAGGACCCCTCTGAAGCAATGGGGATGAGCTGTCCAGACCCTACCTGCTGCTCAACCTCCCCGAGCCAGCAGGGGGAAACCCACAGGAAGAAGACCCCTTGTGGGGAGACTGGAGCCAAGCAAACTCAGCAGGGTGGCCCCTGTCCCCATCCATTGCAGGACTCCATCCTCCAAAGGAGAAGGAGGTACCCGGCCCAGCACTCAGACTCTGGCCTGGAGCGACCGAGATCACCTGAGCAGAGTGGAGACAGACCAGGCCCCCGACCCCCCTCTGGAGAGGACCGGTACCTGCCCCTTAAGCAAGGTCCCACTATAGCAACTATCCTTAAGGGAGGGGGAAAGAGAAAATCCAGCACCGGGGTTGGCTCTGACTCTCTCTCCAACTCCGTGTCGGCACCAAAGAGCGACCTGGCACCGAATCATCCTCCTCCACTGAAAAAGTGTCCAAAGCGGCGCTGTCACTGGAGCTAGCCGCGGCAATGACACAGCCCCAGAAACGGCGCTGCCATTGAATCAACACCAACATCAGGGGCGGCACCGACCTCTGGGATGTCGCCGCCCCCAACAATGATGCTTGAAACGGTACCATCCATGCCACCAACAGCAAGCACGGTGCCGACTACAACATCACCAGATGCGGCATCAACTGTGGCACCAACACCGGGGGCGGCACTACAAGTGACACCATTGCCCGAGTCCGCAATGGCACCAAGTGTGGCACCAACGGAGGAAAGGGTGGTGTTGCGAATAGAGTCAGCCCTAAGACTGGAACTCACAATCTCAAGCGGATCCTGGGGAGTGAGTGATGCTCCAGAGAGCTCGGTTGCCAATCTGGAACAGCCTGATCATCCTCTGAATCTAAAGAGGAAAGCATGGCTATCCAAAGAGGCAACCCCAGCCACTATACCTGTCCCGACGGGATGTCTCGGCACCAGAGGGCTGGCCTTGCTCACTGACACCAGAATCAGTGTCAGGAGAAAAGGCCACACCCCTGAAGCCCTTGAAGAGACCACCGATGCAGGCCCTGCATGTAGCTGAGGCCTCAACACCGGGGTTGGCCCAAACTGGGCCTCGAGTGATCCACGACTGGCCCCCTGGAGGAGGCCAACTGTTCCCCCCGACCGCTAAACTAGGCATCTGAGCTCAGTGAAACCTGAGCCGATGGAGGCCTGCTCACCCCCAGTGCATACAGCATGGGGGGAGGCCCAAGGGATGGTCCTTATCTTAATGGAAAAAGAAGAAAAGAGACTTGACGCTGTACAAACACAAGTAAGAAACTAATACAATGCCAAACACAGCATCCAAGAAGTGGCATCGAGTATTCAGTCAGAAGAGCAGAAAACGGTAGTTGAGGAGCGTCATGTAGACTTCTTCCTGTCCCATGTAGTCCATGTTGCAGCCTCGACAGTGGGAAAAATTGAACTGAGGTAGTGGAGGGGATGACGACGGTTAATGGCCTCCCCGCAAGCACCAACCAATGCATCGCCTCGAAGATGGCACCATTCCCGACGTTGCCCCTCCTCCTGGGAGAAAAGCTTTGTAAGCTAAAAAGCTTCCCGCGGGGTCCTAGCGTATCCAGCACAGTACTCCAGCTGTGATGAATGGTGAAGATTGATACAGGTAGGATCTCTTCTTCCCATATTGCGTCCTTGCAGGATCCACAGCAATGAGTCAGCTTGAAAGAAAACTGCATGTAGTGCAAGTATTCACTGCAGCAAAATGAGGCACTCTTCAACAGCATCAAATCTGAATCTGCTAAATGTGTATGACATCAACTGATACTGTACTGCGAAACAGAACTTTTTTTTTTCCTGTATCTATATAAACATTGGTGTAGCAGGTAAACTATATTGAGATGTCTAAAACTGGCTCACAATCAGAGTTTAAAAACAAGATGCCAAGCATCTCTGCACAGGCATGCGGGACAATATTTCCCACAGGAGCAAGGCTCCTGGGCGGGCCACACTGTCAATGTAGGAACTATCAGAAAAGGAAATCACGGTAAGTATGAAGACATTTCTACGTTTTGTAGCACTCCACATTATCAATGGGTATTCAATACAACTGGGTTCTAAGAAGCAGTACCCAGAAAAAGCAGGTGGGGGGTGAGAATATTGTTCAATACGTCAACCACATACAGGAAGGAAATTTACCTAATTACTGCCAGCAAAACTCTGCAACTAAAGGCTACATCCGCATAAGTTTTAACATCCAAACTGTAGTGTTTGGTGAAAGCATGGATGAATGACCACGTGGTTGCCTTACACAACTCTAAAAACAGATGTCTCACATCTTTTTGCCCAGGAGTGGCCATAGTCCTGGTGGAAAGAGCCCTCATGAAGGCCAGAGGGCTCTACTTTACCGTGACATAAGCCTTGACGATACAAGTCCTCATCCATCTAACTAGGGTAGACTTTGGAGACATTTTGTTTTTGTCAATGACTGGTTGCTCTGAAAAAGACAAACAACCTATGTGAACAGCAGAACTCAAACAGTCCGTCTAAGGTATGTTCTAATGACCCATCACAATTCAACTTGTGCCACTGCCTATCCTGTGGGACAGAATGCTATGGGCAGACAGACAGAGAAAGATTTCCTAGTTCACATGGAAGGCCATGAAACTTTCGGGATTAAGGATGGGACTGATCTGAGCACCACCTTGTCCGTAAGCATGACAAGGTAAAGTATTTTGTGGGGCAAGGCCCAGAACTCGCCAACCCTCCTGGCTGAGCACATATCAACTTAAAAAAAAAACTGTAAGACAGTATGTCCAATGGTACCTAAGAAGGCAGTTTGAAAGGTTCCTTACAAAAGCATTAAGATCCAGATTCAGGTCCCAAGGTAAATCATAACAGAGCTCAACTCTTGCTGACAACCTGTAGAAAATGAAAGCCTCACGGTTAGACCCTACACCTGACCTCTCATGGTCCTCAAGGCCTAAGCCTTTTTTTTTTTTGGTCCTTCCTGCAGGAAAATAAATGCAGGACAGGTGCTTTGAAAGGTTGGATATTTTTAGCCCTGGTCCAGGTTGAAAGGTGGTCCATACATGAACATAAAGCTGCCAGTGTGGAATTCTACACAGCAGCCATCAGGCTGTCCACCACCTTCTTGGAGAAAACTAGATTATGAGACTGCTTTTATCTGAAGAAACTCCACTCCTGTGACAGGACATCTACTACTTCCGCCTGTGGACACCGATAGCAGCTGAAGAACTACTAAACTAGAGCATTGTGGCTGGAGGTGAACAGATGGATCTGAAGACAACCGAACCTTTGACACAGAAGGTCAAGCATTTCCAGGTTCAACATCCACTCCCCTGCATTAACATTTTTCAATGCTTCTGACTGCACCAGACTTTGAAATGGATGGAGAGCGAGGCGAACCAGCCTCTTCGCCAGAACGTTTATGAGTAGGTGCTATTCATGCATTGAAAGTGGTTCAGGAGTGCCCCCCAACCTGACAGGCTGGCACAGAATGGCAAAATCCATGGTGGGGGGCCTTCCAAGGGGGACCCATTGCTCAGATTGTCCAAACTCACCTACCAATGCAGACCACTTCAATTGTGGTAAGGGTCTGATCATGGCCTGAGAAGAATCCATGGTAGGAACCCAGGCGGAGAGTAACTCTATGTGCAGGGGCTGCATAAGAAGGTGAGCCAACAGACTAGTTCTATGGCCACTGACCTGAGGCCCAGAATTCGTAGCAAGCGTTGCTATAATGCTGACGACTGGCTCTTCCACCGCTGGATATGTCAATAAAGTCTCCTTCCAAGCTGGCGAAAAGAAAACTTTTTTTCTTGTCCAACTGAACACCACCCCCAGGTAGGTGTACTAGGGTCGGTGGTGGCTCGGGAGAGTTCTCATTCTCGAACCACCACCCAACCAGGAGACTCCAACACCACCAGAGACCTGGTCACTGACTTCCTTGCTAATGGCTCAGACAGCGCTTGAATGAGCAATCATACCTCCTGACGAAATCGAGCTGCCGGTGCTATTGGTACCTTTAAGAAGACCCTATGGGCCATTGCCAGCCCAAAAGGGAGCGCCCTGAACTGGAAAAGTTATCCCAGGACTGAGAACCTGAGGAACTTTTGATAAGACTGCTGGATGGGAATGTGGAGATATGCATCCCTCTGATCTATGGAAAGGAAAAAAAAATGCTCACAGTAGTAATACTGTTTCTTCCAAGGTGTCCCTTAGCATCAGTAACTAGACTGCAGTAAGCTGACCAGGTTGTACTGCCTTGGAAGTGGAGTCATGAATATTCATATAATGAATTGGCCAATAGGGAAAAGAGCAAGAGGGTGTGCTCATTGTAGCCTGCCCAGAGGGCACCAGAATTTTTTCCAAAGAAGAATGGGAACATGCCCATGTTATTGTAAACCAACAGGTTCTAAAAATCATGCAACAGCATAAACACAAAAACATTAAAAAACATGAAAACTTTGCTTTAAATGGCATTCAAAAACTTCAGGAACAAATGTGGCAATAATGAGGAAGCAGAGTGCTCTTCAGATAGGTTTCCAGGGGAGGATGGGTGAGATCTTGGGGCTGGCAGTATAGCCTAGAGAGGGTAACGAGGTGTGAACGAGCCTGGTACATCCAGTAGACCAGACCTCAGTTTGATTTTCACAACCTCCACTTGCATACTGTGCGACTCTGAGCAAGTCACAATCTCCCCGTGCTCCCAGGTTGCCCCTGGAAACAGGCACTTGTGCCTAGTGGGCCTCACCCAGTTACCAAAAACTAAAATACAAATAAAATCTTACAGCTGCTAAAGGAAACCTTGGAAGAAACAATATTACTACGGTGAGTAATTTTTTCTTCTCACCCCAGGGGTCCTTTAGCATCAGTAACTGATTGCAGATTACAAAGCAGTGTAGTTGGGAGGTGGGTACAGAACCTACTTAGGGAACAGGATCTGCAGGACTGCCCTGCCAAATTTGGCATCAGATCTAGATTGTACATCCAAGCAACAGTGCTTTGTGAATGTGTGTACAGTCTTCCATGTGGCTGCATTGCAAACATCTAGTAAGGGAATGTCCCGTGCAGCTACCCCTGTGGCAGCAGTGCCCCTGGTAAAGTGAACCCTGGGGCCCTCAATGGGGCTATTTGCCAGCCTTGTCATAGCAGAACTGAATACAAGAGACTATCCAACAAGATACAGTTCTCTTAGTGGCTGGTTTTCCTCTACCTACCGCCCTCCCCATGGGAGAAGAAAAGCTGGGTAGTGGAGCCCCTCAACTGCTTGGTGTGCTCCAAGTAGCAGGATAGGGCACTTTTAACATCCAGACTATGGAGTCTCTGTTCTCCAGGAGTGGACTTTTCAGTGAAGAAAACAGGAACAGTGATAAACTGGTTAAGGTGGAATTAAGAGACCACCTTGGGCAGTAATTTCCTGTTTGTTCTGAACTCTGCCTTATCCCTGTGAAGGATAATGTAGTTGGGATCTGTGCATAGAAACAAAGAAACAGAGAAGCTGACAGCAGATAAGGACCGTAAGGCCCATCCAGTCTGCCCATCTTTTCTACCTTATGAATGTGCCATAGGCCTCTACTCTGTCAATGGCCTATCTATTCATACTCATCTTTATTGCTCCCTTATGCTTATCCCATGCCTGTTTGAAGTCCTGCACTGTATTTATATCCACCACTTCCTGAGGTAGGCCGTTCCATGCATCCACCACCCTTTCTGTGAAAAAGAACTTCCTCACATTACCCTTTAATTGGCCTTCCTCTAATCTCATGCTGTGTCCTCTTGTCCTATTTTTCTTATATTGAAACATGTTAGACTCTTTCACCTGGTTAATACCCTTAAGATGTTTGAATGTTTCAATCACATCACCTCTCTCCATACTTTGCTCTAGGGTATACATATTAATCTGTTCTCATATGTTTTCTGATGCAGTCCCTGCACCATTTTGGTTGCCCTTCTCTGGACTGCCTCTACTTTGTTAATGTCCTTGTGCAGGTGTGGCCTACAGTACTGCACACAGAACTCCAGATGGGGCCTAACCAGTGTCTTGTAAAGAGGGATTATTACCTCCCTCTTACGAATTGTGATACCCCTACTAATACACCCCAACATCCCTCTAGCCTTACCTACTGCTTTAGTGGTCTGCTTGGATGATTTCAGGTCATCTGTGATGATGATCTCCAAGTCTTTTTCTTCCTCTGTGATTGCCAGCAACTCTCCTCCCAACCTATAGGTGGTTTCAGGGTTTCTCTTCCCTATGTGCATGATCTTGCACTTCTCTTGCGCTGGCAATTCTGAAATTCTTCTGGCAGAGGTATTGGCCACTAGGAAGACCATCTTCCAAGTTACATATTTCAGATGGGCTGTAGCCATGGGTTCGAAAGGTGGCTCCATGAGCTTGGCAATGCATAGCTTAAGGTCCCAAGGAGGAACAGGTTCCCTGATTAAGGACTGAAGGCCTTTGAAGAACGTTTTGAAAACAGATAATGAAATGATCATCTGCTTCTTGCCTATGGACAGATTAGCAGAAATTGCAGCTGGGTGTAGCTTTTAAGGATGAGGCCTTGAGGCCTGAGGCCTGTAAGTGAGCCAAATAGTCTAGAATACTGGGGACTGATGCTTTGAGAGGACTGAAATGCTTCCCATTGCACCAGAAAGAAAATCTTTTTCACTTAGCTGCGTAAGTTTTCTTGGTACTAGGTTTCTTAGCCAATCTCAGGATTTTAAGAACATGTTCCGGATACTGGGATTCTGGGTACTCTAACTCCTCAAGAGCCAGACTTTGAGGTGAAGAGACTGTACACTGGAATAAGTCACCCCGGCTGAGGAGGAGTAAGAAGGGAGTGGGTGAGGGGAAGCTGGATTGGTTTGCCGGGAGCCAGGGCTAGCAGAGAGAGTACCACGACTGCCTTGGCCAATCCGGTGCTACCAGGATCACAGCTGCAGGCTGGGACCTTAGCTTTAGCAGCACTCTGTGAATCAGAAGGAAGGCAGGGAAGGCATAAAGGAACTTCCCTGACCAGTCCAGGGACACGGTATCTGTTGGAAAAGTCCCTAGTGCTGGAGGTCTGCAGCAGTACAGAGGAAGCTGATAGTTTAGGTTAGAGGCAAACCGATCTATTTCTGGTGTGCCCCACCTTCTGAAAACTGTGGCAAGGACTTGTTTCTTCAGAGTCTATTCATTGTGCCCTTGGCTGATTCAACAGAGAGCATCTGCCAAAGTATTGTCCTTGCCCAGGAGATGTATGGCTAGAAGGCTGATGTCGAGGGAGTAGGCCAGAGACCAGAATTTTCATTGCCGCTGTATAAAGCACTGTGGATCTTGTGCCACTCTGTTTGTTTATGTAAAACATTGCAGCGGTGTTGTCCATTCTGATTTGCACTGAATGGCCTTTCAGCTCTGGGGCAAAGGATTTCACAGCCAGGTAGATGGCCCTGAGCTCCAGTAGACTGATGTGGCTTGCCGACTCCTTGAGGATCCAAATGTCACTGACAGAATGGCTGTCCAGATGAGCTCCCCAACACATGAGGGAGGTATCTGTGGTAATGACTTTCGTAGGAGAAGGCAGCTGGAAGGGGATTCCCACTGACAGGTTGGTCAGATCTTTCCACCAGTCCAGAGCTTGGAGCAAGGTTTTTGTGACTGGAACCAATTTGGACAAAGAATGTCTTTTTTGGGACCAGAAAGCCCGAAGGTGATACTGTATGTCTCTCATTTGGAATCTGATTTTCCTGGAACGCCAGCTGTCATGGACGCCATGTGTCCCAGGAGCTTTTAAAATGTCTGGCTGGCCTGGGCTGGGCTAATCTAGGACAAATGAGTTTGCCAGAGCCAGGAATTGTTGTACCCTGTCTGCAGGGAGGACGGCCCTACTTTGCTGAGTATCCAGCTCTGCTCCAATAAAAGTAAGGGACTGAGCCTGAGTCAGCTGAGATTTCTTTTCGTTTATGAGGAATCCCAGAGACTGCAGAGTTCGCTGCGTACTGGGGATGGCCTCCTGCACCTGCATAGGAGTCTTGCCCACCAGGAGCCAGCCATCCAGGTACGGGTTGACTGAAATGCCCTGTTTTCTGAGAAGAGCTCCTACCACAGCCAGGCACTGGGTGAATACGCCTGGGGCTGAAGAAAGGACAAATGGCAAAAGCTGCAAACTGGTAGTGTCCTGATGGCAGCCTGAACCTTAGGAATTTTCTGTGGATCTGCCTTACTGGAATATGAAAATAGGCGTCCTTGACTTCCAGGGAGACTATCAAGTCCCCTTGCTGAAGAAAGTGGATTACTGTTGTGAGAGTGACCATTATGAATTTTGCTTTGAGTAAGTGCCTGTTCAGATACCCGAGGTCAAGGATAGGTCGCCACTCCCCATTTTCCTTCCTTGCATGGAAGTACCTGGAATAGAGACCTTTGCCCTTCTGTGAAGAAGGAACTTTCTCTACTGCCTTCGCTGTGAGCAACTTTTTCACTCCAGCTCCAGAACTCTTTCTGTGGGAGACTGGGGTTTTGACAGGAAGGGACCCCGAGGGATGGACATTTTTTGAACTGAAGGGGAAGGCCCTTTTCCACCACCTCCAGGACCCACTTGTCTGAAGTTATTAGGGTCAAGGACTGGAGAGAGTGGGATAGCCTGCCCCTACTGGTAGAGGGGAGGCATCCTGGACACTGGAATCAGGGCTTAGTTTGTGAGGCAGGAGCAGGGATGAAGGTACCTCTCCTTTGTCCTCTCCTGCTTCTTCCTCTGAAAACAACACTAATTTGAGTTTAGTCCACTGGCATAAGATATGGGAAGAATGGTCTAGGGAAGTAACCCCTGCCTCTATTCCCCTTGTTCTGAGCTCCTTGGTTACTGGGAGCCTTTCATCAGGCTGTATTACTTTGGTAGGCCGTTTTGTACTCATCTACGTTTTTCATGTAGGCTTCCGTTCTGTCACCAGAGAGTTCTGGTCACGGGGAAGTCCATGGCTTTGGACTGGGTGTCCTGTGACAGACTGGTTGTCCTTAGACAAGCCACATGCCTGAGGGATATGGCATGGGCTATAACCCTTAAGGCTGCATCATTATTATCTGCTGCCATGTGGAATTGGAACTTGGTAGCTTCCAAGGCAGTTTTTGCTGTGTCCATTACATCTTGGACCACAGTGTCTGGCTTATGCAGGGCAACAGCCAGGACAGAATTCCCGAGGGCCTTCTAGTACTTGGCAGTACAGGCCATCTAAGAAGAGAGGCACAGCAGGAGAGAAGGTGAAGTATAGGACTTCTTAGCCATGAAGTCAAGTCTCCTAGACTTCTTCTCAGGGGTAATAGAGGAGAGGAGGACGTTAGCTTTGTCACAAGCTGCCTGCTGTACCACACCTTCATAACTTGGATGTACGTACAGGAAGTCAGTGTCAGACCTGGAAAGCTGATACTTTTTTATCTATTTTCTTGTCTACTCTAGACAAAGAGGTAGTGGTCTGGAGAAGCTTCATAGTGTTTTTTCTGAAAGTCTTGTATATGGGGAGGACAACCTTTTTTGGAAGGGGAAGACCCATCATGTCCCTGTAATCCTCGTCCTCTTCATCATCCTGAGTAGACTCCTGTGAGGGGAGATCCAGGGTGTCCAACATATGCTGCAATAAAGTTAGCATAGAGGAATCATCCTCCTGGTCACTAGGGGAAGCTCCAAAGTTTGGATCAGGGGAAACATCAGGCTCTAAAGGGCTTTCCCCTGCCTCATCATCTAGTCCATAATAATCTTCATCCTCGTCAGGAAAGTCACCTGCATCAAAGGCAACTGCACTGGGGGGTATACTAGTAGTGGCAGGGGTTTGAAACATGGACCCTGTGCCCTGCAGATTTTGATCCAAATGCCATGCTTTAGCCATTTCTTCAACAGAGGGTAAATTCCCTTGTAAATCTGTGGGATTACACCCCTGAGGCTCAGTGTTTTTAGCTTTTTCTTTGTGCTTCTTGCCTAATGACGACTCTCCATGCTTAGGAGTAAGAGGGGCAGAGGCATGTTTGTCTTTATGAAGCTTCTTGGCAGGCACTTCATCAGTAACCTAATCTGGTTTTCTTTCAGTAGTTGGCACTTCATCAGTTCGCTTAGAAGTCTTGGGCTCATTAGGCACCTCATCAGCACATTTGCTGTCATTTTTTTTCTTTAGCTGGTACTTCATCAGCCCCTTTATAATTGTTATTTTTGAGCTTTGAAGGCACTTCATCAGCACTTTTTAAATTAGTAGTATATTTAGGTTTAGAAGGTACTTGATCAGCATCCTTAATCTTAGAAGACTCCTCATCGGTAGCCTTGGCATCCATCATTCTAAATCTTTTTTGCCCTGTTTCTAAGGGTTTTTGAACAGAACTCTGAGCAAAGTGAACAGAAGTAAGCTGAACCTAAGCACTGTAAACACAGGTCATGGGTATCAGCTTTAGCCATGATCCTGTGACACTCCACACAATTTTTAAAACCGGTGGGTCCAGTTCTCTTTTTAGGCTGTTCTGACATGCCAATTTGTCAGAATGCTGAAAATAACAGTTCCCAATAGGAAAGATTTGAAATTAGCGGTCGGTTCCCTTCCAGTAAAGAACCACAATTAAAAACAGCAACAAGCACTAGGAAAACAAGAAAATATTGGTTCCCTGTGTAAAAAAGGGAACCATTATCAAAATTAAGTTAAAGGAAAACTACACCCAAAACTTGAAAAAAATATATGTTGTGCAGAGTGTTTTAATTTGTATGTGAAGTTCTAGAGTTTCCTTCCCTCTGACTGGTATTAGGAGTTTTTCCCAAATTAGCCTGCTAGCTTTATGCTAGTTTTACAACGCCTGGGGATCTTCATACCTGATAGTGTAATTGTATTTCTTGTTCCCACAGTGCATCTCGTCTCATGTGACTGTGATGTAAGAGAGACCCAACATTCAGCACACACATGCCAAACAAACTAAATATCTTGGAAGCTTTACAAGCTGCACAAAAATTACCAGCAGCAAAGTTTTTCAGGACAGTAAAACCTTTAGGATGAGGGTGGTCACCAAGCTGAATTCTACAGATTTTAAAATATAGCCATCTCTATTGTTGTGAGCTGATTGTAATGCAATGCTTTCTGCTGGATTTATGGGCTCTGCTACATCACCACTGCATGAAACAAGGTGCACTGTAGGACAAAGAAATGCAATAAAGCTATTTGATATGGAGATCTCCAGGGGTTGTAAAACTACCCTAAAGCTAGCAAGCTAATTTAGGAGAAACTCCTAATACCAGTCAGAGGGAAGGAAACACTAGAACTTCACATACAAATTAAAACACTCTGCACAGCATATATTTTTTCAAGTTTTGGGTGTAGTTTTCCTTTAAGAACAGTCCAAAAGCTGTAACCACAGCAAAGTTTTACCTCAGAAAGTGAAAAAAGGAACCACAGGGAACTGTGGAATAAAGGGAAATACGCAGTTCCGGAGAACCGCTAAAAACCCTCACAAAATAATAAATAAGAAAATATTCACAATTTCAGCACAAAAGTAAAATTTAAGGACCAAAAAGAAAAAATTTACTCACCTTAGTAATTGTGTCTCTTCTAATGGAGTCTTGCTGCATTCTGACATATGCAGTTAGCCCCAGCACTTGAACTGCTCTGGAGAGGGAAGAGTTAACTCTATGCAAGAAGCATAGAACATTGAGCTCGAGCTCTGTTTCAGACCTTTGTCTGCAGCACTTCAAAGTGTAACCGTCAGATTCTTACAAGCTCTTACTAACTAACTATACTTCTATAGTGGAAACTGTAAAGGAACATAAGCCAACAGGCAAAAAATTTGATTCCCAAAAGACTCAAGTCGAGAATGCAAAATAAATAACCAGGTAGTGAACCAATATATAACTACAAAAAAACAACATAACAATAACCCACTCCCCCCTTCTAGAAAGGAGGGGTGCCAAGTACACCCCTGAGATGCAACACTGTACCTGCCAGCCCACTTCCCAAAAACAGGTTCTGAGAGGGGAAGCAGGGAGGGAGATCACAATACAGCAAGACTCCATTAGAAGAAACACAATTACTAAGGTGAGTAATTTTTTCTTCAAACAACATGAAGTCTTGCTGTATTCTAACATATGCAGACTACCAAGCAGTACTGCCATGGCGGGGGGTACCACACCTATTTTGGGAATAAGTTCTGCAGTACTGCTGTTCCAAACCGAGCATCACTCCTAGCCTGGATATCCAGAGAGTAATGCCTGGTGAAAGTATGGACAGTTTTCCAGGTGGCTACTCTGCATATCTCTAGTAATCGTATATCTATGGCAGCAGCCAGGGAAGCAGCTGTACCCCTAGTCGAATGAGCCCTCAGGTCTGAGGGTGATATTTTGCCTAGCTTATCATAGCAGAATTGTATACAAGAGACAATCCACCTGGCAATAGTTCTCTTAGTAGCAGGCTTACCTTTCCCCACTTCACCATAAGTGAGAAACAATTGGGGACATTCATTCTTATGTGCCTCAGTATGCTCAATGTAGTAACTATGTGCCCTCTCAACATCCAAACTATGTAATCTTCTTTCTCCTGAAGAAGAATGATCAGTGAAAAACACAGAAAGAGACAAGGACTCGTTCCGATGAAAATCTGAGACCACTTTAGGTAAGAACCTCCTACTGGTTCTAAGGACCACCTTATCTCTATGGAATGAGATAAAATCTGGCTCCACTGACAGGGCTTGTAATTCACTAATACACCTGGCAGAAGTGATAGCTACCAGGAACACAGTTTTCCAAATCAAATACTTGAGTTCAGCTGAAGCCAGAGGCTCAAAAGGGGGTTGCATGAGCTGAGCAATGCAAACATTAAGATCCCAACCAGGGGTAGGGTCCCTAAAGGGAGGGTTGGTATGAACCAAACCTTTAAAGAACTTACAGAAGACAGGGTAAGATGCCAGAGAAGGAGCCTTCCCTGCTGAGTGGAATGCAGATACAGCTGCTAAATGAACTTTTAAAGTGGCTGGCCTGAGGCCTAGGCCATTAAGATGAACCATGTAATCCAGAACTGTAGCCAGATCAGCAGTATCTGGTAAAATATCCTTATTGGAACACCAAATACTGAATCTCTTCCATTTGGAATTATAAGTTTTTCTGGTGGCAGGTTTTCGAGAGGCTTTGAGAATATCCAGCACCCCCTGAGACAGGTACAGACCTGCATACTCTAACTCTTTAAGAGCCAAGCCTTGAGGTTGAGAGAATGAAGGTTGGGGTACCAAATTCTTCCCTGAGAGGAGGTTAGCAGATTGTGCCTCTTGGGGAAAGACAGTGGAAGATGGACTGCTAGGGACAATAACAGAGGATACCAAGGCTGTCTGGCCCAGTCTGGGGCAATCAGGATCACCCTGCACAGCTGTGACCTGATCTTGACCACGACCTTGAATAACAGAGGAAAGGGATAAAGGAATTCCCCCCCTCCTCCAAAATCCAGAACCAGAGCATCCAAGGGAACTGTGCCCAGGACTGGAGGCCTGCAACAGAAAAGAGGAAGCTGATGACTGTCTGGGGCTGCAAAGAGATTTATCTCTGGAGTGCCCAACCTGGAGGAAACTACTTTCAGTATAAAGGGGTCCAGGGCCCATTCATGGTGGCTCTGAGATATTCTGCTCAGGGCATCTGCTAGCACATTGTCCTTCCCTGGTAGATGGATTGCTACTAGGGATGGTTGCAGGGCATAAGCCAGAGACCATATCTTCATGGCTTCAGTGCACAAGGTCATAGACCAAGTGCCTCCCTGTTGTTGAAGTACCACATGGTGGTGGTGGTGTCCGTCCTGACCTGAACCACTTTGTTCCTCACTGAGTCAGAGAAAGCTTGGAGGGTCAGGAATACTGCCCTGAATTCCAAAAGACTGATATGAAGTAGAGACTCCTGAGGAGACCAGACACCTTGTGCTGTAAGGGCTCCCAAGTGGGCTCCCCAACCCAGGAGAGAAGCATCTGTGGCAAGTACCACTGAATGAGTCTGACTGATGAATGGGACTCTTTGTCTGAGATTGTCCTGATCCAGTCACCATTGAAGCGAGCCAATCCCTTGGCCTTAGAGAGGGAAGAATTACTCCCAGAGTCACCATTTTGAATTTTAGTTTTAAGTTGTGCTTGTTTAGATATCTTAGGTCTAAGTTGGGCCACCACTCCCATGTCTTTTTGGGGTAAGGAAATATCTGGAATACAGACCTTTGCCCCTGTGCTGAGTAGGAACTCTCTCTACAGCCCTGAGGGTTAGCAGAGAGGAAACCTCTGCTTCTGAAGCAGTGGTCTCGGAAAGTTGCAGGTGGAAAGAATCTGGCCCTCAATTTTGGGAATTTTGCAAAACTGAGGGCCAATCCCTGACCTACTACCTCCAGGACCCGCCTGTCTAAGGTAACAGACTTCCAGGCCTGGAAGTAGCAAGCCAGCCTGCCTCCTACTGGGGTTGGGGAGTCGACCCGGGCTGACACATCAAGGTGTCTGCTTGGCAGGAGCCTTGGAATGAGAGGAAAATGCAGCCCTGCTCATCCCCCTACCTCTCCCTCTGAAGAACCCCCTCTGTGGAAAGGAAGAGGAGGCCTGCGATTGGTAGAAAGGCCTGTGAAAAGGCCTGCCCCTGCCCCTAGACTGCTGCCTCTGAGGAGTTGCCTGCCTTTCCTTGGCCTGTGCAGTACTGTAGGTGGTCTGATACTCATCCATTTTCTTTATGTAATTCTCTGTCTGCTCCCCAAAGAAACCCACCAAAGGGAAATCCATGGCCTTAGCCTGGGTGTCCTGTGAGAGGCTAGTACATCTGAGCCAAGCAAACCTCCTAAGAGACACACATGTAGCCATGACTCGTGATGCCGCATCATTCGAGTCCACAGCAGCATGGAATTGTATTTTGGATGCCTCAATCCCATCAGCAGCCACCTCCTCCAGCTCCATGGCTAGCTGGGAGGCCTGTTTAGCCAGCCCCAGAACAGTATCCCATCTAGACTTCTGGTATCTGGCTGGGTAGGCCATTTAATTCACCTGCCTGAGTCCCAAGGAGGATGCGAAGTACTGTTTTTGGCCATAGCATCCACCTTCCTAGAGTCTTTATCTGGGGTGTGTGAAGCCAAGGGTATGTTAGCCTTGTCACAGGCTGCAGTCCGCACTACCCCAACATGGCTGCACTAGTGGAACAAGAACTCTGTACCTAAGCCTGAAAGCATATACCTCCTGTCCATTCTTTTTATCTACAGGAGGTAAAGAATTTGGGGTTTGAAGAATTTTCTGTTTGTTTCTCAAAGGATTTATGGAGGTGAATAAACAATCTCTTGAACTCTGGGATGTCCATCATTTCCACAAATTCAGGCTCCTCTTGTTCCTCGACAGCTTCAACCAAGGGAAGCTGGAGGGTATCAGCCACTTTTTTGTAGAACAAATAGTGGGATGGGGACTCAGAAAGCCTGAGAGGGGAAACATTAGAAGGCCTGTCTGGGGAGATGTCCGGTTCAATGGGCTCATCCAGACCTTCATCACCATCGTCTTCTTCCCTTTCCAACTCCGGTTCATAAAATTCATCCAGAACATATTCCAAAACCGTGGGAACCGACCGAACCGAGCGCCTACCGAGAGGCACCGGATCGTACGGAGCGATTCCACAATAACTTACCGGCCTGGCTATTTCTTCAGCGGTTGGATTATGCAGTTCTGGATCCAAACCGGATGATTTCCTTTTGCACTTCGATGGAACCGACCCCTCAGGGTCAGATCTCCTCTTGCCCGAGGCAATATCGCCCAGGTCAGTGGGCACTCCCTCAGATTCAGTAGGAACCGAACCGGGCTGGCCATCCGGATTAGCGGACTTCTCGGCCTCCTTTTCCCTGAGCCTACCCAACCTCTTTTCTAGGGTGGCCTTTGGGAAATGTTTACAAATGTGACAGTCTGAATCGAGGTGGTTAAATCCCAGACATTAAACACAAGTGGTGTGAGGATCTGCCTTAGCAAAGGCATCCCCACACTCATCACAGTGTTGAAACCCAGTGGGTCCGTTTTTTTTCTAGGGTTACTCAGACATGGCCAGGCTACAAACTGTGCAGGACCAAACCGACTGGGGCCGCTCTGACGGAGTGGTTTGACTTTATTCACATTTTGGCCAAAGTTTGATGACTAAGAGACCCTATTTGGGATATGAGAGACTGAAAAATCCTCCATTACAGGCCTGTTTGGGCAGTTGGGGGGGGGGCACACTGGACTTCATTTGTTTGTTGATATTGATCAGTTGCCACCTGTCAGGTTTTTTTACCTGGTGTTCAGGTTTTCAGGGTCCCTATCAGGTAATCCGGTTTTGCTCTGTGCTGGTCAGGTTTTTGAGCCATTCTGAGTGCTGACATACTTTTGAAACAGATTCTGTCATATCATTCATTGTTTTAGCTGCATGTCCAACTTACAAACAAGTTCTGATGTCAATATAGCCCTTTGTTTGTGAGAGCAGTCAACCAGGGGGGTGTAAAGTATGGCCATTAGCACTTATTTAACCTAATCTTTTCCACTGCATCTTAAAGTGACAAAAAGCCTGCCCCATCTTTTGTAACAGTGACAGAGCCAGTTGTCCTCCACTTTCATTTGCTTGTAAACATTTTCATCTCTAACATAATTTAGGCATTTTTAAATGTTAAATTATTTTTCCTCAAGAAAAAAAAGTATGGTCTTTGGCTTTGAAATAGTACTGTTGATATGAAATGGAGCCAGAAAAAGATATAAAGTACAGATTATAGGAAACAATTTCTTTATTATGTATTATTATATACCATGTATCACAAACCCACTCAGCAGGTCAGCCCTCTACTTCCAAAGTGCCAACCACTGAGCATAGGATTGTGAACAGTTAACAGAACAAGGTAACCCTCTTCTCTGTTTTGTGAGTTCGAGTCACCTTTGTCCCAAGTTCTGGAGGGATTCAAACTGATAACCTCTTGCTAGCGTACCCAATTGTCAGGCTCAGATAATTTTGTCTTCGGGGGTCAGATATCTTTGCCTACGGGCACCTAACCAGGTATTTTAAAATGAACCCATAGGACTCTATGCAAGACCTAGAGAACTCATCTGTTTCCCAGTTTGGTATCACAATAAGCACATGCACAGTGTCAACTATAACTAACTAAGCTTCACTTATACAAAAAGAAGTTTCACGCACACCAGGCAGTTTCTGTTTTTAAAATATATATAT
Organism: Neoceratodus forsteri; assembly: GCA_016271365.2. Classification (NCBI taxonomy): domain Eukaryota; kingdom Metazoa; phylum Chordata; order Ceratodontiformes; family Ceratodontidae; genus Neoceratodus; species Neoceratodus forsteri. The sequence continues at coordinate 1,397,281,800 of CM057458.1, read as the reverse complement.
ATATCTTTACTTGAAAAAAGGTAAAATAGGAAAACAGTAAAATATAGAACAAGATATCCTAACACATACAGCCTTAAAAACAAAATAGGGTTAAAAGTACAAATTCCTACAATACATACACTCCGACTGGTTTACCTAAGGTCTCTTACTTCTTAATCTTTCAGTGCTTTGTTGTTCCTCTTTTCCCAGTCAGAAAATGAATTTCTCTGTGTAAGGTCCGCCCAGTATCTTAAAAGCAGTCTTGAGCTGGCCTTCTCTCTGAGGTCATCTAACTCCGCCTTGGTGTATTAAAATGTATATTTTATAACACAGGATGTCCTACTAAGATATTTTAACAAAATAGGTGACCAATGACTCTCCTCTCTCCATGTGACCTGTCAAAACCGGTCTGTGATCTGTTCTTCACAGACGACAAAGCCTCTTTGATGTCATTCTGGCTTCCTTAGACGACATCCCTCAACACATGCATATTGGACTTCTTGAACCAGTCTGCGATCTGTTTCCCACAGACATCAAAGACTCTTTGATGTAATTCACTGGATAACCCCAAGCAAATGCATATTTCCTTTTCCTCATGACACCTAGTGCAAACCAAAGGATTTCCCTGAGGGTGTTATAAAATGGATATCTTGGTTCCTGCCTTCAAAGCAAACTAACAAGATAATTACACCTCAGATATCTGCAGTTTAAGCTACCTCCTGTCCTTTAAACTTATCCCTGGAGGGGGTTGATGTGTCAATTTCAGCAAGACAGTATTTTCTCCCGACAGACACTTCCTTAAAAAGTTTATATTGCAGAAAAAATATCATACTGAAATCAGAACCAGCTGTCCACGTGCCACACCATGTCATACTACTGTATGGTATTTACAGTATTTCCCTTGTCTCCCCCCAGATCATATCTGTAAATATTTCTTTTATATCTGTGTGTTTATCTGGTAAACCAAGGTCAGTCAATAAACACATAAATAAATAAATAAATAAGAAGAACCTAGGAAAGTAACTTTAACAGGTACCGTAAAGTATCTGAACATTTTTGTTGAACTGCTGCTTTAAGTGTTGTCTTTCATTGATAAAAAAAAGGCCTTCTAGGAGGAGCAATGCATGATGAGTCATGAAAAGGGGTGGGGCCAGCAGTGAAGCTTAATATCTGGTTTTGTCTTCTCCAAAGGTGGCAACCCTACAACCAGGAGCCCCCCTAAAAATAATTAAATACATTTATAAAGCCAGGGTTGAGCAGATCACACACTGAATTGGTTCAGGCTACAAACTTACCATTAGCGAGGTAAGACCCTCCTATCGGTTACCAACCGTATTACGAGTCGTGGAAAAAAAACGTGTAAAATTGCGTTTTTTCTGAAACCGATAGGAACCAGTACCTCACACTAAACAGAAAGAATAAGACCGAACCAGACTGATCCAGGGGTTTTTATAATTTCCACAGAAATATAAAATTCTAACCCTACAGTCCACTACCTACAATACTTACTGTACCGCAAAGCCGAAAATAACGACAAATCAGTAATTAAACCGACGGATTCTTAACCAAACCAACTGTAGCAAAGGAGCAATCTCTGGTGCGACTGAACAGTTAGGCGGAGTAAAGAAGAAAAAATTACTCACCTTAGTAATGTTGTTTCTTCTAATGGAGTCTTGCTGTATTCCGACTATATGCAGTTAGCCCCAGCACTTGAACTGCTCCAGAGGGGAAAGGGTTAACTCTATGCCAAGGCATAGAACGTTGAGCTCGAGCTCGGTTTTCAAACCTCTGTCCCAGGTACTCCTTAGTGTAACCATCAGATTCGTACGAGCACTAAACTGACTAACAACCCATAAATTGTTTTAAAATTTTCTGCCAAAAGGCGATAAACATAAATTTAGGGTTCAGAGACTCAAGTCGAGACCCCCAAAAAGAATCCAAGTAGTTAATAAAAATATACAATAATAAAATGTAATAACAACAAACCTGTTTTGAAAAGAGGCAACCAAGTACACCCCTGATGTGCAGCACTACACCTGCCCACCCATATCCCAAAACAACTAGGTTCCAGGAGGGGAGGCATGGAAGGAGGTCAGAATACAGCAAGATTCCATTTGAAGAAACATTACTAAGGTGAGTAATTTTTTCTTCAAACAACACGAAGTCTTGCTGTATTCTGACTATATGCAGACTACCAAACAGTACCCCCAAGGAGGAGGGATCTACAGAACCTATTTTGGGAACAGACTCTGCAGTACTGCTGTGCCAAACCTAGCATCACTTCTTGACTGGATGCCAAGGGAGTAATGCTTGGTAAATGTGTGAACAGATTTCCACTAAGGGTATATCCCCGGCAGCTGCAACCGAAGCAGCTGTACCTCTGGTGGAAAATGCCCCTCAGGCCTGATGGAGGCTCCTTCCCAATTTTGAATAGCAGAACTATATGCAAGAGACAATCCATCTAGCAATAGTTCTCTTAGTGGCAGGTTTACCTTTACCTACCTCTCCATAAGTAAGAAACAGCTGAGAGCAGTCGTTTCTATGGGGTTTAGTGGATTCAATGTAGTAACTCAGAACCCTCTTTACATCGAGACTGTGTAATCTCCTCTCTCCAGAGGAGTGATCAGTAAAAAAAAAAATACAGGCAGCGTCACAGATTGGTTCAGATGAAAATCTGATACCACTTTGGGAAGGAACTTCCTATTTGTGCGAAGGACCACCTTATCCCTGTGAAATAAAATTAAGTCAGGTTCCACTGATAAGGCCTGTAGCTCACGGATTCTCCTGGCAGAGGTGATAGCCACCAGTAACACAGTCTTCCAAGTCAGGTATTTGAGCTCAGCTGAGCAAAGTGGCTCGAAGGGAGGCTGCATCAGCTGTGCAACATAGATATTCTGATCCCACAGGGGAGTAGGGTCCCTGAAGGGAGGGCTGATATGAATCAACCCTTTGAAAAATTTCTTGAAAACTGGATGGGAGGCTAAAGAAGAGACTTCCCCAGCCAAAATAAAAGCAGAAATAGCTGCCAAATGCACCCTGAGGGTGGTAGGCCAAAGGCCTAATCTATTAAGATGCACCAGATAATCCAAAGCAGTGGCAATGTCAGCTGAATCCGGCTGAATGTGCCTCTGGGAGCACCAGAACCCAAACCTCTTCCATTCAGAAGAAAAAATTACTCACCTTAGTAAATGTTGTTTCTTCTAATGGAGTCTTGCTATACTATGACATATGCAGTATAACCCCAGGTTAGAACTGCTCCGGAGGTGAAAGAGTTAACTTTCCATGCAGGGCATGGAATCTTGAGCACGAGCTCGGTTGAACACTCTGTCTGTTGTAGCTCAAACTTAAACTGTCAGATCTTTATGAGCAAAAACTCACTAAGGTTCTGTGTGGAAGCCGTAAACCTACACTAGCCACTGGCTACTAACTACAAAAACACATTTTTGATCTTGATCCCAAAACAAAGACTCAAGTCGGGGGATTCAAGAAAGAAAAAATAAGCAACACCTAAGCACCCTAGAAAGGGTGAAAATAAAGTGGGCATCAATGAAGTGCCAACATTGCACTGTCCACCCACATCCCAAAAATAGAGGTTCTGAGAGGGGCAGGCTGGGGGAGAGGTCATAATATAGCAAGACTCCATTAGAAGAAACAACATTACTAAGGTGAGTAATTTTTTCTTCAAACAACATGAAGTCTTGCTATATTATGACATATGCAGACTACACAGCAGTACCTCCATGGAGGAGGGACAGAACCTACTTGGGAATAGGCTCTGAAGCACAGCTGAAAGAATCGAGCATCACTCCTAGCCTGGATATCCAGGGAGTAATGCTTAGTAAAGTGTGAACTGTTTTCCAGGTAGCTGCTTGACATATCTCTAGGATAGGGATGTCCCTGGCAGCAGCCAGAGACAGCTGTACCTCTGGTAGAGTGAGCCCTCAGGCCTGAGGGAGGAACCTACCCAGTTTTTCATAGCAGAATTGGATACAAGAGACAATCCACCTGGCAATGGATCTTTAGTGGCAGGTTTCCTTTACCAACCTCACCATAAGTGAGGAACAATTGGAGGGATTCAAACCTGTGACCCTTGGTACGTTCTATATAGTAACTAAGGGCTCTTTTGACATCTAAACTGTGCAATCTCCTCTCACCAGAGGAGGAATGGTCAGTGAAGTACACAGGAAGAGACATGGATTGATTAAGGTGAAAGTCTGAAACCACCTTAGGCAAAAACTTCCTGTTAGTCCTGAGGACCACCTTATCCCTATGAAAGGAGATAAAATCAGGCTCCACTGACAATGCTTGTAGCTCATTTATGCGCCTGGCAGAGGTGATGGCTACCAGAAACACAGTTTTCCAAGTCAAGTACTTAAGCTCTGCTGAAGACAATGGCTCAAAAGGGGGTTGCACAAGCTGAGCGATGCAAATATTAAGATCCCAAGCAGGGGCAGGGTCCCTGAACGGGGGGTTGGTGTGAAGCAACCCTTTAAAAAACTTGGAGAACACAGGGTGAGCTGAAAACAAAGAGGGCTTACCTGCTGATAAGAAGGCAGACACAGCTGCCAAGTGCACTTTTAGGGTAGCTGGTCTCAGCCTCAAGGAATTCAAATGCACCAAATAATGCAGGATCGTGGGCACGCCAGCAGATTCTGGGGAAATATGTTTACCAGCACACCATATGGAAAATCTCTTCCATTTTGAATTATAGGTAGCCCTGGTGGAAGGCTTCTAGAGGCCTTCAATATATCCAATACACCTTGGGAAAGGGTGTCGCAAGCAAACTCTAACTCTTCAAGAGCCATGCCTTGAGATTGAGAGATTTGAGGTTCGATACCAAACTCTCCCTGGGCACATGTTAACAGGTTGTGATTCCTGGGAAGACACAGGGAAGGTGGACTGCTAAGGACATGAGGAGTGGGTACCAGGGCTGCCTGGCCCAATCTGGAGCAATCAGGATCATCTTGCAGGATTGAGATCTGATTCTGACTAGCACTTGAAAAGAAGGGGAAGGGGGAAGCATGAGAAACTTCCTTCCCAACTGAGGAGGAAGGCATCCAGAGGGACTGAGCCCAACACTGGGGCCTGCAAAAAAGGGAAGTTGGTGATTGTCTGGGGCTGCAGAGAGATCTATTTGTGGGGTGCCCCATCTGGCAAATACTACCTCCAGTACTAGGGGGTCCAGTGCCCATTCGTGATGGCCCTGGGAAATCCTGCTGAGAGCATCCGCTAGGACATTGTCCTTGCCTGGGAGGTGAACTCCGTAAGGGAGGCATCTCAGAGAATAAGCCAGAGACCACAACTTCATTGCTTTGGTGCACAAGCGTCAGACCGAAAGCCCTTACTTGTTGATGTACCACATTGTAGTGGTATTGTCTGTTCTGACCTGAACAACCTTGTTCTGAACAGATGTGGAAAAACCCGAGTGCTAGAAAAACTGCTCTGAGTTCCAGCAAACTGATGTGAGCAGAGATCTGAGGGGACCACAGCCCCTGGGTGGAAAGGTCGCCCATGTGAGCTCCCCACCCCAAGAGGGATGCATCTGTAGTAAGGGTCAAGGAATGAGACTGGGGAGTGAAAGGAACCCCCTGTCTCAGATTGTTCTGATCCTGCCACCACTGAAGGGCCTGGATCAGGGTTCGAGTCACTGGAATCAATCTGGTTAGAGGATCTGTCCTTTGAGACCAAAAGGCTCTCAAATGGAACTGTATGTCCCTCATCTGAAATCTCACTCCCTGCACTACTGCTGTAGAAGCAGCCATGTGCCTCAGGAGCGGTAGAAAATGCCTTGCTGGTCGAGACACCTGCAGGGTGAAAGAAGAGGCCAGAGACACCAGGGTCCTTGCTCTTTCCAGAGGAAGGAAGGCTCTGGCTTCTTTTGTGTTCAGTTCTGCGCCTATGAAGGTGAGAAGCTGGACAGGCTCCAGAACTGACTTTGGAAGACTAAGAAGGAAACCTAGAGATGTAAGCAGTTGCTGGGTTACTTGTAAGTGTCGTTGACTGTTCTGGAGACTGGCCTACAATGAGCCAGTCGTCCAGATAAGGAAAGATGGCAATCTTTGCCTCTTAAATGAGCAACTGCTACTGCCAGGCATTTGTGAACACCTCGGGCCGAGGTGAGGCCAAGGGCATTGCTCTGAACTGGTAATGGCCTGAGGGCAGTTCGAATCTGAGGTACTTGATGGGAGCTTCATGAGAACATGGAAGTAGGCATCCCTTGAGGTCCAGGGAGGCTAGCCAGTCCCCTGGCCTTAGAGAGGGTAAATAATCCCAGGATCACCATTTTGAACTTTGGTTTTAAAAGGTGCTTGTTTAGATACCTGAGATCCAGGATGGGCCGCCATTCTCCTGTCTTTTTTGGGGTAAGGAAGTACCTGGAGTACAACTCTTTGCCCTGGTGTATGGGTGGAACCCTTTCCACGGCTCTGAAAGCCAGGAGGGAAGAAACTTCTGCTTCCAGGGCAAGTGCCTCTGATGGGTTTGCAGGTGGAAAGACCTGGCTCTCATCTTCGGAAATTTTGAAGCTGAGAACCAGTCCCTGGCTTACTACTTCCAGGACCCACTTGTCTGATGTTAAAGACTTCCAGTCCTGGACAAAGTAAGCCAGCCTGCCCCCACCGTAGTGGAGAATTGCCCTGGTCACCCCATCAGGAGCCTGTTTTGCAGGGCTTTGGGTTGAGGGGTAGAAGCAGGCTTACTAGAACCCCTTCTGCCCCTTCCTCTAAAGAACCCCCTCTGGGCATAAGCAGAAAAGGAGGCCTGGGCTTGGAAAAAAGGCCTATGAAAAGGCCTGCCCCTGCCCCTGGCATGCTGCCTTTGAGGAGTGACTTGCCTTTCTTTGGCCTGTGCACTCCTATAGGTGGTCCTATACTCATCTATTTTCTTCATATAATTCTCTGTCTGCTCCCAGAGAATTGCCCACAACAGGAAAATCCATAGCCTTAGACTGAGTATCCTGTGACAGGGCAGTACATCTGAGCCAGGCCATTCTGCAACAGACACAGATGTAGCCATGACTCTTGATGAAACATCATTAGAGTCTACTGCAGCATGAAATTGCATCTTGGATGCCTCAATACCATCCGCGGCCACCTGCTCCGCTCCCAGCAAGCTGGTCAGGGCGTTTTTGCTAGGGCCAGGACAGTATCCCACCTGGATTTCTGGTACCTAGCTGCATAAGCCATAATTTGCCTGTCTGAGTCCCAAAGATGCTGCCATGTACTGTTTCTTTGCCATGGCATCCATCCTCCTGGAATCCTTTTCAGGAGGGTGAGAGGCTAGAGGAATATTAGCCTTGTCACAGGCTGCAGCCTGCACTACCCCCACATGGCTGCACTGCTGGGAGAGGAACTCCATCAGAGCCTGACAAAGCATACCTCTTGTCCATCCTTTTATCCACAGGGAGGATAGAATGAGGAGTTTTAGAATTTTACTGTCTGTTTCCTAAAAGATTTGTGCAAGGGAATAGACACTCTCCTAGACTCTGGAATATCCATCATTTCCACAAAATCAGGCTCTTCTTGATCATCAACAGCTTCCTCAACAGGGAGTTGCAGAGTCTCAGCAACTTTCTTGCAAAACAAAAAATGAGAGGGGGACTCAGATAGCCTGGGAGGGGACATTCCTGAGGATCTGTCTGGAGAGATGTCCGGTTCAATGGGCACATCCAGACTTTCAAAATCACACTCACTCTCCTCATACCCCTCCTCCCCTTCCTCCGGTTCATAAACATCCTCAAAATCATAATCTTGAACCGGGGGAACCGTCCAAACCGAGCGCTTCCCTACTGGTGTCGGTTCGGATGGAACTGGGGAAAGAGACTGGACAATTTGAATAGCTTTGGCTATTTCCTCAGTGGTTGGAGAAAGAACTTTTGGCCCCAAACTAGCTGACTTTCTAGTCCTTTTAGTTGGAACCGGCCTCAGAGCTGGCTCTTCGCTGTCTTTGAAGTATCCCCTGGTCAGAGGGCATTCTCAGGTTCGTTGAAACCGAACCGGGCTGGCCATCCGGGTCAGCGGACTTTTTGGCCTCCCTTTTCCTGAGCCTACCAACTGTCTTTTCCACGGTGGCAGCAGGAAAATTCTTACAAATCTGGCAGTCTGCATTGAGGTGGTCAAACCCCAGACAATATACACAAGTGGTGTGTGGGTCAGCCTTAGCAAAGGCTTCCCCACAGAGGCCACAGTGCTGAAACCCAGTGGGTCCGGTTTTTCTTTTGGGTTTCTCAGACATAGTGCCAGCCTAACCAAAACTTGCCCGTTAATGGCAATCCGCCAAGCAACACTCTCTTATTGGTTCCCAACCGTGACACGGGTCGTGGAAAAAAACGTAATAAAATCCCTGTTTTTTAGAACCGATAAGAACCGGGAACCGCACTCTAGAGGACTAGAAAGTAATTTTAAACCCAATCTGATCGGTTCAAACCGAACCGAAGAGACATTTACAAGTTCCACACAGAAGAAAATAAACAAAAGCCTATCTATTACTTACAATACCACAGACAGAGCTTGAACCGACGATTGCGGTTAAATTTCGGTAAAATAAACTGAGAATTACACTTTAAAACCGACAAACGAACCGAGCAGCAGGAGGAATCTCCGGAGCGACTGTTCAGTGAGGCGGAGTAAAGAATCTGACAGTTTAAGTTTGAGCTACAACAGACACAGTGTTCAACCGAGCTCGCACTCAAGATTCCATGCCCTGCATGGAAAGTTAACTCTTTCACCTCCGGAGCAGTTCTAACCTGGGGTTATACTGCATATGTCATAATATAGCAAGACTTCATGTTGTTTGAACTAAAGGTTTTTCTAGTGGAAGGCTTTCTACTAGCCTTAAGGATATCCAGAGCTGATTGGGAGAGATGCAACCCTGCATATTCTAACTCTTCAAGAGCCAGGCCTTGAGCCTGAGTGAATGAAGGTTGGGATACAGAATCCTCCCTGAGATGAGGTGAGGAGGTTGAACTGTCTGGTTAGTCACAGAGGTATTGTCACTGATGGTGACAATAGTAGAGGACACCGAGGTTGTCTGGGCCAGTCCGGAACTACTAGAATCACTCTGCAAGGTTGAGATCTGATCTTGACCAGGACTCTGAATATCAGTGGAAAGGGAGGAAAGGCACAGAGAAACCTGTTGGTCCAATCCAACAACAGGGCATCTAGAGGAACAGACCCCAGGAGAGGGGGTCTGCAGCAGAACAGAGGGAGCTGATGTTTGTCCGGGGCTGCAAAGAGATCTATCTCTGGAGTGCCCCATCTCTTGAAAATGATTTGAAGAATGAGAGGATTCACGGCCCATTCAAGGTGACCTTGGGAAGTCCTGCTGAGAGCATCTACAAGTACATTGTCCTTCCCTGGGAGATGCACAGCAATCAGGGAAGCCTGCAGAGAATAAGCAGAGACCATATATTCATGGCCCCGGTGCACAAGGCCGAGGACCAAGTGCCCCCTTGCTTGTTGAAGTACCACATGGTTGTGGTGTTGTCTGTCCAGATCTGCACCACTTTCCCCTGAATTATGCTCGAGAATGTCTGGAGTGCCAGAAAGACAGCCCTGAGTTTGAGAAGGTTTATGTGTACAACAGACTCCGGAGGAGACCAAGTCCCCTTAGCAGTAAGCTGATCCAGATGGGCTTCCCATCCCAGCAGGGAAGCATCTGTGGTGAAAATCACTGTGGGAACCTGACTGAGGAAGCCTCAAATTGTCCTCTTCCAGCCACCACTGGAGGGCCTGAACCAAGGCTAGAGACACTGGAGCCAACTTGGAGAAGGGATCTTTTCTTCGAGACCAAAAGGCTCTTAGATGAAATTGAATATCTCTCTTCTGAAACCTTGCCCCTAGCACCACTGCAGTGCAGGCTGCCATGTGGCCTAGTAGCTGCAAGAAGTGTCTGGCTGGCCGAGACACAAGTGGATGAAAACAGGAAGTCAGAGTGATGAGGGATTGGACCCTTGAGGAAGGAAGAAAGGCCCTGGCCTGAACAGTGTCCAGCTCCACTCCTATAAATGTGAGAAGCTGGGTTGGCTCCAGAACAGACATTTCCAGATTTAGAATAAATCCTAGGGAGTCTAGAAGGTTTTGAGTGACCCTTAGAGCTGACCTGACTTGGTCTGAGGACTGGCCTACTATGAGCCAGTCGTCCAGATAAGGGAACAGTAAGATGCCTTGTATCCTGAGGAAGGCCACCACTACTGCTAGACACTTGGTGAATACCCTTGGAGGAGATGTTAGACCGAAAAGCATTGCTCTGAACTAATAATGACCTGAGGGTAGTTTGAACCTGAGGTACTTTCTGTGCGACTGCTTGATAGGTATGTGGAAATAGGCATCCTAGAGATCCAGGGAGACTAGCCAGTCTCCTGGCCTCAGAGAGGGAAGAATTAATCCCAGAGTCACCATCTTGAACTTTGGCTTTAATATGTGTTTAAATGCCGTAGATCTAGGATAGGTCTCCACTCCCCCGTCTTCTTTAGGGCAAGGAAGTACCTGGAGTACAATCCTTTTCCCCTGTGAATGAGAGGAACCTTTCCCACTGCTTGCAGGAGCAGTAGAGATGAGACCTCTGTCTCCAAGGCCTGTGTTTCCTCCGGAGAGGAAGGACAAATAGCCTTTCCTCTCAGCCTTGGGAACCTGCTGAAGCTGACAGCAAGACCCTGGCTCACTACTTCCAGGACCCACCTGTCTGAAGTGATAGACTTCCAGGCCTGAAAAAAGTGAGCCAGTCTGCCCCCCTACAGGGATTGAGGAGGCAACCCTGACTGACCCATCAGGGTGTCTGTTTGGCAGGGGGCTTAGACCGAGAGGAAAATGCAGCCCTTTTCATCCCCCTTCTGCATCTTCCCCTAAAGAATCCTCTCTGCTGAAAAGGAGAAGGAGGTCTGGGCCTGGTAAAAAGGCCTTTGAAAAGGCCTGCCCCTGCCAGCCCTAGATTGCTGTATTTGAGGAGTGGTCTGTTTTTCTTTGGCTGCAGCACTCGTATATGTGGTCCTATACTCGTTCATCTTTTTCATGTAAGTCTCTGTTTGCTCCCCAAACAGTGAGTTAAAGGTGACAGGAAAATCCATGGCCTTGGTCTGGGTATCCTGAGACAAACTGGTACACCTAAGCCAGGCAAATCTCTTCATGGAAACAGATGTAGCCATAACTCCAGAACGAACATCATTCGAGTCCACAGCAGCAAGAAACTGGACCTTAGAAGCTTCTATGCCATCCACAGCCACCTGCTCCAGCTCCTTGGCCAGCTGGGGAGGGGCATTTTTAGCCAGCTCCAGAATCGTATCCCACCTAGACTTATGGTATCTGACTGTATATGCCATGTAATTGGATTGCCTGAGTCCCAAAGAGGATGCCAAGTACTGTTTCTTAGCCATGGCATCCACTTTCCTGGAATCCTTATCTGGGGCGTGAGATGCCAGGGGAATATTAGCCTTGTCACAGACTGCAGCTTGCACTACCCCAACATAGCTGCAATGAGTGGTAAGGAATTCCACTCCAGGACCTGACACAGCATACCTCCTGTCCACCTCCTTATCCACAGGAGGTATGGATGTTGGAAGTTGTAATATTTTTTGGGTCTGTTTCCCCTGGGACTTGTGCAGAGGGATAGACACCCTTTTGGACTCTGAGACATCCATCATCTCAACATAAGTCAGGCTCCTCCTAATCCTGTTCAGCTTCTTCCACAGGGAGCTGAAGAGTCTCAGCCATCTTCCTGTAAAACAAGAAGTGGGAGGGGGGACACAGAAAGAATGGAAGGAGACACATTGTATGGCCTGTCTGGGGAGATGTCAGGCTCAATAGGTTCATCTAGGCCTTCATAATCTTCATCATCTTCGTCTCCTTCCCATTCACCCTCATAAAATGCTTCAGGATCATAGTCAGAAGAAGTAAGTCCGACCGAACCAACCGTCCCTGAGACCAGTCTTCCTTGAGGTGGTCAAACCCCAGAAAATAAATGCAGATGAGGTGGGGTCTGCCTTGGCAAAGGCCTCCCCACACTCAGTGCAGTGCTGAAACCCCATGGGCCTGGTTTTCTTTTTGGGTTTCTCAGACATGCCTCGATAAACACAAGTTACCCCTTACCAATGTTCAAGCCAGGCAACTAACCAAACCTATCGGTTCCGACTGTGTCACGGGTCGGTTGAAAAAAAAAAAAAAAGAAAAAAATGTGTTTTTTTCAGGAAACAATAGATACCTGAACCACACACAAATCCTCCTTTTTAATTTTTTTTAGTAAGACAGATAAAAGACAATTACTTCGGTTCCTGACCAGACCAACCGGAAAAAAAACGAACAGAAAACAATTTCTTCACAAAAAACATTCTACTACCTACTAATATACTTACTGTACCGGGACAGAGATGTGAACGCTGAAAATAAAGAAATGGTTAGGAAAACCGACCGATTTTTACTGTGACCGAACTGAAGTGAAGGAGAGGCTCTCCGGAGCAACTTCTGAGTTAGGGAAGTAAAGAATCTGACGGTTACACTCAGGAGTGCCTGGGACAGAGGTTTGAAAACTGAGCTCGAGCTCAACGTTCTATGCCTTTGCATAGAGTTAACCCTTTCCTCTCCAGTGCAGTTCAAGTGCTGGGGCTAACTGCATATAGTCAGAATACAGCAAGGCTTCATGTTGTTTGAACCAGGAATTCCCCAGCTGGACAGCCGGAAGATCGAATGCAGGGATTGTATCTTGAAGGTCATGATGCACAAACTCATTCAGGTGTATCAGATCCAGAAGGGTCCGAAAACACACACACACACACCCACCCCTGACTTCTTGGGGCCTTTGAACTAGGTCCAAGTTGAATACCCAGCCTTGCTCTCTGGGAGACTCCAGCAAAATCACCCCACTTGAAGGCGGTGGTCCTCTGGAGCCAAAGGTGACAGAAAATGCCTCTTTGAAGGGATTCTTTTTTTTTTTTTTTTGTATTGCATAACCTAAGGTCATAATTTCCCGTTGAGTAAAACATTACACACTCTTTCACCAAAGGAAGGAAGGCAGAGAGTGGCCCAAGTACTTTCAGTGTGAGGTGTTCGTTGTTTCACCCTGGGCCTCCACTGCGTATCCAGCAAGGACACCTCTGTTACTATTGGTCTAGTATCCTGACTAGGTTCTATTTTATCCTGGATATCCTTCAAACTATCATCCAGGCCACAGCCAAATAAACTTCACTCAAGGGGAGAACAGCTTGGACTTTGAAGCTAGCTCAGTCATCCCATGGCTGAGCCACATGCCTCACATAACCTACACAATGTGATAGGCAGAGCGGGCACACATACGGAAGTTTTCCACTGTGGCATCCCCTAAGGTAGGGGCCAAGGATACCAGCTGCAAAATGCTTGCCCCTCCAAATCTGGGGGAACGAAGCTGCCTAGGGCTGTAACCCACAGGTGTAAGGCTCTGTAAACAAAAAAGGAGGCACAGGAGATGCTCAGAGTTGTCCCGTTAGAAGCGAAGGCTCTTCTGCACACAGCATTCACTCACTGGTCATGCAAATCCATTAAGACCACGGACCATTCAACAGGTATAGTGTGCTTGACGGAATTATGAACTGCCTTGTCTGGAGCGAAAGAGAGGGCAGACAGGATGGACTTGACATCCACTGCCTCCATAGATAGCACTTCATTAAGCTGTAAGGACTTGCATGCCTCAGCTATCAGGTAGGACAAAGACTCGATTTCAAACAGGGAAGGGATAGGAAACCTCCTCTTCAGCTCCATCTGTTCCCTTTCCTCCACCTCCTCAGAGACTTCATCCTCCTCATCAAGTAGCTCCTAGGGTCAGGGTTTTCCCCAAGATCCCAATATCCTCATCCTGGCCCTCTAGACAGTCAGAGTCGGGGTCTGCCTGCATATTCAAAAAAACACCACCCTGTCCTGCTGCAGTGCACCTGGATATGCATGTGTGGGCACCACCTGACCCGAGAGGCCTGGTTTGGGGTCGGTTGTGTCTGATGGGATACTCTGCGGGACATCAGGGATCAACAGCTCTCCTATGAAAAACAACCACAAACACTGTATGCAATTCTGCTTGCCACTGCCAACTGTTAAATCAGGAGCACCCTCCCCACTTGATAAAACAATGGGAAGCAATAGGGACCCACAGAAGTAAGTCCCATCAACTGTGTAGGACTTACATGCTTGCACTGTCTGCATAGAAAGAAGGTCTTCGATATGCCATGGTGCCTCTACAAAAATAGCTCTGCAGTGTTGACACTAATGGGCTGATGTTCATACAGAAAAAAAAATAATACTTGAAATTATTCAACTGCTCACTGGATGAGAAGTTAGCCACAGCAGTGAACGAGGCTCAAAGCAACCCCCTATAAACATTGCATCTTGGAGAGGTACTGCAGCCCCATGCTTTTGTTTTGCATGTTTTTTTTTTTTGCCCCCCCCCCCAATGGATCGATTCAATGTTTTGGAGAGAGCTGTGGTCCCCAACATTATCACTGCTACAACATTTGTGGAAACACAGATAGAAAACCAAAGAAAAGGTACAAGGGTTCAGAGATGGGAGAAAAATCAAACAACAGATAAAGAGACAAAAAGCATCATACCTAGGTTGTTCTACAAATGTCCCCCATCCTTTCAATTTGTTTCTGAGGAAAATACTGCTTACTGAGAGGCAAATAGAATCTCTTTGACCCAGAGTACATTAGGGATCACAGTTGGAGAGTACACATATCACCCCACATCAAAATCCACATCAGTCTCATTCTGAAAATGTAGAGCGTTACGAACATTCACCACATAAAGCACTGTCAGCAGTCTCGACCTATCTCACTCACCCTATTGTGGTTGTTTGCTCCAAGGGTTCTGCAGAAAGAAAAAATTACTCACCTTAGTAATGTTGTTTCTTCTAATGGAGTCTTGCTATATTATGACATATGCAGTGAGTCCCAACCTTCGAACTGCTCCCGAGGTGAAAGAGTTAACTTTCCATGCCAGGCATGGAACGCTGAGCTCGAGCTCGGTTGAAACTGTCTGTTGCTGTTTGAACTCAAACCGTCAGATCTTTAAGAGCTAAACTCACTGAGTGTCCTGTGTGGAAGCTGTAACCCTACACTAGCCAACTGGCTACTAAATATAATAAACAGATTTTTCGGTCCCAAAACAAAGACTCAAGTCAGGAAACCCAAAAAATGAAAGAAACACAACACCCACTCACCCAAAGTAAAGGGGTGATAAATAAAAGGTGGGGCACCTCTTGAGTGCCAACACTGCTACTGCCCACCCACATCCCAAAACAAAGGTTCTGAGAGGGAAGGCGGGGGGTCACAATACGGCAAGACTCCATTAGAAGAAACAACATTACTAAGGTGAGTATTTTTCTTCAAACAGCATGAAGTCTTGCTGTATTCTGACAATTTGCAGACTACTAAGCAGTACCTCCATGGAGGAGGGCAGAACCTACCTGGAAATAGCCTGAAGCACCGCTGTGTTAAACCGAGCATCACTCCTAGCCTGGATATCCAGGAGTAATGCTTGGTAAAAGTGTGAACTGTTTTCCAGGTAGCTGCTTGACATATCTCTAAGATAGGAATATCCCTGGCAGCAGCCAGGGAAGCAGCTTACCTCTGCTAGAGTGAGCCCCTCAGGCCTGAGGGTGGAGTCCTGCCTAGTTTTTCATAGCAAAACTGAATGCAAGAGACGATCCACCTGGCAATGGATCTCTTAGTGGCAGGTTTTCCCTTACCAACCTCACCATAAGTGAGGAACAGTTGGAGGGAGTCAAACCTGTGACCCTTGGTACACTCTATGTAGTAGCTAAGGGTCCTTTTCACATCCAAACTGTGCAGCCTCCTCTCACCAGAGGAGGAATGGTCAGTGAAGAAAACAGGAAGAGACATAGACTGGTTAAGGTGGAAGTCTGAAACCACCTTAGGTAAAAACTTCCCGTTAGTCCTGAGGACCACCTTATCTCTATGGAAAGAGATAAAATCAGGCTCCACTGACAGGGCTTGTAACTCGCTTATGCGCCTGGTAGAAGTGATGGCCACCAGGAAAACAGTTTTCCAAGTCAAGTACTTAAGCTCTGCTGAGGACAAAGGCTCAAAAGGGGGGTTGCATAAGCTGAGCAATGCAAACATTAAGGTCCCAAACAGGGGCAGGGTCCCTGAATGGCGGATTGGTATGAAGCAATCCCTTGAAAAACTTAGAGAATACAGGATGAGCTGAAAGAGAAGAAGGCTTACCTACTGAAAGGAAAGCAGAGACAGCTGCCAGATGCACTCTTAGTGTAGCTGGTCTGAGTCCCAAGCTATTAAGATGAACCATATACTCAAGGACTGTGGGCAGGCCAGCAGACTCTGGAGAAATATGCTTCCCAGAGCACCATATGGAGAATCTTTTCCATTTGGAGTTGTAAGTGCTTCTGGTGGAAGGCTTCCGAGAAGCCTTTAGGATATCCATAACACCTTGAGAGGTGTAAATCAGCAAACTCTAACTCTTCAAGAGCCAGGCCTTGAGATTGAGAGATTTGAGATTCGGATACCAAACTCTCCCCTGAGCACAGGTTAACAGGTTGTAATTCCTGGGAAGAAACAGGGGAAGGTGGACTGCTAAGGACAACAGAAGAGGGTACCGGGGCTGTCTGGCCCAGTCTGGAGCAATCAGAATCACCTTGCAGGGTAGAGACCTGATTTTGACTAACACCTTGAACAGGAGAGGGAAGGGTGGAAAAGCATACAGGAACTTCCCTTCCCAATTGAGAACTAGGGCATCCGGGGGACTGAGCCCAACACTGGGGGCCTGCAGCAAAAGAGGGGAAGTTGGTGATTGTCTGGGGCTGCAAAAAGATCCATCTGTGGGGTGCCCCATCTGGAGAAGATCACCTTCAAAACCAGGGGATCCAGGGACCATTCGTGGTGGCCCTGAGATATCCTGCTGAGACCATCTGCCAGGACATTGTCCTTGCCTGGGAGGTGTACTGCTGTAAGAGAGGTGTTCAGGGAATAGGTCAGAGACCACAACTTCATTGCTTCTGTGCACAAGGCCGTACACCGAGTGCCCCCTTGCTTGTTAATATACCACATTGTGGTGGTATTGTCTGTCCTGATCTGAACTACTTTGTTCTGAACAGACTTGGAAAAAACCTGAAGTGCTAGAAACACTGCTCTGAGTTCTAATAGACTGATGTGAAGCAGAGATTCCTGAGGAGACCACAACCCTTGGGTGGTTAGGTCTTCCAAGTGGGCTCCCTACCTCAAGAGGGAGGCATCTGTATTAAGGATTAGACAGTGAGACTGAGTGACAAAAGGAACTCCCTGTCTTAGATTGTCCTGATCCTGCCACCACTGCAATGCCTGGATCAGGGTTCGAGTCACTGGAATCAGTTTGGTCAGAGGATCCTTTTTCTGAGACCAAAAGGCTCTCAAGTGGAACTGAATGTCCCTCATCTGAAATCTCACTCCCTGCACCACTGCTGTAGAAGCAGCCATGTGCCCCAGGAGCTGTAGAAAATGCCTTGCTGGTCGAGACACCTAGAGGGTGAATGAAGAGGCCAGCGAAATAAGGGCCCTTGCCCTGTCCAGGGGAAGGAAGGCTCTTGCCTTTACTGTATCTAGCTCTGCACCTATGAAGGTGAGGAGGTGTACAGGCTCTAGAACTGACTTTGAAAGATTCAGAAGGAAACCTAGAGAAGTAAGCAGTTGCTGAGTTATCTGTAAGTGTAACCTGACTTGGTCTGGGGACTGGCCAACTATGAGCCAGTCGTCCAGGTATGGGAAGACTGAAATCCTTTTCCTTCTTAGGAAGGCAACTAGTACTGCCAGGCATTTTGTGAACACCCTTGGAGCAGAGGTTAGGCCGAAGGGCAT
Source organism: Neoceratodus forsteri (assembly GCA_016271365.2). NCBI lineage: Eukaryota > Metazoa > Chordata > Ceratodontiformes > Ceratodontidae > Neoceratodus > Neoceratodus forsteri. The sequence goes on along the minus strand of CM057458.1, from coordinate 1,397,264,000 downwards.
TGCTCTGAATTGGTAGTGGCCTGAGGGCAGCTAGAACCTGAGGTATTTTCGATGGGAGCTTCTGATGAGAATATGGAAATAGGCATCCTTGAAGTCCAGGGAGACTAGCCAGTCCCCTGGCCTTAGAGAGGGTAGAATTATTCCCAGAGTCACCATTTTGAACTTTGGCTTTAAAAGGTGCTTGTTTAAATATCTGAGATCCAGGATGGGCCGCCATTCTCCTGTCTTTTTGGGGGTGAGGAAATACCTGGAGTACAATCCTTTCCCTTTGTGTAGGGGTGGAACCCTTTCTATAGCTCTGACAGCCAAGAGGGAAGAGACCTCTGCCACTAGGGCAAGTGCCTCTCAAGGATCTGCAGGTGGAAAGGATCTGGTTCTCATCTTTAGACATTTTTTGAAGCTGAGAACCAGTCCCTGGCTTACTACTTCCAGGACCCATTTGTCTGATGTTAAAGACATCCAGTCCTGGACAAAGTAAGCCAGCCTGCCCCCTACAGGTAGTGGAGAATCGGCCCTGGCAAACCCATCAGGGTGCCTGTTTGGCAGGGGGTTTTGGCTGAGAGGTGGAAGCAGGCCTGCTTGTGCCCCGTCTGCCTCTCCCTCTAAAGAACCCCCTCTGAGCATAAGCAGAAGAGGAGGCCTGGGCTTGGTAGAAAGGCCTATGAAAAGGCCTGCCCCTGCCCCTGGGATGCTGCCTCTGAGGAGTGGCTTGCCTTTCCTTGGTCTGAGCACTCCTATAGGTGGTCCTGTACTCATCCATTTTCTTCATGTAGTTCTCCGTTTGCTCCCCAAACAGAGAATTACCCACAACAGGAAAATCCATGGCCTTAGTCTGGGTATCCTGAGACAGGCTAGTACATCTGAGCCAAGCCATCCTACGAAGGGCCACTGATGTAGCCATGACTCTAGATGAAACATCATTGGAGTCCACTGCAGCATGGAACTGCACCTTGGATGCCTCAATACCATCCGCAGCCACCTGCTCCAGCTCCTTGGCAAGCTGGCCAGGGACCTGTTTAGCTAAAGCCATTACAGTGTCCCATCTAGATTTCTGATATCTAGCTGTATAGGCCATATAATTGGCCTGCCTGAGTCCCAAGGATGCTGCCATGTACTGTTTCTTTGCCATGGCATCAATCCTCCTGGAGTCCTTATCTGGTGGGTGTGAAACCAAGGGTATATTTGCCTTATCACAGGCTGCAGCCTGCACTACCCCAGCATGGCTGCATTGCTGGGTAAAGGAACTCCATATCTGAGCCTGAAAGAGCATACCTCTTGTCCATTCTCTTATCCACAGGAGATATAGAATTAGGAGTCTTTAAAATTGTTATTGTCGGTTTCCCAAAAGACTTATGAAGCGGAATAGACAGCCTCCTGGACTCTGGGATATCCATCATTTCAACATAGTCAGGCTCCTCCTGGTCATCCACAGCTTCTTCCATAGGAAGCTGAAGAGTTTCAGCCACTTTCTTGTAAAACATGAAATGGGAGGGGGGACTCAGAAAGCCTAGGAGGAGACACTCCTGAAGGTCTGTCTGGGGAGATGTCCAGGTCAATGGGCACATCCAGACTTTCATAATCACACTCACGTTCCTCATACTCTCCTTCCTCCTCCTCCTCCGGTTCATAAAATTCCTCTAAATCATAATCCGGAACCGGTGGAACCGACCAAACCGAGCGCCTTCCTAATGGTGCCGGTTTGGTCGGAACCGGGGATAGCGACTGAACAATTTTTATCGCTTTGGCTATTTCATCAGTGGTCGGAGAAAGAACTTCTGGATCCGCACCGGCTGATTTATCCCTTCTTGATCTCTTAACCGGAACCGACTCCTCGGAATCGGTTATCCTTTTGCCCTAAGAAGTTTCGCCCTGGTCAGAGGGCACTCCTTCTGGTTTGGTTGGAACCGAACCGGGCTGGCCATCCGGGTCAGCGGACTTTTTGGCCTCCCTTTCCCTGAGCCTACCAACTCTTTTTTTCCAGGGTAGCTGCAGGAACATTTTTACAAATCTGCCAGTCTGAATCGAGGTGGTCAAACCCCAGACAATAAACACAGGTGGTGTGGGGATCAGCCTAAGCAAAGACTTCCCCACACACACTACAGTGCTGAAACCCAGTGGGCCCGGTTTTTCTTTTGGGTTTCTCAGACACGGCCAGTCCTAACCAAAAACTTACCCTTTTTTCGGCAATCCGCCAGGCAAGACACCCTTATCGGTTCCTGACTGTGTTACGGGTCGTGGAAAAAAACATAATAAAATCCGTTTTTTTTAGAACCAATAAGGACCGGTAACCACACTCTAAAAGTAGAAATAAAGATTTTTAACAACCTGATCGGTTCAAACCGAACCGATCCCACGTTTACAAGTTCTACACAGACTAGTAATAAAAATAAACCTATCTAGTACTCACGAATACCACAGACAGAGACTGAACCGATAGGTTGCGGTTTAAATTCGGTCGAAAACCGAGAAAAACGGTACTTTAACTGACAAACTGAACTGAGCAAAGGAGAAATCTCCGGAGCGACTGTTCAGTGAGGCGGAGTAAAGAATCTGACGGTTTGAGTTCAAACAGCAACAGACAGAGTCTCAACCAAGCTCGAGCTCAGCGTTCCATGCCTGGCATGGAAAGTTAACTCTTTCATCTCTGAGGCAGTTCGAAGGTTGGACCTCACTGCAATTTGTCACAATACAGCAAGACTTCATGTTGTTTGAACAGCATGGCTCAAAGGAGTCAAAGACTCGCACAAAAAACACTGGACTTAGGGGCTGGAAAAAGCCACTATAAACAATGGGGAAAAAAGCTCTGATCCCAAGTAAAATCTCCTCACCAAAAGACTCCGTCTGGAAACTGAGGAAGAGTTAAAAGGAAACAGACCCTACAAAAGAAGCCCACTTAAAAAGGAAATGTCCCAAAAGGAAAGACAAAAAGGAAAATATAGTAAACACAAAGACTGATGGGGGGTTACTGACACCCAAAGATGAAGGGAGACCCCAAAGAAGCCCTTTCTAAATAACCAAAAGAAACAACAAACAAGTACATGAGGCACTTTTTTTTTTTTTTTTAAATCAGAGACCTCTTAACAAGCAAACACCCAGCACTGGCACTAGCTATTCTGGGGCCCTGTGCAAACCTCCTTGTTGGGGCCCCATATCATAAGTCACAAAGCCACCCAAGGAACATCCTCATCCCTACCATGGCCTCCCTGTAGCTTCATTTTTAGCTAGTTTTGTGCCATTTTTGCACTTAAATTAGTACATACAGGACGAGGAAGAAGGAGGCCAATTGGACAGTTGAGTTTTTTTGGAAGCTCCTCTGCTATTGGGGCCCTGTGCGAATGCACATTTCACAACCCCCCTAAGGCCGGCTCTGCAAACACCCTAGAAATTTGGTAGATATGGTCCCCCAATCCAAGCATATGCAGTTGAAATGGGAGAAGCAGGTTAGCCAACTTGAAAGCCGCAGCTTAACAGGCATGATTTTTATTTTAGGGGTGCTACCTGTGACCATGAAGCCCCAACCTACTATGCAGAATTGCAGCCCCAAGGCCTATAAGCTGATGTTTTCTTCAGAGAAGCTTGAGAGACGATTCTCCTTCAATGGCACAGGTAAAATTGGAGAGTTGCTGCTGTACAAAATCCTCATATGCCTAGCATTCTAAAGCTTTGGGCTGTGCCATTTCCCCTACTAGGGTGCACTATATCCAGTTGTACTGAATACCCACTGACAATGTGGAGCGCCACAGAAAGTGACATCACAGGCAACTGACCTGGCAGCTGCTAAGTGGAGTTTCTAAGCAGCAGTGAGGTCACAGTCAGTGCGGTCACAAAGCTAATGAAACATAGACTTTGACGGCAGATAAGGACCGCTTGGCCTACCTAGTCTGCCCATTTCCCTACCTAGAGGATAAGATGCAGATCCTATTAACCAACAGCCTATTTCTTCCTACCCCCCACAAAAATTGCCTTATGTCTGTCCCATGCATTCTTGAATTCTCCCACAGTTTTAGACCCCACAACCTCCTCAGGAAGACTGTTCCATGTGTCCACAACCCTCTCTGTGAAAAACTACTTCCTCACATTGCCTCTGAGCCGTCCCTCCTCTATCTTCAGATTGTGTCCCCTTGTTCTTCCACATCTCTTTTTCTGAAAGATGCTACCCTCTTGGACTTTGTTGAGTCCACTGAGGTACTAAATGTTTCTATTATGTCCCCTCTCCTCTTTTCCTCAAGGGTATACATATTAAGCTCCTTTAGTCTTTCCTCGTATGGCTTCTCTTGCAGACCCTACACCATTTTAGTTGCTCTCCTCTGAACTGCCTCCATCCTATGTCCTTGCAGAGATGGGGTCTCCAGAACTGGACGCAGTACTCAGATGGGGTCTCACCAACTGTCTGTACAGGGATAATAACTTCCTGTTTTCTGCTGGTGATACCTCTCCCTATACATCCCAGTATCCCCAAGCCCTCCCTACCACCTTCTCACATTGCTTGCCAACCTTAAAGTCATCTGATATGATTACCCCCAAGTCCCTTTCCATTTTTGTTGTTACTACCTCCCCCTATTGTTTCCCCTGGGTTTCTGTTTCCCAGGTGCATTACCTTGTACTTCTTTGCACTGAATCCAAGCTGCCATACTTCTGACCATTCCTCCAACCTTTCCAAGTCCCTTCTCATCCTTTCCACGCCTCCTTGTGTATCAACCCTGTTGCAGATCTTACTGTCATCTGCAGAGAGGCATACTTTTCCTTCCAGTCCCTCTGCAATGTCACTTATAAAAACATTAAAAAGGACTGGACCCAGTACTGAACCCTGTGGTACCCCACTAGTAACCCCTCTTTCTTCAGAGTGGACTCCATTTACAATTACCTTCTGTGTCCTGTTGTTCAGCCAATGTTTTACCCAGGCTACCACCCTGGGATCCACTCCCAGGCTGGTTAATTTGACTACTAATCTTTTGTGTAGGACTGAGTCAAATGCCTTGCTAAAGTCTAGGTAGGCCATGTCCACAGCCCCTCCCTGGTCTACTACTTTGGTCACCCAGTCAAATAAATCAATTACATTCGTCTGACATGACCTTCCCGCTGTAAACCCATGCTGCCTTGGGTCCTGTGTCCCACTGGCCTCTAGGTACTCAATAATTCTTTCCTTCAGAACTGATTCCATCACTTTCCCTACCACAGAGGTCAAACTGTCAGGTCTGTAGTTTCCTGCCTCTGTCTTGGTCCCACTTTTGTGAAGGGGAATCACATCTGCCTTCTTCCAGTCCTCTGGTACTACACCATCCTCCCATGATTTGTTAAAAAGATCAGTTGGTGGTGTCACTAGTTCTCTGCTTAATTCTTTTAGAATTATGGGGTGAATTCCATCTGGCCCCATTGCTTTGCCCACCTTCAGTTTTAGGAGTTCTTTCTGACCCCTTTCTTTTGTGAAAGGACTGGGATCAACCCCCCCCGTCTCCAGAGTGCTTCTGTTAATTGGATTAGGCACCTCCCCCACTTCCTCTTTTGTGAATACTGAACAGAAGTATTCAATCAGTATCCCTGCTTTTTCACTGTCACTCTCTGCCCACCCACCATCCATTCTATTCAGCCTCACTATCCCTCCCTTTGTCTTTCTACGCTCCCTGATATACCTATAAAAGGTTTTATCCCCCTTCTTAACTGAGTTAGCTATCTTTTCCTCAGTTTGTGCCTTTGCTAGTCAGACTACCCTCCTTGCTTCCTTCTGCCTTAACTGGTACAGTTCTCTGTACTTCTCCTTCTGTGTTTTCTTATACTTCCTAAATGCTATCTTTTTCTGCCTAACCTTCACCGCCACCTCTTTTGAGAACCATAGTGGCTTTTTCTTTCATTTTGATTTGTTGATGTAGTGGGTGGATCAGAGCTAGATATGTCAGCTGCAGGGCAAGTGCTGTTCCACACAGCACACCTACTAACATCAGGTAAACAATCATCTAACTAACCAAAGGGAAAAGAAAAAGTGCCTCAGATATAAAAGGTAACATAGAAACACAGAATTTGACAGCAGATAAGGACTGTTTGGCCCACCCAGTCTGCCCGTTTCCCTACCTGATGGATAAGCTGCAGATTCTAGTTAATCAACAGCTTACTTCCTCTTACCCCCCACTAGAATTGCCTTGTCTGTCCCATGCATTCTTGAATTCTACCACTGTTCCTGACTCCACAACTTCCTCAGGAAGGCTGTTCCATGCATCCACAACCCTCTATGTGAAAAAATACTTTCTAACAATACCTCTGAGCCTTCCCCCCCATCTTCAAATTGTGCCCCCTTGTTCTTGCATATCTCTTTTTCTGAAAGATATTACCCTCTTGTACTTTGTTAATTCCCCTGTGATATTTGAAAGTTTCTATCATGTCCCCCCTCTCCCTTTCCTCAAGGGTATACATATTAAGCTGCTTTAGTCTCTCCTCATATGTCTTCTGGTGCAGACCCTGCACCATTTTGGTTGCCCTCCTCTGAACAGCATCCACTCTGTCTGTCTTTGCAGAGATGGGGTCTCCAAAACTGCACGCAGTACTCTAGATGGGGTCTCACCAACTGTCTGTACAGAGGGATAATAACTTCCTGCTTTCTACTGTTGACGCCTCTCCCTATGCATCCCAGTATCCAACCAGCCCTTACTAGTGCCTTCTCACATTGCTTGCCCACCTTTAGGTCATCTGATATAATTACTCCTAGGTCTTTTTCAATTTTGTTTGTCATTATCTCACCCCCCACTGTGTACTCTTCCCCTGGGTTTTTGTTTCTCAGATGCATTATCTTGCACTTTTTTGCACTGAATCTGAGCTGCCATATATTCGAACATTCCTCTAACCTTGCCAAGTCCTTTTTCATCCTTTCCACCCCACCTTGTGTATCGACCCTGTTGCAGATCTTTGTGTCATCTGCAAAGGGACATACTTTTCCTTCCAGGTGCTCTCCAACGTCACCTATAAAGACATTAAAGAGGACCGGTCCCAGTATCGAACCCTGCGGTACCCCACTAGTTACCCTTTCTTCACTGTGGACTCCGTTTACTATTACCCTTTGCGTCCTGTTGTCCAGCCAGTTTTTTATCCAGGCTACCACCTTGGGACCCACTCCAAGGCTGGCTAACTTGTATATTAATCTTTTGTGTGAGACTGTGTCAAATGCCTTGCTAAAATCTAGGCAGGCCATATCCACAGCCCCCTCCCTGGTCTAATACTTTGGTCACCCAGTCAAAGAAATGTATTAGGTTCATCTGACATGACCTTCCTGCCGTGAAACCATGCTGCCTTGGGTCCTGTGCCCCACTGGCCTCTAGGTGCTCAACAATTCTTTCCTTCAGAAGTGATTCCATAATTTTCTCTACCACTGATGCCAAACTAACTGGTCTGTAGTTTCCTGCCTCTGCCCTGCTCCCACTTTTGTGAAGTGGAATCACATCTGCCCTCCTCCAGTCCTCAGGTACCACCCCATCCTCCCATAATTTGTTAAAGAGAGTAGTCAGTGGTGTTACTAGTTCTAACCTTAGTTCTTTTTAGAATTCTGAGGTGAATCCTATCTGGTCCCATTGCTTTGTCCACCCTCAGTTTAAAGAGTTCTTTCAAAACCCTTTCTTCTGTGAATGGACTGGTATCGACGCCCCTATTCAGACTGTTTTTCTTATTTGGTTTAGGTACCTCCCCCTCCTCTTCCGCTGTGAATACTGAGCAGAAATATTCATTCAGTATCCCTGCTTTTTCACTGTCACACACTGCCCACATTCCCTGCACTTTATTAAGTCTCTGTATCCCTCCCTTGGTCTTTCTTCGCTCCCTAATGTACCTATAAAAGGTTTTATCCCCCTTCTTAACAGAGTTGGCCATCTTTTCCCCAGCTTGTGCCTTTGCTATTATGACTGCCTTCCCTGCCTCCTTCTGCTTTAACTGATAAATTTCTCTGTCCTGCTCCTTCTGTTTCTCCTTATATTTCCTGAATGCTATCCTTTTCTCCTTAACCTTCCCTTCCACCTCTTTTGAGAACCATAGTGTTTTTTTCTTTCATTTTGTTTTGTTGATTTGCTTCACACAAAGGCTTGTTGCCTCTGTGATGGTTGTTTTGATTATTCCCCATTGTTCCTCCACCCCTCCTTCTTGCCCGTTTGCTAGTGCTTTTCTAAGGCACTCTCTCATTTTCCCCAAAGTCAGCCCTCCTAAAGTCCAATACTCTTGTTTTTGAATGGCTTGACTTTATGGCTGTGTTTATTGTGAATCACACTGTTTGGTGGTCACTTGTTCCCAGGTGGCTACCCACTTCTTAATTGAGATCCTTTCTCCTTCCCCATTTGAGTACCAGGTCTAAGACTGCTCCCTCCCCGAGTGGGTTCCAACACTAGCTGTCTGAGGCATGCCCCCTGTAGGGCATCAAGAATGACCCTGCTCTTGGATGTGCCTGCAGCAAAGGTACTCCAGTTAACATCTGGCATATTCAGGTCCCCATCAACAATATTTCCCTTCTGCCATTTTAAGAATGCCTTCTATCATTTCCTTGTCCATTTCCTCCCTGAGATGGGGGTCTGTGACACAACCTCCATGATTGTGGAGGCCATTTGTCTCCAAGGTGACCACAGTGACTCATCAACTTCCTGTTTACTCTTTAGTTCTGTTGCTTTAATCCCTTCCCTTATATAGAGAGCTACTCCTCCTCCTCTTTTACCCACCCTATCCCTCCTGCAGATTGTGTATCCTGGTATGTTGACATCCCAGTCATGGTTCTCTGTGTACCATGTTTCAGTGACTGCCACAATATCCAGGCATCCCTCTTCCATCAAGGCCACTAGTTCAGGGAGCTTGTTACACAGACTGCGGGCACTGGTACTCATCACCTTCCATTTTTTGATGGTCTTACCCCTTTTAGCCCCAGCCCTGTCCTTACTGCCTTTTTCTGCATTTACCCCTGTCCTGCTCCCTACTGACTTCTCTACCTTGATGTTTACCTCTCTAACTACTGTGTTAATAGTTGACTGCTTTGAAAAACTAATATTAGTTTTAGGCAGTATACTTGCTCTTTGAAATAACATTTTGGTGCATGTGACAGGGTGGAACAGGACCCTGTCCCAGTTGTTATGGAAAGAGTTTGAATGCAAGGATCTGTTCTGTTCTTTCCTGTCTCTTCTCTGTCTGGTTGCACAACCAAGTTTTCCTGTGAGACCTAGGACTTGATCGCCCCGACAGTCTCGCAATTATTTGCCTCTCACTATCTCTCTACCTTCACTTGCTATTCTGTCTTTCCCTCCCTTGCATATCTGTTGATATAAAAATATATGCAAATCATTATGTGGAAATGTAACTGATATTGGGATTCCTTTGCTTAGGCATTATATAGTGTTAATTTTTGAAATGTATATAATTATAGTTTGAGATGACTGCAGAAAGCTACTGGAAACTCAAGAGGTTACCGGAGTGCAGTTTTTAAGCCTTTTGCAGAAGAGCTGTGGAGAAGGAGCCTCAGTTCTGGCACATTGTGTTCCTACCTGCAGCTGCCTAAAATATACTAGAAGATTTTAGAAAAAAACAGGATGCTTGTTAAGAATGGGGGTTGCAAGGACTTTTAAGACAGAGCTGGAATTACTTGCAGAAGAGGGACACAGAGATTGAAGGAAAACTCAGATGCATCTTCTATTTATTCTTTGTAAATATTTATTCTGAACAATTTTATTTTTTTCTGTTACTGCTAGTACAAGTAAATATTCTTGTTGTGAATTTTACTGCTGCTCCTGGCTTTTCCTATGCGTCCTGACCTGTGCCTCGATGACAGTGCAGCACTGCCAAAGGGTAGGGGAGCTGATGAAAACAGCGATGGCTATAGTACATAGTTTGGGGAGTTATCTGTTTGGACAGTGAGTGTGTTCCAGTTTCTTCGCATAATCTGCATTTTTCAATAAATAGATTTTGCACCTTTTGTGGGCTCTGGTGTACAAGGCTTCTTTTTGTTGGTTTTGGTTTTTACTCAAGTCTGCACCGGTTACAACATGCTGCGTTGGGGTTGCCTGTAGCGCCTGACAGCTACAGTTTTCCCTCTTTCTGACTTTCTTATCGGTTTTCAATTATAGACTGAGGGAGTACTCCTGACCAACCAAGAGTGCTCCTTTTCCTGACACACAAGACACTTTTATTTTGTAGAGTATCTCACATGCATGTGCCCTGGAAATGAACACATTCAGGGAGTTTTTTTTTTTTTTAATATATTATTAATCAACCTTAATCAGGGATTGAAATTAAGGCATTAAGAAGAGGATCTCTTACCTCCTCATTCTGTGCACTCTCCAGTTCCTGGTTTGTTGCTCACCTTGCAGAAAATGCTTTGAGGTTCAAATTTCTTGCAAACCTAGTCACATCCACAAAACATTCAAATTATTTCACCGATGCACCAGGAATATATGATAGCTAGGGCAAAACAAACTGTTTAAATACTGCAGAAAAATCTATTCTTAGTTCAGTTCCAGCTCTCTCAGACACAGTGAATTTACTTCTTAAAGCTGCCCACAGAAGAGGGAGAAACATTAAGAATGACCTAGGACACAATCACCTTAAGCTGAATAACAGCGGTAGGACTCAGACCTAAGTGATGTGCATAGCGTGCCGTACATGTTGTAAAGTGTGCCCAGTATTATGAGAACATCCACCTTTGAAAACCCAAGAACTGGTAACACTAAGAACATTAGCACAAGACTAACTGCAATATGGAAGTAACTGTCCATACACTCTTGTGTTCATGTTCTGCTTTCTATACTGGATGCACACAAAGGAAACAGAGAGAGTGGGGGGGGGGGGACATCTGTGTGTGATACAAAACAATAAGCAGAATTATGCCATGGCAATGCATGTGATCCAGAAAGGGGGTCGAAGAGCACACAGGGTTAAAGCAGTAGCCCTAGAAATGGTTAAGCCACCAGTCAGAGATGGCAACTTTGAAAATCTTTTGGTCAAGCAGGAGCAGTTCTGGATATTTCAGATGGGTGCTTTGAGACCACCCGATCTTAAAGACAAATTTGAGATTCAGCCTTCTTAAAATCAAATAATTGATGCTTTTACCAGGAAGATCACCACCTCTGTATTTTAATTTTTAACCAGCAATTTCTGATTTGCATAAAAAGAGGAATTTTGTCAAGTATATATTCTTTTGTTTTCGCTCCTTCCTTGCAGAATACTGGCTTAATCCTGGAATTGCAAGCACTGCTGATATGCTCAGTACGGACAGGAGCAGTTATGGTTTGAATTGCACAAACATAATTTTCATATGCTTTTTCCCTGTTCTGTATGTAGCTTACGGTGGTTGATTATGTGCAATACTTTCACAACAAAATGCAAGTATATTTTAAGTACAATGTGGGTCATTTATGAATTATGTGTAATGGTTTGAATACCGCCAGGTCTGGGTTAGTGCAGTTTGTGTATTTGGCCACTTCACTTTTTCAGATGCTCTTAGCTTTGTAAAGCAGAACAGATGAAGCTGCAGCCTTTGATTAGCTACAACAGCAAAAGTGTGAATCACAATATACTCAGGGACACTGGTTTACCGTGACTGAGAAAGGGAAAATTCCATTTTGCACATTGTAAAAACCGGTATTGTCACTGGTGTCTGCCAAGCCAAAATCCGTTTTTACTGGTGTTTGGTTTTGTGTACTTTATTTAACAATTTTAACTGCATTACCATTCATTTTAGCAATTTTGACATCCACTATTGTACATCCATCCATCCTAGTACCAATTAAGTTATTTTAGGTTCAGGATGTGACGGCAGCAGCAGCACTACAGCCCCAATCCCTCAGGTGCAATAGTAGCAACAGCAATGCGGCCCCTATCCCTTAGGTGTGAGAAGGCAGCAGCAACAGCACTATGGCCCCCCTCCCTCCGGTGTGACAGAAGCAGCAGCACTGCATCCCCCCGTCCCTCAGACACACATCCTTGAAAGCACTGTGCAGTGACTTCAACTTCCAACTTCAGGCAAGATAGCAACAGCGGTATTCCCTCAATCCTGAAAGTTTGACAGCAGCAGCACAGCAGTTCCAATCCCTCAGGTGCAATGGTGATGGCAGCAGGTGCAGCGCTCACCCCCTCAAGTGTGATGGCAGCAGGTGCAACACTGCAGCCCCCATTCTTCAGGTGTGATGGCAGCAGGTGCATCACTACAGCTCCCATTCTTCAGGTGTGATGGCAGCAGGTGCAACACTGCAGCCTGTAGGAAGGGAGTTCTAAACCCATCTACCAGAAATTTTTTTTTAAAAGCCTGTTGCAACAGCATCTTTACTTCCTTTTTTTTTTTCTTTACTTTCCCTGAACTATAGCAGTATATAGGCTGGCCACCTATATATTATACTGTAAAACCTTTTTGTTTTCCTCTTCAAAGCATTGTTTTTGGTAGATGGTGGTAATTCCTCCCCCTCCCTCAAGATTTTATAAGGCATGCATCATAGTATATTATGGGATAAAAAGAAAAGGTGGAAGCGATCTCATCCGGTTTAATTTAAGGTTTAAAATAAGTTGTTATGCTAGTCTAACGTTAACTAGCATCTTTCTCTATGTCTGCGCACTTTCATATGCGTGGCAATGGCGAGTCCGGTTACTGCAGATGTGCAATTTTGCTCGTTTATGCGAGGAGCGTAGCAGTTCTCCCTCCGCTACGCTGATATCTATAAACCTCTCCTTAGTATGGAAAAATAAAAACACTAGTGACTTGGTTTCCCGAAAGTAAGTGGATTTTGTTTCAAATTAAAATTTAACTTTTCTGAGGAAATTAATCATCCTGTCACTCGGTCTGCTTTTTACTTTACCCCTCGCTTCTTTTATGTGCCGTTTTTATAAACGTTGACGTTCCTGGAGAAAGTATCCTGTACGTTTGTAAATTAGAAATTTACTTTGTTTCTTCTTTCCTTCGGTAGCCTGCAAAACTAAAAAATAAGAGTTTTTTTCATTATTGTTAGAGGGATTCGATAAAACGCTAACAAACATAGGCAGCCATTTTTTTTGAACTTCAAAGCTCTAAAGCAAAACTACAGAGACTTGTAAATCCAACTAAGTTAAAGGTAGAATTCCAGTTTATTTTTTAATCCCAGGATGATAAAAACTTTAGTCCATTAGTAGTTTGTAGGAGGCTATATTCTATTTTGGAGATTTACCTGGGGATGTTAATTCCAGTCCTCCTTGTTGTTAAAACTGCAGCTCAGCCTTCTCTATAGGTCTGGCCGGCTGAGCTCTGTCCTTATTTAAGGGATATACATGTAGGTGAAACCCTGTTTAGATAAATTGAAAATTAAGTCCATAAATCGTTGTGCTATATTTATTTACGAATACTAAATTATGACTTAAATAATAAGTCTGTATTTCAAAGGTGTGTAAATGTGAAATTTATGTTTTTTAGGATTAAAACACTGTTTAAACTCATCAGAAGTAGGAGGGACTTCGGTGTCACATGGTTATATGACTATATAAAGAAATCCTTTAGTTCATTCAGACAGGTAGTCTGGGAGGTGCAGACGTACTCTGCCCTCCATGTGTCAGTACACTAGTGGTATTCTGGTGTCTGGTTTCTGCATTTAATGTTAGTAGATTATTTTTTTTTTCGTTTTGCCTGGAGTTCGAATTTATTCTGTTTTAATTTGTTATTTATTTATGCGCTCCTGAATAAATCATTTTGTTTGAAGTACCTTCATCGTCTTCCTTTTTAAATCCCACACCTCACACAGCCCCCACCCTTCAGGTGTGATGGCAGCAGGTACATCACTGCAGCTTGAAGCCCTCACCCCTCAGGCATGACGGTAGCAGGTGCAACACCAAAGCCCCCACCCCTAAGGTGTACGGCAGCAGGTGCAACACTGAAGCCCCCACCCCTCAGGTGGGACGACAGCAGGTGCATCACTGCAGCCCCACCCCTCAGGTGTGACGGCAGCAGGTGCAACACTGAAGTCCCTATCCCTCAGGTGTGATGGCAGGCAGTGAAGCACTGAAGTCACCACCCCTCAGGTGTGACGGCAGGCGGTGCAGCACTGAAACCCCACCCCCCACCCCTCAGCTGTGATGGCCACAGAGGCATCATTACAGTACTCATCCAACAATGCCATGTACCAAAGCTTATCTGTCAGAGCTCAGGCATGAATTAAGCCGAACCACCAGATGCCAAGGTGGACTCCGTCAGTTCAGTCCCTAACTAACATTTAAGCTGCTTGAATTGGTTTACTTGTACACAAAGTGCATCCAATTAAAAAAATCCACAAGTGATTGAGGATGCTAATGGAGTGATACACAATCTCTCCCAACTAATAAACAAATTCAGAATTACACCCACAGTAAATTGGGCACTTTCTGACTTGGTCTTCATGAAAATGGAGCCTCTTAGTTTTCATGTCAGAGCTCAAACTCATGAAAGGAGTTCTACTGGCAGAGGTGAAGCCACGGTCACTGTACAGATCGGGGCTTCATCTCTCCTAACCCCCCCCCCCGGCAGTCAACATAAATAAATTAATCTTTGTGCCTGATCACTAGTCCAGTGCACCTGGCATTTTAATTGACGGCGCTATTGGACATGATGCGCTCTTGCTCACAGCACTGCAAGCTGATGATGTTTCCATGCCTCTTCCTCAATAGGCAGAGTAATAGTGCCCTAGGCACACCCATGGGATTTATAAAAGGGCACTGGATATATAAACTTCAATCTCCATGCATAAGGGCACTATTGAGGAAGGGGCAAGGTCGTGTCAACAGTTCATGAGAGCACGGGATGCTCACGAGTGCCAAAATTAAAATGCAGCATGCACTGGAAAATTTACCAATTTGAGTGTCAGGTACAAAGATTATTTATTTAATCTAGTGCCTACAGAGGGACCAAGAGGTGAAGCCCCAATCTGTACAGCAGTATGTGGCTTCACCTCTGCTGGTAGTTCTCCTCTTAAGAACTCAATCGTCACGGCCGGCCTGGTGGCGCTGAGGGTTGAGGCGCTGGATGCCATACCTAGCACCATGCCCACTTCGGAAATGACTTGGGACATTGGAGGATCAGCAAGGGAGGGAAGGAATTGAGCATCTGGAGGACTGCTCTCACTTCCTGGGGTGGGCCTGCTCCACAGTGGCTCTGGGTGGAGACCATGGGCCCTACAGACAGCAGAGCTTGACGCTACATCAGGGGTGGAGTGGCGGCAGCCAGGCTGCACATAAATGCAGTGCTGGCATTGCACGTCTCTGCTCCAGGGGGAAACCGTGCAGAAAAAAATCCTGGTGGCCTACCAGAGGCAAAGGGGGCCTGGAGACCTGCCCACATCCCAACGCCAGACCTGCTTGCCTGGGGCTCAGCTCTACTGGCTTCAATGGCTGTCCCTCTAATCACAGATAGCCCAGTGGGGGGTGATCAGGGGGCTGGTCAAGCCAAGAAGCCGAGTGAAGTCAGCCCTGCAGGAGCCCAGCAGAGGAGGTTTCAGGCAGGGATTAGAGACAGAAAAGTTGAGTGGTACCCTGGAGAGATGCCCTAGGTCCCAGTGAATAAAGAAAGTAAAAAAAAAAAAAACTCGTCATCTCTGTAGTTCCCCAACCCAAGCAAACACGGACTGCACTGGCAACAAGGCGGTCCCACCACACCACCTAAGAGAACATACACCACAGGAAGTCTGAGGGAATGACACCTCCAGATACCCATGCACAGCCACGCAGGACCCAGCCTGAAAGGTAAGTACTTGGTTGGTGATTTTTATCAGCATCACCTGTGACAGTAGGTGGTGGGCCTGGTTGCGGTAGCGCAGGTTGCTGCGAATGCTCCCATCACCATCAGCTACTTCAAAATTGTCTCATCCGACAGTTTTGAAGGGCACAGATGAAACATGGTTGAGTGATGTGGTTTAATAAAGTTTTTTTTGTTCTAGTGTGTGTCTCTGTTCTTCTACACACAGACACAAACACAGACCACCCAAAAGTGACTTTTTTAAAATCATATTTACATTCAGGATAGAGACAGGGTGAAGCAGGTCCCAGAAGTACAACACAGTAAATGAAATACATTTTACAATTAAGAAGACGCATGCCCAGCAAACCGCCCCAAGACCACCAAACAACGTACCTTCCCTCTGCCCCAGGGGGGACTGGCTGGGTCACAGGCCAGGCCACAAAACATCTTGTTGAACCACACAATAATATGAAACTGCTGCATAAACACACATGTTGAAAAAATGGCTGTGCCAGTATGCCCATCCACCCACCCCTCCCTCCATCACCAGAGGCCAGAACCATTTTTTTCACGCATGTGTACCAGTCGGCCAAGCTCATCCCTCCACCGACCATCAATATATATGTGGGAAATAATGGTTCTGTGCCACTCTACCCATCCACCCCTCCCTCCCTCCTTCATCAGCAGATGCCAGGACCATTTTTTTGAGCATGTGTACCAGTCTGCCCAGCCCGTCCCTCCATCGACCATCAACGACCAACCACTGGAGCATGGCATGGACATAGCAGACTGGCATACATGTGGGAAAAAATGGTTCTGGTCCACTGTCCATCTACCCCTCCCTCCTCCATCACAAGAGGCCAGATTTTGAAAATATTACTATTATTTTTTATAATTAAGCATGCCAGCTCATTCCCTGCCCCTTTCCCATCTTCCCTCCCATGCTTTCCCATTCAAACAGCAGCATGAGTATCAAAATAAAATGAAAAATAAATAAATACAAACGTACCAGACTATGGCAGGTCCAGTCAGCAGCATAAAGAGGCAGAAAGGGCAGGTTAGGTCAGCACAGCACCACACCAGAACCACACTAAAGTGAAGGACACTCCCCACTCCACCCCACCAGCACGGCCACTCTCCCCACACCAAACCCACGGGCACTCTGCCCACCCCGGACCATCACAGGCCCTCTCCCCACCAGACAGACCTGCACAGCCCCTCTCCACACCCCCACTGACCTGCATGGCCACTTTCCCCACCCCGGCCCACCATCACTGCCACTCTCCCCATTCCAGCCCACCAGAACAGCCACTGTCACCACCCAACTCCACCATCATCATAGCAACCAGCCTCCCCACAGCCACTCTGTCCACCCAGACGAACCTGCATATCCCTCTCCACCCAGACGGATCTGCACAGCCGCCTTCTATACAGATGGACCTGCACGGCCCCTCTCTCAACCCCACTGAGCAGTTTGTTAAAGATAAAACCTAAGATGGCCACCAAGATATACACCCCCCAACTAAAACTGGCCAGCAAGCCTCTCTCCCCACACGCACACAAAAAAACAAGATACCAAAAACTTAATTTTTTTTAATTAAGCATTTCAGCTCATGTACATACACCCCTCCCCATCTTCCCTCCCTTGCATTTTCCCATTCAAACAGCAGTAGGGTTACCCCCCCCCAAAAAAAAAAAATTGGTAGGCCCTTAGAAAGGCAGTAGTTTTCCTGTGACAGCAGATGTCAAGGTAAGTCAGGCCAACAGAGCCAATCCCCTGCACCAGCATGGTGGTCAGTGAGCCCCACATCCAAGCATCCAGTTCTCAAAATGACTCAGCCAGCCAGCTACCCCCCACACACACACACACCAGTGCCCCATCCCTGGTCCTGGTATTGAGATAACCCCCCAACACACACACACACACACATGCCATAGTGCTCTGTCCCTATTCCTAGCAGTGAGCACTCCCCACAACACTGCTCCATCCACTGGCCACAAGTCAATGTCCAACCCCCAACCCCAGCACTCCTACCCCTCACAGCACCAACACCACCACCACCCCTGACCCCCATACCTGCAAGTCAGTGCCGCAGTGATGTACAGCAAGCAGCACACCCCTCCTCAGTCGCCCGCCGTCCAACAAATGCTGGGAGTGCACAGCCTATCTATAGGCAGCGTACTCCCAGTATCAGTCCAGCTCATGGACGCTGCCCTAATATTTCGGTTGGGTCCCCTGAAATATATTTTTTACATAATAAGTAGCTTGCACTCCTGTACACATCTGGTACTGTTTATGCATTTTATATCGCTCTAGCCTGCTCCAGGCACACACATTGCCTACACCATAAAAATGGACACCGAAGTTGACAGAGTCCCTTTAAATCATTTTTATTCCAGTGAACAAGGCCAGCTTCCCTGAAAATAATAGTGAGCACCTCTTCCCTAGCACAGGGGTAAGCACTGGCACACTAGCCAAATGCTGGCAGATTTTGTATTGGGCTAGTAAAATGTTCCTTTAACTTGCCCTGCAGGCAGTACGGCTGCTCTTCCACCCTAATCCACCAACACAGCTACACTCCCACCAGACCCACCAGCAAGGCCACTCTTCCCAACCCACCTGCACAGCCAGTCTCCCAACCCCACGCCATCTGCATGGCCACTCTCCCAACCCACGCCTCCTGCACAACCACTCTCCCAACCCCACACCACCAGCAAGGCCACTCTCCCAATCCCACACCCTATGCCACCTGCATGCCCCTCTCCACACCCGACCCAACAGTATGGCCCATCTCTCCACCCAGATGAACCAGCAAGGCCCATCTCCCCACTCCCATGGACCAGCATAAAACCCCTCTCCCCACCCAGACAGATCTGCAGGGCCCTCTCCCCACCCAGACGGACCAGCATAGCCCCTCTCCCCCACCTAGATGGACCAGCGCAGCCCTTCTCCCCACCCAGATGGACCAGCATGGCCCTTCTCCCCAGACAGACCAGAATGGCCCCTCTCCCCACCAAGACGGACCAGCATGGCCCCTCTCCCCACCCAGATAGACCAATGTAGCCCTTCTCACTCCCATAGACCAGCGCAGCCCCTCTCCCCACTCAGACCCAACAGCACGGCCCCTCTCCCCACTCAGACCCAACAGCACGGCCCCTCTCCCCACTCAGACCCAACAGCAAGGCCCCTCTCCCCACCCAGACCCACCACCGAGGCCCCTCTCCCCACCCAGAAGAACCAGCATGGCCCCACTCCCATTCCTGACGGACCTGCATGGCCCCTCTCCCCACCCTGACGGACCTACATGGCCCCTCTCCCCACCCAGATGAACCAGCATGGCCCCACTCCCCACACTGATGGACCTGCATGGCCCCTCTCCGCACACAGATGAACCAGCACAGCCCCTCTCCCCACTCAGACCCACCAGCACCCAGATGAACCATTGCGTGTATCCTCACCTCCACACCACCACAACCAGTGTCCCCATCCACTGCCAGTATCCCCATCCGACCTCACCACAACCAGTGTCCCCATCCACTGCCAGTATCCCCATCCAACCTCACGACAACCAGTGTCCCCATCCACTGCCAGTATCCCCATCCGACCTCACGACAACCAGTGTCGCTACAACAGGGCCAGTGTCCCCATCCCACTGCCAGTATCCCCACCCCACCAGCCAGTGTCCCCTTCCCATACCACAACGACCAGTGTCCCCACCTCACCAACCAGTGTCACCTCCCCACCAACACAGCTTGCCTCTACACCATTCCCCAAATAGACGCAGCCTCCTATGAGGTGTACACACACAAAAAGTTAATCTCAGGGAGAGAATCTAGAGGAATGGAGAGGAGCTAGAGGAGTGGAGAGGGACTCCCCGATCGTCAACACAAACATTTTTATTTTTCTGCAGGGTAGATGGAAAGGAAATCCTGTAGGAGAATAAAATAGAGACAGTTGTATGTACAAATGGGCACACATACATTTGGAGCAGAAACAAAACAAAACAAAACAAAACTCGGAATGGAGCAGAATAGAACCGAATGGCCTTGCATCCCCCGAAAAGGAGAGAGACAGAGAGAGATTGCAGCACAAAAGGCTCATCTGGCATTCGGTCCACTCGTGATACTCTCCCCGCGCCCGGTGTTGGGTCCACTTTTGCGCCGCCTCCCCAACCAACTAGTACTACCACCACACCGAACTTCGGGACTAAAAATGCCACTTAGAAAGGGACACACTTTACCGTAGTTGGTCGCGGTCTCTCGTGCTCAGTCTTCACACCAATCGGGACAGTAGAAATAAATCCAGACAGACATAAATTATATTTTGAATGTTAACAACTTAGGAACTTAAAAGAAACTTAGGAGGAGCAGAATTAACATTGTTTAACAGAGCGCTCGACCGTCCATTCACAGGCCCCAACCCACCTTACCTGACTAACAGTTTCACAAGACAAGAATCACAGTATAGCAGTTTTTATTTTTTATGCAAATGCAGACTTACTTGGAAGGCATCCCACCAGCTTTGCGAGCAAGCAACGGTCTATAGCGGAAAATTTGGCAGCAAAACAGGAATCAAAGGACAAAGCAAGAGAACGCACACTTGCTACCCAGCAATTTATAGCACTGTGCTCACGGAGACAATGAGAACAAGCGTTGTTTCCGTTTTTGGCGCCGTTTTCCGCCAGCCAATGAGATTTCCGCTTTTCCCCCCGTGTCACCGCATATGCGGTAAACCAGTGTCCCTGAATATACTGTTAGACCCTTACAGTAATTTCTACTGTATGTATGCAATTTCTGCACATTACCCAACATGCCTGAAGTTTAGACAACCTGTTCTTTGTCATAAATGTTTTTCACCTGCACTTTTATACACTATTTGGAAGCACCAAATGTTTTTATGTCATGTACTTCGATGAATCACTAATGTGCTCTGTATAGACATATGACATCAGTGATGGCGTATGAAGGAATTTTTGTTTAAATTCTATCCTCCCACAAGGCTATTCACCTCTGGCAAAACTTTGGCGGTGTAGCGAAATGTTAGATGGGGTTACAGGCCACCACGGTCATTCAGCCAGGGGCACCTGACACATTATGTTAAGTACTAGAAGTTTAACCAGGAAATTCCACTGTGTTGCTGCTTTGCTGTTTTAGCACAGAAAAAATAAGTTGGAGGCACGACAACATGAACTAGTGCATCCATTCTTTAGTTCACATGTCCTACTAACTGCAGTTGGGTGAGTGCTGTCCTTTTTCCTATTTACTAACTTTTTTTTGGTACTTGCACTGTAGTGCATGTGGCCAGAAAGCCACATGCACCAATGTAAGGTTACCTGCACTGCTCAAACAAATGGTAAAAAAAGGAAACTATAGAACTTTAACAAAGTACAAAGAAACATACTAAAATTGTAGGAAATATACAAACATTTTAATTATAACAATTGTAGTACTCTGTTGCACACACTGTATTTTTCCTGTCTAATTTGCCACTAAAATCAGAGATTTAAGGACAACTGTGCCACATAGATCATCCTCCCACCCTCACACACCTGTATTCCACACAAAAGCAGTACGCAATCTGTGCCAGAGATCTGTATGTAACCCCCCTGTTGGGGGCTTACCTGTACAGCTCCCGGAATGGCTCCTGTGTTTCCACCCCTATTTCTCTTTACCCGATCTTGCCCCGGTTCCTCCTGGTCCCCTGGTGTGTCCGCTGTTACCCTGCCAGTTCTCGCACTGATCTGGGCAAGAGCAGGGTCAGAAGAACTGTATCATGGAGCCGCCACCCGTATTTGGCACCTCGATGCTGGGCAATGCTCCGCGCATGTGCACAGGCACATTTTCACACACCCATTTTGGCGGCATTTGGATCCACCTCTCTGGGGGTCCTGGTCCTCCTGGGCACTAAGAGAGGACCGGAGACCTTGGGCAGACCGGGGAGATGGGAGGGAGAGAACGAGAGAAGTCTCTGTGAGCGCCAATCGTGCTTGGGGATTC
The DNA here is from genome assembly GCA_016271365.2 of Neoceratodus forsteri. Taxonomy (NCBI): domain Eukaryota; kingdom Metazoa; phylum Chordata; order Ceratodontiformes; family Ceratodontidae; genus Neoceratodus; species Neoceratodus forsteri. The sequence goes on along the minus strand of CM057458.1, from coordinate 1,397,242,333 downwards.
TGAGCTGCCTCATTAATATTCATGAGGCGGCTCATGCATAATTCAGGAGATGATGTCTGTCTAGTGCTGGGGCAAGTGTTTAGCACTTGCGACAGGCAGGAAAGATAAATATAAATATTAAAGAGTGTACTGGTGTGCCAGGGCCAGGAATGGGCCAAGTTTGGGAGATTTGCCAGCCCGGTGGCGCTGAGGGTTGAGGTGCTAGATGCCACACGTCGCGACATGCCGGTGACCAGAGTTCGGGAGCGAACTCGGGCGCCATGGGTTGGCAGCGGAGGGATCGGATTGAGCCCCCAGCGGGCTGCTCTCCTGTCCCAGGGGTGGGCATTGGGACGCCCGACGCTCCGGCGGCCACTGGTGGAGATCAGAGCCGCCACAGTAGCGTGGGCAGCACGTTACAGCATGCCAGATGTGGCAGGGTTGCCATGCTCCAAGCGTTAGGGGTGTACACGTAGGGGAGGAAGGGTCAGAAAAAGGAAACCCCCCGATCAGAGGGATAGACGACGGCACCTACCCTCCATGCCCAGTGCCAGATCTGACTCAGCCGGGGCCTCATCGCTCCTCCACCAGGGCCCCGCCCGCTTGCCAGAGTCTGCCTTACTAAGAAGCCCAAGGAAGGAGTCGGGCTACCCTCCCCAGGCGGGTTAAACCAGGAGTGCTGACAGTGGGGGGGGCCGGGGGAGAGGGCACTAGACGGTAGAGAGGATCTCAGGCAGGCAGGCACAGGATGCCTGAGAGTGTACCCCCAATCCGTCACTGGAGGAAAAGAGTTGACAACAACAACAAAAAAAAGTTTGGGAGATGTGAAAAATAAAACTGTACATGTTGGCTGAAATAGGGGTATAACATGGAAAAGTGTGTAAGTGGTAATGGGACTCTGTGTTGGCTGCCTAGGGACCTACTAAAATGGCAGAAGCGACTGCAAGAAGGTTAAATAAATGTATTAGAGAGTGCAGTCGCTTTGATGGGCACGGGGTGGCTACCAATCTGTGGGGAAACAAAAGTACATGGTTTAGCTGCACAAGGACACTTAAGTTGGGGCACTGTGTAATCTGTAGTGGGACTGTTTTTCAGCCGTGTTTTGCAGGCATGTGACATCTGCCAACCAAGCACAGTGCCAGGATTATCCAGGAGGATTCTGGGGCTTGTTGAACAGACTCTTGGGAAAAAAACTGGGGATTATTCTGGTGCCATTCTCTGCCACCAATGAGGCATTGAGGGAGCCTCATACATATTAATTTTCTCAAAGGACAGTGGCTCCAGCCAATGGGGAGCTGCCAAAAAGCTCCCAAAAGGAGAGAACTTTGAGATTCTGAGTCAGTCTAGGGAAAGCCCCTCCATGAGGAGGGGGGGTCTTGACCCTGTGAGAGAATGGGGTTGCAAGGTTGGGAGAGGGCCTACCTGGGTGCTGCCAGCTATCTGTCCCCCAGGGGCTGGGTATCTGCATTCCCCCATCTGAAGAAGAACTGGAGGACAATGTGCAGGCAGCTCTGTGGAGGAGAGCTGCAGGAGTTCTTAAGTTGAGGAGACAGATGCACCACAGCGGTGAGATGAAGCAAAGGTTGTGTAGGTTGTGTCCAGAGTCTGGAAAAAGGACAAAGGTTGCATTTGAGCCTGGGAAAACACTAGTACTTCATCTGCACCTTTTCGGTAAGACAAGTGAGAGGAAAGATGTGCTGATAAAACTGTGAAGAGAGAAAGCCTCTTCAGACCAGAGAATTGTTATGCACCTGCACGGTGAGAAAAGAGATTTTCAAAATGTTTTCTGAGACAGAGTTCTGGAATTGTGTGTGAGCCAGACCGAGAATGCAGCTGTGTTAAAGTTAAGAGACTGTGAAAGCAGCAAGACAAGTAGGTGCTTATATGGGGCGAGTGCCTGCTGTCTGCTCCTGAGATACAGCAAGAAAAAGGACTGTTGTGGTAACCCTGGAGTCTGGGAGACAGGGGAAGTAACAGACTGCTTGGCTATACACCGTAGCAGGGTATCGAGGAACAGGGTAAAATGATCTGAAAGTTCCATCCTGAATCAAGGGCCAGGTGAGGAACTCGCTAACCCTCACCAAGTGGGGTCTGCTGGCTGCAGGGGGCCACAGGTCTTGTACCCAAGTGCTAGGGTGCTCTGACCTGTGAGGGAGCCAGTCCATGGGGCCACTCCCAGGTCTGGATCCTCTGTGGCTGGTAGGCTCTGCATCTGTGCTCTGCAACAGGCCCGTAATAGGCTGAAGGGGACAAGCTGCAAGACCTTCAATCAAGCCTGAAGATCCAGGCAGCCGTTTCCTTGCCCCTTCAAATTCAAGCATCATGCCCCGTTCTGCAAGTGCTGTTTCCATCCACCCCAGGACTTCAGACATCTGTGCCATCCAAGGACTGATTCTCTAGAACCGTAATGGCAGGAATCGCCCTGCAACATCCTAGAGACTATTAATAGTTATTGTTCAAGTATGCTCACTGGCATAAAAAGCTAGTACAGTTAGTCCAGAGAAAGGAATGTAAAAACAGAAATTTGGGTACCTGTAAATTTTCTTTCTCCGACGGCTGGTCTCCGGGCTTCCTTACTCCTGGGCTGTTCCTCCTGATGTCAGTGTCAGGCAGGTCCAAAACTGTGCGGGGTTATAACAAGCCCTCCACATCCGGAGATCTTCAGTCATTTCCAGTGCAGTTCCCCTGAGGCAATACTATGAGAACTAGGAAACAAAGAACATAAACAGTTACGGCATAAGGGCCCGGAGGCCCACCAACTATATACATTCTGGGAGGGCATCCGAAGCCCGGAGACCAGCCATCGGAGAAAGAAAATTTACAGGTACCCAAATTTCTGTTTCTCTCTCCTGGGCTGGTCTCCGGGCTTCCTTACTCCTGGGATATCCAAAAGCAGTGCATCCCTAGATATCCCGGGTGGGAAGAATGTTAAGTATTCTTAGGGTTCCACCACCGTCTGAAGCACTCGGAGGCCAAAAGATGCTTCCGCCGAGGACATGACATCCAGTTTGTAGAATTTAGTAAAAGTATGAATGGATGACCACGTGGCTGCTCTGCATAAGTCTGCTGGATATGCTTCTCTGAAGTTTGCTCATGACGTGGCCACCGCTCTGGTGGAATGGGCTCTCACTGGACCAGGCAGAGATACTCCCACCTTGTCATACGCCATGGTGATTACTGATCTAATCCATCTGGCTATAGAGTCTTTTGATGCTTTTTTACCCATATTTTGGCATGCAGTCAAAATAAACAAGCTTGATGTTTTGCGAAAAGCGTCTGTTCTCTTAATATAGATTCTGATTGCTCTCCTCGGATCTAGAGTGTGAAACTCTCTTTCCTTTTCATTTTTCGGGTGAGGGCAGAAAGAAGGAAATATGAGCTCTTGGTTACAGTGGAAGAGAGACAACCTTCGACAAAAAACCTGGATCCGTCCTGAGTACCACCGAATCCGGATGAAAAACTGTGTAGGGCTCTTTGGTTGACAGCACCCCCAGTTCACTGATTCTCCTGGCTGACGTAATGGCCACCAGAACAACCACCTTCACTGTAAGATGCATGACTGATGCTTCCTTCAAAGGCTCGAATGGTGCTTTTGTTAGGGCCTTGAGGACCAGATTAAGTTTCCAAGGTGGTACAGTTGGCTTAATTGGGGGGTGTTTTAACATTGCTGCCCTTAAAAACCTCTGACATGAGGGTGAGACCCAAGCATATCCCCTGAGTAGGCGAACAAAAGCACCCCCAGTGCCGAAACTTGAACTTGTAAGGTGGCTGGATGCAACCCCTTCTCGAATCCCTCGTGGAGAAATTGTAAAAGCACTGGGAGAGTTATTGGATGATCCTGTACATCTCTGGAGCGGATCCAGAATAAGAATCTTCTCCATATCCTATAATACACCCTGGAGGATGAGGCGCGTCGGGAGCTGACCATCATTTCAATAACTGAAGCAGTGTAACCTAACTCTTTGAAAGTTTCCCGCTCAATTTCCAAGCCAAGAGGGATAGATTGCGCAGACTGTGGTGCATGACCAGACCCTGATATAGAAGGTCTGAGGTGAGCTGGAAAACGAAAGGTTGTGCCTTTGACAGCTGAATGAGTAGAGGGAACCAGGGGCGGCGTGGCCACCTGGGACAGACTAGGATCATTTCCGCCTTGTCTCTGGCCACTTTGTGCAGGACCCTGGAGAGAAGTGGGATTGGAGGAAAAGCGTACAGGAGGCAGAGGCAACCCCAGTTTAGGGAGAAGGTGTCCTGAGCTAATGCTAGATCGTCTCTGGCTAGGGAGCAGAACTGCTGAGTCTTTGAGTTTTGTCAGCATGCAAACAGATTCACTTGTGGATTGCCCCACCTCTGTACGAGGAGCTGGAAGGCAGCGTCCTTCAGTTCCCACTCTCCCGGGAGAACGTCCTTGCTGCTTAGCCAGTCTGCTGTGATACTTTCCTGACCTGGTATGTACATTGCTCTTTTGCTTGCCAGGTGCTTTTCTGCCCAGCGAAAGAAGAGAAGAGATTCCCGAAGCATTTTTAGCTTCTTGTGCTGCCCTGATGGTTTATGTAGGCCATTGCTGTTCGATTGTTTGTTAGAATCAACACATCCCTGTTGCGCATCTGCTGATGGAAGTGCAGCAGGGCTAGACGAACTGCCCTCATCTCTAGGACATTTATGCCATAGCTCGATTCCATCAGGGACCACTTTCCTTAGGTTGACATCTGTTGTAGGTGAGCCCCCCAACCCCCAAGGCTTGCATCTGTCATGATTCTTGTTTGATGTGGATGGCCTAGGTCTCGACCTCTCATCACATTTTTTCTCCGAGACCACCATGCAAGGCTGCTTTTTACCTGCTGTGACACTGGGATGAGGTGGAGCCGACTGTGCCTGGACTGGGACCACAGCTTGAGCAGGTGCATCTGAATGGGCCGCATGTGCACCAGAGCCCATGGGACTGAGTCTGCCGGTGACACTAGTGTCCCGGTTAGTTGTAAAAAGGACTGAGCCGGCAGTTGATTGTTCCTTTGGAATTTGCTGACGAGTGTTAACAGGTCCCTGAACTTTGAGTGTGGGGGATACCTTGTTGACCTGCGTCCTGAATTCCGCTCCCAGGTGGTTCAGGCTCTGACTTGGAATTAGGGAATTCTTCTTCCAGTTGATTAGAAAACCATGAGCCGTGAGGCACTGGACTACATCCGCCACTGCCTGTATGAAAAAATGACTCACCTTAGTAATGTTGTTTCTTCTAATGGAGTCTTGCTGTATTCTAACAATAGCAGTGAGTCCCAACCTTCGAACTGCCCCGGAGATTAAAGAGTTAACTTTCCATGCCAGGCATGGAACGCTGAGCTCGAGCTCGGTTGAGACTCTGTCTGTTGCTGTTTGAACTCAAACCGTCAGATTTTTACGAGCTAAACTCACTGAGGTCCGGTGTAGAAGCTGTAAACCTACACTAGCCAACTGGCTACTAACATAATAACAAATTTTTTGGTCGCAAAACAAAGACTCAAGTCAGGAGACCCAAAAAATGAAATAACACAACACCCACTCACCCAAAGAAAGGGTGATAAAAAACGTGAGGCACCTCCTGAGTGCCAACACTGCCACTGCCCACCCAGATCCCAAAAACAGAGGTTCTGAGAGGGGAAGGCGGGGGGGGGAGGTCAGAATACAGCAAGACTCCATTAGAAGAAACATTACTAAGGTGAGTAGTTTTTTCTTCAACCAACATGAAGTCTTGCTGTATTCTGACAATAGCACACTACCAAGCAGTACCTCCATGGAGGAGGGACAGAACCTACTTAGGAAATAGGCTCTGAAGCACAGCTGTGCCAAACCGAGCATCACTCCTAGCCTGGATATCCAGGGAGTAATGCTTGGTAAAAGTGTGAACTGTTTTCCAGGTAGCTGCTTGACATATCTCTAAGATAGAATATCCTGGCAGCAGCCAGGCAGGCAGTTGTACCTCTGGTAGAGTGAGCCCTCAGGCCTGAGGGTGGAACCTTACCTAATTTTCATAGCAAAATTGGATGCAAGAGACAATCCACCTGGCAATGGATCTTTTAGTGGCAGGTTTTCCTTCGCCAACCTCACCATAAGTAAAGAACAGTTGGAAGGAGTCAAACCTATGACCCTTGGTACGCTCTATATAGTAGCCAAGGGCTCTTTTCACATCTAGACTGTGCAGCCTCCTCTCACCAGAGGAGGAATGGTCAGTGAAGTACACAGGAAGAGACATAGATTTGTTAAGGTGAAAGTCTGAAACCACCTTAGGCAAAAACTTCCTGTTAGTCCTGAGGACCACCTTATTCCTATGGAAGGAAATAAAGTCAGGCTCCACTGACAGGGCCTGTAGCTCACTTATGCGCCTGGCAGAAGTGATGGCCACCAGAAACACAGTTTTCCAAGTCAAGTACTTAAGCTCTGCTGAGGACAAAGGCTCAAAAGGGGGTTGCATAAGCTGAGCAATGCAAACGTTAAGATCCCAAGCAGGGCAGGATCCCTGAATGGAGGATTGGTATGAAGCAATCCTTGAAAACTTGGAGAAAACAGGGTGAGCTGAAAAGAAGAGGGCTTACCTGCTGAAATGAAAGCAGAAACAGCTGCCAGATGCACCCTTAGTGTAGCTGGTCTGAGACCCAAGCTATTCAGATGGACCATATAGTCAAGGACTGTGGGCAGATCAGCAGACTCTGGGGAAATATGCTTCCCAGAGCACCATATGGAAAATCTTTTCCACTTGGAATTATAAGTAGTTCTGGTGGAAGGCTTCCTAGAAGCCTTCAGAATATCCATAACACCTTGGGAGAGGTGTAAATCAGCAAGCTCTAACTCTTCAAGAGCCAGGCCTTGAAATTGAGAGATTTGAGATTCGGGTACCAAACCCTCCCCTGAGCACAGGTTAACAGGTTGTAATTCCTGGGAAGAACCAGGGGAAGATGGACTGTTAAGGACAATAGGAGAGGATACCAGGGCTGTCTGGCCCAGTCTGGAGCAATCAGGATCACTTTGCAGGGTTTAGACCCGATTTTGACTAGCACTTTGAACAGGGTGGGGGGGGAAGCATACAGGAACTTCCCTTCCCAATTGAGAACTAAGGCATCCAGGGGGACTGAGCCCAACACTGGGGGCCTGCAGCAAAAAAGGGGAAGTTGGTCATTGTCTGGGGCCGCAAAAAGATCTATCTGTGGGGTGCCCCATCTGGAGAATATCACCTCCAAGACCAGGGGATCCAGTGAGCATTCGTGATGGCCCTGAGATATCCTGCTGAGAGTATCTGCCAGGACATTGTCCTTGCCTGGGAGGTGTACTGCTGTGAGGGAGGTGTTCAGGGAATAAGCCAGAGCCCACAACTTCATTGCTTCTGTGCATAAGGCCGTACACCGAGTGCCTCCTTGTTTGTTGATGTACCACATTGTGGTGGTATTGTCTGTTCTGATCTGAATAACTTTGTTCTGAACAGACTTGGAAAAAACTTGAAGTGCTAGAAATACTGCTCTGAGTTCCAACAGATTGATGTGAAGCAGAGATTCCTGAGAGGACCACAACCCCTGGGTGGTCAGGTCGCCGAAGTGAGCCCCCCAACCCAAGAGGGAGGCATCTGTAGTAAGGATTAAAGAGTGTGACTGAGTGACAAAGGGAACTCCTTGTCTCAGATTGTTCTGATCCTGCCACCACTGCGAGTCACTGGGATCAGTTTGGTCAGAGGATCCTTTTTCTTCGACCAAAAGGCTCTCAAATGGAACTGAATGTCCCTCATCTGAAATCTTGCTCCTTGCACCACTGCTGTAGAAGCAGCCATGTGCCCCAGGAGCTGCAGAAAATACCTTGCTGGTCGAGACACCTGTAGGGTGAATGAGGAGGCCAGAGTGATAAGGGTCCTTGCCCTGTCCAGGGGAAGGAAGGCTCTGGCCCTTTCTGTATCTAGCTCAGCACCTATGAAGGTGAGGAGCTGAACAGGCTCTAGAACTGACTTTGAAAGATTCAGAAGGAAACCCAGAGAGGTGAGCAGTTGCTGAGTTATCTGTAGGTGTAACTTGACTTGGTCTGGGGACTGGCCTACTATGAGCCAGTCCTCCAGGTATGGGAAGATGGCAATCCTTTGCCTTCTTAGAGAAGCAACTACTACTGCCAGGCATTTGTGAACACCCTTGGAGCAGAGGTTAGACCGAGGGCATTGCTCTGAACTGGTAATGGCCTGAGGGCAGCTCTAACCTGAGGTACTTGATGGGAGCTTCTGATGAGAATATGGAAATAGGCATCCTTGAGATCCAGGGAAACTAGCCAGTCCCCTGGCCTTAGAGAGGGTAGAATTATTCCCAGAGTCACCATTTTGAATTTTGGCTTTAAAAGGTGCTTGTTTAAATATCTGAGAGCCAGGATGGGCCGCCATGCTCCTGTCTTTTTTGGGGTAAGGAAGTACCTGGAGTACAATCCTTTGCCTCTGAGAGCCAGGAGGGAAGAGACCTCTGCCTCTACGGCAAGTGCCTCTGAGGGATTTGCAGATGGAAAAGATCTGGTTCTCAGCTTTGGAAATTTTTTGAAGCTGAGAACCAGTCCCTGGCTTACTACTTCCAGGACCCACTTGTTTGATGTTAGAGACTTCCAGTCCTGGACAAAGTAAGCCAGTTTGCCCCCTACAGGTGGTGGAGAATTGGCCCTGGCAACCCATCAGGGTGCCTGTTTGGCAGGGGGTTTTGACTGAGGGATGGAAGCAGGTCTGCTTGTACCCCTTCTGCCTCTCCCTCTAAAGAACCCCCTCTGAGCATAGGCAGAAGAGGAGGCCTGGGCTTGGTAGAAAGGCCTATGAAAAGGCCTGCCCCTGCCCCTGGGATGCTGCCTTTGAGGAGTGGCCTGCCTTTCCTTGGCCTGGGCACTCCTATAGGTGGTCCTATATTCGTCCATTTTCTTCATGCAATTCTCTGTTTGCTCCCCCAAACAGAGAATTACCCACAACAGGAAAATCCATGGCCTTAGTCTGGGTATCCTGTGACAGGCTAGTACATCTGAGCCAAGCCATTCTACGAAGTGCCACAGATGTAGCCATGACGATGACATCATTGGAGTCCACTGCAGCATGGAATTGCACCTTGGATGCCTCAATACCATTAGCAGCCACCTGCTCCAGCTCCTTGGCAAGCTGGCCAGGGACCTGTTTTGCTAAAGCCATGACAGTGTCCCATCTGGATTTCTGATACCTAGCAGTATAGGCCATATAGTTGGCCTGTCTGAGTCCCAAGGATGCTGCCATGTACTGTTTCTTTGCCATGGCATCAATCCTCCTGGAGTCCTTGTCTGGGGGTGTGAAGCCAAGGGAATGTTTGCCTTATCACAGGCTGCAGCCTGCACTACCCCAACATGGCTGCATTGTTGTGTAAGGAACTCCATATCTGAGCCTGACAATGTATACCTCTTGTCCATTCTTTTATCCACAGGAGGTACAGTGTTAGGAGTCTTTAAAATCTTAAATGTCTGTTTCCCAAATGATTTGTGTAAGGGAATAGACAGCCTCCTAGACTCTGGGATATCCATCATTTCCACATAGTCAGGCTCCTCCTGGTCATCCACAGCTTCTTCCATAGGAAGCTGGAGGGTTTCAGCCACTTTTTTATAAAACATGAAATGGGAGGGGGACTCAGAAGCCTAGGAGGAGACACTCCTGAAGGTCTGTCTGGGGAGATGTCCGGGTCAATGGGCATATCCAGACTTTCAAAACCACATTCACTTTCCTCCACTCCTCTTCCTCCTCCTCCGGTTCATAATATTCCTCTAAATCATAATCTTGAACCGTGGAACTGGTCAACCGAGCGCCTCTGACGGTGCCGTTCGGTCGTAAACCGGGAAAAGCGACTGCACAATTTTTATCATGGCTATTTTTTCAGCAGTTGGAGAAGAAAGTTTTGGATCCACACCAGCTGATTTTTCCTTTCTTGTTCTCTTAACTGGAACCGACTCCTCAGAATCGGATCTCCTTTTGCCCGAAGAAGTCTCGCCCTGGTAAGAGGGCACTCCTTCTGGTTCGGTTTGAACTGAACCAGGCTGGCCATCCGGTTCAGCAGACTTTTTGGCCTCCCTTTCCCTGAGCCTACCAACTCTTTTTTCTAGGGTAGCTGCAGGAACATTTTTACAAATCTGGCAGTCTGCATTGAGGTGGTCAAACCCCAGACAATAAACACAGGTGGTGTGGGGATCAGCCTTAGCAAAGACTTCCCCACACACACTACAGTGTTGAAACCCAGTGGGCCCGGTTTTCTTTTGGGTTTCTCAGACACTGCACACCTGGCAACTGGGCTTTAATGCCAAAAGTGCAAGGTGCTGCATTTTGGGATGAAGAACCCAAGGAGGAGTTACCAGCTAGGGGGAGTGCAGCTAGCCCAGACAGAGGAGGAGAAGGATCTGGGTGTGCTCATTACAGGGTCAATGAACAACTCGGCACAATGTAGGAAGGCAGCTGCAAAGGCCAACAAAATGCTGGGTTGTATTGCAAGGGGTTTATCCTCGAGGAGGTGATTCTGCCACTGTACAGGTCATTAGTTAGACCACACCTGGAGTACTGCATGCAGTACTGGCGTCCGTATCTAAAGAGGGACATTAAGTCACTGGAGAGGGTGCAGCGCAGAGCGACAAAGATGATCAAGGGGCTGGGGGACTTATCATACGAGAGGAGGTTGAAGGAGTTGAACATGTACTCACTGGAGGAGAGGAGAGACAGGGGTGACATGACTGAAACCTTTAAATACATGAAAGGAATAAACAAGACGGGTACAGAGGGGCTGTTCAAAGTAAGGGAGGGGAGGGCCACCAGGGGCCATGATATGAGACTGGAGCAAGGAAGGTTCAGGAGGGAGATGAGGAGACACTTTTTTACAGAGAGGGTGGTGGCTGGGTGGAATGAGTTACCTGCTGAAGTGGTATGCAGTAGAACAGTGGACTGCTTCAAACGAGGATGGGACAGGACAACAGGGAGGGTTAATGAAGGGGAAGGGTGGAAGGGAGGGGCAGCTGCAGAATAAGGGGTGCTAGCTGCACATTCGAGCAGACTTGATAGACCTCTAGGCCTGTATCTGCTGGCAAATTTCATATGTTCGTACATTGTGCCAGTCCTAACCAAACTTACCCTTTTAATGGCAATCCGCCAGGCAAGACCCTCTTATTGGTTCCTGACCGTGTCATGGGTCGTGGAAAAAACCGTAATAAAATCCGTTTTTTTTTTAGAACCGATAAGAACCGGTAACCACACTCTAAAAGTTCAGATAAAGATTTTTTAGCAACTTGATCGTCTCAAACCGAACCGATGAACCGTTTACAAGTTCCACACAGAATAGAAAATAATATAAACCTATCTAGTACTCACAAATACCACAGACAGAGACTGAACCGATAGGTTGCGGTTTAAAGTCGATTCGAAAACCGAAAAGCGGTACTTTAACGACAAATTGAACCGAGCAGAAGGAGAAATCTCCGGAGCAACTGTTCAGTGAGGCGGAGTAAAGAATCTGACGGTTTGAGTTCAAACAGCAACAGACAGAGTCTCAACCGAGCTCGAGCTCAGCGTTCCATGCCTGGCATGGAAAGTAAACTCTTTCATCTCCGGGGCAGTTCGAAGGTTGGGACTCACTGCTATTGTCAGAATACAGCAAGACTTCATGTTGTTTGAACACCTGGTTGAGCTGTGGAGCCTTGATGAGGATGTTGTCCAGATAAGGGAATAGCTGGATCCCCGGTTCCACAGGTGGGCTATTACTGCTACCAGGACCTTCGAGAAGGTTCTTGAGGCTGAGGACAGTCTGAACGGGAGAGTCTTGAATTGGAAGTGACGGTTGCCCAGCTTGAACCTCAGATATTGCCTGTGCCTGCTGTGAATCGGAATATGTAGATAGGCATCCTGCAGGTCGATGGATGCTAGAAAGTCTCCTTGCAGCACTTCCTTGGCAACTGAGGCCAATGTTTCCATCTTGAATGGACTGCTGCGCACAAAGCGGTTTAGGAATTTGAGGTCAAAGACTGGTCTGTGACCTCCTGTGCACTTGGGCACAACGAAAAACAAGGAGTAGACCCCCCGGTTGAGCTCTGTGGGGGGGAACCTGTTCGATAGCCCCGGCTTGCAGAAGATCCATGATGGCCTGCAATGTGGCTTGTCTTTTGGACGAGTTGTTTGAAAAAGTAGAGGGCACAACATGAGGTAATGGGGGCTTGGACTCGAATTCTATTAAGTATCCCTGGCGGATAATGTCTAACACCCATCTGTCAGACGTTGTTTGGACCCATTCCTCGGGAAAATCTGAAAGTCTGCCCCCTACTCGAGGATGAGCCCGCATTTCCTCATTGTGTTTTCTTGTTGCTGTTTCCGGTGTCTCTGGGATTTCCCCCTCCACCTGATCCACCTCCCCTTAAAGTCTGCTGGTGTCGGGAGAACCATGGCCTTTTTCCTGAAGAAATGGGATTCTGTCCCTTGTTGTAACCTCAGTCACGAAAATTACACCTTGTACCTGAAGGCCAGGATTGCCCCGGCTCCTAGACTGGGGCATATGCACCTCTGCTGTTTCACTTGATTCCTTCACCGCCTCCTTCAGCGCAGCCCCGAACAGGAGGCTGCCCTCGTATGGTGCATTCACCAAATGGCTCTTTGAGGAAGCATCCGCGTGCCATGCCTGGAGCCACAGGTTGCGTCCAGCAGAGGTTTGGTAAAACATGGTCCATGCAGCACATTGGACCACCTCTTCTGATACATTCGCTGCATAGGCGGAGGCCAATACCATTAACTGTAGCTGTTGGATAATGGGGGAGTTCTTTTCTGGATCCTCTGTGACCTGAAAAGCTAAATCCGATGCCCAAGATAAGGCGGCTGTGGCGGAGAAGAAAAAATTACTCACCTTAGTAATTGCTTTTCTTCTCATGGAGTCTTGCTATATTAGGACTTATTGCAGTTAGCCACTGCACTTGAACTGCCCCGGAGAGGAAAGAGTTAACTCCAGAGAATCTGGAGTTCTAAAGCGCGAGGGCGCTATACCAAAGCTCTATCTGGGCAGTTTCAAATGAAACTGTCAGATCTTTACGAAGCTAACACTAAGCAACAAGTCTGTGTGGAAAGCTCTACACTAGCCAAATGGCTACCTACTAGTAGTAATAACAACAATATAAACAACAATAGGAACAACAATAACAATAATAAGAATGAATAATGGTATTATTAGTTTTCACCCTGACAAGCACTATTAGGAACCCCCTTCCCCCAAAGACTCAAGTCCAGGAAGGGGGCCAACAAATCACTCAACACAGAAAACCCTAGTTCCCTAACCCTAAATAAAAGAGGGTGAAGGGAAGAACTACAATGGCATGACACAGTGCTTGCACTAATTTGCCACCCCCACCCCAGTAGAAGTTCTGAGAGGGGCAGGTTGGGGGGGTGGTCCTAATATAGCAAGACTCCATGAGAAGAAAAGCAATTACTAAGGTGAGTAATTTTTTCTTCAAACACCATGAAGTCTTGCTATATTAGGACTTATTGCAGATTACACAGCAGTACCTCCATGGAGGAGGGTCAGAACCTACTTAGGAAATAGGCTCTGAAGCACAGCTGTGCCAAAAACGAGCATCTCTCCTGGACAGAAATCCAGGGAATAATACTTGGTAAAAGTGTGAACTGTCTTCCAAGTAACAGCTCGACAGATTTCCAGAATGGGAATATCTCTAGCAGCCGCTAGATATGCAGCTGTACACCTGGTGGAGTGAGCCCTCAGTCCTGAGGGGGGCTCTCCTACCTAGTCTTTGATAACAAAAATGGATACAAGAGACAATCCACCTTGCAATTGTCCTCTTAGTGGCAGGTTCCCTTTGCCAACCTCGCCCTAGGTAAGGAAGAGTTGGAGGGATTCGAACCTGTGACCCTTGGTGCGTTACAAATAGTAGCAGAAGGCTCTTTTGACGTCCAAGCTGTGCAGTCTCCTCTCACCTGAGGAAGAATGCTCAGTGAAAAATCCTGGGAGAGAGATGGGTTGGTTCAGGTGGAAACCTGAAACCACTTAAGGACAAACCCTGTGTTAGTCCTAGGGACTGTCTTATCCCTGTGGGAGAAAAATCTTCTTCCACTGCCAGGGCCTGTAGTTCACTTATGCGTCTGGCAGAAGTGAAACCACCAGAAAAAAACATTTTCCAAGTGAGAAGCTTGAGCTCTGCTGGGGACAGAGGTCCAAAGGGGTTTGCATTAACTGAGCAATGCAAACATTCAGGCTCCATGCAGGAGCTGGTTCCCGAAAAAGGAGGGTTGGTGTGAAGCAACCCCTTAAAAACTTGGAAAACACAGGTTGAGAAGAAAAGGAAGCAGGCTTCCCTGCTTGCAGAAAAACAGACAGCGCTGCCAGAGGAACCCTTAAGGTAGCTGGCCCCAAGACCTAAGGAATTTAAAATGGACCAAAAGTCAGAAAATGGGCAGATAAGCAGACTGTGGTATAATCTGCTTCTCAGCGCACCAGACTGAAAACCTGTTCCACTTAGAATTGTAAGTGGCCCCAGTGAAAAAGCTTCCTTGAAGCCTTTAAAATATCCATGACACCTTGAAAAGGTGTAAATCAGCAAATTCTAACTCCTCAAGAGCTGCCTTGAGAAGGAGGAATTTGAGGTTCAGATACCACACTCTCCCTTGTGCAAAGGCCAGTAAGTCGTGGACTCTGGGCAAGCTCAGGGTAGGGTGGACTGTCAAGGACAGAGACAATGGGTACCAGGGCTGTCTGGCCCAGTTTGGAACAATCAGAATCGCTTTGCAGGGCTGAGATCTGATTTTTACTAGTACCCTGAAAGAAAGGGAAAAAGGAGGAAAGGTGTACAGAAACTTCCCTTTCCAATCCAAGTGAAAAGCGTCCAGGGGGGCTGATCCCAGCACTGGAGGCCTCAACAGAACAGAGAAAGTTAGTGGTTATCTGGGGCTGCGAAAAGATCTATCTGAAAATGAGCCCCATCTGGCAAGGACTGAACCCAGCACCTGAGGATTCAGAGCCCAATCGTGATGGCCCTGAGAATCCTGCTGAGGGCATCTGCCAGGGCACTGTCCTTCCCTGGGAGGTGAACTGCTATCAGGGAGGTGTTCAGGGTAAGCCAGAGACCACCACTTCATTGCTTCGAGTGCACAAGACTGATGACCAGTGCCCCCTGCCTGTTGATGTACCACATTATTGTGGTGTTGTCTGTCCTGACTTGAACTACCTTGTTCTGGACAGAAGCTGAAACTCCTAAGAGCTAGAAGACAGCTCTGAGTTCCAAAAATTGATGTGGAGCAGAGATTCCTAGGGAGACCACACTCCCCTCGTGGACAGGTCGCCTAAGCGAGCTCCTCACCCTAACACAGGAGCATCCGTGGTGAGGGAATGAGGAGGACCCTAGTTTTAGATTGCTTTGATCCTGCCACCAGTGTAGGGCCAGGATCAGGGATTGGGTCACTAGGAACCAATTTGGAAAGGGAATCCTCCTTTGGGACCAATAGGCCTCAGATGGAACTAAATGTCCCTCATCTGGAATCTTGCTCCCTGCACTACAGCTGTGGAAGCAGCCATGTGCCCTAGTAGTTGCAGCAAATGCTATGCTGGTCAAGAGACTACTTGAAGTAATGGAAGATGCCAGGGCAAAGAGACTGCCTACCCTTTCAGAGGAGGAAATGCCCTGGCTAACTTTGTGTTAAACTCTGCCCCTATGAAAGTTAGTACCTGAACTGGTTCGAGAACTGACTTGGGTAAATTCAGCAGGAATCCCAGAAAGGTGAGAAGCTGCTGGGTGACTTGCAAGTGGGATTTTACTTGATCTGGAGACTGACCCACTAAGAGCCAGTCATCCAGGAAGGAAACAAAGCAATCCTTGCCTTCTTAAAGAGCCACTACCACAGCTAGAATTTCAATACCCTGGCGCAGAGGTAAGGCCGAAGGGCATTGCCCTGAACTGGTAGTGGCCTGAGGGTAACCTGAGGTACTTTCGGTGAGAAGGCCTGATCAAAACATGAAAAATAGGCATCCTTGAGGTCCAGGAAAGCTAGCCAGTCCCCTGGCCTCAGCCAGAGTTAACATTTTAACTTTGTTTTCAAAAGATGCTTGTTCAGGAATACCTTAAATATGAGATGGGCCGCCAATCTCCTGCCTTCTATAGGTAAGAAAGTATCATGAGTACAGCCCCTTGCCCGGTGGCAAGGAGGGACCCTTCTACTGCTTTGCAGTTCAGAGGAAAAAACCTCTGCTCCCAAAGCAAGGGATTCAAGGATTTGCAGGTGGACCTGTCTGGCTCTCATCTTTGGAAACTGTTTGAAGCTGAGAACCAGACCTATTACTTCCAGAACCCACTTGTCCGAGTTAGGGACACCCAATTCTGGCTGAAATAAAACCAACCTGCCCACTGGTATAGGAGAATCGCCCTGGGCACCCCATCAGGGTGCCTGCTTATACAACAGTCTTAGGCTAGGGAGGGGCGGTTTACTTGTGCCCGTCTATCTCCGCTCTGAAGAGACCCCTCTGGCGAAAGCAGAGGAGGCCTGAGCCTCTACCTGGGCACTTTTGTAGGTAATCATCCCTGTTTTCATATAGCTTTCTGTTTGTTCCTCAAACAGAAATTACCACAACAAGAAACAAATCCATAGACTTTGACAGAGTATCTTGGGACAGATTAGTGCATCTGAGCCATGCCAACCTACGGAAAGCTACAGAAGTGGTCATGACCCTAGAGAAAACAAGATTAACACCAACAGCAGTATGAACTTGAACTAGAGGCTTCAGTGCCATTAGCAGCCACCTGTTTCCAACCGCTAGCCAGCTGGCCATGGGCCTGCTTGGCTAACTGCACTTCATGCCCCACCTAGATTTCGAAATCTAGCCACATAAGCCATACAACTTGCCTGTCTGAGTCCACAGAAGCTGCCATATACTGTTTTTCTTGTCATGGCATCAATCCTCCTGGAATCCTATTCAGGAGGATGTGAGGCCAGGGAACTAGCCTTGACACAGGCTGCAGCTTGTACCACACCTACATGACTACACTGCTCAGTGAGGAAGTCTGTAACAGAGCCTGATGAAATACAACTTCTGTCCATTTTTTATCTTACAGGAGGGACAGAAAGAGGAATCTTATAAAATCTTTGTTGTTTACTTCCTAAATGACTTATGCAAAGGAAAGACAACCTCTAGCCCATCATTCCTACATAATCAGGCTCCCCTTTACTCATCCATAGCCTCCTCTAAAGGAAGCTGGGGGGATTCTGCAAGCTTTTTGTAAAACATAAACTGAGAAAAGGACTCAGACAGAAAAGGAGGAGATTCTAAAAGTCTGTCTGGAGAAAATGTCCGCTTAAGTGGGCACGTCCAGACCCTACCAGCCACACATGTATTGATCAAATTTCCTCCTCCCACTCCTGTGGTTCATAACAATTCCTCAACATCATAAACCTGAACCACTGGAACTGAACAAGCCACCTTTTACCAACTGTAGATGGTTCGACAGGACCTAGAAACAGTGACTGGACAATCTGTATGGCTTAACTACTTCTGCAGCAGTTGGAGAGACAATCTTGGACTCCAAACCTACTGATTTCTCTGTCATATTCATTTTTTTTTTTTTTTTTTTTTATACTGGTTCCTCTGAACCATCCTTTTGCCCGAGGAAGTCTAGCCCTGGTCAGAGGGCACTCCCTCTGGTCCAGTGGGTACTGGACCGGGCTGGCCATCCGGGTCAGCGGACTTTTGGCCAAGTTCCCTGAGCCGCCCTATCTCTTTTCAGGGTGGCTGCAGAGAAATTTTAAACACCTGGCAGTCTGACAGG
The DNA here is from genome assembly GCA_016271365.2 of Neoceratodus forsteri. NCBI lineage: Eukaryota > Metazoa > Chordata > Ceratodontiformes > Ceratodontidae > Neoceratodus > Neoceratodus forsteri. Next base: position 1,397,224,582 of record CM057458.1, on the reverse strand, counting down.
AGGTGGTCAGCCCCCAGACAATAAACACAAGTGGTGTGTGGGTCAGCCTTGGCAAAGGCTTCCCCACAGCATCACAGTGTTGAAACCCAGTGGGCCCGGTTTTTCTTTTTGGGTTTCTCAGACATAATGCCAGCCTAACCAAAAACTTGCCCTTTTTATGGCCGTGCCAGGCAAGACACCCTTATCGGTTCCTAACCGTTTCACGGGTATTTGAAAAAACCCTATTTAAAATCAAGGTTTTTTTAGAACCAATAAGAACCGGGTACCGCACTCTAAAAGCCCAAAACTTTAAAACGTTAAAATAAGCAAACCGATCGGTTCAAAACCGAACCGATAACTAAATTTCCACACAGACTTTACATTTTGTACTTACGGTTTACCAGATAGAGCTTTAACCGAAATGCGGAAAATAATTACTTTTGCGGTTCAAATGAACGAAAATACTAAGCTGAACGAAAATGAACGAGCTGAAGGAGCTGATCTCCGGGCGACTGTTCAGTGAGCGGAGTAAAGAAATCTGACAGTTTCATTTGAAACTGCCCAGATAGAGCTTTAGTATAGCGCCCTCGCGCTTTAGAACTCCAGATTCTCTGGAGTTAACTCTTTCCTCTCCGGGGCAGTTCAAGTGCAGTGGCTAACTGCAATAAGTCCTAATATAGCAAGACTTCATGGTGTTTGAATAGGTTTGCCATGGCGGCCTTAAGGGAGGTTGCCGAGGCTTGAAAAGCTTTTTTGAGCGATGAGCCCACCTTTCTGTCCACTGGGTCTCTAGTGAAGCCCCTCCCTCGGCTGGGATGATAGTTTTCTTGGTCAGGTTGGAAATCAAGAGGTTGATTCTGGGGCAGTCTAACCACTTTTCGGATTGTTTTTTGTCAAACCTGAGAAGTTTGGAGATCCGTTTGGGAACCGGATACGCACGCTCCGGACCCTGCCATTCTTCTTTTAGCAAGTCCTCAATGGCGGGAGGGATGGGAAAGGCTGTAGCAGGTCTAGAAGCAGACGCCAGACGAAAAACCTGTTTCGGTTGTGTGGTGACCGGTGGGGGGGGGCCCCGAGGCGAATCTTGGATATGACCTTTTTGATAAAGAAGTCTAGGTCCTCTAGGTCAAAATTTCTGGTCGGGGAGTCATCAGGATCTGATGAGGAATCTACTCTCTCTCCCTCTTTGGTGGAAGAGCTGGTGACTGAGAAGCCCGGAGAGTATCCCCTGTGACGTCTGCCCTTGTATCCACCCCTTGTTTCACTCCATGAACGAGACCTTTTTCTTCGCCTGTGGCTAGCATGATGGTGGCCATCCTCCTCTGGAGATCTGTCCTTGTGTCTAAATTTTTGCTTGGGGCGGGAGCAATGAGAGGAAAGCCCCCCTTCGTCAGAAGAGGATGAGGAGGGGGTCCTTTTTCTCCTGGCTTTCTTGTGTGGTCTCCCACCTGGTGATCCCGGAGGGTGCCACTCAAAGGAAGAGGGGTCCAGAGCAAAGGCTCTGTTCAGCCTGTCTATGAGCTCAGGGTCAAGTGAAGGGGGGGAGGGTCCCTGGATGTTGCTCCCCGCTCAGACCTCGAGGAAGCAAGCTGTTCGGACCTTTCCGGAATACTTGACTGTGCCAGCTCGGACCTCTCCTGACCATTTGCTTGAGATGAGATGGTGTCCACTGTGCTGTTCCCGTTAGCTGCCGCTGGCTTCTCACATGTGAGACAGAGTGAGCCAGCAAAGGTAATCAGGAGAGGGACTTGCAGCTGAGCATTTTTCCCTGGCTTGATTTTTCTGAGGTCATCTTCAGAAGTTCCCCTTGATGTGGGGTCAGAGTGAAAGGATGAAAAACAGTCCTTTGGCACTGCTAACGAGAAAACAGACCTATGAGCCCTTAGGCACCGGCACCTGGGCGGTGCTCGCTCTCCAGACCCTGATCTCGAAGACCGCCACCGTAAGAACCGACTGACCCCCCCGAGGCATCCACACCCAGATCCGAGCCTCCTTGGCTGGGTAAACGCTGAAGGCACCGGCGCCTGGGCGGCACTCGCTCTCCAGACCCTGATCTCGAAGACCGCCACCGTAAGAACCAACTGACCCCCCAAGGCATCCTCACCCGGATCCAAGCCTCCTTGGCTGGGTAAATGCTGAAGGTACGACTGCTGAACTCCGCTCCAGCCGCCTGAAAAGGCGATTTGCTGATTGGCTGTCTACAGTCCTAGGCGGTTCCCGATTGGACCGCTTGCCATCCAGCTGGGCGTCGATTGGTGCGCCTTTTCCATTGACTTTTGCTAGGACTTTTGGGCTGATTCTCAGCCGCTCTCCTCGCTGGGGGAAGTAAGGGAGTGTTTGTGCTAGGGGAATTTTCGGATTGTTTTTTGTCAAACCTGAGAAGTTTGGAGATCCGTTTGGGAACCGGATACGCACGCTCCGGACCCTGCCATTTTTCCTTTAGCAAGTCCTCAATGGCGGGAGGGATGGGAAAGGCTGTAGCAGGTCAAGATGCAGACGCCAGATGAAAAACCTGTTTCGGTTGTGTGGTGACCGGTGGGGGGGGGGCCCAAGGCGAATCTTGGATATGACCTTTTTGATAAAGAAGTCTAGGTCCTCTAGGTCAAAATTTCTGGTCGGGGAGTCATCAGGATCTGATGAGGAATCTACTCTCTCTCCCTCTTTGGTGGAAGAGCTGGTGACTGAGAAGCCCGGAGAGTATCCCCTGAGACGTCTGCCCTTGTATCCACCCCTTGTTTCACTCCGTGAACGAGACCTTTTTCTTCGCCTGTGGCTAGCATGATGGTGGCCATCCTCCTCTGGAGATCTGTCCTTGTGTCTAAATTTTTGCTTGGGGCGGGAGCAATGAGAGGAAAGCCCCCCTTCGTCAGAAGAGGATGAGGAGGGGGTCCTTTTTCTCCTGGCTTTCTTGTGTGGTCTCCCACCTGGTGATCCCGGAGGGTGCCACTCAAAGGAAGAGGGGTCCAGAGCAAAGGCTCTGTTCAGCCTGTCTATGAGCTCGGGGTCAAGTGAAGGGGGGGGAGGGTCCCTGGATGTTGCTCCCTGCTCAGACCTCGAGGAAGCAAGCTGTTTGGACCTTTCCGGAATACTTGACTGTGCCCGCTCGGACCTCTCCTGACCATTTGCTTGAGATGAGATGGTGTCCACTGTGCTGTTCCCGCTAGCTGCCGCTGGCTTCTCACATGTGAGACAGAGTGAGCCAGCAAAGGTAATCAGGAGAGGGGACTTGCAGCGCAGGCATTTTTTCCCCTCGGCTTGATTTTTCTGATGTCATCTTCAGAAGTTCCCCCTTGATGTGGGGTCAGAGTGAAAGGATGAAAAAACAGTCCTTTTGGCACTGCTAACTGAAGAAAACAGACCTATGAGCCCTTAGGCACCGGCACCTGGGCGGTGCTCGCTCTCCAGACCCTGATCTCGAAGACCGCCACCGTAAGAACCGACTGACCCCCCGAGGCATCCACACCCGGATCTGAGCCTCCTTGGCTGGGTCGCTGAAGGCACCGGCGCCTGGGCGGCACTCGCTCTCCAGACCCTGATCTTGAAGACCGCCACCGTAAGAACCAACCGACCCCGAGAGGCATCCTCACCCGGATCCGAGCCTCCTTGGCTAGGTAAACGCTGAAGGTACGACTGCTGAACTCCGCTCCAGCTGCCTGAAAAGGCGATTTGCTGATATTGGCTGTCTACAGTCCTAGGCGGTTCCCGATTGGACTGCTTGCCATCCAGCTGGGCGTCAATTGGTGCGCCTTTTCCATTGACTTTTGCTAGGACTTTTGGGCTGATTCTCGGCCGCTCTCCTCGCTGGGGGGAAGTAAGGGAGTGTTTGTGCTAGGGGAATTTTCCTCCCAACCCCACCACCCTCCCAGGCCTCCTTTAAATACAGTGTAGCTCCACCCACTCTCTACCTAAAGAGCCCTAATTGGTTAATCTTGTCGAGTGGGAGGTGGCTGTATCTGGGCTCCTTGCAGTGATCTGTTCCCCTCTATCGCATTTCTTATCATCAGGCACAGATAGTGCTTAACCCCACCTTGGTTTATAATGACTCCCCAAGTCAACAGTGTCCCTAGGATAGCTGCTCTGTTGACAATCTGCTGCTACGTAAATCACAGCCCTCAATTTTTAGGTAATATGGCTTGCCTTATCTTTATACTCCTAATGCTGGGAAGGAGCACAATGTACACAACAGTACCCTATCCTAAGCCAGAGGGCATCACAGTCTGGGAATACACAGTCATAGTCCCTGCTGCATCGCCATATTGTTTCCCTACTCATAATCTACCGTGCTCCCGCTCTAATCACCATCCGCATTCCCTGGCCCTCCTGCCCTCACCTATGTCTCCCCGTGCATTCCCCCTGCTAGCCTTAAACGCCCAGGCCAGCATCACCTATGCCCTGGCCAGGCGTACCGAAGAGAAAGAACACCACATAAGAACCCAAACAAAAAGAATCCATTTCTATCTGATAAAATCTCTCAAAAAATTGCTTTTAATTCTCCTCTTTTGCTCGGGCAACGTCGAACTAAATCCAGGCCCCCCCAAGTCAAATCACTTCTCCAGAGTTTGTAGCTGCTCCAGGGATGAAATTGATGATGGTCAATATCCTAAGCCTTATCAAAAAATTTGACCAGCTTCAAGTCTGGGCAGCCCACAATGACCCAGACCTGATTATTATTACAGAGTCATGGCTAAAAAAGACCAACACTGGTCCACAAATTACAATTCCGGGTTTCAAACGTTTTAGGGCTGACAGGGAAACGAGTGGGGGGGGGTTGCTATATACACCAAATCCAAATACAATATTAGCAGCATTTCCTGCAAAACTAAGCCCAAGGAATATGAAATCATCACACTCAAACTACACCTCCCATCTACTGAATGCATCACAATTATAGGTGGCTATAGACCCCCGACAGGAGGCACAGAAATTATTAACGAGCTAAAATCCCTAACGTTGGCTGCCAATATGGAAACAATAATCCTAGGGGACTTTAATATGGACTGGTTAACAACTAAATCCCACCCTCTAAAAGCCATCTGCGATGAGCTAGGTCTTACTCAAACAGTAACAGAACCCACAAGAATTAATGCCTCCAACCCGGCCAACAGCTCCCTCTTAGATATTATCCTAACTTCCCACCCCCACAAAATCTCACATTATGCGGTTTTCCACAACGATATGAGCGACCACAATATCGTTGTCTGCACAAGATCCCAAACCAAAACCAGGAGCCCCCCTAATTTCAGAATCAAACACTCGCTCCGTAAATTTAAACCACTAAATTTCCTAACCGACCTAGCTGCGACCAGGTGGCAAGATCTATACCTGGCCAAATCCGCAGATGCCGCCGTCTCTGTTCTAAACGACAAACTGACCACTCTAATCAACAAGCATGCTCCCCTCGTTAAAATGAGGATGCGGAAAATCACGCATCCGTGGTTCACCAAAGAGCTCAAATATGCACTTACCAACAGAGACAAGCTATGGGCTAGGGCCCGGCTCACAAAGAACCCGGCAGACTGGCAGGCATTTAGAAATGCTTGTGTTAAAAGAGTACGGACTACTAAAGCAAATTTCTATATCTCTACCCTGGAGCACGCTAAAGGGAACTCCCAAAAAATCTGGAAGACATTAAAATCTATTGAAGGCCATATGGCTGCTCCTTCCCTTCCCACCAAGATTCTGGCCAAGGATGGGATAGTTGAAAATAAACTGCAAATTCTAGAAGAACTTAACCTCCACTTTGCCACAGCCGGATTGGCATTTGACTCCTCCCCCTTCGCTAGCTGAGCAAATGGCCATATTAGACCAGATTCTATGCATGCTACTCCAACTCAACCCTTCCAGCTGTGTCAGACTAGCTATAAAGAAGTTGAAGACTTAATCCTTAGCCTAGGCACCAAGAAAAGTGCAGGGGCCGATGGCCTGGAGTCATTTTTCATACAGCTAGGCTATGCCCAGCTCACAGCTCCAATCCTTCATATATTCAACCTCTCTATTACCACAGCCACTGTTCCTTCTTGCTGGAAATCTGCCCATGTTCTTCCACTCTTTAAATCAGGAGACCCCTGTGACCTGAATAATTACCGACCTATCTCCATCTTGCCTGTACTATCCAAACTGTTGGAAAAACTCATATATAACCAACTAAATAAACACCTCGAAGTACACTCTCTACTAAACCTGGCACAATCTGGTTTCAGGTCGAAGCATAGTACAATCACAGTCCTGGCTAAGGTGTCTAATGACTGGATCCGTGCAATGGACTCCAAGAAGGTCACGGGTGTGGTCTTTCTAGACCTTAGCAAAGCCTTCGACACTGTAGACCATCACCTCCTAATCGCTTGTCTTGCACATATAGGTGCCACTCTAAACACCTTACACTGGTTTACCAGTTACCTCACGGAAAGGATTCAAAAAGTCAAAGCCGACAGCCTACTTTCTGCCCCACTTTCAATCACCAGAGGAGTCCCTCAAGGCTCCATACTGGGACCAATCCTTTTCTTCCTCTACATTAACAACCTTGACTCCCACATAAAGACATCCAGTATACACTTCTTTGCGGATGATACGGTACTATACACATCAGACTCGTCCTTATCTAAAGTCAGGGAAACGCTCCAAGCTGACTTCTGTCAGCTAGAAAGCAACCTCATCAATGCCAAGTTGCTCCTAAATGCCAAAAAAACTAAAACTACGATTTTCTCGAGACTTGCAGTGGTTGATCCCCTACCGTCCACAACTAAAAACTTCGTGGAAACCTCTCTAGGTGAACCCTTGGAAGTCGCAGATAAATTCAAATACCTAGGTATGTGGATAGACAATAAGCTCTTCTTCAACTCCAACCCATGCAGAAGCTAACCGGTACTGTATCAGCTAACTCCTTCAAAACATTAGCATTCTCTAAAATAAAAGACATATGTAGATGCAACTAGACCTCAACGCCTAAACAGCTCCCCAAGTATCCACTGGCCCTCCATGGTATAAACTAAAAGTGTTACATAACATAGGACTAGGCTAACTCTAAAATATACAGCATTATAGTACAAGAATGCCCATTGTATATACCACCTAAATGTATATAATTCTCCACCTTTTTTCCTTCACTGTATATCTCCTAACTATGTAATTATGTATTGTATATGCTTATGACTCAGGACCTCCTTGTGAATGAGCTTGCTCAATGGAGTCTTCCTGCAATAAGCTTGAACTTGATGTGATGGCCTCTTTAAGTACTGCCGTGAAGGCCCCTTAGCAATGGCCCCTTTAAGCACTCCTGTGAAGGATATGATGGCCACTTTAAGTACTGCCATGAAGGCCCCTTAGCGATGGCCCCTTAAACCTTTAGGCACTGTATGCCTTCTACGATGGCCCCTTTAAGCCTTTAGGCACTGTATGCCTTCTGTTGCTTGCTTTCACTTGCTTGATTAGCTGGGGGGGCGCTATGCCTAGGCCTTGAAGTACAGCCTGCCCAAATGCTCAGCAGCGTGGCAGCGCTTCCTCAATGATGCCTCTCAAGCCTAATGAGGCCCCTCTAATTAAAACAGCCTAGCGCGTGGAAGCACCATCCCTCTGAACGTTTTGGTGCCAGAAACAACCCCCTGGGCGTGAGGTAGCACGAGCAGTCTCCCAAGCTCCTCCGACTGCTTCAACCAGCAGGTGAATCGCACTGCGGTGCGAAAAAATGTCTCTTTAGCTCCCGCGATGGATCTTCGGCCGAAAATGTGCCTCGGCTCATTGTTGGAGTCTTGCGCGATCGTCGGGGCTAACGCGCGGGAAAAACCCTGCTTAGCGAGGCCGGTGCGAGATGAGACCAGCCTGTGTAGCTTGCAGGGCTAAGGCTGGATCTCATCGAGGCTACCTCCACGTTGAAAAGATGAGAGCACTTACAGTTTTCGTCGATCTCCCCAAAAAAGCCTATTCTTTGTTTTGTTTTTTTTTATCAGAAAATCTTCAGCCGTGCCACGTGCGACAGGGCTCTGCTGCAGAGTACCTGCTTCACCAAAGGCAGGAAGTAGACTGAAGATCTCCGGATGTGGAGAGCTTGTTATACCCCCCGCAGCACAGTTTTGGACCTGCCTGACACTGACATCAGGAGGAACAGCCCAGGAGTAAGGAAGCCCGGAGACCAGCCCAGGAGAGAGAGAGAAAGTTACTTAATCCTTCAAGTGTATCAACGCCGGCTGACCAGCTGCACCTCAGGCCTGCAAGTGACATCTTGATATCCAGGGACAGAATCCGGGGCTTCACTGTGGACTGGGACCTGTGGATCTGAGCATTAAGACTATCTGCAGCAGTTAGCTAGAGAGACACATACTGGTGGCTGCAATCATTAAAATGTGGGGTTCAGGAAATAAAAGGGAAAGTGACTGTGGGAAGTGTAAAATCTTTAAAAATGAAAAATCAAAAGTGTGCTTAACCTCTATTCCACTTACCCCATTCTAACCCTCCCCATGTAAATAAATTGTATTGTTACTGTTTTGCAAAGGTCTGACTCCAGAGCTTGATTTTAGTGAGTATGTTATTAGCTGAAATGGAAACTGAAATGTCGGATGAGGAATGTTCGAATCTGGTAAGTCCCTGGCTGGCATAACTGTTTGGGGAGGTGGATTGGTACGACATCCCAGGGGGTTGTACTGTATAAATATCAGACCCACTAATCGTACTCTGGGTGGAGGCACCACCATTTTACTTAGATCTTTTGGGAAAGGAACCCTGTGTATTCAACTACAGGGAACCCAGGCCCCTTAACTGTGGTCAGGCCTGCACGGCAGGGGTAGTGGCCCTCTCTAGGATGGCGCCAGAGAGGGACTACATGTAGTTTCTCACATGTCCCTCATGATTAAATAACCCCCACTTCAGTTCGGGGCTCCAGCTGCTGCTGAACAGCGCCTATCACATACAGTAGTGTACTTCAATTCACAGACACTCTTCTTAGCAAAAATAAAAAAAAATATCTCTGCTCTCCTGACTGGCCTCCAGAGACTGACTTCTTGGTGATCATATGATCACTTACTACAGATCACAAGAGTTTTACATGTTTTTGGCTCCAGTGACTGTACTCTTGTGACTGGTTCTTAAAGAACCCTCCCTCCACCCACTCTTACATTGCTGAGCAGTGCCAGCCCTGAAACACTGACTATCTGTCCGTGTTAGGTTAGTGACTGACAGCAAGCTCCCTGAAGAAGTCTGAACCCTCCCCGCACTGGATTGCTATGATTGGACTGGGTGCCCAGCGACTCCCCCCACCACCCACCCCCACCCCTTCCTGGTTAGTCATCCTTAGTGACTCACACAAGCAGCACAAGCAATCCTTAACAAAAACTAAATCTGGTCAGATCCACCACGGCTGCATAATGAAGTTAGTGAATTTGTGCAAAATTGTTAAGGAGGTATGGAGAAACAACACAATGATTTGTAAGTAGTAAGATTTGTTTTAGTTTCTGTTCTAAGGAAGGCATACACATTATTGGGACAATATATGGAGGTGTATATTTTAATGGAAGGAATCAGAAGCTTACAAAAGAACCCCAGAGCAAATGCCACTGATGTATGTGTTATCCCAGATGATATTGGCCAGACAGACACATTTAAATACAATTGCACATATCCCAATAATGCAAAGCATCAAGGGAAACATATGCAAATCCCCATGATGGTACAGAAGGTGGCAGTACATGAAAAAGTAATGGCTGTCATATATTCAGCCTTGGGATTATTTACACATTTGTTTTTATTTTTATTTTTTAAAGAGAAACAGGGCTTTTGTTTGTGAGGTGATGTAAGTTATATTTAAGCAATGTGTTGATGTCAGGAAGTCAGGAGTAATGATGATGGACTGTTAGAGAAAATGTGATAACTTTCAGAGGGGGGTGGTTTTGATAAGGGCAAGGTGGTTATGCGTATGATAATGGGAATATTAGGAAAGTATGAGGTCTACGCAGAAGTTCAGTAAAAATATGCAGAGTTTCATAAGTATGTGATATGCAGGTTTGTTTTAGAAATAGGTAAAAACAGCAATACATACAATCAACAGAAAGATAGATCATTACATAGACAGAGAGCGAGACACACAGACAGACAGGCAGAATAGAAATGGCAGTGAAGTACTGAAGTGACACCAACTCCACCCTCACCCAGCAGACATGGACAGACATTGGGGTATGCCTTTGGGTCATTAGCCATAACACTTGCGTCATTTCACCTCACCCTACCCTGCAGACACAGACAAGAGTCGAGGTGTGCCTAGGGGTTTTCAAACTTTACACTCACCCCATTCCATACAGAAATATGCTGAAATGGGTACAGTATAAAAGAATGGAATTCACTTTGGAGCTGAAGAGTCAAAGGCACACCTCGACACCTGTCACTGGCTGCAGGGTGGGGGTGGGGGTGGAAAGGCGTGAGCATTACTGTTGACAATCCCAAGTCACACCCTGATGCCCATCAGTCCCTACAGTGCAGGGTGTTATGGTCAGAAAGAAAAAATTACTCACCTTAGTAATGTTGTTTCTTCTAATGGAGTCTTGCTATATTATAGACATTAGCAGTTTGTTCCAGCTCTAGAACTGCCCCGGAGTGAAATGGTTAAAACCATTCCAAAATAGAATTTTGGCACGAGAGCAGCTCTATCTGTGTCATTTCAAACTTGAACTGTCAGATCTTTACGAGCCAAACTCACTAAGGTCTGTGTGGAAGCTGTAACCTACACTAGCCAAATGGCTACCTAAATAATAACCATTGATGGTCCCAACACCCAAGACTCAAGTCAGGGGACCAGAAATACTAACACCATTCTAATAATATGAAAATGGAACATAAGTATAATAAAACACACACACACGTACACATACACACCCCCAAAGTCCCAAAGGGGACAAAATGCTAACAGGACATAAGTAGTGCCCACACTAAGTTGCCCGCACCCCACCAAGTAGAGGTTCTGAGAGGGGGAGGTCTATAATATAGCAAGACTCCATTAGAAGAAACAACATTACTAAGGTGAGTAATTTTTTCTTCAAACAACATGAAGTCTTGCTATATTATAGACATTAGCAGAATACACAGCAGTACCTCCATGGAGGAGGTGCAGAACCTACTTAGGGAATAGGCTCTGAAGAACAGCTGTGCCAAACCGAGCATCTCTCCTGGCCTGGACATCCAGGAGTAATGCTTGGTAAAGTGTGTACCGTTTTCCAAGTAGCAGCCTGGCAAATCTCTAATCAAGGGATATCTCTGGCAGCAGCTAGAGGCGCAGCTGTACCTCTGGTAGAATGAGCCCTCAAACCCGGGGGGCTCTGCCCTCTCTGATAACAAAATTGGATACAAGAGACAATCCACCTGGCTATTGAGTCTCTTGGTGGCAGGTTTGTACTCCCAACTTCACCATAGGTAAGGAAAAGTTGGAGGATTGAACTCTGTGACCTTTGGTACGCTCTATATAATAACTAAGAGCTCTCTTAACATCCAGGCTGTGCAACCTCCTCTCACCGAGAGAGGTGATCAGTGAAAAATACTGGAAGGAGATAGATTGATTAAGATGGAAATCTGAAACCACCTTAGGCAAAACTTCCTATTAGTCCTAAGGACTACCTTATCCCTGTGGAAAGAAATAAGTCAGTCTCCACTGACAAGGCTTGCAATTCACTTAGTCTGGCAGAAGTGATAGCCACTAGAAAAACAGTTTTCCAAGTTAGGTACTTAAGCTGCAGAAGACAGAGGTTCAAAAGGGGTTGCATTAACTGGGCAATGCAAACATTAAGGTCCCAAGCAGGGGCGGTTCGAAAAGGAGGATTAGTATGGAGTAATCCTTAAAAACTTGGAAAACACAGGATGAGAGGAAAGGGGATGACTTTCCTGCTGACACAAAAGCAGACACAGCTGCAAATGAACTCTCAGGGTAGCTGGTCTGAGACCCAAGGAATTAAGATGTACCATGTAATCTAACAAAATGGGCAATTCAGCAGATTCTGGGAAATATTTTCCCAGCACACCAAATGGAAACCTTTTCCATTTAGAACTATAAGTAGCCCTAGTGGAAGGCTTTCTGGAAGCCTTTAGGATCTCAAGAACACCCTGAGAGAGGTGTAAATCAGCAAACTCTAACTCCTCAAGAGCCAGGCCTTGAGGTTGAGGGATTTGAGGTCCGGATACCAAACCCTTCCCTGGACACAAGTCAACAGATTGTGATTCCTGGGGAGGCACAGGGGAAGATGGACTGTCAGAGACAGAAGGAGTGGGTACCAGGGCTGCCTGGCCCAATCCGGGGCAATCAGAATCACCCTGCAAGGCTGAGATCTGATTTTGACTAGTACTTTGAATAGGAGAGGAAAGGGAAAGCATAGAGGAACTTCCTCCCAATCCAGAAGAAGGGCATCCAGGGAACTGAGCCCAGCACTGGAGGCCTGCAACAGAACAGAGGAAGTTTGTGATTGTCTGGGGCTGCAAAAGATCTATCTGAGGATGCCCCACCTGGCAAAAACTATCCCAGCACTTGAGGATCCAGGGACCATTCGTGATGGCCCTGGGAAATCTACTGAGGGCATCCGCTAGGACATTGTCCTTCCCTGGAAGATGAACTGCTATGAGGGAAGTGTTCAGGGAATAGGCCAGAGACCACAACTTCATTGCCTCGGTGCACCAGGCGAAGATCGAGTGCCCCCTGTTTGTTGATGTACCACATTGTTGTGGTGTTGTCTGTTCTGACTTGTATCACCTTGTCGTGGACAGATGCAGAAAAAGCTTGAAGAGCTAAAAGGACAGCTCTGAGTTCCAGCAAATTGATGTGGAGCAGAGATTCCTGGGACCAAACTCCTGAGTGGAAAGGTCGCCCATGGGCTCCCCAACCCAGAAGGGAAGCATCTGTAGTGAGAGTCAAGTCGTGAGAAGGAAATGAAGGGACCCCACTCTTAATTGCTCTGATCCTGCCACCACTGGAGAGCTAGGATCAAGGTTCGAGTCACTGGGACCAACTTGGAAAGGGTCTCTTCTCTGAGACCAAAAGGTTCTCAAGTGAAACTGAATGTCTCTCATCTGAAATCTGGCTCCCTGCACAACAGCTGTGGATGCAGCCATGTGCCCCAGGAGCTGCAGAAAGTGTCTTGCTGGTCGAGAGACCTGCAGAGTGAAGGAAGAGGCCAGAGCCACTAAATTCCTTACCCTTTCTGGGGGAAGAAAGGCTCTGGCTAGCTTTATGTCCAATTCTGCCCCTATAAAGGTGAGTACCTGGACTGGTTCCAGAACCGACTGTGGTAGGTTTAGCAGAAAACCCAGGGAGGTGAGAAGCTGCTGGGTGACCTGCAGGTGAGATTTTACCTGTTCTGGGGACTGGCCTACAATGAGCCAGTCGTCTAGATAGGGAAAAACAGCAATCCTCTGCCTCCTTAAGTGGGCCACTGCCACTGCTAGACACTTTGTGAATACCCTTGGAGCAGAGGTAAGGCCGAAGGGCATTGCTCTGAACTGGTAATGACCTGAGGGCAGTTCGAATCGGAGTACTTTCGATGGGATCTTCTGATTAGGACAAGGAAATAGGCATCCTTGAGGTCCAGGAGGCTAGCCAGTCCCTGGCCTTAGGAAAGTAAAATCATTGCCAAGTTACCATTTTGAACTTTGGTTTCAAAAGATGATTGTTCAGATATCTGAGATCTAAAATGAGCCGCCATTCTCCTGTCTTTTTGGGTAAGGAAGTATCTGGAATACAGACCCCTGCCCTGATGCAGGGAGGAACCCTTTCTACTGCTCTGAGAGCTAACAGGGATGAGACCTCTGTTTCCAGGCGAGGTCTCTAAGCACTTGCAGGTAAAAGTCTGCTTCTCAACTAGGAAACTTTTGAAGCTGAGAACCAGACCCTGGCTTACTACTTCCAGAACCCACTTGTCTGAGGTTAAAGAAGCCCAATTCTGACTGAAGTAAGCCAGCCTGCCCCACTGGTACAGGAGACCGACCCTGGGCACCCCATCAGGGTGCCTGTTCGCAGGAGCTTTAGGCTGGGGGTGGGAGCAGGTCTGCCCACCCCTCGTCTGCCCTGCCTCTGAAGAAGCCCCTCTGAGCATGAGGCAGAGGAGGCCTGAGTCTGGTAGAAGGCCTGTGAAAAGGCCTACCCCTACCCTGGGGGACATGCCTTTGAGGGTGGCTTGCCGCTCCTTAGCCTGGGCACTCTTGTAAGTAGTCCTATATTCATCCATCTTCTTCATGTAATTCTCTGTCTGCTCTCCAAACAGAGAATTTCCCCACAGGAAAATCCATAGCCTTAGTCTGGGTATCCTGTGACAAACTAGTACACCTGAGCCAGGCCAACCTCGAAAGCTACAGATGTGGCCATGACCTAGAGGAAACATCATTAACATCCACAGCAGCATGAAACTGAACCTTAGAGGCTTCAATGCCATCAGCAGCCACCTGTTCTAGTTCACTAGCCAGCTGGCCATGGGCCTGCTTGGCCAACTGCAAAACAGTATCCCATCTAGATTTCTGATACCTAGCTACATAAGCCATATAATTTGCTTGCCTGAGTCCCAGAGAGGCTGCCATATACTGTTTTTTTTTTTGCCATGGCATCAATTTTCCTGGAATCCTTGTCAGGAGGATGTGAAGCCAAGGGAATATAGAGGATTGTGTATGCGCTAGCATACACAACAAGGCAGTTGCGATTGAGAGGTTTCTGTGATAACCTGAGACCTCGAGAGCGTAGCTCGAGAGGTCCGTTACCACAGAAACCTCAAGATCGCACAACTGCCTTGTTTGTGTATGGTTGCTCATATACAATCTTTTATAGTGTATGGGCAACCATAAATAGCACTCGTGAACTTTCGAGAAGCTTACTTCTGTCTGCCGCCAAGCTTCCTTCGATATTTGCACGTCTGCTCGCTCTAATAGCATGCTGCCGAATGTGTTCGATCTTGTTGTGCTGCAATCGAGTGACACTGCGCAGCACAACAAGATCGCGGACGCACCGGGAAGGGACAACAACGCTGTTCCAGGCATGGATTTCCATGCGGAACAGCGTTCCACCATACACTATATTAGCTTTATCACAGGCAGCAGCCTGAACTACCCCAACATGACTGCATTGCTGAGAAAGGAATTCTGTATCAGGGCCTGGCAATGTATACCTTCTGTCCATCTTTTTATCTACAGGAGGCACAGAATTAGGAGCTTTTAAAATTTTAATTGTTTGTTTCCTAAAAGACTTATGTAAAGGAATAGACAACCTCCTAGACTCTGGAATATCCATCATTTCTACAAAATCAGGCTCCTCTTGCTCATCCACAGCCTCTTCTAAAGGAAGCTGGAGGGTTTCAGCAACTTTTATAAAACATAAAATGAGATGGGGACTCAGACAGCATGGGAGATTCTAAGGTCTGTCTGGGGAGATGTCGGTTCAATGGGCACACCCAGACCTTCCCAGCCACATTCATACTGTTCATAATCCTCCACCCTCCTCTGGTTCATAAAATTCCTCAATATCATAATCCTGAACCACTGGGACCGGACAAACTGACCTTTTACCAGATAGTGGTGGTTCGGACGGACCCTGAGACAGTGACTGGACAATTTGTATGGCTTTGCTATCTCTGCAGCAGTTGGAGAAGGAATTTTGGACTCCAGACCTGCTGATTTTCTTGTTTTCTTTACTGGAATTGGTTCCTCAGAACCAGCTTTTCTTTGCGAGAAGTCTGGCCCTGGTCAGAGGCACTCCCTCTGGTTCAGTTGGCACCAAACCGGGCTGGCCATCAGGTCAGCGGACTTTTTAGCCTCTCGTTCCCTGAGCCTGCCCAATCTTTTTCCAGGGTGGCTGCAGGAAATTCTTATACCTGGCAGTCTGACTGGAGTGGTCAAACCCCAGACAATAAACACATGTGGTGTGTGGGTCAGCCTTGGCAAGACTTCCCACAATCATCACAGTGTTGAAACCAGTGGGCCGGTTTTCTTTTGGGTTCTCAGACATAATGCCACCTAACCAAACTTGCACTTTAACGGCAGTTAGGTACACCTTATCGGGTTCCCAACTGCACACGGGTATTGGAAAACCGTAATAAATCTGTTTTTTTAGAACCGATAAGAACCGGGAACCGCACTCTAAAATAGTAACTTTTAGTTTTAAATGAGTTTTAAACCCACTGATCGGTTCAAACCGAACCGATAACATAAGTTCCACACAGACAAAACCTTCATTTACTTACGGTTACCACAGATAGAGCTTGAACCGACGGTTTTGCGGTTAAATAAAACTATTCTCGGTTAAATCCAACGAGAAAACACTTTAAACCGAGAATGAACCGAGCAGAAGGAGAAATCTCCGGAGCGACTGTTCACTAAGGCGGAGTAAAGAATCTGACAGTTCAAGTTTGAAATGACACAGATAGAGCTGCTCTCGTGCCAAAATTCTATTTTGGAATGGTTTTAACCATTTCACTCCGGGGCAGTTCTAGAGCTGGAACAAACTGCTAATGTCTATAATATAGCAAGACTTCATGTTGTTTGAACCCTAATGCCCTGGGTGTTTCTTGGTATTTTCACTCCAGGTTTTCAGCATGGGCTTTTTGTGACCCCACCGCATGAACAGTGACACTATCAGTTCATTAGCTGAAACGAGATTTTGCAGAGCGACTGTGCCATTTGGCAACACAGGTGCAAAAACACATTCTGAACAGGATGTAAAAAATGACAGCTATACATTTCTTGCTTCAGTAACTGCTCAGCACATCAGCTGCATGACCTGCTTATTGACATTTTATATCTGGTATGCAATGTACTGCTGCTATGGCTGTATGGCTGAGAGGGACCTAGGGGTGGTGGTGGATGTCAAGATGAACAACTCAGAGACTTGCAGGAGGGCAGCGACCAAGGCCTCGATGCTGGGATGCATCGCCAGGGGGATCACTACAGAAGGAGGGAAGTGATACTCCTTCTGAATAACTGCTTGGTGAGGCCACACCTTGAGTACTGCATGCAGTTTGAGGCCACACTTAAAGAGGGACACTGAACTCCTGGAGAGGGTCCAGAGAAAGGCAACCAAAACTATCTGGGGGTTGGAGGAAAGGACCTAAGGGGAGAGGCTCGAAGAGCTGAATATATACACGCTGGAAGAGAGAAGGGACAGGGGGGGCATGATAGAGGTCTTCAAGTACATGAGGGGGTAAACAGAGGTGGCGAAGTCATGGTGCTCCGAAGGAATGAGGGGGGGCCAACTAGAGTGCATGGGCGGAAGCTGGATGGGGGACACTCAGGGGAGAAAGGAGGAGGTGCTACTTCAGTGAGAGGGTGGTAGAACCATGGAATGCACTGCCTGGGGGACTGATGGAGGCAGACACTGTGGAGGGGTTCAAGAGGGGGTGGGACAGGCACGGGGAAGGGTTGCGGAAGTAAAGTCCTATGAAGCGGGAATACCCTGGACTGGGAACGGAGAAACCTGAGACAACGGGGGGTTGGGCAGCAAGGTCAGCTCCCAGGGTGGGGACTGACCAAAGGAGCAGTCACAAAAGCCCACTAGGCCTATTCTGCTGGCATTTTTGTATGTTAGTATGTCAGTTTGCTTATTACACAAACATCATGAACCATAAAACAGATGACTGCCATAACTAGGAAGGCAGTATAGTACATTGGTTTAAGGCTCTTAATTGTAAATCTGGAGATTTGGGTTTGAATCCCACAGCCCCACAAAAAAAATGCTAATTTTCTTACAGAGCTAATTAGCACTAACTGCTCATAGAATGCTGAGACCTACATTTACAGCTTAGCAAATACCTGAAATCTAACTGAGTGGGGTTTCTGTAAGAAAACAGCTAGAGTTTGTATTAATTATAGCATTGATGATCTGGGCAGTTTCTTTGCTTTTATGGTTGTGTATAGATTGATAAAATTAAACATTTTAAAATTGAAACACTCCTGCTACCCAGACCTGACACACATATAAAACAAAAATAGTGAATTAAAGCTATGTAGTTGCTGTCGTCTTACAGAAACCCCAGTTAGCTAGCTCTCCCCAGGATCACTACAGAAGAAGGGAAGTGATACTCCCTCTGTATAACTGCTTGGTGAGGCCACACCTTGAGTACTGCATGCAGTTTTGGAGGCCACACTTAAAGAGGGACATTGAAGTCCTGGAAAGAGTCCAGAGAAAGGCAACCAAAATTATCTGGGGCTTGGAGGAAAGGACCTAAGGGGAGAGGCTCGAAGAGCTGAATATATACACCCTGGAAAAGAGAAGGGACGGGGGGACATGGTAGAAGTCTTCAAGTACATGAAGGGGGTAAACGAGGTGGCGAAGTCATGGTGCTCTGAAGGAAGGAGCGGGGCAACTAGAGTGCATGGGTGGAAGCTGGAGGGGGGATACTCAGGGGAGAAAGGAGGAGGTGCTACTTCAGTGAGAGGGTGGTAGAACCATGGAATGCACTGCCTGGAGGACTGGTGGATGCAGAGACTGTGGAGGTGTTCAAGAGGGGGTGGGACAGGTACAGGAGAAGGGTTGTGAGAGCAAAGTCCAATGAAGCGGGAATACCCCGGACTGGGAACGGAGAAGCCCGAGAAGGCGGGGGGGGCAGCAAGGTCAACTCGCAGGGTGGGGACTGACAAAGCAGCAGACACGAAAGCCCACTAGGCCAATTCTGCTGGCATTTTTGTATGTTAGTATGCTTACTACACCAACATCATGAACCATAAAACAGATGACTGCCATAACCAGGGAGGCAGTACAGTACAGTAGTTTAAGGCTCTTAATTGCAAATCTGGAGATCTGGGTTTGAATCCCACAACCCCCACCAAAAAAAAAATGCACATTTTCTTACAGAGCTAATCAGCACTATCTGCTCATAGAATGCTGAGACCTACATTTACAGCTTAGCAAATACATGAAATCTAAACAAGTGGGGTTTCTGTAAGAAACAGCTAGAATTTGTATTAATTATAGCATTGATGATCTGGGCAGCTTTTGTGCTTTTATGGTTGTGTATAGTTTGATAAAATTAAAAGTTTTAAAACTGAAACACTCCTGCTACCCATACCACACACAGGAAAAAAACAGTGAATTAGAGCTATTTAGTAGCTGTTGTCTTACAGAAACCATAGTTGGCTAGCTCTCCCTGGACTGGGAAGGGAGAAGACTGAGAGGGCGGGGCAGCAAGGTCAGCTCCCAGGGTGGGGACTGACCAAAGGAGCAGACACAAAAGCCTGCTAGGCCTATTCTGCTGGCATTTTTGTATGTTAGTATGTTGGTATGCTTACTACACCAACATCATGAACCATAAAACAGATGACTGCCATAACTAGGGAGGCAGTATAGCACAGCGGTTTATGGCTCTTCACTGAAAATCTGGAGATCTAAGTTTGTATCCCACAGCCTCCACACAAATGTGGAGTATCCTTTTAATAAAGTATAAAATATGTATGTGTGAGTTATTTAGTTTGGAGAATATTTGTTTCATTATTTGAAAGTGTGATACACTAAATGTGTAGTGCAGTGAACCATTGTAATATGGAATCAAATGTGTAGCTAAAATAACGGTTGCCATTTATGCTCACTGGACAAAAAAAGTCGCACAGCTCTGCTGTTGTGAAATGATTTTAAAGCAGTACACATGTTAAATCCTACTGCTACATTCAAAACACCATACCCTACCTACTTGCCACATGTAAGCTATATTAAAAAAAAAATTCTAGGCACTTTTTTTTTTTTTTTTTACAGGAGAGACACACTAAGCTGAAAGCTTGTTTACAGGTGTGACCTGGGAGCACAAGGAAGTTAAGTGATTTGCACAGGGTCACACAGTATGCAAGTGAGGGCTGTGGGAGTCAAACCCAGGTCTCTAGGTTTGTAGCTCAGAGCCTTAAACCACTGTGTTATACTGCATCCTTAACCTACCTGCCGACTTAACCATTATTAATTCCCCAGTCCCATTTATAACACGGTTACACTTGTATATAATACATACTTCTCAAACTTGAAAGAAAAAATACACTTTATTTTATTCATTATTTATTACATTTTGGTAACCGGGTGAGCCCACTGGGCCCAGGAGGTCCCTTTTTCAGGGGCGACCCGGGATTTACATAACATAAAATACATCACAGATATGGTACGTGTAGTGCATGCATACATGATACAGGTTGTACATAGATTACAGTCAGCTGGTTACATATGCTGAATTCGGCATTTTATCATTAAAGTCTGTGTTTACCAAATACAGTGCCCATGATTAAAATAATTTGAACCACTCCACCCAAAAATGTGCCCTGACATGAAAACTGCATGTTTAACTGTAAAGACAATTAAAAATTGTATTTCTAAATGCATTACTAACACCAATGCTTCATGATTAACACAATTTCAGCCCCCTCCCCCCACATATGTGCCCTGACAAACTGCATTCTGGGAAGATTGTCTTGGGCAAGATGAAATAAAAAAACAAACCTGAAAAACAGGTTTCATGGAGCAAATGCTGACATCCTGTTTCTACAGTCCATGATAAAATAAAATAAAACAGTTAAGATTTTTTTTCATGTCAGCTCTGATCAGAATAGCTTTTAAAATCAATTGTTTTCTTGTTCAGTGTTTTCTAATACATCTCAAACTTAAAAGAAAAAACATACTTTATCATCAAATCTGTGTTCACCAAGTACTGAGCCCATGATTAAAATAATTTTACAGCTGGCCCATTGGCGCAGCGGTGGGATTTCCGCTTGCGATGCCGGCGACCCGGGTTGAAAGCGGATCCGGGTAGTCGGAGGGCTGACGGGGAGTAGGATTGAGCGTCCGATGGGCAGCTCTCTCTACTCCGGGAGGAATGCGGGCAGCATTCGGTGCGTTGGGGACCCCTGGTGGAGACCGGGAGTGCCACGCAGCCGACGCTTGACATGGGGGGGAGAGGAGGCGGGGCGGATGCTGGCGTCATTGCACGTCCCCGCCTCCTCTAGGGAGAAAACCAGGAAAAGGGAGGAGCGCCTGCCGCCAAAATGACACTCGCCAGCGGCTTCAATGTGCCCCTAGGCCAAGCCCCGACCTAATCCCAGTGCCTGCGGCATAAGGGTGTCAGAGGCTCCCCACCGTGTGTGGGAAGCTACGGGTATCGGGTGGTTGTACGATTTGGGGGCAGAGCCGGCGGCCCGTGACTGGCTGAAGAATAGGCGGTAGGCGGTTCGGGAGTAAAAAGGAAAATAAAAAATAAAAAAATAAAATAATTTTACCCCTCCCTCAAAAAATGTACCTTGACATGAAACTGCATGTTTAACTGTAAAGACAATCAAAAATATTTCTAAATGCATTACTAACACCAATGCTGTCAAAGTTTTGAAACTGCTAAAAACAAATTATATATAAACTATACATATATAAAATGTTTAAGAAAAACATGTGGCTCTTGCTGTAAATCAGAATGTGTGTCTAGGTCTCCTTCTGAGGCCCCAGGTGGCTCTGATAATCATTTGTTCCAAAGGATTTTTAAGTCAATTTGAAGGTATTAAATGTCTTCTGTTCTCATAGTCCTTAATAAAGGAATTAAGTTCTCTGCTGCACAGGCTTCTTGTGTTGGTTGATACAGGTCCCAAACAAGTGCATCTTGTTACAGCATGATAGAGCTATCTCATGCCCCTCCCACATGAACCAGAAAAAAAGTTTGGGGTGGATCATTAGGAGCTTCTCAGGTGGAGGAGGGGGCGGATCTTACTTCAAAAAAAAAAAAAAAACTAATGCTGCCTCCCACTACTCAGGTTCCAGTTCTTCTACCACCCATTTAAGAAAGAAAATAGTACCCTGCAACCATTGACTAACATGAAAGTGTATTTATTTGAGGGCGGAAAACATTGCTTGGAGGAGGGTAAGGTAGAAGAGACTATTTACACCTTCACTCAGTTCCACGGACAGAAAACATGACATCACTACTTTTGTACATGCAAAACGTCTACAGGCTCCGCCCACTGCAGCCGTACAAATCACCACTTACTCTCGTTACAGCTTAGCCATCTTACCTCATCCCCTCCCCAGGCGCCAACTGCAACTTACTATGCAGCATGCAGCAAGTCTGTATAATAAAAAAATAATTCAGCGTTTGCTCTCACCCCTACACACACACACACACACACACACCCAATGCAGTAATAGACAGCAGCTTGCCCCAGGTTTCGGACAGCAGAATCCTCATTGCCTCTGTACACAATTTTGAGGATCCGATTCCTTCCTGCTTGTTTATGTGGTACACTGTCGTGGTGTTGCCTGTCCTAATTTGGACAATCTGATCCTGTAGTTGGGAAGAGAAAGACTGCATTGCCAGCAGTACTGCTGAGGTCCAGGAGATTTATGTAACAGTAACAGATTTTATTTCTATCTGGCATTCTTCCCCTGAGGCTAGGGCGCCATTACAATAAATAAAATACAAAAATAAAAGAACAGTACAATCCATGAAACCATGACAATTCCCCATATACAACAGTCACCTAAATCCCATAAAACAATATAGACAAACTCATGTGAACTGCAAAAATGTACTGTCAATATACGTTATAAGGCTTCTCCGAAAGCTTGTTGAAATAAATAGGTATTTAGCCCCTTTTTGAAAACGTCCGCGAAGGGGTCTCCCTCAAGGTCCTGGGCAAAGAATAACAAAGGGATGGGCCAGCTACTTTGAAGGCCCAATCACCCGAGGTCTTCAGTCTTACCCTCAGAACCAACAGAAGGGCTCTCCTTGGAAGAATGTTGTGGGCAAACTGGGGTGTGCAGGTGCAGGCTCTGCCAGGTAGGCTGGGCCCAGTCTGTGTAGAGCCTTATAGGTTAGTAAACCTACCTGAAACAAGATACACCACTTCACGGCAGCCAGTGCAGATCATGCAGTGCTGGAGAAATACTGCAAGATCTCAGCAAGCCCATGAGTAACTGGACAGCTGCATTCTGCAACATCTGCAGGCATCACAGCGTACCCCCTTTCATCCCAAGGTACAAAGCGTTACAATAGTCAAACCTCAAGGTCATAAACGCATTGATCAGTGTGGCCAGGTCTTGGGAGTACATAAGGAATCTGATCTGGCGGATATTTTGAAGACGGAAAAAGCTATTCCAGACTATGGCTGATACCTGAGCCTTCAATGTCAGGCCTTCATCCAGTACGACTCCCAGATTTTTTACCGTAGGGCAGGTTAGCAATCCGGAGTCACCAAGCTGATGCCCAGTCACTCCTGCACCAGTCGCTAATCCCCCCTTTCAGCCTGCCTCAACCACTAACACCTCGGTCTTCTCTGGGTTCAATCTCAGCCAGCTAGAAGCCATCCAGTTCTGGATCTCGGCCAAGCATTTATTAAACATGTCAATGGCACTCTGAGTCCTGGGAGCAAAAGCCATGTAGAGCTGGGTATCATTCACACAGCAATGAAACGCCAGCCCAAAACATCTAATGACCATGCCAGGGGTAGAATATACACCGCCAACAACAATGGTAACAGGGCCAAACCCTGGGGCACACCACAAGACAGAACCACCAGGTCTGAAGAATAGTTTCCTAGAACTACCCTCTGGGTTCTAGCCTGTAAAAAAGACTCAAACCAGGGAATAACAGTCCCCGTGAGTCCAGCGTACCCCCAAGATGGTCCAATAATACACCATGGTCCACGTGTCAAATGCCAAAGAGAGCAATACTCGATCACTCTCCTTTATCCTGCACCATGAGCACGTCATTAAGCACCCAAACCAGAGCCACCTCCATGCTGTGCCTAGCTCTAAAACCCAAATGGAGTGGCCTGTAGATACCAGAAGCCACCAAGTGTTCCTCAGCACAATCACTTTTTCAACAACCTTCACTAAAAAGGGAAGGTTAGAGACTGGACAATAGTTCACCAAAATATCTGGGTCCAAAGACGTTTTTTCCAGAAGAGGTTTTACCAGAGCATATTTAAATGCTACAGGCACCAGCTACTCCTGCAAAGAACACTGGACGATTTAGGCGAACACCAGGCCCAAGTGGGTGACACATCTAAGAGTCGCATCAGGCCCGGGACCAGGTTACAGAAAGTCGGCTGCAGCGCCAAGATGACCCAGCAAACCTCTTCCACTGTTACTGACCAAAAATTGCTGCAGGAACACCTAATGTGCCCTGGCCCTAAAGCAGACCAGTGCTGGCTTGTAAGGCTCCACTAAAGTAATACCAGCCCTAATGGAGGACACCCAATCTGAGAAGAACCGAGCAAAATCCTCACATTTCACAAGTGAAAGCAGGCTCCAGACAGGCAGGACAGGCAGGATGGAGCAGCCTGTCTACAGTCCAAAAGAACTGAGCCAGTCGGTTCCTCCCAGCAGCACTCTCTCTTGACAGAAATTCTGCCTTCTTCTGAGTGATTGCCTTCTGATATTCCTCATAGTGGGAACTCAGAACTAGTTTGTCCTCCAAAGCCTTAGACTTCCTCCAACAACACTCCAACCTCTGATCCCTGGTTTTAAGTGCCCCCAGCTCGCCATCAAGCATGGCGAGCTGAGATGCAATACCAGGTGACGAACATGGACCAGCTCTAGAAGGTTGAAGGAACCAGTGACGACCCTATTATTGGCCAACACTGCGGACTCCACACCCCCTGCGCATACTGCCACCATTTCCGAGGTGTCCAGTACTGACATTAGTCCTTCAGGTCCTAACCATCTCAAAGGTCAGTACTGAACTACCTAAACAGGGGATGGACTATAAGGAGGGGCCCTGAAACAGAACCTGATGACAAAATGATCTGACCAACTGAACAGATCAATCTCAAGGCTATTCACCTTGAGCCCCAGGGAGAATATTTGGTCCAATGTATGGCCATGTTGATGAGTTACGGTGATAATAACCTGTGCTAGGCCCAGAGTATCCATAGTCTGGAGGAAATCTCTACCAAAACATGAACCTTCGTCATCAACCCAGACATTGAAATCACCCAGTAAAAGCCACCCAGGTGACTCCAAGACCAGGTTGGCAATGAAGGATGCAGTTTCCTGCAGAAACTCCCCTTCGTGACCTGGAGGCCGGTACACGAGGGTGATTCTGCAACCTGCACCCCCACGCACAGCCACACATTCAAAAGATCCAACATCCCCACACTGAGTGTGCTACCTGGTTCAGTTCAATTCTAAAATCAGGATAAAAACAAAATTCAGAAGCACAATGCTGTTTTCACTATATGTGCAGTCTTCTTTTTCTGTAGCTACTGTTCTTTTAAATTTCTTCAAAAAAAAAATCAGTATCAAGATCTTTGTATGATCTCTTCTGCAAGGAAAATAGGATGTAAATAATTAACAATAACATACACAGGTATATAGCTCTGTTCTGTAATTATTTAACAGTAAATTGTGAATAATTCATATCCATGCTTTATGATTGGTCTTATATGTTAGGTTGAAACTTAGCATTGAAAATGATCCATTAGTTACCTTATAATTCATCACACAGTGTATAGATCTACTAAATCCTTAAATCACTCTGTGTTGTTAAATCTTTACTCATTTTGTAAAAATACATATTCACGTTATATAATTAAAAAAAAATTAAAGTAAACATGTACATATATTGCCATCCTGCTGAAATTCAGATGTGTTTCAACATACACCCTTTAAATAAAATTATGTATCTTAACATGAAGTTCCCAGTCACAGTATGTTTAAGTAACCATAGGACCTAGTTGTGATTCAGAAATCTCGTTCCCCTTTTAAGAGGTCTTCTTTTAATTTTCAGTGGTAGTTCACGTTCATCGGCAAAATTTTAAAGTAATTCACTATACACCTGTTGTCCTATTCACTTCTCTTTTTATGTAATAATGCGTCTAAGTTTACCTGACAATTATTTCCAAGCAGGGAAACAGATGGGGGGAGTAAAGGAGTATTTTACTACCATTTTTTCACAATTTAATCCCACTTTCTGATTTCAGGAATTTGATTCCCACCCTGAGTACATTTACAGTATGTAGATAAACACACACACAAAACTGGCAGCACCATGTGATGCTAGCTGCAATGGCACGACACACTAGCTACAGTAAGTGGAAGCAGTAGCTGTATTATCAACATCAATTGTATATTGTGGAGATGGTTTCAAGAGTTGCTCACTGGCTGACCTGAAGACATGCTGTTAAAACTTTGCAATGTTGTTAAAAAAGGAGATCACAGTACTAAGTAGCACTGGGGAGGTCTCAGTTTCCAGGATTATTCAAAAAATCTCCGTGACTGCAGGTGCCCAGTGGGCTAGAGAACTGGTTTAGAGGTGGTGGTGGTTGGGGTGCAGGTTGGAGACGGTTCTGTGAACAGCATTACTACCATTAAGATGAAAATACTAACTGGTTGAAGAAGCTAGCAGTAAATTCTTCCCAGTCCTAAAAATTATCTGGACCACGGTTTCCAAGAGTTGGATAATTCTTTGAGGTAAGCTGAAATTGGAACAAAACAATATTCACAGTATGTACTGCTTCTCTAATTTAAGTCGGTTTCAAAGCAGTTTCATATCTACATTCTCCACTTCAAATTTATCTTGTAACATGCTGCTACGCCTCTGACCTCATTTATCCTTAACGCCCTGAATTTGTTGTTCCTCCCTAATTTTAATCGCTAAGGGCTCTATAGCAATTGTAAATAGGAGGGGGGGAAAGGGACAGCCCTGCCGCGTGCCCCTCTCAAGCTGAAACTCCTCTGTAGGCAACCCATTAACTAAGATCCTCACCATTGGGGGTCCTAAAGAAAGCTTTTACTAATTGAATGTATTTTTCACCCAATCCGAATTTCCCCAAAACTTTAAACACATAATCCCATTCAATCCGGTCAAACGCTTTTTCTCCATGCATGGAGAGAATACACGCCCACCCTGCATTTTTAAATCCCCACCACACCACATTCAGAAGTCTCCTAACATTGTGGTAGGGCATTCTACCATGTATAAACCCAGTTTGATCCGGATTTATTATGCAGGGCAAAAATTTATCAAGTCTCAAGGCCAGAACTTTCGTCTTGATTTTACAATCCAGGTTCAGTAAAGAAATGGGCCTATACGAAGAACATTACTGATGGTCCTCTTTCGGCTTTGGGAGCACACAGATGGTAGCCTCGCAGCATGACTTGGGCAGTCCCTCCTCCCCTATAACCCATTCCAACACTCGACAAAGGGGCTCTGCCACCTCCTGCCTAAGTTCTTTATAGCATTCTGCCCCAAAGCCATCTGGGCCTGCAGCCTTTCCCCTTTTAAGTGACCCTATGGCTTTAAGTATCTCCTCTTTAGTAACCGTGCCCCCGAGGGAGGTTCTCTGATCTTCTGTCAAAGTTGGGAATGGGAGCCCCTCTTAAAACCTGTCCATTAGATGGTCTGTCCCCTTACACTCGGCTGTATATAGTGCATTATAGAATTCTTGGAACCGTTTCCTTATGAGTGCCTCGGCCTGGAGGGGCACTCCCCTTTTATCTTTTATAGACAGTATTTCTTAGTTGTTTTGCCTCCTTTGATCAAACTTACCAGTAATGGCCCCAGCTTGTTACCCCACTCATATAATCACTGTCTCGCGTACATATATCTAGATCTGGCGTCTGCCGTGAGGCATTCATTTAATGCCTCCCGGGCTGCCTGTAAGTGCTTCTCTTTTTTTAGTTTTTCAGTATAGCCAATAATTACCTCCCGCATATATGCTTTACTGGCTTCCCAATATATTCCCTCATCCTCCACTGTACAGATTCATTTCCTGGTAAATTTTCCATTGCCCCTTTAAGAATTCATGGAAGTCTTTCCTCACCATAAGATAGCCTGGAAATCTCCAGCCTCACCTCCTTCCCTCTTGCTGACCCAAGGTCATTTCCAGGTGAATCATCGCATGGTCCGATAGAAAAATGAGGCTGTGTTCCAGCTTAATCACCTGGGTATATCCATGCCTGGGGATGTACAAAAAGTCCAAATGGGACCATGTAGCATAGGGATGGGAACAAAAAGTATATTCGCGGGCACCTGGGTTGGCTGTACGCCATAAATCCATCAAATCCAGTTCTGCCAGGCCCATAAGCTATTGCTGAACTGCTACTATCTCCCTACTCCTGGTCCCAGAGTAGTCTAGTTTTGGGTCCGCTACACAATTGAAATCCCCCCCAAATGAGATGAGGAAACTGCTCCCACACCATTATATCTAATATCTATTGATGAAAGGTTTGGTCTAGCATCGCTGGTGCATATATGTTTCCCAGGGTTAGAGTTTGACCATTGACCTCTCTCTCCACAAAGATGTAGTGTCCTTCCAATGGATCCTTAACCATATGGTGTACAATGAATGGGAAGCCCTTCTTAATGAGGATCGCCACCTCTCTCTTATGGGAGCTGTATGAGGAGGTGAAGCAAGCCCCCACCCTCCCTCCCTCCCACTAACTTAGTATGCTCTTTTGGCATCAGATGAGTCTCTTGCAACATGGCCACATCTGTGCCTTTGTGCTTTAGTGCCATGAGAACTTTGGCTCGCTTTGCTGGGGAGGAAAACCCCTTAACATTTCATGACACAATTACAGCATTAGGGCTCCTATCCATGTTGCCTTCTATTTGAAATTCCCCCCTTTCCCTGTTGTCACTTCCAGTGCGCTTCTCTGTATAAATATCTTTTGTGCTTTCGGTTTCGAACAAGGCATAAAAAATAAGAAAAAGCAACTGCACATTCAAACTTGTGTTGAAAATAGTAACACTGAACATGAACATTTAAAACATTTCCCTCTATAACCTACCCGCTCCCCAACATGACCCTCTGACCTCCTGTCATTTCCTTCTATATGTAGTGATTAATCTCTTATTCCCTCTGTCATTCCTTCACATAGTCTGTGAAATCGATCCCTACGCACCCCTCTTCCGCATCAACTTTAACACATCCATTATCCACCGTTTGTTTTAAACCCATTTTCTACTGCTGTCTAGAACATATAAAGTTCGTTTGGGCCTGGTGCCCCATGAGTAACCAAGGGTATGTGCTGCCAGATGCGCTCTTCATTAGTGGCAGCTTTCAGATATGACCCCAGAGAAAGAGCCTGCTCATTCCCCCCGTGATCGCCACAACCCTCCGTCTAGCCCAAGTCCCCCCCCCCCGGCAGTATCTCATATATTCATAGTGACTTTTTTTTTCTTTCAAAAAATGTCAGATCTGGACCTTCAGTTCTTGCAAGAGTCCACAATTACTCCATATTTACAGTGCCATTTGGACAGTTTATGCATTCCATTTCAACAAGCCAAAGTATAATAGCCTTCATTAAAATGCCTCCATTGATACGCGATGGACATTTTTGTAGAATTGGAAGTGTCCACATTGTAAGCAATGTCCTGTTGAACCCCTTTTATCCCACCACCCAGGCCGCAAAATCACAGTCGCCCACGAGGAAACAAGGAAGTCTTGAACATTTTTAAATTATTCCCCAAGTACTCATGGGGCTGCTTCAGCCATTCTTTTTATTTTTCCTGTCCCATTTGGTGATGTACGTGTGTAGCTTGTTCGTCTTCCAGAAGGAGAATGTGGCGCCTTCCCAATGGACTTTGACCACCACCGGATACGCCATGAAAAATTCTAGGCCTCGTTCTCTCAGTTGGTCCATCATGGTGCTGAACTGCTGCCATTTGTGCTGTATTCAAAGAGAGAGATCCTGGTGCAACGTGAGCTTGTTGCCCTCAAAGGTGAGCTCCATTAGATTCCTATATGCAGTGAAGAGAGCCTGCCAGTCAGGGTAGTGGTGCAGGCGAAAGATTACTTACCGTGACAGTTGATCTGCCAGTGGTCTCGAGGCAAGCGCCCAGTGTGCCCACTCAATTTTCAGGCTTCCAGCTTTTGGGATAAAATTTAACAACTTGGGCAGGGTAACCGTGCAAAAGTCCAGGAGGTTTCCCTTCTCTGCTCCCTCCGGTAAGCCTCGGATACACAAGTTATAGCGTCTACTGTAATTATCCTGATAATCCAATGCGTCCTTTAGTTCTTCTATTTCCTTCTCTATTTTTGCAATTTTATCATCAGATTTCTTTTGTTGGGTCCTTTAAATCGAAAATGTGTTGTTCAGCCTCCTGTATGTGACCTGCCTGCTGTTTAACTTCACTAGTGAGCCCAGCAATGGATTTCTCCACTTTCTCCCAGCGCGGACTGAGGTCTGCCAGCACTTGATCAGAGACTGATCAGCTGATTAAGGAGAGCTCGGAGGCGGAGAATGAGATGGGGCCTATTCCAGCACCAGCCACACAGTTTTGCCCTGCAGTTCTCTTCAAATTCTTGCCACCTTGCCGTAACGTTTTCCCCTGGTTCAGGTACTCTTCCATAGCCGTGTATATCTGGCATCTATTGGAGACAAAATTTTTAACTTTGCAAAAAGAAAAATAAGTTTAATTAGCTTTGTGATGCAGAACTCTGGACAGTTGCGACCTTCACCTTAGCTGCTCATCAGCGCCACACCATTTTCAATCTTTTTTTTTCCCTTCCTTCGTGCTCCACAACCCACCACTCATTCAGGCTTACCTAGGTCCCTACCGATCCACTCTGTCTCTTCCTGAGCCTCCATCCTCGTATGGCAACCGACCCCAGGGTAACCAGGATGTAACCCTTCGCCAGGTGGGTCCCCCTCCTCCGAGGGGGGGGCAGCGCAACTGCTTGGCCCCGGTGTGCTGCTGAGTTGGAAAGGCTCCTTCAGGACATTGGTGGCATCGGTGGACCGGTAGCTGTCATCCGGTCGATCGTGGAGCGGTTTCCGGTTTTCTTGTGTTGTTCCTTCATGCATTGCTACTGCAGTGCTCCTGGTCTCCACCAGAGGCCGCTGCAGAGAGATGCCATCCCGCTACCCACCCCAGGAGAGGACAGCTGTCCTATGGATGCTCAATCCTCTCCTTCTCCTGCCAGCCCCCGGCGTCCTGGGTCCGTTCCTGAACCTGGGTCGCCGGCGTGGTTCGAGGTAAGGCGCCAGCGCCTCAGCCCTCTGCACCACTGGGCTGGCGGTTTTCACTCTGTTTTAACTGCAGTCTGTTTTAACTTCAGTTGAAAGAGTCAGAAAACTATGCAAAAGCACCATGTTGCAATGTAAATCTGAAGTCAACAATGTAGATATGAAACTGCTTTGAAACTGACAAGTTAGAGAAGCAATACAAAATGAAAATATCATTTTGTTCTAACTTCAGCTTACCATAAAGAATTTTCCAACTCTCAGAAATAATCGTCAGGTAAACTTAGACACAGTATTACATAAAAAGAGCAGTGATTAGGACAACAGACAAAAGATGTCTACTGAATTACTTTAACATTATTTTGCAGACTAAACTGAGCAACCACAGAAAATTAAAATAAGACCTCTTAAAAGAGGAAAGAGATTTCTGAATCACAACTAGGCCCAATGGTTACTTAAACATACAATACTGTGACTGGGAACTTCACGTTAATCTACTGAATTTTACTTAAAGGATATATATGTTGAAACATGTCTGAATTTCAACAGGACAGCAATAAGTGTAAATGTTTTTAAAATTAGAGAACATATGAATATCTATTTTATTTTTAGAAAATGAGTAAAGATTTAACTGCACAGAGTGATTTAAGGATTTAGGAGATCTGCACGCCTTGTGATTAATTATAAAGTAACTAGAAGCATTTCCACTCCTAAGTTTCAACCTAACGTATAAGAAAAAATTACTCACCTTAGTAATGTTGTTTCTTCTAATGGAGTCTTGCTATATTATGACAATTGCAGTATGACCGCAGGTTAGAACTGCTCCGGAGGTGAAACAGTTAACTTTCCATGCAGGCATGGAACTTAGAGCGCGAGCTCGGTTGAAAACTCTGTCTGTTGTGCTTCAAACGCAAACTGTCAGATCTTTACGACAAAACTCACTAAGGTTCTGTGTGGAAGCTAAACCCACACTAGCCAACTGGCTACTAACATAAACACTCATTTTGGCCTAAAACAAAGACTCAAGTCAGGAGACCCAAAAATGCAAAAACACAACACCAATTCACCCAAAAAGGTAGGTGAAAAACAACAAGGTGGGCATCAAAAAAGTGCCAACCCTGTACTGCCCACCCACATCCCAAAACAGAGGTTCTGAGAGGGGCAGGCAGGGAGGGAGGTCATAATATAGCACGACTCCATTAGAAGAAACATTACTAAGGTGAGTAATTTTTTCTTCAAACAACATGAAGTCTTGCTATATTATGACAACTGCAGGATTTACCTGCCGAATAAAAGCAGACACAGCTGCCAAGTGCACCTTCAGGGTAGCTGGTCTCAGCCCCAAAGAATTCAGGTGGACCATATAATCCAGAACTGTGGGTAGATCAGCAGAGGCTGGGGAAATATGCTTTTCCGAGCACCATATGGAAAACCTTTTCCATTTGGAATTGTAAGTAGCCCTGGTGGAAGAGGTCTTTGAGGCCTTCAATATATCCATTACACCTTGGGAAAGGTGTAAATCAGCAAACTCTAACTCTTCAAGAACCAAGCCTTGAGATTGAAAGATTTGAGATTCGGGTACCAGACCCTTCCCTGGGCACAGGTTAACAGATTGCCATTCCTGGGAAGGCACAGGGGAGGATGGACTGTTACGGACAGCAGGAGTGGATACTAGGACTGTCTGGCCCAATCTGAGCTACTGGAATGACTTGCAGGATTGGGATCTGATTTTGACTAGCACTTTGAACAGGAGAGGAAAGGAGGGAAGGTATAGAGAAACTTCCCCTCCCAACTGAGGGCTAAGGCATCCAGGGGGAGTGAGCCCAACACTGGGGGCCTGAAGCAAAAAAGAGGAAGTTGGTGATTGTCTGGGGCTGCAAAAAGATCTATCTGCGGGGTGCCCCATCTGGCAAATACTACTCCCAAGACCAGGGGCTCCAGTGACCATTCGTGGTGGCCCTGGGAAGTCCTGCTGAGAGCATCTGCCAGGACATTGTCCTTGCCTGGGAGGTGAACTGCTGTAAGGGAGGTGTTCAGGGAGTAAGCCAGAGACCACGACTTCATCGCTTCGGTGCACAAGGCCGTAGACCGAGTGCCCCCTTGCTTGTTGATGTACCACATTGTAGTGGTGTTGTCTGTTCTGACCTGAATACTCTTATTCTGAACAGATTTGGAAAAAGCTTGAAATGCTAGAAAAACTGCTCTGAGCTCCAACAGGTTGATGTGGAGCAGAGATTCCTGGGGAGACCACAGACCCTGGGTGGTGAGGTTGCCCATGTGAGCTCCCCAGCCCAAGAGGGACGTATCTGTAGTAAGGATTAGAGAATGAGACTGAGTGACAAAAGGAACCCCTTGTCTCAGATTGCTCTGATCCTGCCACCACTGTAGGGCTTGGATCAGGGTTCGAGTTACTGGGATCAACTTGTAAGAGGATCCTTTCTTTGAGACCAAAAGCTCTCAAATGGAACTGGATGTCCTCATCTGAAATCTTGCTCCCTGCACAACTGCTGTGGAAGCAGCCATGTGTCCTAGGAGCTGCAGAAAATGCCTTGCTGGCCGGGAGACCTGCAGGGTAAATGAGGAGGCCAGGGAGACTAGGGTCTTTGCCCTGTCCAGGGGAGGAAGGCCCTGGCTTCCTGTGTGTTCAGTTCTGCGCCTATGAAGGTAAGAAGCTGGACAGGCTCTAGAACTGACTTTGAGAGATTCACAAGGAAACCTAGAGAGGTAAGCAGTTGCTGCGTTATCTGAAGGTGTAAACTGACCTGGTCTAGGGACTGGCCTACTATGAGCCAATCGTCCAGGTAAGGAAAGATGGCAATCTTTGCCTTCTTAGGTAGGCAACTGCTACTGCCAGGCATTTGTGAATACCCTTGGGGCAGAAGTGAGGCCGAAGGGCATTGCTCTGAACTGGTAGTGACCTGAGGGCAGCTCGAACCTGAGGTACTTTCGATGGGAGCTTCTGATGGGAATATGGAAGTAGGCATCCTTGAGGTCCAGGGAAACTAGCCAGTCCCCTGGCCTTAGAGAGGGTAGGATAATTCCCAGAGTCACCATTTTGAACTTTGGCTTTAAAAGGTGCTTGTTTAAATATCTGAGATCCAGGATGGGCCGCCATTCTCCTGTCTTTTTTGGGGTAAGAAAGTACCTAGAGTACAAACCTTTGCCCTGGTGTAGGGGAGGAACCCTTTCCACAGCTCTGAGAGCCAGGAGGGTAGAGACCTCTGCCTCTAGGGCGAGTGCCTCTGATGGGGTTGCAGGTGGAAAAGATCTGGTTCTCAGCTTTGGAAATTTTTTGAAGCTGAGAACCAGTCCCTGGCTTACTACTTCCAGGACCCACTTGTCTGATGTTAAAGACTTCCAGTCCTGGACAAAGTAAGCCAGCCTGCCCCCTACAGGTAGAGGAGAATCGGCCCTGGCAATCCCATCAGGGTGCCTGCTTGGCAGGGCCTTTGGGCTGAGGGGTGGAAGCAGACCTGCCTGTACCCCGTCTGCCTCTCCCTCTAAAGAACCCCCTCTGAGCATAGGCGGAGGAGGAAGCTTGGCTTAGTAAAAGGCCAATGAAAATGCCTGCCCCTGCCTCTAGGAAGCTGCTTTTGAGGAGTGGCCTGCCTTTCCTTGGCCTGTGCACTCCTATAGGTGGTCCTATATTCATCCATTTTCTTCATGTAATTCTCTGTTTGCTCCCCAAACAGAGAATTTCCCACAACAGGAAAATCCATGGCCTTAGACTGGGTATCCTGAGACAGGGTAGTACATCTGAGCCAAGCCATCCTGTGAAGTGTCACAGATGTAGCCATGACTTCTAGATGAAACATCATTAAGAGTCCACTGCAGCATGAAATTGCACCTTGGATGCCTCAATACCATCCATAGCCACCTGTTCCAGCTCCCTGGCAAGCTGGTCACGGACTTGTTTTGCTAGGGCCAGCACAGTATCCCATCTGGATTTCTGGTACCTAGCAGCATAAGCCATATAATTTGCTTGTCTGAGTCCCAAAGATGCTGCCATGTACTGTTTCTTTTGCCATAGCATCAATCTTCCTGGAGTCCTTCTCAGGGGGTGTGAAGCTAGGGGAATAGCATTCTGTCACAGGCTGCGCCTGCACTACCCCACATGGCTGCATTGTTGAGTGAGGAAATCAGTGTCGAAGCCTGATAAGGTATACCTCTTGTCCATCCTTCTATCCACAGGAGGTATAGTGTGAGGAGTTTTAAAACTTTACTGTCTGTTCTCGAAAAGATTTATGCAAAGGAATAGACAGTCTCCTAGACTATGGAATATCCATCATTTCTACATAGTCTGGCTCCTCTTGGTCATCAACAGCTTCCTCAACAGTGAGCTGGAGAGTTTCAATAACTTTTTTATAAAACATGAAATGAGAAGGGGACTCAGAAAGCCTTGGAGGAGAAACCCCTAGGGGTCTATCTGGAGAGATGTCCGGATCAATGGGCACATCCAGATCTTCAAAACCATATTCACTCTCCTCATATTCCTCTTCCCCCTTCCCCAGTTCATAAAAATCCCCAAAATCATAATCTTGAACCGGTGGAACCGGCCGAACTGAACACTTACCTGAAGATGTCGGTTCGGTCGGAACCGGGGAGAGAGACTGGACAATTTGAATTGCTTTAGCTATTTCCTCAGCAGTTGGGGAGAGAACTTTTGGCTCTACACTAGCTGACTTTCTAGTCCTTTTTGCTGGAACCGGCCCCTCAGAACTGGCTCTTCATTTGCCCGAGGAAGTATCGCCCTGGTCAGAGGGCAATCCTTCCGGTTCGGTTGGAACCGAACCGGGCTGGCCATCCGGTCAGCGGACTTTTGGCCTCCTTTCCTGAGTCTACCAACTCTCTATCTATGGTGGCAGCAGGAAATTGTGACAAATCTGGCAGTCTGAATTGAGGTGGTCAAACCCCAGACAATAGACACATGTGGTGTGTGGGTCAGCCTTAGCAAAGCTTCCCACAAACACTACAGTGCTGAAACCAGTGGGTCCGGTTTTCTTTGGGTTTCTCAGACATAATGCCAGCCTAACCAACTTGCCCGTTTATGGCAATCCACCAAGCAAGACACCCTTATCGTTCCCAACCGTGTCACGGGTCGTGGAAAAATGTAATGAAATCCTTTTTAGAACCGATAAGAACCGAACCGCACTTAAAAAGGACTAGTAGATTTAAATACAACCTGATCGGTTCAAACCAAACCGATAAAGAATTACAAGTTCCACACAGAAAAACTAAATGTAAAACCTATCTATTACTTACATTACCACAGATAGAGCTTGAACCGACCGGCTGCGGTTTAATTTCGGCTAAAAACCGAAAAATAATACTTTTAAACCGACGAAATGAACCGAGCAGAAGGAGAAATCTCCAGAGCGACTGTTCAGTGAGGTGGAGTAAAGAATCTGACAGTTTGCGTTTGAAGCACAACAGACAGAGTTTTCAACCGAGCTCGCGCTCTAAGTTCCATGCCTGCATGGAAAATTAACTATTTCACCTCCGGAGCAGTTCTAACCTGCGGTCATACTGCAATTGTCATAATATAGCAAGACTTCATGTTGTTTGAAGACCAATCATAAACAAGCATTTGTCAATGCCAAATGTTTGCTTGCTGGCATTGGCATTGGTAGTGTAGAAGTTACAGAGCAGCATAATAGGAATGGCAGTGAAGCACTGAACTGAAGCCAACCCCACCACCACCCTGCAGAGAGTGACAGGCACTGGGGTGTGCCTTTGGGTCGTCAGGCATAATGGCCACGCCATTTCACCACACCCTACCCTGCAGACACTGACAAGTGTCACTGTGTGCCTTGGGGTCTTTGGCCCTTATGCGCACCCCATTCCATCAGGAAATATGGTGAGATGGGTGCAGTATAGGAGAATGGGGTGAACTTTGTGGACGAAGAGTCCAAGGCATACCTCGATGCCTCTCACTGGCTGCAGGGTGTGGAATGGTATGAGCATTACAGGCAAGAATCCCAAGTCACACCCCTGATGCCTGTCATTCTCTACAGGGTGGGGCGTTATGGTTGGAAACCCTAACACCTCAGGCATTCGTTGGTATTTTCACTCCGAATTTTCAACATGTTTTTTTGTGACCCCCACCTCATGAACAGTGGCAATATCAGTTTGTTAGCCGAAAGCTGCTTATGCACAGCGACTACGGCATTTAGCACCACAGGTGCAAAAACACATTCGAACAGGATGTGAAAAATGACAGCTGTACTGTTCATGGGGAGGTGTAAAAAATGGCAATGTTGCAAATCTGCAGTAAAAATATTAAAAAAAACTGGTGAAATAACGAGCGTGCATAGAAACAGTGCAACACACACCCGCAATGTAATTAGTTTGGGGATTTTTTACAGCAGATTGTCAACACAGGCATTTTGGGACCTCTGATCATGAACAGTGACACTGTGATTTTCTTTATCTGTCCCGAACAATGATTTCCCACAGCAGCCACGCATCTCTGCGCTGAAAGTGTGAACACACATTTCGGCCATGTTGTGAAAAATGACAGCTGTACTGTTCATAAGGAAGTGTGGAAAAATGCTACTGATGAAAATCTGGACTAAAAATATTACAAAGTCATGAACTTACGGGGCTGCGTGGAAACTGCGCAATGCTCACTCTTAACACAGTCATTTTATGGACTTTCGTCACCAAATTTTCAACATAGCCATTTTAAGACCTCTGCTCATGAACAGTGTAACTGTGGTTTTCTTAATCTGTCCCAAACATTGCTTTCGCACACCGACTGCACCATTGTGTGTTACATGTGCGGAAACACATTTTGGGCGACATGTGAAAAATGGCAGCTGTACTGTTCATAAGGAAGTGTAATAAAATGGCAATGTTGAAAATCTGGAGTGAAAATATTGAAAATTTGTAAACTTACGAGCATGCGAGAACTGCGCAATGCACGCCAGTAAAACAGTCATTTTAGAAATTTTTTCACCAAATTTTCAACATAGCCATTTTAAGACCTCTGCTCATAAACAGTGTCACTGTGATTTTCTTAATGTGTCCCATACATTGATATCGCACACCGACTACGCCATTGTGCGCTACATGGGCGGAAATACGTTTTGGGCAAGATGTGAAAAATGACGGCTGTACTGCTCATAAGAAGGAGTGGTAAAATGGCAATGTGGAAAATCTGGAAAGAAAAGACTGAAAACTCGCGAACTTACGAGCGCATGAGAACGCAACGACGCCGAAACTGTTGCTTTCTAGAATTTTTCCACCAAATTTTCAACATAGGCTTTTTGAGAGCCCACCTTATGAACAGTGGCAGTGTCATTTCGTTACTCGGTCCCGAAAGGTGATTTCGCACAGTGACTGCGAAATCACCCTTCGGGCCCGATTAACGCCATGACAGTGAGAACATTCATGAGAAGGGGTTGAAAATTTGATGCAAAAATTCCAAAACCTGCCTGAGATATGCAGCAAAGTTAAAAAAACCCTCTCTATCCCATTATACAGCTTACCAGCATTTCCTCAGTCCGTGGTCGGCTTTGAAGAGTGCAGACGTGTTCCGTCCACCAAAGATTGTCGCACAGAGTCCGGAGGTAAGTATGGGGTGAGGGGGTGTGGTGGGGGGTGGGGGCAGAGACAGTGAGGGACCGTTTTTGTGTTTCAGGTTTTTTTTTTTTGTTTTTAAAAGGACGATAACGGGACGCTTGCACGCTTAGGGTGGGCTCCCAGCCAGAAAGGTCAAGGACGCTGTTTGGGGAGCATGGACAACAGGGGATTGGGCACTCTGCCTGACAGGCATCTGTTGCCACGCTGGGGTGGGCTCAGCATGGCAAATTCTGTACTGGAAGCAGTGGAGCCGACGGGGATTGGGCACCCTGGCCGGCTATACAGTGTGTGCGTGGGGCTAGCACGCAGCATGCGTGTGTGTGTGTGTGTGTGTGTAGGGCAGCGCCGCATGAGCAGGCGATATCTTATCGCTGCTCACTGAAGCGTAGCTCCCCCTTTCAACTGTACTCCACTGCATTTTCGACTGCTGTCATTGACAGCTCCAGCAGCCACTGAAGAACTGCGGCTGCACCTGCAAACACACTGGCTGAATTGGAAGAGGGCTGCCACACCTCCGAAAACTCGGATGATGGCACTATGTTTCTTGCACATACGTGCAAGCAAACATAAAAATGGACGTGAATTATTCACAATTTAATGTTTAATAATTACAGGACAGAGCTTTATGTGTATGTATATTATTTTAACTATTTACAGCCTATTTACCCTGAAGAAGAGATCAAACAAAGACCTTAAAACTGATTTTTTGAAGAAATTTAAAAGAACAGTAACTATAGAAAATAAAAAAAATGTGTACATATAGTGAAGACAGCTTTGAGGTCCTTAATTTAGTTTTTTTCCTGATATTTGAATCTGGTTAATTAAGGGACCAACTTCATTAACTATAGAAAAAGGATTTAAGGACATCCTGGGGATTTGAGTTGTTCAGTTCAGTTCTAAAACAGATGGCCACCTTCCCTCCCCTTCCCTACAATCCTTCCTCGGGCAGTGCAGCACTGACAAGCCAGCCAGGACCAACGCCTCCAAAACTGGTCCAGCATCATCCCCCAGCCAGGTCTCAGTAATACACACAAGACTAGCAGAAGAAATAAGATCTGCCGTAAATGCGGCCTTATTTCTCATCAATGAGACATTGCACAGCACTGCCCTAAGTGGACAGAACGACACAGCAGGCCCATCACCTGCCTGTCCACTCAGTCCGGAAGGAACCCTGGACACAAGAACCAGACAGGAGGAAACCCTCTCAAGTCCTTACCTAATCCCAGGGCGTTTCCTGGTCTGCACACCTCTAACAGGAACCACTCCCTTATTACGCCCCACTCCATTGGTTTTTCATCTGCCACTCTACGTAATTCCCTCCTCCCTGCATCGGTGGTGTACTTCAGCCGATAGCAGGGGAGATCGAAGAGGCATAGGTCTTGTGGTGTTTTTGGTTTTGGTCTGCCACTAAAAGACCCTTACTTTCTCTCTCTGGTCTGCCAGACCCATCTGTTGCTGCTGGTGAGGATCCCTTGCTGGACCGTCCGAGTAACTCGATGGACGCACGACATAAATAAATAAAGGTATTTATTCTGTGCAGCAGATGTTCTCTTCATGAGGACAAGCCCCAGGCTAACTGATTCTCTCATAAGCATTACATGGCACTGCCAGGCAGTGCAACAAATTGTTACGTGCAGGTTCGAAGTGCTCTTAAAGGGGCGGCAGCTAACAGTAAGCCCCATGCTTAATGTGTGCTTCACATCACTGCTGGGACAGTGAATGTGAGCACCACTTGAGCAAGAAATAACACTAAAACAGTTTCTAAGAAATATTAAAACAAAAAAGCTACTTTTTAAGCATTTCAATGTATTACACTTAAGCAAAACAGTACTCCACTACAGGGAGGGGTCTGGACTACACTGGGGACCAGTCAGAGTAGCACTAGAGAGAAGGGAACATCATAGAACTGAAACGTTTGTCATGCCACAAGCGCTAAAATGCAGGGGAAGGGAAAGGGAAGAGAGGGAAGGGTAGCAGCAGGAGGATACCTAGAATGCAGGATCACACTTTAAAAACAGTTGCATAACAATAACAGGTAGACTGTCCATATGAAAAGACATATTTAAGGGGGAAAAAAGTGTTAAATGCAGGAATACAGTACTATCAGAAACAGTTGCATAAGGTAGGCACAAGAACATTTACTGCAAAACAACTGAAGACAGAGACTCTCACCAGAGAAAGACGATTCAGTCCCAAAACACACCAAATCTGGTAACAAAAGCTCAAGACTTTCGTCGACTTTTCCGGTCAGTGGGAATGGAGGCATGCGTGGACTGCACCAGTTCCTGACAAGATGGGGTCAGGTCATTAAAAGCGACCCAGGAGTTCTGCCCCTGTCAAATCCGTACTACTTGACTCTGCAAGTCCAGGATCTGCTAGTAAACTTCTTCCTTAAGATCTTCTAGATCTGGTACACTGGTGTGTGAAGAGAGTCCTGAGAAGAAGAGGAAGTCCCAGGCAAATCAGGCAAAATGGCATCTGGCTGGAGAGTGTCAGGAGTGGGAAGATCTAAAGGAACTGGTAGCAAGTTGTCTGAAGGGATCTCAGCTTCAAAGAGGATGGCAGGCTAAAGTGCAGCTTCATTGTTAGGTGGACTGAGGTCATCTGGAAGGTTGTTACTCAGGTACCCATGTTTCAATCAGCGGATGTGGACTTTGTAGTGTACCAGCTTTCCATCAGACTTGCGACATAGACGGACGTGCACAGGAGGAAGCTTTTCTACTAAATAGAAGGGACCAGTCCAGGGACAAAGCAGTTTCTTGGTGGCGCCCGGAAAAAGGACAGGTCGGTACAAGTACACAAATGTCCCCAGCAGAGAATGAAGGCTCATGCGACTTGGCTGCTGACATTTTCTGCACTGCAGATTTTCTCTGGCCCAACATGGTGATTGCAACACATCTGGCACGTTCAAGCTGTTCCAGCATAAAAATAATGAAGGAAGAAGCTGACTTAGGAACTTCTAGCAGTGAGAGATCCCTGTCCAGTGGAGTTCTTGGGTGACGTCCATGGCTTAAGAAGAATGGTGTTTACTCTGTACTGTCGACACAAGGACTGGAATTGTAGGCAAATTGCACAAAGGGAACAAAACAGTCCCAGGTGTCGTGAGTTTCATCCAGGTACTTGGAGAGTGTGTTGAGAATGGTAGACATCATTGTTTCACTCTGTCCATTGCATTGTGAATGGTAACTTGTTGTATGTGTCTTTTTTTTTTTTTTTTACTTTCTCTTAATCCTCCTTCCCTCCTCGCAGCTCTCCCCTCTTCGGGAGACACCTATGGCCTTATCAGCCTTCGCTCACCTACCTGGTGACCGGTGCAGTCCGTGCCCCATGGAGCCGTGGCTATACCCCCCAGGCGGGTACGGGGTGGAAGGCCCTACACCCCGATGCTTCTCTATGCTTCGTCGGCATGCTGTCTCCGGACAGGTAGGGGCATTGAAGGTCGGGGCCTGGTGCTCTGTCTACTGGGAGGTTGCAAGGGCTTTTCCCCGGTGTTTTCGATGTGCCAGGTCCCCGGATGTCAAGGCGCTGAAGCGCCGACGTCCGGCACATCGCCCCCTCTGTTGGAGCATCGGGCTTGCTATACCTCGGGTCTCCATCCAGGGTCAGACAAGCACCGAGCTCAGGTACCCCCCTTCCCCCGGAGAGGATGAGCAGTCCTTGGGATGCTCAAGTCCTCCCCTCCCAGCCGGCCCTCCAGCTCCCGGGCTCGTTCCCGAACCCGGGTCGCTGGCGTCGCAAGCGGAAATCCAACCGCTGCGCCGGTGGGCCGGCCTTGTATGTGTCTTTTTTATGTTGAGAAGTTTGCATGTTTCTCGGACAATGGTGGAAAGGTAGCTAGTGCCTCTGTCTGAATGCAGGTACGATGGGGTACTGTGACGACAAATGACTGTGTTGAGGAAGGAAATGGAAATTACATACCTGCCGTAATTCTGATCTTTCTGTGTATCTTCACCATTCATCACCTTTCGGAGGTCATGACCCCGCGGGAGCTTTTTTTTTTTTGGATGGACGGAGTCGATGCACCATTGGCGCCATCCTCGAGGTCAACGCACTGTGTGGTGCTCGTGGGTTGGCAGTTAGGTGTTGTCAACTCCGCCCTCCCGCCAGTTCTGATTTACCATAGAGGTTAGAAAAAGGGTTGGGAGGCTGGGACAAGTGAGTCCAAGGGGCAGAAAAGGAAAAGATATAAAACTAAAAGGAGAAATAAACGACAGAGGACAGAAGAAGTTCCAAGACTAAGGGGGATTGGGTAGGGGCCCCAATCTCTGGAAGTAGAAAAGGAGGAGGGAAGGAGTGAGGGTTAAGGATTTTGGAAGTAAGGAAAAAAATTGAGGTGGGGGGAGACAGGAGAAACATACCCTGTAACCTTAACTTGTCTCCAGATTGTATAGGAAATGTGAAGGAGTAGCTAAGAGGCTAACTGCCAGAATTGCAGGCACAGTATTACTGGCAAAAACTCCTGCAAACAGAATCGGCTATTCTGGTAGAAAGACAGGAAAACAGGGATATCCCCCCAAAAAAGGACATTTCGTGCAAGAAGAAAAAATTACTCACCTTAATAATGTTGTTTCTTCTAATGGAGTCTTGCTATATTATGACAATTGCAGCGAGTCCCCATCTTCGAACTGCTCCGGAGGTGAAATAGTTAACTTTCCATGCAGGCATGGAACCCTGAGCGCGAGCTCGGTTGAAAACTCTGTCTGTTGTTCTTTAAATGCAAACTGTCAGATCTTTACGAGCTAAAACTCACTAAGGCTCTGTGTGGAAGCTGTAAACCTACACTAGCCAACTGACTACCAACATAAACACACATTTTTTGGCCTCAACAAAGACTGAAGTCAAGAGACCCAAAAAATGAAAATACAACACCAATTCACCCAAAAAGGAAGGGCGAAAAAACAGTAAGGTGGGCATCAATGAAAGTGCCAACACTGCTCTGCCCACCCACATCCCAAAAACATAGGTTCTGAGAGGGGCAGGCAGGGAAGGAGGTCATAATATACCATGACTCCATTAGAAGAAACAACATTACTAAGGTGAGTAATTTTTTCTTCAAACAACATGAAGTCTTGCTATATTATGACAATTGCAGACTACACAGCAGTACCTCCATGGAGGAGGGACAGAACCTACTTAGGAAATAGGCTCTGAAGCACGGCTGTGCCAAACCGAGCATCACTCCCAGCCTGGATGTCCAGGGAGTAATGCTTGGTAAAAGTATGAACTGTTTTCCAGGTAGCTGCTTGACATATTTCTAGAATAGGAATGTCTCTGGCAGCAGACAGAGAAGCAGCTGTACCTCTGGTAGAGTGAGCCCTCAGGCCTGAGGTGGGAACTTCACCCAACTTCTCGTAACAGAATTGAATACAAGAGACAATCCACCTGGCAATGGATCTTTTAGTGGCTGGCTTCCCTTTACCAACCTCACCATAAGTGAGGAACAGTTGGAGGGAATCAAACTTGTGACCATTGGTACGCTCTGTGTAGTAACTAAGGGCTCTCTTCACATCTAGGCTGTGCAGCCTGCTCTCACC
This sequence comes from Neoceratodus forsteri, assembly GCA_016271365.2. Lineage (NCBI taxonomy): Eukaryota > Metazoa > Chordata > Ceratodontiformes > Ceratodontidae > Neoceratodus > Neoceratodus forsteri. The sequence goes on along the minus strand of CM057458.1, from coordinate 1,397,180,629 downwards.
AGAGGAGGAATGGTCAGTGAAGTACACAGGAAGAGAAATGGATTGATTAAGGTGGAAATCTGAAACCACCTTAGGTAGGAACTTCCTGTTAGTCTGGAGGACCACCTTATCTCTGTGAAAGGAGATAAAATCTGGCTCCACTGACAACGCTTGTAATTCACTTATGCGTCTGGCAGAGGTGATGGCTACCAGAAACACAGTCTTCCAAGTCAAGTACTTAAGCTCAACTGAAGACAAGGGCTCGAAGGGGGGTTGCATAAGCTGAGCAATACAAACATCAAGATCCCAGGCAGGGGCAGGATCTCTGAATGGAGGGTTGGTGTGAAGCAACCCCTTAAAAAACTTGGAAAATACAGGATGAGCTGAAAGAGAAGAGGATTTACCTGCTGAAACAAAAGCAGACACAGCTGCCAAATGCACCTTCAAGGTAGCTGGTCTCAAACCCAAAGTATTCAAATGGACCATATAATCCAGGACTGTGGGTAAATCAGCAGAATCTGGGGAAATATGCCTTTCCGAGCACCATATGGAAAACCTTTTCCATTTGGAATTGTAGGTAGCCCTGGTGGAAGGCTTCCTAGAGGCCTTCAGTATATCCATAACACCTTGGGAAAGGTGAAGATCAGCAAACTCTAACTCTTCAAGAACCAAGCCTTGAGATTGACAGATTTGAGATTCGGATACCAAACCCGTCCCTGGGCACAGGTTAACAGATTGTGATTCCTGGGAAGGCACAGGGGAGGATGGACTGCTAAGGACAGAAGGAGTGGATACCAGGGTTGTCTGGCCCAATCTGGAGCGAGCAGAATGACTTTGCAGGATTGGGATCTGATTTTGACTAGTACTTTGAACAGGAGAGGGAAGGGAGGGAAGGCATAGAGAAACTTCCCTTCCCAACTGAGGATTAAGGCATCCAGAGGGACTGAGCCCAACACTGGGGGCCTGCAGCAGAAAAGAGGAAGTTGGTGATTGTCTGGGGCTGCAAAAAGATCTATCTGCGGGGTGCCCCATCTGGCAAATACCACTCCCCAGGACCAGGGGATCCAGAGACCACCTGTGGTGGCCCTGAGAAATCCTGCTGAGAGCATCTGCCAGAACATTGTCTCTGCCTGGGAGGTGAACTGCCATAAGGGAGGTGTTCAGGGAGTAAGCCAGAGACCACAACTTCATGGCTTGGTGCACAAGGTCAGAGAACCGAGTGCCCTTGCTTGTTGATGTACCACATTGTAGTGGTGTTGTCTGTTCTGACCTGTACAATCTTGTTCTGAACAGACTTGGAAAAAACTTGAAGTGCTAGAAAACCTGCTCTGAGCTCCAGCAGGTTGATGTGGAGCAGAGATTACTGGGGGGGGACCACAGACCCTGGGTGGTGAGGTCGCCCATGTGAGCTCCCCACCCCAAGAGGGATGCATCTGTAGTAAGGATTAAGGAGTGAGACTGAGTGACAAAGGGAACTCCTTGTCTCAGGTTGCTCTGATCCTGCCACCACTGTAGGGCTTGGATCAGGGTTCGAGTTACTGGGATCAACTTGGTAAGAGGATCCTTCCTTTGAGACCAAAAGGCTCTCAAATGGAACTGGATGTCTCTCATCTGAAATCTTGCTCCCTGCACCACTGCTGTGGGAAGCAGCCATGTGCCCTAGGAGCTGCAGAAAATGTCTTGCTGGTCGAGAGACCTGCAGGGTGAAAGAGGAGGCCAGAGAGACTAGGGTCTTTGCCCTGTCCAGAGGAAGGAAGGCCCTGGCTTTGAGTGTATTCAGTTCTGCGCCTATGAAGGTAAGAACCTGGACAGGCTCTAGAACTGACTTTGAGATATTCAGCAGAAAACCTAGAGAGGTAAGCAGTTGCTGTGTTATCTGAAGATGTAAAGTGACCTGGTCTGGAGACTAGCCTACTATGAGCCTATCGTCCAGGTAAGGAAAGATGGCAATTTTTTTGCCTTCTTAGGTAGGCAACTGCTACTGCTAAGCATTTTGTGAATACCCTTGGAGCAGAGGTGAGGCCGAAGGGCATTGCTCTGAACTGGTAGTGGCCTGAGAGTAGCTCGAACCTGAGGTATTTTCAATGGGAGCTTCTGATGAGAATATGGAAGTAGGCATCCTTGAGGTCCAGGGAAGCTAGCCAGTCCCCTGGCCTTAGAGAGGGTAGGATAATTCCCAGAGTCACCATTTTGAACTTTGGTTTTAAAAGGTGCTTAAGTATCTGAGATCCAGAATGGGCCGCCATTCTCCTGTCTTTTTGGGGTAAGGAAGTACCTGGAGTACAAACCTTTGCCCTGGTGTAAGGAGAGGAACCCTTTCCACGGCTCTGAGAGCCAGGAGGGTAGAGACCTCTGCTTCTAGGGCGAGTGCCTCTGAAGGAGTTGCAGGTGGAAAGGATCTGGTTCTCATCTTTGGAAACTTTTTGAAGCTGAGAACCAGTCCCTGGCTTACTACTCCCAGGACCCACTTGTCTGAAGTTAAAGACTTCCAGTCCTGCACAAAGTAAGCCAGCCTGCCCCCTACAGGTAAAGGAGAATCGGCCCTGGCCACCCCATCAGGGTGCCTGCTTGGCAGGGGCTTTGGGCTGAGGGGTGGAAGCAGGCCTGCTTGTACCCCGTCTGCCTCTCCCTCTAAAGAACCCCCTCTGGGCATAGGCAGAAGAGGAAGCCTGGGTTTGGTAAAAAGGCCTATGAAAAGGCCTGCCCCTGCCCCTAGGAGGGTGCTTTTGAGGAGTGGTTTGCCTTTCCTTGGCCTGTGCACTCTTATAGGTGGTCCTATATTCATCCATTTTCATTAAACTCTGTTTGCTCCCAAACAGAGAATTGCCCAAAACAGGAAAATCCATGGCCTTAGACTGGGTATCCTGTGACAGGGTAGTACATCTGAGCCAAGCCATTCTGCGAAGTGCCACAAATGTAGCCATAACCCTTGATGAAACGTCATTAGAGTCTACTGCAGCATGAAATTGCACCTTGGATGCCTCAATACCATCCCTAGCCACCTGTTCCAGCTCCCTGGCAAGCTGGTCAGGGACTTGCTTTGCCAGAGCCAGCACAGTATCCCACCTGGATTTCTGGTACCTAGCAGCATAAGCCATATAATTTGCTTGTCTGAGTCCCAAAGATGCTGCCATGTACTGTTTCTTTGCCATAGCATCAATCCTCCTGGAATCCTTCTCGGGGGGTGTGAAGCTAGGGGAATATTAGCCTTGTCACAGGCTGCAGCCTGCACTACCCCCACATGGCTGCATTGTTGAGTGAGGAAATCAGTATCGGAGCCTGATAAAGTATACCTCTTGTCCATCCTTTTATCCACAGGAGGTATAATGTGAGGAGTTTTTAAAACTTTTACTGTCTGTTTCCGAAAGGATTTATGCAAAGGAATAGACAGTCTCCTAGACTCTGGAATATCCATCATTTCTACATAATCAGGCTCCTCTTGGTCATCAACAGCTTCCTCAACAGGGAGTTGGAGAGTTTCAGCAACCTTTTATAAAACATGAAATGAGAAGGGGACTCAGAAAGCCTGGGGAGAAACCCCTAAAGGTCTATCTGGAGAGATGTCCGGTTCAATGGGCACATCCAGACCTTCAAAACCATATTCACTCTCCTCATATTCCTCCTCCTCCTCCGGTTCATAAAAATCCTCAAAATCATAATCTTGAACCGGTGGAACCGAGCACCTCCCTGATGGTGTCGGTTCGGTCGGAACCGGGGAGAGAGACTGGACAATTTGGATTGCTTTAGCTATTTCCTCAGCAATTGGAGAGATAACTTTTGGCTTTACACTAGCTGACTTTCTAGTCCTTTTTGCTGGAACTGGCTCCTCAGAGCCAGCTCTTCGTTTGCCCGAGGAAGTATCACCCTGGTCAGAGGGCACTCCCTCCGGTTCGGTAGGAGCCGAACCGGGCTGGCCATCCGGGTCAGCGGACTTCTTGGCCTCCCTTTTCCTGAGCCTAACAACTCTCTTTTCTATGGTGGCAGAAGGGAAATTCTGACAAATCTGGCAGTCTGCATTGAGGTGGTCAAACCCCAGACAATAGACACGTGGTGTGTGGGTCAGCTTTAGCAAAGGCTTCCCCACAAACACTACAGTGCTGAAACCCAGTGGGCCCGTTTTTTCTTTTGGGTTTCTCAGACATAATGTCTGCCTAACAAAACTTGTCCGTTTATGGCAATCCGCCAAGCAAGACACCCTTATCAGTTCCCAACCGTGTCACGGGTCGTGGAAAAAAACCGTAATGAAATCCGTGTTTTTTAGAACCGATAAGAACCGGGAACCGCACTCTCAAAAAGGACTAGCAGTTTTAAAAGACAACCTGATCGGTTCAAACCGAACCGATAAATGTTCACAAGTTCCACACAGAGAAAATGAATGGAAACCTATCTATTACTTACATTACCACAGACAGAGCTTGAACCGACCGGTTGCGGTTTAAATTCGGTTTAATTTCTATTGAAAACCGACAATATAATATTTTTTAAACCGATAAATGAACCGAGCAGAAGGAGAAATCGGAGCGACTGTTCAGTGAGGCGGAGTAAAGAATCTGACAGTTTGCTTTAAAGAACAACAGACAGAGTTTTCAACCGAGCTCGAGCTCAGAGTTCCATGCCTGCATGGAAAGTTAACTATTTCACCTCCGGAGCAGTTTGAAGATGGGGACTCACTGCAATTGTCATAATATGCAAGACTTCATGTTGTTTGAAACCTAGTTTCTTAAATTAATTGAGATTATGTCCACAGGACAGGTAAATCTAGAAAAATAAGGATTGATGGGGAGAAGGAAAAAAAGGGGGGCAACTGCCAACCCCCACCCCACAGGGGTGGAGCTGAAGCACTGAAAGAGTGCCCCCAATCCTGACCAATCTACCCTAAGAAAACTATCCCCCTATGTGCCCCAATTTACCCCACCTCTGACTAACAGAAAGGAGGGGGGCAAGAGAAGGGGCACAGAGAGGGAAGGGGACTCAGAGACTGAGGCCCCAAGGGGATGGAGGGTTGGATTGTGATGAATGGTGAAGATACACAGAAAGATCAGAATTACAGTAGGTATGTAATTTCCATATCTTATCTGTCTCAGTCTTAACCCATTCATCACTTTTGGGCGAGTGCTGAGTCCCCCCGCAGGGGTTTTTTAACCCTAAGGGGTCGAGTCCCTTAGCTCTCAGTGGGTGACACACTAAGAGGGAGAACCTCCATGGGTCTGGAGAGGCCAGAGAGTGTGGAAAGTGAGACAAGGACCCCCCCGGAGGAGGTAGGAAGTTGCCCCAACAGACGCCGCCTCATTCTACGGGAGACGAGCTAGGTTCTCTGGTGGGCGGAGTTAATCACCCTATGCCAGGCCAAGGGTGACAACCGGGAAAGACGCGGCCATGTTGTCCGCCTAGTGCAGATCACTGTCCCTACGACCCTGGTAGCTACCTCACTGGCATCATACAATGCCCTTGCTTGGTGCCTTGCTAGCTTCAGGCCACGTGCAGAGAGTGCAATGGCTTGTCTGGTTTGCTCCATGTCAGGCATGGAGGCTACGAGCTGACCCAACCTAGACCACAGGAACCTGTCATAGGCTGCGTAGTGGGCCTGGTGTGCTGCAATAGACAGCAGCAACTGTGCAGAGTAGAACGTCCTCCTCCCTCAGAAGTCAAAATCCAAAGAGTCTTGAGCTGGGGGCCGGACACGGTGAGGGGCACGAAGCACATCAGGAGTGTCCAGCTGAGTCAGTCCTTACTGAGGATGAGGCATGGACCCTGGAGACGCCGGGGGGGTGGGGCACAATACCGCTGGCAGAGATCCCTAGGGGCAGAGACTCCAGAAAAGGGCCTCTGCCAGAAACACGACGCCGCCTCCAGAAAGGGAGCAAGCCAGGGGAGCACCACGAGGGTGACCTCATTGAAGTCGCCCAAAAAGGCATGCACCATGTGCTCTGGATTGTGGTGAGTGAGAGGGGTGATGTGCAGGTCCTCCAACATCCTCATGAGGAATCGCTGATACTCAGCGAGATCAGCAGCTGGAGAGATGTGCACAGATGGTTCCTCTCCCCTAGAAGAGGGAGATGAAGAGTCACAGGACCTTGAAGGTTCATAAGCTGGCTGCTCAAGGGGAGGTTGAAAAACCTGTCTGTCCATAGCCCTAACGTAAGAGGGAAACCGAGCAGCCTGATCTCTGAACTGCTCCCAGGAGAGAGGCCCGCTAGGACCAAGACTGCCTGGGAGCACAGGAGAATGTGGCAGAGGAATGGGGGCAGAGCCGACAACGAGAATTGGCTAATCTCCGCCTGGGCTAGAGAGTGCACCAGGAGCCCTACGGAAGGAAGGAGCTCCGGAAAAGTCCACAGCTGACAGCTGATCAACCACACTGGTACTGCTTTGGCTGTGCCCTTAAGAATCCCCCGTGAGGCGACTGGGGCCATGTAGGTCCAAAAGGACGGTCCCCTACCTCCAAAGAACGGGGCCCTCTTGAGGAAACCAAAAGAGAAGGGCAGAGATCTGCACTGCGGCTTCTCCCAGAGCCCGGGTGGGCTCCGGAAGAAGGCCGCTGCACAGACCCCATGCCTCTCGACCACTCGGGATCCGAGAATGCCCTCTTCCTCGAGAGAGCCAGCCTAGATAGCCGACAGCCCTGGTCAGCGCCCGAAGGGGCTATCCAGGGAGCAGCACCCTCCCTACCTGTGGGTGCTCTGATCGACCCCAAAGTTGGGCGATCCAGGCACACCAACTGAGGGGGTACCACCACTGAGGGGTCAGCGAACCATCCGAGTCCAGGTTGCAGGGCAATGGTGGCCCACGCCACCGCCTGCTGGTCAGAACCCCTGACCCTGGCCCCAGCAGTCACTGTGCACTCCTCAGAGGGGGGCTGACTCCGGCCTGTCGAGGACACTACCAGGGTGTCCACACCAGCAGTCAACTCCAAGGAGCCAGACTGCATGTCCAACCCAGAGTCTGAATCCTCCTCCGAAGAGGTGGAGACCGAAGTCCTGTGCCAGACAGTGCGCGGACACCCGCTGCCATACCTACTGAACAGGGCAACAGAGCCAGAGACTGCACCAGAGTAGATATCTGTGCCCCCCTCTGCACCGCGAACAGTGCCAGAAGAGGGCATGGCCCAAACAAGGGTGGCAGTCTCGGAGCCGGAGCCTGTCACAGTGTTGCCTTGACTCACGGCACCCCAATGGCTCAGACGATGGCTCTGACCACGCCTCAGTGCTGCAAATGGCGCTGAGGTCAAGACCCCACAGTGCCACGATCGGCGCTTGAGGACAGAGACGCCTAACAGCGCCTTGCCCATAAACAGCGCCGAAGTTCAAAATTTATGGTGCCATGCCCATTCTCGAGCCGTGAACAGCTCCAGAACGGGACATGGCGCCATGTTCAACCACGGTGCCGCAAACGGCATTGGGGCAAGAAACAGTCAGGGACGGTGCCATAGAGCCTCCCATGGCACAGACAACTGCATCGACACCACAAATGGCGCAGACAGCAGCAACGACACCGAGCGATGGACCGGCGCTGACGATGGCACCATCAGGGCCTACAGTGCCGCGAATGGCACCAAGGCCCAAGACTGCGCCAACAGATGGCATTGAGGACAGCGCCGACCCAGGCCTTCCGAGCCTTGGGTATGACACTGAGGGAGCCTTCGCCCCCAAAGCGGCAATTGCCAAGGCAGTGCCTCCCATCTGTCCCCCGGGGGAGGGACTGACCGGGCCTCCTGCACCACAGAAGGGACCTCTGCCATGCCTACAAGAGGCAGAGGCCCCCTCCTCCTCGATCCGTATAGAACCAGGAGGGGACCCGGAGGAAAGGCCGAGAGAACACGGCTTGGCCCGACGAGTACATGTCCAACCCCCGGAAGTCAGCGGAGCTCGCCTCACTTTCCATGCGCATTGCTCAATGACCCAGCGGTCCATGGAGAAACAGGCGTTGCATGAATCCATGTCGTGATGCGGGTCAAGACACGCGAGGCAACAGTCGTGCTGGTCGATGACAGAGTACTTACAGCTGCAAGGGCACAGCTGCATGGGGGGGCCGTCCCGTCTTGGAAGTCTTCTTGCCCTCCGACCTAGACATGACCTACGAGAAAGAAACACCAAACTAGACTCGACGTCACAAAAATAAAATAATGGAACAATCTTACCAGGCAACGTCGAGTAGGCTAACAGAACCGGCAGGAGACAGGGAGCCGACGGACTGTGGCATGAGTCAAGAAAGCGAAAACTTAACTGCATAGAGAGGTAGGTCTCAAACTCTTCACTGCAAAGCATCCCACAAGGTGACCTCGACGGCGGGAGACGAAGAACTTGCAGGAGGGTGAAGTCGACAACACCTAGCAGCCAACCCATGAGTGCCATGCAGTGCATCGACCAAGCTCCCGCGGGGTCATGACCTCCAGCCAAGTATCCAAAGGTGATGAATAGTGAAGACTGACACAGATAAGATCATGCCACTGTGGCAGCTTTTTTTTTTGTTTCAACTTTTTATTGAATTTTCCAACTACAGACATAACATTTACCACAAACAAAACCATAGCGTACCATGTCAGCCCATTATGCCATATGCATCACCTTCTTATACCAGAATATACAATCACATAATTCCACTATGGCCTACAAGACAAAAAAAAAAAAAACACACCTCCACACCACACAACCCCTCCTCCCAGACAATTTTAAAACTATATACATATGTCCACATCATTTCATGCTTATTTGCATATAACATTCACCTAAGTTTTATTCTTGTCATTTAATACTCCAATTTAATTTCCGAAGTGTACTTTTCCTCATACCACACATCCCCTTCTCATTGCCAATTCTAAGATAGAGAACCCTTTAGCTTACCTTCCATTTCTAGGTCCCCCCCTCTGAACAATCAAAGCTTCCTCCATGGACAAGGCTGATAGCACTGGCGTCCACATAGATATGAAGGCATCCAGTCTCCCCCTTGCCAAAAATATCCTTCTTTCCATTGCCAGGGCGCCAACAATCGAGGCCCGCCACTGCTCTACGGAGGGATCCCTCGCAGATACCCACGTGCTTAAAATAGATTGTCTAGCCTGAGCAAGCACAGTCCTAATCCATCTCTTGTATGGGCCCCAGTCCTCCCCTTCTTTCGTTTCTATACCAAACAGTAAATCTATCGGGTGCAGCGGGATCTCTATACTGTGGCAGCTTTAATGTCTTTTAGGGGGGATTAGTTCCAAATATTTTGTTAAGTAGTCCACAAAAATAAGGATGTACTTGTTGCCAGAGTCAGAGCATGTAGGTAAAAGCCTAAGAATGTCTGTGCTGACTCTTGGAATGGTTCGGTGGCTACACACATTAGAATGATATGTGCCTTTGTCAGTTTGGCAGGAGGCTTTCTTTGGGAGGAGGGCTGGCAGGATTTTACAAATCGGACAATGTCCTTGTTTATGTGGGGCCAGAAGAAGTGAAGCCTTGTCTTTTCCAGAGTTCTGTGTATTACCATACGACCTCAGTAAAGTGGAGAGGCATGATTACATAGAAACATAGAATTTGACGGCGGATAAGGACCACTTGGCCCACCCAGTCTGCCCAGTTCCCTACCTAATGGATAAGCTGCAGATCCTAGTTAACCAGCAGCCTACTTCTTTCTGCCCCCACCCCCTAGAACTGCCTTATGAATGTCCCATGCATGCTTGAATTCCACCACTGTTTTTGACCCCACAACCTCCTCCGGAAGGCCGTTCCATGCATCCACAACCCTCTCTGTGAAAAAATACTTCCTTAAATGACCTCTGAGCCGTTCCCCTTCTATCTTCAAATTGTGCCCCCTTGTTCTTGCACACTTCTTGTTTTGAAAGATGCTACCCTCTTGGACTTTGTCGATTCCCTTGAGGTACTTGAAAGTTTCTATCATGTCCCCTCTCTCCCTCCTTTCCTCGAGGCTATACATATTAAGCTCCTTAAGTCTCTCTTCATATGTCAAAAGCATACCGTCATTAAGGAAGTATTACGAACCAAAGAAAAGTACATCCTGGCGATGCTTCTTTTGTTAAGGTAAGGTTCCAGACTCTAAGTATGAGATTATGTCTGTGAATTGAGGGTCTGTTCATTGTTGCATTTTGACAGTTGCCAGGGACAAATCAGAAGTAGTGGCAGGGTTTTAAATAACTGATTAGCAGTTTTTTCTTGGGATGATACTAATGGTACAGAAAGTAGTTTTATAGATTTTCTAGAAGTGTTGTGTTTGTTAAACACAGCGAGGCAAGAGCTATGTATTTTCACAAAGATTTAGCATTTTTATGAGCAAAACGCTAATCAATTTTTAGAGTTAAATAAATCCCTGCATGGAAATGAGAAGCTCTTCAGCTGCTTGCAGTAACTGAGGATTTGTGTGTCTTTCTGTAGAAGCAGTTGGTAGCAGCAAAGCAACTTGGGGTGCTGTAGGAGTGTCCACAGGAAGCAAATCCATGGTCTGAAAGGGAAGAGCTTGTAAGCAAGATTCTTCGTCTGTTGAGGATGATGCGGTGGGATATCATCTCCGGCTTACACCATCGGCATTTAAGTGAGCTCGACCTGGTCTGTACTGAATTTCAGAGTTGTAGGATTGCTGCATGGTGATCCACTGGGCGAACTTGCCTACTGGCGCCTTCATTTCGAATAACCATCTGAGGGCAGAGTGATCAACAATAGCTGTAAAGGAGGAGGAGTAAAGGTAACAGTCACATTTCTTTACGGCAAATACCATGGCTAGACATTCTTTTTCTGTGATGCCATAGTTCTGCTCAGCTGAAGAAAGCCCAGCATAGGAAGCAACTCCTTCTGTTCAGTCTTGTATCTGACAGAGCACAGTACCCACTGCAAAGGAACTAGCATCTGAGTAGAGCTTGAAGGGTTGGTCGAACCTCGGGTCGGCCAATACTGGAGAAGAGATTAGGTTTTGTTTCAAGGTTTCAAAGTCCTCTTTGCATTCGGAAGTCCATGTACAGTAACATCCCTTTTTGGTGCGGGCATACAATAGAGTTGCAATCTTGGCATAGTTGCAAATGAACTTTCAATAGTAGCCAGACAAGCCCAGGAAAGCTTGAAGGTCTTCGAGATTGTTAGGCTCTGAATAATCTTTGATTGCTGAGAGCTTATCTGGAGAGATGCCATGAGAACTAACCACATGTCCCAGATAATGAATTTGATGCGTGCAAAACAACACTTTTCTGGGCGAAGCTTGAGACTGGCTTGTCGGAGACGTTCGAACACTTCTTTGAGATGTTGGAGGTGCTCTGGCAAAGTTCTGCTGAAGACAATAACATTGTCCAGGTAGACTAGGCAAGATTTCCAAAATAACCCATATAGTATGGCATCCATAACACGTTGGAATGTGGCTGGACTGTTCCAAAGTTCCATAGGCAGACGTTGGCAGCACCATGCTGTGTATGGATGAGAAGCTGGATCAATGGAGACTTGGTAGAACCCACTCTGAAGGTCTAGAGTAGTGAAGTAAGCTGGACTGGCTGCACCAAGACTCTCTAAGGCATCTTCAGTTGTAGATAAGGGATGAGCATCCTGCACCATGTAGGCATTGAGTTTTCTGTAGTCCACCACAAAGCGATACCCTTTGTCCTTCTTCATCACCAGCAGGCAAGGTGAACCCCAGGGACTTGTAGACTGTTCCAACACTGTCTTATTCAAGCATGTCATTGATTATGTCCTCAGGGACTTGTTTCAGTTTATGTCCCATTCTGTAGGCTCACTGATGGACTGGTTTCTAGTTGGGCTGCACTTTGATGGTGTGTTGCAGGATATGACAGCATCCAAGCTTGTTATCTGGACCTACAAAGACATCCAGGTAATTCTCCAGGAATTTCAGAAGTTGATGCTTTTCTGTTGGAGATGCTGGAAGTTTTAAACAGGATAGTCACTGACTGAGGGGTAACTCTGTTGAAACTGGAGTGGTTGTGATAGTACTGACAGAACTAGAGTTTATGGAACCAGGCTAAGGTTCTTGCACAAGATGGAGCTGGTCCCCTGAAGACAAGCAGACAAACTTCCTGAGGCTGGCACCCTTTGAAATGACCACAGGCTCATCTGTGAAGCTGCAGCATTTTTGGACAACTGCGCCACGATGAACCACCAACAAGGTATTTCCGGGAAGAAGACCTGACGAACGCAGTGCAGGAGATCCCGTGACTATGCCAACAACACCTTGTGGAAATGGTTCACATCAAATCTTGGCAATCAAACCCATCTCTGACTGAGGAGACACAGTAACTGAGTCTATAGCTGCAAGTTGCCTCCGAAGATCTAGTGACAGTTTGAGGCAAAGTCTAGGATGTCTTTATGAGCTTTAAGGATGTACAGGCCAAGAATTATTGCAGGCTGAAGATCAGGCGCTATGTAAAACTTGAAGGTAGCTTGCTGTGAGCCAAAGTGGAGCTTGAGATGGACCACACCTGTGATAGATAATGTAGCTGTACTTGCTGTGATAATGTACTTCAGGTCGGCTGGAGAGACATTAGGCATGTGACAAATAGCTTGGTTGTTCACAATACTGCTGTTGAGAACTGATATTTCTGCTCCAGTGTCGACCAAGGCATGTGTGGATCAATCTCTGATGGTTACAGGTACATAGTTTGCCAGGAGAGGGGACCTGATGACAGGAACTTTTGCCCCAGGAAGCGAGAGTGCGCCTGAGTTCGCAGTTGAACAGTAAGCTTTCTTTGAGTTGCAAGAGTCAGAGGAGCAATCAGTTGCTGGGTTCCTCTGATCCTGGGAGTAGTTGCAGTATCTTGCTGATTGTGCAGTGGTGGGCGCCTTTGGTTCTCTTGATTTCTGTTGCGGTACTTCAGCTTTTGGCAGACAGCAGCAGTGTTTCCTCGATATCCACACCAGTGGCAGATCAGCGGTTCTCGTGCAGGCAGAGGCGGCTCAGGTCACTGTCGAAATGTTCAGAGGACACTGACAGAGGTATCAGAAGAAGCAGTTGAGCTGCAGTGCAGACTACTGACAATTGTAGTGAGTGTGTCTATCATTGATTGCTGCTGGAAATGTGTTGCAAGTGCGGCTAACTGCAATGACTGGGGTGATTGTACACTGGTAGCCTGGGATATTAATATGGAATCTTGTGCAAGTCGTGCAGCTTGGACTGTGTCCATCCAAGCAGTTGGCTTCCGCTGGATTACATAAAGATGAAGTTGAGGAAGCAATCCTCGGACAAAGGTTGTGATTTGCTCTTTCTCAGGTTTCTGCAGACGTTTTCAGCGAGACTCAATGTCCACTATGAAGGTTTCAAGAGATTCAGTGGGTTGCATGGTGTGTTCCCACAGCTTTTGCTCCAATAACCAGAGCGGATGTGCTTGGAGAAAATGGGTTTCGAAGGTTGTTTACAGAGTGGCAGTATCTCCTTTGCCTTGTTTGGAAGTGCGCTGAACCAGGAAATGGCAGTCCCTCTCAGAAACAAGTGCAAGGCATTGGAAATACACAAAGGATCAGTCCAACCATGTAAGGAAATCCAGCCTTGGAATTGTTAAGAGCCAGTCAACAGAATTTTTGCGAGGCAAGGCTGAGAAAGGTACTGGCTGTAAGCTGGTATGGACCATGGACTGAGATAAAATAAGTCTTAATGTAGGCCAGGTCATCTTGAATGGCTTTCCTAGCTGGTGCTCCTTGAGCTGAAATAAAAGACTGGATGTCATGGAGGAAAGTTTCGTTTTGTAGCCCCACACCCTTGAGGTGGGTGAAGGTAGAACTCCGGACACTCCAGCACCCATATCTGTGTTGTCAGAGGACATAGTGTTTGGAGACGAGCTGCGTTTCACTGATCAGAGTTTGTACAGGTGAGAAGGAGTTGCCATCACACAGGAAATGGGACGTTGTGTCATGGATGAAGTGCCAAGCAAAAAATATTTTTGTAGACAAAAGTACAATTATTTGTAAGCAAATTTAGTCAAATGACGTCATAATAAACAAGTCCCACTCAATTCTGTGTTGTCTGCTATTTAAATAAAGGTTTTGTTGCAAAAATCAGCTATTTGTTGCAGTGTCCATTCATTTCAATAGGACTGCCATGGATTTCTATGGAGTGAGGTCATTTAGTGCCCTTCACAAGATGGCCACTGAACTTTGACATATAGTTCCTGTGGGTTTGACTGGCCTGACTGTAGCAAGATGGCCGCCAGCAGGGGGCGTTAAGGGTCACTTCCTTTCTTGCTGTGCACAAAGATGGAGGATCCTTGCCACAAGGGTGCCTGCGGAGCTGCAACTGTTAAAATGGCGACTCCCGTAGCTGCTGTGCTTCTTCCCCAGCTGAACTTGGTGGGAGTTTTCTGGGGTGACAAAAATGATGAGGACATTCTGAATTTTATTTGCTTTGCCTGTTTGCTGTTTTATTTTATGTTGTACTGGTCTTCCCAGCTGTCCTCTGTATTTTATGTTGTGCCCCAGTATTTGTTTATTGCTGTGCCCTGCTTTAAGTTCTGGAGCGCTTTGTTTTCCCTGCTCTGTTTTTAATTATTTATATGTTGTTGGCCCCGTCTTGTTTGCTGTCTCTCTGTTTCGTATTGTAGTGCCTTTTTTCCCCTCTGCCCCATTTTATTTATTCATTGCTATAGTTGCTCTAAGTTGAAGTCTGGCCAAGTTGGGGAGTGAGGATCGCTCGGCTGGAGGAAAGTTTGCTAATTAATTCGTATGGCCGTTTTGTAGCATGGGTAAGTTGCAGCTTTATGCTGCAGCATGGGGAGTGTGGGAGCGGGTCACTCCGTGCTGTAGCCCGGATTGATTTAATTTGTTGTGGGCCTTTGTGTGAGAAGCTGAGCTGGGAGGAGGCTTTGTGCTGTCACCTTTGAGGGTGAGAGGTCTGCATGCAGCTGTAGCAGTACGAGAGAGTGGAGCTGCGGTGCATGGGACTGGCTGTTTGGGAGGAACAGAGGCCCTGTGCTTGCAGGAGTGGCTGAGCAGACTGCAATGGAGCCCTGAGCCGCGATGTTCATTTGGGAGGGAGCATAAGTTGGTAACCGGTTCCGTGCAGCTACAGAGGCGAAGAAGAGTTGCTGGCAGTTCCGGAGGAGCACAGCTGAGCCACGGTAAATTAGATCAAGCTTAGCCGAGGTTGTAGGGGTGGGAAGGCCCAGAGGTATGCGGTCCCTCGAGGCAGCCAGGAGCCTGTTTGAACGGAGCAGAGCTCTTCTGTACAGAACATGAGTTATTTACGATTTTTCTGAGCTCCGATCCACACTAGGAATGGCACTTGTGCAGCTGGAAAGCAGAGAGGGAGCTTGGATGACAAACAGAGCAATTTTTTTTTTCCTTCATAGCCTACAATGTTAGAGGAGGGCTGTAGGCTGTTGAACAAACAGTAGACAGTTCATTTTTTTCTGCTCTGTGCAGCCAGGCTGTGATGCAAATAACATTCAGGCATACTGGGATTATGACTTTGGGTTACCAAGCGACGCAGGAAAGCGAAATGGGGTCTGGACAGAAGAAGGGCTGCATTCTTCACCATGTGTGGCATTTTGGGTTTTGGTGTGCTGGTAAAAGACCCTTACCTTCTCTCTGGTTTGCCAGACCCATCTGTTGCTGCTGGTGAGGACCCCTTGCTGGACCATTCGAATAACTGGACAGACGCATAATGTAAATGAATAGGTATTTATTCTGTGCAGATTTTCTCTTTATGAGGACAAGCCCCAGACTAAATGATTCTCTGACTGACAAGCATTATATGGCACTGCAACAAATTGTTACATGCAGGTTGTAAGTTCTCTTAAAGGGGCAGCAGCTAACAGTAAACCCCATGCTTAATGTGTGCTTCACAGTCTCTATGCTGGGAAGGGGAGTAATGCAAAAATTAGGGGCCAAAACAGCACATCTACTATTTCCATCTAAAATCTCCCACCCCCACAATACCTTCTCATCCCATATGCCCCTCCCCAAATTTCCCCCAAAACCTTTCCACCTCCACCCCTCTTCCAACTGACTCCAAGTTTGTAGGACGAAATAGCAATAGGGAGAACCGTAACAGAACTAACCAAGTCCTAAAGTACCGTGCAGGAGAGTCCATGGCAAGCTGAGACTGAGTCCTTTAAAAAGCTGGGCCAATGTGTCCAAGAACAGTTCCAAAAGACACAATAACAACAGTCCCAATAATAAAATAATAACAGGCTGATGGAGTGTACAAAGAATGACACTAGGACAATCATTCACTGTTGCCCCTCTAGCTCTCAAAATACAGAGTCTGAAATAAACTGAAGGCCTAAAGCCCCCATGGGTACTCTCACCACCCAGGAAACAAGTGGGCCCTCAGTATCAGAATTATACAGATGCAAAACACCAAGCTTCGCATTAAACATGTGCTTATTGTCAATCAAGGAGAGGTCCCAACTCACATCAGCCATGACCACAGTATGCTGTCCTAATGCAGCAGCACCGAGCATACAGCAGCAACTTACAATCCTCTCTCAGATCTTACTTTGGGCTCACTGAGAAAAGATATGTCCAACCTGTTGATGTGGACTCCCAAGTCGCAACTCTGTGACCTGTATTCTTTAGTCCTCAGGCTTCGAGGCTCTGCTTCTGTACTCCACCATCCCTCCTGTATTCATTCCACTTCTCCCCCATTCCTCGGAAAATATGAATCCTAGCACTAATGAAGAACATAGCGACAATAATGACATCACAGGGACTGGTACTAAATGTCCTCCTGAGCAAAAAAAGCATATTAGCAATGAAATGCTAGTAGAGTTTCGGAAAGAACGGCCAGGAGTTACTCCTAGAGGTTACGGAACCTTTTGTCACATGTGCCAGGATACTTCCAGCTGCTGAAGCAGCATGCAAGGACAAGGAGGCATCCTCCTCAAACATAAGCTCAGATGCTGAGGCAGCGAATACTGATAAAGATGGCTGTGATAGTGGGGACTGGGACTGGGATGAAGATGGTGCTGACAGCGGGGACTGGAAATGGGATAGCCCAAACTACTGTATGTCCTACCTGATGATGACGGCACTTTCAGTTCTTCTGAATCTTGTGGCGATGAAGTCTGCAGTTTCGATGAGGGGTAGGAAAAGATGCCGCTGCAAGGCACGAGAGGCAAGTGCAGAAAAAAAAAAATATCATATGTTAAATGTAAGAATAAGAAGATGAGCACTGCATGACAACAATTTATGTCAATAAGGAAATGGCAGTATAGGGTCTCCTCCAGGTCCCTTGAATATACAAGAAATAGTGTCAGGCAACGTAGTACAAAGTACAAAATGTAAATCTTTGGTGTGGAATTTATTTTATATCGACCCTGCAGACAACTCTCGAGCTGCATGCAGTCTGTGCAAAAAGAGCATCGGTCGTGGTGGCAAAGCAGGACATTTTGGAACATAAGCAATAATATGACATGCAAAGGCAAAACACCCAATTGAGTGAGGCAGGGCAAGGGACAGTGTGGTTGGTATGGGTGGTAGTGTAGGTGGCGGTGACCACAGTGACAATTAACCGGAAGCAGGAACTGACACTGAATCACCTGATGTGTCCTTGCAGTCTTCCCAGACAAACGTAGATTGTTTTCTTCTAATGCCACTAAGTACTGCAAAATCCCAAAGTAGTACTCCACATGGAAAAGTTGTGAGAAATCCAATCCCCCAACATTAAAAATATCTCATTATTCTCGTCTACTAACATTAATATCAAAATTTACCCACAAGCATCCAACATGCCAGCTGTTAAATAGAGTCACTGTGAAGCTGATGGCCGATTGTCAACTCCATTTTGCTTTTGTTAGCCCAAGAGGTTTCCTCATGTTCATGAACTGGATGAAAAAATTACTTACCAGAGTAATGTTTCTTCTAAAGGAGTACTAATGTATTCTGACATATGCAGTAAAACCCTCCTGTTGTATTGCCCCGGAGATGAAATGGTTAATGCCTACATTCTAAGTAGGCACGCACTCAGTTTCAAACCACTGTTCACTGGTAAGCAACCATCAGATTCTTACGAGCAACTAAGAACAAAAAGACTCTAAACTATCCAACTGATGGAAAATCTATATTAGACTATAGGATACTCTACCAACCCCAGTGAGGGAATGAAAAGACTCAAGTCACAGATGCCCCACAGATAACCAACTCAATGGATCAACAATGGATCAACAGCCAGCCCAGTGGCGCAGAGGATTGAGGCGCTAGACGCCACACCGGTGACCCAGGTTCGGGAACAAGCCTGGGTCGTTGGAGGTCGGCCGGGGGGGGGAGGGAGAGGACTAGAGCTGGCAGCTGACAGGCAGCCCTCTACCTCGGGGATAGAGGTAGCAGGCACCACGGAGCTTGGCCGCCCTCTGGTGGAGGCCAGAGAAGCGGTGCCTCTCCAAGGACCTTCGGCGTCAAGCCGTTTGGGGGAGGGAGGAGGAGGAGGAGGAGACCCCATCTGGAGCTGTGGTATGCATGTGTGCCTCCACGCGCAAGCGTTACCACTTCCAGAGGTCTCGGGAGTAGGTCCACAGGAGAAAAACAGAGGAAAAAGTGGGGGTCCACAGAGGATGATACCTCCGGACTGGCTCTGGGGATCTGCCGGGGCGTACATGGTGCTACAAGCCCCCGAAAGACCCAGAGTCCGGTAGGTTGGTGGACGAAGACGGAGAACCTGCCACAGGAGGATAAAGAGAGTTAAAAAAAAAAAAAAAAACAACGGATCAACAACAAAATGTAACAGCTGGAGTGCAGAGACCCCAAGTTCTGGTAGGGGAGGCAGGGTGGGAAGTCAGAATACATTAGGACTCCTTTAGAAGGAACAACATTAATGTGGTCATTTTTTCTTCAAACTACAAGAAGTCCTAACATATTCTGACATATGCAGACTACCAAGCAGTGCCCTTGGAGATGGGCATAGAACCTACTTAGGAAACAGGCTCTGTAATATTGCTGTACCAAACCAAGCATCACTTCTGGCTTGGACATCCAAACTGTAATGTAATGCTTGGTAAGCGTGTACTGTTTTCCAGGTAGCTGCCTTACAAATTTCCAACAAGGAAATGTCCCTTGCAGCTGCTACAGTAGCAGCTGTACCCCTGCTGGAATGAGCCCTCGGGCCCACAGGGGGTTCTTTTCCCATCTTTCCATAACAAAACTGAATACATGCCACTATCCATCTTGCAATGGTTCTCTTAGTGGCTGGCCTACCCTTACCCACTTCTCCATAGGTAAGAAACAACTGGTTGTTCCCATTCCTATGGTCCCTGGTATGATCCAGATAATAGCTAATAGTCCTTTTTATGTCTGGGCTATGCAGCCTACGTTCCCCTGAACTAGAGTGTTCAGTGCAGAAGATAGGTAAATTCATAGACTGATTAAGGTGGAAATCAGAGACCACCTTAAGGAGGAACTTCTTGTTTGTTCAGAGAACCACCTTGTCTCTGTGACATGAAATATAATTCAATTCCACTGACAAGGCCTGTAGCTCACTGATCCATCTGGCTGAAGTGATAGCTACCATGTATACAGTCGTCCATGTCACATACTTCAGCTCTGCTGAGGACATGGGCTCAAAGGGGGGGCTGCATCAACTGTGCTATGCAGATGTTCAAGTCCCAAGAAGGGGTAGGATCCCGATCAGGAGGGTGCATATGCAGCAAGCCCTTGAAAAATCTTTTGAATATGGGGTTGGAGGCTAGGGAAGGGTCCTTCTCTGCTGACAAATAAGTGGAGACTGCTGCCAAATGCATCTTAAGGGTAGAAGGCCGAAGGCCTAAGGAGTGCAGGTGAGCCAAGTAGTCCAGCACAGCTGGATGGCCAGCCCCCTGAGGGTCAACATCTATACTGGAGCACCATATGGTGAACATTTTCCACTTGGAGGGACAGGTTTTCCTGGTAGATGGTTTTCTGGAAACCCTCAGAATGTCCAGAACCCCTTCAGAGAGTTGCAAACCAGCATACTCTAGGTCTTCAAGAACCATACCCTCAGTCTGTGGGACCCCAGGTTGAGGTACATAATCCTCCCCTGAGAGGAGGTCAGCAGGTTATACCTCCTGGAGAGGCAAATTGGGCTGGTCGATGACAGGGTCTGTAGCATCGAGTACCAAGGATGTTTGGCCCAGTCTGGAGCTATCAGAATCATTGCTGCAGGTTGACACCTGAGTTTGTTCAACACCCTGAACAGCAAGGGAAACGGAGGGAAGGCATACAGGAATTTCCCTGACCAGTCCAGGAGAAGTGCATCCACGGGTACTGTGCCCAGTGCTGGAAGCCTGCAACAGAACAGAGGCAGCTGATGATTGTCTGGGGCTGCAAAGAGGTCTAGCTCTGGGGTGCTCCACCTCCTGAAGACAGTTTGTAGAACCTGTCTGTTCAGTGACCATTCGTGGTGGTTCTGGTTGATCCTGCTGAGAGAATCTGCCAGACACTGTCCTTCCCTGGGAGGTGGACTGCTGACAGGGATACCTCGAGGGAATAAGCCAGACTCCAAATCTTCATGGCTTCTGTGCTAAGTAGAGTGGACCTTGTTCCACCCTGCTTATTGATGTAATAATATGGTGGCGGTGTTGTCTGTCCTGACCTGCACCACCTTCCCCTGAAACATGGCAGAGAATGACTGAAGAGCCAGCAGCACTGTCCTGAGTTCCAACAGATTTATATGCAAAAGGGACTCTTGGGAAGACCATGTGTCATGTGCTGTATGCTCCCCTAGGTGAGCCCCCCAAGAGGGATGCATCTGTGGTAAGTACCTAGGTGGGGTTTTGCTGCAGGAAAGGGACACCCACCCTGAGGTTTTCCCTGTCCTACCACCACTGCAAGGCCTGTAGCAGTGTGGACATTACTGGTATCAGCTTTGACAAGGAGTCTCTTCTCTGGGACCAGAATGACCTCAAGTGAACCAAATGTCCCTCATCTGGAACCTTGCCCCTGAAACTACAGCTGTTGAAGCAGCCATATGCCCCGATAACTACAGGAAATGCCTGGCTGGCCTTGGTGAGTGGAGCCTGAAGGAATCTAAGAGTTGCACCAGACTGTCCATTCCGTCTGGTGGAAGCAGTGCCCTTCCCCTCACTGTGTCCAATTCTGCCCCTATGAAATCCAGGCACTGGACTGGCTTTAGGACAGACTTTTTGACATTCATCAAGAATCCCAGTGAGAGTAGGGTGTCCCCAATGAGGGTTAAAGCCTCTGTCACCTGCTGTTGAGACTGCCCTACCACTAGCCAGTCATCTACGTAAGGGAAAACTGAGACCCCCCCCCCCGGCAGGCCACAACCACTGCCAAACACTTTGTGAACACCCTGGGGGCTGAAGTCAGCCCGAAGGGTAGGGCCCTGAACCGACAGTGGCCTGATGGTAATCTGAACCTTAGGTACTTCCTGGGGGTGTTTCTGATGGGAATGTGAAAACAGGCATCCTTGAGGTCTATGGATGCCAACCAGTCCCCTTGTCTGAGAGTGGGTAAGATCATAGCCAGAGTTACCATCTTGAACTTTGGTTATGTTAGATGCTTGTTCAGAAATCTTAAATCTAGAATGGGTCACCAATCCCCATTTTTCTTCAAGGTCAGAAAGTATGTTGAGTACAATCCTATTCCCTTTTGGGAAGGAGGGACAGATTCCATTGTCCTGTCCTGAAGAAGGCTTACTACTTCTGCTTCCAGTAGGGTTGTTTCTGTTTGGGTGGCAGGTTTGAACAACCTTGCTCTCAACCTGGGAACAGCTTTGAAGCTCAGAGCAAGGCCCTGGCCTACTATCTCCAGAACCCACTTGTCTGTGGTTATGGATTGCCAGTTCTGCAGGTAGTAGGCCAGCCTGCCTCCTACTAGAACTAGCGAGGCAACCCATGACTCTCCAGGGAGTCTGCTTGGCTGGTGTCTTGTGCTGGGAAGAAGGGCCGGAACAAGTACCCATGCTGCTACTGGTAAGCAGGGTAGGCCTGAACCTGATAGAAGGGTCTCTGATATGGCCTGCCCCTGCCTCCCATACCTTGTTGTTTCAGAGGGGTGGCAGCCTTCTCCTTAGCTTAAGTACTCCTGTAAGTAGCACTATATTCGTCCATTTTTCTCATTTAGGCCTCTGTTTGACCTCTAAACAGGGAATTTTGTGGCAAAGGAAAATCCAAGCCTTGGTCTGGGTATCCTGAGAAAGATTAGTGGCTCTAAGCCAAGAAAATCTTCTTAAGGACACAGAGGTGGCCATAACTCTGGATGCAGAATCACTGGTATACACAGCCATATGGAATTGTTGCTTCAAAGCCTCTATTCCATTCCTAGCCACCTCCACTAAGTCTGCAGCCACCTCAGCTGGGACCCTTGCGGCCAAACAGGATACTGACTCCCATAGCTTCTTTCAGTACCTTGCCACATAGGCCATGTAAGAAGCCTGCCTGACTTCCAGAGATGACCCCAATTATGCTTTCTTAGCCGTGGAGTCGATTTTCCTGGAGTCCTTTTCAGGAGGATGGGAAGCCAAAGGTATATCTGCCTTTTCAGAGGTAGCAGCCCGAACCACACCTTCGTGGCTGGGATGACCAGACAAAAAATCAGTGCCATTCCTGGCAACTGGATACTTCCTATCTGTCATCTTATCCACAGGAGGAACAGAAGTAGAAGTACTTAAAATCTTTAAAGTCAGTCTATTTAGAGATTTATGTATGGGTATCATCAATTTTTTTGTGGCCGATACATCCATCTTCTCCACATAATCAGGCTCTTCATCCTCTTCTGAGGACTCATGAGCCGGTAGTTGGAAAGTTTCAGCCACTTTCTTCATGAAAGAAAAGTGAGTAAGAGCATCCTCTGGCTGTTTAGGTGGAGAACCCCCTACCTCATGCTCAGTGGAGACTCCAGGTTCAATGGGACCAAAATAGTCGTCCTCTTCCTCCTCATCCTCATATTCCTGCTCATAGGAAAAATCAAATTCAAAAGACCCAGGTTGAACCTGAGAAACCGGGGTCTGGCCCAATAGGGGAGTAACTGCACGCTGCATTGGTTCAGCTGGACCAGCTTGCAATGACTGAATAACACGTATAGCATTAGCAATTTCTTCAGCGGTTGGAACCACAACCAACTGTGTCTTAGCAGACAGTTTGGTGTGTTTTTTTCTTGTCTTTTCTTTTTAGTGGAATTCATTTCAACAGCTGTCTCCGCGGTTCGCCTGGTCGAGGGAGTATCGCCCTGGTCAGAGAGCACTCCCTCCAGTTCCTCTGAACTCGAACCGGACCAGCCATCCGTGTCAGCGGACTTCTCGGCCATTTTCTCACTCAGCTAGTTAAGATGCCTATCCAGCGTCGACTAGGGGAAATTTTTTACGAATTTCGCAATCTGCTTGCAAGTGGTCAAACCCCAAGCAGAAAACACAAGTAGTGTGTGGATCAGCCTTGGAAAATGTCTCTCCACACTCAACAAACATTGCTGAAACCCAGTAGGGCTGGTTTTCTTTTTGGGTTTCTGTGACTCCATGGTGAGCCTGAACACTTTACCCCAGTGGCAGTTAGGCTGGATAAGGTTTTAAATATGTAAAGTCCTGGTTAAAAGGCAGGTATTAGTGGTCAAGAGAAAAAAAAAAAGACGACAAACTCGCTTTTTTTTATTAACCAGAGCTAACCGAACCCAGGAAGGACACAGAAACAAACTTTACCTCAAAACAAAGGAGTAAATCAAGTTGGTTCCCTCACGGTTCACAGAAACCACTAAAGAACTGATAACTTACCCAATTTGTGGGGAAAAATAAATTGATTGTCTACCTGTACCGAAGGACAGTAGTTTGAAACAATTTAAACTACAGTAGTTGAAAACTGCGACGAAAACTACCCGAACCGACAAGATGCCGAGGAGATTTCTCAGAGGCATCTTCACAGCGAGGCACAGTAAAGAATCTAATGGTTGCATGGAACTTACCAGTGGACAGTGGTTTGAAACCAAGCACGTGCTGACTGAGAATGTAGGCTTTAACCATTTCATCTCCGGGGCGGTACAACAGGAAGTTCTTACTGCATACGTCAGAATACATTAGGACTTCTTGTAGTTTGAATGAACCACAGTATACCGTTCCCTGTCGAACATGCTTCTCAAAAAAGGCTGTTCCACAGTTGTAGGACTTAGTGTGTAGTGCAGTCACTAGGCAGCTGATCGATCACTTTGATTTAAGAAAATCCCGACAGTAAATGGTATAAAACTATGTGAAATATCGGCCCCATTATAAGTGAATGGGGCGCACTCACACAGCCTTCGTTTAGTGACATCACAGAACAGGGCTGCATGGGCCGACGTAGGAGTGTGGTTTTAGGACCGGGAGGTCAGTCCTTTTTTTTTTCCAACATATCGATTTTGGATTTTACGAGGGATATAACTTTTTTTTGCTACAGACTTATTATGCCAAACTTCATGGATGGTGTACTGTTAAGGAAAGCCATCAAGCAGGCTGGGGCATGCAGCTACTAGGAAGCTGCTGTTTAAAGGTCAGTGCCCCGAGGGGGTGACTAAGAGCTCCATTCCCAAAGAGGGGTGGGGAATGGCATCAAGAGACCCCACCAATGCACAGTACCTGTGCAGACAGTCCCTTGGGGCTGGAAAAGGGACAGAAGGATGATGCCAGAAATTGCACAATGCCTCCTCAAAAGGCTCTGTACTGCCCCAGGAAGGACAAAGTCGCACAAGCAGGATTGCGAGCTTGGAAGGGAGAGAGAGAGATGCAAGTCCTCCATAATCCTTGAGAGGAAACACTGGTAACTAGTAAGTTCAGCATCAGTGGAGAACTGGAAGGAAAAATCCTCTTTGTCAAAGGAGGAAGATGAGGATTCGGAAGAACGTGCCTCAGGGGACAGCGGAGTTGGAAGCTGAGGTTGGAAAATGACCTCATCCATGGCTCTGAGGTATCTGGGATGGCCCTGAATTCCTCCCAGGTCATGGGCCCCACAGGACCAGAAAACACAGGGGAAGGGAGGCAGAGGAGGAAGATTTGAAAGAGCATAGCAGGCCAAAGAAGGTTATCTGCCAGAGCTCAAGGAGCAAACAGGGGACCCTTCCCAAAGTAGGGGGGCTGTGCAACTCAACCACCATAAAGCACCCAATCATCGCCAGTGGGATACGTGGAGGAAGAGGTATCTCCAGCGAGAGGAGGGAGGTGGAGTTGCCACACTATCGCTCGCTTGTGAGACCTCACCTGGAGTACTGTGTCCAGTTCTGAGGCAGCACCTCAAAAAGGACATAGACTGGGTACAAGCAGTCTAGAGGAGGGCAACTAAAATGGTGCTGGGGTTGCATCAAAAGCCCTACATAGAGAGACTGAGGGATCTCAATATGTACACACTGGAAGAGAGGAAAGTGAGAGGGGATATAAAGGACACCTGCAAGTACCTCACAGGGGTAAACAGGATGCAGAAGGGGAGGGTGGTGCCCTTGGGGGGAGACCCCCAGGTGAGGAACTCGGAGCCATTTGCATCCTACAGGGTGGCCCCTATCCCCACCTACTGCAAGACCCCTCGGATCCCCAGAGGAGGGAAGGGCTGAGTCAGCACTGCGGCTCCCTGAAGGGCTTGCAGTCAACCCCCCGAGCTGGAACAGCATGCTGACACAGCCCTATCGACTCCAGAATTATCAGATAAGGTCCTGCCCCTCAGAGAGGGACCAACAGCCCAAGTAGAGCCAAGAAGAAGTGGGGGGTGGACCCAGCACCACCCTCACAGAGTGCAAGGTGATGCACACTGGGCAAAGAAATGCAAGCATGCAGAATTGGAGTGGTGGTACTGGAGTGCACCACGAAGAAAAAAAGACCAAGGGGTCATGATAGCAGAATGCCGTAATCCTCCTTCTCTACAGGTAATTGGCAAGACCATATCTGGAGTACTGCACAAGGCATTAGAGCCCATATTTATGAAAGACTGAGATAAAGCGGAAGCAGTACAGTGCAGGTTATCTAAGATGGTCCAGGGTCTGGGGCACGTCATACAAGGAGAGGCTGCAGGACTTGAACATGAAGATCTTCAAGAAAAAAAGGGAAAGGGATGACAAGATAGAATCATACAAGTACCTGCACGGGATAAACAGTGTGGATACACTACGTTTATCCTTGAGCTCACATACAGGAATATGGGGGAATTCACTCAACTGGCACGTGGAGAGTCAAGAAAGATGCCCATAAATACTTTTTTATGGAAAGAATGGTAGACAAGTGGAAGAAGCTACTGGAAAAAGCTGTACGAGCCAAACTGGTTGGCAGTTTCAAGGGGGATGAGATGGGCATAAGTTAAATCAAAAGAGGAGGCAGAAAACAAAGGGTAAGATGGCCACAAAGCCAAAGCACAGTAGTTTAATACGGTTTCAGCTCCAAAAAACCAGCAGCGCCAGAGTAAGTATCAGAGGTGCTCCTAAGGAGTTGGCTACCCCAACTAGCCTCAGATCCAAAAGATAACAGCACACCATCTGCAGCAGTGTGAACAACAAACTCAAAAAATACCGATGTTCAAAGGAAAATCAGCTTTATTGCGAATGAATCAAATATTAGATCACCATACATGAAGCAGTCGCACCTCGGCACTTCGCCCATAAAACAGGCTTCATCAGGAGATGGAAACAATTAGTTGCAAAGGCTTTAAATACCACTGCCATACCAACAGCATCGGACGTTGATCCAGCATCGAAGGCAGCACCGGGAGCCCCTCGTGGCGCTGCCATCCCCTCCAGTGCCACAGTCAGCACCACAGATGTCCCCAGTACAGAACGTGACGCCAAGGGACATAGGGGAGATAGCACAAAGAGGGGAACCCCAAGGCCCCACATGCTGCAAAGGCCTGAAACAAGGCCCAGAACAGACCAGGGACTCCGAAGAGCTGGGCTGCCACTTGGGATTATCCCGTTCATCATCCTCCATGCTGGAGGACGACATCAGAAAGATCTCTTGATGGGTGATCCCCTTGACCCTACCTCTCCCAAGGCTGCGAGAGACAATAGGAGGGGAACTTGCTGCACAGCTAGTATCGCCTTACTCACCAACACCTGAGGAGGTGTCAGGAGCTGAGCTGGCACTGGGCCTTGATGCAGAGGGCTCCGTCAGTACAGGTGCGGCGTATGGTTGCAACACCACAACCAGGCGAGTCATGGCCTCTAAGGAGGCAGCAGACTACAAGAGGTGCTCAACTGATCCCCCCCCCAGAGGAGGCTAGCTGTCCACCCGACCCGTCGCGCAGGCCTCCAGTCCCAGTGAGGCCAGGAATGGCAGAGGCATACTCTCCCTCAGTACATACAATACTGTGGAGAGGCTCAGAGGAAGGTTTCAGGTTTCAATGTTTTTATTGTTCAGCAATCAAGCCTTTACAACATATTAAGCACATAAAATTATATACAAAAAAAGAGAAGAAAAAGATAAAAAAATATTAAATCTAATATTACATTTAAAATTTTAACACATAAAAATCCATGAACAAATTAATTGTCATAGGCAGAGAGACGTTTTTCTTTGTGTTTCAACACCTGATAAAAAAAACTTGAGACCATCTTAGCCTCCTCCAATGTCTGAGGGTGAAGTAGTATGAATAAAATATCATATTTTGCATTCACATATATAAGAAAATCATTTAACAGATTAAACAGCTGGATTTTATAAAAGGGCACTGTACCGTAATATGATAAAGATCTTCTGAAAACCCTTATTACATCTGCAAAACTCCAAACCTGAATTGGGTAGAGTCGTCTTATTGAAAAAAGCATATTTAGAACAGATGATTCCCAGTCTTGCTCAAGTAATCATTTTTCTTTCTAACAGGGTCAGCCCAAGAGTAAGATATTTCTCTATAAATACATCAATTTTATTTTGAGCTAACCGTCTGGCCTGACGTTGAGCTCTGAGGAGCTCCATTTGCTTATCATAGGCAAGCCTAAGTATTTTCTTTTTAACATACTCCTTAAACACGTAAGATATTGATATTGATTTCTCCCAATCTGTCCAAAGATGAAGCATATTAACACTGCCCAAAATATGTTGAATAGTTTTGACCCAGGGAGACCTAAAATTCTGTTTGTGCCAAGATAATTTTTCTCTAAGGCATAGTAGAGGCATAATATTAGTCTGGTGATTAATAATTTTCATCCAGTAACTCATGAGATGTATATCAATTATTGCAACAATAGGTACTCTACCCAATTCGGCCCTAGCTACAACATTAGAAGTGGCAAGTGGAACCTGCAATAAAGGTTTATAGTAGAGAGAAAGTGGGATCTCCAACCATGAAGGGACATTGTTGTTCCAGACCTCTGCGCCGTACAAAAGAATAGGATTAATTTTGGCCTCGCCGGCTATCAATGCCGGCGAGACCAAATATCCTGCATATTTCCTAGCAAAACGTAAGAGAGCCCTAACAATCAGTTTTGCCCTTATCACTTGTCCTCGCCAATGCTCTATCCAATTTCCATTCGAAGCAAACTTCACCCCCAAATATATATAAGAGGATACCACTTCAATAAGTTCGTTATTTAAATATATCCTTGGTTTAATTTGATGTCCCTGTAAGGGTGCAAAAATCAGCAGCTTAGTTTTTTTATATTTATTAATAAGTCCAAATGTTTACATTTAGAGCAAAATTGATTTATTTTATTTTGTAAACCTTGAGCAGATAAAGCAAAAATAATCAGATCATCTGCATAGGCCAGACTATGTAATAGGATATTCTTAATTTTTGGGGAATCAAGAATATCTATATCTTTATAAGTCAGAAGAGCATCAATATACAAATTAAAATGAAGGGGGGCCAAAAGACATCCCTGTTTAACTCCCGAAGTTGTACTGAAATAGTCAGAAATGTTGCCCTTATTATCATATCTAATAGCCGATGTTGTGTGAGAATATAACCTAATAATGGGGGCTAATACATTTAGCGGTACGCATCTATTTAATGATATCTCCCATAACTTGGCTCTATTAACAGAGTCAAATGCTGCAGAAAAGTCTACAAACACAGCATACAGCTTCATTTTACGAAATGATCTGTATTTTTCTATCAGATGGGCGAAGATGTAAATATTATCTATCGTAGAACAATCCTTATGAAAACCTGCTTGAAACATCGATAAAGGGGAGTTTGCAGTTATCCAATCTTGTAATTTATGTAATATTATTTTAGCAAAGATTTTTCCACTAATGTCATAAGACTGATTGGGCTATAATTAGATGGCAAATGAAGTTGGCCCTTTTTATGGATTGGGACTATTATATTTCTTGTCCCAGATAATGGGATAAATCTCTCTTTTAAACAGATAATGAAAAAATTAGTAAAAAATACTACCCAATAATTTAAGTGCCCCTTGTAAATTTCTCCCAGTATCAAATCGGGTCCAGGTGCTTTATTATTTGATAAATTCACAATGGCTTCTTCCACCTCCCCAGTGAAAACACTAACGATGTGTATTCCCCCTCAATGTTAAAATTTTCTATCACATCATCATCGTTGGTAGAATGTCTATTAAATAGTAGACTATAATAAGATATCCAAGTTTCTTGGGATATATATGGGAGGTCTAGAATTCTGATCAGCTGTCCCCTTGGACACCAAAGCCCAAAAAAGCTTAATATCACCCTCCTTAATAACTCGGTACATAACACCCCATTGTTTTTCAGTAAATTCTCTTTTTTTCTGACGGAGAAATTCCTTGTACTCCCTTCGCATTTTATTTAAATTTATAATCGCCATCTTACTCGGATTTTTTTTTTGTCTGCCTGATGGCCCTCATCAAATTTCTTTTCTCTCTCTTACAATACCCATCAAACCAGGATGCTAACTGGGGCTTAACACTATTAGCTGAGTAAATCAGTGTCTTAATCTGTTGATACCCTATGTTTAATAATTCACTGATCCTTTCACCTTTGGAGCCATTATGTACCTGCTGAAATAACTCAACAAAAATAGAAGAGTATAAAAGGTTCCAAACTCCTTGCATCGACTCATTATTCAATCTTAACCTTTATTTCCCACTAATCTCAATATCCGCCAAGGGCTTATTGGGGGGAGGAATGACACTATCAGAAATCCTAAAATCCAGCAAAATTGCTGCATGATCGCTTTCTGTTCTCATAGCCACATATAATCTCCTACAGAAATGATAACTAAAAGGAGAGCATAATATAAAATCAATTACGCTCTTACCAACTGGGGAGAAAAAAGTGCTATCACCCCGACGATCCCCTTCTAATCTCCCATTAAGAATCAAGAAATTATTCTCTGTGATAAAAGTTCTAAAACGTCTCCCTGCCTCATTTACAATCATGTCAGTTGTATTTCTTTTTTCCAAATCTGCCATATATAATAGTTCTTGTAACAATGATAAATTATCGAACTGCTATCCTAGCGTTAAACCCCAGCTAAAAGGACAGTATCTATCCAATTTGACTGTATCATTAAATCTATTTCCATCGATAGTTTGGACCAAAATCATATGTAGAGTAAGTGTGAAAACATGGTGGAATATAAATGTTAACAATCAGAACCATACAAAGGTCCCAGTTAACCACTACCATAAGGATCTCGGAGTTGGAGAGTAACTTTTGATTACCCTTAATCCTTCCCTAATTTTGATCATTGGAACCAGACCTCCTTTGTTCCTCCCATGTTTTTTCCCTTTAATTGCTGGCACAAAACTAGTTTCATATCCATTCAGGAAAGGAGATGTTAAAACCCATGTCTCCTGGAAAATAATCACTTCATGTCGCAAAATAAAAGCAACCCACTGCGGATCCACAAACTTATTATGGAGTCCTGCTATATTCCAATTAAGGACATTATAACCAGGGTTACTTTCTGACCCCCCTTCCTGCTCTAATGAGGACTCATTACTTTGTATTTCCAAAAAACTTAGTTAAGGTTGCATGGCTCTAGATTGACCTGATGTCTCCCACTCTGTCAGTTCCACCATGTAAATACCCACCTCATCCAACACATGTCTATTGTCAAAAAGTAATACCAACAATTGTGCAGAACCAATAATACAATTAATCTGAGTACCCTCTTTATCATTCCAAACTCTATTCACCTCCACAAATTCTTCTGAAAGTATATGGGTTTTGATAATAGTTGATAAAATCATCCGTAATAATGATGGTAAATTAGTGGCAGTTTCTCCCTCCAATATATCCAGCCCAAAATAGAGATCATTGAGGTTTCACGGGAAACTCCAAACTCCCAATTCAGTGTTACAAGAGTAGTTTTGAATATATCATATGTTAACATTTTTCCTATTTTTGCCCTATTATAAACATTTTTCCAAATTGTTGACCAGGTCACTGGTGTTGATAACAGTAATCCCAAAGAGTCTACCAGGCCTTGCTTAGCCCAGACCAATTTTGCCATATCCATGTTAGGGAGCATAAAGTAAACTGAATTAGTAGGGTTGGAAGTATCCCTAGTCACCATAATAAGAACATCTGTGACTGTTGGTAACCCTAATTCTGCTCTCAACATATGGGCTATCAGGCTGGTTAGGGTTGCAGTAGATTCATAATGTTTAAAATACAGCTTATCTAATTTAAAAACTACTTCTTCCCTGTACAAATTAAATTATATGCTTCTAGGTCATACCCCTTGGGGTTACTATCCTCCTGGCCAACATGAGATTTGGGCAAAGATCTTTATTAGACTGATCTACCTTAATTAAATTCTCCTTAGAATTTGTTTTTTGTTTCGCAGTGTAATCACCCTCGCCCTTTTCTTGATCTTTTATAAGTGTCCCATCCACAAGTATAGATTTGTTTTTTTGGTCAGGATTCTTCCTTGTAGCTCTCTGTACCTCTCCTATCCTAATGGTACCTGTAACCCCAATTTTATTAGTCTTTTCATCCTTAATGTTTAATTCATCTTTCTGTTTTCCTAAGTTAGGAGTCTGAGTAAGTCCCACAGGCCCAAGCTTTTTCTTCCCCCCTTTTTTCTTACTTACTCCACCCCTCTTTTTGCCTTTTGAGGGCTCTTGAACATTTAGGGGAGAAAATGACAAATTATGCCTAGATCTGTGAACTTTCTTTTCCCCCCAATAATTGTGAAATTTGTTGTTCTAAAGCAGCAAACTTCACAGCACAAAAACTAGAAAGAGTTTCCAAAGCTGTCTTAATACAATTATATGCCTCCAATAAAACAACATTAGACATTACTGGATGTGCAAGAGCCTTAATGGTATATTTCGATATAGTATCCGGACACTGAACCAAAAAATCTTTATCTAAATGGATGTCCTGGACCTCTTTGTCCATTTTTGAAAAACTCTTCAGGCATCATTAAGGGATGAATACACCATTTCTTTAGAGTCGATATTGCAGACCCCTACCTCACTGGAGATCTCTAATGGACTAAATAACTTTATTCCTGAGGGAAAGCATGAAACACCATCATCTTTATCTATATAATCTCCTTGCCCAGACATGCATTGCTGACTTGCTTCTA
This sequence comes from Neoceratodus forsteri, assembly GCA_016271365.2. Lineage (NCBI taxonomy): Eukaryota > Metazoa > Chordata > Ceratodontiformes > Ceratodontidae > Neoceratodus > Neoceratodus forsteri. The sequence goes on along the minus strand of CM057458.1, from coordinate 1,397,148,327 downwards.
CCTCTCCCATCCACTCATCTTGTCTAAAAAACCTGGGAATGATCCGCTATATTTGTTTTTTCCCCAAAAGTGGTACAATCATAACCTCCTATTTTGGAAACCATGTGTGTGCTGTTCATTTTTGGAACGTCCTGAAAAATATAGTTAGGGGCTTTAGGAAGGGTTTTTTTTTTTTAAAGAAATCAGTGATTTTCCCTTGGGATGGAATTTTAACACCAGTCTCTAAGTTACTAATTACTTCCAAGTCCGGAGTTATATTCTTTATTGTCAAAAGAGGATAATTGTTTAAATTCCTCAAATTCCCTGTTAGTCCCATCGCTACCACTAAATTGGTTCTTCAATGAATTAATCAAAGTCTCTTGATTTGTATTATTCGGACTGTTCTTATCCCAGCTCTTAGCCATCGGAATTTGATTTCTTCCATTAAATTCTGAATTATCTCCAGCTAAATCTGATCTGCATTCCTCATTCATAAACTCCTTAAAGGAGTGAGGTAAGTAGGATACTACGGGACTTTCTACCAAATCCTTAGGGGTCGAAGCCGTGATGACCAATTCCTGTGTAAAAACACAGCAATTGCCTTTTTTATTCTTTTTTGAATTTATCCTTTGCCTCCCTTTAGTTGCCCCTTTAACAGTTTTGTTTACCATCTTACCACTTCGAGTATACATATAAGGAAAGAAGAGAAAGAAAAAAAAAATCAAATCCTAACAAAAAAAAAAGGGCTGAAAAGGAGTCAGGTGACAGCTTATCTAAACAGCTAAATCTTCCACGAGCATCACTCCTTAAATTTGTAGAAAGCCTTCCCACCCGAAAACAACCAGACCCACCAGTTAAAACCAAAAAATACAAAACCAGATAAACAATAAAACCTATTTAAAATGAGGTCCCTCTCTTTTATTGGTACATATTCCTATGCAAATTGTTTAATTATCAGCCAAGGCTATGCGTGATGCCATGTTTAAATGCTGCAGCAACCCTCCCACAGAGGCAAACCTGTTTCTATTGTTGGCTCACCCCGAGCTGAAATTACATGCAGGTAAATGGCCTCTTTGCACACACCTGGGTAATCCCTCAGTTCAGCAGAGCAGCAAGATGAAACAAATCAGAGCAGTTTCAGTTACAAAGTCACACATATGCTGCACTCACAGTCATTTTCAAGCTGCCAAACTGTTCCAAAACACAGATCTCTTGGATAGCTGCTGCTCAAAGTATATTGCACAAGTGTCCCAGTGAAAATAAAAGGCTGGTGATCTTGCAGGGAAGGATGTTTAAATGCTGCAGCAAACCCTCCCACAGAGGCAAACCTGCTCTCGCTCAGAGGAAGCATCAAGAGACATGATATTGGCGTACCAAGTGCAGCGCCACCCTCTGAAAATTGGGGGTGTCTTGCCCCAACTTCAACGAGCAGATCTGAAGTGTGCAGAGATCCATGGAGAAGCACATGTTACACTTATCCATATCATGGTTCGGGCCCAAGCTAGCAAAACAACGGTCATGGCCGTCCAACGCGGTCATGGGCTGCCTACAGGGGCCACAATGCATGGGGGAAGCTCCACCTTAGAACATGTGGACTGTGTAGGCCCTGAACCAGACATGACTGCAAAAACTTGGAAAATAAACAAAAACAACAAAAAAAGACAACTGATGCTATATTGAGAATGAAAATAATAAAAGGGGGAACTGAACTGGGAAGCGGTGTTGAAAGACTATTTAGACAGTGCCGAGCCAAGCGAGACAGAACTGATGGCACAGATGCAGTCTTCACAGCAGTTCCCATGGTGATCCAACCTCAATAACCAGAAAAGCAGAACTGAGTAGGTTGGTGGGGGGGGGGGCCAATGTCAGTTACTGACCATTTTGTGAGCATAACGTCATACATCAACCTCATAGGCAGCGCCGTCCCGGACATCGGCTCCCCCTCTATTCATACTGGGCTTAGAGCGAAAGGAGAACATAAAGCCCATACTACTGCTCCCCACATTAGTGGGCCCACCTTCCCCTGTTCATGACTAGCCAGTTATCTATTTCCACTTTAAAGCTGTCAACATTCCTACAATTCACAAATGGGCAGACTAGGTGGGCCAAGTGGTCCTTATCTGCCATCAAAGTCTATGTTTCACAATTTCCTCTGGTAATAAATTCCAGATTCTTCCTGTCCTATTTAGAAAAAAGAAATGATCAGAGTTTTTCCTAGCTGTAACCATTCTGATTTGCTTTTTATGACCTCTGAGGCTGGGTGGTTTGTCCCAAAGTTTAATATTAATTCCCCTATTTAATTTCCGGTCTTCCATCAAACTAAATAACTTTAATAGGTCACCCCTAGTTCTTCTCTGTTGCATGGTGAATAATCCTCTAAAATCTTAAAGCTACATGCTCCCTTGGGGTCCTGCGCCTCTGGCTGGTACCCACCAGTAATGAATAGTAAAGACTGATCCTGGAAAGATTTTCTTATAACCAAAAGTGACATTGCCCTACCAACACCATTAACTGATGTACAGCAGTCAAACCCTGCCGAACCATCACAGTGCACCTCTGATACAGACAATACGACGCCTTACCAATTCCTCACAACCACCAGTGTCATCAGTGAGGGAAAGAACATCTACAGCTACTTCTCGGCATCCTATATTCAGGGTCAGAAAGGCAACATGGACTAGTATCCTGTAAAGAAAATACAGCTGGTTCATCTGCCAGACTGGTAACAGTCTCACGCAGCACAATGATCCTGGAGTATTTTGCGGACCATACAGTGACTGATCTTGAGAAAGATCCATTACTCTATTGGAAACGAAACAGAACAACATGGCCAGATCTAGCAAATCTTGCAATAATGTACCTCAGCTGTCCATCTTCAAGCGTATATTCAGAACGCATATTTAGCGCGGTTGCAGGAATAGTCACTAACCACAGAACAATGCTACATTCTACAAATGTGGAACGGCTTACATTTCTCAAAATGAATGCTTACAATTTTTACTGATTGGCCCGAACACTGCATTATGCGAGTCTGACCCTGAACACGAACAACAGCCTGCAAACAGTGATACTGAATATGATGACTAGGTTGTGCACAAAACTAACAGAACCATCACCACTGCCACCATGCCAGCCATGTGCCACACTACTCTTAGTTTTCTTTTTGTCAGTCATCATTTTTACATTATGTAAGTTTGACCGATGTACCATGGGTATAATTTCTGGGAACAGCAACAGCCTCACTCAGAGCAACTGTGCCTTTCATACCTACCTCAGAAATGCCTGCCATGGGCATAATTTTTGGAAACAGCAGCAGGCTCACTCATAGCAGCTGTTCCTCTCATACCTGCCTCAGCAATGCCTGCCACAGCTATAATTTCTGGAAACCGCAACAGGCTCACTAAGAGCAGCTGCACCTCTCATACCTGCCTCAGTAATACTCGCCATGGGTATAAAGAAACAGTAGCAGGCTCGCTAAGAGCTGCTGCGCCTCTTGTACCTGCCTCAGCAATGCCCACCATGGGCAAAATTTTTGGAAACAGCAGCAGACTTGCTAAGAGCAGCTGCACCTCTCATACCTGCCTCAGCAATGTCCGCCATGTGTATAATGTTTGGAAACAGCAGCAGGCTCACTCACAGCACCTATGCCTCCCGTACCTACCTCAGCAATGCCCGCCATGGATATAATTTTTGAAAACAGCAACAGGACTGCTAACAGCAACTGCACCTCTTGTTCCTACCTCAGCAGTGCCCGCCATGAGTATAATTTTTGGAAACAGCAGCAGGCTCAATCAGAACAGCTGCGCCTCTTGTACCTACCTCAGAAATGCCTACCATGGGTGGTATAATTTTTGGACACAGCAGCAGGCCCACTAAGAGCAGCTGTGCCTCTCGTACTTACCTCAGCAATGCCCCCTTTGGTATAACAGCTTGGGGCACCTAACAAACAATGTAATAGTCAAAAAAAAAAAAGTATTTTACATGATTTTTGTTATGGTCAGGGTCAGGTAATCCGGTAGTAGAATGGGTTAGGTAGTAACTACCTGACCTGACCCAACTACTCGGTTTTGATCCGGGTATTTTTAGGGTACTTTTGAGGTACCCGCAAGAAGTCTTGGGGGTCAGGTATCTTAGTACCCGTCCATCCCTAATTACTATAGTGAGTAACTTTTCCTTCTACTCACATGAATTAAAATAGCCTATCCAAACTTGGGCAGACTCTGTGCTGTACACTGCAATGGAGAGTTTTAGAATTACTTTGGTAATAGTTTCAAAAGTACAGAAATCTCAAACTTAGCGTCCGCTCTTGCCTGTGTGTCCAGGTAACAGAGATGTGAATGTGTGGGCTGTGGACCTTATAGCAGCTTTACAAATTTCAGACAGCTGTGCATTCCTTCTAGCCACCACTAATGCTGCTATACTTCTAGTGGAGTGAATGCCACCTGGGGTATCTTCCCTGCCTTGTTACAGAATAAGTATATTGTGGATACTATCCATCTCAATATGATCTGCTTAGAGGCTGTGTCCCTCTTTGGCACCTTACCATATGTAACAAACAGCTGTTTGTTACTGTTCCTAATGGCCTCTGTTCAGACTTATAAAAACTTGACAGTTCTTACGTCTTGTGTGTGGAGTTGCCCCCCCCCCAAATTGACATGTGAACTTGGAAATACACTGGCAAAGACAAAATCCTGATGTAAATGGAGTTCTAACACTACCTTTGGGTGGAAGAGAACATTTTGTTTCTTAACACCACCTTTTCCTTTTGGAAAATCAAGAATGAGGGAATCCCAGTTTCACTTTTCAAACAAGAATTTCTCCATGAAATTGCCCTCTGTTTTCAAAACCATGTCTATAGTGGATATAAGTAGACACAGCACATTTAAACACAGTGTTTGTTTTACATGTCGCCAAAATCCATGTTTGGGATCTCGCAGTGCTTTGCTGATGTCGGGAAGACACTTGACAGAGAAGCAAACAGGGATTTTCAGTCGGGGGACCCACAGGCAAAGACATGCGAGGCACCAGTATCACACTGACAGAGAGGCATTACTGTGTCCAGATTATAAAGGTAACAAGGCACTATTAACAGATGCATAAACTAACAGTAAGCTGTCTCTCTGCTGACAGCAATTTTCTCTACTCTCTCATTCCCCATGCTTTGTTACTGCGGCACAAAATAAATCACTTTTATAAAATAACATACAGAGAAGGTATATGGTATTGGCATGATGCATTCATAACAGGGTGTCTTGGGGAAGGGAGAAAAAAGATGAGCACAGTATGTACACCTACTGTAGTAATGGAAGTGTTCCCTAGCAAAACTGCTACAACTTTACTGTACAGCACAGTGTGAGTTACTCCTATGCCATATAGTGACATCAGCAGCACAGCTCTGGGTGTACTGCAACACCAGGCTTGCTGCAGAAGCTCTGGTACACCCTGCAGTTTTTAGCAGCTCAGCATGCAAAAACTAACGGCAAAGGACATTAAAGAAATACTTACCAAGAACCAGTGCAAGAAGGGGTAATTTATGCATCGATGTCAAAAGGACTGGGAAAGGTACTCTTTAAATTACTATCAGGCAAAGATGTAGGAAGTGACCGCCATTTATAAAATACACTTGAAATAACCTACACCAGTTCAGCTCCTCTGTCTGGAGACAAGACATACCGGTTTGTGCATGCACAGTACAAACCTGCAAATGCCAAGTATAAATCGGGTATCGGATTCAGGTGTCTTTGCAGGAGGGACATGGAGTTCTTCATCATGGAAAATCTCATTTAGGAGCTAAAGAAGGGACTTCTGTAACTCACAGTTGCCATTGACACTGATAAACCTGCTGTACAGCCCCCTGTGCCACCAGAGGGTTAGAGGTTTGGGGCCAACAACTCAGTATTTGCCATGATGGTGTAAAACAGGCAGAATTATCCATAAGAATGCTGCCACATGATGTTTTAAACATGCGTTGTACTTTTTGAATGAAAATGGTCTGCAAAGAACCACAGTCATAAACAAATATGCCTTCAGACAAACAATGTCCCTCCCCCATGCTAATGACTACTGAAAAGGTCAGTGCTGGTAATAAAAACAAAAACTGGGCACAAAACAGAGCAGATAATGATGCAAAACCCCTTGACTGTGTCAGAAAGAAAAGTGCAATTACACTTGGAAGCCCTTTTCCCTCGCTGCACTGCAGTAACCTCTTTCTGATTAGTACTCATAGGACGTGGAAGAGACACAGGCGCTTGGGAAGTAATCCCTGCCTCTGCCTCCCCTTCCACATGACATGCTGGAGTAAGAGGCATTTTCCTCCTCACTGTTACTTTTGAAAGTGGTTTTATATTCAATCACTTTTTTCACATAGGCCTCTGTTTTGTCGCCAAATAAGGACTCTTCCCTCAAAAGAGATATCCATGGCCTTATTCCGAGTATTCTATGAAAGGATGCTAGTTCTCAGTCAGGAAAACCTTAAAGGTTTCCGGGACTGCCAGAGTTTGGCTCATGTGGTGTCTTTAAAGGTGACCTGCAAAGAACCAGCGCAGCCTGCTCCCGTATCCCCATACCTTTTAGTACTGCTGCGAGAGTTTGGGGCTGCAATCATCTATATATATATATCTATCTATATATATATACACACACACACACATACATACATATACACACACACATATATATATATATATATATATATATATATATATATATAATATACACACACACATATATATATATATACACACACACATATATATTATGATAGCAGGTAGTGCTACCATAGTTAGGGTTGAGTAGCACTTAAGGTTAAAGGGTCAAATTTTCCACCTTAATAACTTTGCCACCTTTTAACGGACTTGCCTGAAATTTGGTATGCACGATGGGGCAGGGTACATCTTGGGATCTGCCAAGTTTCGTACCGGTCAGATATACAGCCGTGGAGTTATTAAGGAACAACAAAATGGGCAATTATGCTTTTTTGCGAATTCTTTACTCTTGTCTACAGGTCGCACAGTTTGTGCGACCGGTCCAAAAACTTCAGGGAACGTGTGGCCGGGGTCCCTGATGTGCCTTTTGAAGATTTTGTGAAAAAATATTAAAAACGGTTCAAAAGTTATTCAAAAAACAAGTTCCCATTATAAGTCAATGGGAAAAGTTTGACAGTGTCTCAAATGCACTTTTTAGTATCACAAATGGCACTAGTAGTGTCACAAATCTGCCATTTTGTTTTCAGTTGTGATCAGAAACATGCTTGGCATTTAAAATTGGGACCCACTAGAGACACAATTCTTTCTGTGTTCACCTAGTCGGACTCTGAGGATGCTAGCCATGTCTTTATTTTGGGGTAAAACACCCCAGAAATATGATTTTCAAATTTCTAGAAACAGTAGTGTCGAAAGCATGACACTTTCGCAAATTTTTGCGAAAAGTATCGCAAATTGTGACACTACTTTTCAGGCTATGGCCAAAATGACAGGAATTCTTTGCCACCCTGCTGTAAACAAACGGTTTGGTCTTTTGGGCTGAAATTTGGAAGGAAGACAGCCAACATGTCACAGATGTGTCTTTTGGTGGTTTGGTGAGAAAATATTGCACGGCTGCAAAGTTACGGTACTCCGAAGTTGGTGTTTTTCCCCACAGACTAACATGGTGGCGTACGCCGCGCCTTTCCAGGCTCGTATCTCGAAAATGATGCGAGATACAGATTTTTGTTGCGAGTTGCATAGCCTAATGGGCTACGTAATAGCAAAAACCTAGCCAGAAAAAAATCAAGATTTTTGTGAAATTCAAATTTTTTTTTTTCCTACGTCGTGCAGTTGCTGAGAGATTAGCAATTAAGTACTTCCAATGCTCGTTTTAAGCTTCGATCCCCATTACAATGCATACATTCTTTGTACATACTGTGTTTCTTTATGCGCCCGTTTGGCAAAAACAGGGTATGCACTTCCGTTACTGTTACAGTAACTGTTTCCACTTCCGTTTATGTCCCCATTTGCGTTACCGTTCCCATGTATGCCACAGTGTGCGATACCCTTCGCGTTGTCACTTGCACTTGCATTTTCGTTACGGTTACCATTTGCGTTTCCACTACTGTTTCTGTTTGCATCACCGTGCGCATTGCCATTTGCATTTCCAACAGCCCTTTCGTTTGCGTTTCCATTTCTCTTTCGTTTTACGTCTTCCTTACTGTTACTGTTACCATTTGCGTTTGCAATTGCATTACTGTGCCCGTGCACATTACGGTTTGCATTTCCATATACGCTTGCGTTTCCTTTTGTGCTTCCATTTCCTTTCCTGTTATTGTTGCTGTTACCGTTACCATTTGCGTTTACAATTGCGGTACTGTGCCCATGCGGTTTCGGTTTGCATTTCTGCATGCGCTTTTGTTCCTGTTTCAGTTTCTCTTTCCTTTGGCATTCTTTTTGCTGTGACACTTAACATTTCCATTTAAAATACTGCTGCCATCACTGTTTGTGTTACCAGTTGCATTTCTGTACGCGCTTCAATGTCCGTTTGCGTCACTGTTCGCTCCGGCGTCACTTTGTGCCTACGTTTCTATTAACGTTTCCTTTATCATTTACGTTTGCGTTACCATTTCGCCACTGTTCGCGCTTTTGTTTGCGTTGCTGTTCCTGTTACTATGTCACAAGACATCACGTGGCGGGAGGGCTTTCCCGCTGCCGCATTACATTCACCATTTCTCATCATTCTCAAAAAGAAGGGAAATTAGAAGCAAAAAAACTCAGTTTAATGCATTAGTTAGGGTTGTTCCACAGCGACAAAAGCGAGGAAATTCGGTGTTAGGGTTGAAAGCCCCCTTGGACCCCCCCAGCCCAGCCCGCCAACTGGCGCCGGAGTGCGTTGGGGTTGTTGGTCTAACTCTCACCCCATTCTCCTATACCTCTGCTTCTTCACACATGTAATGGGGTGAGAGTTAGGGCGATGACCCCAACGCATACCGATGCCAGTTGGGGTGGGCTGGGGGCCCAAGAGGGGCTTTCAACCGTAACACTCAATTTCCTCGCTTTTGTCGCTGTGGAACAACCCTAACTAATGCATTAAACAGAGTTTTTGCTCTAAATATATATATATATATATATATATACACACACACCTGGACAGGCTGTTGCTATAAGTAATATTTCAGGTATCAAGACCCCCATGGAAGCAATTAGTATAATAAATTAATTATTAATTATTTTTGGGTGACAAAGCAGCAGGCTGAGAAGACATGTTTCTTTTAAAAAAAAAAATTTCCCTTTTAAATGAGGTTTTGAGGCAAAATATATGGCAGGACTCACAGTTTATAAAGTCATGTTGTGGACCTAAACACTTCAAACAAAACTTGTGAATGTCTGCCCTTGCCAGGTGCTGAAAACAATTTGTACAACTATTTGATGGTCCACACAGTATCTCTGACATACCAGTTTCAGAGAACTTTGAAATACTAAAATGATTCCCGAAAACGATGCAGTGCAAGAACACAACAGTAAAAGAACAGCTCTTGTACTGAAGAAACTATGCCAAAGGTCAAACTGCAGCTTCTGTAACAGGACCCGATTAACAAGTAAACTGTAGCTAAAAATAGCCAACCACTAATAATTAGGGATGTAAGTTTGTCATGGATGAGGTTTTAAAGACTCATTGTTTGTTCATGAAATCATTAGTAAACAGTAGTAAATATTGTGGCACTGTCATCATTGCTACATTCTGATGACACCAGTGAAAGTCACGGAAGTCCTGAATAAAGATCAAACATCGTGAAATCAATGGCGTGTATGACTGCCATGACAAACTTACATCCCTACTAATAATAGCAAGAAAGAATGTGGTTTACTTAAGCAATTTATTCCTCCAGGGTGTGGGCATACTGGAGGATTTACCATGGCGGGTGTGGTTCGGTCACGAGGTGCAGCCAAGTGACTGAACCACACAAGTCGTGGTAAGCCCTCCTGTATACCCACACCATGGAGGGATAAACTGCTATTATACAATGTCCCCGTTATGTTTTTGAAAAAAATTTTTTTATTGTTGCACGGGGGAAAAAATAGTCCTCCGATATGGGCAATCGTGAGAGAGAAAGCGAGAACATGGAGAGAGTCAGGTAGTAAGTGGCAGTGGAGCCAGAGCAGAAAAAGACCGGAAAGTTCAGAGATGTGTGGCTAGCTACATATTTTAAATGTGGAGTGGTGAGCAGTATCAGATAACAGATGGAGCGAGTGCTTAGAAGGCAGGCTTCAGTGATGGATGGTTTAGTGGAGAGCTGTGGCTTGTCAGCTGTAGGGAATGTGGTGTCTGGGATAATTAGAAGGGACTGAGGCTACAGGCAGAAACGTGTCCAAGGAGTCGGCAATACAGGCAGCTAGGATGACTGTCCCGGCCACAAACTGATTTAGCTAAGTACAAGGTGCAGTTTATTTTTTTATTTTTTCACTTGACGAGTAGTTTTTTCTGTCAGTTGTTTCGGGAGAGCAGTGCAGTTTATGTACTTGAGTTACGGACCGGAGTTGTGCAGCAGTTTAGCGGGGAATCAAGATGGCAGGTATATGTTTTGATTTGGGGGGGTCATACTGATTTTAGTAAGGCGGTTGGCTGGCACCTTTTCCAGTGGGTACACTGGAGGATTTACAATGTTGAAAAGGTGCCAGCCAGCCAATGAGAATGCAGGATTTGGTACTTTCAATTTACCCCATTGTATAACAATTAAACAAAAATTGAAACGGTAGCAAAATAGGATACTCTACCTTTGCTGGAAATCAAATGGGAGCTGGAGAAACCATAATTTACAGAAAACTCCAGCTAAACAAAGAATACTCGCAAAAACTGACTAAAATATAAACTACAAAATAAAAACCCAACTGGAGAACCAGCCATTACCAGAGTTCACTACGGAGCGACTGCTCTCTTAAAGCAGATTCAGCTTCTTTCTGAGAAGAAACAGATCTCAGAGACCACACAGTGTAAACTAAGTGACGGATTCCTGGGGTTAGAAGCAGGAAAATTAGTATGGGGTCACTATGTCAAAAGGGACAGCAGAATGCTAGGGAGCATCAAAAAGGGGGTGACCAGTAGAGCAGGGGAAGTAACCCTGACACATTACCAAGCCCTAGCCAAGTCCCACCATAAGTAGTATACAGTTTTGGTCTCCTCAATACAAAAAGGACACCGAAGCTGTCAAGAGGGTGCAATAGGAGGCCACCAGATTTATCTGCTGTATTTATTCGAAAATTGGCAACCAGGAAGGGCATGCTAAGCCTAATTACTAATTATTAGAATTAGTGATGGTTACCAAACAGGAAAGGGAACAGAGAGTAATCATAACTGATGACCTCAAGGTGGCTAGGCAGTGCAACAAGGCAGTAGGTAATGCCATTGGGATGTTGGAGGTGTATAGGAGGGTTATCACCAGCAGAAGGAAGGAGGTGGTGTTGCCACTATATCTATTGCTGGTGAGACCCCACTTGGAGTACTGTGTACAGTTCTGGAGACCACATCTCAGGAAGGACATGGAGTGGAGGCAGTCCAGAGGGGAGCAACTAAAATGGTGAAGGGCCTGCATCAGAAGTCCTACCAGGACAAATATCTCAATATGTACAACCTGGAAGGCAGAAAGAAGAGGGGGATAAGGTAGAGACATAAATTCCTCATGGGTAAATAAGGTACAGGGGGAGGATTTTGCAGAGAAAAAGATGCACGAGAACAACAGAACATGCAATGAAGCCAGAAGAGGATAAATTCAAGAGATGCAAGGAAATATTTCTTCAAAGAAAGAATGGTGGATGCCTGAAACAGTCTTCCAGAGGAGATGATGGGTGTGGGATAGGCACAAGGCAGTCTTAGTGGAAAGCAAGGGGGGGGGGTCGGAGACTGCGTAGTGTCTGTGGTGACAGTATAGACAGGGAAACTGGGCAGATAGGGGAAGGGACAATCAGTCCTTATCTGCCATCAACCTCAGTTATGTTTGAGCCAGGGCTCATTTCCAGGTCTGACCTGGGGAGATGGGAAGAAGAAATTAACTTCATATTTACCATAATTTCCTTCTCTGTTAGCTCAAACATTGTCAATGGGTAATCATAACAACTGGGTATAGTGCACCCCTACCAGGGGAAAATGGCACTGCCCAAGCTTTAGAATGTTGGACAAATGAGTATTCCATGCTGCAGCAACTCTCCAGTTACTACTTACCTCGCAGTACCAGAATAGGTACACATTTTCATACATTATAATCTATCACCAACATAAATGTATTGTCACACGTAATTAAACAAATATTTTACTTTCCAGATAGACGTCCGAGGAGGAAAAGACTCCCCACTGGACTCAAGGTTTGGACAATTCGATGCTCCTTGGCTGATGAACCATCCTGTACAAAAGGCAGATTCACATCTTTTGTACATCTGGAAACTGAGGCTGATCACCACTAAGATAGAATTTTCAGGCAACAACTGGATGCAGTGAGGCCACCTGTAACAAGGAAAAAACACCACAAGCGTCACCAGTAAAACTGTTAACCTGTGATCCAGACTGACTGAAAAACGATCCTTTTTTTTTTTTAATTACAATATATTTATGAGTACAGTACAGCAAGAAAGAAGGATGTCCGAGAAAAAAAAAAAACAGTAGGGTTTTTTTCACAACAGGACATCCTACCTACCATAGAGGATAAAATTCTCCCACGGGGCAGGCTCCTGGGAGGGTCCCACTGACAATGTTAGAGCTAACAGAAAAGGAAATTACAATAAGTATGAAATTAATTTATTCTTTCTATAGCATTCCACGTTGTCAGAGTATTCATAAAAACTGGGTTCTAAGAAACAGTACCCACAAAAAACCGGAGCGGGGAAAAGATGATCCCATACGCCAGAGGCAAGCACTGAGAATTACCTGCAAACTGCTGTCTGTAGAACTCTGTGACCAACTGCGTCAGCAAACTCTAAACATCAAGATGGATCTTTTGTGCACGCGTGGAGTGAAACCAACTAATTACCATGATCGTAAAACTAATGCTTCACCTGCCCTTTCAGGGTGCCTCCTCAGCCCTAGAGTGGTGAGCTTTGAGGAGAGCTAGGAACTTCCTCTTACTACAACATTCGTCTGAACAATGTAGGCCCACACCCTTTTAGCGAGGGTGGCCTAAAAAGGAAGGCCTCTTGCCTCTGCTTGTCTGTTCCACAAGAACAAACAAGACTCCCAGTTTCACAGAACACAGATGTTCATTTAGATTAGATCTTAATGATGCAAGATAAATTCAACTTGTGCAATTCCTTCCCTTGAATAGAAGAGGCTGCGGACAGGTGGACAGAGACCTGTGTCCTGGACGGCAATGAGCACCAAAGGGACAAACACTGTTCTGTATACCACCTGTCCTCATGCCTAATAAGGTATGGCTCCTTAATAGGAAGCCTGTAAAACAGCACATCCAGCGATGTGGATGGGAGTGGTTCAGAAAACTCCTTGCAAGGAGCATTCAGAACCCAAGAGATCCCAGAGCAAACCAGATCAGGACAGCAAAAGTGTCCTACAAACACGTGCCTATGAGTTCCTAAGCTAAAAACCCTAAGGCTGTGATAGCAGAACCTGGCCTCTCAGTGAACTTCTCCGCCTTCTTATAGAAAACCCCCCCAAAAAAATACATAATAGAGGCCATCAAAGGAGAAACCCTGCTGGCCCAAGGTAAAAAAAAAAAAAAAAAGAGGTGGCCCCTACCAGAGCATAGGCTGCAAACATAGAGGATTTCTGGTAACCATTAAGGAGTCAAGTAGTTTTCTCGGAGCAAACTATGCATATATATTTTTTTGGGGGGGGGTATCTAGGAGGACCTCCTCCTCTCAGGAGCCAGGACGCGAGCTGTATCATTCCTGGATTTTTGGGGGTTAAGAGGTGGGGAGAGAGAGAGACCCTGAGCAGGTCTCTACACACCAGAAGGCGTAAGGGTGCCTGCTGTGCGAAATTCACTAAGTCAAAGAACGACAGTCTTCTTGGCCACTCAGCAGCTAACAAGAGGCGGCTCCCTCCATAGCATCTTTATTTCTATTTATGCAATAGGGGTGGGTTAAAAAGTAATTAGATAAATCAAAATATATTCACAGCTGTTGTATACATATAATTTATCCACATAGTAGACATGTCACGACAGGTTATGTCCATAGTAAACACGTCACCAAGCATTTGCTTGCCAGACTAGTTTCAAAGTTCCAAATGATGTAATAGTATTCAGGCAAGCAGCAAATCATGCCAATCATCAACCGACTATACGACACGAGTCATCAAAACATTCAGCAAACTGTCATAACATCTGGCACTATCCATTTCAATATCTAAAGCGAGTGAACCTCACAGATAATAACAGTAAACAGAAGTAACAGTCCCGGTCGAAAAAATCGTAAGAAATGTCACGAGCAGACAACAGTTGCACGCTGGAGCTAGAAGACATTCTCGCCCAGATGGAGAATGATACAGAACCACTAACGGACCCTGGAGAACGTGTGAATGAAGCTGGGGTGGCAACCAATCAAGAATTGTCAGTATTGGAAAACTTACTGACCACAACAGATATGACAACTATCAACGAATACGTTCTTAAGGCAAGAAATCAGAATACTGAAAAGAAAACAGAAACAGATGTTTAGAAGCCACATTTCAAAAGAATTCAACAGAAGTGGTCCACTACACGAGCTAGCACCTGCCGAGTTAGACAGGCTCCTGTGCTATTTCATGTACTGCAAAAAAAAAAAAAAAAGACAGCACTTCCTACGAGCCTCTTACCCTAAGATCAATAATGCTGTACTGTACCCCGGAGTCACTACCTCCTACATTTCCAGAAAAGCAGACAAGTACTGCAAAGTAGACAGAAAAACTAGAGCGGGAAAAGGAAACAGAGAGATGGCAGCTGATGAGTTAACCGATTCCATGATAGAGAAACTGTATGCTGCCAACCAGCTAGGCCCTGTAAACCCAGAATCACGGTGTAACCCCCCTGCAAATGGGGGTTCCCAAAAGACTTCCAGGAGCTTGCTTGAATGCTCCAAGCCTGAATGGTGTTTGGCGTTGGCGTTTAAGCCATTTATCAGTGAGTGTTTTTAGAACCTCTGGTACTGTCTCTTTAACAGCTGTCTGCTTGCAGACATAATTAGTTTGTATGGAGGACTGTGTGTTTCTTTGATTTAGTACCACTCGAGCTGCTGCCAATTCACTCCATTTTTGCAGTCACTAGGAGTGCAAAGGGAACCTATCTGAAAGATGTAACTGTTTGCCAGAAATCATTTAGAGTAATAATGAAATTACAGTTTGTCTAACCTGCTTTCTTTGCAGTCAGAACTGTGTCTGCCTAGTTCCCCATTCTGGTTTTGAACTGCTGAACTGGACCAATCAGTGTGGGGTAAGCTAGCTCTAAAATGGTGCCTTGGACGAATCAGAACTTGGACTCATAATCTGAGCCAGCCACAAGAGGATTGTATGGCAGTGACTCTGGGAGATGTAGTTTAGACTTTGGCGCCTTTTGGACCAACAGCAGCAGTCTATTGTGAGTGACAGCCAATCCAGTCAAGAACTGGGAGGAACTCAAAGGAAGTGCCCGGTTTTGTCTGTTGGAGTTTCAGTTTAGCTCTGGCAGTGAAGGGGAAAGGAACCCTGTGCTCCTTCAGTGCACAGTTTTAGTCAAAAAACATGTGGAAGGTCCAGAGTTCCGGTCTGCAGCTTGTTAGGACTGAATCCGTCCTGTGAAGAGAATCAAAGGATATCTGAAGAGTAGAAATCAGGCTCACCCTGTAGAAGACTGGAGAAATTGCTGAATTGCACTCAGTCTGTCAGGACTTGAATCTGCTGTGTGTTCTCCCGGGTATTGTGCAGTAATTGCGATCGGGATAGAGAAGCAGCCTGCCTGTTTGCCATATAAATGTGTGAGGAGTCTTGTGGAGCTCAAGAGTAGCCCTGCTGACATTGAAGGACCCTATCTTGTTTGGAGGTCGTGAGTACTAATTCAGGGTCGCCTCCTGTTGAATTGCCACATTAAATCCAAATGGAATCACTGTACTGCTGACTGTTTAAACTAATTTTTCTTTTCTCGGTGTGAAAGGGCCCTACCAGCTGCCGCAGGTTTGGACTAGCCACTAGGGCTGGTACCAGGGACAGTAACTGGTAGGGATAGGCCTGTGCACAGAGCCATAGGTAGATGAGTAAAGTGATAAGCTAATTAACCTGATTTCCGTCCTTGTTATTTTCCCCTAAATAAATCAGAGCTGCTTGTTTCAGCAAAGTTATACTGCCTGAGGTATTTGTCTATGTTAAAATATTGTACTGTGATTGTTGCACTGTATCTTGTTTTACAGGGGTCCCAGTGCCTGAACCAGTCCTGGGGTAAGTGTATACTGTGAAGGTAATTCTGATATACTGTGTGGGCCACTAGTGGGAAGAAAGGGGGGTTGCAGTGTCCCAGAGGGCTGTGACCAAGTAAGTTTAACTATTGCAAACCCTGACCTCTGGGTGGAGGCACCCGCCATTGGATCCAGGCCCCTCAACCTGTTAGTGGCAAATCAGGCAGGGGTAGTAACCCCTGGGATAGCGCCATCTAGGGGTTACAACTGCTTCATACAATTTGGCTAACTGTCACCCTGTATTTCGGCATAAGAGGCAACACGGAGGCCAGAAACCTGAAATGGGGAGACAATGAACAGAAAGTAGACGAGAACCAAAAAAGCTACATCGAGTACAACAAAGAAAGGCAAACAAAAACAAGATCTGGTGCTAACCCCCAAAACACTCACAAACTAAAGCCCAGAGCATACGAAACAGATAACCAACGCAGATGTCCAGTGGCCAACTACAAGCTATACAAAAGCCAGCGCCTACAAAACATACTGAAGCCAGATGCTCCCTTTTTTCCTCTCCATCAACACAAATGGCAAACCAAACTACCCTACAACATGGTATAAGAACCAGCCCTTGGGCATCAATAAAATAGGCTCGATAGTGAAGACTATGGTTGAAAAAGCAGGAATCCAGTGTGACAAGCATCTTACAAACAAACTATTCTATGTGAAAACACCTAGTACAGAAGTTAACAGACAGCGGATTAGCCCCCACCGAAATAATCCAAGTTTCTGGCCACAGACAGCTGCAGTCTCTCAACGACTATGCCAAGTTAAATGAACAAAAGCAGCACCAGATTTCAGCAATCCTAAATTGTCCTCAGATGCCATCTAACTCTCAGCATATGAGTAGTTCAGTTACTTACAGTACGCAACCCCAAAGCTGGAATGATGTAATGGGAGCCGGTTTCCACAAGCCCACCATAAATGCCTCAAAAATCACCTTCAACATTATTCAAGGTAAGCACACCAGTGGCAATGCGTAATTTTAACTTTCCATACTGTATAAAATATAAAGCCTGTTCATAGTCAAACCACAGCGTAAAGATCAGTCATCCCTCCCCCCAAAAAAAAGAATGAAACTCTTGGTGAAAAGAATAAAGGACTGTAGCTCATAATAAAAAGCAAAAAAAATGACACATATAATGTAAAACCTGACTCAGTATCTTGACACCCACACCCAACTTCTAAAAACTGTGCCCCATCAATTGAAAATAACCTTATTTCATGAGTGCAATCATTAAACATTTTCTTTTCCTTCACAGGCAACCAGTATGAAAGCAAGAAAAGAAGACGTCCCCAAGTAATTTCTTCAGACTCGGACTAAGTGAAATGCCAGTAACTTAATAAAGAACCATGTGTAATAGTTTCTCGATTTCAATAAAATGTGTAAACTTACTTTCCTAATGGTTCCGTGTCTCTCCACACATGCAGAAAAAGCACTTCAAACATTGTATAAAAAAAAAAGTTGCGACTCTTGTGTAACCCCCACCCCTGCCCTTTTGCCAAAACGACAGGTGGCATGCTGTTGGCGCTGGCAGCAATACCTGGTGGGGACCTGGGTTCGGGTAGGATGAGGTTACTCGGCACAAGGGGACCTAGGTTTGGCTACTCTGCACAGGGGCACCCAAGTAAATCCGAACACAGGAAGCAATAACTGTAATGTCCAGAACCAGGAATGGGATTTTTCAGTGTGGCTTTTATTCACAACTAGCTGAACATAAAGCATAGATGGACCCCCATGGGGCTACGTTTACTGATAATGCAGATTAGAGACTACAAGGCGGTCCACTTGAAGAATGAACCATTTCTACTGTTTTCAGGCTCTGGACCCACCAGGCACACAGCCCGCTTGCCATGCGCTTTGCATACACAGCCCTGACTGGCACTCCCCTGCCGCCACTTGACTGACTGTTCATTG
Organism: Neoceratodus forsteri; assembly: GCA_016271365.2. NCBI lineage: Eukaryota > Metazoa > Chordata > Ceratodontiformes > Ceratodontidae > Neoceratodus > Neoceratodus forsteri. The sequence goes on along the minus strand of CM057458.1, from coordinate 1,397,130,063 downwards.
GAAGAATGAACCTATTTTACTTGTTGTGGCTCCCACACCACAGAGTCTGGCGACCCCTAGAGAGATTTCCTTCTTACTTCTTCTGACTCCCATCTCACAAAGAGAATTCTTTTTTCCCAAGTTGTGGCCTCACACTACTTAAGAGTCTGCGACCCTAGACAGATTTTCCCATTTGCGACCCACGTCTGGGTACCTACCTCATCACTGGCCAGGCGCATGAGGCAAGTAGCAATCACAGCAGAAATCCGTAGAGGTGGACCTGGTTACTAAAGATGGGGGGTTTGCCCACCTCCAGCTCCCACAGCCCATACCCGGCCATTTCTCTGGACAAACAAACTTCGAACTGTAGATTAAACGGTGGATGAACTGTCGCACCCCATCTACAACATTACTTGAATTCACACAGACTTTAGCTTTTGACACTACTCCATTTGTTTGTCCTAGTACTATAGGCCTCCCAAATAGTAGTCCAAATCCCACCTTTCTTCACATTTCCCAAGCTGAAGAAACACATTTTTTGCCCTGTCAAATTAGAGCAAAACACTCACCCTTTCGTTGCAGGTGCCCCACAGGCGAAGTACAACTTTTTCCACTTGTCAGACTAAACAGAAACTGTAAAAGGCAGCTTTCTTCCTTTAGCAGAAATTAGGTGATTGCCCCTGAATCTGGTTATTAGGACATTTTACTTTCTCTCCCCGAGGAGGGGCATTGAGACCTGGACAGCGGTCTCCGCCACCTGAAACTGGACACTACTCCTTCTCTTTCAAAAGGTAAACAGGAACTCCCTTCCTGCTTGTTTGACAACAAACAGGAGACTGACTTTGAAAACTCCCAACGTTCTATCTCACTCCCTCTGCTGCAGATTCCATTGTGGCTTATGCAGCTGCGACAGTTCTATGGTGATGCCATCTCTCAGTCTCAGCTGAGACTGAGAACAGAGCGAGACAGTGTGAAACCCATTTAACTGGAGTTTCACGAGCTGCCTTCCCTGCTTCTAGTAACCCCAGGTAACAAGGGGTTACACTTAAAAGTCGTACTCCATGTAGAAATAAAAAGAAACAGGCTGCATAAAAAGAAAGGCAACTCCTCCCACAGAAATGGTGCGAAACTTGTAAAAAAAAGTATCCACACCACGCTGCGACTCTTCAGTGTCGAAATCCAAGTGTTAAAAAATAAATAAATAACAGCCCCGTGAAAATCTCAAATTAGTAAATCCACTCGAAGATGCCGCAATCCAGATGAGGACTCCAACTTTCAGCCAATGACAGAGAACGCTGCTCGGGTCTGAGAAAGGCTCCACCCAAAGTCTCCTTTCATGCTGCCGCCATGAAGATCTACGCCGCTCACAACTCCAATCCAACAGCCGGCTCATCCACGATGTCCCCCATGCAGGACAAGATGCACGTGCCGAAGCTCCCTCTTCACCGACTCCCGACTGACTGGAAAAAACCTGCGCCATCAGTGAAAGTCCCACCCACTTACTGTTCCCAGCCCATCGGTGCTAACATGTGCTGCAACGACCAATCGGAACCCAAGCTACAAAACAGCCAATCAATAAGCAGCTACCTAACAAATGTCCAATCAAGATCTACAACCATGACCCCCATTCATAAAAAAAAAAGGTTAAAGTGCAGCACAATAATGGCAAACACATAGTCCATTAAAAAAGACGAAATAGTGTAGAAATCATCTGCTGTATTAAAAGAAAATCATACACCACTCTTAACCCACCCCTATTGCATAAATCGAACACGTGCTGGGCATGCATTTGTACACATAGATACATAGACATTGTCGGCAGATAAGGGCCTATGGCCCACCCAGTCTGCCCATTTAAGTTTGTAAGTTCAGTTTATGTTTTCCAGGAAGTCTGTTGCCCCTTACCCCTGACCTCCAGAATTCCTTTATGTCTATCCCATGCATTCTTAAATCCCGTGATTGTTTCAGCCCCCACCACTTCCTCTGGCAGGGTGTTCCACTTGTCCACCACCCGTTCTGTGAAGAAATTCTTCCTCACGTTTCCTCTGAATCGTCCTCTCTCCAACTTCATCCCATGCCCTCTAGTCCTGGAACATCTTTTTCGCTTAAAAATAGTACATGATTTATCTGAACTCGGCCTTATTGACCGCGGGGACTATCACTCGTGGATACGCTACGCCACTCATGAGGTCGCCCAAGATCAATCAATCAAGCTTATTCAGATAAATCATGTATGCAACAGCAACCCAGCAGGTATCCCCTATTTATTTTTCTCTTTGTAAACTTTGGAGAAAAAAAAAAGGCATTAGCAGAGGAAAAATACACTCTGCTGAAGGTCCTGGCTGAGCGACCACTGCCCCCGGCTGTGGGCACCAAAAAGACTGAAGAACCTATTCGGATCCGAGCATTGCGGCTGGATGCGATCAGACTGAACTGAGGACAATCAAACCGGTTGAACAGGAGTTCAAAAAAACTCTGGTTCAACGTCCGCTCCACAGGATGAACATTTGAGGCTTAACCAGTCCACCTGAAAGTCCCCTGCCAGGTGAACTATCTTCAGACTGGCAACCTCTCGAAGCATTTCATGCGCCTTAATGGTTATATACAAATGCATGCCATGTTTAGCATCATGGATGAAACTAAGGGAAGCTAGGCAGACCTTTTCCATCTCCTGAACACTGATGTGGAGACGCTGATCATAAGCCCAACCAAGTTCCCTGAGTGGGAAAATTACTCCAACCTGCCCCCCATCTGTCTAGGCTAACATTTGTTGTGAGAATTAACTCTGGAAATTCTAGTGGAACTTGCTCAGCTCTTGCACATCCACTTTCTAACTCAGGAAGTGGGGACGCTAATGGGTAAAAGGAAAACTGGCCAATAATCCTCTGATGAGGGATCCCAGGCCTACAGTAAACCCACTGAATAGGCCGCATCTCGAAGTGGGTCTCACCTTCCAGGAAAAAAGGCTGCAAAACTTTTTCCTGATTTTGTGCTGAAAATCACCACCAGACATCTAAGGTCTAAGACTGCTCCGGAGAGCTATTCTCCCAGTTTACCCTAAGCCATGTGACTCTGGCATATCTAGAGTGCCGAGTACCGGCCTCTTGCTAAGGATAAACTCAGTGCATGAATAAGCAGGTTGTTCAATCAGGACAGACATTAAACTACCAGGACTAACAACACCTTCAAGGAACTCAGAGGCTGATGCTCGGGCGAAGACATGCTCTATGCTGGAGGGCTGATCCACTATCAAAACCTGAGATACTTGAGTAGGACTGACATCGGGAGTGTGGTGGCAGGCACTAGTCAGATGTATTGGGGCTTAAGACTCCCCCCCCCCCCCCGACTGAGCAGCCCGGTGACTGACCTCCAGGGCTCCATCCGGAAAGGCTGCGGAGGACAAATTTGTTCATGCTCTTGAATTTAATAAAGGCCTGACAACTCCCAAACTTTCTGGGGACCGTAAAATAAAATGAACAGGACCCACAAACTCAATGATTAGCGGGACCTGTAGTTTGGCCAAAAGAGGACCAGGAGCTCTAACGATATCTCGCCTTTCGCTGCCCTTGAAAATTGGGGTGGAGAAGTGACCCCTAATAAGGTGTCTGACATTGTTCTGGCCCATCTTGAGGAAAACTCCTCTAATCTACCACCAAGAAAAGGAGTTGGGGATATGCTGCATGCTCCCTAGTGAGGCACCATGCTTGTGGTGCTGGGCCTCCTGCACAGTGCCTGGCCAGTGCTCCTCTGATACTGTACCCTGGTTACCTGAGTCGGCTCCTCCATTTCCAGGAACCACTTTCCGAAGGAATGGAACCCCCCTCTGAACTGTCTGCACCAGCCATTACCATGTTCTATTGGGTTATAGTATTCTTGCACCATTGTTTGACACTGGAGAAACCCCCTTTTCACCGCATTTTTTTTTAAAAACAGTTGCCAAGGTGGAATTAAAACAACAGGCCTCCTTCAAGGGGATGTTAAACAGGTTAACTATAAACAAGGCCCCAATTTTTCTGTGATTCCGCGGCCGCAGCTATTGCCACAGAATGTAATGTAAACCACGGGAAAACCTCATATTATTCTATGGTTTACATGAAATGCAGACTATTATTCCACAGTTTATACTAAAGAGTCAGTATTTAGCTAGCATACAAGCGCAGTGGTAGCTCTACCGCTCATGATGCCCCAGGTTCGGGAATGAGCCTGGGAAGTTAGATAGTTAGCCGGGGGGAGGAGGACTCTGCATCCTATGAACTGCTCTCCTCCCCTGGGGGGTAGGTGAGGAAGTCATCGATGTTCAGGTAACCCCTTGTGGTAGCCTGGGATACGTCAGCCAGGACTGACTATGTTTGGGAGGCGTGTCAGACATTCAGCGTGCCACCCCAGTGTCACTGCATGACACGCCTCCCGGGGAGAAACTGGGATAATGGAGGTTCTGCCACCACATGATAACGTCTGCCTCCACGTTGCAGACCCCATGCCACTGACTGGGCTCTCGCTCCTGTTCTGTCTCCGTGGGGATGGGGGCCCCCCCGGCAGCCCCAACCCTGGGGGTAAGCTGGGGGTGTTCTGGAGTGAGGCAAGTCCCGGGGTGTGTGGCAGGGCTGAGCATGTGAAGATCAGACCAATGGGGGTCAGTGGATAAGGAGATAAAGCATAAATTAAAAAAAAAATTAAAAAAATGAACAGTCAGTAGAAACTCTGAGTAAAACAAACCTGCAGTTTACATTGACCCTGACCAAGAAAAATTATTCACTTCCACCCATCATTTAAACTGTGGTCATTCCAGGGATCATATAAACCCCAGAAAACTGTTCTGTGGTTTATATTAAATTCTGCAGAATGCTTTTTGGAATTTTGTGGAATTTAAAAACAAAAATCTAAAAAGCATTTTGGAACAGCCCTTGCCCATTAGTTTGCCTGCCATGGCTTTACCTTAAAAATCAAAAGAGGTACATCTCCCATCTAGTTGTCTCCACACCCCCCACACCCCACCTCCTACAACCTCCTTGAGTCCCTTTATTAGAAGTAGAAATATTTTTGTCAGGTCCCATACTGTGCAGGTATTCCCATCTTTCTAATTTCACCGCTGATCCTGAATTCCAGTTTCTTGTCCCAGAAGTGCTTTGGGCACAGCTACACAAAGCACTACTGGTACAAGAAACTAGAATTCTAGCCTAGCGATAAAACTAGAAGGATGAGGATTGCTGTGCAGTGTGGTAGCCAATAAAAATATTACTCATTCAAATTTGGTGGCCCTGGGGACTCTTAGGCTGGGGTGGGGAGGGTGATGGGGCTAAGATGGATGGGGTGGATTTTTTTTACTTTCTGTTACTAACAATTCAGGAGTTAACTGACAACGTTATCTGGTTTGTAGTTCCCAGCCCAAAAACTAACACTTTTCCTCTATCTGGGTGCTTGTTGGGGGAGGGGGAGCATTGCTGACTGATACCAAAGCCCCCAACTGCTGCCCCAGAATTTCCGCAGAAATAGGAAACTAATGCCTCAGAAGTTCTGTGGCAAGATGAGGTCTTCCTGTGGAATTCAAACCCAAACTGCCACAGAAAAATCGTGGCCTTGGCTATAAAGCTTAACCAGACCCAATGACAGGCCACATGGCCTTCATGGTGAAAACAATGAGGTGGGCCAAGTGGTCTGGCACAGAATTCCCCAGTGAATAACCACCTGGAAGGTGCAACCATGGCCAATAATAGCAAAAAAAGGCTTGTCCCTTCAGAAAGGTGAACGAAACTGGCCAGGGTAGTGAGCCATACATTGAAGGCTCCGGACAATAAAATATGTACAAGATATACAACTGTTGCGTGCTACTAGAAGTGAAACCCTTCCTGCATGCGGTGCTCACCCACTTAACATGAAAATCTGATAGGGCCAAAGCCATCTATCTATAGGCAGGACAGTGTCTTTTCAGAAATACAAAAGGCCTTATCTTCCAGTGAAGGAGCTTCCCAACCACAAGACACTTTCCTTAAGAAGGAAAATCCATAGCAATGGTTGGGAAGACACTTTTCTGATCCACAACTGCCAGTGTTGCTCAATAATTTTGGTCATATAGTAACTGAAGAAGATGCAAACAGAGATTATCTGACATCAGCCATCTCCACAGACTGTACCTCCTAAGCTGTAAGGCACTATGTGCTTCAGCTATCCAAAAAGACAATGGCTTATTATGAAGCAGGGGAGAAAAACATCCCTGATTTGGGCTTTTTTTTAAGTTAAGGTCAGGAACTTCCCCAAGATCCCCGTAACCGTCATCCTAGCCTTCAAAAAGGCTGGGTCTGCCTTCACATCAGTTATCACAGCCTAAGCTCGCTGTGCTGTACCTGGATGCCCCCCCCCCCACGACCTGAGGGACCCTATTGGGGTCAGTGTATCTCCGTGGATGTCCTCTGGGACATCGGAGCTCAAGCTCACTCCACAGCCACAAAATCTTGCAATTTTGCTGCCACTGCCAATTAAGAACCAGGTGCTCCCCCTTCCCAGGCTACAGAACCTGCTGGGAGGTGCTGAGCAACACAAATAAGGGCAAAAGGAATCCATGGGGAAGGCCTCATCATCCTTGTCGCAGGACTTACATAATTTCTTAATTAATGATCTCTGATAAGTCGTGGTGCCGAACAGATAAATATAATGCCAAATAACAATTGTGAGGTAAAAAAAAATAAATAAATAATAATAATTAGCCCAAACATCTTTTCTGGGCTAAAATTCCCCACAGCGTTGTCTTAAACCCTTATTCAGAGTCATTCATCATGCAAGTGGAGGTCGTGGGAATCAAACTCAGCACTACTGAAATGTATGAGCTATAATAATGTAATAATTAGTAGCCCTATTGCTTGTTGGGCTAAAATCAGCAAGGCAACTCTAATGCTGTAAAAGCACGTTAAAAAAAAAAAATCCAGGTTTACATGTATTAGTATTTGTTTGCTATTAATTAGCCAAACAAACTACCAGATTGAATTAGCACACTCTAAAAACGCTAAAGTGAGCGTGCATGCACCCACCAGGTGTGCGGGAGCATTAGCGTGCTTGCAGAAGCGTGCGAGCATTTGCGCAATGCATGCCTGCACATGCGCAATAGATTTCAATGGCAATAGCACTGCGCAAATGTATTTTGCGCTGTGCACACACGCACACCTCGGGTACATGGTCTAGACACTGGCGGGAAGCCCAACTGATGAAGGAGCGCATGCCCAGCCCTAACAGCAGTTGTGCAAACAGGAAAAACGGAGGTGGAACATCACCAAAACACCTCAGAATTACACCAAAATCACAAATAGCTGTAAAACACTGCCAAACATAAAACTTCAAGTTTGTTTGGGGGACAAAGGGAACTGATGCCAAAGTCGAGTGACTCCCCAGAGACCCTACACTCTTTTGTACCTACCTGTGGCATCTTTTTTTTTTTTTTTTATTGAGACCATTAAAACACCCTAGCAAAGTAGAAATGATTACGAATATACACACAGTGACACAGGGAATGAGAAAAAAGGCAGGTTATTCAATCTGAAAGCTGCAACAGGCACGATTTAAATTTAGGGGTGCTCCCCGAAACAGACAGCCTCAACCTGCAGAGCAGAACTGCGGCTCCAACTGAAGTCTTGAAACCTTGAAATTTGAAATTCTTGAGAAAAAAGTAACTGTCCCCTTTGAATGGCACAGCTTAACTGGGGAATCTGCTGCAGCATGGGATCCTCATATGCCCAACATTCTAAAGCTTGCACTGTGCCATTCCCCTGGTAGGGGAATACAGACCCAGTTTTTATGATTATCCTCTGACAATGTGGAGCACTACAGAAAAGGGGATTCAATAAATCAAAAACAGCAGCAGAGAGAGATGGTAGTATGGAGGACATAATCTATCGGCAGAGTCTTGATACTTAACACGGTCATCCTGGAGAAAAGGAGGTGAGGGAGAGAGGTCATGATCTCAGTCTTTTACATACTCATGGATATAAACAAGATCGAACAGTCAGGGATGTCTGATCTGGAACCCTGCAGCAGGATGAGAGGACATGCCCTGAAGCTCAGGCAGTGGTAAATTCTGAGATAACAGTAGGAGGCACTTTTTCTTCTAGATGGTGGTGACCCTATCAAACCTACCAGGAGAAACTGTGAATTTGAGGACAGTACATAAGGAATAAGGCATGACAGATGGGGGATTATGCTATTTTAATGTACTGAGGGGTGGCTTGGAGTCCCAAGCCTGAAAAAGAAGGAATTTCAAGCACACTGAGGTACATTAACTAGCATAATCCCCCAGGTGGAACTGCCTTATTCCACTTATAAAATGGGTTGAAAACTCACTAACTCACTCCTGTCCTTGTACCCACCATCTGTCTGTCTGTCTGTCTCCATTGCCCTTCGTCCCCCCCCAATCAATTCACTCTGAGCTCTCAGCCTGCTTGCTGCACGTGACCAAAAAAAAAAAATACTACTATTGCTCTGGCTCACAGACACTCTATCCATTGGCTTTCTCTCTCTCTCCCCTGCCCACCGGCTCTCCACCGCTTGCAGTTGGATCTGTTACTGCATTTCCTGCGCATCTTTTGGAGCCTGTTGCTGCCATGTGTATCGTGCCCCCATGAATGGTGATGTTGATCTGCTGAAGGGGGGTTTCTTCCCCGAAGACATGCTGTGTCTGCTGATTGGCCGGTGAGTCACAGGGCAGCAGTGTTTTAGGGGCTGAGTATTTTTCTAACTCTGCACTAGTCATGTGTAGTTGCAGGTACTTTAACCACAGGCTGAGGGCCTGAGGTAGTGGTTTTATTGGGTGAATGGCGACCCTTTTGACCACACCTCTCAACTGTACCACATTACGAGGAACGTTCCTCATTTTACTTCACAAAAGCTCCCTGTTCCACATTGTGAGGACTTGTTCCACGATCAGTGTTAACATTTTAAAGCAAAAATCTATAGTAAATGATGCAAAAAATATATTATCCAATTAATAACAGACTTTCTGAATATAAATGCAAACATTTTAACAGTGTTCTGAGCTTCTTAGGTAAAGATTTGATTAAGTGTTCCACATTTTGAGAGGCAATATTCCACATCTAGAGGACAAGTTGAGAGGTATGCTTCTGACCCCAGAAGGTTCTCAATTATTGCAGCAATGTGATGCTCTCCAGCATGGATATCCTAAGGGATATGTGCAATTTCAATACATTACCATCATGTGATGCGGTGCTGACCAATGGAGAGCTAGAATTAGCCAGACACCATTTTATATAGACCCTTGATTTAAGCCTGAGCATATTCCTGCTTGCCAAGGCAAACACAGCAAGTACCCTAGATAGTAGAGTGAGTAGGGAAGCCCTATAAAATGCAACATGCTTGCACGGCATACTTTGGCCCAAAAGTTTTGGGTACCCATAATTATGTGGTACCAAATTAAGCGCGGAGGGGGGCAAACATTATACATCTCTTAAATAACTGATACTATAGGATCTGCAGTAGTGAATCCACACCCCAGGCCAACGGGTCAATTATGCTCGCCTGGAATCATATTGTATACTGAAAACTGCTGATTTGCCTAATTTCTAACCATATGTTAATACAATTCTCTGACAGCTACACTATACAGCAACAGTATTGTACTCGAGCAGAGCTAGTGACAGAAGTCACAATGACAGCAATGGAAATAATATGGAGACAGCATCTGGAACAGCAGAAATAGTGCGTGTATAAATACCAAAACATTTGGAACCTGTGGTAAGTGCGAACTGTGTTTGCATCAAACATGTGTAAATACGTGGTCGGCTGCAAGAGCTACCCACCATAATCGGTATTTCAGCTAGCTCGCTAAACAGAGAATATATGCCTAAAATCAGCTATTAGCAAATGAATAACACAAGTAGTACTGAACAGTCACTGGTGGTTCTCCCCTTTCTTCAAACCCCGTTTTCCCCACTAACCTGTTGAACTGTCTCTCACCGTTTGATAGTGGCGCGAGCGTAGCTACGCTACACCAATAAGCACGAGAATCCGTCGTGGCGAGCGCGCGCTATGTTGATACAGTTCAGAGCACAAAACTAGGGTTGGCTTGAGCCAACAACAGCTGGTCCAGGACTGGTGGGCTGTACACTGGCGACTGAGGGAGCAGCTGTTGGTTGGGGTCAGGGTTGTAATGGACATCTCTGTTGCCCTCTGTGACATAAACAAAAAACAAAATATGTATTCCTGGGATTTATTCATTTCAAAAGTTTCACAAGGAAAGACATACAGTACTGAGCTATCTGGTGAGTATATCGCTTTTCCTCCAAAGCCATTTGTAATGTTGGAATAGACGTTACTAGTGACAGGAAATCATTGTTATACTGTTATTTATTTGATTTATTAATGTATTTATTTTTATTCTGTGGCAACCAGGTTAACTCCCATGGGCCAATAGCCCATTTTACAGGAGTGACCTAGGGGCACAGGAAGGTTAAGTGATCTGCTCAGGGTCACATATGTTATATAAGTGGAGGTTGTGGGAATCACTCAGGTCTGCTGAATGTGCCAAGCTCAACCACAGTTTATTGCTCAGCCCTCTGTTAAACACTCCTATTTTCCTTTCCATGTCAGTCAGGTATTCTGATGCTTTGACCAATTTTTGATAACTTCATTATCAGTGTTTGTGGTACACTTAATACTGCACTGTGTCCCCCTTTACCTCAGCAGCTAGTGCTGTTTCTTTTCATATTGCTAAGACATTCCTCAATTTCAGATACACCATTCCATGCTGTTTATCTGAATGACCTGTAAAAGTGTAGCTACTATCATGGAATGTTCAGGTGATACAAACATTTGTGCAAATGTCGTGATAAAGGCAATAAAAGTTAGATTATTAATTTAATAAAAATGGGTCGAAAACATACCAGACTATAGGACAAACAAAAAGAAATTCATGACAGCACATAAAGGTGTAAAAGCTGATCTTCCTGGACATAAGTCTCCACCACTCATTCACACTATTGAGATCTGCGCCGGAGGCACTAGGACCCATCGGGAGCAAACTTTTTTGCTGGAGGGTCGGCGCCAGAGATGGAGCCGCGAGGAACAGCACCGCGAGCCTCAGCTCGCGCGGTAATGACTATCTCAGCGTCGACCCTCCAACCGCCTCAGTTCCTTTTTTCCCACTGTCGAGTGCGCTTCAGTGACGATGTCGCTCGCCTGCAGGGAGTCAAACTTCAAACTAGCAGCATAGTTTTCAGTTTTTGCTATTTTATAGTATTATCTCGATAAAGTATCGCTTAGTTTATTCTTATTTTAAAAATAAAGAAGTCTCAGCCTACTTTGACGGAGTCGACCATGAGCAGGTCAGGTGACGGTAGGGAGACTTCGAATGAAAGCTGTTCAGTCAGGCTGGGTCCGGTCCGCCGCCTTCTCCGGAAGGGGGTCTGACAACGGTCAGTCCAATGCCTGAGGGATGGGCGTTCCCAGCGAGCATAAAATAAGCAGTCGCATTCTCGCACCGTTCGTACTCGAAACTCTTCTTGCCCACAGGTCTAAAAAGAGAAGGCATCACTCGAGGTCGCCCTCTGATATGTCTGCGCGTAGACGTTCGGTTATCGGGGCTAGTTGCCGGTCTCCTCCTTCGGAGTCGCCAACCTCTGCTCCTGGTAGCCAACGGCTTCGACATCGGAGCCCTACCCCGCCCACAGGTAGGTCTTCAGATGAGCAGTTTCATCAGTGGGCCGCTCTTATGGAGCAATGGGCTCGGAGGTTGGTTCAGCTACCTGGCTCGGTCACTCGTGGGCCTTCGGGCTTATTGGAAGACCAGGTAGGGCGGTTGGACTTTCCGAGTCGCGCGGCACCTTCTTCGGAGCCGTCGACTCCGCGCTTAGGTGTTTCCCCCCTTACATGGCTACGGCGCAGGGGGCCACACCGATGCCCTTATCTCCTGCTCTTCTTCCTTCAAAACCTGTTTTTCGGGGTCTGGGGGTGTTTTCGGCGCCCTCGGCGTTGATGGTGCGCTCGGGGCGTGTGGCTTCTCGGCGTGTGGCTTCTCGGCGCCGTCCTTGGCACGTCACCGGCTCTCGGCGCCGTGCAGTTTTCTTAGGCGCCGTCCCGGCTGTGCGGGTCCTCGGCGCCGTTTCGGTGCCACATGGTCCTTCAGCGTCATTTTCGGTGCCGCGTGGTCCCTCGGCGTCGTTCTCGGTGCCATGCGCCTCCTCGGCGCCGGGGGCTCGGGCTTCCTCTGCTTTTCAGGACTCCTCCTTTCACTCGTTTCCTTCTTCCCTCTCTTCTGATTTTCATTCCTTTCCTGTCCATACAGTCCCTCCTGGACTGTCAGGAGATGACATTGAGCCTGACCCAGACCTTCGGTTGGGTGATGAAGTGGACGAAGCAGGATCCATTACTGTTACAGAGCCTGTGGTCGAGGACCTGTCCTTTAAGCCTCTGCTGAAAAATCTGAGTTCCACTCTTTCTCTCCAGACTACAGACATCGATCCTGGGAAATTGTTAAGACTCCAATACCTTCATGCCCCGGAGATCCCTACGGGTTTGACTCCTCCGGTTCAGCCTTCCTTCAAGACGCTGTCTCAAATGATATGGAATAATCCTGCTCTCATCCCTTCGGTGGCTAAATCCATAGATAGGAAATATTCAGCCCCCAAGGATCGTCCCATTTTGGCATCTCAAGCCTTTGCGGATCCTATTGTAGTCCTGGCAGAGAATGATAAGGTCGTTCTTCCTCAAACTACTATAGCTCGACCTATTAACAAAGAATCTCGTAAGATAGACACCTTAGGTAAGAGTGTCTTTGCTGTTTCTACCCTAAGTATGCGTATTGCCAGTTACCAGGGCTATTTCTCCCAGTATGAATATATCCTGTGGCATTCTATCAAGCAAATGGTTGAAGCTCTACCAGAATCGGATACAAAGCCAGAGCTTCTTCAAACCATTACCAGAGGTATCGAATCTAACAACCAGCAGGTTAAAGCAGCCATGGATGCTTTCAACACTGCTTCCCATTCAGCGGCTGCTGGTATTTGCACCACCGTCATTCCTGGCCGCGCACTGGGCTTCACAATGACGACAGCAGCAGGTAATGGCGTTGCCCTTTGATGGTGCATATCTTTTTGGTCCTCAGGTAGAGCAAGCTCTAGAAGCTACACAAAAGACTAGGTCAGCCATTAAGTTGGCTTGACCCCCTCCTGCCCCCTCTCGAGGGAATGTCAATAAACGTCAGTTTCATAATCGTCAGTCCTTTCGAGGCAGAGGCAGAGGAGGTTTCCATAAAAACCAACCTGCCCAACCTCAAAAGAAGACACAACAGAAAGCGCAAGGGCCCAAAGCGCCCAGCGCTACCTTATGAATTGCTGGCCCAAGTCCCATCTCAGCTGCCCGAGGTGGACTTTTCCTCTCCGGTGGGAGGTCGTCTGATGCACTTCTACAACCAGTGGAAGTCCATAACCTCAGACAAATGGGTCCTTCGGATAATTCGCGAGGGGTATTCACTCAATCTTGTGGAGACCCCTCTGGATCGTCCTCCCAAACGGCAGCCCAGGCTGTCAACCCTTCAGTCAGACCTTCTCGCCGCCGAGATTCAGGGCCTTCTGAACAACAGGGCAGTAGAAGTGGTGCCGCTGCATCAACGGAACACGGGATTCTACTCCCATTACTTTCTGGTTCCAAAGAAGTCCGGGGGAATGCGCCCCATTCTAGGTCTCAGAAAGCTAAACAAATTTCTCCTCAAGGAGAAATTCAAAATGATTTCTCTGGGAACCCTGTTACCTTTGCTTCATCAACACGACTGGCTAGCCTCCCTGGACATGCAGGATGCTTACCAGTACATTCCTATTCACCCGAGGCATCACAAATTCCTGAGATTTGTGGCTCTGGGACAACATTATCAGTTCAGAGTCCTGCCCTTTGGGCTATCCTCGGTGCCGCGAGTTTTTACAAAGTGTTGTGCAGTTCTAGCAGCGCACCTCAGAAAGGTCGGAATACAGGTGTTCCCTTATCTGGACGATTGGCTTCTAGCAAGCCCTTCCAGGCAAGGGACTCTGGACGCCGGAGAGACGGCTTCTCGCCTCCTTACGTCCATGGGAGTTCTGCTGAACCTCAAGAAATCGCAACTGCAGCCCTCCCAGAGGCTCCTATTTATAGGGACTGTTCTGGACACCTCCTGTGCGAAGGCTTTTCTTCCAGAAGACAGAAGGAATGATATCCTTCAAATGGCCCGTCACATCGGGGAGAACAGCTCAGTTACAGCTCTCTCGATGCAACGGATGCTAGGCCTCATGGCATCCTCAGTGTTCACTGTACCCCTAGCACGTCTGCACATGAGAACCACTCAGTGGATGCTCAGTACTCAGTGGTCCCCAACCACTCACCCACAGTCCTATCTCATCAAGGTGACAGAACCTTTAAAGAGGTCACTCACCTGGTGGTCTCAAGAGAGCAATCTCCTGGAAGGATATCCTTTTGCTCCCCTGGACCATCAAATCTCCATTACCACGGATGCATCCCTAATGAGGTGGGGAGCTCACTGTCAGGCTCTCCACACTCAAGGTGTGTGGACTCAAGTCGAGTCCCAGCTTCACATAAATGTCCTAGAAATGAGAGCCGTCCTTTATGCGGTCCGAGCGTTGAAGGACATTCTCTGTCATAAGAACATTCTCCTTCAAACGGACAACAAAGCAGTGATGTATTACATCAACAAGCAGGGCGGTGCTCATTCTTACCCCTTATGCAGGGAAGCAATGAGGGTATGGGAATGGTGCTTGGAGCACAAGGCTCTAATTCAAGCGGTCTACCTACCGGGAATACAAAACGAGCTGGCAGACCGTCTCAGCAGAACAGAGACAGATCCTCACGAGTGGTCTCTCGACTCAACCATAGTTCAATCACTATTCAAAGAGTGGGGAACACCAGACCTGGACCTTTTTGCATCCCCACTCAACGCAAAACTGCCTCTCTTCTGCTCCAGAAATCCAGAGCCTGGCATTTTCTGTCAGGATGCGTTCAGGCTGCGGTGGACAAAATGCTTTCTTTACACCTTTTCACCTCTTCCTCTAATTCAGAGGGTACTCCTCAAGTTTGAATCCCAGGGGGACAAGATGATACTCATTGCTCCCTTCTGGCCTCGGCAGCTGTGGTTTCCACTACTCAACAATATGTTGGCAGTTCCTCCAAGACCACTTCCCCTACAGATGAACCTTTTGACTCAGAGGCCAGTGGTCCATCCCAACCTGAGATCACTTCACCTTCAGGCTTGGCTCCTGAAGAGGTAGAAGTAAACCGGCTCAATGTCTCTCGTAGGGTTTCAGATATTCTTCTGGCTGCACGGAAGCCAACCACTCGGAAAACTTACACAGCTAAGTGGAAGCGTTTTTCGTTCTGGTGTGCAAAGTCCTCTTTGAATCCCTTTTCTTGTCCACCAGATAAGGTTCTGGAGTACCTCTTGGACCTCTTAAACTCAGGTCTGCAGTACTCTACAGTCAAAGTTCACCTTAGTGCTATTTCAGCGTATCATGAGCCGGTTTTGTCCTTAACACTAGCTCAATTACCTGTGGTTAAGAGATTTCTTAAAGGAATTCTGCATACCAGACCTCCTACAAGACATCCAGTTGCAGCCTGGGACATTAATCTTGTGCTAGACATGCTCACTCGGAAACCTTTCGAACCTCTGGCCACCTGTGACCTAAAATTTCTCACCTGGAAGACTACCTTCCTAGTGGCCATTACCTCAGCTCGCAGGGTCTCTGAGATACATGCCCTGGTCACAGATCCTCCGTACACTGTATTCCATAAGGACAAAGTAGTCCTTCGGACCCATCCGAAATTTCTTCCTAAGGTTGTGTCAGATTTCATCTAAACCAACCTCTGGTCCTTCCCTCTTACTTTGCGGACTTCCAAAATGAAGGAGAACGATCTCGTCATTCTTTGGATGTTAAGAGAGCTTTGCATTTCTATCTAGATAGAACCAAGGATTTTCGCAAAGCCCAGCAACTGTTTGTCTCCTTTAGCGAGACCCGGCTGGGTCAACCTGTCGCTATCAGATGTATCTCAGCATGGTTAGTGGCATGCCTTCGCCACTGCTATTCCATGGCGCAGGTTAAGTTGGAGGGTAGGGTTTACACTCACTCTACTAGAGCGGTCGCGGCATCCCTAGCGGAAATTCACAACATGCCCATTGCAGATATTTGCAACGCGGCCACCTGGAGCTCAGTGCATACTTTCGTTAAACATTATGCACTGGATGTCCATGCCAGACGACATTCTTCCTTTGGCAGAGCCATCCTTAATGGACTTCTGTCTTAGAAACGTGAGCTCTTGGTCTCTCCTGCCGCCCTCTCAGGGGATTATTAGATTGGTACTCTCCCAATAGTGTGAATGAGTGGTGGAGACATGTCCAGGAAGATATGAAAATTATGTACCTACCGTAATTCTTGATCTTCTTAGATGAGTCTCCACCACTCATTCACACGCCCACCCTCCGTACCCCGAGCTCACCTCTGTTGTTGGTCTTCACTCCCTCAAATCTTTAGGCTGTGAAGACTTCTTTGTTGACCATTCTTATACGGATCGCCCAGACTATCTTATGTCCGGTTTTAGGTTAGGCTATCCTTCTAGGTTGGTTACGCTGCACCTCCTTGGTAAAAAAGGTACTGAGGCGGTTGGAGGGTCGACGCCGAGATAGTCATTACCGCGTGAGCTGAGGCTCGCGGTGCCATTCCTCGCGGCTCCATCTCTGGTGCCAACCCTCCAGCAAAAAGGTTTGCTCCCGATGGGTTCTAGTGCCTCCGGCGCAGATCCCAATAGTGTGAATGAGTGGTGGAGACTCATCCAAGAAGATCAAGAATTACGGTAGGTATGTAATTTTCATTTTCCTGTCATAGCTTTAAAAAAAATACTTAAAATGCAGAGTTGAGAAGATTAGATTAATTTACTGCTAATGATCTTAATGGCCATACTTTACACCTCTCAGACAGTCTGGTTTTACAAACAAAGGCAGGTCTGAATGACTGTTACATCAGAACTTCTTTGTAACCTGGACATGCAATGCAGGCAAAACAGTGAACGATTTGGTACATCAGTTTTAAGAGTATATGAACACACAAAATGACCCAGAAACTGGACTGCATTTAATCAAAACCAGATGACCGGATAAGGACCCTTAAAAAACGGATTATCCAGTCAAAAACCGGATAGGTGGCAACCCTATTAATAACAGCTCGTTTCTAGATGCGGCCTGGGGGAAGGGAAGAAAAGGAGAAGAGAACATCTACAAGTACAAGGCAATAAGCATTATATAGTACAATAAAATTGGAATAGTAAAACAAAATTACCATGAACTTAAATTATTGAATGGGCAAAGGAACAATAACAAAAACTGCAACAAAAAGAAGCAGTGAGAAATAATTGAGGCATGTGAGGGCATCACTTGTGCCAGCGATAGAGGGAAGGCAAATAAAAGAAAACATCTTCCTGCCAGAAGTAATTGCAGGAATGAATAGAGGAATCGGGAGGAGAGATTTCAGAGTAAGAACGGATGGAGCAGTGGGGTAGTGACTCCTTAGACCTGAAACTCCTCCAGCTTACTCTCCATGAAGTGCTCAACCCTCTCACCCGTATTATAAACCACTCCTTATGCCAAGGGAAATTCCCCTCCCGGTGGAAATCTGCCTCCATTACCCCCATATTTAAAAGTGGGGACCGTGTTATCACCAACAACTACCGCTCCATCTCCATTCTCCCTCCCCTATCCAAAGCCCTAGATTGTCTCTGATCAGCTCACTGACCACCTCAACAAATACAACCTACTCTGCAAGCAGCAACATGGCTTTCAGAAAGGGCACAGTACAACTACTGCCCTCCTGGAGTTCACCGCACGTGTCCACTCCGCCTTGAAGAGAGGCCATATCACCGGTGCTGTCTTCATTGATCTCACTAAGGCATTTGACACCGTCAACCGTCCACTCCCTCTTACTAACCACACTTTCCAACATCGGTTTCTCACAGGACGCCCTTTGCTGGTTCACTGACTACCTGTCAAACCATTTTCAGCAGGTCAAAATTGGTAACACCTTATCCAATAGGCTGACTGTCCTCTCCGGAGTCCCACAGGGGTCCATCTGCGGACCACTACTGTTCAGTCTCTTCCTTAACTCCCTCCCCATGTCCTGCTCTGCAACCTACTACTCTGTGCTGACAATGCTGTCCTATATTCCTCCAACTCTGACCCCATTAAACTCCATCTTTCCCTTCAATCCTCCTTTAGTGGCGCTGAAAATTGGTTCTCCACACAGCACCTTATTCTAAACTATAACAAGAACAAAGTTATGTTCCTTTCACACCCTCTGAACTCCCGGAAGGAGCTTTGCCCCTATGTACGAACTGCCAACCTGACCCCATTTGAGCAAATGGACTCCTTTAATTACCTGGGCATCACTCTAGACCCAGCACTTACTTTCCACCAACCTATCCACCTTCTGTCTACAGTACCTTCCTCATTTTTCGGCTCGGGCTACTGTACTGCTTCAAACACTGTCTTACTCCAGACGCCCTCAGGCTCACTGTCTCCTCCTTGGTCCTCTCCCTGCTCGACTATGGTTTACTTATCTATAGTGCGGCAAACACCTCGGCATTTTATAGACTCTGTCTCTCCCTAAATAAAGCCTGTTGCCTCACCCTGGGCTGCGACTATCTCACCCAAACATGCTGTCTATATAATGCTATCAACTGGCTTAACCTCAACAATAGAATTAGGCTCCACACCTGCCTCATGGCCAAAAAGATTGCCCTCTGCCTCTCCCTCCCCCCGGGCTCGCAACTCTGATCTGCCCGGCTCCAACACTTAAGCATACCTGTAGCTCTGGCAAGCAGCTCCTCTCTGTTCCCCATGAGCCAAACCTTCCAATTCCAAAGGTCCTTTAGTTACAGAGCCCCTTCTTGGGTGAACAACCTACCCACCCCACTTGTAAATGAGAACAGAATTGGCCCCTTCAAAACTTTTCTTAGGGACCATCTCCAGTCCTCAAATCACTGTGACTGACTTCCGGTGACGTCATACCTTTTGGCTTCTGATCTACCCTGATAAAAATCTCCTACAAATAGCATTTTTCTAAGTAAAACTGGTAGATTTTGTGAGGAGACCTAATGAATATGCCTAAAAGAGGTGAAAAGAAACATTTTACACCTGACGAGGGGAAAGATGAAGGCGATTATCTGACAGAGACTCAGGCAGCGAGGGATCGCAGGCCTCGGCATCCTCTCATCACAGCAGATCCAGCACCAAGCAAAAACAGTTATTGTTGACTACAATTCAAAGGCAAATGTTTCTGGTCCTCTCGGAATTATGGAACTTCCGCAAAGAGATGCGGTCAACAGTGTCTGCTCTACGAACCGATATTACAAAAATGGAAACTCAACAAGAAATCCTTGAGGTACAGGCCGCTGAGACAGACAGCAGAATAAATTTCACAGAATGAGCAATCTCCCAGCTGCACCAGGAGATCCAAGATCTACAGGTGTAACCCCTAGGGGGCACTATCCCAAGGGCTGCTACCCCTGCCTGCTCTGTCGTCAACAGGTTGAGGGGCCTGGATCCGGTGGCGGGTGCCTCCACCCAGAGGTCGGGGTTTGTACAGTCTGAAATGACTTGGTTACAGCCCTCTGGGTCACTGCAACCCCCCTTTTTTCCCCTAATGGCCCCCACAAGTCAGCCACAGGAGCCGTGCCATATACGCCTATCCCCAGACTTGGTTCAATCAGCTGGCTCTGGAGACCTCTTGTAAAGAAAGATGTAATTAGACAATAACCATCTGTACCGTAATTCAACATAGACACACAGGTCAGTCAGTATACCTTTGCAAAACAACCAATCTGATTTATTTAGGGGGAAATAACAAGGACTGAGGGGGAATCAAGTTAATTAGCTTTCCACGCTAATGAATATATAAATATATCTATCTAGGGCACTGTGCACAGGTCAACCCTATAAGTCACTGTCTCTGGGTACCCAGGCCATAGAAGACTAGCCTCTCGATGCAGCTGGTTGGGGTCCTGACGCAGAAAACAAGTACTTGCTTCCTAATAGGATTAAGTAGAGCCAGTAGGCTCAGTTCGTGTAGCCAAACAAGCAGCCAAGCAAATCTTGCCCTCACTATGAACATCTGGCAGGGAGCTACCCTGATTTAGTACTCACAACTCCAGCCAAAAGAGCGCTGTCACACCACTTGCAGGATTGAGCCTGTAATTCAGACGCTTCTCCACACATTTATATGAAGAGCAGAGGGGTACCATACCAGGCAGCTGCCGTATCACCCCGATCGCTTTCACTACAGAACACCGGGCCCCACGACACAGCTTCACTTGTCCTGACAGACCGAGCGTAATTGAAGCAGATTCTCCAGTCCTCTACAGGGTGAGCCTGGTAGGTAGCTGCGCTTTTTGCACAGCCTCCTCTGACCGCTGCCTAGCAGATTTAGTCCGACACTTGCCGGCGTTCAAGCCACCGAAATCTGGCCTTCCACACGCACTTCCCGCGTGAAAGCTCAACAGCGCAGGAGCCCAGAGCTCCTTCCTCGCTCACAACCACAACAAACTCTCCCCTTGGCAGTTTGGGCAAGCACTCTCCTTATGGGCGCCACCCGATCCCATTGGTGGGCTGCAGATGCCAGTCACTTAATTCTGCCCTCATTGATGCAAAAAGGCACCACAGTCCAGAACCTCATTTACCAGAATTACTGGCCGTATCCCCTATGGCCAGTTGGCTCCAAAGAGAGTCCTGATCCTGGTTGGCTCAAGCGGTCTCCATTTTAGTTACCCCTCTCTCCCCATTGGCCCAGTTCAATAGTCCAGGTCCAAAATGGAGGGGCCAAGCACACAAAGTCCCAGCTGAAATGAAAGCAGGTTAGACAACCTGTAATTTCACCAATACTCTAAATGATTTTAGCCAAACAGTTACATCTATCAAAAGGGCTCCCTTTGTGCTTACAGCGACTACAAAACTGGAGTGATTTCACCGCAGCTCAGGCAGGATTCGAGCAGGGAAACCCCAGTCCCCCTTGTACAAGCCACTGGAGCCTGCAAGCAGGCAGCTCTTAAAGAGACAGTACTAGAGGCTTCAAAAGCACTCACAACGCCCACATCTAGCGGCATTACTCCAACCCCCAGTTAGGCAGAAAGCATTTAGGCAAACTCTACGGAAGGTTTTTAGGGACCCCTATTGTAGGGGGGTTACACCCTTCCTGGCCTGGAAAGAACTTGTTGTCCACGTCAAGTAGTTACCCTTAAATCACTTTAAGGCAAAACAGTTTAACTAACAATATATCAAACTTTTTTGGTTACACGCATTGGTACTGCATTACACAGTTTACTATTGGTTATACAATATCACACATACAGACAACCTTTTCTTTTGTAAATCAGGTCATTACCTCCTGCCCATGACACCTGGATAGAGGGGGCCCTTCCCTATCAATTACCTGGGGGCAAAGTGGAGCAGGGGCACCACACTCAACAGGCAATACCAACAGTCTAGAATCATCCCCCAGGCTTAGCTTGGGCAATGAGTTCAGGGACACGTACACCCCCTTATGGACCACATTCAATGGCAGATCCACAGGCTGGCCCAGTGACTCATAACTCAATCTCACTACAGACCGTACTTCCCGGCCAGTCCATCTAGGGGTTTCAGTTAACATTTCTGAAGGTTCTGACTCCCTCTCAACCCCCCTTGGATGGGTTGGGGAGACCACTATAGGAGGAGAGGAGAGGACCCAGAGTCCATAGTACCTTCGGGGCCTTGTTCCACCAGTTCTAAAGGCCGCAGTATTTGAATCAGTGGGGGGAATTTCTGGTACTGGCAAGGAACCCTCAGGGCACTCAGAATATTCTTCAGGTTCTGGCATATCATTAGCTGGCTCCCCCAAAACACTCCCTTCTACTGAAAAGTCAGATAGCTCAGCTAGGCCAGACAGTTCGGCCAAGCTCAGGGATCCTGCCTCTTCGGCTTTGATGCCACTCACTTCTCCCTCCGGGAGCATTGGCTCTAAAGGCAAAACTGAGGGCTCAGACAGTCCAGGAGGCCCAACTCCATCCCCAGAGTTAACTAGGGGATGCCCCTAAACAGTTAGCTCAGTTCATAAAAGGGGTATTACTCAATGTTATCTTCACTGTCCTCAGACACAGACGGGCACTCAGCTTCATCAGAGGGGGGTGAAGAAGACCTCTTTAGTTTGAGTTCTGAAGCATTAACCGATCTTAATATTTTCTTGGCAGCAGCTCTAGTTACAGGCCCAGAGGGAGGGGCATTGGGAGGTTCAGTTTCTATCAAAATGTGTCCGATTGGCAGCAGATGATTTCTGTGTATAGTCTTCACATCTTTTGAATTGTTTTCAGGCCGCATTTTATATACAGGTAAATCTTCCAGTTTTCCCACAACAATATGGGGGAGGTGATGCCATCTGTCAGCAATCTTATGTTTGCCATGCAGTCCCAAATTCCTCAATAGCACTCTGTCCCCTTCTCTCAGTTCCATTGCTTTCACCTTTTTATCATACTTTTCCTTATTGGCCAGGTTTCGCTTAGCAGCCATGGTCTGAGCTAGTTGGTAGGGGTGATTGAGTTGGGCCTTCAACTTTTGCACATACTGTAAATGGTTAGCAGCCTGAACCCCATCAGGAGAAACTCCGAAACAAGCATCTACTGGCAATCTGGCCTCCCTTCCAAACATCGGTCTATATGGGGAAAATCCAGTGGCATCACTTTTGGTGCAGTTATAGGCATGTACCACGGTGCTAATCTGCTGGCTCCATCTAGGCTTGTCTTTAGGTTGCAGTGTGCCCAACATATCAAGCAGGGAGCAGTTAAACCTTTCAGGTTGGGGATCGCCCTGGGGATGGTACGGGGTGGTTCTTGATTTCCATACCCACCACAAGGATAGCATTTCTTTAATCAGACGACATTTCTTTAATCAGACGGCTTTCAAAATCTCTCCCCTGATCGGAATGGATTGGCAGGGGGGCCCCATAGTGAACAAAGAAATTCTCAACAAGGACTTTAGCCACTGTGGTTGCTTTCTGATCTTTAGTAGGGAAAGGCTGAGCATACCAGGTGAAATGATCAGTAACTACCAATATATTGCTGATGTTCTTCAGATCTGGTTCTAGGCTCAGGAAATCAATGCAAACCAGTTCCATGGGGCACTAGTAGTGATGTTGACCAGGCGGGAAGCCCTCTGAGGCAGGACCTTTCTTTGTAAGCATCAGCCACAGGTCCTGATATACTGCTCCACATCAGCACCCATTTTGGACCAATAAAATCGGGACCACACTAAGTCAAGGGTTCGGTCTATGCCGGGATGTCCCATGTGATTATGTAGGGACCTCAATACTAGTTCTCTAAAAGCAGTGGCAACACCAGTTGTTGTTTGTCTACTCACCCCTCTTCGCCCACGGTCTCCCTGTACAATAGTCTATTAATCAGTTTCAACTTTGGTCCTTCTTTGTACAACACAGCAGTCCTCAGGTCAGTGGAACGCAATTTTGACACATCTCTCCCTCCCTGCAGAGCTTCCAAGACAAGGTTTATCATGGGATCTCGGGATTGAGCCCATTGGAGGCTATCATTATTGAACTGGGGCAGCGCACTAGTGCCTAATGCAGAAAAATGACAGTTAGCAGTGGGTAAGCAGCTGTCAGATGGCCCCAAGCAGTCCACAGCATCAGGAGACACCTGTTCCTCCCTGTCATATTTTTGGCAAAGGGCTCTTATGTCAGGTTCTGATAACTGGATCCAATCAACGCGGGACACGGGCCTCTGGGAGAGGGCATCAGCATCTATATAGTTCAGGCCTGCTCTATATTCAACAGCGTAGTTGTAGGTAGACAACGTGGAGAGCCACCTATGGCCAGTGGCATCCAGCTTAGCTGAGGTCTGCATGTACTATATGTCAGGGGATTATTATCAGTCTTCACCAGTATCTTAGCACCATACAAGTAGTCATGAAATTGATCAACAATGGCCCAATTCAGAGCCAGGAACTCTAGTTTGTGCACTGGGTAGTTCTCTTCTGAAGGAGTCAAGCTTCTGCTGCCAAAAGCTACAGGTCTTAGACCGTTTGGGTGCTCTTGATACAGTATGGCCCCCAATCCTTGCAGACTGGCGTCAGTATGAAAAACATACGGTTTGGCAGGGTCAGCATAGGCCAGCACTGGGGCATGAGTAAGTTGATATATAATGTCATGGAAAGCTTCCTCACAATCAGCAGTCCAGTGGGTGCTAAACACATAATTTGGGCGGAAATAATTTCTTCCAGTCTCAGATGGTACAGTTTTCTTATACTTTTTATGGGTTGGGGGATATCCCTGCGTAAGGTTAAGCAGAGGGCGGATCACTCGAGAATAGTCTTTGATAAATCGCCTGTAATACCCACAAAACCCCAGGAACCGTTGCAGCTCCTTCAAATTCTTTGGTTGAGGCAAAGTAGTCAAAGCTTCCACTTTACTGGGGTCAGTCTTTATGCCTTCAATGGATACGATGTGCCCCACATATTTCATGGAGGTTTGAAAGAATTGGCACTTATCTATAGATAATTTTAGACCAAAATCTTCCAGTCGATCCAGGACTTTGAACAACCTGCTTTCATGTTCTTCCAAGGAGCTGCCAAACACTGTGACATCATCTAGGTAAACCAAACATTCGAGCAAATTCATGTCCCCCACAGCACACTCCATCAAACGCTGGAAAGTAGCAGGGGCACCTGAAATTCCTTGGGGCATCCGCATAAACTCGTAGAAGCCTAGGGGACAAATGAAAGCAGTCTTTTCTCGATCCAGGGTTTTAAATAATTGATTAGCAGTTTTTTTTCTTGGGACAATACTAACTGTACAGAAAGTTTTTATATAGGTTTTCTAGAAGTGCTATGTTTATTAAACACAGTGAGGCAAGTGCTATGCATTTTCACAATGTTTGAGCAGTTTTAGGAGCAAAACGCTAATCAGTTTTTAGAGTTAAATAAAACCCTGCGATCCTCCGGAGCCATCAGGATCTGGTAATACCCACTGCAGAGGTCTAACACAGAGAACCATTTACTGCCATTTAGACAGTCCAATGCGTCCTGCATGCGTGGCATGGTATACTGGTCTCGTATGGTTCACCGGTTTAGAGTACGGTAATCCACACACATCCGAATAGCTCCATTCTTTTTTCTCTCTACCACAATAGGTGAGGCGGAAGGTCTCCTGGATTCTTGTATCACCCCAGCTGCAAGCATCTCCTGCAGATGTCGCCTTGCATCATCTATATCAGCAGGGGCTAGGCGTTGAGATTGCTTACGGAAAGGTCACTCATCCTCTAGCCAGATGTGATGCTCAGCCCCTTGCACACATCCTACATCCCATTCCTTCAAGGAAAACACCTGATCCCTCTGGGCGAGCCTTTCACTGATCCTTTTCTTCCACTCTGCTGGTAGTGGGGAATCGCCAAAATCAAACAGCTTGGGGGTCACTCGGTCACTTCTCTCAGGAGTCTTGTTGTGGGGCAGAACAGAAGTATTGGCACAGTGCACCGTGGCCAGGGTGCAACCCCGTTTCACTCGAATCTCTCGATCAGATACATTATGCACTTGAACCATTACTCTCCTGGCAAAGGCATGGACTCTAGCAGGTAAGATACTGGGTTTAACCAGCAACTCCTCTGGCAACTTTCCCTCACTTGGTGCAGCCAGCATCAATATTTTATTCTTAACATCCTTTTTAATCCGGACTGCCCCCTGCAAAACGCACTGGGCATTTGGGGCTAGCAGTAATGATTCTGGATCCTTCTTCCAGATGACACCCACCGGGCCTTCGGGCTCTGCCTGGCTGGCCTTTCTCTGAGTCTCATACGCCTTCTGAATCAAAGTGGGTATTCTGAGAGCTCGCCCAGTTCTGGACATCTGTTTTTCCGAGCACAGCTGCGCTAAGCGACCAAACATGTGAGCATTGGTTCCAATTAACAAAGGCACCCCATCAAATAGTCCAGTGAGAGAACACCCTAGTGCCAAGGTTTCCACTTGTTCAGCCACCCCGGCCACAGAAGTAGGAAAAGACAACCAGATCCGGATATACCCAGAATAAGGGTAGGCCTTATCGCTTAGCCCCCCAAACATGTAGTCCATCCAAAGGTTGCAGAGACACCTCAGGCAAGTGCTTCCAATACCAGTCCTGGAACATAATGGTCACCTGGGAACCACTGTCCAACACAGCCCGGGTGGGTACTCCATTCACTCTCATGGTGGTCTCCATTGAGGGCCCCACCACATCAGACCATTCGGGTGGGGGTGGCTTTGGAGGTTGCTTGGGCATTGGCCCTGGTCACAAAACTCTTCCAGGGAGGCCTTCCCTGAGGTCTGGTACAGGCCTTGCGATGCCAGGCGACCATCCTGCTGTTGACCCTCCTTAAATTCTCTGGTAACCGGCACTCAGTCTGAAAGCATCCATCCTCCACACAATGGTAGCAGAACTTAGTATCTTGGGGGTCTTTGTTAGGAAGGAGATATCTCACATGACGGGGAAGGGGTGTCAGGGGTTCTGGAGGGCTCCTCTGGACTAGGTCGTTTATTTCTAGATAACTCAGGTTCCCCAAACTTGACAGGATGGGCAGCAGTTTGCTTCAAGTCCCTCACCATTTCTCGTAAATCTATAATCTCGGCCCTCAAATCACTTTCTAAACAGAGATCAGAGGAAACAGCATGCACCCCCACTCCTCCTTGGGCCTCTGGGGGCACAGGAAAAGCATCAGGCCCCGGGTTGAGTCCCCTCAAGGGGTGGGTTTCATCTGGTTCACTGGACTCAGGGGTCTGGCATAGATTCACAAATTCCACATAGGGTTCCCACCCCTCTTCATCAGTCTCTACTTCTTGAATCTACCTCATCAATTGACAGTATTCAGGAGGGGCAGCCCGTTGGTCATGTAACTTGAGTTTTAACAATATCACACTGGAAAACCTAGCAGATTTCAAAATATGATCCAGCCGGACCTGGTTCAAGGCTGTGGCAGTTACCCCCCCTTCGATAAGCTTTTTGCAATGCCCTTTCCACTCTGGTGACAAAGGCTGACAATTTCTCATTGCTCTATTGTTTGGCTGACATGAACTTCCATAATAAGTCTTCCCCAGTTTCTGTACTCCCAAACACCCCCTCTAAGGCAGAAAGTTACTCTGCTGCAGTGGCTTCAGGGCTAGTAGCCCGCAAGAAACAAATGGCTTCCAAAGCTGGGCCCCCAGGCTCTCCATCAGTCTCTTTTGTTTCTCCCCCTCAGAGCACTGCCACTCTTGGACTAAAGGGGTAGCATAGTCCATCCAAGCCTCCAAATCATCTTCCCCCGAGGGTACAGGCAGAGTACCAGAAAAAAGTTTCAATCTACTATAAGAGTCTAGCTGTATGGGGGGAACAACTAGAGGAGGTGAAGCCAGAATAGAACTCTTGGGGGGCCCGGGAGAGATACCTGGGGAGGTTTGTGGGGTGGGTTCACTAGAAAGGTCTAACACCTGCAGTAATTCCTGAGTAGTCCTCCCTTCTGCAGCTAGTAGTTTAAGCAGTTTATCTTTAAAGCTATAAGTCTTGGGGGACCAGCCTGGGGTGACTGACCCACTCTGGATGTGAATGACCCTCCACCCCTTTTGAGCACCTTCTGGGTAAATCACTGGGGGTACCCTCTCAGGGTCTATAACTATACTACATAAGAGTAGCACCTGCAAGGTCTGGTCGAGTAGATCAGCCATACGCCCCTTCACCTCTACTTTGCCTAAACATTTAACACGCTCCACTGCATATACAAGGTCCGCGTTCTTTATATCCAAAGGTACATCCAGTAGTAACACAATTTTCTGGAAATCCAACTCTTCGGCTTCACCCCACCCCATCAGTTTATGCATCATCATCTTAACAGGGTCCAACTTAATCTTAGTCATGATATCTCCATCCAGTTTTTACTTTAGTTCGGCCATGTTGAGTTACTTCCTCTACTCGGCCACTAGGGGACGCTAATCCCAGCAGTGCCTCCAAAATGTAACCCTAGGGGGTGCTATCCCAAGGGCTACTACCCCTGCCTGCTCTGTCGTCAACAGGTTGAGGGGCCTGGATCCGGTGGCGGGTGCTTCCACCCTGAGGTTGGGGTTTGTGCAGTCTGAAATGACTTGGTTACAGCCCTCTGGGTCACTACAACCCCCCTTTTTTCCCCTAATGGCCCCCACAAGTCAGCCACAGTACCCGTACCATATACACCTATCCCCAGACTTGGTTAAATCAGCTGGCTCTGGGGACCCCCTGTAAAGTAAGATGCAGTTAGACAACCATCTGTACAGTAATTCAACATAGACACACAGGTCAGTCAGTATACCTTTGCAAAACAACCAATTTGATTTATTTAGGGGGAAATAACAAGGACTGAGGGGGAATCAAGTTAATTAGCTTACCACTCTAATGAATATATAAATATATCTACCTAGGGCACTGTGCACAGGTCAACCCTATAAGTCACTTTCTCTGGGTACCCAGGCCATAGAAGGCTAGCCTCTCGATGCAGCTGGTTGGGGCCCTGATGCAGAAAATAAGCACTTGCTTCCTAATAGGATTAAGTAGAGCCAGTAGGCTCAGTTCGTGTAGCCAAACAAGCAGCCAAGCAAATCTTGCCCTCACTATGAACATCTGGCAGGGAGCTACCCTGATTTAGTACTCACAACTCCAGCCAAAAGAGCGCTCTCACACCACTTGCAGGACTGAGCCTATAATTCAGATGCTTCTCCACACATTTATATGAAGAGCAGAGGGGTACCATACCAGGCAGCTGCCGTATTATCCTGATCGCTTTCACTACAGAACACCGGGCCCCACAACGCAGCTTCACTTGTCCTGACAGACCAAGCGCGATCAAAGCAGATTCTCCAGTCCTCTACAGGGTGAGCCTGGTAGGTAGCTGCGCTTTTTGCACAGCCTCCTCTGACCGCTGCCTAGCAGATTTAGTCCAACACTTGCTGGCATTCAAGCTGCCAAAATCTGGCCTTCCACACGCGCTTCCCACGCGAAAGCTCAACAGAGTAGGAACCCAGAACTCCTTCCTCGCTCACAACCACAACGAACTCTCCCCTTGGCAGTTTGGGCAAGCACTCTCCTTACGGATGCCACCCGATCCCATTGGTGGGCTGTAGATGCCAGTCACTCAATTCTGCCCTCATTGGTGCAAAAAGGCACCACAGTCCAGAACCTCATTTCCCAGAATTACTGGTCATATCCCCTATGGCCAGCCGGCTCCAAAGAGAGTCCTGATCCTGGTTGGCTCAAGCGGTCTCCATTTTAGTTACCCCTCTCTCCCCATTGGCCCAGTTCAATAGTCCAGGTCCAAAATGGAGGGGCCAAGCACACAAAGTCCCAGCTGAAATGAAAGCAGGTTCGACAACCTGTAATTTCACCAATACTCTAAATGATTTTAGCCAAACAGTTACAGCTATCAAAAGAGCTCCCTTTGTGCTTACAGCGACTACAAAATTGGAGCAATTTCACCGCAGCTCAAGGCAGGATTCGAGCAGGGAAACCCCAGTCCCCCTTGTACAAGCCACTGGAGCCTGTGAGCAGGCAGCTCTTAAAGAGACAGTACTAGAGGCTTCAAAAGCACTCACAATGCCCACATCTAGCGGCATTACTCTGACCCCCAGTTAGGCAGGGAGCATTTAGGCAAGCTCTGAGGAAGGTTTGTAGGGACCTCCATTTGTAGGGGGGTTACACAGGCTAGAGAGGAAGATGCTGAAAGTCGCAGCAGAAGAAACAGTCTATGTATTTCAGGCATACCGGAGGGAGCCGAGGGTTCAGACATGCTTAAATTTATAAGGCAGTTCATGCAAGAATCCATACAACTCACCGAGCTTCTGACTTTGGAGCTGGAACGACCTCACTGCACACTCGGCTCGAAACCAGCGAAGGGAGCCCTCCCCCATACCATATTGGCTTAGTTTCTCAGATTCCAAGAGAAAGAAACAATTTTACATGCTGCATGGAAACAAGGGGAAGTTCTTTACCAAACCCATCGCATATATGTAGAGAATGACTATGCCCCTGAAATCATGAGCCGAAGGAAGCAGTACATACCGATTATGCGAGCACTTAAGGCCGCAGGGCTACGATTTCATACTCCGTACCCTGCCAAAATTGTGATTCATTTCTCAGATGGCCCTCAGACCTTCGAATCAGCGCTGGCAGCTAGCATGGAACTTAAAAACTGGCACATTGAAGTACAACAGAACCTAATGATTCAGAAGCCTACCCTAGCCTCTAAATTGTCACAGCGGCTCTGGAATGTGGGAATGAAGGATGCACGCTGAAGACAAGGGCAGAAAGCCATTAAGCAAATCACTGACTCGCTGCGCCAGCAATCTCAGAGTTCAACCACCGAATTGACCACCACGAGGCCTAACAACAAAGGTTCCCCATGTTGAAGCTCTACAATAAGCACCCAGTAGAATGGGTAAAAGACTGTATTTTAAAGATCATGGTCCACAGGGCAATCAGGAATCGATGACCTCTGGAGAATGCTCCCCCCATTTCTCTACCTTCTGAGCAGCTGAAGGCATGCAGCTTCAAATAATAGGAACTTTCAAGGACAGACTGATTTGACTTCGAATCCTCAGATAAGTCCTAGTCCACTAAATTTCATACTTTTGCTTTCTAACTAACAATCTATAGGCTTAGGCTTAGGCCTTTTAGCAAACAGCTGTTCTGATTCCCCTCCTACCCTCCCCTACTAAGTTACTAAATTAATCGGCTCAACTGGCAAGACGAGGCGAAGGACTTGCTTCCCCCCCATGTTTTAAACCTCAACTATTTACTCTGGGACTGAAACCACACTTAACATTTACTAACCACCTGCTCTGGGTGGTAGATTAATGGGTGACCCTAGGGGTGAATGGGTTCATTAAGGTTCAACTGAATGTTTGGTCTACGATGATATAGTGCATTGCATATAAACTTGTTAACCCATTGGGTAGACACACAAGAGGATGGTTTTCCATACCTACGCCCCTTTTTGTAAACTCTCCCCCCCGACCACCCTATACACCCCCCCCCCGTCAGATCCCCTATTTCAGGGGGTTAAGAAAACAAGGACCCTGTCCCTGATAAGTTAAAGGGCACTCCCTCATTTGGGTGTGAGTGGTAGCTGGGTACATCTCTCCCCCATGTCTATTCCCCTCTCAACCTCACACTCCTCTTTAATATTATAAATCATCATAGGTGAGGATTAGGGAGGGTACTGATGTCACCAACACCTACTCCCCCCCCCCCCAACTGACTCCAAGGTGTCACACGCTCTCAACAATACCGAGAGCATAGGTGAGTGTTTTGAACACGCACCAAGGTCATGAAATATGACCAACAAGATGGAAGTACTTCTTCTAAGTTGGCTGTTCAGCCAGACTCAGTTGGCCCATACAGTTAAATTTGGACAGTTAAATTATTCTGGGCCAGTTAAATGTTTAACACTGCTAGAGGAGAATTATCCTCACCATATCCTACTCAGCCAGTCACACTTTCTTCTAAAAATAAAAATTCATGTCAGTGTCAGTAAACCCATAATCCTGAGTCTGGCACAGGAAAATTATTTTCTGGTTGTTCGAAAGTATAAACAATGTCTGGGGCACCCTTGCAGATCTTCTCATTGAATGTTAATGGTCTGGGCAACCCGGTCAAGAGAACAAGAATGATTTCCCTATTTTAAAAGACCCATGCAGGAATAGTATTTATGCAAGAAACACATATGAATAAAGATGAACATGGAAAGCTTGCTAGGGGAGGTTTTTCACAACTTTTTTCCTCCTCCTTCCCCAGTGGGAGGCGGAGGGGGGTCGCCATACTGATCTCCAACCCTACTCCCTTTAAAGCTACTTCTGAATGGGCAGATCCTGAGAGTCGCATGGTAATAGTCCAGGGCTTACTACAGGATAAGGAGGTCACTCTTGTCAATGCGTACTTTCCCCCTGGTTCCACCCAGCAAACTCTCCGTTCCCTCTTGAATAAGATAGTTCAGCTTACTAAGGGTACTTTAGTGTTAGCTGGAGATTTTAATATCACCCCTAATCCCAGTGTAGATTCCACAGGGGTTATAAGAGGCAGACAACCAGCACCTCATAAATTTTTTAAGAGGTTTGTGCAGGAGATGGGATGGGTTGATGAATGGCGCGCCCTTCACCCTAGGGACAAGAGATACACCTTTTACTCTGCTGTACATGGTTCCTACTCTAAGATAGATCATTGCTATACACAAAAGGAATGTTTAAACACCCTTAGGTCAGCAACGATAGGCGATATTGTTCATACCGACCATGCTCCAGTCATCACTACATGGGATTTTGGACTTAAGAAGCGAAATACACTGTAGAGAATGAATCCTGTCCACCTTAAAAGTCCCCAGTTTCGAGACTTTCTCAATGAAAAAATACAGGAAATTCTTAGGGATAATTTGCACCTGGAAATCTCCTCCACTATTAGATGGGACACGCTGAAAGCTGTCCTACGGGGTCACCTTATCCAATACTCCTCCCACCAGGCCAAGCAGCGAAGAGAAAAACAAGCTCAACTAGAGGCAACACTTCACTTCCTTCAGGCTGTCTACCAGCAAGGGGACAACTCAGTAGCGGCCCAGTTAATTCAGACTAGGCAGGAGCTGGAATCCCTTGTCCGACAGAATACAGAGGTGGCTTTAGCCTTTTTAAGGCAAAGATACGGAGAAGTGTAGGGTTACCACCTGTTCCTATTTTCGCAGGACAGTCCTGATTTAGGCAGCTGCGTCCTGCAAAAAAACATGAAAAATACTACATGTCCTGACTTTGTAGTAGTAAAAATATTTTCTAATGTTCCACTAAATGTTGCAGAAAACTATGCTATCTTAACTAAAATACCTTAAAAAGGTAAGAAACAATAGAAGCAACTAAGAAACTACAATACTTAGCCTTAATTTTGATTATATAGAGAAATCACGTCTGTTGTATTGGTCGAGGTTACGTACTGTCCTGCGAAAAATCTTGTTTCAGTAAGAAATGTCCCATTTTGGGCTTCTTAAAAGGTGGTAACCCTAGAGAAGTGGGACCGGGGGCCTCTCGCCTACTTGTCTACAGGATTCATAGGCAATGTTGGCTTGCCACTATATCCTCTATTAAGGACCCTTTATCGGGCATTATTTATTCCAGATCTGATCAGGTCACCCAAATCTTCTGTGATTATTATAAAACTCAGTACACCCCAGACCAACTGACAGACCCAGGAGATGTTGGAACTTTCCTTTCATCCTTGAATCTTTCTAAAATAAATGAGGACCAAAGATCCTTCTTGGTCTCCCCCAAAACCTATCCTGAACTGAAAGCGGACATTTTCTGCTCCAAAACCATGAAGGCCCCCCGGCCCTGATGGATATGGGACAGAGTTTTATAAACAATTAGAAAAAACACTCTCCCCAGCCCTTTTAACGGTCTATAATGATATACTGCAGGGCGTAGCGAACCTCCCACCCAGCTGGTCGTATGCTGTAATATCCCTTATTCCCAAACCCGGTAAAGACCCGCAAAATTGTGTATCTTACCACCCGATTTCAGTTCTAAATGTAGACTATAAATACCTGATGCCTATTTTGGCCAAACGCCTGGACACGGTCCTCCCTACAATAATTAATCTAGATCAGATCAATTTTTGTCAGTGGCAGATCCACTACAGACAATACCAGAAGGGCCCTGCATTTAGTACAAGAACTGCAAGCCGTGATAACACCCTCTGTTTTTCTCAGCTTAGATGCTGAGAAGGCATTTGACAGAGTCGCGTGGCCTTATCTATTCGCTGTAATGTCAAAGTTGGGTTCCCCCTCCCTTTTAGCTCTCTGATAAAAACACTTTGTTCCTCTCCCCAGGCCTGTGTAAAAGTTTCAAGACACCACTCCCCCTATTTCCCCTTATTTAGAGGCACACGCCAGGGCTGTCCTCTCTCCCCTAGTCTATTTGCCATTTTTATTGAACCCCTGGCACAAGCCATTAGAGATTCCCCAGAGAGAAAGGGAATACAACTGGAAGGTATGGAACATCGTGTACCTCTTTATGCAGATGATGTCTTACTTTTTTTAGCAAATCCGCCTCAGTTGGTTCCATCAGTGTTTGAACTCTTAGACCGCTTCTGCAAAAGCTCGGGGTATAAACTTAACACTACCAAAACTGAAGCACTAACTTT
The DNA here is from genome assembly GCA_016271365.2 of Neoceratodus forsteri. NCBI lineage: Eukaryota > Metazoa > Chordata > Ceratodontiformes > Ceratodontidae > Neoceratodus > Neoceratodus forsteri. The sequence continues at coordinate 1,397,095,885 of CM057458.1, read as the reverse complement.
TCATTTTCCTCCCTCTCCATTATTCAAACAAAGGTTCCCTTTCTGTTGGGATCTAGAGAAATTAAAATACTTAGGAATGTATCTTTCCCACCAGGCAGCGGATACAATTAAACACAATTATGATTTGTTTTCTGGCCAGCTAAGGGCGGACCTAGAGTTGGAATATACTTCCCCTGAATTTATTGCAGAGAGTATAGGTTTTCCGCATGGTGACCCTACCGTGGGCCCTTTACCTGTTTCATAATGTACCAGTCTGCATCTCAAATAACACTTATAAGGCCTGGAACAAACTCATCAGCAGATTCATATGGGCAGGCAAATGGCCTAGAGTAAGAACTCCCCTCTTGTACCTCCCCAGGGAACAGGGTGGGCTAGCCCTCCCTAATCTTAAACTCTGTAACTGGGCCTCACACCTCTCCTTTATAATGTGCAGACTAGCCAGGTCTAACCTCGCATTGTGGAGGGAGATTGAAGAGTACTTAATGCTATTTAAGCAGTTAATTAAATCTGTGATGCACCAAATGCCTCCTTCCCGACTAAAGGACTCGGCTTTGACAAATCCCTGGATTATTCATCAACTGAAAACCTGGAATGTCATACGCAGACACCTGTCCTTGTTGCCATTTTGTCCCACTTATCTGCCCCATTTCTCTATTGGAGAACTTCCAGCCAGCACTACATGATCATACATTTGCCACATGGCAGCATTTGGGGCTCACCAGCCTCACTCAGTTCCAAAGCGAAGGAGTTTAAATCCTTTCTGAGCTTAAGTCAAACACATGGCATGAGGTGACAAGATTTTTTCCACTATCTGCAATTAAGAATTTTTTTTTATTCCCTTCCAAGTCAGGTAACACAATTTGAAAGCTCCTCCCCATTGATTCTTTGTATTCAACAACTTGTTCATGCTGGCAATACGCCCCATACTGTCTCTGTCTTGTACAAGGCACTTAGGGTCACTCTAGGTGTAAATATTGAAAGTTTATGTGCTAAATGGGTAAAGGAACTTGGTTTTGATATCCCAAAGGAAAACTGGTATAAGGGCTGTCTTTCAATAGCTAAACTTACATACTCTCATAGTGGGAGGCTGTTTTCCTGGCAGATAATGACCAGGTACTTTTGTTCCCCCATAGTCACTGCACATTTTAATCAGACACATTCAGGGGCCTGCTGGTGGCACTGTGGTGAACCCAGGGCACACCATACCCATATATTTTGGGCTTGTCCCCTGATACAGTCCTTTTTGACTCTACTATAGTCGGAGCTGAGAACTCTCTTCGATACCTCACTCACCCTAACTGCAGAGTTATTTATTCTTCACATTTTACCCCCAGAGCTCAATGATTCATTCACAAGATATCTCCTGGGAGTGCTGCTGTTAGCAGCTAAGAAGGCTCTGACTTATCACTGGCTCTGGTCTCTCATGATCAGCCTGGAGGCGGATCTCCTAGCCATCCATGTGGCAGGAGCCTCCAACAGTCTGGCCGATGCCCTCAGCCGGATAGGCGCTGCCGGAGGTAGCACAAGATCTGTTCTCCCATTGGGGCACCCCTCAGATGGACCTGTTCGCCTCCAGGGAGAAAGCGAAGCTGAGGCTGTTTCATGCCCACCCCTCAGCAGGGCTCACTGCAGGAAATGCCTTCTGAGGCCGTGGACTGCAGGCCTCTTCCCTCCATTTCCCTTGATCCACAAGGTGCTTCTCAAGGCAAGAGGGACAAGGCAGGTGATTCTGGTTGCCCCAGACTGGCCCCACTAGTTCTGGTACCCAGATCTCCTCAGTCTCAGCTTCAGGCTCCCGAGGCAGCTTCCAGCCCGCCCGGACCTGATCTCAGTCGACAAGGGGAAGGTTCTCCATCTGGACCTTCAATCCCTGCACCTGATGGCCTGGTTCCTGAGCAGCTAGAGTTCCAGGCCTTGGGTCTTTCCAACGAGGTCCTCAATGTCATTGAGGAATCGCGTAAGGAGTCAACCAGAAAATGCTACGCTTTCAAATGAAAGAGATTCTCCATTTGGTGCCAGGACAAGGAGTTGGAACCCTCTTCCTGTTCCTTGGCTAGTATTCTGGACTACCTGTGGTCCCTTTCTCAGCTAGGGCTTCGGTCGACGACCCTCAAGGTGCACCTGGCAGCAGTCTCTGCTTACTGGGCGTGGGTCGGCAAGCAGTCGGTGGCACAGGAGAAGGTGGTCGGGCGCTTTTTCAAAGGCCTTGAGCACATATCCTCTCTGATGCGAGAACCTCCACCTCTGTGAGATCTACTGCTGGTATTCGCTAAGCTCATGGGCAAGCCATTCGAACCAATGCACAGGTGTGATATCTCCCACCTGCCATGGAAGACCGCCTTCTTGGTGGCTATAACGTCAGCCAGAAGGATGGGAGAACTCTAGGCACTTTCCATTGAGTCTCCTTATCTGGTCTTCCACAGGGACAAGGTTGTCCTTCGCCCTCACCCGAAATTCCTTCCGAAGGTGGTGTCGGAGTTTCACCTTAACCAGGTGTTGACTCTGCCGGTGTTCTACCCCAATTACACCTCGGAGGCACAATATAGGCTCCATACTCTGGACCCTAGGCTAGCTTACTATAAGGTGTCTGGCTGAAGTTCCGGGAGAGGTTAGCAGCTGTTGTCAGCTACGCTGAAGCCACACCTGGCAGACCTGCAGCCAAGCGGACGATAAGCAGGTGGGTCACCTCCTGCATAGATCTCTGCTATAGGTTGGCGGGCATGGAGCCTCCCAAAGGGATAAGAGCTCATTCTACCCACCATACCGCTGCTTCGGTGGCTGCTTCTAGGGATGTCCCTATCCAGGAAATCTGCAGGGCTGCTCCCTGGAAGTCAGCACACACCTTTATTTCCCATTACCACATTGACCTTGAGTCACGCCGGGATGCTGGTTTTGGGACCTCAGTTCTCTAGTCCTTATTCCCTAAGTAGCTGGTGTGTGCCTTGCCTCCCTCCTCCCAGAGAACTGCTAGGAGTCTGCCAGACAGTATGGATTGAACAACATATCCATGTTCCTAGAAATACAGGTTACTCACTTGTAACAGGAGTTCTAGGAGTGGTATATGTTGTTGCTCATCTCACGACCCACTCGACCTCCTCCCGCTCACGCCTCAACCTGGCTTCCAGCGGCTAGATCTGGCGTCATGGGGTGAAGCCGAGGGTTTTACCACCCGGGTGGGAGGAGCCAGCTTGAAGACCTTCTGGCAAGATTTAAAGCGGCAAGGAATGTACCAGACAGTGTGGATGAACAACATATACCACTCCTAGAACTTCTGTTACAGGTGAGTAACCTGTATTTTTGTGAGCTGCCTTTTTGTCCCTAATTTATTATCTAATAGTACTTAGTACTTAACTATAAGGATCAATTTCCTATTGAGGGATTGCAAACTTTAAAAAGTTAACTTTCTGCTTCTTAATTCAAATCTATAGGGCTAGTTGTGATAGCTGGGTGTTTTTATATATCCAGTACATATAAGCTTACTGTAAAGTGAAAACCAGGGGTGCAGGCTCACAACTGAAGTAGCTGCTTCTACTTTAGCTATAATAAAAACTAGAAGTGGCAAATTGGCAAAAGCCAGGAAAGTGAGGGTCTCTGTGAAACAAGATAGGGGAGGTGAAAAAAAAGGAAGGTTAAAGAGAGTAAAGAGCATACTAAAACTTTAATTAAAACTAAAGATTTAATGGTTAAAAAAACCAAAAAATACAGTTAAGACTTGGAAAAAAATCATGTCATCATGTTTTATCTGACCCCGCTCAGACAATGATTATTCCACATCTAGAGAAACAAGCATTTGTCAATGCCGAATGTTTGCTTGCTGATATTAGCATTGGACATGCAGGAGTTAAATGCAGAATAGGAATGGCAGTGAAGTACTGAACTCACGCCAACCCCACCTCCGCCCTGCAGAAATGGACAGGCATTGGGGTGTGCCTTTGAGTCGTCGCCCATAACACTCACGGCATTTCACCTCACCCTATCCTGCAGACACTGACAAGTGTTAAGGTATGCCTAGGGGCGTTCAGCTTGACAGTCACCCCATGTCATAAGGACATACTCTGAAATGGGTGCAGTATAGGAGAATGGGGTGAACTCTGGGGCCGAAGAGTCCAAGGTACACCTCGATGCCTGTCACTGGCTTCAGGGTGGGGTGGGGTGGAATGGCATGAGCATTACAGCTGGCAATCCAAAGGCACACCCCTGACACCTGTCAATCTGTACAGGGTGGGACGTTATGGTTAGAAACCCTAACACCCTGGATGTTTGTTGGTATTTGCACCACAAATTTTCAACATGGCCTTTTTGTGACCCCCCCACCTCACGAAAGCATTTGGGACCTCTGCTCATGAACAGTGGCACTGTGATTTTGTTACTCTGTCCCAAATGCTGATTTCCCACAGCGGCCACACCATTCTGCGCCAGATGTGCGCAAACACAGTTCGGGCAGGATTTGAAAAATGACAGCTATACTATTCATAGGGATGTGTGAAGAGATGGCAATGTTGAAAATCTGGAGTGAAAATATTACAAATGCTTGAAGTTATGAGCATACAAAAAACTGCGCAATGCACGCTCGTAACACAGTGATTTAGTGGAATTATTTCACCAAATTTTCAACATAGGCATTTTGTGACCTCTGCTCATGAACAGTGTCACAATGATTTTCTTAATATGTCCCAAACATTGATTTCCCACAGCGACCGAGTCATTGTACGCCAGATGTGCGAAAACACATTTTGGGCAGGATGTGAAAAATGACAGCTGTACTGTTCATAAGGAGGTGTACAAAATTGACAATGCTGAAAATCTCGAAGTTACGAGTGTGCATGGAAACTGCGCAATGCACACTCGTAATATAGTCATTTTATGGACTTTTATCACCAAATTTTCAACATAGGCATTTTATGACCTCCGCTCATGAACAGTGTCACTGCGATTTTCTTAATCAGTCCTGAACGCTGATTTCCCAGAGCGACCACGCTATTGTGTGTCGGAAGTGCGAAAACACATTTCGGCCAGGATGTGAAAACTGACAGATATACTGTTCATAAGGAGGTGTGAAAAAATACCAATGTTGAAAATCTGGAGTGAAAATATGACAGATTTGCGAAGTCATGAGTGTGCGTGGAAACTGCACAATGCACACTCGTAACACAGTCATTGTTTGGAATTTTTTCAACAGATTTGCAACACAGGCTTTTTGAGAGGCCACCTCATGAACAGTGACACTGTTGTTTTGTTACTCAGTCCCGAAAGGTGATTCAGCAAAGTGACCACGAAATCACCTTTCAAGACCGACTAACGACATGACAGTGACTGAAGTCATGAGGTGAGGTCTCAAGAAGTCCATGTTGAAAATTTGGTGCAAAAATTCACAAAAATGGCCGCGATATCCACCTAAGTTGAACCCCCATTTATGACATTATACAGCTTACCAGCATTTCTTCAGTTCCCAGTCGGCTTTGAAGAGTGCAAACATGTTCCCGGTCCACCGCAGGTAATCATGCTGGGCTCCAGAGGTACATATGTGTGAGGGGGGTGCGGGGATGGGTGAGCAGAGGGTGGGTGCAGGTTGGGGGAAGGGGCACCAGAGACAGCGACGGACCATTTTCTGTATTTACAGGGGGAAAAAAAACAACAATGCAAGAGGCTTTTGGATCACTGGGGTGGCCTCCCAGCATGCCACCTGGGTGTTTGTTGGCAGGGGGGCTGGAGCCGATGGGGATTGGGCACCCCCATAGGCCATACAGTGTGCTTGGGGGGGGTGCATGCGAGGGGGATTGGGTACCTCCTCGGCACACAACAAATGAGGGGGATATTATGGCGGTGGGGATTGGGCTACCCGCCGGCAAATGAACTGGGGAGAGGGCATGCCAACAGGGGGATTGGGCACCCCCGTTGGCTTTCTTGGGGACTGAGAGGCAGCCGGCAACAGCCACCGCTTGCCGTCAATATGCAAATTGCCTTCACGTTACCACCACTGACAGCTTGGCTATTCATTGGTGTGGTGCAAAATGGATCAGGGCATTGGCAGAGCAGGTGGCACACCTTCAAAAAGTCCTACGGTGGCACTGTGTTTCTTGCGCATGCACGCAAGCAAGCATAAAAAGACTCTAATTTAGAACAAAACAAAGCTAGAACTACTTCTATCCCATGTTAGCTAGTTGAAAAGAGAACCACTGAACAGAATAAGGTGGGGGCTCAGTCAGTTGATAGCCCTGAGCTTATTCATATTTTTGGTTCGGATTCAGTAAATAGATCCTCAAATGTATTTTTTGACAGCCAAAATGACTATCTCTTGTTAAGAACAATTTAGGGGCAAAACTTAAAAAGGTCACCTTTGGGGAGAACCATAATTCTGATGATTCCAATCAAGATTTCCCGATAATTTATCTGTCCTATAATAGCTTGCCAGAAATTACTGCTATACAAGATAAATCTCTAGGACATGGTAAAGCTGTTAGTGAAATTAGACTACCAGGGAAATAACATTTTATTTTTATTAAAACGGATTGGGAGTCGTGCAGGGGAGTGGGGGGACCACTAGACTACCGGGGAAATAACATTTTATTTTTATTAAAACGGATCGGAGTCATGCAGGTGGGGGGACCACTAGACTACCGGGAAATAACATTTTATTTTATTAAACGGATCGAGTCATGCAGGGGTGGGGAGACCACTAGACTATCAGGGAAATAACATTTAATTATTATTAAAATGGATCGGAGTCGTGCAGGGGTAGGGGACCACTGGACTACCAGGGAGGTTACTGTACTACCGTGGCTACAGGGGTCCATGATGTGGGGGGGGCACCGCCTCATTACCGCCAGCTTTTCTTCGGCGGTATCTAGCGCTGCACTACAGGTTGCGCTAATGCCTGTAGCGCGGCGCTAGACCTTTGAATATGCCGTGCTGCTGGCATTCATGGGCGGTCTCCTAATCCTACCCCTGCATACTAGTATCTATTAGCGTCGGCACTACCACACAGCGCTGGTGCTAACAGAGCTTTTGAATATTGCAGCTTCGCACAAATCCAGCGCTATTGCAGCGCTATGGTTTTGCGCTAGGCGCAATTGTTTGAATATCTGGCCCTAAAAGTTTAATACCTCAGGAAAAAGGGATGGGTGGTTGTTACATATTTTGAAAGTTACAAGTGATATACATTAGTGGGGTTACTGCACTATAGTTCAGAATTGGAAAGTGGTTGTTTTATGTCAACTTCTTGAACACTGTTATTAGAGCTCTAAATATGGATATATATTAGATACAGGGAGCACCGCTGGACTGACCAAATCTGGTAGGGAGGTGCTTGTGGATTTTTTCCCTTTTAAGCTGCATGCGATGGGATTACCATTGTGAATAATTAATACTGATATTGTTATTTCCCCCACTGAAGTAACAAATGGGGAGAGTGTTTTATATGTGGCTCTAACAAATACCATACTCTTATATGTTGTGTCACTCTCCTATGGAAGATCTTGTCTTGTGATTTTGTTCACAAACTCAATAAAAATATAATGCAAAAAAAAATCTTGATACAGTGGGTAAAAAGCATACAAACAGGTATTGGGGCTCCTGTGTGGGACCCCAAATTCCTTAGTAAGAACACAAATAGGTCAAATATATATAAAAGCTTGGATCCATATTAAAATTATCAGATTTTAGATTAAACTTAACTCAAACCCAGATTATTTATTTTTGACAGATGCTTTAATGGAAAAGAAATAATGGACAATAAACAATAAGCAGAACTGGCTATCACATGTTGAAGATATTTTGAAATATTATAGCATACTATATCTAAATACCTGGATAGGAATGGGTATTGTTATTAGTCCAGCCTACCTTAAAGTTATAATTGATGTAGTTACTAAAAAGGCAAAGGGAACTGATTTGCAGTTAATCAAGAACTTAAAGGTATCTACATGGCTGGTTAATAACACTCAAGAACATAACTTAAAATTGTATTTAACCCAAGTACATAATCCAGAATACAGAAAAATTATTACTCAGTATAGGTTTGAAACTTTCTCCAGCAACATTTCTTGCCGCAAGATATTCACGGGACTCTACAATATCAGTAAATTGTCAATGTGATATAAAAGAACCTGAAAATTTGTAGCATATAATTTTTAAATGCTCATGGTATAAAGACCTAAGAGCGACTTTTCTCAGTGAATTTCATTGGTTCCCTGGTATTGCCATCACGTTTTTTTCTAGATTTTTTGTTCAACTCAGAGGATTTACATATCCTAGAGAAATTGTCTATATATCTAATAAAAGCAACACAGTGCAGAAAGAAGTGCACCTTTTGGGAGACTGAATGAAAGAGTTAATAATTTGGTTAAAAGTTTTAAAATATTACAATTTTAAACATATAGATTTACCTATTGTATTATGTGATGGTTCATATTTTATAATGATTTTGTATAATCAATGTTCTATGAAGTTGGAATTTTATGTTATGTATATTTTGTCTTGTCTATATCGTAATGGCAATGTACCAACAACAAACTTACTTTCCAGAGCACACACATCAGATACACCCCCCCACACACACACACACCCCTTCTTGTAAAGGATAGAGAAAGACACAGTCCGTACAGTGCATTCAGGAGCACCCTGCTGCTGAAACCAAATATCCTCACCATACATACACAAGGCAGCCATTTACAGTAAACACACGTCCCAAAAGGCACACACGCCTGCTCCCAAACACAAAAGCCCACACCTGTGAAAAGGGACAGCATAAATTGCAATGGTAAGGGAGAGTAGAAAACTACAGTTATCACGGTAACAGAAAGGGCTGCAGTGGGAAAAATTATGCTTTGAGTATGGTTATGGCATAACCACCTAAAGCCCCACACTAGCACCAAATACTCCCAAGCCACCAAAGTCAAAGGACAGCAAAGGACATAATAAGACTGACTGCACATTAACATTAAGAACATTTAAAATGAATGCTGTGAGTTAAAGAGTGAGCTCATCACAATTAAGTACGCAGTACAGTAGGTACTGGACTGATATGGCATAAATGTTGCTCAAGTCTGGATATTGTTATGACATAAACACCTGCGCCAAGTAGTCCAAAGCCACCCAGAATAAAGGGCACCAGTGTAATAGGCTATTGCACATTAACATTTAAACAAAAAATCAAAAGGCTGGTGTGGGCTAAATGGTGCTCAGGTTTGGGCATGGTTGTGGCATAACAACCTCCCCCGCACCAAGTATTCTAAAGCCACCCAAACCAAAGGACACCAGAGTAAAACTTATTGCATATAATTTGATTTGGTAAACTGAGCGGGCTCACTGACAAGATGCCCTTTTTCAGGGGTGACCCATGGTGAATTGCATACAGTGTACATGACCAGTAGAGCATATGGGATGTACAAGAATGAATACAAAGAACACCCAAAACAATTATAGGTATAACACTGGTATTACATAAAACTTTTTTTTTTTTAAATTAAGGTTTGCTGTGGGCTAAGTGGTGCTCAGGTTTGGGCATGGTTGTGGCCTAACCATCTAAACCCCTTCACACCAACTAGTCCAAAGCCAACCAAACCAAGGACATAAACTTACTGCACTGCAAAAAAAAAAACATCAAAGGACTGGTGTGGACTAAGTGTTAAGTTAATTATTGCACGTTATTCAAAAGTACATTATGAGTGGGCATCAATAGGGCTGGAGTGAGCTTAATGGTGCATGGTTCAGGGTAGGTTATGGCATAACACCTACCCCTCCCCCATGCACCAGAAATCCAAAGCAACCCAAATCATATTAAGTTTTGGAGCTTACCTTTGCACAAAGCACATCCTGTGATCCCAATGTGGATCAAAGTCTGCTGTAACCTGCTCAGCGTCGACTGAAATGTCATTGTGAATGTTGAGTATTGCCAGACCAGTAAGTCAGTTCTCTCCCTAGCTGTTCTGAAGCCAAGTCTTCGGTCTTCTTAAACCACTAAATGAACATTCGGCTGTGGCAGCACTAACTGGCATGGTTGCCAAGGTGAGCAATATGTGGAGGGGTTCTGGGATAACAGATGGACCAGACACAGAACTTCAAGTTCAACACACAATCTTTGTGTTATGTTTATTTAAAACACAGGAGATAACCTTAAGCAATGGCATATCCCTTCTTCAATAGGTAAGTTTGCAGCAACAGACTATGTATGTCCTTCTTCTGCACTTAGCACCTACTGATCTATCTCTTTAGTGAAAACCAACTAATCCCTATGTTGGTCTTGTGTGTTTGTGTGATGGAGGAGGACTCAAAAAAGAAAAACCCCAAAACAAGCTAAGACAAAGAACCTCAGTGCAGAAGCACTGAAGCAAGGGTTGCCCCAAAGGGCATTGGCAATAAAGCCAAGTTTCAAAGAAACACATCACATATAACCCCATAATGCAAAGCATCATGGGATGTATATGCAAATCACCATTACATTTTAGACTGGTTCAGCTTAAAACAGTAATGCATGGCGCCAAAGGGCTTCTCAAACAATCTACAATTTACATGCATTTAAATAACACAATGGGTGGGGGGTTTCTGATATCTCTACCCTGGTAACTTAGTTTTTATAATACAGTCCCCTAGTAACTTTTTAACTTTATCAAAAATACTTGGTGCTGTGGTATTTTCAACATTTTCTGGTTTCATACACATAAGGCATATACATCAAGGTATTTTATTACATAGTGCTATTGCATGCTAAACCCAACAATGAGGAACACAGCCTGTTGTGTTGTTTTATATCAGCTCGGAGGTCACCACAATAACCTCCCTGTATGAGGACTTGAGAAGGAAAAGGAAAATTAAAGAGGACACTATAGTATAGTCAAGAAAGGGGAAGGGGTGCCCATAGGTGGCCAACCTTATGGACTAGAAATTGTAAAGGATAGATTAGGCTAAGAAATAGAAGAACTGTTGCAACAGGTTTAAGAAAAGGTTGATCCTCAAGAGTGGCAGTATCTCCCTGTCACACAATAGAGCATTTATATTTGGAAACAGAATGGGATTCAAATGCTGTAGAGCACCCACAGTTGTATCTGGGCATCTCTCAGTTGTGGTCTTTGTCCATTTTTCAGTCCATCTTGCAACTTGTTTTCAAAAGCTTTCACTGGACATGTCAGTCTTGTAAGCTGAATAAATCTCCAGTACATTCTCTTCATTACCAAATAAAGACTGCAAAATCACCTTGCATTTTTTTTTTTTTAGCATTTAAGCACAGCTGCCATGTCTTTGATCAGCTCTGTAGCCTACCTGGATCCCCCTGAGTTTATTTATCCCTTCCTCTGTGTCAACCCTTGCACAAATCTTTGTGTCATCTGCAAAGAGTCAGACCTTGCCATTTATGTCTTTCTCTAAGTTACAAATGAAGACATTGAAAAGGACCGGGTCCAGCATCAGTTCTTGTGGTACTCTGCTCATAACCTCCCATACCTCTGAGAACTCCCCCAGAACCCTTTGTGTCCTTCCTCTCAGCCAGTTTTCTACACACATTGCAATCTTTCCTCCACCCCCAAGTCCTATTGCTTCTTTTTTTTTTTTTTTCCAACTTTCTTTCGCTCCGGTCACGGCTCGTGAGGACCTCTCTCAGGCAACTGGTTCTTGTCCTGCCCGATTGAGGCTCCATCCGGACTGTACCTTCTCACTTCCCCTCACCTGTAGCTGGCACCCCTGGTTTAACCCTCTCAGGGAGGGTAGCCCTACGCCTCTTGGGCTCCTTACGACACAGACTCCAGCTGCAGGTATGGCACCAGGGGGAGGATACTGGAAGGCCAGCCGAGGTGAAACCCGGCGGAGGGCATGGGGGACCAGTGCCGTCGCCTGCCCCATGAGCCAGTGTTTTCCTGTGTTCTGTTCCACCCCTCCCCATCATGTGCACGTTACTGATGCTTAGCACACGGCAACTCTGCCAGCGTCAGGCATGCTATTGTTACATGCAGCTCACGCTACTATGGTGCCCCCAGTCTCCACCAGGGGCCACCGGAGTGCAGAGATCCCCAAAGCCCTCCCCCCAGGACTGGAGAGCAGCCCTGCAGGCACTCGATCCAGTCCCTCCCCTGCCGACCCCTGGCACCCGAGCTCGCTCCCGAACTCGGGTCGCCGGCGTGGCTCGAGATGTGTCCAGCGCCTCAACTCTCAGCACCACCGGGCCGGTCAAGTCCCATTGTTTCTTGACCAGTCTTCTGTGGGGAACGAGTCTAATTTCTAAATACTGATTGTAGGAATGTCACGGTATCATATTTTGATGGTATAATAACTGTGACCTGTGACATGTAATATCGCGGTTACTTTGAATACCACAGTATTACAGAAGTAGTAATTTTTTGTTCCGACAATGTGTCTTCAAATTCTTGTCAGGGAGAGCTGGCAAAGAAGGGATATTTCTTCTTACAAACACCCCTAAAATTTAGTTAAAAGTCCTGAAAACCACAGTATGCCTAGAACCACGTCTGTCATGGTATCCAAAATCAGACGTGGTATTAATACCATCACTTCCAGAACCTTGTTAGTTGAACAGTGGCCTTGACTTGTTTGCGATGGCCATCTAAAATATGAAAAAAGGATTTTAAAAAAATGGCTTCATTAATATCTATGGAGCACGCCCCCACACTCTCCATTTAATGACTTCACGAAATGTGCTAGTGCACAGACCTCTCAGTATCAGGAAATGAAAGGGATCGGTAGATCAGCTTCACAGAGTCAAAATATGATCCCTTCCCTTCCCTTCCCTTCCAAAATAGAGGCATATAAAAATTACAATTTCGGCACCTTTACAATTGGGGACAGACAAGGGTTGTTCATGGTTTTGATGTGAGTACCACAAAAGGTGCTCTCTAATTAATTTAATCAAGAAGAAAAACACAATAATAATAATAATAACTGTTTAAACATTATTTGTACTGTTTGTCCCACTGTGTCTGTTTAAATTTGTCTTATGGTGAGTGCAGCAAGGCTGAATTGAGATATCATTAAATGTTGTTAAAACTGCCTTGCCATTTGTTAATAGCTACACAGATATGCAAATGGACAGTGTGTGCTGTTATTAGCAATTATAATACGCCTTCTGGGTGTCACAAGCCATATCACTCAAATCACTGCACATACCCAGACATATTTCATAAACTGCAAATGTATTTTATTGATATATTAATAATACACTTCCACAATATCAATATTTTTTTAAATTGACACTTTTTAAACATTTTCATATTTTTGATTCATATAGATGCCACAAAATACAGTAACAATGGTATGAGTTTTCTGATGAATTGTCTTTCTAAAGGGGTCTAATCAACACAGAATCCTCATTTCCAACTAGTAACCCCAAATCTGTCTGTGCTTTGACAGGTTATGTCAGCAAAAGCATTGAAAGATAATAAAAAATGGATTAGCTTCTAATTCAATGCCTTTAGGTGTGTTGTTCTATATAGGTACTGCTGATCCAAACTGTGTTTTCTTGTTTTTTGCTGGTAGTTATAGTGTTTTGATTTTTTTTCACTCAAAAATAGACAAATGATGGTGCACACCACCTCTGAAAGTCCAATTGCTGCAGAATCTGTTGTGCAGAAAGCAATATCTTTGTTTCAACAAGTACATTGCCAACAAAAGTGGAGACAGGCCAATGTGCAGAATCACAAGGGGAGAACTCATGACTTAACAGTTCGCTCGCCTGTCAGGCTTCATCACCTCTGATGCAGCAACTGGATTTTCCTAGGTAGTGGACTGATAGTTTTTAAGTAGCGCATGCTCCAGGAAAAAGCCTCATGCAACCCTTAGATTTACCACCAATAACAGGTCGGAAGTCCGTCTTTTGTTAACACTCCTTGGTGAGAACTCTTCAGACATTCCTTTGAAGTGTTTGTTTTCCAAAATATTTTCTTTCTCCATTTGTTTCTCTGCTTGTGTCCCTGGTCCTGGCAGCATCCCCCTTGCCCCCTCACTAACCTGTCTTGGGGACTTATGGGTTAACCACCACTTACACAGAGCCATATCAATGGGTGGCCAGCCACGTAGGGTCATGCAGCGCCTGCGGGGATTGTAGAGCAAGCTGTGGCATTTTCCTCCAGTTTCTCCCCTGGAACATCTGCAAGTAAGGCATGTGTGTGCATAGTGACGCACATGCATGCTTCATCATCGCGCATCTCCCCATCCCATGTCTGCTGGTCCCACGTGTACATCCACTCAGCTTCCACTAGGTGGCAGGCAAGTGGCAGCACTCAGAGTCCCCCTTCCTGAGGTAGGAGAACTTTCTTGGGACACTCAATCCTCCCTCATCTGGCCAGCCACTGAGTGACCCTATTCTGTTCCTGAACCCAGGATATCAATGTGGCTGGAGGTAAGGCACCAGTGCCTCAGCCCTCCATGTCACTGGGTCGGCCCTTTCTGGAACATTTTTTGCCCATTTTTCTTCATGCTTTCACTCTGACAAAAATTGGGGCCACTGAGGTCATGTTTTCCTCAGGCTGTGAGAACAGGTGAGCAGCTACTTTCCCAGCCATTGCTGATGTCATTGCCACTCCTTGGTCAGCCAGCAGGGGGGGAACGGGGTGTGGATGCTGAGGGGGGCCCATTCCTTTCCTTCCTCCCTAAGGGCTGACTACCTCACCTCTGCAACACTATCAGCTGGCTTGAGGGTGGGATTATGATTGCTCACATACAAACCCCACTTTTCCAGGTGGCAGTGCAGTGTGTGGTGGCCATGCCACTGGGCCAGGCTGTAAAACATTTTTAATAAAAAAAATAATTTTTACAACAGAATTGCAAGTGTTTAAAATTGAATATCTTTATTAATTTTTATAAATTATGTATAATCCATGTATAAATGTGTTTCCTTCATGCCTTCAATAAAGCATGCTCTCAACCTGAATTTGTAAAAAAAGTAAAATAAATTGTGAATTCACAGTCATTAAACCTCAGCAGCAATTTTAAAATACAGCATCTCCTCCTCTTGTACATTTTGGTTTTACCAAATCTGGTCTATGGCAAAATCATTCATTGACTTTTTTAAAAAATAGGGTCCAACATACAAAAAAAGAAGACACCTCAAGATTAGAGTGAATAGAGCTAAGCAGCACTGAAAAGGTAAAATCATGGCTGGCCAGTCAGTGCAGTGGTAGTGCTGCTTCTGACACCAACGACCAGGGTTTCAAAGTGGACCTAAGTCATTGGGGGCTGGCTGGGAGGAGGATCAAGTATCCCAGAGGACATGCTCTTCCTTCACGGAGGGAGGACAGTGAGCTTCACCACAGTATTGCCACCTAGATGACCATGGGAGGTGGTATGGTGAGAGCAGCTAAGGGACGGTGGACACCCCGACAGAATACGTCAATATGCTTTATGTGCCTGTGTCAAGCCATCAATCCCATGGGGCATCTGGGGTTCAGGGAAGAAACTACGGAAAGGACTGCTGATTGTTGCATGACATTGTAGGATGATGCAGACAGTACCCTGCAGATCTTACACTGCCCACTGGGCTCATGGCCTGCTTTACCAAGCATGACACCCAGAAGGGCCTTGGGTACCCTTAATGGCCCAGTACAGGGGATAAGCTATGAAGGAACAGGGAAGGCCATAGTTAAGTCCCAGAGATGGCAGTAAAAAAAGGAGGGAGAATCATGAGCGATGCTACAGATCTTCTCTGGGGAGAAAAACTGACCTGTCTGTTTAGTGAACTCCTAATGTCTGAGTGTCAATTATAGAGTTAGCAGGATTTTCAATTCCCCTTCCCATTATGATTCTGACCACCTTTCTGGCACATTTGCCTAAAATTGCTCTCATAATATTTGCATTACTGATCTCCACTTGTACCCTGTTCCTTATGTGCTGATTATGAATTGTACTCTGTATCTATTTCATAACAATACTATTTATTGTATTTGTTACTGGAAGGTATTTGTGATCCCTCTACTTATACTCTGTATGCATTGTTAAGTATCCCACTTTTTCCCTTGCACACCTGAAACTGAGTTGATAGTGACCCTGTGTGCTTTTCTGGACAAAAAATTTTAAATACTTTGTCTTATTTTTCCCAATTTAGTGTCTGTTGCTAATGCTGCCTTTTCTTGCATAATACTAATGCTTTAATTACTTATGTGTTCCAGAACCCGGTGATATCGATTGTTCCAAAACCCAGCGTGAAGCATTCCATGCAGGGTTTCGCTTGGTTGATGTCACCGAGTTGTTGAGCTGATAAGTAATTAAAAAATGGAATACTGGGCAGGACAAAAGGTAGCATTAACAAGGGAACATAAATAATTAAAAAAAATAGGCAATTTCAACCACAAAAACAATACGCTAAGGGTAATAAAGTGACTTCGCACATGTTCAGAATTCTAATTGTATAAAAACGTAAATAGACTGAATTAATGTTCCTTTCAATAAAATATTATTGATATGGTGGAATGGGAAACTGCAGTAGGTACAATTTACTTTTAAAAAGGATTTTATAAGGTTCCAAATCAGAAATTAATGGTATAGATAAGTTATATATGTTAATCCTTTATTACTGTCTAATGCATTTTGTGAAATATGGCAGAAAAAATGCAGTAAAATTGTCTTGTGTTATATTGCATTGTATAGATACATAGAAGTTGACAGCAGATAAGGACCGTTTGGCCCATCTAGTCTGTACTGTACTGTATTGTATTGTATAGCTGGCTAAAGGTGGGTTAACAGTGTTCCATTGACATTGACAATATATTTTGGCTCATTCCTAACACCATATTTAGAGCATTGTCCAGTGCTACAGCATCACCACAAATATACAGGTGAACCAGGGATTCCAGTCTTACCTACTAAGCACTATCCAGTACTGCAGAACCATAAATGCAACCCCACCAGCAGAACACTATCCAACATTTCAGCCCTTTCACTGACACAGAAATGGGATTGAAAAAACACATACAGTACAATGAATCATCCAGTACTAAAGCATCATTATAAACACAGGAACACAGGATTCAAACCCCCATCTACAGGGTACTGTCCAGTGCTACAGCATCTTTACAGACACATGAACTGGATCCAGACCCAACTACACTGTGTCATCTGGTACAACATCTTCCCAGACACTAATTCTTCTGACTGACTTCACAAAACGGGCAGAAAAGTTGATATCTTCCTCCCAACTGGAACAGTACAAGATCTGTTACAGAAACTTCAGTGTATAATCTCTGTATGCCTTAAAGGTGTTTGATACTGTGTTTGATCCTGTAGGAATTGATGCAGTTTATACCAATGGATATAGTACCTGCAATGGTGCAGAATCTTGCCTTTATCTGAAGTCTGCATTCGTTTGTTTTTGAAAAATACTGAGAGATTTGAAAGGGATGGTTGAGTTTGTCTTTTGCAACTCTTTTATGCAAATGGAATGCTTCCAACAAAACAATGCTGGTATAAAAACAGGCAGTCTTTCAAAAGCAAACAGTCCCCCCATGTTGTAGAAACCAATATGAAATGCATAATCACATGGATTATTATCAGCATAAAAAAATAATCATTACAGTTCCATTAAAAAAGCCTTCTGGTTAATCACTTCTGATTGTTCTTTATAGGACTCATCTCAGTGAAGAAAAGTGGTATTCACTGGAGCTTCCAGGTTCATGGATTTGCCTGTTAAAAGAAATCAGTTATACTTTGTTAAATAGGAAGATACTGCTGCTGCAGTTTAGCCTGCCTCCTGAATTAGAGGACCACCTGGGTGTTGGCTAGTCTGTCTGCAACAAAAGTTTGTGAATTATCCCAAAGAAACTGAGTGGCGTATGTGAGTTGAGGACTAGAGACTGCTTAAATTGGACCAGTGTGGGGGTGAAGTGTGAGGCAAATAGCAGGGAAAAAGGCATGTAGCCTTCCAACCTTGGAGCCTGAACCTGTCACATCTTTGAAGCTAAACAGGGTTCGGGCCTGGCTTGTACTCAGATGGGAGAACTCTAATGAACACCAGGTGCTATAGGAAATAGTGTTGGTAGTTCTGCAGGGAGCACTCTCCCATTGGTGATTAGTAACCATTTCAGTGCTTCAGCATGGCAGTTGTACAGGGACCGGATCCTGAAGTGAGGCAAGGGCTGCCACCAGTTGTTCTCCAAAACCAGTTCCAGCCTCTTACTGGAAAGGTAGACAATGACCATGGTGGTGAAGGCTACTGCTGGAGGCTTGAGAATGGTGGTTCTAACAGTGCAAAAGGGTCTGAGAAGGGAACCAAGGCAGGGCAGCAGAAAGGGGTACTGGGTCAATATAACGCTGCAGAAACAGCGCATGAATAACCACGTGGTCTAAAGCGCGGCATGAAGTACAGAGAAAGGGGTATAATAGCTACCCCCTGTCGCACACTAGGAACTGGAGGAAGAAGTAAAGATGCCAGAAGTGGTGTACCTGGCTGAGCCGCTCCCAAGGTGGAGTGGCTAAGGCACAAGCACCTAGCACAGTGGACACCCGTGGATCGTGATTTGATTCCCTGTCTCCTGAGATGTTTTTTGTTTTTGTAAAAAAACTAAATTCCCCTCTCCTGGTTTTTCCTTTTTTCCCTCTTGGTCCACCCCCCCCCCCCGAGTTGGATATTTTAGCTTGTGGGGCACGGGGGCCCCCCACCACATAAACAATAAATTTGGCATTGTTGCCAGTGGTGTGCGCTGTGGTGTTCCAGTCAGCATTTTCATCCAGCCTTATTTTGCCGCACACCATTTTGCATGTGGCATTGTTGTTTTGTGTGATTTTGACTGCAACATAATAACCCCGTACCACAGAAAGGCAGTGACAGGAGATTTTATTGTGCATTATTATCTCAGCAAGGTGCATAGAGTGCTGGGATAATAGAGTTGAGTGCATTGCCAAGTCACTTACTTAGTGTACGGGTTGCAGCATCACAGTGAGGGTGGATAGCCTTGTGCTGGAGGGGAAGGGGAACTGACCTTTATAGTATGTACTAGCACTAATGACAAAAGCAGAGGCAGACTAGAGGTCCTGCCATATAGACTTAGGGAGCTATATAAGTAGGGCTGCCGAGGTAGTAGTATTCTTCGTGATATTACCGGTGCTACATGCAGGACCAGTGAGGCGCCAGGAAAATAGACAGTTGAATGCGTGACTAAGGGTTTGATATAGGGAGCAAGGATATATGTTCCTAACAGACTGGAAGGCATTCTGGGGGTCAGGAAAAGCTGATACGCTATAGATGGGAGTACCTATACCTAGAAGGGGTGGGGATGTTCGCACACCAGATAGTGTGGTTTGGAGGCCTTAAACTGTGACGGGGTTGGTGCAGGTTAAGTGTAGAACACCAGTGCCATAGCCAAGTATCAGGGCAGGGATCAAATCAAGAAAGGTCAGCTCTAAGAGGACCAAAGCAGGAAAGTAGTTCAATAAAGTACTTTACTGCATGATGGCAAATGTGAGGAGCATGGAAAATGGATGAGCTGGAGAGTGACTTTCTTGAGTTAAGCAGAGTGTGGTAGGACTCACAAAGATACGGTGCAAAGAGGGAACAAGCTGGGCTGCAAGGGTAGAATCATACAGTCTCTTACGGAGGGAAAGGATTTACCAAAAGGGTCAGAAGGTTGCTTTATATGTCATGAAAGTGAATCAAGTGAGAAAAAGGAAGTGAGGAGGGATGGAGACCTACATAACACCTGTGGCTGGAATTAGGTTCCACAGGTGGAAAAAAGACGGCTGTGGGAGTATGTTACAGACTACCAAGTAGTACAGCACAGAATGCCAGGAATTGGCAAAGAGAATTAAATGGGCAAGAACAATGGGGGCTTTGCTTTTCGTGGGGAATCTCAATCTAACTGACACTGACGGGGAGGTGGACAGTAACAGGGAAATCTGCGTGATTGTATGAGGCTGCAGGAATAGCAGAGGCTTTGAATAACTAGTTGGTGTTAGTATTCAATCAGTAACTGAGAGGGCCTAGCTAGCTTGGGTAGAGGTAAGAGATGCAGGCTGAACAGGGAACAATGCTGATAATGCAATAACCAGTAGGCAAGTATATGATAATAGAAGATAGCTCCAGGTCCGAGATAAACCCATTGTATAATATTGTTATAGCATGCTCAGCTCTATCAGAATTCCAAATTCTATGAAAGGGGGTGTCCCTGCCCTCCTCCCGCATGCCCAGGTCCTGTTTATTCAATTGCTTATTTACATAGTCCCTCAGCTGATAATATCTAAACTTGTCTGCGAGACTCAATTGGAATTTCTGCTGTAGTTCCTCAAAAGGCATAATAGAGTACCTATTCATTATTTGAAAGGGAGACTGCAATCCCCTCTTAGCCTGTTTTTGGAACCATTTATTGTAAGTCACAGGGTTAAACTGAGGGTCATAGATCCACCATTTGTATTTCCACATCTGCCTCTTGGTATGCCCTCTGCAGGTACCCCATCTCCACCCTTCTAGCACTGCTGCAGTTCCTGAGAACCTCACAGTACCCTGATTTTCCCCCCTATCCAGAGTGCCTGGAGTGAGGGCTGTACTTGTTGCCAGAGGTCCATCCTCTTCCAATGCGAGTCATATCTTGGGTTACCCCACAGGAGGGCGATTCTCATTTGGGATGCCTCCCAGTACCCCTGAAAATGTGGAAAGGCCAGGCCCCCCTCCCCCTTTGGAGCAAAGAGTAGTTCTCATCTCAACCTTAGTCTTCTCTCTCCTCCCCACAGAAAGGTAAAAAACATTTTTTTGCCAGTTTCAAGTTCTCTCTGCGAGACAGTACATGGAACACACTGGAACAAGTACAGAAGCCTGGGTAAGGCGTTCATCTTCAGAGTCTATGTTTTAGCATGTAGTAAAGCTACCAACTTTCCAAGGCCTAAAACTGGGACGGCCCATCCTGACCATGACCCCCTTCCCCCACTGTGTCACTCCCACGGGCACCGCTGCAGATAACGCCTCACACAAGCAATTAAATTAGCTGCTTGCCCTGGCCATGCTTCCCCACAGCAACACCAGTAGCAAACATCCAGATTAAAACAATACATCATTCTGCTGCAGCAAGTTCCAAATCATGATGTACAGAAAGTTCATTAGAAGCAAACCTGTGTTAAATTGTGATCAGACATTCAAGCTGCATGTATTGCTCCTCTTGATAGTCCCATCCAACCGCTTACACTCACCTCATTTGCTGAGCAAACTTCACTTCAGTGACTTCCACCACCATACCAGATTGTTTTAATACACTTCCCTACAGCTGATCGGGTTTGGGTACCTTAGTTCACTGCTGCCGGTCTCTTCTCTGTCAGGAGTCCCTCTCAGCTACTGGCAGGCAGATATCCACATGAAAGGGTTTCAACTTTTTAAAAATTTTGTAGGTGCTCAGGCGAATCATAAAAGGCCAGGGTTGCCCCCAGAAGCTATATGATTTTTTATGTTTTGTGGTGCATTTTGGGGGGTATTTTGACATTTTAGAATGTGTATGCACTACCACCACTACTCCACTGCAGACCAGTGCCAACCAGATGGATGTGCTTGACCTGCCCCCCAACAAAAACACTTTCAGGTGCAAAAAAAAAAAAAAAATACACATCGAGTGAAACGTGACAGTGCAAAACACTTTCAGGTGCAAAAAAAAAAAAATACACATCAAGTGAAACGTGACAGTGCAGGCCTGTACGATGGTCAGAAAATGGTGTGTGTGTGTGTGTGTCTTTTTTGGCAAAGGTAGAACTGTGGACACCGAGACAGCACAAGTTTTTCCCTACTTTGTCTGCAAGACTGTCCATCCTTAATTATTTTAACAGTTAGATCAACACACATTGAATTGTTTTCACAGGCCTACGTAAACAAGAAAGGAGGAGGCACAAAGGCCATTGCCTTTGGCCCCTTGGCCAGTATAATGAGTGACTTTACACAGATGAGCTTTGTCAGCCCAGTAGTACGGAACCAATGCTTGTTTCAAACAATATGTTAGCAATGGCATGCATAGGATCCAATGGATTTAGCCCAAGAGAAGTGTCTGCACTCAGATTGACAAATATACTTAGCAATTCCACCTCCACTCACCAGAGGTGCGGTTCTTAAATTCAGTATGTCCCAGCAAAATACCACACTGTCTACATTTCATAAAGGCGTTATTAGAATAAAAAGTGCTGCCAAGTATGCACATCCAGGCAGAAATATGCAGAGCGGGGACACTCAAACTGACAAACATCTTTAGCCAAGCGCATGGTTTGTACACAAATGAGCACGTGTCTGTACCCTCAAAAAAAGCAGTTCAGTATTAGTAATATTTCCAGGTACCGTGATGTCACTTAAGTAAGCTGAGATACATATCAGCCCCCTTGTCTCTAAGCACTTGGTTTCAGCTGCGCTTTTTATAATCTCAGTTTACAACACTTACTTCATTTTAAAAGTTAAACTTTCACAAAACTTTTGGGCTTTGCCATTCATATTAAGAATAATATCGCATAAGTCTCCCCACCCCTCAACACACAAAACCAGATCCTCGTGCACATTCCCTTCACAGTTCACCTCTCACAAAACAAGCTCTGGCATTAAGAATAATATTGTATAAATTCACAATTGTTCAACTTGCTCTCTCGTTTTTCTCTCACTTGAAGGAGGTGTTTCTATCTTCACTAAGAAAAATCCTCATTATGAGGAGTGACCTCATTTCTGCATAGGCAAGCAGTCTTTTAATTTTTTTTAAAATGAGTCCTCTAGTATTGTGAACCGGCACAAACACTAGGCCGCAGTCACTAGTAAGTAACTAAAATTTCCCGCCTACCTGCCTCAATATTCGGTGGACTGGGAACTCCAAAAAAGCCCGCAGACAACAACTGGACCGCCCGACCACGACGCTACTGTACTCTGAACCTTGAATGGGTCACTCAGTGGTGAACTGGCTTTCTCCTCGGTGGCAGAAAATGGCTCATGAGTCGTAGCTGAATCAGTGGCGGTACTTTGGCATGAGGTAACCCACTCTGTGTTACTCAGCTGCCATGTGTGGCAACGTCATGGGCTGGTCCATCCCCCATGGTGCCACAGACACCCCAACTACTTCCTGGATCTAAATGCCCTCCCTTCTCTTACAGTCACACCACTGCCTTCTAAAAAAGGAAAAGATGGAACAAAACAGAACGCGGGATGCACTCCCAGAACCTCTCCAGTGTATGGGCCTGAATTTAAGTTTCAGTCTGGACTGTCTAGTTGTAGAATGTAATAAAGTAAAACCGGGCCGTTTATATTCTAAAAGAATATAACCTGCCTGTTTTTTGCGGGTGCCCAGTTTAACTTTGTGGGTGCTTAAGCACCCGCGCTGTCGGCGCCCCTGTCCACATGCGCTTGTTTGCACTACTACCCAGTCTAACAGGAAGGAACATGCTTTACTGCGCTCCCACTGACGTGCTTGAGGCACAACACAGGCACAAGCGTTGAAGTTGCAAACTGCTGTCCAGCCCAAGTAGTGTTGCAGTGGTGCTGAAATAACTGTCACTCATGGTTTAGCAGCTAGCAAAAAAAGGGACAAAACTGGGACACGTAAACAAACACCAGGACAAAAGTGATATTTTGCAAAACTTAAGGGGACACTGAGACATGCTGCCTAAATCAGGGACTGTCCTGGGAAAACAGGGACAGTTGGTAGCTTTAGCATGTAGTGATGAGGGAAGCAGGGACCATCTCTGGAAATCGTTTCTTAGTGGGGGATAATTTAACTCCCCTAATTGGGAAGACTTAGGGCCCAGCACCACCCCCAAGTACCTCATGCTTAGGAGGTCCCGTTTCATCGGGTATCTTTTCTTCACGTTTTCAGCTAGATTCAGGTGAAAACTGAGGGCCTCAGCTTTACTTTGATTTAATTTATAGCCTGATAAAGAGGCAAACTCTTCAATCTGTTGAAATAGGGCAGTCAGGGAGCTCTCCAGTTCACTTATGTACAAAAGGACGTCCGCATACAAAGCTAATTTATGGTCCTCTTCTCCTACTTTTATCTCCTTGATCTGAGTGTTTTGTCTAATGCTTTGGGCCAGAGGTTCTATGAAGAGCACAGATAGGAGCGGGGAGAGAAGGCATCCCTGTCTCATTCCTCTTCTCAGCTCTAGGATGGCAGATCATGACCGTTAACACGGACATATGCAGTGGGGGAGTCATACAGCTTAAGGATAACCTGTATAAATTCCCTCGGGAACCCAAGCCAGGAAAAGACACTGCACAGAAAAGACCAGGCCACCCTATCAAAAGCCTTCTCTGCATCTGGGTTCATTAGGAAAGAGGGTGTTTTTGTTTGGTTAATATCATCTATAATATGTACTGATCTTCAAAGGTTATCTTGGGCCTGACACCCTGTCTGATCTAAGTGTACCAGGGGAGGGATATATTGTTGAATACGCTTGGCTATAATTGAGGTGAATACCTTATAATCCATGTTCAACAAAGAAATTGGGCGATAGGAGGGGCATCTAGTGGGGTCCTTTCCCGGCTTGGGTATCACTGAGATCACTGCTCTGGTCCAAGATGGTGGAACACAGTCCTCATCCTTTAACACGCCCTGATATACCTTCTATAATAGTGATTGAATTAGCTCTCTAAAACCCTTATAAAATTCCACCAGGAGGCCATCTGACCTCGGGCACTTCCCTGCCTTAAGTCCATTATCTCCCCTTTTATTTCTTCCATTCTCACTGGTACTGTTAAGAGTCTCACCCTGTTCCCTAATCAACTCGGGTAGCCGTAGTCTACTTAAAAATTCCCTAGTCTTTGTTAGGTCAGAGACTGTCTCTTCCTCATAGAGGCCTACATAGTATTGTTGGAATGCTTCTGCATTATCATGCACTCTATACACCATTTTCTTTTTTTGATGATGCCAGACAGCGTTATTGTGGCTTTAGCTTGTTGGGCCCTCAGTCAACTTTCAAGCAGTCACAGTGACATAGGTCCCCCTTCATAATATTTCTGGCAGAGAAAAATGAGTTTTTGTTCAACCTGATTGTCTAAAATTTCTCCCAATTCTTTTTTGAGTCCCTTAAGTCACCTGGTCCGTCCCTTATCTATTTTTCCTTTCTGTGCCTCCTCCAGTTCTCTTATTTGGTTTATTAAGACCGCCTTTCTCCCCCCTCATTTTTTTTCCCTGGAGGACAATTGTATAAATTTGCCTCGCAATACTGCTTTAGCTGTATCCCATAAAATGGATGGTGAGGCCTGTTGTCCCTTCATTTTCTTCTAAACAGGTGGTAAAGGCTTCCAAGATTATCTCCTTTGTCTCCTTATCTTTTAACAAAGAGATGTTCAGATGCCAGAAAGTGGTTCTGCGTGCTTCCCGTATATTAAGTTTCATAAATATCGGAGCATGGTCCGAGAGGTGCAGATCTCCTATCCAGGAGTAGTGCTCTATGTAACTCCTCCTTAGCTACCAGAAAGTAGTCTAATCTAGAGTACATTTGATGTGCAGCAGAATAAAAGGTGTAATCCCTTCTTCTGCTGTGCTGTCTCCAGTCATCTAGTAGACTCTAAGTCCCCTAGTAATCTCCCTACCCGCTTGGCCACCTGGTGCACTTTCCTCGGTATCTGTGAGGTTGTATCCAGTCGGGGGTTCAGTGTTAAATTCAGGTCCCCTCTGCGTATTATCATTCCCTCTCCCCATTCTTGTAGTAGTGTTAAGAAAGCATAGTACTCCTGATATGTGGAGCCTGGTGGAAAATAGACTGAAACTAGGGTAATGATCTGGTCCCCCACTCTCCCCTTCAGAAGTGCATACCTTCCCTCTTTATCCACCTTCGTCCCTATTTTTTCAAATCTTGTTTTGTTGAGTTCGAGCACCACCGTCCCCCTTCTCCTACCATTTTTGTAAGAGGCTGCAGCTACCTTTTTAAATCCAAACTTTAACAGTTTACCATGATCCCTCTCTGAGAGATGAGTTTCTCTTGCAGTAGCAGAAAGTCTGCAGATGTCTTCCGGACATTACTTAAAACCTCACTCCTTTTGATTGGACTTGTGAGCCCATTTACATTGTATGAGCATATAATCATCCCTGTGCTAGCCACTGTAATCTGAAAAACAACTGGGGTTACCCCACAAACCTTCCTTTTTTGTTCCCCTTTCCACGTTGACCTAGGTCTGCTTTGCCTTGAACCCATTTCAAACACTCATAACTATATCTACACAAACAATAAAACAGTAATAACCTGATTAACTTGTACATTAACACTTTGAACTTGACTTCCAAACCTGAAGATCCTACCTAAAGGATCTCTATGTACGCAACCTCCTTAAAAGAGATAAGGAAGAAGCGTATTAGGAGGAGTATGACAAGTCCCCCCTTTTGAGGGGCCCCCTCCAAGAGCTTGATTTAGATGGAATTCTGGGTTCTAAAACACATCTAGTGATTGCCCCTTCCTCCTCCAGTGCCAGAAAGAGGATGGGCCACTGATCACTGAACGACTGTTTGGTTGGACACCAACAGAGCTTTTGCTATAGATTGTTTTCCTTAGGGCAAAAGCAAAATCAAGTCTTCATGACAACTCCAGCTTTACCCGGCTGTTCCTAGGTCTATCTCCGCTTGTCAAGGTTCTAAACAGAACAGGAGGGGAGCAAGACAACAAGGAGGTTGTTCAGGCTGCCCTGAGCCCTACCCATATGCCTGAGGTGAGACCCCCCCCCCGACCCCCCAGACGCTGCTGCCAGTAACCCGATAGCTACTTCAGCAACTGCCTCTGGCAAGCCAAGTCTTCAAGTTTCCAATCAGCTATTTATAAAGGTTGTAGGCCCTGGCTGCAACCCCGGCACTCGGATGCGATAAAACATCTGCCCCTCACCTTTTTAGGACCGACCCATTTAACAGGTTGTTCAAAGGCTTGGGAGGTCTCCTCCTGGGGGGCCAAATAGACCCCCCATGGCAGGACCCCCCCCTTTTATTGTCACTTTAACCAGCATTGAAATTATGGGTCCATTAAGTCCTGTACGTCAGCACCCTGACAGATGCTATTTATGTCCTGAGGCCTGATCTTCCCCGCCACTTGCAGGGCGCAACCATCAACCCATCAATTTGAAATTATGGAGGCCCTCTCACTCTGGCCATGCTGACTCACCATCCACGTCTCAGACAGCTACCCCCAGAAGTCAGCAGGATCCCCCCCAATCCACCGCTAAGCCCTCTAGTCAAATCTCGCCTCCCATCCTTGAACATCTTCTTGAAGCTATAATATAATCTCTTTGGTTGTTACCATCCCTATATTTTGCTATGTTAGACATTTGTTATAAAAGCCTATAGTATTTACATTACTTTAGCATCTACACAACCAGTCCCATCTTTATTTGCTCCAGTCTCTCCAACTGCGCATTCAGTGTACCCAAATTAACCCAAATCTGTTACTTGCGTGCTTTCAGATCTGCCCTTTCTCTTGCACTGAATCGCGGTTGTTTTCCCCCAGATCTGACTCCTCCTGAAGTTCTTTTTCTCCTCCACGCCTTCTAGAATGCTTTTTCACTTGCACTGAGTCCAACAAAGCAGAAGTGCCCAATGGATAGCCCTTTCCCTGTCTTTTGGGCCCACTTACTGACCAGTTCCTATTATTCAGCTGCTGCTGTTGCCTCAGAGCTGCTCCATGGTCTGGAATGGAAATACCATGTTGTTTCAAGTAGGCCTCTGCTTCTTTCAAGTCCTGAAATCTCATTGGACCCTTGTCGGTGAGTATTTTCAGTCTGGCCGGATAATCTAAGAACTTTTGCTCCTTCTGCTGCAATAATTGAACAACTGCCAGAACTTGTATTCTTCTTGCTAGTAATTAAGGTGTGAAGTCCTGATCGAAAAATAACCTGACATCTCTAAAGTGCACTGTTTTTTTTGGACCATGCGAGTGATAGTATCTCTTCCTTTGTCCTGTAGTCTAGAAATGCTAGGACCACTGGACGTGGTTTTGCCTTGGGATCTCTTGGTCTGGGAATTAAAGATCTGTATGCACGTATTTTGCTGAAATTCTTCTCAGGTGGAATATCTAAGATTTCATGCAAAGACTAATCTATAAAAGACACCATGTTGCCTGACTCAGTGCCCTCCGGTATACCGTGTGTTCTCAAATTGTTTTTTCGATTGCAATTTTCCAATTCTTCTAATCGCTGTTCCTGTATGGTGATGTAGATCCAGCAGGGCTTTACTGTGAATGTCCAGTGTGGCAGTATAATCTGTTACTACCATTTCCAAGTCGCTTGTTCTTTGGGTGAGGGTCCTGATATCCCAGTTTTGCACCATCACTTTTGTTTCTAATCTCTGCAATGTCTCACTAATCTGTTGTAGTGTCTAACAAAGCTCTTTGGAGGTAATAGTGCACTCCATTTCCTCTGATTCTCCCTGGACCTCTGCATACCCTTGGTTGGCACTAGAGGCAGGAGGCAGTACCAGCAGGGAGGCCACGGCCAGGCAGCTCGAACTGAAACCAATTTTCTGTTGTTTTGCAGCCAAGGGTGGTGAAATCTTCTTCCATTTCTGGTTTGGAGGCATTAGGTAGTCTGTAATGTGTCATTTTGATGACAGGATGGTAGGTTTTCACTCTGATGTCCGCAGATTCAGTGTTCAGCCGGGTTGGACTTCAGCGGTTAACCAGCCATGTATCTGGTGTTTCAGCCGGAAGTCAGTGCCCCATTTATGAAGGGCAGTGAGGTTACTGTGCAGCTGTGAACCTCATCTCAGTGCTTGAAATATGTTGGAGTCAATCATAAATGATGTGGTGGTTAAGTACACTGAAGAGAATTGAGTGGTTCTCTTGCACACAACATGATTATGCAAAAGGCAGATCCTGCCACGCTAACCTGATTGCTTTGTTTAAGGAAGCAGCTAGGGAGGTAGGCGGGGTCAGGCAGTGGATTAGTCTGTCCAGATTTTAGCAAGACCTTTGACACCAGCTGAGGGGGAAGTATAGTTAGCCACCACAGAGGAGGAGAAGGATCTTGGGGTGATAATAACAGGACAAATGAACCACTCAGCACAGTGCAGAGAAGCAGCAGCTAAAGCCAATAAGATGCTGGGGTGTATTGCTAGAGGAATCACCTGCAGGAGAGGTGAGGTAATCCTGCCACTATACAGGTGGTTGGTGAGGCCCCACCTGGAGTGCTGCATGCAGTGCTGCCACCCGTACTTAGGGAAAGATGTTAAATTGCTGGAGGGGGTCAAGTGCAGAGCTACCAGGATGATCCTGGGAATGGAAGATAAACCCTACGAGGAGAGGCTGAGGGAGCTTAACATGTATTCCCTGGAGGAGAGGAAGGATAGAGGAGATATGACAGAAACCTTTTACTATATGAACGGCATATGCGGGGCACCCCCTCTCCCCTATTGCCCATTGCCCCCTCCCTTGCAGCACTTGCCGCACCCCCATCTTTCTTGCCTCGCTCTCTGGGGCACACAACTATAGGGCCACTCTCAGTCTGCAGGCCTAGCCAGGCCTGTCGTGGTGGTCCCCATGTCCCTTCCTACCCCTCACTGCACCCTCTAGCTCCATGCTGGCCTACTTCCCTGCCTTCTCTCCCATCGCTACTTACCTGTTCCTTTCCTGGACGGTCCCTGCCAACCCTCCCTTGGCCTCCTGTTTAGTTCCCTTCCTCCTCACCTTAGGACTATCACTTCTCAGGTGTACTGACTAGTTGCATTTGATGCAACACTCTCTCTACATTCTCAATCTCTTGCTGTGGTGGTTTACGTGTTTGCTTTCTTGACTGTACTGTCAGGCTCTTTCCCAGGTAATGGGTCTGCAAGCCTCCTGACTATGTTCCTAGCTCTCTGTTTTGATATTTCTCCAGCCCACCTGTACTATGGGCGGTTTGTAACCTTGACTATGTACCATGTTCTCTGCATTGTGCTTGTATGCTACCGTGACTCTGTACCATGTTTTTTCTGTTTTGTAACCTTCCGGGTCGCACCTGAAAATAGGCATTTGTTGTCTAGTGTGCCTACCTGGTTAACAAAAACAAATAAATAAATAAATAAATAGGACTGGTACAGAGGTAATTTTTAAGTTAAAGGGAGAGAGGGACACTAGGGGCATGGTCTGAGATTAGAGGGTGGAAGATTCAGGAGAGAAATGAGAAGGCACTATTTCACAGAAAGAGTGGTGACAAAGTGGAATGGACTACTCAAAGAGGTGGTATCCTGTAAGCCGGAGGCAGTTTTAAGAGGAGATGGGACAAAGTGAAGGGGATGGTAACCGTTATGCAGGTAGGGGAGGGAGGGGCAGCTGCAGTGCAATGGACTGCTAGCTGCACATTCAAGCAGACTTGATAGACTGTATGGCCTGTATCTGCTGGCAGTTTTGTATGTTCGTATGACACTGTATCACACTGAAAACACATGAAGAAAATAGTACAATATGGAGTCCACAAAGTGTACAGGAAGTGAAGAGCAAACTGACTGACAGATAGACAGCAAAAAGGTGATTCTGGATGGTCGCCATTCAGATTAAAAGGATGTTCTGAAAAGAGAACCCCAGGGGTTGGTGCTGGGTCTGTTGGTCTGTGACAACTGTATTAATGACCTGAAGCCGGGGGTCAGCAGCAGGCTGCTTACGTTTGCTGTTAACACTAAATTGGCAAGAAAAGTGGCTACTGTGTGTGTGTGTGTGTGTGTGTGTGTGTGTGAGTGATTGGGTGGCACGGTGAGCATCAGGAAGACCTCCACACGTCATAGTTGTGGACCAAACAATGGGGGCTTAAATTTAAGGTAGGGAAATACAAGGTGTTGCACCTAAAAGGTGAGACACCTGGGTCTCACTAGCCCATACAGTGCAACAGTAGACAACAAAACCAAGTGAAAGGATCTAGGAATAATTGTGACAAGTAAGCTGAAGTCATGAAGCCAATGTGCTGCCAGTCAAGAGAGCAGATGCAATGATGGGATGCATTAGGAGGGGTAAAGAGTGGGTCAAGGCCTTGACTGGAGTACTGTGATCAGTTCTGGTCAACACAATACAGGAAAGACATTGAATAAATCAAGACAGTCCAGCAAAAGGTCTCCAGTCTGATTAGTGACTTAGAGGGCAACAGCTGAGGAGAGATTAGTCGTTCTCAAGTTAATTGGTCAGAGATGGCTGAGCAGGAACATGATCGGGTGCTTTGAATACTAAATGAAATATACAGGGTAGCATATACACAGATGTTTGCACTGGTGAGTGCAAGCACTGGAAAATTTATATCAAAGACAAGGAGAGCAGGATACGGGAAAACAGAAAGCATCAATTCACAGAGATGGGGCATAACGTGAAATAGTCTAATAAGTGACAGTGAGGTAGCTGGCACTGTTCAGGCTTTGAAATTAGAACTAGATGGATTCCTGAGGGAGAATGGAATTGAGGGTTCCACAGCGTGAGTAGGGAAAGCATTCCAGCTGTTTCGCTTGGATGTATGTTCAGACTCAGACTGAGTATAGTCACTGTCATGCTTGAGAAGAGATGGACAGGAAGTACCTTTTATCGTCATAATATACAACTTGTTCAAGGTTCTTTATTTAAGAGTAACATAAAATCATACATATATTGCACTCACATAAGATACAACATTGAAAAACAGACTAGCATAAAATGCTGACGTACAACTGTACATACGATAATACACATGTTAATTACATTACTTTGTTACTATGTTAGCTAGAATGAGATTGTCAAAGGCCCTTGAGCCTGACACCATCCTGTAGTTTTTTTTAAAGGATAGAGTAAAATGAATCAAAGGGTGGTTTCTTTTTTGCTTTGCTCCTCTAGTGCTATACGATTGTTTTAGAATTAAAAGTTCTTGTGTTCTTATTTTTCCCCACAGAGAACCCCTCATACTCCATTCTTCAGGGGTTGGTTAGGAATGTCAGCTCTCCTCATTTCTCTCCATCTCGGGGTCTGTGGTTTGTCCCCCCAAGTGGGATGCCACTTCTGTCATAATTGCGAAATCTACTGCCTGACCTGGAATAAGGGAAAGACAGTAATAGGCCACAGTGTTTTTCTCCCTTTACAGGCCCCACCCTGTCCAGAAGTGATTGCACCTCACCCCTAACCACATTCATGCAATGCCATGCTACTCAGAAGCCACTAGATGTCCCAACCCCTTCCCTACTTCAGGAGGACCACATGGTTGATAGTTTTAAGTGGGGGCTAAAACACTAACTTTTCTTTAAGTGATTTTTGGAGCTTGAGAGGTAACATACATTGAATCATAGCTGATGCCGCCAATAGACCCTTTCTGTAAACCTTGAAATTTATTGTTCAGCTGTTATTTAACTGGAAAGGATCGTAGTTTGGCCTGACAAGGTGGCCAGCTGATACTTTTCACTTCCCTGTTGATTTCCATACCCTTGCTGTCAGGCACGTTATGATGTGCAGCAAGGAAGAGCATGGAGGCATGCCCCATTGAAATGAATGGTAATTATTTATTGCTATTCTTTACGTTACAATGTAAAGTTGGAGATTAATGATGGCCACCGCTCAACTAACAAAGCCCTTGTTAGAGTGATCGCCTTCATTGATCTCCAAATTGCCATCATAATGTATAAAACAGTAATAAAAAATACTTCCATTCATTTCAATGGGGTGCACCCCTGTGATCCACATTTCTGTGCATCACAACGTGCCTAAGCAGGGGGACGTGTAAATCAGTAGGGAAGTGGAAGGGATCAGTTGGCCACCTTGTCATGGACAAGTTATGATCCCTTCCTTCCAGTTAAATAATGGCTGCACACAGATTTTCAGGGTTTACAGAAATGGACTATTGCCAGCGTCAGCTACGATTTGATATAAGCAATGCATTTAATTTTGAAAGGTACAAAGTCACCTCTAAAGCTTTTCCAACTGATACCTGATTAATATACCTGTGGTATAATTGTATTGAAAATTAATTTATTGCACTGCTGTATTTGTATTTGGATATGTTTTGTAAGGTGCCCAGAGCCTACAGGATTAGATCCCTAAGAAATGAATACTACTACTACTACTACTGATGGGTTGCCCTCTATGTTTGCTCCCCTTACCCACCTTGAGTCATCTTCAAATCAATCCGAGCACAACCATCCATCCCAGAGGAGAACACACACACACTGAGATACTTCTCCAACCTCCTTCTGACCTAATGCAGCAGCACATAGCTTGGGACATGAATGCAGATATCCAGGCCAGGCAAGTACTCAGTTTAATTCTGACCTGGAGGGTCTGCAGTTGGAAACTCGCCTCCATATTACCCCACCCCATACAGAAACAACTGCTTTGATTCACTCCCTCAAACAAATGACACAACAACTTCCATTTTGAACCTCACTTCCAAATGAAGAATAAGGGAAGAATTCTTTACCTGCATTTGCTGATAAATCCAGTCCACGAATGACGTCATTCTCCCATACACACCGGGTCTGTTACGTTTAGCACAGCCATCACCCCAGCTGGTGTCACCTACCAGCCACCACACAGAGTTTTTCTGGGTCACCAGAGGCCCACCACTGTCTCCCTGTACAAAACAGAAAGTTGGAGCCTTAACATTAATGAACTACTAATGCACCAAAAGTTAGTTTCATCTGCCATTATTTTAGGTTTTACTGAGTAGCTACTGTTCAAAAGAGAAAGGAGTGTTTGGGCACCATACTAGAGAATTTGAGAATCTGCTGCACAATATAATAAAAAAAAAATTACAATTTCCAATAAAATGTAATACAGATTAGAACATACTGTACTTTAGAACAAATGCAATTAATGCAAGGATACTGTGGTATACAGATAGATACGTAGATAGATAGATAGAGAGATAGAAAGAAAGAAAATAATAGACAAGAAAATAATTCCATTGAAAGGGAATAATGAGCTAGTAAGCCATTAGCCTAAAAGAGCCATTGGTTTAATAGCGCATTAGACCGCCAATATCAACTTATTAGATTGTAAAAATGACAAGAATGAAAAAATGGCAAGAATGAATCTAGAAACTTCATTGGTTAACACACATCACCTGACTATGGTTTAACCTGTGATGCATGCACAGTAGCCACAATCAAAACCTGACTGCCAACCATCTGTGTCACAGAGTACTTAAGAAAGGATTTTTGGTGCACCCAACCATGTACAGGTCCATTAGTTTGTTGGATAATGTGGCAAAGACCTTTCCCCAAATAATTACAAACAAATGAACATGCCAGCAAAGAAAGACCTTACGGTCTGTCTAGCCTGCTTGACTGTGCAGCTACCCATGTGTTTTCAAAGGGAACTGACCCTCAACCCCACTTCCCTTTTGACTTCTCTCTACTTCTCCTCCTCTCCCTGCTCACTCCCCTTTTACCTACATTTCTTCCCCTCACCCTGTCCCAGCACCTCTTGAAATTGTTCACCATTTTTAGGGATACCCCCCTTCTCTGGCAGCTCATTTCACTTGGCCACCATCCTCTCAGTGAAAAAGTGCCTCCTCGTCTCTCTCTCATGACTTTTGCTCACACCAGCTTTAGGCTGTGCTCCCTAGTGGCCTTGTTGCCACTAAGGCTGAAGAGGCTGTCAGTGCTTACTCTGTTACTACCCTTAAGATACTGAAGGTCTCGGTCATGTCTCCCCTCTCACTTCTTTCCGCGAGAGAGTACATGTTGAGCTTCCTGAGTCTGTCATCATAACTGCTGGCCTGCTGGCCCTGTATCTTCTTGGCAGCCCTTCTGAGGACTGTCTCCAGCAAGTTGACATCCTTCTTAAGATATGGGCACCAAAACTGCACATTGTACTCTAGGTATGGTCTTACCAGTGACCTGTACAGCAGTAGATATGGCAATTTGTTCAGCCACCAGATGATTTAGCACAAGGATAAGGACAAGGTGTTCAAGAGAATACAGTACAGACAGGGAAACTTGGCATTAGAGTGGGTAGACATCATTGGGATGGCAAATAAGAGGGAGGTTCTGCTAGCTGGTGACTTCAAGCTGCCCGATGTGGATTGCCGCCTTCTAGCTACAGCTTTGGTAAGGAGTAGGGCCATCCTTGATTCCCTCTGTGGGGCTTTTCTTAGGCAGCTAGTCAACAAACCCACTAGAGATAAGGCAATGCTGGACTTGGTACTTACAAACAGGGACAGCATTGTAGACATCACAGTGGCAGTCCTCCAGGTACCACTGATCACTGTTCAGTGTGGTTTAACATAAGGACGAGAGTAGAGGCAAACCACATGAGGATAAGGATGCTGGACTTTAGGAGGTTAGATTTTAAAGAAATGAGAGAATGCCTCAGAAACAGTGTAGTGAGTGGGGTGGATTTCCAGGGAGGGGTAGAGAAACAGTAGGGAAAGATAAGGGAGGGTATAATTAAGACAACCAACCTCTGTGTGAAGGAAGTGAGTAAAGCCAAAAGGAAAAGAGATCTTTATGGTACTCTAGGGAAGTCGCCATAGTGGCGAAGAAAAAAAAGATGGCATTCAGAAGGTATGAGGAAACTCAGAGGGAGGAAGTCATAGAGGTGTACCAGGTAAAACAGAGGGAAGCAGGTAAGGTGGGGGAGGGGGCAAGGTACAGATAGAGGAAAAGATAGCCAAAGGGCAGAAAATGAGGGTAACACATTCTTCAGGTACATAAGTGAGAAGAGGAAAGCAAGGGTAAGGATACTGAGGATAAGCAGATTGTGCAGAAGGGGCCAAGAAAAAGCAGACATCCTGAACAGGTATTTCTGTTTAGTCCTCACAGTGGGGGCGGGTGAACAGACCATCAAGGATCAGCAGAAACAAAAGGAGGGGAGAGGTGGACACAGGTCCATTTTCAGAAAACAAAGAGTCCTGAAGGAGCTTGCATCTCTGAAAGTGGACAAGTCTATGGGACTGGGCAGGATACACCCAAGGGTACTGAAAGAACTTAGGGAGGTACTGGCTACACCACAGATGGCCTTATTCAACAGCTCAGTGGAACTGGGCATGGTTCCACAGAACAATCTCCTGAATGCCACCTTTTTTCCTTCACCACCATGGCCACTTCCCTAGAGTACCATAATGATCTCTTTTCCGTTTGGCTTTACTTACTTCCTTCACATAGAGGTTGGTTGTCTTAATTATACCCTCCATTGTCCCATGGTCCCACAGAACTGGAAGAGAGCAGCCATGGTACTCTAGGGAATTGGCCATGGTGTTGAAGAAAAAAAAAGTGGCATTCAGGAGGTATGAGGAAACACAGAGGGAGGAAGTCAGGGAGGCGTACCACATAAAACAGAGGAAAGCAGGTAAGGTGGGGAGGTAAGGTACAGACAGAGGGAAAGATAGCCAAAGAGGCAGCAAATGAGGATAACACGATCTTCAGGTACATAAGTGAGAAGAGGAAAGCAAGGGGGGGGATACTGAGGATAAGCAGATTGTGCAGAAGGGGACCAAGAAACAGCAGACTTACTGAGCAGATATTTCTGTTTAGTCCTCACAGTTGGGGGGTAAACAGACCATCAAGGATCAGCACAAACAAAAGGAGGGGAGAGGTGGACAAAGGTCCATTTTCAGAAAAAAAAAAAGAGTCCTGAAGGGGCTTGCATCTCTGAAAGTGGACAAGTCTATTTGACTGGGCAGGATATACTCAAGGATACTGAAAGAACTTAGGGAGGTACTGGCTACACCACTGATAGCCTTATTCAACAGATCACAGGAATTGGGTATGGTTCCACAGAACTGGAAGAGAGCAGCCATGATTCTCGCTACATAAACGCTGTATCAGGGAAGAGGCTAGCAACTATAGGCTGGTTACCCTCACCTCAGTGGTGGGGAAATTTATGGAAACACTGCTAAAGGAAAGGCTGGTATAGTATCTTTAATCCAGTGAGCTGCAAGACCAAAGGCAGCATGGATTTGGGGGCATGCCAGACAACCCAATTGGTTTCTTTGACTGGGTGACTAGTGAAATAGATTGGGGACAGTGGACATTGCCTAGCTGGGCCTCAGCAAGACTTTTGACACCGTGCTGTGCTGGAAACTAATTAAGAAATTGAGCAACCTAGAGGTGGGATTCAAAGTGGTGAACTGGGTGAGAAACTGTTTAATGGATAGGTGACAGAAGGTGGTTGTTAATGGCACTCAGCCTAATGATGGAATACTGATCAGCAGGGTGCCACGGGGCTCAGTATCAAAAATGGTCATTTTCAACATCTTCATAAGTGACACTACAGATGAACTGGAGGGGAAGGTATACTTTGTTGCAGATAATACTAGCATCTGTAATGGGCTGGACAATCAGGAGGGACTGGAAAAATGTGTAGGGATCTTGGGAAACTTGTGGAGTGGTCAAGAACATGGCAGTTGGGATTCAATGTCAAAAAGTGCAAAAATAATGCATCTAGGGCATAGGAACCCAGGAACTGAATATAGAATGGGGGAAGTATGGCACTCACTAAGCAGGAAAGGGACCTTGGCATTATCATTTCTGATCACCTCAAAGTGGCACGGCAATGTGACAAAGCAGTGGGTAGAACCTTTAAATACCTCACAGGGGTAAATAAAGTACGGGGAGGAAAGTACTTTTCAGAAGAATAGGTACTCAAGAAAAAAGGGACATGCTATGAAGCTGGAGAGTGGTAGATTCAGGGCAGATGTGTACTTTTTCACAGAAAGAGTTGTTGATTCTTGGAACAGCCTTCCAGAGGATGTAGTAGGGGTGAAAACAGTGGGTGGGATTCAAGCATGCATAGGATTAGCACAAGGGAGTCAGTGGAAAGTAAAGGGGGAGAAAGAGCTGTAGATTGGGAATGGTCTTCGGTAACAGTGTAGGTAGGGAGAATTGGGCAGATCCAGTAGGCCAAGTGGTCCTTATCTGCTGTCAGATTCTGTTTCTAGTGCAATGCTTGGATGCTTTGGGAGAGATATATCTAGTAGGAGGAGGAGGTGGTAAGGTTACCACTGTATCACACACAGGTGAGACCCCTCCTGGGGTATTGTGTCCAGTTCTGGAGGCTGCACCTCAGAAAGGACATAGACAAGGTGGATGCAGTCCAGAAAAGGACTACTAAAATGGTGCAGGGGTTGCATTAAAAGCCTTATGAGGAGAGACTAAGTGATCTCAACATGTCTACCTGGAGGAAAGGAGAGCGAGAAGGAATATAATAAAGGCCTACAAGTACCTCACGGGGTGAACAGGGTGCAGGAGAGGGAATGTCTTTTGTATGAGAAAGAGCACAGGGTTAGAGGGCATGCAGTGAATCTAGAGAGAGGGGAAGTTTAAGAGGTATGTGAGGAAGTACTACTTCACTGAATGAGTGGTAGACACATGGAACAGACTGTGAGCAGATGTGGTGGAGGTGAAAACAATAGGGGGCTTCAAGCATGCTTGGGATAGACATATGGGATATAAGTAAATAGGGAGGAGGGAGGGAGGGTTTTCAGAGAGCAATTAGGGTCTGCAGAGACAGACTAGTTAGGGATCATCTGGGCAGACTAGGTGGGCCAAGTGGTCCTTTTCTGCCAACAAATTTTGTATTTCTATGGTATGGAATCTCTAGAAATTGGTACATATTCACAAAGGATATTTGCTTCATCTTGGATTATGAAGGTGGGGGTGGGGGGCAGTCTTGATGGACCTAGAGTCCCTTTCAACCTTAAATTACTATTTTACTATGAAAGGATACAATACTGTATGAACAAAGGTGAAAAAAATCAAGGTCAAATAGTCATTGAGAGACTCACTTGTGTGGCAAATATTGCTATTAAATGGCCCTCACTTTCGCTTGATGCATTTAATATGAATAGGCTGTCAGAAAAACAATTTTTTTTTATGAAATAGATCCAGTGCATTATAGTTCTGCGGTCTTTTAGCTTGAAAAAGGTAATGCGTGAAAAAATGACTGCAGTGGTGAGGAAGAAGGAATTTTAAAGGAACACTGTCAACCCCTTAGTCCTCAAAGTATCCTTAGTTTAAAAACATGTCATGATTGTTCACATTCTGTAGATACTGTTGATGTAGCTGGTAGTTCGATTCTGATTCTTTTTTCTTTAAAACAGTAACAAACTGACATCCCACCATTCTGGTGTTACCACACAAAAACATGTTTGTTTACATGTTTTACATCTTTCCTGGACTTAGAAACATGCCAACACAGACTTGCCACTCATTATGCAGTGGGGGTAGAGGAGACTATTGTATCATGAGGGGCTGCACTGTTTGTGGGTGTTTCTAATGTTAAGGAAGTATGGAGTACGAGTAACTCAAAGCAAGACTGTATAGAGCTATATATTAGCATACATTTCAGTTCTGCTAAGCAAGTAGTCTGACAAAACAACTAGCAACGTCAATGAATTTTAGAGAAGGTAACTAGAGAATAATGCATATACAGGTGTGTGATAAGCAGTTTTTTACACACCCAAGGTGTGTGATAATATATAACCCTCGAGAGCGAAGCTTGAGAGATTTATATATTGTCACACACCGAAAGTGAGTGAAAAAACTGCAGATCACACACCTTCATATGTGTTATTTTTTAGAATACCTGGTGCTATGTAAACAAAGCTCCGAGTCTTTCGTGGGCAAGCGTGGTACACACAACCCGGCATGAGACAGTAAAAGCCTATCAACTTGCGGGTTGATACAACTTTTTACAGGTCTCAAAAATGGGTTGATATTGGGGGGGCACCAGTTATTATACAATCATAAAATATGACAGGAAAAACAAACGTACCGTGTGCTCTGGAGATTCGGTGGTGCTCTAGCAGAGTTTACCAGCTCAAAACATTAGAAGAAAAAGCAGGCACTCGAAGTACTGAAAATTCCTGGTGAAATAATTTTATTGTTCTGCCAACTCAAAATTAGTTCACCAGGAATTTTCAGTACTTAGAGTGCCTGCTTTTTCTTCTAAAATCATAAAATATGGCCTTTTACCTAGAAATAATATGATGCAAAAAAGGTTGACCATGTCCCTTTAACACCAGTCCCAAGCACCGTTTGAGTATAGAGCAAGGAAGCTGAGAGAGCAGATGGTTTTCAAAACATAGAGACAAAGTAAGAGAATTCTATTTCTTGAAAGTCATTCCGTGCTGAAAAATAACTTGTATCTCTGTTCAGTTTGGCTGCAAGCCAGGTTGAGTTTTTGACTACAGAGAAGATTATCTGTAAGCGCACGGGCCCAAAATGTGAACACCAGCACAGTTCACCAATATGGCTACAATTAGAATTTGCCCCACAGCTGTAGGATTTACAGACCTCACAGGTAAAAATGGTGAACAAAGTGGGTGATTTGCTACTTTTTATTGGACAAAGTTACAAAACACAAGCTTTTGGGGTACACTGAGCCCTTCATCAGGCAATGGCAGAATCTAAAAAACAAACAAAAAAAAAAAAACAAGCATTTGTCAATGACGAATGTTTGCTTGCTGGTATTGGCAATGGTAGTGCAGGAGGTAGAGAGATGCATAATAGGAGTGGCAGTGAAGTACTGAAGTAACGCCAACCCCCATCCTGCAGAGACTGACAGGCATTGGGGGGGGTGCTTTTAAGTCATCGGCCATAACACTCATGCCATTCCACTCACCCCATCCTACAGACACTGACAGGTGTCACAGTGTGCCTTGAGGTCTTCGGCCCTTATGCTCACTCCATTCCATAAGGAAATAAGCTGAGATGGGTGCAGTATAGGAGAATGGGGTGAACATTAGGGCCGAAGACCCCAAGGCACACCTTGATGCCTGTTAGTGGCTGCAGGGTGGGGGTGGAATGGCATGAGCATTATGGCCAATGACCCCAAGTCACACCCCCGGATGGTTGGAAACCCTAATGCCCCGGGCGTCTCGTAGGTTCATAGGATATTACGAGTTAAGGGGACCAATGGTCCATAAGAAACTTGCCACCTATACAGGTGGAACACTTAACTTATAAAAGATGTATTTTGTTGACCCATATAATAGTCAAGATTATTTTTAAACACCACCATGCTATTACTATGGACAGCATTGGAAGGCAATGTGTTCCAAACAGGGATCATTCTCTGACTGAACCAGTTATTATGCTTATTAGTTTTATTAGTATTCCCTTTTAATTTTAAATTATGAGATCTTTTATTGAAAGTGCCAGTATATCTAACCAGTCCAAGTGTTTCCAGGAGATATTCATCTTTAATAGTTTTATAAGTAAAGCTTACATCTCTCCTTATTTGTCTGTATTGTAAAGAATACAATCTCAAATGTTCAAGTCTTTGGTCATAACCCAGATTTTACAGTATTAATGTGTTTAGTAATTCTTTGTACGCCCTCAACTCATTTTTTACCTCTGACTGTTGTTGGTGCAAATAATGGAGTACATTATTCGAGATAGGGACGTACTAAAGTTGAATAAAGTGGTATTATGACCTTGGGATCTCTACTCTTAATATTTAAGATGCAGTTGATAATTCTATGACATTTTTTAACAGCTGTTCTATTATGTAGCGAAGAAGTTAGTTTATTGTTAATTATTACTCCAAGGTCGTTTTCAAAATCAGTTTCTTGTAAATGCATATTATTTATCCTGTAAATATTGTTAATATTATTATGCCCTAGGTGCATTACTTTAAATTTTTTAATGTTAAAACTCATTTTATTATTATGTGCCCAAAGTACTAACTGATTTAGGTTATTTTGCAGATCAACTGCAGACAATGAATTATTTACTATGCATCCTAATTTGCAACCATCTGTATCCTTGACTGCCCAGGTCTCACCAGTAGTTTTCATGGATGAAATAAAAGGTTTAAATAATGTGGGCCCCAGTACCGAGCCCTGAGGCACACCACTTGTAACTGGTCCCCAATTAGAAAGGTATCCTCTTATGGCTACTCATTGCTTCCTATTGGTGAGCCAGGAGGCAATCCAATTTGTTATATTATTCTGCAGTTTAATACTAAGAAGTTGTTCGATCAAAATCTTGTGTGATACAGTGTCAAATGCCTTGGAGTAATCAAGGTATATGATGTCAACTGGTAAACCTTCATCAAGAGCTGCACTCACTAGTTCAAATAAATGAATCAGATTAGTTAAACAGGATCTACCAGGTTGAAAACCATGCTGATTAACATCTGTTACATTATTTTGAAGAATATGTATATCTACCCGCTTTGGAATTAGTCTGTCTAACATTTTACAAATGAACGATGTCAGGCTAATGGGCCTGTAGTTGTTAACATCTTTTTTATTCCCAGCCTTAAAAATAGGGGTTACTATGGCTTCGTTCCAGATTGGGATAGTCCTTCCTTCTTTCAAGGCGGTATTAAATAGTAATGTAAGGGGACCTTTTAATTCTAGACTCAGCTCTTTAATTAATTTAGTATGTATCTCGTCTGGACCAGGTGAGCCACTACATTTTAAATGATTGAAAGCTTCCATCATCTCATTTTCAGTGAAGGGAATCCATTCTAGACTTTTTCAATCTGGGAGAATAGGTATTGAGTCTTTGGAATTAAATATACTTAGAAATAGTTTATTGAATTGAGTTGACATTTCAGTTTCTTCACTAATAATTTCATCATCACTAACAATTGGGCCAATATTGGGTTTATTGCCATGTAAGGACCCTATGTAGTTGAAGAAACTTGTTTTATTATCTTTGGTGTTTGTGGCCAGATTTAATTCTAAGTTTTTTTTTATTTTTTTTTATTTTCATCTTTATCCCTCCTTACTGCCTCCGGTGCCCCCTCCTTCCGTCCGCTCATGTCCCCCCGGTACCTACCTTCAGGGATCTGCCCCTAGAGTGCCCAACCTCCTCTCCTTGCACATTGGGGTCTGTACTATCGGTGGTCAGGCGGACTTAGGCCCGGACTTCATCAGGAGCTGCGGAGGCGGCTCAGTTTCTCCCTGGCGTCCCGCTCCCCAGGGCGTGCGCTAGGACCTCGTCCCGAGTGTAGCATGCTTCGCACGCAGACCCTCATGCGCCGAGATATCCCTTCTCCCCGCTCCGACAGGCGGAGCCGCCTCCACCTTCCTCTGCCGGTGCTTCCCGGCTATGGAAGGAGTGCAGAGCGATGCGCTCTTGGTAGCCACCCCTGAGGAAGTATCCATTGGGGACTGCCGATCCTCCCTCCCCTGCCGACCCGGCCACCGAGTCTGTTCCCGAACCCGGGTCGCCGGCGCAGCGCGAGGTGTGGTGTCTAGCGCCTCAACCCTCAGCGCCACGGGGCCGGCCTTAATTCTAAGTTTAATTTAGATTTTCTTATAATATTTTTAACGTTAATTGCGCTCTTTTTGTAACGTTTCCAATTTATATCAGTTGGTTATATTTTTTATCTCCTATACAGTTTCTTCTTTTTATTAATGGCTCTTTTAACATTCCTATTCCACCGACACAGGTGCAAAAACACATTTTGGGCAGGATGTGAAAAATGACAGCTGTATTGTTCGTCAGGAGGTGTGAAGAACTGGCAATGTAAAAAATCTGGAGTGAAAATATGAAAATGTGGTGAAGTTACAGTGTGCATGGAAACTGTGCAATGCATACTCGTAAATGTATACCCTTAAGGAAAGGGGGGGGGGGACATGATAGAAACTTTCAAGTACCTCAAGGGAATTAACAAAGTCCAAGAGGGTAGCATCTTTCAGAAAAAGAGATGCGCAAGAACAAGGGGGCACAATTTGAAGATAATGCGGGGATGGCTCAGAGGTAATGTTGGAAAGTATTTTTTCATGGAGAGGGTTGTGGATGCATGGAACAGCCTTCCTGGGGATGTTGTGGAGTCCATAACAGTGAGAGAATTTAATAATGCATGGGACACACATAAAGCAATTCTAGTGGGGGGTAGGAGGAAGTAAGCTGTTGGTTAACTAGAATCTGCAGCTTATCCATCAGGTAGGGAAATGGGCAGACTAGGTGGGCCAAGTGGTCCTTATCTGCCATCAGATTCTGTGTTTCTATGTTAATGTTTCTACGCAACGCAGTCATTTTTATGTTTGCTTGCACGCATGTGCAAGAAACATAGTGCCATCAGCCGAGTTTTTGGAGGTGTGGCACCCTCTTCCAATTCAGTCAGTGTGTTTGCAGGCGCGCCGCAGTTCTCCAGTGCCTGCTGGAGCTGTCTATGACAACGGTCCAAAATGCCGTGGTGTACAGTTGAAGGGAGCTAGCCAGTGAGCAGCGATAAGATATTGCCTGCTCATGCGCTCCCACACACAACACACACACACGCATACTGCATGTTGCCCCCACACTGTATAGCCGATGGGGTGCCTAATCCCATTGGCTGTGCTGTGCCCCCAAAACAGAGTTCTGCATGCCACACTGGGTGCCACCCCAGGTGGCTACACATGTATAGCCGGCGGGGGTGGCCAATCCCCGTTGGCTCCCTCCCAGAAAGTACAGGGTGCCACTCTGGGCCCACCAGACGGCAACAGATGCTGTGCCGGCGGGGTGTCGCAATCCCCATTGGCTCCATGCCCCCAAACAGTTGCTCCTGTGCCACGCTGGGAGCCCACCCCAGCATGGCAAATGTCCCGCATCATCCCTCCTTTGTTTAAAAAAAACACTCTGAAACAGAAAAACAGTCCCTCGCTGTCTC
The DNA here is from genome assembly GCA_016271365.2 of Neoceratodus forsteri. Classification (NCBI taxonomy): domain Eukaryota; kingdom Metazoa; phylum Chordata; order Ceratodontiformes; family Ceratodontidae; genus Neoceratodus; species Neoceratodus forsteri. The sequence goes on along the minus strand of CM057458.1, from coordinate 1,397,051,515 downwards.
TGCCCCACCGCTCCCACCCTGCGCACCCTGCCTCCCCACCCCTCACCCCATACTGACCTCCGGACTCCGGCACAATGATCTTCTGTGGACCAGGAACACGCCTGCACTCTTCAAAGCCGAGCGAACTGAGGAAATGCTGGTAAGCTGTATAATGGGATAGATTGGGTTTTTACAATTTTGCTGCATATCTCAGGCATTTTTTGGAATTTTTGTACCAAATTTTCAACATGGGGTTTTTGGGACCCCTTCTCATGAATGCTCTCACTGTCATGGCGTTAATCGGGCCCGAAGGGTAATTTTGCAGTCACTGCGCGAAATCACCTTTCGGGACCAAGTAATGAAACGACACGTTCATAAGGTGGGCTCTCAAAAAGCACATGTTGAAAATTTGTTGGCAAAATTCAAACATGACTGTTTTCTTGAAAGCGTTAGGTAGCAGTTCTATGCACGCCTGTAGTTCGTCGAATTTTCAATATTTTCACTCCAGAGTTTCAGCATTGCCATTTTACCACACCTCCTTATGAGCAGTATAGCTGTCATTTTTCACACCTTGCCTAAAACGTGTTTCTGCCCATGTAGCGCACAATAGCGCAGTCAGTGTGTGAAATCAATGTATGGGACATATTAAGAAAATCACAATGATGCTGTTAATGAGCAGAGGTCTTAAAATGGCTATGTTGAAAATTTGGTGAAAAAATTCCTATAAATTACTGTTTTACGAGCGTGTGTTGCGCAGTTCCTATGCATGCCCATAAGTTTGCGAATTTTCAATCCAGATTTTCAACATTGCCATTTTATTACACTTCCTTATGAGCAGTACAGCTGTCATTTTTCGCATCTTGCCCAAAACGTGCTTCCGCCCATGTAGCGCACAATGGCGCCGGTGATTGTCTTGAAATCAATGTATGGGACACATTAAGAAAATCACAGTTACACTGTTCATGAGCAGAGGTCTTGAAATGGCTATGTTGAAAATTTGGTGGAGAAATTCCTAAAAATGACTTTTACGTGCGTGTGTTGCGCAGTTCCTACGCATGCTCGTAGGTTTGTGAATTTTCAATATTTTCACTCCAGATTTTCAACATTGCCATTTTATTACACTTCCTTATGGACAGTACAGCTGCCATTTTTCACGTCACCCAAAATGTGTTTCCGCACATGTAGCTCACAGTGGTGCAGTCGGTGTGCGAAAGCAATGTTTGGGACAGATTAAGTAAATCACAGTTACACTGTTCATGAGCAGAGGTCTAAAAATGGCTATGTTGAAAATTTGGTGACAAAAGTCCATAAAATGACTGTGTTACGAGTGAGCATTGCGCAGTTCCCACGCACCCTCATAAGTTCATGACTTTGTAATATTTTCAGTCCAGATTTTCACCAGTGGCATTTTCCACACTTCTTATGAACAGTACAGCTGTCATTTTTCACAACATGGCTGAAATGTGTTTTCACACTTTCAGCGCAGAGATGCGTGGTCGCTGTGGGAAATCATTGTTCGGGACAGATAAAGAAAATCACAGTGACACTGTTCATGATCGGAGGTCCCAAAATGCCTGTGTTGACAATCTGCTGTAAAAAGATCCCCAAACTAATTACATTACGGGTATGCGTTGCCCTGTTTCTATACACGCGCTGCGTGACTTCACCAGTTTTTAATATTTTTACTGCAGATTTGCAACATTGCTATTTTTACACTCCCCATGAACAGTACAGCTGTCATTTTCACATCCTGTTCGAATGTGTTTTGCACCTGTGGTGCTAAATGCCGTAGTCGCCAGTCATAAGCAGCTTTCAGCTAACAAACTGATATTGCCACTGTTCATGAGGTGGGGTCACAAAAAAACATGTTGAAAATTTGGAGTGAAAATACCCATGAATGCCTGAGGTGTTAGGGGTTTCCAACATAACACCCTCACCCTGTAGAGAACTAACAGGCATCAGGGCGTGACTTGGGATTCTTTCCTGTAATGCTCATACCATTCCACACCCTGCAGCCAGTGAGAGGCATCAAGGTATGCCTTGGACTCTTCAGCCCCAAAGTTCACCCCATTCTCCTATACCGCACCCATCTCACCGTATTTCCTGATGGAATGGGGTGCGCATAAGGGCCAAAGACCCCAAAGCACACCATGACACTTGTCAGTGTCTGCAGGGTAGGGTGTGGTGAAATGGCATGGCCGTTATGCCTGACGACCCAAAGGCACACCCCAATGCCTGTCACTCTCTGCAGGGTGGTGTTGGGGTTGGCTTCAGTTCAATACTTCACTGCCATTCCTATTATGCAGCTCTGTAACTTCTACACTACCAGTGCCAATGCCAGCAAGCAAACATTCGGCATTGACAAATGCTTGTTTTGAATGCTTTCACCAAATTTTCAACATGGCCTTTTTGGGACCTCCCCTCATGAACAGTGGCACTGTGATTTCTTTAATCTGTCCCTTAAGTTGATTTCGCACAGTGACCACACCATTCTGCTCCACAGATGCGAAAACACATTTTGGGAAGGATACAAATAATGACAGCTATACTGTTCATAAGAGGGTGTGAAAAAATGGCAATGTTGGAAATTTGGAGTGAAAATATTAAAAATTGATGACGTTATGAGCATGCGTAGAAACTGTGCAATGGATGCTTGTTACTCTGTCATTTGTTGGAGTTTCTTCACCAAATTTGCAACAAGTACTTTTTGGGACCCCACCTCATAAACAGTGGCACTGCCATTTTGTTGGTGGTCCCAAAGGTGGTTCTTATGTAGCGACCATAAGAATCACCTTTCAGGACCAGAAAGCGAAATGACAATGTCAGCAGTGTTGGGTGGGATACTTTTTCTATTACTTTTGGAAACTTGTTCCAGAAAGCTCTGTACAGTCACTAGCAAGGATGGAGAAATACTGAAAAAAGTAATACACCTTACGGTTACAATTACTTATATGTCTTTTTATACAAAAGAAATATGTAACTGTAACTGATTACATTTATTAGAAAGTAACTAGTAACTAACCTATTACATTCAAAAAATGCAATCTGTTATAGTTATTTATTATTTTTGTATTGTTTTTGTATAAAAAGAAATAAGTAACTATAATTGTAAGCTGTATTACTTTTTCTAGTACTTCTCCATCCTTGCTAGTGACCGCACAGAGCTTCCTGGAACAAGTTTCTAAATGTAATAGAAAGTAATAGAAAAAGTAACTTACCCAACACTGAGTGTCAGTGTTCACAAGGTGGGGTCTCATGAACCCCATGCAGAAAATTTGGGACCAAAACTACAAACATTTGCTGAGATATCAACCTAAGTTGAAACCCCACCCATTGACTGCCATTATAGGGCTTATAGTCATTTCTTCAGTTCCTGGTTGGTCTTTGAAGGGTGCAGACGTGTTCCCGGTCCGAAGAAGATCAGGTTTAAAAATGAAACATGTTGTGAGACTGTTTTCTTTTTTACAGGTGAAATATTAACAAAATGGATTTTGGCACACTGGGGTGGGCAGTCAGTGTGCTGGAGTACTGGAAGGGGGGGGGATCAATGCTGATCTGGGGATTGGGCACCCTGAGGTCGGCTGAGAACATAGGGCATGGCATATCCAACACTGGGAGTGGGCATCCTGGTGTTGGGAACATCAAATAAATATTTTTTGGAACATTGGGGTGGGCTGCCAGGGTGCCACATTAATGGGGCGAGTGGGATACATGTTGACACAGGGATTGAGCACCCCAATATTGGCAGGGGATGGAAACCAGAGGGTATGAGTGGGCAGCAGCAGTTGTTGTCCTGCTGTGTGTCTAGTTGGGAGGGAAGGGGGACTGCCACTGCAATGATGAAACTGACCCTGACAGCAGTAGCAGATTTCTTTCAAGTACAGCACTTGCTCTGAAACTGCCGTCATTGGCAGCTTAAGCATTACTTGCTGGCTGAGGGACATGCCCATTACAGCATCTGCTGCATTGGCCACAACACTGCCACACCCCTGCAATGCTCTACTACTCTACTTCAGTACGTTTCTTGTGCACTGCGTGCACAAGCAAACATAACTACAACAAATACAATGTTGCATAGAACTGATAAATAGACTTTTACACATTGGTGTGGCAGTTCTGTTGATAAGGAAGTAAATAACTGGATATGAGCAGAGACAAAAAGTCCCCCAACAAACAGAAAAAAAAAAGTCTTTGAAATCCTAGGTGGTTATAAATCAGATCAGAAAAGTAGGCTTCCCTCCATGGACAGAATGTGACAGCAGCAGGCCTGTAAATGGTTACGTGCTTATGTTCTAAGAGCCTCCCTAAAGGCAGAATGGCGTAGGTGTGTGTGTGTGTGTGTGTGCATGCACGCGCGCACGTGCGTGTGTGACACACTGACCACTGCACTCTCTAAAGGATTTTCATTCTGCCCAACAAAGAACCTTGACGACATACAGTTACTTGGTATTACTTGGTAGTTTGTAGACAAAAGAAGGCCATAGCCCAATTTTGTTTGTCTCCCACTCCTAGTGGGCATATATTTTCCTAGTGTTGGCTCAATTCAGGTGTTTGTCCAATCCTGTTTTAATGCTTAATAAGGATTTGGAATTAACTATATAACGTCGTAGTTTGTTCTATGCTGATGCTGCCCTTACAGTAAAGAAACTGTTCCTTTTGTTAGAATTTGCCCTTGAAATTAATAGCTGCTTATTATTTGCCCTGAGAGACTGAGTTCCGGTGCTATATTGTAATCCACACATGGATGTTAATTCCGGGTCCTGGAGGATTTTGAATAACTGTAATAAATTCCCTCTAGCCCTTCTATCCTCTAATTTGACTAAACTGGTTGCATTAAGTCTATCAGTATATGATAGTCTTTTAAGGAGTGGAATTATTTTTGTGGTTCTTGGCTGAACTCTCTCTGCAATGTTAATATCTCTTTTGAGATATGAGTTCCAGAATGGAGATGCATAATCTAAATGACGACGAATATAAGACATGTGGGCATAACAGATTGTTCACTGCGGGGGACAAAAGCTCTCTGGATATCCTTCAGAATTCTTCTTGCTGTTTGGGTTATTCTGTAGCAAAGGTCCTGTGAAGACAGTCTATTATTAATTATGATACTCACATCACTTTCTTTCTCCACTGCCTGGAGGTGTTTATCATTTAGTATATACGGGTACTGTGGATTTTTTCGTCCAAAATGTAAGACTATACATTCCTCCTAGTTAAGGATCATCGTATTCCTTTTGGCCCACATGCCTATCTTTTTTAAATCTTCCACTATAAATTGGTACTTTTTTTTTTTTTTTTTTTGCGTCATCTTTTTATTAAGGTTTTATCACAGAGATACAAGAAACACAAATCACATACATTCTACATACAACGAATTCATCGAACTATATACATAAGGGTCCATTCCATTATTTATAAAAATTTGAAAAAGAAATCAGATGTATCTTCTCTTCAGTATTATTCCATCTATGTGTTAGATTGGCACAAAGTCCCATGGTACTGTCTGGCTCCAAGTGTACCTGGAGGTGTTATATTTCCTTAATGTCATCTTATTCATTTCCCATTCAAGTCTCTCAAAGTGTCTCAATGGGGTACTCAGTTTACTCATTACTCTTTTTTTCATCAGGAGAGACACACTAAGCTGAAAGCTTGTTTACAGGTGTGACCTGGGAGCACAAGGAAGTTAAGTGACTTGCTCAGGGTCACACGGTATGCAAGTGGGGGCTGTAGGATTCAAACCCAGGTCTCCAGGTTTGCAGCTCAGAGCCTTAAACCACTGCACTATACTGCCTCCTGAATACTTTATTTCCCCCCACCTCCCTCAAGACCACCTTTCACATAAAATCTGTGTTTCTCCAATTAATAAGGAGGAAAGATAGGGCTGCCAGGTGGCATAGAACCCCTCACCCCTCCCTTTCAGGACATGGGACAATCTTTCCATTGCCAAAGCCTATAAAGCTAGAGTCTTCCACTGTTGCATGAGAGGGTCCACCCCAGAGACCCATGTGTTCAGTATACAGTGTCTGGCTAATATAAGCAATACCCATGCCTATTGTAGCAGGGTGCACCATCCTTCATCCCCTAGGTCTTCTATCCCAAACAGGAGAAGCAACAGAGAAATATGTAGTACTCTACCCATCAGCTTCCCCATTTCTCCTGCTACTCCTTTCCAGAAGGTTCGTAGGACCAGACAAGACCAGAAGTAATGATAGTAGGATCCCAGTTCACTACTACACCATGTACACATTGGTGAGACAGCTGGATTAAATTTATGCACAATTAGCGGTGGGGCAGTACAACTGGTGTATGAATTTATAAACTGACTCTTTATTACATATTAGGATCCCCATATGGAGCTTTAATATCAGCTTCCAATTCTCCTCTGAGATCTCTATCCCCATATCTCTTCCCATAAGGCTCTTGTCTTTCCAGTGGTGTTCAAAAGGTATTGTTTCCCCTCCCAGGGCTGCTCTTTGAATAATGCCCTTGGGATTCCTTCAAGATGCGAATACCAACTGTTCCACTTGCCCCAGTGGGGAGTCCGCCAACTGGTCTCTCCCCAGCCCTCTACAATATACTCTGGCCTGTGGGTATCTGAAGAAATGTGATTGGCCCAGACCTGTCCTTTCCTGCAGTTCCGCAAAAGAGCATAAGCCTTCCCTGGTATATAGGTCCCCCAAGCAGTGCACTCCTCTCTCCTCCCATTCCTTAAAGCCATAGACTGGTACTTTGATGGTGTGTTTACCTCCCCAGCTTAGTGTCGTCAGCAAACTTAGATATGTGGTTTACAATACCCTTGTCCATGTCATTAATAAAGATGCCAAACAGGACGGGGTCCGAAACAGGCCTCTGAGGAACCCCGCTACTAAAATTACATTCTTTAGAAAGATGTCCATTGAGACTCACTTGTACTCTGTCACTAAGCAAATTTTGTATCCATTTTACGAGATTATAGTCAATCCCCATACTGAGAAGTTGTACTAGAAGTTCATGATGCAGCACTGTGTTGAAAGCTTTCCCGAAGTCTAATAATATGACATCAATTGGTATATTCTGGTCCAGACTTAAACTGGTATTATTATAAAAACTTATTAAGTTTGTTGTACAGGATCTGCTGCTTTTAAACCCATGCTGGTAAATGTTCCCAAGTCCTCTAGTTTGTAGTTGTAATTCCAGTTTTTGTTTAATTATTCTCTCAAGGAACTTGCTATAGGTGGAAGTAAGGCTTATAGCCCCATAATTGGAGACTTGACCCTTATTTCCCTTTTCACGTTTGATGTGCCTGCACACCAAATGTTTTGTGAGAAGTGAAAAAGGATTTTGGGGGTGTGTCACCACCAAACCTATTGCAGTTGAAACTGCAAGGGGCTGGGCAGTCTAGACCAGTGACCACACAGTGTGGTCATGACACCACTTGCTGCTTGGTGGGCAGAAACTTTGTGTACTTCAAAGGACTGAGCCACTCCAATCAGAGAGGTCTTCGGTCTTTTGATTTGCTTGAAGCTGGTCAGCAAGCAGCTGATCAGCTTTCAACGTCAGGAGCCTTTCTGACGCTCCCTACTCTTTCTCTCCATACCCTCCACACCATATATGTGCATTAGTTTCTTGTTTCAGCACGCAGATGAGAGATCAGACTGTAGTGGGAAGAAACCCCCATTCTAAGGCAGGCATCATTAGGTACTGTCTGAAACCCAAGCAAAACTGCAGCACCTGATTTGCCTCTCCTGTTTCTCTCTTCCTCCGATCTCTTTGTTATCATACCAGGAATATGGGGGTGGGAGGCGCAGTGAAACGGCAATTTGCTTTAGTCTCTTAATCCGTGACTCAGGGGGGCTAGTTTGATATAATTTAGGACAAATTAATCTGACTACCCCTTACACTGTGATAAGGCAAAGTTACAATACTTTGGCAAATACGAGCTTTGTTGAATACTGGGTTTTGGAAATGTAAGATTAGCCATTGCATACATGTCATGTTTGCACTATGGGGTAGTTTGTAAACTTAAAAATGAAGATGTGCTGTTATATTTTAAAGTGAACCTAAGTGCTCATATCCTACCATCCCTGTAAAGGCACAGTAGATAGAATATTTTGCTTTTAAATTATTGATCTGTATTGTCCACAGTAACGTTTGCTTAGCTGGTGGCCGTGCATGCACAGTGCATGAGTTGCCATGATTATTTACATTATTTATTATTTTCTGGTACCTGAACCAGCCCTTCCTCTCAACCCCCCCCCCCCGGAAGAATGTGTCAGGCAGCGCGGATACATCCCAATGCTCGATCTGCTTGCTAAACACCAAGGCACCAGGATCATGCATCCAGAGCCACAAAACAGCACTGCAAGGTGCGATTCCCACCATAGCCACTGCAGCAGGATGCACTGCAGGTAGCGGAAGGTGCAGCTCCATTAGGTAAGCTTGATTTGAGGGGGGTTACACTGCCACATTGTTTCTGTTATCAAGTGCACTGCATGGCAGACCACCAGTGTCATTTAAATACCTGCTATGCCTCCTGTGTTCAGTAGCATTGTATTCCAAAACAGCTGGAGCTCTCAAGACGTTTTGCCAACCCATAATGTCTGTCACTTGAATTATTAAATATTATTTCTGTGTAGTCTAAGTGCTCTTTTGTGCTCTCTGTTAGTACTTCCTAGCTCCCTAAAATGTCCCTGCACTACCCATACCCTCTGCTTTTTCAGGTCGTTTGAACCAAGATGGACAATGCCATCTAATTGTCTTCCATCTCCTACCACCCTAGCAGTCCTGTGGCTCAGCTCTCCATCCCTCCAAGCTGAAGCACCAGGGACGCACTCCCCCCCCCTTCCTTCCCTACAGCTCCCCTCCTTCCTTTTCAGCTTGGGGTCTGTTTCTTTCTCCTTGGGCCCTCTTCTTCTAAGGACCCCCACTTTCTCCCTTACCTAGATAATGATAATTTTTCCTAGAGCAAGGGGTGGAGGGGAGCTCAGGTATTAGTTACTCAGGTTTAAAATAAGTTATAAAATGCACCACAGAGCATCTTAAACCACAAGACTTCTGGGGGCCTAGTGGCCCCCAGACCCCCGGACTAGAAATGAGCAGATGCAGCAGCAAGGAACAGGTGTCTTTGGCTGGATATTGTACCACCTAAGGTGGTACAATACCCAGCCAACCACAGATGTAGATTCTGTGTCTCAGATACAGTACATTATCAGCATCTTGCTAGCGTCGGGCACTGATTCACTGATTAAATAAATATATATAGTCACCCTGTAGACAGCTAAATAATGATAATTTTTCCTTAGAGTAAGAGTTGGAGGGAAGCTTAGATATGAGTTATTTAGCTTCAAAATAAGTGACAAAATGCACCTCAGAGCATCTAGTACCGCAGGGCTTCTGGGTGCCTGGCAGCCACCAGACCCCCGGCCATTATGCAAAAGTCACAAACTGTGAAAAAAAAGATCCCCCCTTGGCAAAATCCTGGCAACGGCCCGGGGGTCTCTTGATTTGATAAATTTCATTCCAGTTGGATGTGAAGATTCTGAGATAAGGACAGTGCAAAAAAGGAAACGTTGTGTTTTTTCTGTTACCTCCAGCCCAGACGGTTAGGGAATTGTGTTCTGAAATTTTGTGGTTACAAAGGGTTTCATCTAGAATGGTGTGTTTCATTGGTTTGGTGAAAGAATATTAATTTGCTCCCAAGTGATAAAGATTTGAAATGTTGGTTCTGAGTATGTTCAGTACAGTCTTTCCGATAGATGTTTGGTATGAAAGAAACATTTCTGCTCATGAAAGAAGAGCCTTTGTTTAATGAGCTGAAATTCTTTTTTTCATGAGAAAATATTACACTATTTCAGCGTTCACTCATAACTTTGCTAATTTTCAATATCTTGACTCCAAACTTTCAACATAGCCATTTTTCTACACCACCTCATAAACATGGTGTGTAATTTTTTAAATCCTGGATGAGATGTGTTTTCGCATCTCTGGTGTGAAATGGCATTTTGACCAATATACTGTAAATGGTACATGTCATGTCTATAATGTGAATCCTAAAACAAGTATCTTCAAAAGTTGGGGTCAAAATTAAATATAAAAATTGTTTAGCAAGCATCAAACGTTCTGCATTGACAAATGCTTGTTATATATAGGGATGACTATAGCCAATTTATGGAAACACGATCCATTTCCATGGTTTTATTGTACAAAATGGACAGGGGAATGGAAACAATAGATGCCACCTCCTTTAAGAATTTTTTTAACTTTTTATTTATAAAATGTTATGATCTTACAGTAGATACTGTAATACACAAAATAATTGTGTCCCTGGTTATACCTTTATGTTCCCTGTGACTATTACCCCAAGGTCCCTTTCCTCCTCTGAAGCTGTTACCTGCACTCCCCCCAGCCAGTAGCTGGTCCTGGGATTTCTTGTTCCGAGGTGCATGACCCTGCACTTCTTAGCATTAAACCCCAATTGCTGCTCCCTAGACCAGTGTCACACACTGTCCACAGTGTCAGTGGCTCAGCAGGTAGCACACTCACCTCTGAGGCTGGGAGATCAGAAGGCTGTGGGTTCTATCCCCACACCAGGCACTTGGGTTAATATCCCAATACTGACACTGCAGTGCAGCATGTGGGGGATGCTGCACTCCCGAGGTGCCGTCTTTCAGATGAGACATTAAACCGCGGTCCCATCTGCCTGTTCTGGTGGTAGTTTAGGTGGATGTTAAAGATCCCATGACACTTCTCGAAATGAACAGGGGGGTTTTGTTTTATTGAAAGAATAAGTAAATTACAACCATCATACCATATAAACACCAAAGTTAGCTTTTTTCCACAAGAAATTCTACTTATGTACATATATACAATATTTCAAGTAACTGGTACATCTGAATTGGTTACCCACAAAAGGTTCCTCCACATTCTCTGAACATCTATTTCATTTTGCCAACTTTTTTCTGAAAAATAAATATTATTTATCTCCTTAGTAATATTATTTAATAACTCAATATGGGAGACCTGTTTGTGTTGTAATGTATATAAACATCTCGCATTCCATATGTACCACTTAATTACAGCAAAAATAACATTGAGTACTGCAGTCCCATTTCCCCAACTTTCTACCATATACCCCATAAATTACATTTTCATATGAGATACCTTTCAAAACCTCTATTCCCCATTGTATTGTCACAAACTCCCAAAACCCTTTATATATGAACAAGTAAAAAATAAGTGCTGCATTGTCTCTTCTTGTGAGATACAATGAGGTCTTGCCCAAATTCTTTCTGCCACTGCCTTATGTTTTTGATTTGCTTTAATGTTTAGTCTCTCGTGGCAACTTAACCACAAAGCATCTCTAAATTTCCCAGGAATTCTCATATTTGCATTTACTTTTAGTATGGATGCCACATAAGGTATTGGACATTTAGAACATGTAACAAACTCAATAAAATGAGATTCAATAACCCTTGAATACATTTGTTTCTTGTTTTTTTCTAATATCTCTCTATATGTGATTTTCCATTGACTCACAAAAGTCTCCCTATAATATTGCGGAGCATGTGAAACAGTTTTAAAACATTTCTGTACCACTGCTTCCCAACCCGAATACCATGTTCTTACTTTTTCCCCCAGAACAAACCCTTTTAACTGTTTTAAGACATACAGGTCGAAGGTTCATATAAACAAATCGAATAAACAAAAACAAAAAGGGATTAATCATGTTTGTAACATGGCATTATTGAGAGCCGTGTCAGGGCGCCACGCGATAGGCGCGACGGCATCACGTGGTGCAGGAGCAACACGGCATTATGAGACGATAATGCCGTGTTGCTGTTGTGGGAAGCGCGTTCATGAGCCCAACACGGCATTATCGTCTCATAATGCCGTGTTGCTCTTCTACCAGCTGACTGCCTTCCACTAGGGACCTAGCATGACGGCAGGACTCACGCAGAAAGGAGACACAGGAGTAGAAGAGGCCATCGGAGAGCTAAGTTTTCAAGTGTGATGGTTACTTCGTCGCGCAACCAAATGTTACAAAGCGCATTAATCCCCACCGAAGGTGGCATCTAATGGGGAGTTAATGCATGGTTGGTCCATTGCACCCCTCGGCCTCTGGCCTCGTGCCACAACGGTCCCAACCATGCATTAACTCCCCATTAGATGCCACCTTCAGCGGGGATTAATGCTTACTCAGTCCCCCCTTTTCTACTTTTAAATATAAAATATTCATTTTTATGGGGTTCAACTGGCTTCCCCAGATAGCTTGAAAGAATACATTCATAATACTTGCCTCCCTGTCTTTTGGCCGGGGAAAGACTGTTGATATATATAAAAATATGGGAAGTAAATAGGTTTTAATCAGTTATACCCTTTTAAGTTTGCACATTGTGGTTCTATTCCATGCTCTACCATTCTTTTCCCCTGCTGAATCTTATCATCCCAATTTGTCAAGTCCTGTCTCTTGTCCCCATATTTTATCCCTAATATTTCTATAGGGTCCTCAAAGTAATTCCTGCTATACTATCCATATTTACTGGTGCATTTCCTAACTTCTTACCCTTGCTTTTTGCTGTGTTAAGCCTTACCCCCGATGCCTCCCCATAAATTTTACAGAATTCTATAGCCCTTTCTATTGGAGCACTATTTTTCATAATAAGATACAAATCGTCCGCATATGCTAATGCAGTGGGCAGCCTCTGATCTACACCTAAAATAGGAGTAAAGTATCTTATATCATTAAGTAATCGTAATAGAGGGTCTATACTAAAGACATACAGTGAGGGACTTAGGGGGCACCCCTGCCTCACCCCCCTCCTTACCGGTATCATTGGTCCCAAATGTCCATTCACTAATGGTCTAACTACCATTGTTTTACAAGTAATTTTCAACCATCCAATAAATGTCTCCGGGATCCCATACCTTCCTAAAATATGCCACAGAAATTTGTGTTGGACCGAGTTGAATGCTTTCTTCTGGTCCAACATAAAGATAAAGCCTGTTAACTCAGAATAAGTTATTGTCTCCATTACCTCCCTAATGGGTATCAACTGGTCCATTATTGTTTTCCCAGGAACAGAACTGTACCTCTGAAATAACATATTTAGCGATTTCCACTAATCGGTTATTTTAAATTTTCATTAAAATTTTAAATTCCACATTTGATAAACAGATCGGTCTCCAGTTATCTAAACATCTCTTATCCCCCTTTTTTATGTAACAAAATTATTACACCAGTAGACATATCCAGTGATTGATGTTCACCATTGAGCATATAGTTAAAAACCACTGCCATTTCCACAGAAATAGCTGGGATTATAAGATGGTAGATTTCCACTGGAATCCCAGCTTTACCAGGTACTTGCCCCTTGTGCATTCCCTTTGCTATATTTAAAACTTCTTGTGGAGAAATGTTCTTTAAGTCTTTTAAAAACTCATCTGGACACGTTGGAATATTAAGTAGTTGAAATAATGGAGCAGATTCCTCCATAGATCACTTGTAGGCCTGATACTGTGTAGTCATGTACTCTGCTACAGTGTCTAAGATTTTTTTTTGTGTTGTTTGAACCGTGTTATTTTTATCAAAGATTCTTGTAATTTGTTTATTTTTAATTCTCTCCTGACAACTTAAGTAGGGGCAAATGATTTCAGATGCTCCTTGAGTACCATATTTCTGCTGTAGTTCCAAGGAATTCTTCTCTTCTTCTATGACAGTGGCACCCTGATCAGTCCAATAACGTCCCAGAACGGAGCCGGTGATCATCTCAGCCTCCCTCTCACCACCATGGCCAGCCACCGACTGAGGTAGGAAGGAGGCGGTACCACTCCTTCCCTACCTCAGTTGGCGGTCGTGCGTGGTGGTGAGAGAGAAACTGAGATAGCACTGCCCCATTCTGGGAACATTATATGGCCTGAGTGGAGTGTCAACTGGTGGGTGGAGGGACCACTAGACTACCAGGAAACGGAGTAATATTTATTCGAAATGGGGTCAGGATATGTGCTGGGGATGGGGCGTACCACTAGATTACCAGGAAATGGAGTAATATTTATTAGAAATGGGGTCGTGATATGTGCTGGGGGGACCACTAGACTACCAGGAAATGGAGTAATATTTATTCGAAATGGGGGTCAGGATATGCATGGGGGTGGGGACCACTAGACTACCAGGGAAACAGAGTTATATTTATTCAAAATGGGGTCGGATATGTGCTGGGGGGACCACTAGACTACCAGGGAAATGGAGTTATATTTATTAGAAACGAGGGTCAGGATACATGCTGGGGTGGGGGACCACTAAACTACCAGGAAATGGAGTTATATTTATTGAAGCAGGGGTTGGGATCGTGCTGGGGGGTGGGGACCACTAGACTACCAGGGAAACAGAGTTATATTTATTCAAAATGGGGTCGGGATATGTGCTGGGGGGACCGCTAGACTACCAGGGAAGTGGAGTTATATTTATTAGAAACGAGGGTCAGGATACATGCTGGGGTGGGGGACCACTAAACTACCAGGGAAATGGAGTTATATTTATTCAAAGCGGGGGTTGGGATATGTGCTGGGGGGTGGGGGGACCACTAGACTACCAGGGAAATGGAGTTATATTTATTTGAAATGGGGGTCAGGATACATGCTGGGTGGGGGGATCATTAGACTACCACGGAAATGACTTCATAGGGCGGATACTGGGGATCAGGGATAGTGCTTGGGGGAGGCGCACCACCGTTGCATTACCGCCAGCCTTTTCTCAGCGGTATTCAGTGTCGCACTACAAGTCGCACTAATGCCTGTAGCACGGCACTATACTTTCCAATATGCCAGTGCGCCGGCATTCAGGGCCCCTTCCCTCAGTCCCTCCCCTGCATACATTATACTTTAGTGTCGGTGCTAACATCTAGCGCTGGCACTAAATGTTCTTTTGAATATTGCAGTCGGGTGCAAATTCGGCACTAGTCCAGTGCAATGGATTTGCGCCCGGCGCTAATCTTTGACTATCTGGCCCAGTGTCTTTTTCCCCTTAATTAAATATAGGATTTGAGTCCTAATATGATCAGTTTGTAGTAAGGACGTATTAAACTTCCATAACCCCGGGCCCTGATTTTCTTCTGGTAGATCTATTGAAATATATAATTCCTTGTGGTCTGTATATTCAGCCCTTTCCACCTTAGACGCTTGTATGGGTATATTTTTATTCAAAAAAAATAAAATTGATCCTTGTTGCCAAAATACCCTTCTGAAAGGTTGGATCCATTCTTAAAGTGTTTTCTTTAAAAGCATCTACCAAATTATCTAATTTAATCAAATTATTCAAAAATGCCATATCGCTAAAGATTTTGGTGGCAGACGCCCCCCTCCCTCTATCCTGTTTTATGAGACCACAATTAAATATATTTGGGATGTAAATAAATATGGACGAAATTGCGTGGAGACCTCTCTCTACCCTTTCAGCTTGAGACTGGGGAGCGTATGTATTAATGATTCTAAAATATTGGTCCTGTATTTTTAAATCTAAAATTAACACTCTCCCTGGTATTAGGTCAGTGATTTTTATTACTTGAAAAGGAAGCAAAAAGAAAATTCCTACCCCAGTACAGGGCCCTAGACCCAGAGACCAATATGAGACCACCTTGTACCATTCTCTACTTGCATTAGCCACTTCTTGGTTTGTATGAAGTCCCATATCCTGAATAAGTATTATATCTACATTATTAGAAAATAAATGTGAAAAAACGCCCCTCTTTTTATTTTATTCTTTATACTATTCACATTTACTGTTAAGATTCTAAGCTGTTGCGGCATCATGAAGCATGTGCTCAGGGAGGTTTATTCTTTTTGCTTTTACTCAACTTTGCTTTTTTCTTACTCCCTTGTGACCCCTTCACTTTCTCTTCTCCCACCTCACTTCTATCCGAATCTGATAGCCCCTCTGCATGACTTAGCTCCCCCTGAGGAAAGTTCAGACTCATTCCCCGACGGGTCCCCACTTGTGAATAAAAGCTGAAATCTGTTAGATGTTTTTGTTTCTGAGATTTTATGAACCTTGGAGGCCGGTTGCCTCCAACTTCTTCTCCTTGTCACCCTTTTTCTAATTCAACCTCAGACACAGGAGGGGGAGGGGGCATAGCTGCTTTCTCTGTGACCTCCTTATCTTCTGTGCTACACTCCACCTGACCAGCCTGAACCTGCTGCTCTACAACTTCAGTGGGAGCATTTGGTACATTTTCCTCCAAACTTATATCTGAGAGGGCCGTCACTGAAGGTGTAGCCTCTTCATTTTCCTGGGTCGCTTGTCCACTTGCCCTTACTGGAAACCTCCTAGTTGTTTCGCTTTGTGCAATAGCAACTAATAACCATTGTTTCTTGCTATCTCCAGTACCTGATTTTGTATGTGCAGCTCGTGTACACAGTCTCCATATAAATGCTCCTTTTCACCACATAGATTGCAAGTGGCTTCATTTGTGCATTGTGAAAAAGTGTGCCCCATTAACCCACATAAAGAGCATTTTATTTTGTCACATGCACTGCTAATATGTCCTGGAGCTCCACATCTGCAGCAGGTTTTTGGTTGCCCCGGGTAAAATAGCACTCCCCTGTCACCCCCGCGGGTAAAAGGAGTTTGGCAAATATTGTAACTCACCATCATTAAGCATTTTAAAGATTATCTGCACCCTCCAACCCCCTGTCCAGATGTTTTCGCTGTCAAAAATTGCCTCAGGGTGTCCTAAAACTGTGCTTCTCCGTCTAAGCCAAAATACCAGGTCAGTAACACTAATCCCTTCGTTTCGAAATAAGACTGTTATGTTTTTTAGGGCAGGTTTTATCAGGGGGATAACCTCAAAGGGGGACCATTTAGGCATGTTCTTTACCTTGTTGTATCTCACCCATAATTGTTCCAAACCACTTTGTGCTTTAAAACTAATTTCGAAAGAATTTTCTCCCGATAAGTGAATTAGAGAGTATAATTCAGCAGCACTGAAATTCAAACTATTTTAAGCAGATCCCTACCTACATACACTCTATCAGGGAATATTTTTAAGCTCCCTTTGTATAATAGTCCTACAGCATTACGCCATTTAGCAGGGAAAACTTTCTTTTGAAAAAATGAGGCGTATGTCCTGGATGACTGCTCTCCTTCATTCCTTCCAGACCTACCCCCCCCCCCCCAAGTCCTCCTCCTCCTCCGGCTGGCGTTCTAGACTCTCTTCAGGCCCAACAGGTTCCTCATTAGTCTTAGAGGCATGCACTTCATTCAAAAGAAGAATCAGGTTTTGTGTTAATTCAAGTTCTTTCGAAAGCTCTAAACTTCGCTCCTCTGTTGATTTTCCTTTAGCTAATTGTTCTCTCATTTAACACCCGATATGGAAGTAGGTGAAAAACCTGAAGTCCAGTTCTGTATTTTGGGTGACTGCACCCAACCTGCAGCTGCTAGAGATTTGTCCACCGACCAGGGTTCTCCTGGATCCATTTCAGAGTCTCCCCAGGATTTTGAAGAGGGGACTGCCTTTTTTAATGTAACCCCCCTGCAAATGGGGGTTCCCAAAAGACTTCCAGGAGCTTGCTTGAATGCTCCAAGCCTGAATGGTGTTTGGCGTTTAAGCCATTTATCAGTGAGTGTTTTTAGAGCCTCTGGTACTGTCTCTTTAAGAGCTGTCTGCTTGCAGACATAATTAGTTTATATGGGGGGACTGTGTGTTTCTCTGCTCGAGTACCACTCGAACTGCTGCAATTCACTCCATTTTTGCAGTCACTAGAGTGCAAAGGAACCTATCTGAAAGATGTAACTGTTTGCCAGAAATCATTTAGAGTAATAATGAAAATACAGTTTGTCTAACCTGCTTTCTTTGCAGTCAGAACTGTGTCTGCCTAGTTCCCCATTCTAGTTTTGAACTGCTGAACTGGACCAATCAGTGTGGGATAAGTTAGCTCTAAAATGGTGCCTTGGACGAATCAGAACTTGGACTCATAATCTGAGCCAGCCACAAGAGGATTGTAAGGGCAATGACTCTGGGAGATGTAGTTTGGACTTCGGCGCCTTTTTGGACCAGTAGGGGCAGTCTATTGTGAGTGACAGCCAATCCAGCCAAGAACTGGGAGGAACTCAAAGGAAGTGCCCGGTTTTGTCTGCTGGAGTTTCAATTGAGCTCTGGCAGTGAAGAGGAAGGAGCCCTGTGCTTTTTGGTGTGCAGTTTTAGTCTGGAAGCGTGTGTAGGCCCAGAGTTCCGGTCTGCAGCTTGTGTATAACTGCTTGTTAGGACTGAATCCGTCCTGTGAAGAGAATCAAAGGATCTCTGAAGTAGAAACCAGGCTCACCCTGTAGAAGACTGAGAAATTGCTGAATTGCACTCGGTCTGTCAGGAACTGAATCTGCTGTGTGTTCTCCCGGGTATTGTGCAGTAATTGCGATCGGGATAGAGAAGCAGCCTGCCTGGTATAGTACTTTCTTTTTACCATATAAATGTGTGAGAGGTTTGTGCAGCTCATGAATCCTGCTGCCATTAAAGGACTTTTGCCTGTGACTGTTTACCATATAAATGTGTGAGGAGTCTCGTGGAGCTCAAGTAGCCCTGCTGGCGTTGAAGGACCCTGTCTTGTTTGGAGGTCGTGAGTACTAATCCAGAGTCGCTCCCTGTTGAATTGCCACATTAAATCCAAATGGAATCACTGTACTGCTGACTGTTTAAACTAATTTTTCTTTTCTCTGTGTGAAAGGGCCCTACCAGCTGCCACGGTTTGGACTAGCCACTAGGGCTTGGGTACCCAGGGACAGTAACTGGTAGGGATAGGCCTATGCACAGAGCCATAGGTAGATAGTAAAGTGATAAGCTAATTAACCTGATTTTCCCCTGTCCTTGTTATATTCCCCCTAAATAAATCAGAGCTGCTTGTTTCAGCAAAGTTATACTGCCTGAGGTATTTGTCTATGTTAAGTATTGTACTGTGATTGTTGCACTGTATCTTATTTTACAGGGAATTCCAGTGCCTGAACCAGCCCTGAGAGTGCGTGTATACTGTGAAGGTAATTCTGATATATTGTGTGGGCCACTCGTGGGAAGAAAGGGGTTGCAGTGTCCCAGAGGGCTGTGACCAAGTTAGTTTAACTATTGCAAACCCTGACCTCTGGGTGGAGGCACCCGCCATCGGATCCAGGCCCCTCAACCTGTTAGTGGCAAATCAGGCAGGGGTAGTAGCCCCTGGGATAGCGCCATCTAGGGGTTACATTAACATGTTCTGCTGTTGATTTAGCAGTAAAAGAAAACACAGTTGCTATGTCTTGATTACCAAAGTCTGTTTGAAACACAGTCTTCTCGGTAGAACATACCGGCTTAGAAATTCCATTAAGTACTTTCTCTATTAGCATATCTCCCTGGCAGCTCCCACCTGCTGTCGTTCCACTATCAGGGAACCTTTCATTCTGAATTGAATCTAGAACATTAGTCTCAGAATTTGTTGACTGACCAGTGTGTCCAGGAATTACTCTTTGCTGCACAGCAATCTCACCAGATAGCCTGCGATTTTTCCCTCCTTCCTTCCCCTCGGACTGAACCTTTTCTGATTCTGAAACTGGGGTTTTCTCCATTTCTGATTGTGATGCATCTCGTGCTAGTAAACCTTCAGCATTCTGAAAATTCAGTTCCAGTCCTATCGCTGCATCGCAAAAGGTTTCAGATTCAACATACTCCATTTGTGGAAGAGAAACATTCTCTCCAAGCACATTGTCAGCCATCTTGGTCCACACCACTGCCACATCAGCACTTCTTCCTCTTCTGCTGTCCAGCTCCAAACTGAGCTCCTCCACCCTGCAGGAAGTCAAGCCCCCTGCTAGCAGAGCAGGGGAATTTCCCCTGTGTCCTGGCCAAATTCTCCATTCATTAAAAATACCACCAACAGCTTAATCTGGTTCAGTTTTAGTTGGTTACCATCTGTATCCCCCCTTCCCCCCGGTCGCCCCTGAAAAAGGGACTTCTAGTCTCAGTGGGCCGACCGGGTCAACAAAATTCAGTCAGTCAATCAATCAGTGTTCGAGTTTAACTAGATCCTCCCTGAGTGCCTGCCTCCCTTCCTCATTGTCCACTTTTGCACAAATCTTAGTGTCATCTGTGAACAGGTTGATCTTACTCTAGACCCCCCCCCCGCAATGTCTCCAATGAAGACATTGAACAAAATAAGGCCCACACTGAACTCTCGGCACCACACTTGTTACTGGCTGCTTGATGCACCCCCCTTACAACTACTCTCTATTGTCTGCCCTGCAACCAGCTCTCAACCCACCCACCAGTTTCTCCCCACCCCATGTCCTCGGCTTGTTCACTGACCTCCTGTGGCACTGAGTCAAAGCCTTGCTGAAGTCCAGGTACAGGACATCCGCAGGTGGTCTTCGTCAACCGCCCTAGTGACCCAGTCGAAGAAGTCGTTCAGGCTAGTTTGGCACGATTTTCCAGAGACAAACCCATGCTGTCTGTCATCCTGTAGACCATTACTATTGAGAAAGGTTATCAACCTCTCTCTTAGAATAGTCTCCATCAACTTCCCCACTATGGAAGTCAAGCTTACTTGTCTTTAGTTGCCCAGTTGGTCCTTGGGTCCACTCTTGTGAAGGGGCACCATGTGAGTCATCCTCCAGTCCCTGGGTACCATTCCCGTCTCCAAGGAGGTGTTGAAAAGGTCCATCAGAGGGCCTGCCAACACCTCCGCCAGTTCCTTCAGGACCCTTATGTGTACACTGTCTGGTCCTGGTACCTTGTCCACCCACAAGGCTTTAAGGCCCTTCAGAACTCTATCCTCTTGGATGACCGCATCTGTTATCTCTGCCCCCCTTCACCCTTGCCCCCTTTCCCCTGCAGTATTGGGCCATCCATTTATTTTGTGAACACTGAGCAGAAGTATTCATTGAGTGCCTCTGCCTGTTCTACCCCTTGTTCCACCCATCCCCATCCCTCTTGATTCTAACAATGTCATCTCTACAACTCCTCTTCTCCCTTATGTATTTAAAGAAACCCTTTTCCCCCCTCTCTGAGCCAACTTCAGCTCCTTTGCTGTCTTGGCTGCCCTAACTGACCTGGTCGCCTCCCTAGATGCCTTTGTGAACACCTCTCTATCCTCCTCACACCCTGTATTTTTTAACTTAATGAAGGCCAATCTTTTTTCCCTCACCTTCCACTCCACTTCCTTGCTGAGCCAGCTAGGTTTTTTGGACCTTGACTGCTTACTCTGAGATTTGGCACATGTGTTTGTGGCTTCATTCAGCCCCTTCCTAATGATTGCCCACTTCTGTTCAGCATCCATCACTGGGTTAATTTTAGCTAAATACCCCTCTAGGTTGCTGCCCATTCTGGGAAAATCTGCCTTCCTGAAGTCCAGCACTCTTGTTCTGGTCTTAGCCGACTCCCTCCCTATGATGAGGAAGAACCACACCGAGCAGTGGTCGCTTCCTGCTAGAGGGTCCTGTATTACCACATCCTGGACTTGATCACTATTTATTAGCACCAAATCCAGTTCGACCTGATTATCCCGTAGGACAGTATTAAAAATAATAGACAAAGAACCTCGGTGCACAAGCAGTGAGGCAAGGGTTACCCCAAAGGGCATTGGCCAGGAAGCCAAGTTTCAAAGAAACCATGTTGAACCAGCATAATATTCTGTGTTGATTTGCATATACAGCCCACGATGCTTTGCATTATGGGGGTATGTGTGATTTGTATTAAAAATAATAGGTCCATAAGTCCATTAAGTGTGGTGAACTGCCAGCTGATTATTCAAAGGAGTAAAGTTAGACCTGATTATCCTGTGGGACAGTGACACTCTCATCAACAGCACTGGAAATAGAACTAAGAAACCAGAATATCAGGTCCCAAGCAGAACTAAAATTCTGTGGTGGTGCACAGTAGCTCAGTAGGTATAGACAGGCAATAGTAACAATAGCCTGGGCTCAGTTAAGTTGCATTTTATCCCCACAGCCTAAAGCAAAGCAAGGCTACCTGCCCTATGGGTTACAGGATCCAACATAAGGAGCTAATTAAATTTCACAAACTGAGTGGTGTACTCACACACCTTTACATAATACTTTTACAGCACTGGCAGAGGACTGTATCATTTAAGTAAACCTTTTGAGTGGAGCAATAATTTTGGCAACCTTATCAAGAGAATATAAAAATCACAAGCAATATTATTTATGCAGACCATATTTTAAGGTAAATCAGGCTTGTATTAGCAGCCCAGTAAACAAGAAATGAACTAGGTCAAATTATCCCATACAGTGCAACAGGCACTCGCCAGACTAATGACATAAAGCTGAACAGAGCAACATCTAGGTTCCTCTGGACCTTCATGTAAATGAAATTAAGTCAGAGAGCACAGTACTGCACCCATCCTCATCAGAAGTCACCTCCGTGGGGTTTAGCTGTCTAATTATCGTCTCTGCCAAAATGGCTGCCGAACTTGGATCCACAAATGTGTGCATCTTAGAATTATAGGGTATTTGCAGCTGAGCTGGGTAGCTGAGCCTCGCCTCGATGCCGTGTTGCACGAGCTCCTTTTTGACAACGTGTAGCTCTTTCTTCCTAGCCTGCATTTGTGCGGAAAGGTCCGGGAAGAATGCCAGCCGACTTCTGTCCTGTACGATATCTCCTCTGGATCTAGCAGCTTGTAAAAGCGGAATCCGAGACTACGATGATGATAAGGTGGCAATAGCTGTAAATGGCCACTGCATCGGGTCTTCTCATGCTCTAGGCTGCTGAGGTATGGCAAAACTTTCAGAACTCTTATATTAGAACCTGAGGGGAGCAATAGAAGGTCTTGAAAGATCAGCCTGTCCACAGAATTCAGAATTCAGAATTTCAGTTGTTCCCGCAAACCAGGGTTGGAAAGCCCACAGTCTGAACATTTGCTTACTGTTGGGCATTCTTTAGGTTTTCTAGTTTGGCTTTATTATTTTATTTATTTTTTTATTTGAATTTTGATGACCCGGGTAGGCCCACTGAGACAAACATGTCCCTTTATCGGGGTGACCCGGGGAACATGAGCATTCCAGTAAAATAGAGAAATATAAACAAGTTATACAATGAATAGGCAGGATCACTGTATAGGTACAGTGGGTAGCAATCAAAGCAAGTTGGGTAAGGACAGCAAAATTACAGATGGTAATCGGAGATTTCCATAGCATACTAAAGCATATAACGGTAAAAGGTGGAACTGCATTGTAGTAATTGACTAAGTAGCAAGAGCAACATCACAAATACATTGAAATCCTTACTATATATTACATATGTACAGGACAGAGAGTTGGGGACAAGGGGGGTTGGAGATAATAGGTCAGATAGGGGAGAGAGACAAAGAGGGGGGGGAGGAGAGGAGACACAGGTTGACATAGAAAAGGGGTTACTTGCAGTTACAGATAGGAGGCGGGAAGAACGTTTTAGGAAGGAGAAGTCCCCTACATAGGAGGCATTGCAGTCTGCTTGTCAGACGTTTGCCTCATTCAGTTCTTTTATGGCTGCTGTATTTTCTTGAATATTGTGCTCGTTTTCAGTGAGCGTTGTTTCCACAGCTGCCAGCCTTTTACTTGTCTCCTCTCTGGTGGCTTGGATCTTTAACATTGCCAGGATTTTCACTGATGATAGTTCAGGCACCACCATTCTGCTTGTAGCAGTTGGCCCTGACCCTTTTGGGGAGCTGGGAGACGAGAGGAAGACGTCCAGGCTATGCAAGGCATGTTTAGCATCTTTTTTTGGCCCCGTCATGTACCAAGATGATCCGACGTATAACCATGCCAGCTTGCTAATACTTGGTTGAAAATTTTGAGGGTTTAACAGCAATTTTATGATGAGTTGTCCAGAGCTGCCTTATTAAGCGACCACCGTGTTGCTGCTCTGCAGCAACCCCCCCCTTTAAGAATTTTGACTGGATGTAATCTGGACCTGCAGCAGAATTGTCCTTAATCAGACTTATTGCAATGCATACCTCCACTTGGTGTAATTATATGATTATTTATTGATTGGGGTATAAATACATCCTGTGATATTTCTTTTTCACCACATATTGAACAGAAATAACTATTGAAAATGTTAGCTGCCATCTCATTGTTGTTTACCAGACTACCATTATTAATTAGTGGACACACTGTCTTTTGAGTATTTTTGCATTTACTCACATATACAAAGAGAGTTTTTTGGCTGTCATTAGTATGAGCAATACGGAACTCAGTTTTTTGTTTCTCCTTTATCATAGCCTTAAAAGTTCTTAATTCATGTCTTAGGTATTCCTTGCTGAATCAGTCTGCTCTTTAAGGTTTAGGAAGGCCTTTTCTTTGTATTTCATTTGTATTTTTTATAGCAGTTGTAAACCATAAGGGAATCTTCCCTTTTTTGTTAAATTTCTTCTTAATTAGGACATACTCATATTCTGATTCTAAAATGGTGTCCTTTATGAGAGCCCAGCTTTCTTCGACTGATAGATTCAGCATCTCCTGGGCCCAGTCCACTGATGCAAGGCAATTTCTTATATTATTGAAATCTACCCTCCTATAGTCTCTAAATATATGGGCACTAGTCTGTTTAGACATAGATATCATTAAACAACAAGACACCATATTATGGTCACTATTTCCAAGTGGGCTAGTGATGAACTCATTGGATAATTAATTTTCAGTGTTTGTAATAATAAGGTCAGGGATGTTATTCCCTCGGGTGGGTTCATTTACTAACTGATCAAGTCTGTTTCCCACTAAAGAGTCTAGAAACATACGTTCCAGCTCATTAGCTACCAGTTAATGCCTGGATAGTTAAAGTCACCCAGGATTATAATATCACCAGTTGATGAGGCTAATTCCATTTCAGCTACAATATTCTTTGCATATTCCTTAATAGAATTAGGAGTCCTGTAGCAAATCCCGACAACTACTTTTTGCTTATATTGGAACTGTAACCAAATGTACTCCATTGTGATTGCTTCATCCAGAATTATTTGATGGCAGTCAACACTATTTTTAACATAAAGGCAGACACCACCCCTTTTTTTGTCTTGCCCGATTGTTTGCAAACAGGCGGCACCCTGGTATGTCTGTAATCCACTGGCTAGCCCCATCCCACCACATTCTGGTGACACCTACTAGGTCCCACATCATCTATGTGCATTATGGCTTCAAGTTAAAACTTTTAAGCAGGTTCGGACTACGCACATTAATTAACATAATTTTATGGCTACTTCTGACTGTGCTCTTATGAATGGGATTACTTTTAGTAGTTACTTTTGATCCCCATATCCCCTGGCCTGGTAGTTTAAAGTTTTGGTGATAATGTTTTCCAACGTTTTTCTAAGCAGTGCATCACCGTGCCTGCTTAAATGCAATCCATCCCCACTAAACAAACCATGATTATTCACAAAGGATTTCCAGTGGGTAATGCAGGTGAAACTATTCTGTAACACTCATTTACGTAACTATTCATTTATGGACTTGATCTTTTTATGTCCGCCGCAGCTAGTCCTTGGAATTGGCAAGATTTCTGTGAAGAAAATTTTAGAACTTTTTTCTCGTAATTTGTTGCTGAGAGTTGCCATCCAGTGGTCCACTGACCCAGCCCTTGGCACACAGTGTCCTTGCAGTGCATGGACGGACCCCCAGCAGTAGGACCCCGCCCCCGCAATCCATACCCCTGCAATGCAGCGGTGCCATGACCCCATCGTGGCTATACCCCCCCAAGCCCCTATGTCCTGTACCAATGAAGTACCCCTCACAGAAGCCCTGTCATGACTGGTCAGCCAGGTACACCACTTACAGACCTCCCCCTGGCCCCCAAGCCCACCACCCCTGTGCCCCCATTGGCGGGTGGTGTCTCCCCCCTGGCACCGACAGTACCACCCTGTCCACCATACCTACCAGTTGGTGCTGGACACTGGATGTCCAGCAGCACAGCCCTCTACACAGCTCCATGGCCAGCAGCCATCCAAGTGATGCTGGGAGAGCACAGCCTATATATAGGAGCATGTTTCCATCATCACCTGGATGGCGGCGGCCGAGGAGATGTGTGGAGGGCCATGCCAGCGCAACGTCCTGGGCCACGGCACCGACTGAAAGATATGGGGGATGTCGTGCTATGGGGCCTGGACACCATTGGTACTGCAGGGTCGTGAGATGGTGGGTTGTTGTACAGGTGACAGAGGCAACACTGTGTGTGTGTGTGTGTGTGTGTGTGGGTGTCATGTTGGGGGACTGTCAGGTACTTACAAGATCGGGGCTGCCATGTGTGAAGGGACTGCTGTATCGGGGCAGGGCATGCCTGTGTTCAGGTGGGAGGGACATGGCAGTACGGGACACATGGGAACTCACATGATCAGCCGCCCCAGCCCTCCAGTGCTGCAACAGCACAGGGGATTCGATTCCAGGTCCCACCGTGCCCGGCAGGTGTTGTCCATGGGGACGTGCAGTGGGTTATGGCAGGGTCTCCCCAGCATAACCTGCACCCTACTGCGCCCCCCTGCATGCAGGACATTGCACCTTTGTGCATGCTGCTTAGTACTGGCACCCCCCCAGCACATTGCTGTCCATGTGGCCAGGGGATCGGGCGCGTAACTGGTGCATGCCTGGTTTATGAATGCCGCATGGGCACTGCACTGCGGCATTCATACATAACGGGTGCCCAGTTTACGTGGCACATTGGCTTCATGCATAGCACCCATTGTTTGTGCCAGCATGAACAATTAGGAATGTTTTTTCACTTGTATTTACTAGAATATTATCTGCCATAGATGTGATGTCTGATATTAATGCCCCCGAAGCTACTGCAGGTCCAGTTTGCTTTATTAGGATTACAGACAAATCTGTCTATATATTTCATCTTGGAGTCACCTAAAATGCAAATTTGCCTGACAGGTTTTGTGGGCTTATTGCTAAGGGAAGGAGTTACAGTTGAACAGTGGCGAGTTTTCCATTTCCATGTTCTGTAATGCTCTATTTTCTGTGGATTCCTTCAAGGGGGACGACAAGTTCCTGTCCTAGGGGCCTAGTTTCTTTATTTATATTATCAACATTATGGTTGTATGTTTCTTCTGGCGCCATTACTGTTTCAGTATCAATTAAAGACATAGAAGCATCAATAGTATTTTACTATGCTCTATCAAATGTAGTTCATGTAACACCTTGCTCAGTGATGTAAACCTATTCTGTACTGGAACCTCAAACACTATGGCCCTCCTACCCTTTTATGCTTTCTATTATTGGTACCATTGCCATCCTGTTCTCCATCTCTTTATCTTGAAAAAGCCTCCCTATTGGTTTCTTCTTGGAGATTCTCGGAGTTCAACGCCTTTATTTTATGGGCCATATCTATCTGACTATTTTTTAAGCAGGGTTAATTTGGTACTAAATGAACTGATTGCCAGCAGGAGTTCTTTATTGGTATTACATTTCTCACATATAAATTGCCCCCTTCAAACTTTTCACATGTCATTTTGTATATCAAACAACTTGTGCATTTTATGCATGTCTCACCTTCTAACATGGCTATGATTTCCACCTTGACATGAAACTCTCATACAGGGGAAAACTATGAACCAGGGGACAGTGAGTTGAAGTTCCAGAGTAAACAAGCACAGGCCCAGTAATAAGTGTACAGTACCCCAAATGTGTGATGATATTTACAGAACTTTTAATAGGCTTGAACCTTGATAGTTCTGAAAGCTAAAGATATGTACTTGGTGCTAAGTTCAGTCTCAGACTTTGGTACACTACCAAAAACACGGATCCACTATGCCGCAGTGACAATATCTTGTCGATCGATGGCACAGTGACAGCACAACAGTGCCAATTGGTGTTGTGCTGTCGCTCAGGAACAGGTATTTTCTGTGGGAGGCTCTGCCCCCCCCGCACTTTGGATTGTTAACTCCAGTCGGAGCTAGTTTGGGCAAACACCTCCCCGGCACCAGTGTTGGGTAGTGGAGACCATCACAGCAACTGCCAACAGTGTTGGTGTGATGGTCTTCCCTTTAGAACCGATGCTGCATGGTCCATATACACAAAAACACCAGGTTGCCACAAGGGTAGAAATATTTTTTTCTTTAGCACTTAGTTTAGTGGTTGGACAGGTCTAAAACACACACACACACGAAAATAGTCAACATTAACTCCATTTTATTTCAGCAGTCTTACTACATCAGGCATTATACACATACACTATCAGACTCTCACCTTGTTTGTTAGTATTATGGCCTTGCAGCCCTGTCTGAACCGACTGACATGGCAGACATGCACAGACACACTAGCCTGTGTACATGTCTGCATGCAGGTTGCCACGCATTAGCCCCACTTGCTGGCAGGCGATTGCTATATATCCTGTGATCTGGAAGTCAAGTCCCTGGGGTCACGCTGTATCTGAGATGGTTGCAAAGATTTTAAATGTTTAAAATTAATTTTAAAAGCTGTGTTCCCCAAAGGAACTGTTTGGCCACCTTTGCACAGCACTTGGATCACTATTATAAATGTTTTAAAACCCACCTCACAGGTTTTGTAGGTCTTGGTGTGCTCTATGGTAAACTAGAAGAATGCTTCTATCGACTGGGACTAAAATAATTTTTTCACAGCAAAGAAACGCCAGATATCAGCACTCCATCAGAAAAAAGAAATCATTTGATTCCCTTCCAAGAGGATGCAATACCAAACTGAACACTTATGTTAAAGGTTTTCATCAGAGAGTCGACTGCCAGATCCTTAACAAGCAAAAATGAATCGGCTACAATCTCTCTCCATTAGAAAGGAGAGCAATACAGTCACCGATATCAAACTGTAAGATTGTTATTAAGAAAGCTGACAAAGGCTCCACAAAACAGGCAATTAACAGATCACACCTACTGCAGAGAACTGGCTAGTGACACGACGACACAATACACCAAAAAACTATGGGACATTATTATATCATTTCCTAAGCATGTCCAAGACTAAATATCTAATCTCATCCCTGGTGAACCTAAGTCAGGTATATTCTACATGCTGCCCAAGATCAATAGACCTAGGAATCCAGGGAGACATATAATAGGTGCCTTTTCCACAGCGGTGATCACACCAAGGACACCAGAATGGGATCATGAGGAAGTCCTGTTGCCCACACTACCTCACTACCTCCAACCCACTGGCCACCAAAGTAAACATGGTGCACCACAGGCATGCAGCCAACCTTTGGAATGGACAAAATCCCCCAGCTAATCAGGGGCTCCAAGGGCAAAATTTCTGAGGGCTTTAAACTTTGTTGCTGGTGCCTTCTCCCCAGTGGCGATCGTGCCAAAGACACCAGTGGGGGTAGGTCCTGTTGTCCACACCCCTTCCCCCCGCCAGCTGCCAAAGCAAATGCAGTCCTCTATTGAAGTGGAATCAACGTTCTAGATGGACAAGAGCCCCCAGCCAGTCAGGAGGCTCCAACGACGGGACCTCAGAGGGTTTTAAACTTTGTTGCTGGTGCTTTTTTCCTGGTGCCTTCCCCACACCGGTGATCGCACCAAGGACTCCGGACAGGATCATGAGGGGGTCCTGTTACCCACACTCCACCCCCTCACCAGTCACCAAAGCAGACACGGCACTCCATTGGTGTGAAGTCAACAAAGACAAGAGCCCCCAGCCAATCAGGAGGCTCCAAGGGCAGGCCTTCAGAGGACTTTAAACTTTGTTGCTGGTGCCTTTTTCCCAGTGCTTTCCTCACAGCGGCGATCATGCTAAGAACACCAGAAGGTGGTCATGAGGGGGTCCTGTTGCCCACACTCCCCCTCCCCACCAGGTACCAAAGCAAACATGGCACTCCACTGGCATGGAGCCAACCTTTGGGACAGACAAGAGCCCCCAGCCAATCAGGAACCTACAAGGGCAGGACTTTCTTCATCTCTTATGTGAGTAACCCCAAGCGGCTGTCCCTCTTGTGGCCCTTGTGCAAAGGATCTGTGAAAAGGACATTGAGAGTCTGCCTGGGAGTCAGCCATGGGAGGCTGCCAGGCTCGTCATACTGCCTAACCTACAGTAGATCTACTGGAAACACCTGCTATTCCCAGGTTGAGTCCCTGTGCCTTTTACAATCATCTGGGCTGCATTGTAAATGCTCTGCTACTACAAACTGACCATTGTTCATCTGAACATTATGTACTCCATGTATACTTGTGGTACAGCCTGTAGTCACCTTGAAATAACTTATTATGATTTACACTTACTCATTTTCAGTACCTCTCTATTATCTAAATACTAGTGTTATTGATTTGCTGTGTGGGAGTGTACGCTTATGTCTCATATCTAACCTATGCTGGGGCGAGTAGGTGTGCTTGACTTGTTGAATTGTCTGCTCAAGTCTTCTTTGTTGAAAGGGGTGTTCTGCTTGGTTATCGTTTATTGAGTAGGATTATATGTTCAGGTTGTTTTCCTTTTATCCTATAATTTATGCCGATAGATGTACTTTACCAGTGCTCTGCAGTCACACTTTGCTAATCATAGGAGACTTCTCCTTCGGAAAGTACAAAGCTTGTGCTCCCCTCTCTCTCTGGTCGACCTCAGGTAGCCTCTGCAAATACAATGAAGGCCCTTACAGGTGTGTGTGCTACTGCCTTACATGTGCTTGTTATCCTTGCTGTGGATCAGATCAATTTAGCCTCAGATGTCCCCAATTATGGGAAATATAATTTGACCACCCCCCAAATGTCCTTCCTGTATGCAAAGAGTGAATGCCACCAACCCATTCCTACGTATTGTTTTTGGCTTATACAAAAAGAGGAGCTGTTACAAGGTGTGTTACCACCTGCTTGGTAAACATTCTAAGGTCAGACTAAATTGCCCATCTCCCATCTCTTTGGCCCTGTCCTCCTTCCTACTACTCCTATCTTTGAATTAAACCCTGATCCCAGCCCTCTCAACCACATAGTCTGTACTCTGATATTTGTTAGAGCAAAACCAGGGGATTAAAGCTAGCAAATATGAACATAAACAGTCTCAGGCCTATGTTCCAAGAGCTAGAAAGCTGGGTAGACCTATACGCCCCTGATGTTCTTGCCATCTTGGAGACCTGAATGAAACCCACCATTCTTCCTCATGAAATAGAGTTACCTGGGTACTCTACATATAAATGTGACAAGATCTACAAGAAAGGTGGTGGCATCCTATTTTATGTCAAATCCTAACTTTATGCCACTATGGTAACTATCCCTGACTTTGAAAACTGGAATAGCAAGGCTCTAATTGTCAAACTGCTCCTTGTAGGTTGTTTGTATAATCCCCCATGAGTGGCCAACACTGCCCTCACTAAGGCCTTCTCTGAGCTGTCCCAAGGGGAAATTATATTACTCTGGGACTTCAACATCAACTGGGCCTCTGAGGTTGGGGGCAAAGGTGGTCCAGAGGCAGCCCTCCAGGAGGCCCATCTTACTCAAATCAGCACTGAATTGACTCTCCTAAACAGCAAAACGGGTAACCACACCTTTCTTGACTGGGCCCTTGTGTCTAATTCAGATAGGATCCAATCCGCAGGTATTTTTTCTGATTCCCTCAATGATCACTGCCCTATCTACTGTGTGTGGACCAATGCCAAACCCAGGCTGCCTTTCCAGGGTCTTTATGGCATGTGACTAGTCAAAATTTAATGTAAGTGCCTTCCTGTACACTGTATCTACCATCTACTGGGCCACAGTTTGGACCCTCCCAGATGTTGATTTTGCCTTGCAATTCTTCATGTGTAATTTTACCTCTCCAGCCAATGCCCATGCCCCACCTAACCAGATGAGGGTTTAAGGCCAGCACCTGAAATAGCTTGACCACACCCTTAGAAATCTGTGAAGTTCAGAGATGAGGCATGGGGACTTCAAAACTCGGTCTTGCCTCTGATTGGCATATATATAGGGCTGTCAGAAATGCCTACAAAAGAGACCTGAAAACCACCATAAAGAATTACCTGAGGCACCTGCAGGCAAAGAACTTGTCTGATCACATGCTTTTCTGCTAACAAATGAATGCACTCCTTAAAGGTCTTATCAGTTTGGCTCAATGCAACATAATAGCTGATGGCAAGACATTCCAAGACCCTATGGCCACTGCTAATGCCTTTACTGACTTCTTCACAGATCTGGACAGGATTAGACCCCCTCCTCCCCTTGCCCCCCTCCCCTGCTCAGACAGCAATAGTGAGACAGTACCCCAAGTTCCATTTCCATAAGATAACAAGAAAGAAAAAATTACTCACCTTAGTAATGTTGTTTCTTCTAATAGAGTCTTGCTATATTATGACATATGCAGTGAGTCCCAACCTTCGAACTGCTCCGGAGGTGAAAGAGTTAACTTTCCATGCCAGGCATGGAACGCAGAGCTCGAGCTCGGTTGAAACTCTGTCTGTTGTTCTTCAAACTCAAACTGTCAGATCTTTATGAGCTAAACTCACTGAGGTCCTGTGTGGAAGCTGTAAACCTACACTAGCCAACTGGCTACTAAACATAAGAACACATATTTTGGTCCCAAAACAAAGACTCAAGTCAGGAGACCCAAAAAATGAAAAACACAACACCAAGTCACCCCAAGAAAGGAGGGGTGAAAAACAACAAGATGGGCACCTACTGAGTGCCAACACTGCACTGCTCACCCACATCCCAAAAACAGAGGTTCTGAGAGGGGCAGGCGGCAGGGGAGGTCATAATATAGCAAGACTCCATTAGAAGAAACAACATTACTAAGGTGAGTAATTTTTTCTTCAAACAACATGAAGTCTTGCTATATTATGACATATGCAGACTACAAAGCAGTACCTCCATGGAGGAGGGACAGAACCTACCTAGGAAATAGGATCTGAAGCACAGCTGTGCCAAACCGAGCATCATTCCTAGCCTGGATGTCCAGGGAGTAATGCTTGGTAAAAGTGTGAACTGTTTTCCAGGTAGCTGCTTGACATATCTCTAGAATAGGGATGTCTGGCAGCAGCCAGGGAAGCAGCTGTACCTCTGGTAGAGTGAGCCCTCAGGCCTGAGGGAGGAACCTTACCCAGTTTTTCATAACAAAATTGGATACAAGAGACAATCCACCTGGCAATGGATCTTTTAGTGGCAGGTTTCCCTTTACCAACCTCACCATAAGTGAGGAACAGTTGGAGGGAGTCAAACCTGTGACCCTTGGTACACTCTATGTAGTAACTAAGGGCTCTCTTCACATCTAAGCTGTGCAGCCTCCTCTCGCCAGAGGAGGAATGGTCAGTGAAGTACACTGGAAAAGATATAGATTGATTAAGGTGGAAATCTGAAACCACCTTAGGCAAGAACTTCCTGTTAGTCCTGAGGACCACCTTATCTCTATGAAAGGAGATAAAATCAGGCTCCACTGACAAAGCTTGTAATTCACTTATGCGTCTGGCAAGTGATGGCTACCAGAAACACAGTCTTCCAAGTCAAGTACTTAAGCTCTGCTGAAGACAAAGGCTCAAAGGGGTTGCATAAGCTGAGCAATGCAAGCATTAAGATCCCAGGCAGGGCAGGGTCCCTGAATGGAGGGTTAGTGTGAAGCAGTCCCTTGAAAACTTGGAGAAAACAGGATGAGCTGAAAGAGAGAGGTTTACCTGCTGAAATAAAAGCAGACACAGCTGCCAGATGCACTTTTAGGGTAGCTGGTCTCAGCCCAAGGTATTTAAGTGGACCATATAATCCAGGACTGTGGGTAAATCAGCAGATTCTGGGGAAATATGCTTCCCAGAGCACCATATGGAAAACCTCTTTCATTTGGAATTATAAGTAGCCCTGGTGGACGGTTTCCTAGAAGCCTTCAGGATATCCATTACACCTTGGGAGAGGTGTAGATCAGCAAACTCTAACTCTTCAAGAGCCAGGCCTTGCGATTGAGAGATTTGAGGTTCGGGTACCAAACCCTCCTCTGAGCACAGGTTAACAGGTTGTGATTCCTGGGAAGACACAGGGGAAAATGGACTGCTAAGGACAGTAGGAGTGGCTACCAGGGTTGTCTGGCCCAATCTGGAGCAATCAGGATCATCTTGCTGGGTTGAGATCTGATTTTGACTAGCACTTTGAAAAGGAGAGGGAAGGGGGGAAAGCATAGAGGAACTTCCCTTCCCAATTGAGAACTAAGGCATCCAGAGGGACTGAGCCCAACACTGGGGGCCTGCAGCAAAAAAGGGGAAGTTGGTGATTGTCTAGAGCTGCAAAAAGATCTATCTGCGGGGTGCCCCATCTGGCAAATATCACCTCCAAGACCAGGGGGTCCAGTGACCATTCGTGATGGCCCTGGGAAATCCTGCTGAGAGCATCTGCCAGGACATTGTCCTTGCCTGGGAGGTGAACTGCTGTAAGGGAGGTGTTCAGGGAGTAAGCCAGAAACCACAACTTCATTGCTTCGGTGCACAAGGCCATAGACCGAGTGCCCCCTTGCTTGTTGATGTACCACATTGTGGTGGTGTTGTTGTCTGTTCTGACCTGTACAACTTTGTTCTGAACAGATTTGGAAAAAACTTGAAGTGCTAGAAAACTGCTCTGAGTTCCAACAGATTGATGTGGAGCAGAGATTCCTGAGGACCACAATCCCTGGGTAGTGAGGTCGCCCATGTGAGCTCCCACCCCAAGAGGGATGCATCTGTAGTAAGGATTAAGGAGTGAGACTGAGTGACAAAGAACCCCTTGTCTCAGATTGCTCTGATCCTGCCACCACTGTGGGGCCTGGATCAGGGTTCGAGTCACTGGGATCAATTTGGTTAAAGGGTCTTTCCTTTGAGACCAAAAGGCTCTCAAATGGAACTGGATGTCCCTCATCTGAAATCTTGCTCCCTTCACTACTGCTGTAGAAGCAGCCATGTGCCCCAGGAGCTCTAGAAAATGCCTTGCTGGTCGAGAGACCTGCAGGGTGAATGAGGAGGCCAGAGAGACCAGGGTCCTTGCCCTGTCCAAAGGAAGGAAGGCTCTGGCTTTCTCTGTGTTCAGCTCTGCGCCTATGAATGTGAGGAGCTGGACAGGCTCTAGAACTGACTTTGAAAGATTCAGAAGGAAACCTAGAGAGGTGAGCAGTTGCTGAGTTATCTGTAGATGTAACCTGACTTGGTCTGGGGACTGGCCTACTATGAGCCAGTCGTCCAGGTAAGGGAAGATGGCAATTTTTTTGCCTTCTTAGGGAAACAACTGCTACTGCCAGGCATTTTGTGAATACCCTTGGAGCAGAGGTGAGGCCAAAGGGCATTGCTCTGAACTGGTAATGGCCTGAGGGCAGCTCGAACCTGAGGTACTTTCGATGGAAGCTTCTGATGAGAATATGGAAGTAGGCATCCTTGAGGTCCGGACGTAGCCAGTCCCCTGGCCTTAGAGAGGGTAGAATAATTCCCAGAGTCACCATTTTGAATTTTGATTTTAAAAGGTGCTTGTTTAAATATCTGAGATCCAGGATGGGCTGCCATTCTCCTGTCTTTTTTGGGGTAAGGAAGTACCTGGAGTACAACCCTTTGCCCTGGTGTAGGGGTGGAACCCTTTCCACAGCTCTGAGAGCCAGGAGGGAAGAGATCTCTGCCTCTAGGGCAAGTGCCTCTGGTGGATTTGTAGGTGGAAAGGATCTGGTTCTCATCTTTGGAAACTTTTTGAAGCTGAGAACCAGTCCCTGGATTACTACTTCCAGGACCCACTTGTCTGATGTCAGAGACCCCCAGTCTTGGACAAAGTAAGCCAGCCTGCCCCCTACAGGTAGCTGAGAATCGGCCCTGGCAACCCCATCATGGTGCCTGCTTGGCAGGGGCTTTGGGCTGAGGGGTGGAAGCAGGCCTGCTTGTACCCCGTCTGCCTCTCCCTCTAAAGAACCCTCTGGGCATAAGCAGAAGGAGGCCTGGGCTTGATAAAAGGCCTATGAAAAGGCCTGCCCCTGCCCCTGCCCCTGGGAAGCTGCCTTTGAGGAGTGGCCTGCCTTTCCTTGGCCTGTGCACCCTATAGGTGGTCCTATACTCATCTATTTTCTTCATGTAATTCTCTGTCTGCTCCCCAAACAGAGAATTACCCACAACAGGAAAATCCATGGCCTTAGTCTGGGTATCCTGTGACAGGCTAGTACATCTGAGCCAAGCCATTCTGTGAAGTGCCACAGATGTAGGCATGACTCTTGATGACACATCATTTGAGTCCACTGCAGCATGGAATTGCACCTTGGATGCCTCAATACCATCAGCAGCCACCTGCTCCAGCTCCTTGGCAAGCTGGCCAGGGACCTGTTTTGCTGGAGCCATAACAGTATCCCATCTGGATTTCTGATATCTAGCAACATAAGCCATATAATTTGCCTGTCTGAGTCCCAAGGATGCTGCCATGTACTGTTTAGTTGCCATGGCATCAATCCTCCTGGTCTTGTCCAGGAGTGTGAAGCCAAGGGAATATTTGCCTTGTCACAGGCTGCAGCCTGCACTACTAACATGGCTGCATTGTTGTGTAAGGAACTCCGTATCAGAGCCTGACAATGTGTACCTCTTGTCCATTCTCTTATCCACAGGAGGTATAGTGTGAGGAGTTTTTAGAATTTTAAATGTCTGTTTCCCAAAAGATTTATGCAAGGGAATAGACAGTCTCCTAGACTCTGGGATATCCATCATTTCCACATAGTCAGGCTCCTCTTGATTATCCACAGCTTCCTCCATAGGGAGCTGGAGGGTTTCAGCCACTTTTTTATAAAACATAAAATGAGAAGGAGACTCAGAAAGCCTAGGAGGAGACACTCCTGAAGGTCTGTCTGGGGAGATGTCTGAGTCAATGGGCACATCCAGACTTTCAAATCCACATTCACTCTCCTCATACTCCTCTCCCCCCCCCCCCGGTTCATAATATTCCTCTAAATCATACTCTTGAACCGGTGGAACCGGCCGAACCGGGCGCTTACGTGATAGTGCCGGTTCGGTCGGAACCAGGGAAAGCGACTGGACAATTTTAATCGCTTTGGCTATTTCTTCAGTGGTTGGAGAGGAAAGTTTTGGCTCCACACCAGCTGATTTCCTAGTCCTTTTTGCTGGAACCAACTCCTCAGAGTTCCATCTCCTTTTGCCCGAAGAAGTCTTGCCCTGGTCAAAGGGCACTCCCTCTGGTTCGGTTGGAACCGAACCGGGCTGGCCATCCGGTACAGCGGTCTTTTGGCCTCCCTTTCCCTGAGCCTACCAACTCTCTTTTCCAGGGTAGCTGCAGGAAATTTTACAAATCTGGCAGTCTGCATTGAGGTGGTCAAACCCCAGACAATAAACACAGGTGGTGGGGTCAGCCTTGGCAAAGACTTCCCACACACACTGCAGTGTTGAAACCCAGTGGGCCCGGTTTTTTCTTTTGGGTTTCTCAGACATAGTGCCAGTCCTAACCAAACTTACCCGTTTATGGCAATCCGCCAGGTAAGACCCTCTTATCGGTTACCAACCGTGTCACGGGTCGTGGAAAAAACCGTAATAAAATCCGTTTTTTTTAGAACCGATAAGAACCGGTAACCACACTCTAAATGACAGATTAAGATATTTTAAACAACCTGATCGGTTCAGACCGAACTGATGAACCGTTTACAAGTTCCACACAGAATAGAATTAATGTAAAATCTATCTAGTACTCACAAATACCACAGACAGAGTTTGAACCGACCGGTTGCGGTTTAATTTTGGTTGAAAACCGAGAAAAACAATACTTTAACCGACAAAATGAACCAAGCAGAAGGAGAAAATCTCCGGAGCGACTGTTCAGTGTGGTGGAGTAAAGAATCTGACGGTTTGAGTTTGAGGAACAACAGACAGAGTTTCAGCCGAGCTCGAGCTCAGCATTCCATGCCTGGCATGGAAAGTTAACTCTTTCTCCTCCGGAGCAGTTTGGAGGTTGGGACTCACTGCATATGTCATAATATAGCAAGACTTCATGTTGTTTGAAAGAAGTGTTAACCCTCCTAATGAAGTTGAGGGATTATAGTTTAGCTGGCCATGACACATGTGAGCAAAAACTCCTTAAGATAGCTGCTTCTGTCATTGCATCCCCTATCGCTATTCTATTCAATAAATCTCTAATTAAAGGATGAGTCCCAAAACACTGGAAAGTGGCCCTTGCAGTCCCAGTACATAAGGGAAGGGCCCTAGGGAACCAATAGAAAACTACTACCCAGTCTCGCTGTTCTGCCCACTGTCTAAATCCCTTGAAAGGTTGGTTTATAATCATTTACAAAAGTATTTAGAACGACGTCAACTAATCACTGACAAACAGTATGGGTTTAGGAAAAACCATAGCACTGGCACCACGCTGGTTAGGTTATCAACTACAGTAATATAGTGGGAGCTTTGGATAAGAGGCTATCTACAGGTGCTGCATTTGTAGATTGTACCAAAGCCTTCGACATGGTGAACCACAGTCCCCTCATTTCTCAATTACACCACGTAGGTGTCAACAGCCTATCCTGTCAATGATTCACCAGCTACCTAGCCAACAGGTTCCAACAAGTCAAGTGGAAGGGAGTGCAATCTAAACAGAACCCCTTAACAGACGGTGTTTCCCAAGGCTACACCCTGGGTCCAATGTTGTTCTTCCTATTACCTGCCCAGACACTGTGAAGATGCCAGGGTGCTATTATACACTAATGAAGGGAGGCTATAGAGAAGCTCTCATGATGTATCGTAGTTCAGCAGTCTATTAAACTCTGATTTTCTTGAGCCAGAACACTGGTTTACCACTAAGAAACTATTTTTAAATGCCAAGAAAAGAAAAGCTATACTGTTTGGCCCCAGGCACCTTGGCACTCCCAGACAGCACCTGATTCCAATTGCTACCTCCATGGGTCACTCTACTGAGGTGGTAGCCTCTGTAAAATATATCAGTGTGTATCTGGACCAGGATGTTTCATTCAACCTCCATGTTGACCATATCTCCAAGTCACTACACCAGAATATCAGGCTGTTGTACCACTTGAACAGCTATCTTTCTAAGGATTCCTGGCTCGCCGTTGCCACCAGTACATTTCTCCCAGTCCTACTATATGGTGTTCAAATTCTGCAATCTCTAAGGTGAACAGACTTAAATAGGCTAACTGTTCTCTACAATAGAATTAGTCAGTTTGCTGCTGGTGTCCCCCTTATGGACACACCACTGTGACGTCCTCCACTCCCTGAATCAGCCCTCATTTGAAGGGAGATTCAGCTATCCCCACCTCTGTTTCACATTCAAGCTTGTGAAACTACCCCATCCAGCTTCAGAGATGTTGGGGCTATAAAAATGCCCAAAAAGACATTGTTCTTCCTCCAGCACCCTGCTTGTTACTCCGCAAACAAGGTCTAGCACAGGTCGGAGATCCTTTGCTAGTTCTGCCCCCTCCCAATGGAATGCCCTTCCAGCCTCTTTTCATACCTGTTCTTCCCTAAGTGGTTTTAAAAAAAGGACTCAGAACTGTTCTCCTGGAGTGATGCATCTGCACCTGTAACCATTGAACAATACACACTTGTTCTGTAATGTTGTATTCCACTTAGCTATTGCTGCTCAACTAACTGTTCGTGTTGAACTATGCTCTTAAGCCCCAAGGCATGTTGCATACCTCCAGAGGTATCCTGTTAAATCCTGGTGACCCTAAGTTCTTAGCTGTTGTCTATTGTCTATAATATCTGCTTATTGTATCCTATACTGTTTTACCGTGATGTACCTCTAAATGCATCTTGTGCTTTATACTCTTAAACTGCTGTCTATTGCCAATAATACCTGCTTATTGTATCCTATAATTTTTACCATGACGTTACCTCTAAATGTATTATGTACTGATGTACCATGTATGTAATTAATTCTGGGTCACCCCAGAAAAGGGGACTTTTAGTCTCAGTGGGCTCACCCGGTTAACAAAATTCAATAAATAAATAAATAAATAAATTACAAAATCTAGCAACTGTACCCTGACAGAAAGAATCTCTGGATTGATAGAAACGATCTTTTTTTTTTTCTTTTTTTCCAATCTATTTTTCCCTCTGGTCGTGGCCTGGGGGCTTCTCTCAGGCATCCAGCCTGCTCCTGCCCTGCCTGAAGTCCTCCTACCTCAGCCTCTTCTCTCCCTCCTCCTCTGTCCATGGTCAGCACCCCCGGCTTAACCCCTCTGGGGTGGGGCCGTCCCTCCTCTTTGGGCGCTCTTAGAGACAGACTCCAACTTAGGAGAGGACCCGGATGGAGGAACCTGGAAGGCCAGGCAGGATGGACCTGGCTTTGGGCATGGGAGCAGGTGCCGTCGCCTACCCCCGCAGACCAGGTTTTTCCTTTGTTCTGGTAAGCTTCCCCCCCCCCATATGTGTGCACATCCCCGACGCTAGGCACACAGAAACCCTTGCCTGCATCAGGGCACGCTGAATATGTGCAGCCGAGGGTGCTGCAGTGCTCCTGGTCTCCACCAGGAGCCGCTGGCATGCCGGGCGATCCCCGACCACCCCCCTGGGAGGAGAGCAGCCCATCAGGTGCTCAGTCCTCACCCGCCCCTTCTGAAGCCTGGCACCTGAGCTCGCTCCCAAACTCGGGTCGCCGGTGTAGCGCGAGGTGTGGCGTCCAGCGCCTCAACCCTCCGCGCCAGCAAGCCCAATAG
Source organism: Neoceratodus forsteri (assembly GCA_016271365.2). Classification (NCBI taxonomy): domain Eukaryota; kingdom Metazoa; phylum Chordata; order Ceratodontiformes; family Ceratodontidae; genus Neoceratodus; species Neoceratodus forsteri. The sequence goes on along the minus strand of CM057458.1, from coordinate 1,397,011,032 downwards.
AAACCATCTTAAAACCACTTGTTATAGAAAGAGACAGTTATATTCATGACACTACTCACTTCTTGTATAAACTTCCTGCTTTTAGAGATTTATCACCTAATACCATCTTAGCCATGAGGGATGTGAACTCCCTCTACACTAATATCCCACATACTGATGGAAAGCCAGCATATCTTAATTATCTACAGTACAAGAGAAAGGACAGCACCATGGCATTGACACAGAATTAATTGCCAGACTTATTGAATTTATTCTGACCAACAACAACTTTTGTTTCATCAGCAAAGGCACTTGCTTCAGATCACAGTATAGTAATAAAACCAGCTGACAAGGGGGGAAGGGTGGTGGTGCATGATACTGTGAAATACACAATGGAATTTACAGATGACTGTCTGACAGGGAATTCTATGAAATGTTGTCTTATGGTCCTACCTCAGAGATCAAAACTAGGATAGAGCTATACCTGTTAGATTTATATCAAGAAAAAGTATTAACTTTTTTATCTTTCTGTACAGCATCCTACCAAACCAGCTATGTATACCCTCCCAAAAATATATAAGGACCTTACCAACCCTCCAGGCTGCCCCGTAATATCTGGTATAGGGTGGCTGACTCATCCCCTTTCCAGGTATGTGGACAGCTACATCAGTCCTCTGGTTCCCAAAACCTGAAGCCATCTTAAAGACACAGGACATGTGTTAAACATTTTGGAAGAAATCAGCATAGAGACTGACTGGTGGCTAGTAACATTTGATATAGATTCGTTATATATGAACATTCCCCATGAGGGGGGCCTGGAAGCAACTGAACACTTTTTGTTAGTGCAAACTGAACTACCCCAGAACAAAATAGATGCTCTAGTGGGACTAACTGATATAGTCCTAAAGAATAATATTTTTATGTTTGAAGGGAAAAATTACAAGCAAAAGAAAGGAACTGCCATGGGGGCAACTTTAGCCCCTAGTCTAGTAAATTTATACTTAGCTCTTTGGGAAGAGCAATATATACTGTATATGATGCCACTGTAAATCCCTATTATGCAAAAATTGATTTGTACAAGAGGTACATTAATGATTTGCTTATAATCTGGAGGGGCAGCAGACATGAATTATCTGAGTTTGTATGATACCTTGAGTCTACTAACAATAACCTTCGTTGTAAGATCAATGCTAGTTTAGAATCTGTGAATTTCTTAGATCTAACTATTACTAAGCAAGTTGGTGGTAGCTTATTGACTGACCTTTATAAAAAGCCTATGGACTGCAATTCATTGTTGCATGCACATAGCTGCCACCCATGGCATACAGTAAAGAATCTGCCAAAGGGGCAGTTCATGCGTATCAAATGTAATTGTGACAATGATTAGCTTTTTATGCATAGGTCTGCTGAACTTTCGGATAGGCTGTATGCTAGGGCCTATAACACATCAGATATTGAAAATGCATTGGCTTCCACTTTAGCAATTCCCAGATCTGAATAGCTGCAAAACAGACAAAAAGGGAAATTAATCCTGTTTTACCTTTGTGACTACATATGGGGGAGGGAGCAGAGAACTGGCCAACATTGTGGAAAAGAACCTGCCCATCTTGAGGGGTACACCACAACTAAAGAAACTTTTTGAGAAACCATTGCGAATCTCTTATATACATAATAAAAATCTAAGAGATATCATAGTGCACAGCTACCAATCAAAATACCCTATCACTGAAACTTTTGAGAAATGGGGATCAAAACCATACGGGTTTTGCAGAACTTGTTACTTAATGGAAAACAGGACCACATTTGTGAACCCCCAAACTAACCAAACTGAAAAATGAAGGGCAAAATCCACTGTAACTCAGAGGCTGTGGTGTACCTCCTCACATGCTCATGTGGACATTATATGTTGGGAGGACAAAAAGAAAACTCAGAGATAAGCTAAATGAACATGTTCTGGCAGTAAAGAATAACAACCAGGAATATGCCATGGCTGTTCACATCAACACACAGCCACACCCCAAAAACCACAGACTGAGTGCCATAGGCATGCGGTTATCCCAAAAATATAAGAGGGGGAGATTTGGACAATATGCTCAATAAAAAAGAACAAGAATGGATATACAAACTAGGGGCATTAAAATGCCCAGGCCTAAATCGTAAATTTGAGGTGGTACACTATCTGAAGAAATGAGTGATGTATATTAATATGCTTGAATAACCACTGCACCACTATACTGTCTCCTTCTAAGAATCTAACCCTAACCCCAACCCCACACCCCTCCTTCCACCACTACCTCCCCTCTTTCCTCCTCTTTTCCCCTTTCCCCTTCTTCCTCCCTTCCACCCATTTTGTCCCTCTATGTTAAAGGTATCTGAGTGATCTTTTGTTAATATAATACACTGTTGAATGCTGTTCATGAGCACTGTCATTAGGGCTGTGGGCGGAGCCTACAGCCATTTTGCGAGAGCGCTGTACCTCTGAAAACGGCCGATCGCAGAACCCCTTCCATTAGACTTTTGGAAGTATCCTTTCAAAAACCCAACAGAGCTTAAGCCCCTCCACCATGATCAGCCGACAGAATAACAGTTGCACTATTTCGGCTGTTACTTCCATATTCTGATGCATGAACTGCGCATGCACACGACTCGTGCACATGTGCAGTTTATAGGTGCAACCATGTTGCGAATGGCAACATGTCATTTACTATTTTGTGCCCCCCTCCCCAAGTCATGCCCGACATCTCAAGGTGCACAATGGGAGCCCACCCCAGTGCGCGGAATTTATTTTCCCTGTAAATTAGAGAACAGTCCCTCGTCACGTTTCTTTTTTCCTGGTGCTCCCTGCCCAAGTCATGCCTGACATCGGGGTGCCCAGTCCCCATGTCGGCATTCATGTGGTACACTGGGAGCCCACCCCAGTGTGCTGAAATTTTTTTTTTTGTGTGGTTTTGCTGTGAATTAGAAAATGGTCCCTTATTGTCATTTTTTTTCCCCTGTGAAACTGAAACTGGTCTCTAGTAGTCACTATGGTCCCCTTCCCTCCCTCCACCCCACTGAGCACTCACCTTCCCACTCCCCTTACCCCCATACTTGCCTCTGGAGGTTGGTGCTGTTATCTTCTCTGCGCCGGGACACGTCTGCACTCATCAAAGCCCAACTGAAAACTGAAGAGTGAAAGGTAAGCGTGCTATACGACCATTCAATGGGGTTTTCAACTTATGCTGATATCGCAGCCATTTTTTGGAATTTTTGGCCCAAATTTTCAACATGGGGTTCTTGGGACCCCACCTCATGAAAACTGTCACTGTCATTTTGTTACTTGGTGCCGGAAGGTGATTTCACGGTCACTGCACAGAATCACCTTTCAGGACCGATTCACAAGCTGACAGTGCCACTGTTCATGATATGAGGTCCCAAAAGCTCATGATGCAAATTTGGTGAAAACATTCCAAAAAATGACTGCATTACGAGTGTGCATTGCACAGTTTCTATGCACGCTCCTAACGTTGCCAATTTTTTATATTTTCATTCCACATTTTTAACATTGCCATTTTTGCACACCTCCTTCAAAACAGTACAGCTGATATTTTCCGTAACCTGCCCAAAACGTGTTTCCGCACCTGTGGTACAGAATAGCATATTTGGTCTGTGCAATCACCTTTCAGAACAATTGAACAAAATGACACTGGCACTGTTCATGAGGAGGGGTTCAAAAAAGGCCATGTTGAAAATTTGGTGCAACGCCTCCAAAATATGGCCATGTTACACCTGGGCATTGAATAAATTCTATGCACATGTGCAATTTTGTCACTTGGTAGCTCTTCACAGCCCTATCGGTTGTGGCTAGATTTTGTTTTTATATTGTGGCCTGTTTGTCTAAAACATTCTTTACAGACATTTTTGGTTTTACAGGTTCACCTAGGGGTCACTGTATACAGGGATTTGAATTACAGGACTTTACCGTGGACTTTTTTTAGTTCAGGCAAGTTCTTAAATAAGCAAAGTAAATAATGAATGCTTATGCATATTGGATATATGTTCTTTTTTTGATATTTATGTACTGTTTCTTTAAGCAATTTCCTAATGCACTATGATGTCATTGGTGGTCACTTGAAATAATATGGGTACAAAAGAGAACACATATGCACCTTAAACTTATTCTCTGATGAAGCCTTCAGGGGGAGGTGAAATGTAAGACAGAGCTCTGCTTAGCCTTGTATCCTGTTTTTGCTGTTTGGACACCTTTATATATGGCTGCAACAAACAAGATATAAAACCAAAAGAAATTGCTTTGTAAAATCCTTCATTCAAGGGTGAGAGCACTTTTCTCTACTGCAGTTACAAACCTGAAATCTAAAAGTAGCACCACCATCCTAGTGCACCCTCCTTGTTTGCAGCTTTTACACTGCTGCATTTTGTCAAAAATACCCACTTATTGTATCCTATAATTTTTACCATGATGTCATCTCTAAGTGAATCTTGTACTGATGTAGTGTGTATGATATATATATATATATATATATATATATTAGAGCAAAAACTCCGTTTAATGCATTAGTTAGGGTTGTTCCACAGCGACAAAAGTGAGGAAATTCGGTGTTAGGGTTGAAAGCCCCGCCTTGGACCCCCCGCTCCCCCAACCGGCATTGGGGTGCGCATTGGGGTCATCAGCCGTAACTCTCACCCCATCACATGTGTAAAGCAGCAGAAGTATAGGAGAATGGGGTGAGGAGTTAGGACCGGCTGACAATGCGCACCCCAATGCCGTTGAAGTAAGCGGGGTTTTCAACCCTCAACACCTAATTTCCTCCTTTTATCGCTGTGGAACAACCCTAACTAATGCATTAAATGGATTTTTTTGCCTCAAATTTCCCTTCTTTTTGAGAATGATAACGAGAAATAGTGAATGTAATGCGGCGGCCTCCCACCACGTGATATCTTGTGGCATAGTAACAGGAACAGCAACGCAAACAGAAGCGCTAACAGTGGTGCACATGGTAATGCAAGCGCGAATGAGAACAGAAAGGGTAACGCACACGGTGGCATAGATGGGAACGGTCTGCCATGTAAAGTGTTGTCACATAGAAACACGGTGCCTGCAAACGGAAATATCAATGAGCATGGTAATGCAAAGTGAAACAGAAAGAGAAACTACTGTAGATACAAATGGCAAAAAATAACAGAAACGCAAGTGCAAAGGAAAACGCAAAGGATAACGCACATGGTGGCGTAGACGTCAGTGGTAAGTGAAGCAGTGCGAACCATAGCGGAAAGAGACGCGGTAACAGTAATGTAAGTACACAGGCTGGTTTTCCCCAAAACCTGCATAGAGAAAGACAGTGAGTACAAAGAATATATGCATAACAATGGGTATCGGAGCAGAAAATGAGGACTTGGAATACTAAATCTGTTATATCTCAGGAACTGTACGACGTAGAAAAAAAATTTAAAAGTCATATGATTTACGACTATCCTGGCTAGTTTTGTACTTAGTCCCCATTAGGGGGCTAAGTATTTTCACGACTAAAAGTCCGTATCTCGCACCGTTTCCGAGATCACGGGCCCTGAAAAATTATGGCGAATGCCGTAATGTTATCCTATGGGAAAAAAAGAAATTCAGGAGCACCATAACTTTGCCTCCCTGTAATATTTTTCACCAAACCACTGAAAGGCACATCTGCGGGCTGTTGGCTGTCTTCCTCAAATTTCAGGAAAAAGACCAAACCGTTATTTTGCAGCAGGGTGCCAAAATATTCCTGTAATGCGTCGGGCGCCGTAATGTTATCCTATGGGAAAAACTGTCAACTTTGGAGTGCCGTAACTTTGCCGCAGTATAATATTTTTTCAATACAACACTGAAAGCACATCTGTGAGATGTCGGCTGCGTTCCCTCCAAATTTCATTTAAACTCCCAACTGTTCTTTTGCCAGCAGTGCCAAAAGAATTGCTGTCATTTTCCACAGACTAGAAAACTACTGTACGCAATTTGTGAAGCTTTACATAAAATTTACGACACTTTCATGAACACAAAAGTAATTTGCAAAAGTACTTTTCCAGAAATTTGAAAAACATATTTCTGGGGTGTTTTACCCCAAAATAAAGACATAACTAGCATCCTCAGGGTCCGACTAGGTGAATACAAAAAAAAATTAGGTTGCTAGAGGGTCCCAAATTTAAATGCCAAGCATTTTTCTGATCACTAACTGAAAACAAAATGGTGGATTTGTGAAAGTAACAGGGCCATTTGCGAAAGTAAAAATGCATTTGCGACACTGTCGAACTTTTTGTTAACTTTTCCCATTGACTTATAATGGGAAATTGTTTTTGAATAACTTTGAACGTTTAATATTTTCACCAAATCTTCAAAAGGCACATGGGGACTCTGGCTGCGTTCCCTGAAGATTTCAGGCAGGTCAGCGCCGACCGTGCGACCTGTAAGCGTGACCGTAGAATTCCAGAAAAAGCTATAAACGAAAGTGCGCAGATCACGCTTAATAACTCCGCAGCCGTATATCCAACCAGTACGAAACTTGGCAGATCCCAAGGCCTATGATTCTTGATTATGTATTCCAAATTTCAGGCAAATCTGTCAAACGGTTTGCAAAGTTATTAAGATTGCAAAAGTTGGAGTTTAACACATGTAAGTGACCTCAACTAACTATGGTAGCACTACCGTGCTACCATAATATATATATATATATATATATATATATATATATATATAATTCTGGTAACCCCTGAAAAGGGACTTTTAGTCTCAGTGGGCTCACCTGGTTAACAAAATTCAATAAATAATTAATTAATAAACAAATTCATTCATTCATTCATTAAAAAAACTGGCAATGGTACCCTGACAGAAAGAATCTACAGATTTATAGAAACCATCTTAAAACCACTTGTTATAGAAAGAGACGGCTATATCCAGGACACTAAGCACTTCTTGTATAAACTTCCTGCTTTCAGAGATTTATCGCCTAATACCATCTTGGCCATGATGGATGGGAACTCCCTCTACACTAACATCCACATACTGATGGAATGCCAGCATATCTTAAGTATCTACAAGAGAAAGGACAGCACCATGGCATTGACACAAAATTCACTGCCAGACTTCTTGAATTGATTCTGACCCACAACAACTCTTGTTTCATCGGCAAACATTATGTTCGAACTAAGGGAACAGCAATGGGCACCAGGATGACTCCATAACATGGCAATCATTTCATGGCCAATTTGGAAGAGGATTTCCTGAAACAATGTAAAATCAAACCACTTGCATACTTCCAATATACTGATGATATATTCATAATTTGGACAGAAAGTACTCAGACACTCGAATAATTTCATTAGGAACTTCACATCCTCTACCCATCCATTAACTTTTCCTTGACGTACTTTCACATCAGCATCAGTTTCCTTGACACCAGTTACCATCAAGATAGAACCTTATAGAACTGTACTTACAGGAAACCAACCATCAGACAGAGATACCTACACTAAAACAGCAATCACCCTAGACGCATCAAAAAATCTGTAATGCGCAGGCCAGTGCTTCAGTATCACTGACTCTGTTTGAGAGACACTAACCTGGGCACAATGTTCAGTAACCTGCAGGCTGACTTCAGCAAGCTTCACACTTGGTTCTCTGCCAAAGGTATAGTTCACAACTCCAAGAAGTCCAAGTTTATGATCTTCTCTGGCCCATGAAAAACCCCAATAATGGGCCAATCCCTCTCAGACAATGTTGGTAACGTCATAGAAATGAAAATTACGTACCTACCATAATTCTGATCTTTCTGTGTATCTTCACCATTCATCACAGATGGGTACTGGCCGGAGATCAGGACCCCGTCAGAGCTTTTTTTTTTTTTTTTTAAAAAGGGTAGGTGGAGCTGACACAGCATCGGCGCCGCCCTCGAGGCCGACGTACTGCGTGGCACTCGAGGGTTGGCCGTTACGCTGTGTCGACTCCTCCTGCCTACCAGTTCTGAGCCGCCGGAGAGGTAAGAAGAAGGGATGGAGGGTGGGACAAGAGAGTCCAAGGGACAGGAAAAGGAAAGGATAACCGAACTAAAAGGAGAAATAACGACTGAGAGGACCGCAAAGAAGAGATAAGACTAAGGGGATTGGGTAGGGGCCCCAATCTCTGGAAGCGGAAGAAGGGAGGGTAGGGAGGGGAGAGAATTTAGGAGAGAGTGAGAGGTATCGAGGTATCCAAGACCCTTGTCCGTCACCAGATTGTATAGGAACTGCAAGGAGTAGCAAAGCTCTCTGCCAGAATTCAAGGCACAGAATAACTGGCAAAATACCCCAGAAGCAGAGTCGGCTATTCTGGAAGAAGGACAGGGTACAGGGATTTGGTACTCTCTCAGGAAAAATTGTTTGGTGAAAAAAGGGTTTTTTTTTTTTTTTTTAGACAGTTGGATGGAAACCAGAAGGAGAACAGGAGGAGGGCAACCACCAACTCCCACCCCATCGAGGTGGAAACATGTAGTAGAGAAGAAAAAATTTCTCACCTTAGTAATGTTGTTTCTTCTAATGGAGTCTTGCTATATTATGACATATGCAGTGAGTCCCAACCTTCGAACTGCTCCGGAGGTGAAAAAGTTAACTTTCCATGCCAGGCATGGAATGCAGAGCTCGAGCTCGGTTGAAACTCTGTCTGTTGTTCTTCAAACTCAAACCGTCAGATCTTTACAAGCTAAAACTCACTGAGGTCCTGTGTGGAAGCTGTAAACCTACACTAGCCAACTGGCTACTAAACATAAAAACACAGTTTTTGGTCCCAAAACAAAGACTCAAGTCAGGAGACCCAAAAAATAAAACACAACAGCAAATCACCCCAAAGAAAGAGGGGTGAAAACAACAAGGTGGGCATCTACTAAGTGCCAACACTGCACTGCCCACCCACATCCCAAAAACAGAGGTTCTGAGAGGGGCAGGCGGGGGGGAGGTCATAATATAGCAAGACTCCATTAGAAGAAACAACATTACTAAGGTGAGTAATTTTTTCTTCAAACAACATGAAGTCTTGCTATATTATGACATATGCAGACTACACAGCAGTACCTCCATGGAGGAGGGACAGAACCTACTTAGGAAATAGGCTCTGAAGCACAGCTGTGCCAAACCGAGCATCACTCCTAGCCTGGATGTCCAGAGAGTAATGCTTGGTAAAAGTGTGAACTGTTTTCCAGGTAGCTGCTTGACATATCTCTAGAATAGGGATGTCCCTGGCAGCAGCCAGGGAAGCAGCTGTACCTCTGGTAGAGTGAGCCCTCAGGCCTGAGGAGGAACCTTACCCAGCTTTTCATAACAGAATTGGATAAGAGACAATCCACCTGGCAATGGATCTTTTAGTGGCAGGTTTCCCTTTACCAACCTCACCATAAGTGAGGAACAGTTGGAGGGAGTCAAATCTGTGACCCTTGGTACGCTCTATGTAGTCACTAAGGGCTCTCTTTACATCTAAGCTGTGTAGCCTCCTCTCGCCAGAGGAGGAATGGTCAGTGAAGTACACTGGAAAAGATATAGATTGATTAAGGTGGAAATCTGAAACCATCTTAGGCAAGGACTTCCTGTTAGTCCTGAGGACCACCTTATCTCTATGAAAGGAGATAAAATCAGGCTCCACTGACAAAGCTTGTAATTCACTTATGCGTCTTGCAGAAGTGATGGCTACCAGAAACACAGCCTTCCAAGTCAAGAACTTCAGCTCTGCTGAAGACAAAGGCTCAAAGGGGGGTTGCATAAGCTGAGCAATGCAAACATTAAGATCCCAGGCAGGGGCAGGGTCCCTGAATGGAGGGTTGGTGTGAAGCAATCCCTTAAAAACTTGGAGAATACAGGATGAGCTGAAAGAGAAGAGGGTTTACCTGCTGAAATAAAAGCAGACACAGCTGCCAAATGTACTTTTAGGGTAGCTGGTCTCAGCCCCAAGGAATTTAAATGAACCATATAATCCAGGACTGTGGGTAAATCAGCAGATTCTGGGGAAATCTGCTTCCCAGAACACCATATGGAAAACCTCTTCCATTTGGAATTATAGGTAGCCCTGGTGGAAGGCTTTCTAGAAGCCTTCAGTATATCCATTACACCTTGGGAGAGGGTAGATCAGCAAACTCTAACTCTTCAAGAGCCAGGCCTTGAGATTGAGAGATTTGAGGTTCGGGTACCAAACCCTCCCCTGAGCACAGGTTAACAGATTGTGATTCCTGGGAAGACACAGGGGAAGATGGACTACTAAGGACAGTAGGAGTGGATACCAGGTTGTCTGGCCAATCTGGAGCAATCAGGATCATCTTGCAGGATTGAGATCTGATTTTGACTAACACTTTGAACAGGAGAGGAAGGGGGAAGCATAGAAACTTCCCTTCCCAATTGAGAACTAAGGCATCCAGAGGGACTGAGCCCAACACTGGGGGCCTGCAGCAAAAAAGGGGAAGTTGGTGATTGTCTGGGGCTGCAAAAAGATCTATCTGCGGGGTGCCCCATCTGGCAAATATCACCTCCAGGACCAGGGGGTCCAGTGACCATTCGTGATGGCCCTGGGAAATCCTGCTGAGAGCATCTGCTAGGACATTGTCCTTGCCTGGGAGGTGAACTGTTGTAAGGGAGGTGTTCAGGGAGTAAGCCAGAAACCACAACTTCATTGCTTCAGTGCACAAGGCCGTAGACCGAGTGCCCCCTTGCTTGTTGATGTACCACATTGTGGTGGTATTGTCTGTTCTGACTTGTACAACTTTGTTCTGAACAGATTTGGAAAAAACTTGAAGTGCTAGAAAAACTGCTCTGAGTTCCAACAGATTGATGTGGAGCAGAGATTCTTGGGGACCACAATCCCTGGGTGGTGAGGTGCCATGTGAGCTCCCCACCCCAAGAGGGATGCATCTGTAGTAAGGATTAAGGAGTGAGACTGGGTGACAAAGGGACCCCTTGTCTCAATTGCTCTGATCCTGCCACCACTGTAGGGCCTGGATCAGGGTTCGAGTTACTGGGAACAATTTGGTTAGAGGGTCTTTCTTTTGAGACCAAAAGGCTCTCAAATGGAACTGTATGTCCCTCATCTGAAATCTTGCTCCTTGCACTACTGCTGTAGAAGCAGCCATGTGCCCAAGGAGCTGTGGAAAATGCCTTGCTGGTCGAGAGACCTGCAGGGTGAAGGAGGAGGCCAGAGAGACCAGGGTCCTTGCCCTGTCCAAAGGAAGGAAGGCTCTGGCTTCCTCTGTGTTCAGCTCTGCGCCTATGAAGGTGAGGAGCTGGACAGGTTCTAGAACTGACTTTGAAGATTCAGAAGGAAACCTAGAGAGGTGAGCAGTTGCTGAGTTATCTGTAGATGTAGCTTGATTGTCTGGAGACTGGCCTACTATGAGCCAGTCTAGGTAAGGGAAGATGGCAATTTTTTGCCTTCTTAGGGCAGCAACTGCTACTGCCAGGCATTTTGTGAATACCCTTGGAGCAGAGGTGAGGCCAAAGGGCATTGCTCTGAACTGGTAATGGCCTGAGGGCAGCTCGAACCTGAGGTACTTTCGATGGGAGCTTGTGATGAGAATATGGAAGTAGGCATCCTTGAGGTCCAGGGACGCTAGCAAGTGCCTCTGGTGGATTTGCAGGTGGAAAGGATCTGGTTCTCATCTTTGGAAATTTTTTTGAAGCTGAGAACCAGTCCCTGGCTTACTACTTCCAAGACCCACTTGTCTGATGTCAGAGACCTCCAGTCCTGGACAAAGTAAGCCAGCCTGCCCCCTACAGGTAACTGAGAATCGGCCCTGGCAACCCCATCAGGGTGCCTGCTTGGCAGGGGCTTTGGGCTGAGGGGTGAAAGCAGGCCTGCTTGTACCCCGTCTGCCTCTCCCTGGGCTTGGCAAAAAGGCCTGTGAAAAGGCCTGCCCCTGCCCCTGGAAAGCTGCCTTTGAGGAGTGGCCTGCCTTTCCTCGACCTGTGCACTCCTATAGGTGGTCCTATACTCATCCATTTTCTTCATGTAATTCTCTGTCTGCTCCCCAGAGAATTACCCACAACAGGAAAATCCATGGCCTTAGTCCGGGTATCCTGTGACAGGCTAGTACATCTGAGCCAAACCATTCTGCAAAGTGCCATAGATGTAGGCATGACTCTTGATGACACATCATTAGAGTCCACTGCAGCATGGAATTGCACCTTGGATGCCTCAATACCATCAGCAGCCACCTGCTCCAGCTCCTTGGCAAGCTGGCCAGGGACCTGTTTTGCTGGAGCCATAACAGTATCCCATCTGGATTTCTGATATCTAGCAACATAAGCCATATAATTTGCCTGTCTGAGTCGCAAGGATGCTGCCATGTACTGTTTCTTTGCCATGGCATCAATCCTCCTGGAGTCCTTGTCAGGGATGTGTGAAGCCAAGGGAATATTTGCCTTGTCACAGGCTGCAGTCTGCACTACCCCAACATGGCTGCATTGTTGTGTAAGGAACTCCATATCCGAGCCTGACAATGTGTACCTCTTGTCCATTCTCTTATCGACAGGAGGTATAGTGTGAGGAGTTTTTAAAATTTTTACTGTCTGTTTCCAAAAGGATTTATGCAAGGGAATAGACAGCCTCCTTGACTCTGGGATATCCATCATTTCCACATAGTCAGGCTCCTCTTGATCATCCAAAGCTTCTTCCATAGGGAGCTGGAGGGTTTCAGCCACTTTCTTATAAAACATAAAATGAGAAGGGGACTCAGAAAGCCTGGGGGGAGATACTCCTGAAGGTTTTTCTGGGGAGATGTCCGGGTCAATGGGCACATCCAGACTTTCAAATCCAAATTCACTCTCCTCATACTCCTCTTCCCCCTCCTCCGGTTCATAATATTCCTCTACCTCATAGTCTTGAACCGGTGGAACCGGCCGAACCAGACGCTTACCTGATGGTGCTGGTTCGGTTGGAACCGGGGAAAACGACTGGACAATTTTAATTGCTTTGGTTATTTCTTCAGTGGTTGGAGAGGAAAGTTTTGGCTCCACACCAGCTGATTTCCTAGTCCTTTTTACTGGGACTGACTCCTTGGAGTCAGATCTCCTTTTGCCCAAGGAAGTCTCGCCCTGGTCAGAGGGCCCTCCCTCCGGTTCGGTTGAAACCGAACCGGGCTGGCCATCTCGTTCAGTGGACGTTTTGGCCTCCCTTTCCCTGAGCCTACCAACTCTCTTTTCCAGGGTAGCTGCAGGAAAATTTTTACAAATCTGGCAGTCTGCATTGAGGTGGTCAAACCCCAGACAATAAACACAGGTGGTGTGGGGGTCAGCCTTGGCAAAGGCTTCCCCACAGACACTGCAGTGTTGAAACCCAGTGGGCCCGTTTTTTCTTTTGGGTTTCTCAGACATAGTGCCAGTCCTAACCAAACTTACCCGTTTATGGCAATCCGCCAGGTAAGACACCCTTATCGGTTCCCAACCGTGTCACGGGTCGTGGAAAAAAACGTAATAAAATCCGTTTTTTTAGAACCGATAAGAACCGGTAACCACACTCTAAATGACAGATTAATATATTTTTAAACAACCTGATCGGTTCAAACTGAACCGATAACCATTACAAGTTCCACACAGAATAGAAATGAATGTAAAACCTATCTAGTACTCACAAATACCACAGACAGAGTCTGAACTGACCGGTTGCGGTTTAATTTTGGTCGAAAACCGAGAAATAAAAAATACTTTAACCGACAAAATGAACCGAGCAGAAGGAGAAATCTCCGGAGCGACTGTTCAGTGAGGCGGAGTAAAGAATCTTACGGTTTGAGTTTGAAGAACAACAGAGTTTCAACCGAGCTCGAGCTCTGCGTTCCATGCCTGGCATGGAAAGTTAACTCTTTCACCTCCGGAGCAGTTCGAAGGTTGGGACTCGCTGCCTATGTCATAATATAGCAACACTTCATGTTGTTTGAGGGAGTGCCTCTCGAGGTGTACCCTTTAAAGGAGAATACCCCCTGTGTGTCCCTACTTTACCCCACTCCTAAAAAGGAGAGGGGAGCCACAAAGAGGGAGGGGGACCCAGAGACTGAGGCCCCAGGGGGATGGTGGGTGGGGTTGATTATGGTGAGAAGATACACAGAAAGATGGAATTACGGTAGGTACGTAATTTTCATATCTTATCTGTGTCAATCTTCACCATTCATCACAGATGGATGAGTACCAAGCCCCCCCGAAGGGGGTTGCTTCTTTACACCCTAAGGGACAAAGTCCCTTAGCCCTCAGTGGGTGACACACTGTGGGGAACCTTCGGCCTGGGGAGGCCCAAGAGTGGGGAGAGAGGCGGGTCCCCTGGAGGGGGCAGGAAGCTGCCCCGACAAGCACCGTCTCGCTCTACGGGAGAAAAGGTAGGTTCCCTGGTGGGCGAAGCAAATCACCCTACGCCGGGCCAAGGGTGACAACTGGGAAAGACGAAGCCACGCTGATCTTCTAGTGCAGATTGCTGTCCCTACCACCCAGGTAGCTACCTCGTTGGCATCGTAAGATGCCCTCGCTTGGTGCCTTGCTAGCTCCAGGCCACATGCAGAGAGCACGATGGCTTGTCTGGTTTGCTCCGAGTCAGGCAAAGAAGCTAGGACCTGACCTAGCCTGGACCACAAGAACCTGTTGTAGGCTGCATAGTGGGCCTGGTGAGCAGAAATAGAAAGGAGCAACTGTGCCGAGTAGAAGGTCCTCCTCCCCCACCAAAAATCAAAATCCGAGGAGTCTTGATCCGGGGACCGGTCACGGTGGAGGGCACAAAGCCCATCAGGAGTGTCCAGATGCATCCAGCCAGACTGCGGATGAAGCATGGAACCTGGAGACTCTGGGGGAGCGCAATACCTTTGGCTGAGGTCCCTAGGGGCGGGAACTCCGGAGAAGGGCCTCTGCCAGAAACGCAAGGACGCTTCCCGAAAGGGAGAAGGCCAGGGCGGCACCACAAGGGTGGCCTCGCCAAAATCGCCTAGAAAGGCGTGCGCCGCATGCTCAGGATTGCTAACAGTAGAGGGTGAAAGGTGCAAGTCCTCCAACATCCTCACGAGGAAGCACTGATACTCTAAGAGATCAGCAGCTGGAGAGATGTGGACAGAAGGTTCCTCTCCCCCAGAAGAGGGGGATGAGGAGCTGGAGGTCACCATATGTTCCGAGGGTGGCTGCACGGGGGGAGGTTGAAAAACCTGGCTGTCCATAGCCCTAGCATAGGCAAGGAACCGGGCTGCCACCACTCTGAACTGCTCCCAGGTGAGAGGGCTGCTAGGACCAAGAATGCCTGGGAGCGCAGGAGAATGTGGCAGAGGGGTAGGGGCAGAGCCGAGAAAAGAAGTCGGCTGACCTCCGCCAGGGCTAGGGAGTGGACCATGAGCACCCGAGGAGGGTGCCTCGGAAGACTCCACAGCCAACAGCTGTACAACCACGTTGGTACTGCCTTGGCTGCGCCCAGAAGAATCCCCCCAGTGAGGCGACCGGGGCCGTAAAAGTCCAGAAGGACGCCCTGCCTCAAAGAATGAGACTCCTCAAGGAACTTGAGGGGGAAGGGTGGAAATCCACACTTCGGCTCCGTCCAGGGCCTGAGTGGACCCCAGAGAAAGGCCTACGTGCTGACCCCACACCCCTCGACCCCTCAGAGTCCGAGAAAATCCTCCTCCTTGAGAGGGCCAGCCTAGGTAGCTGGCATCTCTGGGCAGCCCCTGAAGGGGAGACCCAGGGAACAGTACCCTAGCCTCCTGTAGGTTTTTCGATGGGCCCCAAAGTTGGGCGATCAAGACACACCACTGGAGGGGGTACCACCACCGAGAGGTCGATGAAACCCCCAAGGCCAGGTTGCAGAGCAATGGTGGCTCGCACCACTGCCTGCTGGTCAGCACCACTGACCCTAGTCTCGGGGGCCACCTGACTCTCCTGTAGGGGCTGGCTTCACTCGCTGATGAGACCGACAGGAGGTGCCTTCCTCCAGGTCAACCCCGGCGGTGTGACTGCCTCGTCTGACTCTGAGCCTCGACCCGACTCAAGAGGTAGAGTCCAAAGTTCTGAGCCAAACAGTAGGAGGGCGGGCAGAACGAAACTTGCCAGCGGGCGCGGCAGCCAGAGTTGTGGCCGAGACAGCACCCGTGCCCTCTGCAACTCCGCGAGTGGGACCCGCAGGAGGCACCAGTGCAACTTGGGCCAAAGGTCCAGAGTCAGGGCCAGACACAGTGCTGTCAAGTCCACCAGCACCGGGGGCGGTACCAGGGACAGGGACAGCACCGACAGCAGCCCCAGCAGCAACCTTGGCACCGACAATGACACCGCCGGGCCCCACGGTGCCGTGAGCGGCACCGAGGACCAAGCGGCACTGACGAGGGCCCCGAGGGCAGACCTGCGTCAACATGGCACGATCGCCCTTTGGCACTCAGACGCACCAAGAGCATGGATGGTGCTGAGGACAGCACCGACAGCCAGAGCCGAAGGCCCTACGCGCCGAGCCGTTGAAGGCACTGGCGCCGCGCTCAACTCTCGCCGAAAGCAGACATGGCAAAAGAGGATGCCGGATCTTGTCCCACGGCACCACGAGCAGTGTTGGCGCTGCGAACGGCGTCGACAGGGCCCACGGCGATGAGTCAGCGCTGACGACAGCGCCGACAGGGCCTACGGCTCCGCAAATGGCGCCGACCGACGGCATCAAGCACGGTGCTGACCCGGGCCTTTCCAGCCATGGGAGTGACACCAGAGGAGCCTTCACCCCCGGAGGGGCGATTGCCGTGGCGGGCATCTCCCACCCGCCTCCTGGAGGAAGCGGACGGGCCTCCTGTGCCACGGAGGAGCCTCGCAAGCCAGGCTACAAGTAGCCGAGGCTCCCTCCTCCTCAGTCCATATAGAACCGAGAGGGACCCGGAGGTAGGGCTCGAGAGCGGCTTGGCCCGGACGAGTGTGAACCCTACCCCCGAAAGTCTGCGGAGCTCGCCCCACTTTCAACGCGTGCTGTTCGAGGACCCGGTGGTTGATGGAGAAGCAGGCGTCGCACGAGTTCATGTCGTGAAGCAGGCCAAGACATGCAAGACACCGGTCGTGCTGGTCGGTGACGGAATACTTTCGGCCGCATGGGCACCAACGCATGGGGGGCCGACCTGTCTTTGAAGACTTCTTGCCCTCCAACAGAGACATGACCTATGGAGAAAAAAACACCACAAACAGACTCGACGTAGTAGAATTTCAAATAAAAGGAAAGATCTTACCGGCGACGTCGAGTGGAGGCAGAACCCAGAACCGGTAGATGACCGACAGACTGAACGTCGATTTTTAAACAGGCTGAAGGCCTAAAACTGTAGAGAAGCTTCCCATGAGGTGACCTCGACAGCGGGAGATGAAGAACTGGTAGGTAGGCAGGCGGAGTCGACACAGCTTAACGGGCCATCCCCAGCCGCCACGCAGCACGTCGGGCTCGAGGCGGGCGCCGATGTGTCGGTTCCACCACCCTTTTAAAAGTCTCTCTGTCCTGATCTCCGCCAGTACTCATCTGTGATGAATGGTGAAGATTGACACAGATAAGATCAAGTCTCTGTAATACCAATACCTTGGACTGTACTTAGACCCTCACCTGACCTACCATATCCATATTACCAACCTCATCAAGAAAATCTATTTGAGGCTAGGTCTCTTACACCAAATCAGAAAGTTCCTTATCCCTGTCTCCAAACTATGCTTTGCCAGCTCCCTTCTCCTGCCCCTCCTGGATTATGACTATGTTGTCTACTCCCCCTAACACATCCCCCCTTTTCTCCAAACTCAGAACTACATACAGTAATATCGCACACTTTGTGACCGGCCCCCCCTGGATGACCCATCACTGTACCCTCTATGCCACCCTCAACTGGCTCACCATTGAAGGCAGGTTCTGACTTAAAATGCTGTCTTTCCTACACAAAGTTCACTGTAACCTGCTGCCGATCAGTGTTCACTCCCTTTTTCCCTTAACGGTTCCCAAGTGCAGTACAGGAGGGGCTGCCTGTCATATCTTTGACTCCCCTTTTTATCACACCAAGCATGCTCAGAACTACATCACATACAAGGGCCCAAGGTTTTACAATAAATTGCCCCTGAACTTCAGACTTGTAGTTCAATTGGCTCATTCACCTCCTCCCTCAAGGACCATCTCCTCCAGTCCACCATCTGTGTCTGCCCGGTAGGTTACCCCCTGAATATCCACCAACCCTTGAGTTACCTTAGAGTTTATATGTATCTGTATATTGGCTCTTGTGACAGAGTTGAATAGGAACCTGTCCCAGTTGTCATGGAGAGTTTGAATGCAGGGATCTGTTCTGTTCTCTCCTTTTCTGTCTCTTCTCTGTCTGGTTGTGCAACCAAATTTTCGTGTGGGACCTAGGACTTGATCACCCCAACAGTCTCTCAGTTATCTCACTGTCTCTCTACCTTCCCTTGTTGTTCTGTCTTTTTCCTCCCTTGCATATCTGCTAGTATAAAAATATATGCAAATCATTATGTGGAAATGTAACTGATATTGGGATCCCTTTGTTTAGAAATTATATAGTGTTACTGTTGAAATGTATATAATTATAGTTTGAGATGATAGCAAAAAACTATTGGGAACTCAAGGGGTTAACCTGAGACCAGTTCTTAAGCTCTTTTTCAGAAGCTGTGGATAAGGGGCCTCAGTTCTGGGACATCGTGTTCTGGCTGCACCTGCCTGAAATATACAAGAACATTTTAGAAAAAAAATGAAAATTACATACCTACCGTAATTCTTGATCTTCCCTTGTATCTTCACCATTCATTACTGCTTGGGTTAGTGCGAGCGCGCACCCTTCTCGGGAGTTTTTTTTGAGCGGTTTTACGCCGAAGCCGCGGATCGCATCAAGGCCATGCTGCGCCAGGGGCGGCTGTTAGGTGCCGTAGACTCCTCCTCTATCTCAGTTCTGGTAGCCGGAGAGGCGAAAATAAAGGGTAAGAAAAAAGGAAAGTGAGGCAAGAGAGCCGAGGGACAGAAAAAGGAAAGTATATAAACTGAAAAAGGAATAAGCTGGTACAGAATAGACAGAGAAGAGAGAGAATTCCTACCCTAAGGGACCGCAGGACCTCCTTTCCGGGGCGGCTCTAGGGGAGGAACAGAGAGAAGGAAGAGAAAGTAGAAGAAGAAGAAGAAAAAGAGGCATGTTGAGAGGGAGAACAGTGCCCATCGAGCACTGGTTGAGAGGCTTATAGGCTCGAAACTAACAAGGGAGCAAGAATCCCAGTTGCTAGGACTAAGGGGAGGTTCAACCGAACCACCTGAACAGATCCAAATGAGGGCAGACTCTCTGAACTCTCAACATGCCAAGTCCCTTCATCCTAGCTGAGGGCTCCTAGACTGCCCGGGCAGAACCTATTCCGGGTAGAGCGCCCACCCAGAAAGGGGACCAAGTCCCTTAGCACCTTGTTAAGTGCTAACACAGTAGTGTATAGGAAAGACTATGCCTTCTCGGAAGGCAGTTTTGTATGAAAGATAGAGTGGAACTCAATCAGACTCCCTAAGGCAAGGCAAGCGGACGCTCAGAGCTGACAAGTTCAATCAGCAGCTAGAAGAGCTCAAAATAATACCTGCCAGGAGGATTCTAGACTTTGCCAAGGCCAAGACAGAGCATGGCCTCTTGGGCTGTGAAACTCCATAACCTGAAGAAGGTATTTAAGAATTGCACCCTAAGGGCGGTCAGAAAGAGTTCCCTCAGAATTTAGAGAAAAGTACAACCGTGTTCGTTCCTCTTTACCTTGAGGAAAAAAGGAACCATTCATTAAGAATGGAAAACAAAGTTTTTTTGTTTTTTTTTGGCATAAAGGCCAAGGGAAGGAAGAGGAACGAGACGGGAGGGGGAGACGCCACAGAAGGAGGCCACTGAGGGAAGGTGTGGTGTATCAGTAATGAATGGTGAAGATACAGAGAAGATCTAGAATTAAGGTAGGACGTAATTTTCATATCTTCCCTTGTCAATCTACCATTCATTACTGCTTGGTGAGTATTGGCCCCCTTAGAAAAGGGGCAGAACCCTGAGGGAACAAGACCCCCAGCCTCCTGCTGGTGAGAAACAGAAGGGAAGACCCTGGGCTAATCAAAGAGAAGCCTATGGGGAGAAGAGCTAGGAGGTGCCCCCAGGACGGGAGACGAGGAAGCCCCTGCAGTAATCTCCTAGCTCTGAGGAAAAGAGACGGTCCCTCGAAAGCGGAGCTAATCACCCTCACGCCGGGCCAGGGGTGACAACCGTGATAGACAAAGCCATGCCGTCTGCCTAATGCAGATCGCTGTCCCCGCAAGCCTGGAAGCCACCTCATTGACGTCATAAGATGCCCTTGCTTGGTGTCTTGCCAGCTCCAGGCCTATAACAGAGACGGCAATAGCTTGTCTGGTTTGCTCCGTATCAGGCATTGATGCTAAGAGTTGAGAGAGCATCAACCACACATGCCTACTGTAGGCAGCGTGATGAGCCTGATGTGATGCAATGCAAGCCATCGCACGAGAGAAAGAGAACACTCTTCGCCCCCACTGGTCGAATTGTAGAGAATCCGAATCCGGTGGATGGTCATGCACCAGGCGGCACCCGGAGTGAGTCTCCAGGTATACCAAACCTGAGGGCGGGTTGGGGAGAGTACCCAGGGATTCTGAAGGGGCACAATACCTTCATCGACAGTCTGCCGGGGCTGGAGAAGGGGCGGCTGGCGACTGCCAGGAACGGATAGACACCTCCTGGAAGGGGATAGCCAGGAAGGTACCACCAGGTGCTGGGCACTGAATTCTCCAAGGAATTCACGCGTCTCCCATTCGGTATTGTCTCGCCTAACGTAGGAGATTCGAAGATCCCTCACCATCCTCGAAAGGAATCGCTGATATTCAGTGAAATCAGCAATGGAGGAGATATGAGCAGAGGGTTCCTCTCCCTCAGAGATGGGAGACGAGGATGATGGAGAGCTCGAGTGTCCAGAAGATTCTTGCAGCGGTGGGGATAGGCAAAAGACCCACTCATTCATACACCTGACATGAGGGGAAGGCCGCCGCAGAACCTCTGAACTGCTCGCAGGATAACGGGCCCATAGGACCGACATGGCCTGGAAGAGCGGGGGGTGGCTGCAGAGGAACGGGAGATGGGCACCTACGAAGAGGCAACTGTCCTCTGCTAGGGCTCTGAAATCCGGAGAATGGAGCCTGAGCTGGCGGGATTCCGGACAACAGACCAGGCCGCAAAACGGAACCCTGGAAAAGTGAAACCTGGAAGAGCCCAGAAGGGGATCCTCCCCTGTGACGAACCTGGGACTGCATGGATCCAGAAGGGTAGTCCGCAGCAACGCCACTGAGGGGACCCCGGGTCCAAGAGGGAAAGGCCGGGCCTGAGGTGGCCGGCAGAGACCGCTGGCGACTGCACCCCCGCCCCTGACCCTCGACCAAAGTGCCCTCCTCCTCGACCTCAGCGTTTCCACCCCGAGTGGCTGCAACAGCACCAGGGAGGGTAGCTGTCAACGCCCCAGGAGGGAGATCCTCCTCCGCCCCCACTCCATCGCCTGGGACCCAGTACCACCCCTAGCCCGAGGCCCTCAGGGAGACACAGCAGCGGGACAGCGAGAGGCCCGCCAGCCACCTAGCACCACCGCGTGCCACCGGGACCCGCTCAAGAGTCAGGTTGCCAGGACGGGTCCACGCCTGAGTCAGCTGACCAAGAGGAAGAGACCAGCTGACCACAATACTAGCAACTCTGGGGTCCCAGAGAAACGGCGCGCTTGCAGAGGCGATGCCGGATTACCTTGGCCCACCCGCACTGGCTAGGCCTGGCCCCTGCCCCTGTGTGGTGCCGGTTAGCCCATGTTGCTGCCCCGCATCGAATCCCAACCCGCGCCGCCGGTGAGCGAACCACCGCGGCACCAAAGGCACAGAGTGGCGCTGCTAACGGTAATTATCTGATCACCGGCACCGCAGCGCGCCGATCTGAAACAGCGCCGGAGGGCGGCGTCGAGGGTCCACCGTGCCGGGCCTCCAGCAGGCGCTGGCCTCAACACTGGGAGCCTGCACCTCCGAGGAGGTGATCACGAGGCAGTGTCCCCACCGCTGCCCCGGAAGGGACCACGATGCTCCTCCGACACTGCAAAAGAAGCCTTCTTCGCAAGAGAAGAGGAGGAAGCTCATCCTCCACGGACAGTATATGGCCCGAGAGGGACCCGAGGAAGGGCCTAGAGACCTTACCTGGGAATTCCTGAATGACACCATCCCTCAAGGTCAGCGGGCCTTGCCGATCTTGAACGTATGGACTTCGAGGACACGACGGTCCACGGAGAAACAGGCGCCGACGCGGTTACCATCGTGGTCTGGGTCCCAGGCAACGGAGATGGAGAAATGCCGGCCACAGGAGCACCGACGCATAGGGGCACGGCCCACATTCGACTTACGTTTTGCCCCCGAACCTGACATGATGTGAACTAAATAAGGCAAAAAACAGCAATAAAGCACTCGGCGCCATCGACAGAAAATAAAAGAACGGTCTTACCGGGAGACTGCGTTGAGCGAGAGTCACTGGAGAAAAACGAGGAGTCTTGACGCAGAAACAGTGGAACTACCGCACAGCAGGTGCAGCCTCGATGGCGGGAGAAACAGAACTGAGATAGAGGAGGAGTCTACGGCACCTCAACGGCCATCCTCGCCACATGACGAAATGTCAGGCCGAGGGCTGCACCGTTGGAGCTGACTCAAAAAAACCTCCTTTCAGAGTTGGTGCGCGCCTCCGGCACTAACCCAAGCAGTAATGAATGGTGAAGATTGACAAGGGAAGATCAGGATGCTTGTTAAGAAGGGGAGCAGCAAAGACTTAATAAGAGAGAGAGAGAAAGAGACACAGAGACTGAAGGAAAGCTCAGATAGATCTTCTCTGTTTATTCTGCCTTTGTAAATAGTTATTCTGAACAATGTTATTTTTTTATTGTTATTCATAATAAAATTCTTGTTGCAAATTTTACAACTGCTCCTGGTTCTACCTATGCTTCCTGACCTGTACCTCGATGACAGATGGTGTCAGCCTAAGTGAGACTTACGCCATGCATACTCTAGGCTAGAGTTTTGTGCTTGAGTACTGGACCTAGTACCAGGAAGCATACAGAAAGGTATGGATTCTGCAGCAGCAAGTCCAGGAGTGGTTACCAGGAGAATGGCAGCCAACGTAGCAGAGACAGAAGTCTGTTGAGACTGTACAGCCAGCACAAGTTATGGAAAAGAACAGGCAGTGACAGAACCTGAAAGCCTGATGGACTTTTTTCTAATGGTGGGCTATACAACAAAAGAGACTGGAGGATCAGAGGAGAGAAGAGAAGCAGCAGATGAGAGAAGAGATGCAGCAACAAGAGCAGCGATAGCTGGATGCCTTACAAGCTATCAATGGCAGGAGTCTGGCACAGATCCAGGTGAGTAACAAAACACAAGCAACCTAAAAGCCATTAAACTTACAAAGTTGCATCCCTCGGATGATATCGAAGCATACCTGACAACTTTTGAGAGTTGCCACAGCCTGCCAATGGCCAAAGCAGCAGTGGACGATCAGACTGGTACCCTACCTGACAGGTAAAGCCCAACTTGCCTACAGCAATTTGGACACTGCACAGTCAGAAAACTATGACCTGGTGAAAAGTGAAATCCTGAAAAGGTATGACATCTCAGGAGAAACCTACAAGCAGAGATTTCAATCTCTGAAGTACAACTAAGTTGACAATCCTCGAAAAGCCTTCACCCGACTCAGAGAACTCCTGATAAAATGGCTCCAACCAGAAAGCAAAACAGTCCCACAGACTGATACATTTGCAATGGAGCAATATCCTGCCTACAGATGTGCAGCTTTGGGTGAAAGAACACCAACCAGAAAGTGGGGAAAAGTCTGCTTCTTTGGCCGAAGACTACCAAATTGCCGGACAGATGCCACAGCAGTGAGGTAACAGCCAAGCACCAGTAAGACCCTCTTTTTCTCATTTAAACTCCAAGTCTGATACAAAATCTGGTGGGGGTAACAAATCTGTGCCCAAAGATGTTATTTACTATACACTCAAAGATACTTATAATGGGCACATCTGTGTAAGCAGATTCTGCCCATTATAAGGAGTGGCCGCTGTAACTAAAATTATTATTTTCACACCAACTGTCTGAGCTCTTACAATGCTCCCTTCACTGCTGCTACATAAATTCCTCCAGAGGAAATCTCATGTTCTGTTACTTTGCTGTACTGTACTCCCATTCTCTTGCACAGGTTTGTGCTCACCTTCCTCGTAACCACTAACTCCATTCCTGTCTGAGATCTTCCAGTGCTCCCATCACTGCCGCTACATAAAGCCCTTCAGAGGAAATCACAGCAGCGTTCGCAGGATGGATCCTCTCTTCCCGTAGCTGCCACGGCATAAAGGGCCTCAGGAAATCCCTTTCAGAGGACAACACAGCAGCACATGGGGGTCTTCTTTTAATTGTATCCCTTCTTCCCTTCTTTTCGACAGAATGCTTCTTCCCTTCACTATCGCAAGGGGTAAGACAGTCCTGTCTTCCGTTCACTGCCACTACATTAAGCCGGGACCGATTAGCGGTTAGTTAATGCTCTATGCCTGCCTTCTACTTTGGGCAGATTAGCTGTTAGAAAGTTAATTCAGACTTTACCATGTTGAATTTTTGAAGCTGTAGCAGCTAATCTGCCTGAAATAGAAGGCGGGCATAGATTGCTATAACCAGTGTTTTTTACATTGCAGTCAATATATTGGGCAAGTGGAAGCAGGAATTTGCTCACTAAAAGCGATTGCCTGCATAAAGTGTGGGCGCTATAAGTGGTGGTGACTGTAACTATTATTATAAGCCAGGTTATATTGCAAGAAATTGCCGTAAGAAGAGTGACACTGGAGCAGATTTGTCCTTGGCAAATGTGGGGCAAGTATTTAAGAGATATGAAGGTGGGGGTTAAGACTGTAAAGGAACTCACTGATTCAGGAAGCAGACAGACCTAAGTGCATGTTAAAGTGCTGGGAAAACACTGCAAAAGGACCGGGTACTGGTGTCATCTGCATCCAGGGGGACACTTGATACTATCCCACCACCCAAGTGACTCTGACCATTAAGGGTGTGTCGCACCAAATGAAAGTGGGGGCAGTACGTAAGTTACCTGTACCTGTGATTATTGGAAATGACTGTCCAGGATTTACTGAGTTAATCTCAGAGGAACTGAACCCTGCAGTTTCAAGCAGCAGTGGTAACAAGAGCTCAGGAAAAGAAAATCTCAAACGGTGGGGACACTTCCTTTCAGTGGCTTTGATTCGGACTTGTTTGAGCAGAGCACCAAGATCTGGAAATCCAGGAAAGAAAGATGATGCCTGAAGAAACTGTGGCAACAAATGACTGATGGACATAAGGGGTTAACATATGAAAATATTGAAACTAAACTGATCACTGATTGTGATTTTCTTTCAGAACAAGCTAACAGTGTTTCTCTCCAGGGTTATTTTAAGCAGCTGGGTGTGAAACCAAAACAGGGTGGACCAATGTTTAATAAATACAATGGGTTACTGTACAGAGTTGGGGTTAAATCTTAGACACAGGAACAGACATAACAATTGGTTATACCACAGAAGTATAGAACAGAGTTGTTACAGATAACACATAATAGTCCTATGGGCTGGTCACTCAAGGAGGGATCGCACCCTTGCCAGATTGCTGTATAGATTTTACTGGCCTGGAATTCATGAAGATGTTGCTACCTATTCTGATTCCTGTGCTGAGTGTCAGAAAGTAGCCCCAGTCACTAGAAAAGACAAGGTGATCCCTGGTGCCCCTACCCATAATAGATGTGCCTTTTGAGAATTGCAATGGATGTGGTTGATCCTTCAGACAAAAGGGTAATAGATTTATCCTGGCAGTATGTGACTATGCTACTCGATACCCAGAAGCAGTTCCAATGCATACTGTCACAGCTTCAAAAGTGGCAGCAGAGCTTGCAAATATTTTCAGCAAAGTGGGCAAACCTAAAGAAATTATTACTGATTAGGGTAGTAATTTTGGTGCTGCATTACTTAAGGAGCTGTACAGACTACTAGGTATCACTGCCATAAGAACCTCCCCCATCACCCTCAGACAGACGGTCTTGTTGAGCGTTTTAACCAAACCCTAAAATGCATGTTAAAAAGGTTTGTAAAAGGGGAAGGGAAAGATTGGGACCAATACTTGCCTTACCTACGTTTTGCTAACAGAGAAGTGCCAAAGGCATCAACAGGGTTTTCACCATTTGAAATGCTGTATGGTAGGCAGCCAAGAGGGCCACTGAATGTGATTAAAAAAATGTGGGAAGATAACCCACTCAGAAACAATCTATAACATTTTATATGTGTGCCCTAAGAAAGAAGCTAGCAAAATATGTTGAAATTGCCCACAGTAATTAGGAAGAGGCCCCAAACCAGCAGACGGTACTGTACATTATGGCCATGGGATCAAAGAAAAAGCTTTTGAGCCAGGTGAAAAGGTTTTGCAACTGTTACCCACAACAGAAAATAAACTGTTAATGAGGTGGCAAAGGCCTTATAAAGTGCTTAGACATACTGGCACTGTTAATTACGAGGCTGAGACCCCTGATAGGAAAAATCCTAAGATATACCATGCTAACCTCCTCAAGAAATGGGTTGAAAAAACACCAAAAGCTGCTTTGCTAGTTTTGCCAGAAACTGATAAAGAAGATATTGATGTAGCTTATAATAGACTGGAACAAACTAACTGCTGATGCTATAAAGCTGAATGTTTCCTTAACCTCAGAACAAACTGCAGAAATTTGTAACTTGCTAAAGACATTTAATAGTACTTTTACCACCGTACCAGGCCGAGCTAAAGGGGTTGAGCATTTTATAGTGCCAAGGAATGCTTGCCCTATTAGGCAAAAGACATACAGGTTACCAGAGTGGTTAAAAGCTGATGTGGTTAAGGAAATACAAAAAATGAAAGAATTGGGTATCACTGAAGAGTCGAGGAGCACTTGGTCATCTCCAATGGTAATTGTAAACAAAAAAGAAGGGGATATTAGAATCTGCCTTGATTTTAGGAAACTTAAGTGTCAGAATTTGACAGTTATCCTATACCAGAATGGATGATTTGGTGGACAGAATGGGGAGTGCAAAGTTTATCAGTACCCTCGATCTCACCAAAGATTACTGGCAAATCCTTTTCACTAAAGAATCTAGAGACAAAACTACATTTGCCACTCCTGTTGGATTTTATCAGTTCACCACCATGCCATTTGGTTTACATGGTGTGCCAGCTACATTTCCGCAGTACATGGATGTAATTTTATCCCCCACACTGGTTATTGTGCTGTATACCTGGATGATATTGTGGTGTACAGTCCAGACTGGAAAAGCCACCTGGAACCCCTATGAGGCATTATCCAAGCTATCAAAAATGCACGTCTGACTATTAAGCCTACCAAATGTGCATTGGGCATGCAGGAAACCGGATATTTGGGCTATGCTTTGGGAAATGGAGAAATCAAGTCAGAGGTTTCCAAGATAGAAGCTGTAGCTAACAGCCCTGTTCATAAAACAAAGAAACATGTCAGGTCAATTTTAGGGCTGGCTGGTTATTAAGGGAGATTTGTTCCCAACTTTGCTGAGTTAGCTAACTCCCCTCTCTGAACTCATGAAAATACGGTACCCAAATAATGTGAAATGGACCCCAGAGTGTGATGAAGCTTTTCAAGCCATGAAGGCTGCATTATTTTCAGCCCCTGTTTTAAGAAGCCCAGACTTTGAGCAACAGTTTTGGTTACAAACAGATGCATCAGATGCAGGCCTAGGTGCGGTCTTGAGTCAGCATACAGATGGGAAAGAACATCCTATTCTTTACAGAATTAGGAAGTTGCATAACAGAGAGAAAAGGTACTCCACCATTGAAAATGAATATTTAGCAGCAAAGTGGGCCATGGAGTCCCTTAAATTAATTTACTAGGAACTGACTTTGTACTTATAACAGATCACAATCCTCTCTGTTGGCTTAACCAAATGAAAGATAAAAACTCCAGAATCACACAGTGGTACCTACCACTACAGCCATTTAAACTCAATGTGATACACAAATCTGGTTAGGGGAATAGCAATGCTGATTTTCTGTCAAGATATGGATCAGGAATTGAGGGTTCTGAAGGCTGAAAAACAAATGTATGAGTTTAAACGTTACTGTTTGCTATACTGTTATAGAAAAAAGGATATTGCACATGTGCTTAATTTCTGAAAGTTAGAAGCGAATGTTAGTAGAGAATTAACAGAAAGTTTTGGAAACCAGTTTAATAAAACAGGTTCCCTTTTAAGGAGGAGGGTGAATGTAACAGGGTTAAATAGGACCCTGTCTCAGTTGTTATGGAAAGTTTTAATGCAGGGATCTGTTCTGTTCTCTCCATTTCTGTCTCTTCTCTGTCTGGTTGCGCAACCAGATTTTCCTGTGAGAGTTAGGACTTGATCACCCCAACAGTCTCGCAATTCTCTGCCTCTCACTGTCTCTCTACTTTCCCTTGCTGTTCTGTCTTTTTCCTCCCTTGCGTATCTGCTGGTATAAAAATATATGCAAATCATTATGTGGAAATGTAACTGATATTGAGATCCATTTGTTTAGAAATTATATAGTGTTACTGTTGAAATGTATATAATTATAGTTTGAGATGATTGCAAAAAAAGCTATTGGGAACTCAAGGGGTTAACCTGAGATCATTTTTTATGCTCTTTTTCAGAAGCTGTGGATAAGGGGCCTCAGTTCTGAGGCATTGTGTTCTGGCTGCACCTGCCAGAAATATACAAAAACAATTTAGAAAAAAACAGGATGCTTATTAAGAAGGGGGTGGCAAAGACTTGATAAGAGAGAGAGACGCACAGAGATTGAAGGAAAACTCAGATGGATCTTCTTTGTTTATTCTGCCTTTGTAAATAGGTATTCTGAACAATTTAATTTTTTTATTGTTATTCATAATAAAACTCTTGTTGCGAATTTTACAACTGCTCCTGGTTTTTGCTATGCTTCCTGACGTGTGCCTTGATGACAGCTCTATTGTTGATGCTCTGTAGTTTTGTTTTCTAATCTGGATGTTCCTGTCATTTACACTGTTTCTATTGTAAATACCATAACATTTTGCAGATATTGTTTTTACCTTTTTCTCTGTATCATTGAATTTCTGTACCACTGGACATTTGTGAAAATGGGCAGTTTTGCTCACATACTTTCCAGTATAAAAATAAATTTGAATTGAATTGAGTGAGGAGGACAGAGATAAACACCTTGTTACACAGAAAAAAAAACATTTACTGAACAATAACACTCCTCTAGGGAAATTGATAGAGCTGTGGGATGTACCATGCTTATGCCAAGAAAACAACTACTACAATATAAAGAAAAGACAACCACCAAGTAG
Source organism: Neoceratodus forsteri (assembly GCA_016271365.2). Taxonomy (NCBI): domain Eukaryota; kingdom Metazoa; phylum Chordata; order Ceratodontiformes; family Ceratodontidae; genus Neoceratodus; species Neoceratodus forsteri. Next base: position 1,396,981,681 of record CM057458.1, on the reverse strand, counting down.
ACACCTTTGGCTGCTACATACAACCCTGATCTGGAGCTTCTACGAGAAAGTATTAAGGTCCTACAATCAATATTCAGTGAGGACGACACCTTGAAATGTATTTTCCAGGAACCAGCTTTACTGTCTTTAAAGCAACCACCTAACATATCCAACCTGATTGTCAAGAGCAAACTTATACCTGACCAAAACAACAGAGCACTAGGAGACACTAAACCCTGCAATATTCCTAAGTGTATAACATGTGAGCACATTTCCACTTCAGACTTTCTCAACATCCCACAAAACAATCAATTCAGTATACTGGGGAGTTATACATGTGGATCCCAGAATGTCGTCTATTACATCCAATGCAAGAAGTGTCAACATACAAGCTATGTGAGGGAAACCAGGCAACTACTTCGAACCTGAATGAACACACACAGGCACAACATAAGGAAGAACGACTGAAAAACTAGTAGGGCAACATTTCTGTCAATCTGATCACTCCATCTGTGACCTCTCTCTCCTGGTTCCTAAAGGACCCTTCAGAAATACACAAGAAAAGCGAGCTTTTGAGCTCAGTCTTATTTTTCTTCTTGACATTAAACAAATGGACTGAATGTAGATGTTAGTTTCACGACCCATTACAAAATTTAAACAGACAACTGCCTTTCCCCTGCTTCAGGTGCATGTGCAGGTCTCCTGGTGGACAAGATTATTATATTACATACTTGGGACTTACTTGCAGAGGAGCAGGGTGACTACACAGGCCACATCGGTGGCTAGAAGGAGTTCGGCGATTTGAGCCAGAGTGCCCAGTAGGAAACCAGGGCACCATTTTTGGGACTTGTGGCAGGGTCTTTTAAGGGATGAGCCCAGCTTCTCTTGGGATACGTGGGACTTACTCACAGAGGAGCAGGGGGACTGCACAGGCTGCATTGGCGGGCTGCTTCTCTTGATCCAGAGGTCCTGTGGGACAGCGCAGGCTGTGTCGGCGGTGAAACAGCTGTTGCAGGAGCTGTATCAGGAGCAAATTTGGAGCTGGGCGCAGCCACATCAGTGGCTAGGAGAAGTTCAATGATCTGAGTCACAGAGCCCAGTAGAAAGCCAGGGCACCGTTTTCAAGACTCATGGCTGGGCCTTTTAAGGGATGAGCCCAGCCACTCTTGGGATATTTGGAACTTACTCGAAGAGGAGCAGGGGGACTGCGCAGGCCACATTAGTGGGCTGCTTCTTGGGGGTCCAGAGGTCCTGAGGGATGGTGCAGGCCACATCAGTGGTGAAAGAGCTGTTACAAGAGCCGTACCAGGAGCAGATCTGGAGCCGGGGATGACCACATCATTAGCTAGGAAGATTTCAGTGATCTGAGCTAGAGCGCCCGATAGAAAGCCAGGGCACCATTTTCAGGACTTGTGGTTGGGCCTTTAAGGGACAAGCCCAGTCACTCTTGGATGCTAGTTTGTTACCCACCCACCCCAACCCAACCTCTATTAAATGCTCAGAGGAGGAGGAGGCCAGGTGATAGTGTCACTGACTGGTTGGGTGGCTATGCAGTTTTCTCCAGTTGTGACTCTGACTATTCTTGGAACTGTTAGGGGATGTAACTCTGTTCATGCTTTTTTATTCTGCTTAGTAGCTTGGTCCAAGAGTTGTGTTTTTAATTTCACGGGCTACATTGCCCCGAATGGCTGGCTGTAGAGGGTTGCAGGTAGATCTACCTGGGGGTTGGGACCTGGTTAAAGGTGAACATCCAAGAATGTTTGGAGAGGGCCTCTGGGGGTGGCCCCCAACTACCAGGGCAGGCATCTTTGGCAGGATTGTAGGGTGCACTGGCTGTGGGGCCGCCATGGTCCTAAACTGGGCCTGGAGGGAGGGAGGTTGCCCAGTCTGTAGGCAGTTTTTGCAGATCAGGAGGGAGCTTGACTGGGTATGGAGGAAACTAAACATTTTTTGGGGGGGAATAAACATGTCTGGGATGGCCTGTGGGGAGCAGGAGGGCAGTGATAGAGTGCGACCTGGATCCGTGTCATCAGGCAGGAGTGGAGAACCTTATGGGGAGTGGGCTAGTAGCAAAGGGGGTAGCTACCCAAGGTAACTGGTAGAGGGAACAGGCTAAATCATAGGAGGTAGGGGGGAACAGGTGGGTTGGGACTGACAGGGGGCCTAGTGGAGGAGTGGTTAGCAGGAAATCAGGACAAAAAAAGGAGGTTGACTTTGAGTGCTATAATAAATTTGAGCCATTTAGTAAGTTGGTTGGAGAGGACATGAGTGAGGGGTAGAAGGAAAAGGAGGGTGGAGGAGAGGGATACAGTGAATTGGATGACGGTGGGCATCGGTAATTCAAATAAGTATGCTAGCAGGGGAGGGGGCAAAGCAAGTGTCAAAAAGGAGGGGGGGAGCCAGTAGATGGAAGGTGTGGAGGCTGTGAGTCAACTCCGTGAGAAAGGAGGAGAGATTGAGATGAGGGAGGGGCGTCCTTTGAGGGGGGAGGATCATACCAGAGAAAGGCCCAAAGGTAAGGGGACCTGCAGGTGGGCATGGAAGGGGGCAAGAGGAAAGGGAGGAGGTAGGAGGGGTGATGGTGTTGGGAATGCCGTGTTGGGGGACTGGAGCTGTGGGAGTTGGAAGGGGAAGGAAGTCAGAGAGAAAAGGCTCGACTGGGGTGAGGGGTGGGGTGGAGGCTAAACTGGAGGGAAGCTGGGAACTTAGTTACAAAAAAGGCGTGACAAGAGGGGTGGAAGGCTAGGACTTGTAGAGGGTCTGAGACAAAGGGAAGTGTCTGAGGAGGGGAAAGGATGGGGCTGTGGGGAGTCCAAAAAGGAGGTGCACAAAAGATCAAGGGGGTCACTAAGTTTCTCTTGCTGGGGGACTCCATGATCAGGGGTACTCATTGGGTTGGGCAGGATAAGGGAAACTCCAGTCCAGTTAAGGTAGTGGGTATTTCTGGTCTGACTGTGCATAGGGCGAAGTTCATGGTGTATGAGCTGGTGAGGGACAGTGAGGAGGATCATCGGCCTTCCAGATGCATCTAGGAACAAATGATAATGAGGGGAATAGTGTGCTGGAAATTCAGGCAAAGTTCTGAGAACTGGCCAGGGTCTGTCATGACAATGGATGCACAGTCTCCTTCTCGAAAATCATGCCAGTGCCAAGGACCACTGTGGAGAACAAACAGAAGATCAGGGAGATTAATGACTGGCTCGGGCAGTGGGGTGAAGCACAGGGAATTGGGGTGTTGGAAAACTGGGGGTTAAAGACAAGGGATCATGCTCAGGATAGGCTTCCACCTAAATCTGGTAGGGAAGGAAGTTCTCAAATGGGGGATGACAGATTTCATTCAGGCTAGAAGGGATTTAAACTTGTGAAGGGGGAAGGGGCACTGCCGAGCTGATCTGGCCATCCATACCACTGGTAGGACTGGCCTGCAACCCCATAGAGGGGGGGACAGATGGTACCCTGGGGGAGAAGTGTGGACGGACGTATGAAAGATCTGGGAAGGATATGGTAAAGAGGGGTAGGGACAAGGGTTGGAGGGTGGCTTTAATAAATGCCAGGAGCCTGGGGAATAAATGCCTGAGTTCCAGGCCACGCTGTTTGAGGGTGGGGTGGATGTAGCAGTGGTCAATGAAACTTGGGTCACCCCTGGCTATGACTGGGACCTTAATCTGAGTGGGTACCTTGTGCTAAGGGAAGGACAGAAAGGTGGGCAGAGAGGAGGAGTAGCAATGCTCATTAGGGATAACATCAAGATTATGAGAGTGTGGGAAACAGAGGGCAACGTGGAGGCCCTTTGGGTCACCTTGCAACCCTCTGTGGGAGGGAAGATCAAGTTGGGGGTGGTATATGGGCCCTCAGGACTAGTGGAGGACCTGAAGGATTGCCTGTTGGCTAACATTAAGGGGCAGTGTGGACTGGAAAGGGAAGGAGTGGTGTTGATGGGGGACCTTAATATGCTAGCTACTGATTGGGGTACTTTGACATCCACGGTAACCAGGGAGCAGAAGCTGCTGGATGCGTTCCTCAATCAGCAGGTGATGGACCCAATGAGGGAGGGTCATATCCTGGATGTGGTTTTAGCAGATGGGGATCTTGTACGAGATCTGGTTGTGGAAGAACCCCTGGCTGGGAGCGACCACAACACAGTCTGGTTTTGGCTTAAACTGGGGGGGGCATCATTCAAGGACAATGATAGTTGATTGTGAGGGGACAGACTTTCAGAACATGGGGGAAATTCTCAAGGGGCATTTGCAGGAGATAAAACCAGGTTTGGACGTGGAAGGTAGGTGGGGGTTCATAAAGCGGAGCTAAGGAAGGCCACAAGGACGTGTGCAAGAGTGACGCGCAGGTCTTGTAAACCAAGCTGGTGGACCAAGGAGGTCCAGGATGCAGTAAGGGAGAAGAAGGCTGTCTACAGTAGGTAAAAAAAATGAGAGGAGAAAGGGAGAGAGAACTATCGCCTGCAACCAGTAAGTCACCAGAGTGGTGAGGGGGGGAGGCCTGGAAAGAGCAGAGGCTGGCACAAGGGATATGGGAGGGGAAAGAGGTTTTAGGTATATTGGTGTGCAGAGGAAGGTCAAGGGCCAGCTCAGTAGGTTGAGGACAGCTGGGGGGTGGGTTGAAGTGGCTGGAGAGCAGGCAGAGGTACTGAATGAATACTTTGCCTTGGTGTTCACTAGGCAGGAGGCTGAAGAACTTCCAAAAAAAAGGGTTGAAGGACACAGAAGGTGCAGCAGACCTGACTATTGGGGTACCTGCTGAAGAACAAGCTGCTGGGGGAGGTAGGCCAGGGGTGAGATATCAGGCTGGTTCTGCTGAATGGGGGGAACAGATGCTGATATTCCTATCGGTCAGGTGTGGGAAGCCCTCCAGCACCTAAAAAAAGATAAATCTCCTGGGCCTGATGCTATTCATCCCAGAGTACTGAGGGAGTTGGCAGATGTTTTGGCTGTGCCATTGGCGGATCTCTTTAACTTGTTGCTCCAGACAGGGAGGGTGCCAAGGGATTGGAAGCAGGCGCATGTTGTGCCCATCCATAAAGGAGGATTGAGAGACGAGCCAGAAAACTGTAGACCCATCAGTTTGACGTCGGTGGTGGGGAAGGTAATGAAAAGCATACTTAAGGAAAGGCTGGGAGGTTTCTTGGAGGAGATGGGTTATCTAGATGACTGGCAGCATGGGTTTGTACCAAGTAGATCGTGTCAAACAAACCTTGTAGAGTTTTATGAGTGGGTGACATCAGCACTCGACAGGGGGAGACCAGTGAATGTACTGTTTCTGGAATTCAGCAAAGCATTTGATTTGGTCCCTCACATTGGCCTAAGGGAGAAGCTGGGGTGATGGGGGTAGTTCCATTGACGGTTAGGTGGATTGGAAATTGGCTTTCAGGTCACACTCAGTGAGTAGTGGTCGGAGGGGAGGTCTCGTCTTCTAGGGAGGTCATAAGTGAGGTCCCACAGGAATCAGTCCTGGGGTCACTCCTGTTTAATTCCTACATCTATGATATCAGGGAGGGTACTGGGTGTGAAATGAGTCTCTTTGAGGATGACTCTAAGCTGGGGGTGGTGGTAGAGGAAGAGGGGAGATTGGCCCTGCAGGAAGACCTGGATACTCTGGATAGGTAGTCCTGCACCTGGAAATTGAAATTTAACTCCTCCAAGTGCAAGGTGCTACACCTAGGGTGGGAAAACCCCAACTATGTGTACACCCTTCGGGGGGATGAGCTGCAGGCCACAGCAGGGGAAAGAGACCTAGGAGTCTTAGTGGATGTTAACATGAATAATTCAGAGCAGTGCAGAAGGGCTGCAGTCAGGGCAAATAGGATGCTGAGATACATCCCTGGGGGATTACCTCAAGGAACAGGGAGGTGATTTTGCCAGTGTACAACAGCCTGGTTAGACCACATCTTGAGTACTGTGTGCAGTTCTGGAGGCTGCACCTAAGGAGGGACATCCAACTCCTGGAGAGGGTTCAGAGGAGAGCAACCAGAATGATCTGGGGCCTGGGGGTATGACATATGAGGAATGACTAGGGGAGCTCAACCTGTTCTCATTGGAGGAGAGGAGGGACTGGGGGCACATGATTGAGGTCTTCAAGTACTTCAGGGGAGTAAATGAGGTAAGCCGAGATAGGATCTTTCTACTGAAGGAGGGTGGAATCACCAGACAAAACAGTTGGAAGATTGAGGGTGGTAGGATTAGGGGGGAAAGGAGGAGGAGGTACCTCACCGAGAGAGTGAAGGAACCATGGAATGTGCTGCCCAGGGAGCTGGTACAGGCAGCTACGGTGGAGAGATTCAAGAGAGGGTGGGACAGATATAGGCAAGGGGTGAAGCAGAGGCTAGTTTGCCTCGGGGGGGGGCAGGACTAGGGGATGGAGTAACAGTGGAAGGAGACAGATAGAGGGCTACTGTACCCAATCAGGGTGCTAAAGCATGAGCAGACTTGACAGACCAATAGGCCTACTCTGAAGGCATCTAGTATGTTAGTATATGTGCATTTTCTGTGTATATATCTATATACATTATCTCTTGCATGTGATGTATATTTTTAGTAGTGTCTTATACATTAACATGGTTGTATTTGTATTTTTAGTTCACACACACACACACACACACACACACACAGTCTGTCTTTAGGATGGCTCTTAGAACATAAGCATTTATCATTTATAGGCCTGCTGCTGTCACATTCCATGCATGGAGAGGAGCCTACTTTCCTCATCTAATTTATAACCACCTAGATTTCAAAGGCTGTTTTTTCATCTCTGCACATGTTCAGTTATGTTCTTCCTTGTCAACAGAACTGTCACAACCATGTGTATAAGTTTATCTATCAGTTCTACCCAATGTATTATTTTGTTTTTTGAAGATTCTGCCATTGCCCGATGAAGGACCCTGTGTAGCCTGAAGGCTTGTGTTTTGTAAATCTCTTGTTGGTCCAATAAAAGGTGTCATATCACCCACTTTTTTATCTTTCTGTACAACAGCCAATATAGCTACAAGCATTTCTCTGGGTAAAAATGTGTAATGATTACGTGCCCAAGCACCAATTAGTCAGCATTCACCTCTGAATCCTGGCCACCTTATGGAGGGTTGGGGTGGGGGGGAGGCACTCTGGGAGTCAAAAACAGTGCTACGGGATGACTGCCACTAGAAAATGTCAGTGGTTCTGTTACATTTGATATGGCAGAAGTCAAAAACTTTCTTTAATCCAAATTTGGAAGCAATTTCATTTTTAGGAGGTCAGAATATTTCCCATGTCCTCAGGATTGAAAGACACTCCTATAAGCAATCAAGTTTTGTAATTTAATATAAAATATTGCTGGTAAAACACCCTGTTATTCAGAAAAACTAAACAATTTTGGCTTCCTTGCTTGCAAAAGCATATGACACCTAATCTCCATTGTTTAATTTTGGGAATCAAATACTTACTCCCGTCTTTATCTGGATGTCTTTATCTTAGATTTGGAAGTCAAAAACTTTCAAAATGGAGTTAACTGAAGCCCTGGATGTCACCATATGTTGGAGACAAGGAACCACAACAGGAAAAGGGACAGATGGGTAAAAAAAAAATCACTTGTATTGTTTATTTTTACCTGGCAAGTGTCTATTCCACCACTTAAGTACCCTGCACAAACCATTGAAGATTTTATTGCGCCATTATAGACAGTTCTTCCGTTACAGATAGTAGTGTCTATCAGAGGCACCATGGCCTTCATTAACGTCCTAGAGACGGAACCTTAAAAAGAAACACAGCAGGTCAGTATCATCATAGTTGACTTTATAATTTTGTTGTTTAATATATTTTATTGTGGGTTTAAAAAGTCAGGATCTTAAAAAGAAACACAGCAGGTCAGTATTATCACAGTTGACTGTATTATTTAATATATTTTATTGTGACTTTACTGAGCCAGGACCTTAAAAAGAAACACAGCAGGTCGTTATCATCACAGTTGACTTTACTATTTTATTTTATTGAGGTTTTCAGTACTAGTACACATCACAGACACTGGGACATAGAAACAGTACATGCCCCTGTGTGACAATATGGGTATACAGAGCCTTTGATTAGAGACTGCACGTGTAGCAAGGTTTAACAAGTACAGCTGAAGGAAAGCAGTACCAAGAAAGGCATATTGCAGGTATTTACTGGTTCAAAAAAAAACGCCTGTGGTGATATAGCACATGATATGCTGGTTATGCATTATCCAGGACTGTCAGTTTCCAGAGATACTGTAGCAATACATGTAATTTTTCCCATCATTTAGTACTTGCTATTATTTTCTCTAACCTCAAGGCGGAAAGTATCTCGGTATGTTGTTTCAAAAATGAAGGGATGCTGTATCACAGGTGACTTTAGATGGAAGCTAAAAACGTACCTGTATTCCTCATCCCACCTCACCCTCAAGTGGATCTTAAGAACTGGTCAAGGAGGATAGGGAATAGCTACTTTTCAAAACATCTGTCCTTTGGGAAGATAGGATATCTCAAGACAGTTGGGTTAGAGACTGTAAGAGCTGACAGTGTAAGCAGGCAAATGGTGTGACCATCTAGTGGTTAACAACATCCATATCCACGGCTATAAAAACAGTCACTGGAATACATTTCTCTGGGAAAGGGTGAGAATGTGGTCCAGGCAACTGTGGTTGTCGCTTATTTGTTTTAGAATGTGCCGTGGTATCTTTAAATTTCACCAGGATAAATATCAGAGGGGCAAAAGGCACCTCAGTTTAACAGCTCATCTGAATAACTGTACCTCCAACAGGGCACCATCTCCTCCCCCTGGCATGGCACCGTGTGTCAGCCTTGAATATGAGCCTAAGTCCCCAGTGTGTGACCTGAATTCCCATGGTAGTTTGTTGCAGAGGTAAAAGCTCCAACATGGAGACACACTGATGTACAGCTTCTATCTATTTTACTAGTGCCTTTGAACAATGAATACAAAGTATTTTGTGCACTTAAGTCTCTGAGACAACATGATTGCTCTTAAAAATATAATTTATTAAACGTGTACACTGTAAAAAAGCAGCAACTTACAATTACTCTGGCAGTAACGGTGATGACAGCCTTACTTCATTCATTTACATCGCTTACTGTTTTAATTCACTTAGTCACTTTTTTGATTGGGATGCTTCACAAATTGTTTGCACACATGTATTTATTTATAAGTTGATAACTGGATAGATGCACTGGCACCAGGCACCTTTTGCAGTCATGACTTGGGTACGGCAAGTACATTGAGAGAGCAGTAAAAATAATGTGATAGTTCATAGTACTATGGTTTGAGATAAAACAATCAAGTGATACAGGTTAACATTTTTACATATTTACAAGGCCCAGGATTATAGTGTGGTGGACATGAATGACAAATGATATGTGCAATGGGCTGTACAGTAAATTTTACATTACTGATTGAATTATGTAAAAATTAATGCAGGATGCTTACCTACAGGAAACAGGAGCAAGTACTATGCTTTAGCAAGTAATCTTTCATCTTACGAGTAAAAACTGTGGTGGAGGGAAACTGTCTGATGGGAGCAGGTATGGTGATCTAGAGAGAGGTAGCCCTGTAGCCGAAAGCTGTCTGACCCATTCCTTTTCACATAAGTGGAGCCAGAAGTGAGTTACTGGCTATGGAATGAGAGTGTGGGAGGTTGACAGGTGAGAGCAGCTTTTTTAGCATTGTGGTTTGTTGCCATATAGAGTCTTGTATACAAAGTTGGCCAGTGTGCATTGGGCACTGTGCTCTGGCTGTAGCCAACTAAGCTGTGAAAGGCTGGTGCAATGGTGGGACTTGGAGCCATGGGAGGTGGCAAACCTGGCCACCTTGTGATAAAGGGCTTTTTTCCTTTACTTATACTAATTTTCTGGTAGTGCCCCTTACAGTGGTCCCATAATCTAACTATGGAAGAAGGCTGATATGCACAGTCCTTACTTCCGTGTCTTCCATGAATAGCTTTTGGATGCGATAAAGTTGCCCCAGTTTTTATTTATTTGTTTGAATTTTAATGACCAGGTAGGTCCACTGATACAGAGCTGTCCCTTTTTCAGGGGCAACCCGGGGAACAAAAACATTCCATACACAAATACATGAATACAATTGCATTACAGAGGTGGCTGACTGTTAGGATTCATATATACAGGCCGGCCCGGTGGTGCTGAGGGTTGAGGCACTAGATGCCACACCTCGTGCCACGCCGGCAAGGAGACAGACTTGGGAAACTGAGGGTCAGCAGGGGAGGGAGAGGATGGAGCATCCGGAGGACAGCTCTCCTCTCCCTGGGAGGGATCCAGGGGCTGCTCGTTGTCCTGGAGGCCCCCGATGGAAATCAGGGGTACTGCAGGAACACCAGCCAGAATGTAAGGGTTGGGAGTGTGGCAGATGCCAGCAGGGCAGCCGTGTGCAGGTGTCATTGCATGCCACACTCCCAGGGGAGAAAAATCAAGAAAACCCCCATCATCAGAGATAGGCGACGGCAGCTTGCCCCGCCAAGCCCCACTCCATCTCCGGGCTTTCCCCCTCCATCAGGGCTAACCGCCCAGCCAGGTACATTAGATTATAGGTAGAGTACCCTGGGCGGATAGGGCAGCCCCATCTCAGGGGGTGCAGAACTGGGGGATCTCTCTGGCTGGTGCGGGGGTGGAGGGGGAGCTTCAAGGAGGTAGAGTTTGCTGGTGCAGTGGATGCCTGAGAGAGTTCCCCAGAGAGACGGCGAGAAAAAAAAGAAAAAGTACAAAAAAAAAACCAACAAGAAATAAAATGATTTATATATACAGTAGTACCATTGAAATATATAGAAATCAGTTCAGGTAAGAACATTGTTAGAGAACAAAGGAGTAATCGCACATAGCAATAATTATACATAGGTGCAAAACAGACGCAAATTCATGCATAGCATTGATATTGCATGTGGGGTGGGGAAAGCAAGATGAATTACTAGGCAATGTTGCTCAGATGAATGTCAAATGGGAGGCAAGGATCAAGGATTACACCCAGATACTTGAAATCAGCTACCAATTCAAGCTGGGTACCATCCAGGGTGGAAATGCTGAGGTCTTGTGAGTGTTGTTTAATTCTGTGGGTAGAGCCAAAGAACACAGTGCTTGCCTTGGGTACATTCAGAACCAGCTTTTAATTAAGGAACCAGTGCTGAAGAGCATGGAAGTTTTGCTCAAGGATTATGTTCATTTTATGTATAATTCTCCCATGTACGTAGACAGCAGCATCATCTGCACAAAGTAGGGATTTAACAGTTGAGCAGGTCCTAGGCAGATAGTTAATGAAAAGTGTGAAAAGGGGGTTGCCTAACATGGAACCTTGTGGATCACCACCAGTGATGGTGTTGTCATGTGAGGTTACCTCGCACAGCTTCACCATTTGGGACATATTTTACAGATAGGTCAAAAACCACTGTGTTACTGCTAGACTCACTCCAAGGATGCCAAGCCTTTGCAGAAGCAGACAGTAGTCCACCAGGTTGAAGCCTCTGGTCAGATCCATGAACACTGTGCCTGTCATAAGCCATTTGTCCATAGCTTGGTGCACAGAGTTTGTGAGCTCAACCAAGGCAGTCTAGGTTCCATGGCCCCATCTCAAACCATGCTGCTCCTTGCAGAGGAGTTTGTGCTGGTCTAGGTAAGAGGTGAGTTGGTTATGTACTATCCTCTCTTGTACCTTGGCTAGGTCAGAGAAGAAAAAATTACTCACCTTAGTAATGTTGTTTCTTCTATTGGAGTCTTGCTATATTTTGACATATGCAGTGAGTCCCAACCTTCGAACTGCTCCGGAGGTGAAAGAGTTAACTTTCCATGCCAGGCATGGAACGCTGAGCTTGAGCTTGGTTGAAAACTCTGTCTGTTCTTCAAACTCAAACCGTCAGATCTTTACGAGCTAAACTCACTGAGGTCCTGTGTGGAAGCTGTAAACCTACACTAGACAACTGGCTACTAAACATAAGAACACATTTTTTGGTCCCAAAACAAAGACTCAAGTCAGGAGACCTAAAAAATGAAAAACACAACACCAAGTCACCCCAGAAAAGGAGGGGTGAAAAACAACAAGGTGGGCACCTACTAAGTGCCAACACTGCACTGCCCACCCACATCCCAAAAACAGAGGTTCTAAGAGGGGCAGGTGGGGGGAAGTCATAATATAGCAAGACTCCAATAGAAGAAACAACATTAATAAGGTGAGTAATTTTTTCTTCAAACAACATGAAGTCTTGCTATATTATGACATATGCAGACTACAAAGCAGTACCTCCATGGAGGAGGGACAGAACCTACTTGGGAAATAGGCTCTGAAGCATGTTGAAACCGGGCATCACTCCTAGCCTGAATATCCAGGGAGTAATGCTTGGTAAAAGTATGAACTGTTTTCCAGGTAGCTGCTTGACGTATCTCTAGAATAGGGATGTCCCTGGTAGAGTGAGCCCTCAGGCCTGAGGGAGGAACCTTACCCAGTTTTTCATAACAAAATTGGATACAAGAGACAATCCACCTGGCAATGGATCTCTTAGTGGCAGGTTTCCCTTTACCAACCTCGCCATAAGTGAGGAATAGTTGGAGGGAGTCAAACCTCTGACCCTTGGTATGCTCTATGTAGTAGCTAAGGGCTCTTTAACATCTAAACTGTGCAGCCTCCTCTCGCCAGAGGAGGAATGGTCAGTGAAGTACACAGGAAGAGACGTAGATTGATTAAGGTGGAAATCTGAAACCATCTTAGGCAAGGACTTCCTGTTAGTCCTGAGGACCACCTTATCTCTATGAAAGGAGATAAAATCAGGCTCCACTGACAAAGCTTGTAATTCACTTATGCGTCTGGAAGAAGTGATGGCTACCAGAAACACAGTTTTCCAAGTCAAGTACTTAAGCTCTGCTGAAGACAAAGGCTCAAAAGGGGGTTGCATAAGCTGAGCAATGCAAACATTAAGGTCCCAAGCAGGGGCAGGGTCCCTGAATGGAGGGTTGGTGTGAAGCAATCCCTTGAAAAACTTGGAGAATACAGGGTGAGCTGAAAGAGAAGAGGGCTTACCTGCTGAAATAAAAGCAGACACAGCTTCCAGATGCACTTTTAGGGTAGCTGGTCTCAGCCCCAAGGTATTTAGATGGACCATGTAATCCAGGACTGTGGGTAAATCAGCAGATTCTGGGGAAATATGCTTTCCAGAGCACCATATGGAAAATCTCTTCCATTTGGAATTATAAGTAGCCCGGGTAGAAGGTTTTCTAGAGGCCTTTAGGATCTCCGTTACACCTTGGGAGAGGTGTAAATCAGCAAACTCTATATCTTCAAGAGCCAGGCCTTGAGATTGAGAGATTTGAGGTTCGGGTACCAAACCCTTCCCTGAGCACAGGATAACAGGTTGTGATTCCTGTGAAGACAGAGGGGAAGATGGACTGCTAAGGACAGCAGGAGTGGATACCAGGGTTGTCTGGCCCAATCTGGAGCAATCAGGATCATCTTGCAGGGTTGAGATCTGATTTTGACTAGCACTTTGAACAGAAGAGGGAAGGGGGAAAGCATAGAGAAACTTCCCTTCCCAATTGAGAACTAAGGCATCCAGAGGGACTGAGCCCAACACTGGGGGCCTGCAGCAAAAAAGGGGAAGTTGGTGATTGTCTGGGGCTGCAAAAAGATCTATCTGTGGGGTGCCCCATCTGGCAAATACCACCTCCAGGACCAGGGGGTCCAGTGACCATTCGTGATGGCCCTGGGAAATCCTGCTGAGAGCATCTGCCAGGATATTGTCCTTGCCTGGGAGGTGAACTGCCGTAAGGGAGGTGTTCAGGGAGTAAGCCAGAGACCACAACTTCATTGCTTCGGTGCACAAGGCCATAGACCGAGTGCCCCCTTGCTTGTTGATGTACCACATTGTGGTGGTGTTGTCTGTTCTGACCTGTACAACTTTGTTCTGAACAGAGTTGGAAAAAGCTTGAAGTGCTAGAAAAACTGCTCTGAGTTCCAACAGATTGATGTGGAGCAGAGATTCTTCAGGGGACCACAAACCCTTGGTAGTGAGGTCGCCCATGTGAGCTCCCCACCCCAAGAGGGATGCATCTGTAGTAAGGATTAAGGAGTGAGACTGAGTGACAAAAGGAACCCCTTGTCTGAGATTGCTCTGATCCTGCCACCACTGCAGGGCCTGGATCAGGGTTCGAGTCACTGGGATCAATTTGGTTAGAGGGTCTTTCCTTTGAGACCAAAAAGCTCTCAAATGGAACTGAATGTCCCTCATCTGAAATCTTGCTCCCTGCACCACTGCTATAGAAGCAGCCATGTGCCCCAGGAGCTGTAGAAAATGCCTTGCTAGTCGAGACAACTGCAGGGTGAATGAGGAGGCCAGAGAGACCAGGGTCCTTGCCCTGTCCAAAGGGAGGAAGGCTCTGGCTTTCTCTGTGTTCAGTTCTGCGCCTATGAAGGTGAGGAGCTGGACAGGCTCTAGAACTGACTTTGAAAGATTCAGAAGGAAACCTAGAGAGGTGAGCAGTTGCTGAGTTATCTGTAGGTATAACGTGACTTGGTCTGGGGACTGGCCTACTATGAGCCAGTTGTCCAGGTAAGGGAAGATGGCAATTTTTTGCCTTCTTAGGGAAGCAACTGCTACTGCCAGGCATTTTGTGAATACCCTTGGAGCAGAGGTGAGGCCAAAGGGCATTGCTCTGAACTGGTAATGGCCTGAGGGCAGCTCGAACCTGAGGTACTTTCAATGGGAGCTTCTGATGAGAATATGGAAGTAGGCATCCTTGAGGTCCAGGGATGCTAGCCAGTCCCCTGGCCTCAGAGAGGGTAGAATAATTCCCAGAGTCACCATTTTGCATTTTGGTTTTAAAAGGTGCTTGTTTAAGTATCTGAGATCCAGGATGGGCCGCCATTCTCCTGTCTTTTTTGGGGTAAGGAAGTACCTGGAGTACAATCCTTTGCCCTGGTGTAGGGGTGGAACCCTTTCCACAGCTCTGAGAGCCAGGAGGAAGAGACCTCTGCCTCTAGGGCAAGTGCTCTGGAGGATTTGCAGGTGGAAAGGATCTGGTTCTCATCTTTGGAAACTTTTTGAAGCTGAGAACCAGTCCCTGGCTTACTACTTCCAGGACCCACTTGTCTGATGTCAGAGACTCCCAGTCCTGGACAAAGTAAGCCAGCCTGCCCCCTACAGGTAGTTGAGAATCATCCCTGGCAACCCCATCAGGGTGCCTGCTTGGCAGAGGCTTTGGGCTGAGGGGTGGAAGCAGGCCTGCTTGCACCCCATCTGCCTCTCCCTCTAAAGAACCCCCTCTCAGCAAAAGCAGAAGAGGAGGCCTGGGCTTGGTTAAAAGGCCTATGAAAAGGCCTGCCCCTGCCCCTGGGGAAGCTGCCTTTGAGGAGTGGCCTGCCTTCCTTGGCCTGTGCACTCCTATAGGTGGTCCTATACTCATCCATTTTCTTCATGTAATTCTCTGTCTGCTCCCCAAACAGAGAGTTACCCACAACAGGAAAATCCATGGCCTTAGTCTGGGAATCCTGTGACAGGCTAGTACATCTGAGCCAAGCCATCCTGCAAAGTGCCACAGATGTAGCCATGACTCTTGATGACACATCATTTGAGTCCACTGCAGCATGGAATTGCACCTTGGATGCCTCAATACCATCAGCAGCCAGCTGCTCCAGCTCCTTGTCAAGCTGGCCAGGGACCTGTTTTGCTAGAGCCATAACAGTATCCCATCTGGATTTCTGATATTTAGCAACATAAGCTGTATAATTTGCCTGTCTGAGTCCCAAGGATGCTGCCATGTACTGTTTCTTTGCCATGGCATCAATCTTCCTGGAGTCCTTGTCTGGGGGGTGTGAGGCCAAGGGGATATTTGCCTTGTCACAGGCTGCAGCCTGCACAACCCCAACATGGCTGCATTGTTGTGAAAGGAACTCCATATCAGAGCCTGACAATGTGTACCTCTTGTCCATTCTCTTATCCACAGGAGGTATAGTGTGAGGAGTTTTTAGAATTGTAAAAGTCTGCTTCCCAAAAGATTTATGCAAGGGAATAGACAGTCTCCTAGACTCTGGGATATCCATCATTTCCACATAGTCAGGCTCCTCTTGATCATCCGCAGCTTCCTCCATAGGGAGCTGGAGGGTTTCAGCCACTTTTTTTATAGAAAATAAAATGAGAAGGGGACTCAGAAAAGCCTAGGAAGAGACGCTCCTGAAGGTCTGTCTGGGGAGATGTCCAGGTCAATGGGCACATCCAGACTTTCAAATCCACATTCACTCTCCTCATACTCCTCTTCCCCCTCCTCCGGTTCATAATATTCCTCTAAATCATAGTCTTGAACCGGTGGAACCGGCCGAACCGGGCACTTACCTGATGGCACCGGTTCGGTCAGAACCGGGGAAAGCGACTGGACAATTTGAATCGCTTTGGCCATGTCTTCAGCGGTTGGAGAGGAAAGTTTTGGCTCCACACCAGCTGATTTTCTAGTCCTTTTTGCTGGAACCGACTCCTCAGAGTCGGCTCTCCTTTTGCCCAAGGAAGTCTCGCCCTGGTCAGAGGGCACTCCCTCTGGTTCGGTTGGAACCGAATCGGGCTGGCCATCCGGGTCAGCGGACTTCTTGGCCTCCCTTTCCCTGAGCCTACCAACTCTCTTTTCCAGGGTAGCTGCAGGAAAATTTTTACAAATCTGGTAGTCTGCATTGAGGTGGTCAAACCCCAGACAATAAACACAGGTGGTGTGGGGGTCAGCTTTGGCAAAAGCTTCCCCAGACACACTGCAGTGTTGAAACCCAGTGGGCCCGGTTTTTCTTTTGGGTTTCTCAGACATAGTGCCAATCCTAACCAAACTTACCCATTTATGGCAATCCGCCAGGCAAAACTCTCTTATCGGTTCCTAACCGTGTCACGGGTCGTGGAAAAAACCGTAAGAAATTCCATTTTTTTAGAACCGATAAGAACCGGTAACCACACTCTAAATGATAGAATAAAATATTTCAAACAACCTGATCGGTTCAAAGCGAACCGATAAACAGTTTACAAGTTCAACACAGAAAAGAAGTAATGTAAACCTATCTAGTACTCACAAATACCACAGATAGAGCTTGAACCGACCGGTTGCGGTTTAAATTCGGTAAAAAAAACGAGAAAATAATACTTTAATTGACAAAATGAACCGAGCAGAAGGAGAAATCTCCGGAGCGACTGTTCAGTGAGGCAGAGTAAAGAATCTTACGGTTTGAGTTTGAAGAACAACAGAGTTTTCAACCGAGCTCGAGCTCAGCATTCCATGCCTGGCATAGAAAGTTAACTCTTTCTCCTCCGGAGCAGTTCGAAGGTTGGGACTCACTGCATATGTCATAATATAGCAAGACTTCATGTTGTTTGAATATAGATACTTGTCCAAGGTAATAGTTTTCACTTTTTGAAGAGAGGTACTACCATGGCCCGCTTCCAAATGTTGGGGACTGTTTTTGTCTTGAATGAGAGATTAAACATTTTGGCGATTGGTTTGGCAATTAGTGGCACAGATTACCTAAGGAACTTTGGAGGCAAGCCATCGCTGCCAGCAAATTTATTGGTATTTAAGCAGGCCAGCAGTTTCTGGACTTCTTTAACTGTAACCTTTTGTAAGTAGAAACATGAAGAGAATCTTTCCTGGCCTGAATTGTGTGCAACATTTTGTGACACCTCCCCCCCCAAATCGGAATTACGGTTATTAAATTTTTCCAGGTTGCAGAAATGTTTATTAAACAAATCTGCACCATCTTCGGTAGTACCGTCAACCTCGATGGTCACAGGGGACTCAGTAGTTCCAGTGCATAGAATGCTCTTTATATTGTTCTAGAATATTTGGGGGTCACTTATGCTGGTTTCTTGCTGTTTCAAAGTATGAACTCTTAGCTACATTGAGTTCATACTTGCATTTGTTTTTTGTTGCCTGTAGGTCTCCTAGTCAGCTGGGGAGTGTGTGTTTTTTAAGGCATCCCATGCTGAATCTCTATCCTTCATTAATTTAAAAAGGTCACTGTTTAACCAATTTGAATTTAGATTTTTTACTCTGCACCAGGTCAGGGGGAGGGATGGGTGCATGTCTGTTAAGCAGTTTAGTGAATCCGGTGATGAAGAAATTTGGCACACAGTTTATATTAGGGATTCAATCCATGAGGGTCCAATCCGCTAATGCAAGGTTAACTTGGAATGCCTGTAGGTTAAAACCTGTGCAACTGTGGTAGGAAACTTCCTTTGGGATTGGATTATGTACTGTACTATTGTGCCACAGCTTGTAAGTGGCAGAATGGTCACTGCTGGAGTCCTACAGATTGCCGGCCAGCCTAATCCTAGTTGAGTTACTGACAAATCAATGAGGGAGTGATTCCCTGTTTTAGTATTCAGTCTAGTGGGGCAGTGAGGAGCTGACTGAGACTGAGTTCCACCAATACATCCCTATATGCCATGGCATTAGATAACCAATTTAGATTAAAATCACCCATCACTATTAATTCAATATGACCAAGGTAGGTGCAATGACTGCCATATCTTTAAGACCTTTGGTGTCTGTTTGGGGCAGGTTATACTCAATGTACATTTAGTTTCGTTGTGCCTAGGTGAAATTGTAGTAGTAGCCGTTTACAATCTGTAGTAGGCACATGGCTGGGAGAAAGAATCTCAGCATCAAGGTCAGATTTGATATAGAGCAGGATGTCCCCATCCCATTTACTAATTCCATAGTTGTGGTGGGTGGAGTAGTTTGGAATTGTAAACTCCAAGTTTTTGATGTTAGTCCTTAGTCACGTCTCAGAGATGGCTAGCCCATTCAGTTTATGCACTGTAACAAAGGCCTCAAGCTTGGTCACCTTGGGGACTAAGCTTCATACATTAAGGTGCATAAGCCAAGGGCCCCTCAGACCCAACCAGCTATTGTCACTGGCTAGAGGTGTGTTGGCTGCAGGGCCGGGGTTACTTTTGATATCAACAGAAATGTCTAGTAGAAGAAGAATGATCTTGCAGCTATGGATACCATTGCTGCAAGGAAAGAAGCGCCGAGAATTGTGCCCTAGCAGGTGCAGGTGCCTTTTCAGTAAAAGCCAAGTAAAAGAACTGATTAGGTGCAGTTTTGCATGTGAGTGAAAATTAGAATCTTGGGTAGAACGTAATTGTCTTTTAGATGAAGCTCAAAATGGCTTTCACCAAAGCAGTTCAACCATTCAGCATTGTTACGCACTTTCTGACTCGGTTCACAAGTGCGTTACGATTAAGAAGTCCAGATTGTAGTACTTTTTTATTGCTTTCCAGTTGGCTTTTGATAGTATAAGATGTGGGTTGTTGTGGCAAAAGCTCCAGGATCTGGGGATTGATCCTTTCTTAGTAGATGTTTTAATAAGATTGCACAAGAACACTTGGACTCAGGTTAATTTTTATCAACTAGGTAAACTTTCTCCCCAGATAAAAATGAATAAAGGTGTACATCATGGTTGTGTCTTAGCACCACTTTTATTCAATCTTTATATTAATACTGTTTTGTCCATATTATATAATCCTGAGTATCATTCACCTAAGTGATTAACAAGGTAATCAGTTGCTTGGCATACGCTGATGATATTGTACTAATCTCAACCTTTTTACTTGGTCTTCAGAGAAAGTTAAAAACATCTGCTGTAATGTGTCATGAAAATGAGCTTGTAAATAATAGAGACAAGACCAAATTACTTGTTTTAGGCTCAAAACCAAAAAAAAAAACAAATATAAAATATTTTTAAACAGTGAACACTTGGCCACAGATGCATTGTATGATTACCCAGGGGTTAAATTTACAAATAATTTTTCTTGGAGAAATTATATTAAATTGACACTGGATTGTATGAATCGCGTTTTTATTGCCCTTAAGATCTCTAATGCTAAGTTAGGTAGGGGGTTCCATAAATGGAATTATTACTGTATGAAATGCTAAAATTCAAGCAAGCATCTTGTATGCAGAGGGAATTTTGGCACTTGCTGATTATCCTTGGTTGGAAATTTTCCATAATAAAATATTAAAATATACTGTATATACTTGGAATACCTAATTCAGTTCCTGCAGAAGTTGCCAGTGTAGAACTGGGACAATTTTCATTATCTTCTTTAAGGTACTCCTCAAAGACCATTTGGGCAACTGCTGCACAAGCCTGCCTGACTCCCTCCGAGTGGGCAAGAAAGGAGCCTGCACCTGGCCCAGAGCCATCCGACAGGTACTCCTCGAAGCCCGTTTGGGCAACTGCTGCACAAGCCTGCCCAACTCCCTCCAAGTGGGCAAGAAAGGAGCCTGCATCTGCCCCAGAACCAGTCGACAGGTACAGACCATGACTCAGACAGTAACTGTGCACTTTACTTGAATTTTAAATGTGGTGCCTTTTTCCAGTCTGAGCCCTCATTTGGTCTTTGCTTGGGATCTGCAGTCCTTTATCTGTAACCCACTGCCATCTGTAACTGCTGCTCACTGCTGAGCAGTTTCTTTATATACAACATAGTTTGCAACTATGTCTCTAGTAACTTAAATCCCTGTATCTCTTTGATGGTTTCCACCAACTAAGGGACAGAACAAGATTTTGTTCATTGTATCTATACACTGCTTAAACTGGTATTGATTGTGCTTGTTACACCAGTGATGATTTTGTTAAAGCTACATTTTCTGTCTTATTAATTAGAATCCAGACTAGTGACTGCATTTATTTAGACTGTATTCTTACACTGCTTAAACTGGTTTTGGATTTTGTTAAAGCTGCATTGGCTCTCAAATTAACTTAGAATGAGGCTAGTGTGCTGCATTTATTTGAAACTAATTGCTACTGCTACAGTTTAAATAGCTCTTTTTTTCTACTTTTCCATTTGCAAATTATACTGCAAAGCCACTATATGGCAACAATCACATGTAGGTTGCAATCCTCTCCCACTGCTCTCCTCCAACACTTCTAGTCCTTGGCCCTTCATACCCAAAGCAAATTACCTATGTCCTAATATTCAGTGGTGTGATCTGAATTTGTGACCCTGCCGCTGCACCAAAGAGGCTGCCACTTGCAACCTCTTTTATCTCAGACCATGACCAATATGACTATACATCGAGTGCCTACCAGACTGGCGCTACTCATACTGTTGTCTCTTAGCACTGACACATCCCCCAGCAGGTCCCTTACCCCTCTCAAGCCACCCTCACACACTCCCCACCCTACTACTCCCCAGCCCACCTATGGTGTCAAACACTCCCCCTTTGCATCCCCCACCAACTCATCTGTCTGCACCCCCCTCCTCCCCAGACTCCCCTCGGCCCCCCTTCTATCTGACCATCCCAGCTCTTTGGTCCCTCTGCCATTCCTATCTTTCTCCAGAGCTGGGCCACGTACGGTACTCAGCCCAACCAAATCAGAAAGCACATGGCTCTTTTCAGACTCGTCTCCCTCCTACTTCTACTGTCAGGCACCATCCACCCCAACCCAGGTCTCATAAAAGACAGCCCTAACTGCCCCTTCACATCCATTGGTCTACGTATGGCCTCAATGAATATTTGCAGTCTCCTTAAATTTGCCAACCTACAGGGCTGGGTTGCCCAACACCAACCGGATATCCTAGCACTAGTGGAAACATGACTATCCAAAATAATCCTGATCACTTTATCACCATACCAGGTTACACACTCTTTTGGGAAGACATGGTTGGGAAATGTGGAGGTGGCTGTGTGATATACCTCAGAGACACATTGCAAGGGCTTGTCCTCCACTCACCTCACCTGGAGCATGTTGCCCAGGCGATCTCCCTCAAAATTTCCACTTGTGCCTTCAGAGCCCCCTAATATTCACGGGTGCCTCTATCCCCCCCTCAACACTAGTTCCCTGTCTTTCAGTCACTTCTAGAGCACCTCTCCAGTCTGCCCAGCAAACTGGAACAGAGCACGATTGGTGATTTCAATATTAACTGGCTCTCCAGCTCTGCCTCCCAAGCCAGGGATGCTATAGCAGCCCTTGACCTTATGCAGTTGGTAACTACTCCCTCCCAGTTCTACCCTACCAAAGGCATTGCCACACTTCTGGACATTGTCCTCTCGAGCAGACCTCATAAAATCACCAGCACCACTATATTACTCAATGCCCTCAGTGACCACTCTCCTATCACCCTCTCCTGGTCCTGTAAAATGAAAAAAAAAAACAGCACCAAAAACTGTCCTCTGATGGTGCATTCACCCTGGCAAACTAACAGAACTTAGAGAGTACTTTGCCAGCTGGGACTTGTCCACTATTAAACTAGCACCTGACGTTGACACTGCTTTCGGTTACTTTGTCCAGTTGTTTAATGCCGCGTGTAACCTCTTTGCTCCCCTTACTAAATCATCTATTAAGGAGCTTAACTCCCCATGGATAACCCCGGCTGTAATCAATCAACTGCAGAGTAGAGATAACCTCTCACACAGAGCAATCAAATCTGGCAAGCCTGCAGATAGGCAAGCCTATAGTGCTGCAGGCAATAAATGCACCTGGGCCATCCACAAGGCAAAATCAGACTACTACAGATCCACCCTTGCCTCCTCCAGGGGGTCTGCCCAGAAGTTCTGCGATACTATTAAGGAGCTGAATGGAAAGTCTACAACGTCCCCACCCGCCCAGCTTGACGTAAATGACTCGCTCACCACAGAACCGCAATGTATCAGTGATAGACTCAATGAAGCTTTCTCAGACCTCAGTGCAGTCCTCCCTACCAATTTCTTTGACCCTGCCCTCCCCCCCCCCACCTCCACTACCCCACTTTCCACTTCAGGGCCCTCACACTGTCTGAGGTCAAACCCTACTTAAAGCCCTCAGTGGCACTGGCTGTGGTAATGACACACTAGATCCAGAACTCCTTTACCTAGTACTGGATGCAGTCCTTGCACCCCTTACCAGCCTTCTCAATTACTTACTCTGTCATGGCCAGTTCCCCCTTGCTTGGAAGACTGCAGTGGTCACCCCTATACACAAAGGTGGGGACCATACCTCCCCCAGGAACTACAGACCGATCTCAATACTGCCCCCCATCTCAAAAGCCCTTGAAAAAGTTGTGGCTGACCAAATGACCGTATACCTTGACAAACACAATCTCCTCTGTGTGGAACAGCATGGTTTCTGCAGAGGGCATAGCACCACTACTGCCCTGATTGAGTTTTCCAACTATTTATACACAGCCCTGGATAAAGGGCTCCTCGTGGGTGCAGTCTACATTGACCTATCGAAAGCCTTCAATATCGTCTGCCACCCACGCCTCACATCCACCCTCCCCCAGTTAGGATTTTCACATGGCCCTCTGTGCTGGCTCTCCAACTACCTCACCTCCCGGTCACAGTGTGTGAAAATCAACAGTACCCTCTCTGGCACTTGGCAGATCCACTCGGGTGTCCCACAAGGCTCGATCCTTGGACCACTGCTTTTCAGTCTGTACCTAAATACGCTCCCCAGCTCCTGCTCAGAAAAAATGCTCTTCTACACGGATGAGACACTTCTTTGCATATCCTGCCAGACCCCCTCCCACCTCCAAAGTGCCCTGCAACACTCTTTTAGTCAGGCGAAATCCTGGTTTCTGGAACATTGTCCTGTAATTAACCTAAAAAAGACGAAGCACATGCTATTCTCGCATTCCCAAAGCAAATCCAGGGACGCCCCACTCACTGTCCTATCTAGCACCCTCCTTCCCCTCAAACAGGTAAAAACCTACAGATACCTGGGCATCACCTTCTACTGTGCTCTCTCTTTTCATGACCACACACGCACCTTTGCTACAGCCATAAATACATGTGTTGGCCTACTGTACCGCCACAAGAGCTGTCTACCATCTGCAGCCCTAAGGCTGGCCATCACTTCCTCTGTGCTATCCCTAGTGGACTACGGCATCCTGGTGTACAGTGCAGCAAACAAAACCGCACTCAATAAAATTAAAATGTCCATGAACAAAGCATGCTGCCTGCTTACGGGCTCCAGTAGACTCATCCACACATGTACCATATACGACCTTGCTGATTTTCTCAGACTTGAGGAAAGGTTGCGCTACCAAATCTGCCTCCTAACTAAGAAAATTGTTGCAGGCCTTGCACCTCCAGGCCTAATTTCCATCCTCAACCCCTCCGTCCCTGCCATCTCCACCCAGAACGCACTCAAGTGTACACGTCAAGTGCCCAGGGTCAAGACATCCCTGGCCCTAAGGTC
Organism: Neoceratodus forsteri; assembly: GCA_016271365.2. Classification (NCBI taxonomy): domain Eukaryota; kingdom Metazoa; phylum Chordata; order Ceratodontiformes; family Ceratodontidae; genus Neoceratodus; species Neoceratodus forsteri. The sequence goes on along the minus strand of CM057458.1, from coordinate 1,396,957,541 downwards.
CTTCCGATACCAGGCCCCGACCTGGAGCAATGCCCTCCCCTCAGATATCGCATTTCAACTAAGAATAGGACCCTTCAAATCTGCCCTTAGGCAACACCCAATCACCTCCCACAGCTATAACTGCACATAGATGTTTGCTTCCCCACCTCACTGGGGACCCCCCACTGTCTCATGCCTTGGCAGAACATGTAGCTGCCCAAGTGTCACCACATTTGTTTTAAGTTACTATTTTTATTTATAAAACAACCCAAATTGCTGTCTCTGGTGTACTAAATGGTTTAGCTACATCACTGTATAGGACCTGTATAGAGTTTCACTCTCTTATGAATTGTATTCCTGGTATTTATGTACATACATGTATAGTGTTTTTCTGTATAGAGTTTTTGCTCTTGTATGAATTTTATCCTTTGTATTTATGTACATGCATGTATAGTGTTCCCTACATCGATCTGTCCTCTATGTAACTATGTCTGTATTTGTATATACTATCTGTTTCCTGATGAGAAGCCTTTGAAAATGAATCCCTGACTCAAAGGTTTGCAATTCCAATTTATACTGAATAAATAAATAATCATCGAGAGAAGTCTTAATTTCGCACTGGGTCTTTTTTCTCTCCCTGAACACGATTACCAAGACTTTGCCTGGAAGAACAAATTAATTATTCCCATCAAGGGTTTTTATGCCCCACAATCAAGCTATTCAAAGATCAACTTTTTTAAGTTGATTTAACTTACCTTCTACAAGAAATATATATTTTTCTAAAGCAGAAATATCCATCATACATAAGACCAAAATTTTAGATGTTGCCATATCCCAAGGTTTTGCTAGAATATCAACATCAAAGTGTTTTTTTCTATTACAGAATGATTAAAACTCATCACAGTCTGGAACCCTACCTAAAATTGTTAGTGGAGCCTAATGATTGCAGAGTAGTTACCTTATATAGAATGGAACTAAATGAAGCAAACTGTATTTATTTCAAACAACAAAGACCCGGATATATAATTCAGCTTACTGTAAATGTGGGAATGGTCATGGGGATGACCTGAAACATACGACTCTTGTATGTCCTGTTTACATGCAAAAGCATGACAATTGGCTTGGTCCCCATCCTTGCAAATATGGAGTCACGAACTGATGACACAATTCTTACGTTATATAATTCACATGATCCACTGATCCTACGTCACCTTTCACAGTTCTTGAGGAAGTTAAAAGTAAGGACTTTCTTGCTACAGACCAAATAATTTATGAAAATGATGATGGTTTAACGTTTATTGTGCTCTACTTTTGATTCCCCTAGTCTTTTCTGAAATTCTGAGATTCCCAGATTTATAATTATCTGTTTATGATTATGGTATCAATGAGATCAATAAGTTGTTTCTGGACTTTACTATACTGTAATATGTTATGATCAATTTTCACTTAATAAACCTTGAAAAAGAATCCAAGGGTTAACCTTTTTACAGTCCTTTTATGGACCCTTTTTCCTGGATTGAATTAGAGATTACAGGTTGTAATACTCCATTTGGGGGTGTACGTAGTCAGTCCCAAACCCATGGGAGTCCTTTTTAAATTCACATATTGTTGAATTAGTTAAAGCGGCCTCCCTTGGATTTTTCCATCACACAGCTCAGAATCATTAGATATACATACTGAAATCTATTTGACTGCTTCAGACAATACAGTATGATGACTACTGTAGTAGCGGGGAATGTACAGTTAAATGATATTTTGCAAATGTTGTAATTTTTATTCTTGCTTTAAGTGTCTTTAATATATGTGACTCTGTAAGTCGAACTAATAAACTAAACTGTATTTTGCACTGCAGAACCGTTGGCTACAATCAGGCAGGTCACTAGCACTGTGGATAATTGGTCTAGGATTAAGAATAGCACACAATAAATTAGACCACAGTACAATCTTTTAGTGGCCATAGTAGAGGTCACCAATCAAGGTCATAAATAGCCAGAAAGTATCCTGTTTGAATGGCCAACACCTTAAAAATACCAAGAGAAGGCATCAACAGACCCCTGTTGGGAAGTAACCAGGCTCATTGAGTTGTTAGTGCTATATGCAATTTATGACAAACACCCTGGAATACTGAGTGCAAACAGTTATATAGGCAAACCATGCATAGGGAGTAGCCAGGGCTTTATAGCAGGTTAGTTTTGATCTGTTGGACATTGACAGGATTGCTTTGCTTATCCATGTGATAGTTTAATATGTATTAACATCTGCATGTGCATTTACTGCTGTTTATAGAGATCCTTTACTGTCTACTAGCACCCCCTGTTGATCTCTCAGACTGTGAGGTGAAACGGTTCAGTGGACAGTCCGACCATCATCAACCTCTTGCCAGAGTAACTGTAAGTTGCTGTTTTTTTTCGTGGTGTATACATGTTTAATGAATTATATTTTTAAGAGCAATCTTGTTGTCTCAGAGTCTTGAATGCACTAAATACTGTACTTAGTGCTGGCTGGCTTAGAGGGTAAGAACCTCAGTATGTGCACCTAAGATTAATGGTAGCTGGACTCACTTTTGAGTTCATGCCTTTGAACAATGGTTGGCAGAGGCTGAGTTCAATGGAGCTCTATACTATGAAACAGGAGATCCAAGGTCCAAATCCCATCATACACACTTACTCATTGTGTAACTCCGGTCATGTCACTTGACCTCCCCATCTGATACAGTTAACAGCTAAACAGGCAGTCAGATAAGCACACAGTACAGATAATGGGCAATCTTGTTTCAGAATAGCTAACTGTATGATCTTGCCCTATTTTGACTTTGGAGACATTACTTGTGGTAGCAAAAACCAGTCACTGTTATCTACCAGATATTTTGTATAACTGCATAGCTAGATTCATACTGCAAGCTCCATTTTTAACTCATCATTGCAAACTGTACACTAAATTGGATTGGTTATCTCTGTCTTACTGAAGACATTTAGGAAGAGTGGGAGACAGCTATGAAAAGGAATAGGAGTTGTTTGAATGTGTGGCAGTGAAGGGTGATGTGGGTGTGAAGTGTAGGCCCTCTAGGTCTGGAACAGGAGTTTCTATGGGAGTTTGCAGACTTCACTGTCAATCTATGGTTAAACACTCCCAACCTTATTATGTTAGACTAGTTCTCAGACCTTGTCACAGTGAGCCTCCCCAAATCCATGGACAAGATTTTGAGCGTCCCCAAAGAAAAATAACATACTGTACTTTGCGTAATACACCATGAATAAATTGAAACCCCTTTGAGTACTTGGCTCACATTCAGTTCTTTGTTTTATATTGATGTGGAACCTTTGAAAAAGAACTCCTGTGCTCAAAGGTGTTATCTGAATAACAAATAAAAATAAACAAATATTATTATTATTCAGCTTATTGTAACCCCAACAGGCCAGCCTACTTGCTCCACTATATTCATTCTTGAACCATTGTTACCCCTTGTTGCAGTAACCTTCATGGGTCAGACTACTCTCTCTATGAAATAATCTTCCTACATATTTTGCCTCTCCTCCTCTGCCCCTGCTCCTAAACAACTTCTCGGGGATTACTTTGCTCCTTCCTGCTATTACTCTTAGCACTTCTATGCTCAACCCTTGTATTTGGGCTGTTCTGTCATCAGTCTACAAATTGATTAATTAATTACCACAACTCATTATTAGTTTATTGTTCAGGTTTGTTTGCACTATTGTTCATTGTGTATTTCTTGATTGTTTTGCTGTTACCCTTTGAAATGTATTCACTCCCTCCCCTTCCCTCCCCCGGGTACACCTGAAATAAGCCTTGGCTCATTCACCTTCCCTTATCACCAATTATTATAAGGCAAAGAAATTACAAGCAATCTGATTGGCTGTCATGGTTCTAAGAGGGTTACATTAACCCATGTTAACCTAGCATGTACAGCCTGATCACTGCATGCTGATTTAAATAATTTGTACAAAAAAAGTGCCAGTCAGTTGTTAGAGACTCGGGAATTTCTTGAAAAAAAAAATGATTGTCTGTATGAGACCTTATCGCAATGTGGCCACGGCACATCACCATGGATAGAAATGGCATACATCAAGTATTATACCCAGCTACAGTAAGCTGGAAAAATCAGTATGATAAATAAACATCTGGAAAAACATTCTGTAATCCCGGCCGCGACACGTGATCCCTGTCAAGGCATATGGAATTAGCTACTGAAATTGAAAGTGATGATTCGCAAATGGCTGTGCCAGTAATGAAGCCCCAAATGCAGTAATGAGTAAAATAAACTGTAAAAATGAATCAGGTTAGCAAAAGAGTGCACAACTGGCAATTAATTCAAATGAGAGCCACATTCTGAAAACAATCCTGCAAGCAAGTGCCTGAGAAACATACAAGTAAAGCAGTACTGTGCATGCTCGCGCTAGAAAGATTGCTAAAAAAATCCATAAATCCCACTTAAATAATCAAGAAATTGAAGGTGTGACTACACAGCTTGAGTCAACAAAACACAATTTGTCTAAGGAGGATCACCACTGAGCTAGACTTTCATATCACCCGTTCTGCAATTTATTGCAAGATGCCGTACATCAGCACATTGCGAGGTGCAGAATGTTGGTGACATGTCAGCACTGAAACTACCGGCTAACTTTAAAACTGGTGATCCATTCAAAAAATACCATTTTAAGAATGGTTTTGACAAAGGCATGACTCTTTAGGCACAAAAAAAACAGTTATTCTGAAATGGACTGCCGGCTGGCTAGATACTGTGATCACCCGTTCTGCAGTAGAAGGTTGTTGCTATGTCACCATAGCAACTAAACAAAAACTCCATGATACTTCAAACTTGGACAGCGCGGAAGAACTATTTTACCTTTAAGCAACACAGATTGTAAAATTAAACATCTAAAATAGGTTTCAACAAATTATTGTGCCCAATGATCTTATAATAATAGCAATAAGGTATGATCAGAGGTTAGATTAACAGTCAGTTAATCACCCCCTTTGTGACAATATGGCACTCGGCTGCGCCTCATGCCACATTACGCCACAAGGGGGTGATTAACAGACTGTTAATCTAACCTCTGATCATACCTTATTGCTTAATTAATAAATACATAAAATTCACCGACTATTATCCTCTTTCAGTTTGCTTCATCTCTTCATACAAAATATATAAAACTCAAAATTTAAATACAGTACTTTTTCAGACTTGCTTGAGCCTCCCCTGTAACAGGTTGGGGCCTCCCCAAGGAGGCTGACCTCACCATTTGAATTGGGTTGGGTTGACAATGAAACCTCGCAATTTGCTCAGCAATTCCTCCAGTCAGTGGAATCAATTGGCTGTGCACTGGTTGTTTTCTTCACCACCCATGAACACGGCCACATGTTGGACCTTGTCTTCTCATTGGGGCTGCACATCTCTGATGTCATGGTGGATCCATTCAGTTGGTTGGAACACCATGCTATTAGCTTTCATGCAGAGGTCCCCCCAAAACAATCTGCTGCTGTGGAGATGACCCAGTACTGTTCCAGACATGATCTGACTCAGTAAAATTTCCTGGCAGTTTCGGACATCTCAGGTATGGAAGTAGTATGCGAAGGGGCATGGAGAAAGTTGTTGATGATTGTAATTTGGTCATTCCAGCATTGATCAACCCAATAGCATTAAGACATGTCTTCACACTGACTTCCCTTCACAGTTTGCTAGTATAACGACAAGGTGAGGCAGCTGAAGACAACCAAGTGATGGCTGTAGAGGTCCTAGATGAAGTCTGGCTCAATGGATGACAGGATGGCTCTTGGGTCCCATTATAAGGATTATCAGAGGGCAATAACTCTGCAAAATGTAGAGTTCCTGTCACAGGTTACCTCAGGAGGAAACAGACCAGGTCAATTCTTACGCACTGTGGCTAGGTTGTTAAATCCTGACTGTCTATGGTTGGCAAGCGTTTTGTTTCAAGAATAAATGTGAGGAGTTTGGGTCTTTCTTTCTGGAAAGAGTGTCATCCATTTCAGTGGGAATCTTGACAGGTGGACTATCATGGGCCTGCAGTGGCTTAAGGGAGAGGTGCTAGGGCCCTTGTTAGTTGAGCAGTGGCCATAATTTGTTTAAATACACCCTCTGAAACATAAAAAATGTAGTTTAAAATGCCCCAGCAGAAATCAATGGAGCTTTCTGCAGAATACTACAGTAAAAGCAGTGCTGGTGCAGGGGTGCAGCTCCCATGTATTTGAATGGGGACCCCTGTAAATTTTCAGAGGACTCCCACTTTTCGGCTATGAACCCCCTTTTTTTTTTTCATAGCCAGTCCCGGACCCCCAATCAAAAATCCTACCGAGAGCCCTGCAGATGTGTTGGCAAACTATAAGCCAGTCTTGAATGTTCTCTTTCTTGAGAAGGTTATTGAGAAGGTGGTTGTGGCACAGCTAGGGGTTCACCCTGAGAGTTTTGACATCAATAGGCCACTCCAGTCGGGTTTCAGACCTTGCTACAGTACAGAGATCATACTTGTTAAGGTGTTTGATGACCTGCTCTTAGCAAAAGAGAGGGAAGAACACATTTGTTTTTCTCCTGAATCTTTGATCAGTATTTGACACTGTGGACCATGGGGGTTTGATAGAACACCTTAGGGAATACGAGGGACTTGCTATAAAAACTTTAAAATGGTTTGAGTCCATTCTATCTGGTAAAAATGCAGCAGGTTGTGATGGTAAGTTTGTCGTTGGAGGCAGAATGCAGGAGATTGTGATGGGAACTTTCTTGTTGCAGCCAGTAGCATTCTGCTGGGGTGTTCCTCAAGGCTCAATTCTGCCCCCCCCATGCTGTTTGTGTTGTATATGCTGCTGGTGGGACAGATTATCAGACTGTACGTGGTGAGTTTTCACTGCTTTGTAGATGGTACTCAATGTACATGTCCTTTACATCGAATGGATGAGAGGTGGTCACTGTGCTGGAGCATCGTCTTAAAGTAATTATCCTTTCTACTAGATTGACATCAATGATATCCTCCTTGTCCTGATACTGAGTTTTCATGCAAACAAGTCACAGCTTAATGAGGGAAATGAGGGGGAGTACTCGACTTAGATCAGCTGCATCAGCACTTATCACCCATGTGACCTCCCCAAAGGGCTTCAGCAAAGTGCAGAGGGTCTCCAGTAGGCACCACTGATTTGGGCTGATGTTTACTTCTCCCTTGCCAGCACCATACTCAATGGCATACTGGTGGATAGCCTTCCGTTGTTCTAGCATCCATTGCATCATGTAATGGGTAAATTCTATCTTGTTGCCACTTCTTGTTTCAGCTGGTGAAGTGGAAGGTGGTTCCACTGCCGAATGTTTCATAACAGAACCCATGCCTTAACAGAATGATTCAAATTACCACAAACCTTTGTGGCCAGACCTACACAGGTCTGAATGGGGTGCCTTCCTCATCTAGGAATCCCTGAATTACCAGATTTATGCAGTGAGCAGAACATGGAACATGTGTATAATCTCCATTTTCAACTGTGTTTACAATGTTCTTTGCATTTTCTGATACTATAAAATGTGGTGTGCCTTTTTTTTTTTTGCAAACAATAATTTTATTAGGGCACACTCCATCTTATAAATAAGGACAATGCAGTATATCAGTCAACAATCAAAGAAGGGAAATAAATTCAGTAGACACTATACAATATAAAAGAATTAGAGACATAGGTCCATATATCCAAAGGGGTTGCACTGTGCGCAACCCCCCCAATGTGCTAGGGCACGATATTCAAAGGTGCAGGCTGCATGGCGCAACGGTAATATATGTGGTGCAGATGCAGAGCGTGTGCCCATGCATATGCGGCACATCACGATATTCAGCCCAGGACATGCAGCGCATATGCTGGCGCAACCCCTACAAAAAAGGCTCAAATGCCAGCCACCCACAGGTGGGCGGCTGTAGTGCATGGCACAGCACAATAGCCGCCAGCTGTGGGTGGCCACCTGGCCAGCAGGTACCCCATCCACAGGCATCCTGATGTGGTAGACATGTGCCCCCTGTCCCCTTGCCCGATCGCAGGCATTTGTAAAGATTAGATCCCTGGTGGTCCAGTGGTAACCCACCATCGCCCAGTTGTGGGCATAGGTAAATATATGATCCCTGGTGGTCCAGTGGTAACCCCCCATCGCCCGATCGCAGGCATAGGTAAATATATGATCTCTGGTGGTCCAGTGGGAAGCCCCCATCGCCCGATTGTGGGCATATGGAGATAAAGAACCCTGGTGGTCCAGTGGTACCCCCCTCCCCACCCACCCACAGAGGTCCCCCGTCATCCAGCACCCCCTCCTGTCAACGGCAGGTGGCAGCACCCTGACCACATGCTGCCCGCTGAATGACAGCATACAGTCTGGTCTGTACACCTATTGGTCCACTGCGTGGACCACTGGGCATGTAGACCATACTGTACTACACGGCCCAATATGTGTATGAGCGTTCATTCACATATCGGCCTGTGTATATAGTGTCTGTCGCCATTGGTCCACCACAGTGGACGATAATGTACAGACTGTACTTACATTGTCATGCAGCCAGGCGGCATGTGGGCGGGGTGGTGCCACCCGATGATGACTGGGACCTCGGTGGGTGGGGAGGGGGTACCACTGGACCACCAGGGTTCTCATCCTTACATATGCCCACGATCCAGCAATAAGGGGCTTCCCACTGGACCACCAGGGATCTTCTCTTTACATATGCCCGCGATCAGGTGATGGGGGGGTTATCAGTGGACCACCAGGAATCTACTCTTTACTTATGCCTGCGATCGGGCGAGGGGGGGGTTACCACTGGACTACCAGGGATCTTGAATATACTTATGCCCATGATCAGGCGAGGGGGGGTTACCACTGGACCACCAGGGATCATATATTTACCTATGCCCACAATCAGGTGATGGGGTGGGTTACCACTGGACCACCAGGGATCATATATTTACTTATGCCCATGATCGGGTGTACGGGAGTTGGGGGACTGCAGTGGCACTTCGGGGTGTCGATCCCCGACGACTGCATCCTGGCAGGACACCAGGCGCAAGTCGCTGAGGATCGGTGCATCACATGCAAATGGAGCCATAATGACATGCAAATGGTCTCATTTGTGCCTTGCATGTATAATGGCCTAATTTGCATGCCCCATGCTGAATATCGTGGGTGCTGTGCCTAGCGCAACTGCACTTGCACCTGTGCATCCTCCTGCTCCTGTTCTTTGTCTGGTCCATGCCCTGGTTCAGCCCAGTTGCGCTGTGCCCAGGCCCTTGCCACTACCTGGTGCAGTCTGAATATCCGGGCCATAATATATACATCATAGGACATCGGAAAATTCCTCATGTCTTAGCCAAAGCTAAATAAAATAATCTTTTAACCAGTCTTCACACTTTTTGTTATATAATTTCCAAACAAAATCATAATCAGCAAAATAGTCGTCGTTATACAAAGCGCTTAAAAAAAGTTGTTTCCATTCTATTTCTGGAAATCTTGGATTAGTCCCTGCTGATTTCCAGTATTTTAAGATTAGCCTTTTAACAGCTATTGTGTTAGCCTTAAAAATAATTTTGTAGCTTTTATTTATCTTTTGCGTATTGTACATTTCCAAAAGTGCAACCATACTATTATTCCAGTTACATGATTGGAAGCCAATTCTTCCTAGAAGTGTGAAAGACTGGTTCCACCATCCTCTGCTTTGTTTGCATTTCCAGAACATACAGTATGTATAAAATCAGCATCCAGTTGTTTGCAAAATCAACATAGGCTTGAATCATTTACTTTCATTTTAAACAGCCTGGATGGTGTATAGTAGGTTCTAGAGAGAATTTTAAACTGAATTGATTCGTCCCTTGTTAACTTGTAGCTATAGAGTTGGGCTAATGCCAGCAGCCATTGCTGTTCTGGTATAGTCTGTTTTGTTTCCTTCTCCCATTGTAGTATTGTTTTTCTATATAGATTAAGTGCATTTGGGTGGAATTTGGAGCTTATCCATGCATATCATTTAAAGTTTTTTTGTAGAATTAAATATGTCTCGAAGTTCCTGTTCTATAATTCAATTGTTGGGGGCTCATTCCCATCTTTGGTATTCTTTTCTATATAAAGAACTTATTTGGTTAAAGAAAAGAAAGTCAGAATCTTTTAACTGAAATTTGTGTCTAAAAGAATTCCGAGAGAGTTTAGTTCCATGAGAATACATATCTTCCCATTTTCTGATGCCTTTTTGAATCCATTGTACATTGTGCAACATTTTGCCTTGTAGAGTAAAATTGGGATTCATCCAAATATCATTTACTGGGGAGCTTATAACTGACCAATTGGACATTTTTAAGAACGTTTGTAAAATTGTGCATAAATTCTTAATAATACTACTCTTGGATTTTGTTCCTGATGAGTGTGAAAAAAGCAGATTTTTAATGTTTATTTGTTCTCGAAAGTAAATTCTCAAGAATTGATTTTCCCATTGTAAATTTATATCTTTAAATGCCCATTTGATTATTAATTTTATGATAAAGGAATAATAACAAATCTGAATATCTGGACATGCCAGACTGCCCTTTTCTTTAGGTAGACATAGCTTAGACCACAAAATGCATGGTGCCTTGTTATTTTGAACTGGAATTGGGTATAAAATGGATTGTAATTTGAACGAAAGTGAGGGAACGGCTACCATTTTTATTATTTGTATTTTCCCCCATATTGATAGATGAAATTTGCTCCAATTTTGGAATTGAGATTTTAGTGAACTATACCAAGATTAAAAATTATAGTAATACCAATCCTGTAATTTATTTGAAATAGCAATTCCTAAATAAGTCATGCTTTAGGTTGTATTTTTAACTTTTATTATTTTTTGGAGATTCCCTTGTTGTGATATATTAAAGGTTATCATTTCCAATTTTGTTTCATTAATTTTGTATCCAGCTAGCATGGAAAATTGGTTGATTAATTTCATTAGTTCTGTCAAGTTTTGTGTTGGGTCTTGTACCAGAATTAATAGTTCATCTGCATATGCATTATATTTTATTTCTAAGGAAGCTACCGTAATGCCTGAAATAAGATGATTGGCTTGTATTTCTTTTAATATTAATTCTAGTCCTATTACAAATTTTTTTTTTTTTTTTGTTGACCGGGTAAGTGCACTAGACAAATCCTGCCTATTTTTAGGCACGACCTGGGGAAGGGGGATACAGATGAATGTCAACTGACCTTGAACCAGATTAAGCTGTTGGTGGCATTTTTAGTGAATAATGACTGGGATGATGGGCAGTCTTGTCTTACCCCGATATAGATTAAGGGGCTTAGAAAGAGGACCATTCATGTTCAGTTAGGTATAAGGTTTCTTATCGATTGTTTGTATATACTTTATAAATATAGGTGGAAAATAAAAATTTCCATCATTCGAAATAGATATGCCCATTCCATTATGTCAAAGGCTTTAGCAGGATCCAATGACAGAAACAAAGCCTGCGTACCTGAGTCTAAAAGGTATTCTGTTATAAATTGTAGTTTAATAACAGATTGTATGGACCTTTCTGGGATAAAGCCAAATTGATTTATGTGAATAATGGATCCTAAAATAGTTAGGATTCTATTATTCAGTATTTTGGTGTATATCTTATAGTCTGTGTTTAAGATTGCCATGGATCTGCAGTTTTCTTGTTTGATAAATCCTTGCTCTGTTTGGGTATTAATGAAATGAATGTGTGATTAAAGGAATCTGGCAGAGTATTTTGTATCTGAATTTGGTTGAAAAGGGATTGTAACCAGGGGCTTATTAATTTTCCAAAAGTAACATAAAATTCCCCGAGTAAATCCATCTGGGCCCAGGCATTTGCCTTTTTTCATACTGTTAAGGACATCTCTGTTCCAGATATTGACTTTATAAGGTCTTCCCAGACTTCTTCCCAGATTTTTGTTTGGCAGAATTCCTGTATTTCTGATACCACAGGATTACACTCTGATCTATATAATGTTGTGTAAAAATCATAGAATTCCACTTCTATCTCCTCCTGGGACAAACACTTATGGCCATCTGATTTTATAAATAGGGTAATGTCTGATTTACTTTGACCGTCTTGAATTCTATTAGCCAATGTTCGCCCTACTTATTCACCATATTGTTTCCATGATTTATTTCTTATTGCCCACAAAAAATAAGGTCTGATATATTTCAGTTGAGTCAATGAAGCTCCTTAACTCGGTCAGTTCCACTGCCTTATCTAAATTCCCATTCTTAACCTGTAGCTCCAAGGTTTTGCACATTATTTTTGGTTTTGTATTCTGGTTTTGTTTTTCCATGATGCTACTGACATAAAGATGCCTGGAATTGTAGCTTTCAGTACATCCCAGCTTCATATAATATTGTCATTACTGATATTATTTTCTATAAAAAGTTAGTAATAGCTATTTCTGTCTGTCCCTGAGAGGATTGATCTGTCAGCAAAAAGTTGTTTAGTCTCCATACAGTATGTTGGATTTCCTTGTAGAGCCCTCAAAAATTATATCAGTTGAAACCATATTATGGTCAGACAGTATCATGGGTTGTATATATGCCTGTATTGCTAAACAGGAGACCAACAATTCCCTGGAGACAAAGATATAGTTGAGGCATGAATACATTTTATGTCTTGCCAAGAAGAATGTATAATAATCTCTAATATTGGTATTAAGTTCTTTACAAATATCTACCAGACTGACCAAGTCCAAAAAAACACCTAATTGATTGGCTTTATATCTATCCCAGGAAGAACAAACTCTGGTCAGAGACCATATGGCTGTGGAAAGTTTTGGGATGCTTTTACCCATTATTTCTAATGAATTTGCACAATGCAGATCTGCTGAGAGGCAGTTTCAATGTGTTTTTCCTTTTACACATTTTTACAGTGTATTTTCCTAGAATATGCCTGCCGATTGCTATATATTTAGCCTGGATAGTTTACAGAACAAATGGCGTCTTATTTTCAGGTGGCAGAGCACTGGCAGTAGGATGCTGGAATGTGTCATACATAGGCATGAGCTGTGTGTGGGCCACAACACCCAGTGGTCATACACCTCAGGTGCTCACATGCGGATCCATCATCCCGGTGTTTTTACACTGCTCAGTGTGGGTGACAGCCGATGCTGTATCCATTTACACAGGTCCTGGAACAGGCATATTACAGCTGACCTCCCATTCATTTGTACAATCAGGGAACTGCGGAAGCACTATTCATAGCCTGGAGTGTACACTGCAAATGGTATTGCAGGATACCGCACCCCATGGCACCCAGAATACCTCAGTAGTCCAGAGGGTGGCATGTTACACAGGGGAATGGGGAAGAGTGTGGGCCTGCAGCAGTGTTTAACAGCAGGAAGATACAGCATCAACAAAGCATGCATTGGAGTTATGTCAATTCCCTCTTACAGTTTGCCAGGGACATACACACGGCTGCATACACTGGTGGGTCTGCAGCTTGCATAATGCCCCAATGCATGGTACAGCCACTTCGGTCATTCTGGAATGCAGGTCCCTGGCCCTGCTACAGTTCTGTCAGCAGCTGGATGTGGCAGGGTGCAGAGGGCAGTGCCAGTCTTCGCAACAGGTCAGGTATGGGGGGAGCCGGGGTGTCTGTAATGAGGCGGTGGGTAGGGGTTCTCTATGATATGGATGTGGACTGTGGTTTCCTCTGGTGTGATTGGGTCCGGCGGGACCCTACGCTATGGAGCTCTTTGGGAATGGAGTTAGATTGATCGGGGATGGGGGGGTACCTCTAGTCCACCAGGGCTGCCAGGGTGCTGTGCACCTGGGTGCACTTCCGAAGCCTGCCTGTGGGTGGCTGGCCAGGTTAGGCCAGCTATTCATGGGCTAACTGTGGGCCACGCTGCTCTGGACTGTGAGGCACGCATTCCCACTGAGTATGCCGCAGCACGGCAACAGTGGCGGTGCCAGGTTTGGGAGTGTTTGGGAGCTGGGGGGCATTCAGTCAATCATGGGCTCCACAATGGGCACTAAACAGTGAATAAAGATGGTGGTGGGGCACCACTACTCACACTGGGACAGCCAGGAGGGGCGACCACCCCCCCAGCCCCCACTAGCTCCGCCAGTGACGGCATATGCAAGGGAATGCACCCTTGCCTTGCATGGCATACTATTTGTGTGCTCCCTGGCCCATTCCCTTTCAGCCAGCACATCCTGCATGATTGAATATCACACTGTGATACATTGTTGGAGTTGTGTGGCACATCTCCCTTTTTTGCCAGGATGCGCCATGCATCTCCTCTGAATATGGGGGCCCTGGACTAGGCAACCCTGAAGAAATACATTATCAAAATGGTAAAATCATGACCCCACTGAAAATAAGAAATTGCATCTAATCTGGGATAGCCTGAGCAAACACAGTGCAAAAATGTGTAAATGAAGATCCCTATGACAGTGAGATGTAGCATCTCCCCTGCATGTCCAGGATACAAAATACAGGATAAGAAATATTTAAAGAAAATCTAGTCTAGACTGAACTTCCTGTGTTCACTGACATAAACAGTTTCTTTAAGCAATAATGCACGACAGGGTGTGGGTTGTGCTGGGATAACCTTACACCTGGGTGGCTGAGCATAAGGCAACAGGCTGAGTGTGTCCAATGTCCCAGAAGTGAGGTTATCCCAGCACAACCCACACCTTAGAGTGCATTATTGTTAATGCACAATGGCTCATTGTTATACAAAATTTAAAAAAAAACATTTAAACAACATTTTTTGGTAGATTTGTAGTGTGGCGATGAAGATGCAAACAACGCAACAACAAATCAATACAGTGAGGTTGTGCTCAGATAACCTCACTGTTGCCAAGTGCAGACAGCCAATCAGGTTCCAGGATTTTTTATTGCTATTGTATAATTATTGTTTTATAACATATTAGAATGCAGTATTCATTATGAATGTTGTGGCCATGAAGGTAGTGTGTACAGAAAGAGTGTGAGTGAGTGAAGTGAGTGTGTGTGTGTGTGTCCAGGATACACAATATAGGATGAGAAATATTTAAAGGAAATCTATTCTAAACTGAACTTCACTATGTTCACTGACATAAACAAACAGTTTCTTTATTGTTTTACAACATATAAGAATGCAGTATTTATTTTGAATGTTGTGGCCATGAGGATGGTGTGTACACAGTGTGTGTGTGTGTGTGTGCGTGTGTGTGTGTGTGTGTGTGTGTGTGTGTGCGTGATGTGTATGTGTGTGTGTATGTCTGTGTGTGTGTGTGTGTATGTCTGTGTGTGCGTATGTCTGTGTGTTATGTGTGTGTATGTCTGTGTGTGTATGTGTATGTCTGTGTGTGTGTGTGTGTGTGTGTGTGTGTGTGTGTATGTCTGTGTGTGTGTGTGTGTGTGTGTGCTGTAGCTCAATATATTTTTTCCCAAAAAAATCACAATAGAAAATGCTTGCTGATTGCTACATATTCAGTCAGGGTAGTTCACTGAAGACCTGGCATATGTCTGAGACAGTGCTTATCAGATAGTGTAAATTATAGATTTGTTGGGAAAGGGTGACATTTATGAGGTATGAATCTTTCTTGAAAGACAATACATTCCCAAGTGAAATGAGCAGCAAGAAGCTGTTTAAATGCTAAGTATATAAATGTGCAAGTTGTTGCATTCTGAAGGGGGTTAACAAATCTCCAGTTTAAAAGGCAACCAATATTTAACAAGCTGTTTCAGTTTCCTAATGGCATCTGATAAGCAGCTTGGAGTTATGTCTCCAACATTGTTAACAGAAAGGAGGGAGCTGTTATTTCAGTTGGCATGGAAGCATACATTGTAAAATCCAAAACATGTGTTCTATGATACTCCATTTTCCAGCTACAGATAGCAAAATGACTGTAGTCTCTGCCCACAGCCATAAAAAGGAGATGATTTGTCCCAGGGATCTTTAACTGGGCAGTTTAAATCGCCTCCCAGAATTATATTAAAATGATAGAAACTATTTAGCAAAACATATTTCCCAGGATTTTATTCTTTCTGCAGATACTCACACTATTCCCAACACAGACTTATTTCCAAGCCTGGAATAGGTTGATCTCTCACTTTATATGGCAGGGGAAACCTCCCAGGATTCAATTCTCTTTATTACAGTTATCAAAAGACAGAGGTGGGTTAAATTTACCTAATCTTCTGCATTATGCTCGAGCTTCTAAATTAAAGATTTTACTCTCCTGGATAAACCCCAATTATATTATGCCCTGGAGGCAGTTTGAGATTACTTGGAATGACCTAGAAGACCTGACGGACTGTCTCTTTGGACATCCCCTGGTTGCCTTCCTCTTTCTAAATTTCCACAATCTACTGCTGAGGTATTTAAGCAGTGGCTGACTGTACTCAGTAAAAGATTATTACCTGTGGAGGCACTTTACCCGAGATCTCTTGTGGTGAACAGTGCCTTTCCACACAATGCTTTGGATAGATCCATAACCTGGTGGTATAAGTATAATATCAAACATATCTTTCAGTTGTAAGGCCCACTGGGCCTTTATTCATTTGTCCAGCTCCAGGCTCAGTATAAAATACCCCAGGGCTTCTTTCATAAATATCTGCAGTTAAAATTTTATCTGCAACCAATGGAGGAAGCAGTGGCAGCAGTGGCTGAAAACCCCCCACTAATAATAAAATTACTTCTATCACAGAGACAAGGTGCCACTTTGGACTGCTCTATTAGTCTGGTCGACCTTGCTTTAGGAGATAAACTGGACAACTCTACCGAGTCAATTAGGGCCCGCTGGTCCTTGGAATTGGGCACCGATCTTCTGGCTACTAACTGGAAGATGACCTCACCACTTATGCTTAAAGCCTCAGGTTCCCCATATTGGAAAGAGTTTACGTGGAAATTACGATATAGATTTTTCCGCACTCCTGCAGTGGCAGCTAGTTTTACAGGAAATCCTGAAGGAAGGTGCTGGAGGGGATGTGGAGCAGTACATGCAGACCAGACCCACATATTTTGGAACTGCAGCATGTTGGGTCCCTATTGGGGGGACATAGTACAGGAATTGGTGGCAATATATGAAAATCCAGTCTTTATACACCTGGGTATATACTGGCAGCTACTACCCCATTTGGTCTAAAAGTAGAGAAGAATGTATACCTGAAAACTACATTGCTAATACTGGCAGCAAAAAAAGTAATCACCAGACTGTGGGGAACGAATAGACTGCCAACTAAGGGAGAGTGGCTAAACTTGACAAGAGAGATATATAGGTTAGCGAGGATGGCGGCCAGAGTATGGGATAGAGTGGAAGTCGTTGATACAAAATGGAGAAACTGGATTATGTATCAGTTAAGCAGTTATTCAGACTTTGTTCCCTGAAGCTAATCAAATCAATACCTGAGCAATGTTAAAATGAGATTTGTCTATTACATGTGATCAATTAGTCCTAGTACTGGGTGAGAGTTTTTAAAGTCCAATGTGTAATTATATAAGCTGAACAAACGTATCTATGTGATGTGACATGACCTGTATATGTACAAATGTCCTCTTGCCGAATAAAAACTTTATTATAAAAAAAAGAATTATATTAAAACAATCTAGATCATAAATAGCTTTATTAATTCCAGCCCCAAAAAAAACTATAAAATGTGGTGTTCATGAGTGTAGTGTCAGCCACTCATCAAACTTCTACTGATGGCAGTGTAAACAGGTTTTCTGCATTGTAGTCATTGTCAAAGCCAGCAGTACATAAAGCTGCCTGCTTGTGGAGGTTGGAGTGCCCCACTGACTTATAGTTTGTGGCTTCTGCTACTGCTGCTGACACTTAAACCATCCCAATGTGCAGTCACTGCCATGTAATCAGTAATCTGACCACTGGTCCACATGTCAGTAGTGATGTGCTCTGCTGGAGCAAATTATGCTTTCAGGGTATGCAACACAGTCTTGTAGACACTCTGATATAAATATGGAAGAGTAACTTTAGGAAAGAAGGTATGGCTGGGCAGTTGATACCTTGGCACTGCAACTTGGACCAGTAATAGAAAACCTGATTGCTTACAAAGACAAGACATTCTAAACAGGTACTTCTTTTCAGTCTTCGCACTGGAGGGAGGGGAGGGGACAAAGCACCACAGAGTAGCAGGAATGGTGGGTAGGCAGACACAAGTCCATTTTCAGAAGAAATAGTCCTGAAGCTCTGAAGGTGGACAAAGCTATGGGACAGGATGGGATACATCCAAGAATTCTAAAAGAACTCAGGGAGATGCTAGCTGCCTCACTGAACAAGTGTGGTTCGGGAGGAGTGGAGAATAATTGACATGGTTCCTCTACATAAGAGTGGCAGCAAGGAGAAGGCTAGCAACTATAGGACAGGCAGTCTTACATCAGTGGTGAGGAAATTAATTGAAACCCTGCTAAAGGAAAGACTGATTGAGTATCTTGAATCTAGTGGGCTGCAAGGTCACAGGCAGCATGGATTCATGGGGGACGGGGTTATGCCAAATGCATGTGATGGATTTCTTTGATTGGGTGACCAGGGAAATAGATCAGAGAAGGCAGTGGATGTGGCCTAGCTGAACATCAGCAAGGCCTTCAACACTGTGCCGCTCTGGAAGTTGATAAAGAAACTGAGCAGCTTGGGAGTGGGAAAAAAGTGGCAAACTGGGTTAGAAACTGGTTGAAAGATAGTAGACAGAGTGTGGTGGTAAATGGCTCTCACTTGTGTGATGGAAGAGTGACCAGTGGGGTGCCATAGGGCTCAGTACTGGGGCCAGGCCTCTTCAGTATCTTCATAAGTAACATTGCTGAGAAACTGGAAGGGAATGTATGCCTTTTTTGCAGATGATACCAAAATTGGCAATAGAGTGGACACTCAGGAGGGGTAGAAGAGAATGAGCAGGGATTTGGGAAAACTTGAAGAGTGGTCTAAAGCATGGAGGTTTGGGTTCAATGCCAAAAAAGTACAAGCTCATGCACGTAGGGCATAGGAACCCAGGCAATGAGTATAGGGATGGGAGAGGTACTGACAGTTACTAAACAGGAAAGGGACCTTTGGTTATCATATCTGATGACCTCAGTGTGACAGGGCAGTGTGACAAAGCAGTGGGTAGGGCTAGTGGGATGCTGGGATGCATAGAGTGGGGTATATGCAGCAGGAGGAGGGACATGGTGTTGACACTGTACCACTCACTGGTGAGACTTCTTCTAAACAAATGTGTCCAGTTTTGGAGGCTACATGTCAGAAAGGACATAAACATGGTAGAGGCAGTCCAGAGGTAACTAAAATGGTGCTGGAATTGTGAGAGAAGCAATACAAAAAGAATGCAAGAAAAAAGGCAAGAGGCACACAGTCAGGATGGATCAGCCCCGAACTCCTTGCCTGCATGAAGGATAGGGACAGTCTGTGGGGACTGGCCAGGGACATGAGGTCCTCTGTCTGCCTGCAAAGGTAGAAGGAAGCCCACAATAAGTGCACTAGTGTGATCAGAAAGGCCAATTCTGACTTCCGTAAGGATCAGCAGGCCCAGAACTGGAGCAACGGCAAATTATTCTGGGACAATGTCTCAGAGCTGCATGGCAAAGGAGTTAAAATCACTCCTCAAATGCTTAAGGTGGTGGTTTGAAAGAGAGCCCACTGAAATTACCAGTTATTTCAACACAGCTTTTACTGACCTCAGTCCCATCATTTCCACTGAGCCTGCCCATACCTTTTGCAGGAAACTGTCCTGAAACCTCCCAGATGGTGGGCTCTGAACCAGGGCACCCTAAATTGCACTTTAAGGCTGTTTCAGTCAAATACACCTCGAAATACATCAGCAGGGTACTTGTCAAAACTAAGCATGGGAGTGATTGGGTTGATTTGAAACTTCTTGCCTTGGTGGTAGAGGAACTTTCCCACCCCATCTCTAGAATTTTTAACGTTTCCCTGTGCAACTCGCACTTCCCCGAGAAGTGAAAATCTGCATTGGTTACACCACTTTTCAGAAGCCATGACTGCACTAGCCTTGCCAGTTACAGACCCATTTCTACTCTTTCCCCCCTCCAAGGCCCTTGAGAGAATAGCCTCTGACAAGTTTAAACTTGTCACATACCTCAAAAAATACAGTGTCAGTCTGTACAGCAGCATAGCTTCCAGAAGCTACACAGCACCAAAAGGGCACTGTTGAAATACACCAGCTATGTACATGAGATCCTTGACAATGTTGATCTTGTCGGAGCTATATATATATATATATATATCAGCCTTATTAAGGCTTTTGACCAGGTCAACCATAAGCTCCAACTTAAACTCCTTGGCCTGGGTTTGTCACAGAACACAGCTGTTTTTACAGTTAAGTCACCAACTGCTCCCTTCATGCGAAGATCGATATATCTTTGTCCAACACTAGGGGAGCAGCTTTTGGTGTCCCCCAGGGCTCAATCATGGGCCCACTCCTGTTTGGCCTCTTCATATATCCACTGCCTGATGCCTGTCAGACAGCCAATGTACTCCTCTATGCCAATGATGTTGTCATCTATTCCAAAAACCCTGACCTTCACAGCCTCACTGCCACTTTCCAAAGTAACAACAGGTCACTAGAAAGCTGGTTCTCTAATAACAAACTAGTCCTCAGTTACCAAAAAAAGACCATGTTCTTCTTCAGTCTGCCACAGGAAAGGAGAGTTCCACCCTTTATCATTTAGAATGGTCAGGGACAAAACCTTGAACAGGGGGAGACTTTCCAGTACCTTGGAGTAACATTGGATGACATTTTATCTTTTGTCCCCCATGTTGACAGTCTAGTAGCCACAGCTAACAGAAGACTGTGTACCCTGTACTATAATTGGAACAATCTCACTGGGGATGCTAGACACCTTATTTTAGCCAGTTACATTTTATCACTTATAGATTCTGGCCTCCCTGTTTACACAGTCACATGTAACATGGTGCTAAACAGAATAAAGCTGATCTGTAATAAGGCATTCCGCTTTGTACTTGGTGTAGATACCTGAATTCATAGTTGCACCCTTTATGCACTCACTAACTGGCTACCTTTACCCTGCAGAATAAAGCTCCAGACCTGTTTACTAGCCAAAAAGGTGCTCCCAGGTCTAACACCTCCTAGTTTAACAAAATTGTTTCTGTACCATCTCCAACCAATTAAAAAACCAGGAATATGACCAGGAGTGCCCTTAAGCCTCCTTTCTGGGCAAGCAGCTGTTTGCTGTCAGGACCACTAACTGGTTAAACAGCCTAAAGCTCTGCTGAATCTCCCCAAGATTAATCAGTTTAAGAGATCTCTGTTATCTGCCCTTGTAGTCCATTGTAATTGTAGCTGTTAAATTGTTTTATTCAGTTTGTCCCTGTACATATCCTGTGACCTTTTTATTCAGTGATCTGTATGGATGTTTTCCAGACTGTATGTAATTGATCTGTCCGTTTTGAGCCTAACTTGACTGCATTTCCTCTGGAACTGCTTATTGTATTTGTAAGGATTTTTGTGACTTTGTATTTGACATGGAACCTTTGTAAATGTGCACCTGTGCTCAAGAGTATTCTCTGAAGGTATTTTTTTTCACTTGTTCAACCAGGAGTGGCACACTAAGCTCAAAGCTTGTTTACAGGTGTGATCTGGGAGCACAGGGAAGTTAAGTGACTTGCTCAGAGCCACACAGTATGCAAGTGGGGGCTGTGGGATTCAAACCCAGGTCTCCAGATTTGCAGCTCAGAGCCTTTAACCACTGCACTTTACTGCCTCCCTAGTTATGGTGCTAAAATATATGGGTAGACTGAGGGATCACAACATGTACACCATGGAAGAGAGGAGAGTGAACGGTGACATGATATAGACCTACAAGTACCTCACTGGTGTGAACAGGAGGCAGGAGGGACATCTTTTTCCAAAGAGAAGGAGCACCAGGACCAGGAGGCATGCACTGAAGTAAGTGTGTGTGTGGAGCTTAAGAGAGATGTGAGGAAATACCTCTTCACTGAAAGGGTGGTAGATGTCTGGAACAGATTGCCAGCAAAAGTGGTGGAGGCAAAAGCAGTTGGGGGGTTCAAGCATACATGGGATAGACATATGTGTTTATTAGAAAACAGAAAGGGAGGTAGGAAGGTCGTCAGAGACCAGTTAGGGTCTGTGAAGACAGATTAGGCAGGGGACATCTGGGTGGGTCAAATGGTCCTTTTGTGCTGACAAGTCCTATGTTTTTAAAGGAGAATGGCAGCAAGTGTGTCGCTAGAATTTTTACAATTGCTTGTTAACTTTTTCACCTGTGGTCTGTTGGCTTTGTATTTCTGGCCCACTTCCAGGCACTCAACTAAGGAGAGTTGAGTGATTATTTCCACTGAACTTAACTGCTGGCTTTTATTTCTACCACCCTGGGGAGTTGGAAGGAGCTGGGGATTTGCGGCCCCTCAGAGCTGTTGAAGTCAATGAAGTAAAGAACTAGTGAATGGAAGATGTTGGAGTTGTGCATCATCTACCACTTGAATGACTTTCTTCCTTTTCCTCTCTATCTGGTTCCCTAATGGTCTCTTCTTCCTGCCGATCCCCACCAGCAGCAGCAGCAGCTTTATTGCCAGGTGGTGCTGTTGACACTGTGCACTGGAAGGCCTTCTCACACTGAGATCTGTGGGACTTCAGCAAAAGCCTTTTTATTGTAAATGTTCCCAGCCTTGTTCCCACTTTACCCTGACTTAGCCTGTCATGAAAGACACACATTTGTTCATGATTTGTTTGTCCACTTGAAAGAAATCCCACACCACCAATGTCACCCATTTGGTCTTTCCTCTTGGCACTCTCTTCTGTTGCCTACTGGGTGGGGTTCTGTTGCCAGCTTCCACATCACCCTCCTACTATTCATTTACCAGTTGTTCATGGTCAAGAAATGGTTCTTCTGCCTCTAACCATCTGTCCTGGGCAACCGGTTTCACCTGTGTCTTTATCTGCGGTTACTTCAGATTTTTGTTTCATTTCCCCTAGTCATTTTGTGGCCTCTATTTTTTTTGTTTTACCATCACATTCAGTCTTTTTTGATGTCTTTCATATACCTGCTCCAAGTCTGACTCTCACCTGTTCCACCACCTCCTCCTCTCCAGAACTGATGCTGCTGCTATCAGTTTTATTGGGTATATAATCACAATCTGTATTTCTGTCCCCAAGCTCCAGCAAATCACTGTGCTCTTCCTCCTCTGCCTGTTTCACTTCCTGATACATTCCTTTTTCCCCCTTTTTACGGCTGCAGTACGCGGAGCCTGCAGACGTTTTGCATGTACAAAAAGCGTGATGTCATGTTTTCTGTCCATGGAACTGACTGAAAGTGTAAATAGTCTCCTCCACCTTACCGTCCACCAAGAAATGTTTTCCGCCCTCAAATAAATGTGCTTTCATGTTAGTCAATGGTTGCAGGGTACTATTTTCTTTCTTAAACGGGTGGTACAAGAACTGGAACCTGAGTAGTGGGAGGCAGCATTGTTTTTTTGGGGGGAGTAAGATCCACCACACCTCTACCTGAGAAGCTCCTAAAGATCCACCCCCACTTTTTTTTTATTCATGTGGGCGGGGCATGAGGTGGATCTATCACGTTGAAATGAGACTCACTAGTTTGGGATCTGGACCAAGGAACAGAGCAAGTCTGTGGAATCCCTGCATTTTGTTAAGGACTAGGAGAACAGAATGCCTTCAAACTGACTTAAAAACCCTTGGAACAAATTATTATCAGAGCCACCTGGCATCTCAAAAGGAAAGAGTAAGTAAGAAGTGTCTGAAACTACAGCTTCCTAGTTGAAATAGCTACAGGTATTTCTTAAACATTTATATACTAAAACAAAGTTCAGCTTTTGGGATTAACAATATTTGTTTACCATATTCAATATATATATAGTTTGTTTTTAGTAGTTTCAGAACTTTGAAAGCATTGGTGTTAGTAATGCATTTAAAAATACATTTTTTAATTGTCTTTACAGTTAATCATGCAGGTTCATGCAAGGGCACATTTTTTGGGGGGGTTCAAATAATTTTAATCATGGGCACAGTACTTGGTAAACACATCCTTTAATGAAGTGCATTTTTTCTTTTAAGTTTGAGAAGTGGAGTTGCCTTGCGCATGTTAAAAATACCAGCTGCAATTAGCAACTACTTGTAGAAACAAAAGGCTGTTTTTTTTTGTTGTTATTTTTTTTTTCCTACTTACTTTTTTCCTGGCTCAGTTTATATCAGTGAAAAGAAAGCCTGGAACAACTATCAGAGCTGCCATCCCCCTGGACATCCCATTTATCACTCATTTAAAATAACACAAATGTAGTTTCACATTTTTACCATGAGGGAAGCAAGAAGATGAACCAACATGGTTAACAAATGCATTCATTGACACCTGTGAATGAGTAGGAAGGGGTCATTTTTTTTCTAACATTTCTGGTGAGTTTATACTCCTTGGAACATGTTTTTCAGGTTTGTTTTATTGCATCTTGTCCCAGGCAATCTTCTCAGAGTGCAGTTTGCTGTATTGTTTAATATCTCCAGTGAAGGCCAGTGTCTTGTTACATCTTTTGTTTCAAATTAACCAGACATCATGGCAGCCAAAGGAGACACACTTTGAGTCTTAGGGTATGTACAGCATAATTAATAAGTTTTCATATGCATACTCTTTCCATTCATGTTATTGCTAGACATACTGCAGCTAGCTTGGCTTGAGGAAGGGTCAGAACCCCTTAGCAATTGAGATGCATATGCAGCAAATAAATCCAGATGCGCTAACTGCCTGCTGAATAAGGAAGGGTTGCAGGAAACCAGGGAATGATTGCGGGGGTGGGGAAGGGCTGATGATCATCAAAATGGAAAGGGATTTTGGGGTAATCATATTGGATGACCTAAAGGTGGCTAAACAATGTACCAAAGATGTGAGGAGAGCCCGTGGAATGCTGTGGTGCATAGGGAGAGGTATTACCAGCAGAAGGAAGGAGATAGTGATGTCACTGTGTGGATCACTGGTGAGGTCTCATTTGGAATATGGTGTCCAGTTCTGGAAGCCGCATTTCTGTCATGCAACTTTAAATCACAAATGGGTTCAATGGTTCTATTTTAGATTTCTGTGCCTTTCCCCTACTTCTCCCACTGGCTAGCCTTATGGAATGCAACCAGAACATATCTTGGCCTGCATGATGAATGCACCTACACAAGCTGCTTCTCAGTCTACAGCACTGTCTTTTTAAAATGCTAACGTGTTGTTGAAAATATGGCATAATTTTTCCATCCATGTTATTGTTAGACAACTGTAGCTATCTTGGCTTGAGGAAGGGTGAACATGGTCAGGACCCCTTAGCAATTGAGATGCATATGCAGTAAATAAGTCCAGATGTGCTAACTTACCCTATAACTGTTAAGTGTCACAGTTTGCATTTTCTTGTTGAAATGGTTACTTCTGCATTTATGTTTATTTTAAAATATTTCATATTTTGACCATGTGGTTATGTCATGGACCATAACTGATCTCCAGCCTCCCCGTGCTCCAACTTGCATAGAAAGTAATGCTTGTAGACAAATCTAATCATTTTGCTACTGTGTTCTGGCATGTTCTTTTGTGGGTGTGTGTGTGTGTGTTTGTGTTACTGAAGCAAGAAATGTACAGCTGTAATTTTTTACATCCTGTTCAAAATTTGTTTTTGCACCTGTGGTGCAAAATGGCACAGTCGCTGTGCAAAATTTCCTTTCAGCTAATGAACTGATAGTGTCACTGTTCATGCTGTGGGGTCACAAAAAGCACATGCTGAAAACTTGGAGTGAAAATACCAAGAAACACCCAGGGCATTAGGGTGTCTGACCATAACACCCTGCACTGTAGGGACTGATGGGCATCAGGGGTGTGACTTGGGATTGTCAACAGTAATGCTCACACCATTCCACCCCCATCCCCACCCTGCAGCCAGTGACAGGTATCGAGGTGTGCCTTTGACTCTTCAGCCTCAAAGTTCACTCCATTCTCTTATACTGTACCCCTTTCAGCATATTTCCTTATGGAATGGGGTGAGTGTAAAGTCTGAAAACCCCAAGGCACACCTTGACTCTTGTCTGCATCTGCAGGGTAGGGTGGGATGAAATGGCATGAGCGTTATGGGCAATGACCCAAAGGCACACCTCAATACCTGTCCATGTTTGCGGGGGGGTAGGGTTGGTGTCACTTCAGTACTTCACTGCCATTCCTATTCTGCCTGTCTGTCTGTGTGTGTGTGTGTGTCTCTCTCTCTATCTATATGTTTATGTAGTTATCTATCTTTCTATTAATTGCATGTATTGCTATTTTTACCTATTTCTAAAACAAACCTGCATATCACATTTGCCTGCACTCTGAGCATGCACTTATGAAAATGTGCGTATCTGTACCCCACTTCTACGTTGACCTCATACTTTTCTAATATTCCCATTATCACAAGCATAACTACCTTGCCCTTATTAAAAGTGACCCCCCCCAAAAGTTAATATCACATTTTCTTTAACAGTCCATCATCATTACACCTGATTTCCTGACATCAACACATTGCTTAAATATAACTTACATCACCTCATGGACTATAACCCTGATTCTCTTAAAAAATAAAAATAAACACAAACACAAAAAAACTGTGTAAATAATCCCAAGGCTGAACATATGCCAGCCATTACTTTTTCATGTCCTGCCACCTTCTGTACCATCATGGGGATTTGTATGTTCCCCTTGATGCTTTGCATTATTGGGGTATGTGCAATTGTTTTCTTTAAAATTTGGCTGTCTGGCCAATATCATCTGTGATAACACATACCTCAGTGGCATTTGCTCTGGGGTTCTTTTGTAAGTTTCCTATTCCTTCCATAAAAATGTACACCTCCATATATTTTCCTAATAATGTATATGCCTTCCTTAGAACAGAAAATAAAACAAATCTTACTACTTACAAATCATTGTGTTGTTTCTCTATACCTACATAGATACATAGACAGTGTTGGCAGATAAGGGCCTATGGCCCACCCAGTCTGCCCATTTGAGCTTGTAAGTTCAGTTTATGTTTTCCTAGAAGTCTGTTGCCCCTTACCCCTGATCTCCAGATTTCCTTTATGTCTATCCCATGCATTCTTAAATCCCGTGATTGTTTCAGCCCCCACCACTTCCTCTGGCAGGGTGTTCCACTTGTCCACCACCCGTTCTGTGAAGAAATTCTTCCTCATCTTTCCTTTGAATCGTCCTCCCTCCAACTTCATCCCATGCCCTCTAGTTCTGGAACATCTTTTTCACTTAAAAATAGTGTATTCCTGCACCCTGTTCCTCTCTGTGAGATACTTGTATGTCTCTATCATATCCTCTGTCTCCCTCCTCTCCTCCAGGGAGTACATGTTCAGTTCCTTCAACCTGTCTTCATAGGACTTGTGATGCTTCCTTAACAATTCCACACAACTTTACTAACTTCATTATGCAGCCGTGGTGGATCTGACCAGAATATGTTTATGCAGTCATTGCCTGTTGCAACCCTTGCAGTGCCACTATGAGTGGTAGTGGTTCCTATGTAAAACAGCTGATAGCTCAAAGGTGTTTAATCCAAGATCTAAAATGAGTGATACTTTATGGGTTGTTAGACTAGTGTCATCTTCCTCCACACTTGTAGTTTCCACTTAGGTGGAGGGTCTCTCACCATCCCCACTCCGCTTTGGTTTTTCTTTAATGTGACTGGATGATCCCATGCCCCTATCTCCTTGCCCTCTCTGTTGCTCCCTTTCCTAAATGCTTGCTATGGGACTCATGAGGAGGGACTTCAGCCACTTGGCTGCAGACTTACTGTATTTTATTGTTCATTGTTTACTTTCATTTGTCACTTTTTAATGAGATGCCACCAAGAACTACCAGTGACCAGGCACCAGCCTGCTGTCTGCCAGCATACACTTGCTGCCCACTGCCCAGATCATACTGCAGGGTGGCACACACACAAGCTGCTTCAGGACTTGAGAGGAAGAAGGAATTGCAGCAACTTTGGGGAATGTGAAGACTGCCATAGGAAAAAAATAATTTATTTTAGTTTTTTATGGGATGCCACCAAGATGCCAGCTACCAGTAGTTGGGCACTGTTCTGGCACACTGCCAACTGGCACACACTTGCTGCCCACTGCCCAGATTAGATGGCAGAAGCGTAGCTCAGAACCATACACAAACAGGCTGCTTCTGGACTCAGGAGGAAGAAGGAACTTCATCAGCTTTGGGGAACATGAAGACTGCCACAAAAAAAGAAGAATTTATTTAAAACATTTTTTATGGGATACCACCAAGGTGCCAACTGCCAGTGCCCAGGCACTGCCATACTGCCAGCAGGCACACACTTGCTTTCAGTAACTCCCAAATCACTGGCTTCAGTCAGGGGCCTCAGTAAGTCTGTCTGTATGTATGCCCTGCTAAAATGCTAGTTCTGCAATGAAAAAAAAATTGTTATCCAGTCAGACAAAAAATAGTGTGCTACTGATGATTAGGCAAGTGGGCACCAGCAGACTGCCACCTTATGCTTCATCTGCCCAAACACACTCCTCCAGAGTCCAGTTCCTCCTATCCCAGTTCCCTCTCAGGCAAGCCTCTGGCCCCAGAAGCCTGCTGCTTTGCGAGCCTGACTCTTTACTTTGTTTTTTCCTTTTTCTTTTTTCTCATAAAATAACCCCTTTCAGCATTGCTGCTGTTATAGGTGAACATTTTATGAAGACTCCTTGCCTTTTTGGAAGAATTGTGGTATTCTAACTACTGTAACCCTGTCTGAGCTACCTATCAGCCCAACAAGCGCCGAAGTGAGTTTTCATGCTGGCTCACTGTGATTGAGCTGATTCTATCACCAAAACTAGGCTGTGGCTCACACTCTGCTTAGTTAACTGTCGGGTGCAAACTGCAGATTGCGTTTGACTGGTTTGTTTGGTCTACACCCGCATCTTTTGGAACAAGGTGAACCAGTTATAGCGGGGTTGTTGGTTCAGGAGACAAATTGTAGGCAGACAACAAAAATCAGTGCGTAAAAAATGCCAGGATGTCATTTATCATTTTATTTTTATACTTCATGAAATGATTCAAGTTCTTACAGAAGAGAACCGTTTTCATTAGTTCAGCTTCAAAGGATCAACTAGTTCACCCAGCAGTACTCTGAGGTCTTATTCCTCGAACTTACAGTTCCAGACTGACTCCCTGGTCTGGTCTCTCACTTGTATTAGTGTAACCCATCGTACACCTAATATCTATGGCTTCCTGGGGTCTCTGTCAGACACCAAGAGATAAATAACCACTCTTCTGAAATGCTTTCTTACCACCCAGTACCTCTCAATCTACATTGGTGCTTCCCCCCTTCTCCAGGGTTGCCATCTCTTTTGGCCTTCCCACCTTTGGTTTCCACACCTTATGCGTTTGGCAGACACCCTGTGGCACACCTCCCTCTTTTCCACATAAGGAGGTATTTGCTGGTACATTCCTGGCCAGTAGAAGGCTGAGGTTAACTCTGCCAGGGCCTTCTCATGGCTTAATGGCTTAGAGTGGCTGGAGCAGGCATGCTCCATCACTACTTCCCTATAAGCAATTGGAACCACTATTCTAGCACACAACCTTTTCGTATGGGGATTAGGCTTAACATCGTAAAGGGTACCCTGCCTGTCTTCAACCCACCATAATGGTTTGGCCCTTGTTTGACCAGTACCCATACCCCCTTCCTGATCCTTGAAGTAGGAAGCTAACATAGCTACATCAGGATCTCCCTTTTGTAGCTTTCCCCATGCTTTACTTGGGTCAGTGCATTCAGATTTCTGTTTATGTTTAATAAGAGTCAATGGTACTTGACTCCCTTCAGCCCTACTGGCTTCTTCCTGCTTGATAGCAGTCTTCACCTCAGGTGGCACAAAGTCAATAACAGTTTTACCTGGGGACTTCTCTGATGCCATCACCTCTCCAATGTCCTCAATCCAGTACAGTCCAGAAATAACTGGTAGGATAGACATTTCCATCTCTGAATCCGACAACTCCATAAGGGGTTTCTCATCATCCAGGGCCCATGGATCCTCCCTTCTGGATTCCTCTCTGGCCTGCTCAGTATGGACCCTCAGCTCCTGATATCTGAGCTCTGCTTCCCTGCAGCGTTGCTCTGCATCTAACCAGCATGCAACCATCCAGTGCAGCAGTCTCCTCAGGCTTGCCATTTGGTCCCATGGTGCCTTGCCCAGGCCACCATCTCCATCCAAGGTCCCCATTTTCTCAGTTAGTGGATCTGGCACCATGCACTGTGTCTGCATCTCTCCTGCAGTACTAGGTCTAGTACCCCTGACTGAGTTCTCCCAGGATCCCTCAGACACTCAGTCAGGACATCCCACTGCTGACACCAACTGTAGATTGAGAGGTACTGGGTGGTAAGAAAGCATTTCAGAAGAGTGGTTATTTATCTCTTGGTGTCTGACAGAGACCCCAGGAAGCCATAGATATTAGGTGTACAATGGGTTACACTAATACAAGTAAGAGACCAGACCAGAGAGTCAGTCTGGAACTGTGAATCTGAGGAATAAGACCTCAGAGTACTGCTGGGCGAAATAGTTGATCCTTTGAAGCTGAACTAACGAAAATTGTTCTCTTCTGTAAGAACTTGAATCATTTCATGAAGTATAAAAGTAAAATGATAAATGCCATCCTGGCATTGTTTTATGCACTGATTTTTGTTGTCTGCCTGCAATTTGTCTCCTGAACCAACGACCCCGCTACAGTTGGTGTGAGAAGTGGGATGCTCTGGTGTTACTGGTATGTTCCAGTCAGTGGACACTGAATGCAGGTGGAGACAACAGAGCAGACCCTCAGTAAGCCCAACGGAGTTCTCACACGGACTATGGCTGCCAAGTATGGAGAGATCCCTGTGCCTGGTCTGGGACCGGATGTTCAACAGAAAACAGCCAAAAATGAAGGAGGGCTGGAGGAAGAGGGCAAGGATACCTCAGAACAGACCATTGAAGAACCACCAGAAGATATACACAGCCTGTTGCGTTGGCTATGTGTAAAACAAATTGCTATGGACAAGCAAAGAGAGATGGATCTACAAAGGGCTGAGGCACGGTGGAATGATACCCTGCAAGCCATCCGAGATATAGGGGTACATAATCCACCACCAGCAGAAACCCCTAAAGACATTAAGTTGACTAAACTGGGTGCAACTGACGACATCGAGGCATACATGACAACATTTGAGCGAATAGCTCAGGCTTGTGGGTGGCCCCGAACCCAATGGGTCATCTGCTTAGTGCCTTACCTACCTGGGAAAGCCCAGCTGGCATACAGCCACATGGACAGTACCCAGGCAGAGAACTATGATGCTGTTAAACAAACCATAAATAATGCTGTGCAGCAGTCTGCAGCCTTAAAACATTTATTTATTGAGGCACAGGAATGTCTGCTGCTATTTTGTTTTTGTTTTTCCTGTTTGTTTATATTCCTTCTTGTTCCTATAAAGAAAAAAGTATAAGATGTAGTGCACTAACAGTTTAGTAACAGACTAGGTTGGTTGTCCAATCCAAAAAGGTTTTGCTGCTAAGTCCAGTGCTTTTCATAGCAATACTAATAAACAAACAAATGCAGCATTAAGTATTTTCTTTAATAATGTAAATTACTATATTGTGACTGAGGCTGAGTGAGCCATGTAACAACTGCTGTGTGTGCTACTTGCTAGCCTAGCCCTGCCCTCTTTACTAGTTCAAGTTAGAAATTCAGACAACAATTGTAAACAGAAGTTCAAACTTGTTGAGAAAATGTGTAAAAGTCTCCTGCCTTAGTAACAAGTGTTTGGTCTCATTTCTAATACATGAAGTAAGCAGTTCTGACCAAAATAATGAGAAATCCAAGCTTGGTAACAGAGGTGGGTCTGTTTGAGACCTGTTCAGATCCCTGCTATGTTCTGCTAGGAGCCAGCCACCCCTCTCCACTCCATTTTTATGCTGTGTATAAGTGTAGGGAGGGGCTAGTCCAGAGATAATGATGTTAAAATTGTTCAGGCTTGCTTCTTTTTGATTCTAGGAATATGTTAGATGTATAAATATCTAAGGTAATGTGTGCACACTTTTGACGTAACAAAAGAAAGGTATATTTAAAAAAATATGTTTAGAGTTTAAAAGGGGCGGAGTCTGATGTGGTCACCTGATGGGTTCCTAGTATAAAAGGGAACTCATCCTGTGGAACATTCAGATTTCGTTGGAGGATCAGTAGGTGCTGGTACAAAGCGTTAGTCTGCACTTCTTCAGACTAAGACTCTCTTTGAATCCAGGACGGCTCATTGCTGGAATAGTCCTTGGAAGACTGGAGTATTGTTCTGTTTTTTGTATCTTTTGTATTTATTTTGACGTTGCAAGTTTGCAAGTTTTATTTGGTTATTTACTTGTCTCTACTTAATAAAAGATTTGGCTTGGTAACATTAAGCCTTGCCACCTTACTGTGGTTTCAGTGTCCATCACTGCACCCACACCCTTTGACATCAGTCAAACCAAAAGTTTGCCTATTTGCCACAAAAGTTCACCACAGTCCGAAAGAATTGGACACCTGAAGTTTAAGGTGTTTGGTTCTTTTTGTAGAACCAAACATGCAGCCCTACTATCAGCTTCATGTCATAAACCCATCTCTTAGAACTGTACAGAGTCTTGAGTATATAATCCCCATGATAAGAACTAAATCTGGTTTTAACTCTTTGATGGTGAAAGGTTCTGTGGTATTAAATATTCTCCCACATAGGAACATAAGAATATTATAAACAGAAACCAGCAGTATGCCCAGTAAGTCTGTCCACTGGTTATATCCCTGAATCCCATTTCTTTTAACATAATGTAAGCCTACCTCCTCCCCAGTGTCTAGGGGTAAGATGGTAACTGTCCATGGG
The DNA here is from genome assembly GCA_016271365.2 of Neoceratodus forsteri. NCBI lineage: Eukaryota > Metazoa > Chordata > Ceratodontiformes > Ceratodontidae > Neoceratodus > Neoceratodus forsteri. Next base: position 1,396,924,740 of record CM057458.1, on the reverse strand, counting down.
GAGGGGTGGCCACAGCAGCAGAAACACCTTCCAAGATGGCTGCATTTACGCAAGGTCCATGACAAGAAACAACAAAGAAAAAACAAAAAAGGGGGGTGTCTACTGACCTCAACGGTGCTGGTCTGAAACAAAAAACAATGCTTAAGCAACACCAACATTCATAAAGAAAAAGACAGCTCTCTCTGGCTTTAAGAACCCCATCTTATGGCACCCAGTAATACCTTCCACCATCCTAGTATTACATTATGCTGTGTGTTGCCATGGCCCCTCCACTGGGATATGTATACACTGTATACACTGTAAATATTAGCTTAACTTTCCTATAACCCATTTTATCATGTGAATTTTACTGTACATCACTGTGTTTATAAATGTTTTTCCCCCCTGTATGTATAACTGTTTTATATAAGTGTATTGATGTATCTGTTGTGTATCAACTGTTGAACCTTGACATTATCAGGTCCATCTTGTAAATGAGCCTTGCTCAATGATGTTCGCCTGAATAAATAAAGATTTGATGATGATGCTGATGATGAAGAAACATCAGGATCCCAGATTTAATAAACTTGATCCAGTGAAACAGCCACTCCTTGGAGCAGTGCATATATGAAGACAAGGGGGCAGCACATTATTCTTGACCATGGAGGTCACATAATTAGTTGAGTCCCTTCACATAAAGTCCATTTGTGGGGTATGATCCAGATGACCCCAAACCTCAGGCAGATTAGTTCGTACTGTAGCAAAGAAAAACACACAGCTCTGCAAGGTTGCTTTCCTCATAGTCCCAAAGTGCATTTGCTGCCATCTTATCAGCTTTGCCTGGCCCTTCACCTCAGGGCCATTTCCTCCACTGTCCCACAGGTCCAAATCACAGATGGACAGTGGTCTAATTACTTATGCCATTTTTATTGACCTTGCTAAGGCTTTTGACACAGTCTCACACTCCCTCCTTCTAGACACCCCTACTTCTGTTGGCCTCTCTGACTCAGGCACTAGCTGGTTCAGCACCTACCTGGTAGGTAGGACACAATCAGACAGGATAGCGGATGCAGTATCCCCCCTCTCCATATACACACTAGTGTGCCACAGGGCTTAGTGCTTGGCCCAATATTATTCTCCATCTTCCTAAATGACCTTCCGACAGTCTGTTCATCTTACTCCATTCATATGTTTGCAGATGATACTGTCCTGTACCTCCAGCCACTCCTCCTCTGATGTAGCAACCAGACTACAACTTGACTTTAACAAGGTTCAGCACTGGCCTCACTCTCATCAACTCTTCCTAAATGCTAAAAAGACAGTCTCCATGACCTTTGGCACTAGGCAGAAACTCTCCAGGCTAAATCCTCTACCCTCCTTCCACACCTTAGATGAGACTATCATCGAGGACACATCCTCATTCAGGTACCTTGGGGTTTGGCTCAGCCAACACTCAGATTCTCTGGACATAGACCCCAATCTACAAAAATAACTGATTGCACCCCCCCCCCCGCTCTCCATTACCACCGGTATCCCCCAGGGCTCAGTCCTCTGCCCCATTCTTTTCTCCATCTTACTAAACGATCTGCCAATGGTTGCTCCACTACCTCTATACACATATACGCTGATGACACGGTCCTCTTTGCTGGCCGCTCCAATGAAAGTCACCTCTAATCTCCAGACCAATTTCAACAAAAGTACAACACTGGTTCAACTCCAACCAGCTCTCTCTGAGCAGCCAAGAGACAGTCTCTATGTCCTTCGGCACTAGACAGAGACTATCCAGATTTACATCCCCCCTAGTCTTCCGTACCCTAAATAACACCACCCTGGAAGATGTGCCCTCCTTTAGGTACCTAGGGGTCTAGCTTGATCACCACCTCTCCTTCTCCACCCATGTGGACGCCATCCTATCTAAACTGTGCCCCAAGCTCGGTGCCCTCTATAGAAACTGCGTCAGTCTACCGCTTCCTGTGAGACGCGAAATAGTTCAGAAAATGATTCTGCCTTCCTTCGACTACTGCGATGTTGTCTACAGCTCTGCCCACAAGTCCATCTTATCCAGACTAGGCCCTCTCTTCAATGCCTTCTGCCACTTCACCCTCGATGCCCACCCCGCACCCATCACTGTGAGCTTTACCATTCACTGGCCCTTCTATACCTGAGCAACCGGCGCCTACTTCACTGCGCTAAATTTGTTTCTAACTTCTGGTTCGGTTCCCTCCCACCCTACCTTGTTTCCTCCCTATCTTCCCCACCAACCCCAGCTCATGCCCTCAGGTCTACTGACTCCATGCAATTAGCTATCCCTCATCAAAGAACCTCCACAGGCCAATCTGCCTTCTCTTACCACCTCCCTAAGCTCTGGAATGACCTGCCGGCCCAAATCTGCCATTCTTCCTCCAAATACTCTCTATCCTCCGTCCTCTCTAACTTCTTCGCACCCAACTGTACATACCCTTGACCCCCCCCCGATTGACTCCTGCCCTACCTGAGCCCCTCCTCCTTACGCGCCTGACCAGAGGCTGGGCCTCGCCCAATTGACCGGCTTATAACAAAGTTGCCCTAACAATCCTTGCACTTACCTCCCCTGGCTCATGCTCCCAGTTCGCACTGCCAGCCCAATGCATTTTTTCTCTTATTCTCTAGATTTCGGCACTTATGTAATCCATGTGTAGTTTCGATGTTAATCAAACATGTTATGCCACAACCCATGTGGCACAAGTAGGTAGAGCTTCCAGTTGCTTAAGCCTGCCTAGCTACACTCGTCCATGTGACCACCGTTTTGATTTGTTTGATCTAAATTTCAACCCATTGTCTGTTTTATGTATACTCCTCCCATGTAACCACTGTGTTGAACTTGCTTGACTCTAACTGCATCACACTGTATGTATTATGCATAATCCTCCCATGTACCCCCCCCCCAGGTCGCACCGTGAGATGAGCATTGTTTTGCTCAGTGTGCCTCTCCTGGTGAAACATTTTCAATAAATAAATTAACTTGTCGACGCCATCCTAAAAAAACTGCACCCCAAACTTGGTGCCCTGTACAGGAACCATAGCAGTCTACCTCTTACGGCTCGGCACAAACTTGTCCAGAAAATGATCTTACCTGTTTTTGACTGCTGTGATGTTGTCTACAGTGCCACTCCCAAGTCCTCCCTAGTGAATTGGATACTGTTTTCAGCTCTTTCTGTTGTTTTGCCTTGGACTCACTCCTTCTCTCCCACCACTGTGACCTCTGTCTCTCCCTGGCTTTCCAATTGCTGGACAGCAGACGTCTCTCCCACTGCTCCAAATTTATCTCAAAATTCTGGTTTGGCACACTACCCTTCTACCTCTTCCTATCACTCTTTCAGATCAGTCGACCCTCGTACTATGGCTGTCCCTCAACGCACCACCACTATAGGTCAGGCTGCATTCTCATATTGTTTCCCCAAACTCTGGAACTCATTACGACTTCAGATTCATCACTCTTCATCTCTCTCATCCTTATCTTCGGCCCTACTTAACTTCCTCTCCCTTAACTGCAACTGCTCCTAAATCATTCTTCCTTAACTCTCACGCTAATATGCTATGTCCACTTGCTCTCTCTCCCTTACCTTACGCCCAACCCAAAGCACTAATCTGCACTCAGTCTTTTGTTCTATTTGTGCAATTTTGTCATGCCCTTACTTCCATCAAATTGTGTAATTTCCTATTATTTTGTATGACAAATGTATTGTATTGTTTTTCATTGTATTTTGTGTAGCCAGTATTGGCTATTGTATAGGTGTTTTCCTTCTGTAACCCCCTCCCCAGGACGCATCAGGAGATGAGCAATCCTGGTTGTTTAGTGTGCCTTCCTGGTAAAACTTTTCAATAAATAAATAAAATCACTGGGGTGGTTCAGCTAGCCTCTCACCTTGGGGCAACTGCTCCCTCCTCCCACGGGTCAATACTTCAGTTCAGGTATTCTGTTTCCCATTCAGGCCACTGCACGCTCTGTCACCGGTTCACTACGAACCTTGAGCGATGGTCCCCTGGAACCTCGCAGTGACCCATCCCAATCTTGGCTGCTACTTTACTCTCCCTTGAGCCTTATCTCTCCGACCGACTTCCTGCAGTGGGGAATGCTCTTCCACACTGCCCCCTGCAATGGGGGTTCCAAACTGAGTGGCCAACACCATGTTCCACAGCTGCTAGGCCACTGCTTAAGTAGGTAGCTTCCCTCACTCAAACTCCGTCCGCCTCCTCACTCTCTCTTCTCTCTCCCCTCTTGCCACTCTTTCCTTTGTTTCCTGTGCTCTTCTCCTTATGTGAGCATTGCCCCAGGTTACTGCTGCCAGCAGTTCCCTGGGCATCAAACCATTAACCCTTTAAATACAAGGATGAAAGATCCCACCCAGTATCCCAACGGTGCACATCCAAATGCACAAATATAATGCCTATAACCCCATGGGGAGGGGTTACAATGACTGTGTGCCTTGGATGGCCCAGTAAATATGAGAGATGAGATGTCTACAGATTGGGGTGGAAACCTGTGTTGCCATTAATCAGAGGAGGGGCAAGAGCTCAGCTGGTGCCCAGGTGCCAGCAGGTCATGATTCGATGTAGTGCCAAACCAGCAGATACCACGTGTCCAAACCAAACTGGGCCTGCATTTCAAGAAATGTCTTGACCTGCTGGCAGTCCCAGAACTGAGTCAGATAAACTAAGCCTAGTCTCCCCACCCATGGAATGTCAAGTCCTAAGTAGCTGGAAGAATTCCCTGCAAATAGGCTATAGGGCTGGGCCAAATCAGAGCAGGTGCAAGGGTCAAAGAGGAGACTGACTCCCTCCAGACCCATGCGACCTCCAGCAGCCAGGGGTTCTGTGGCCTCAATTCCATGTCCTGAGGGTGCATGCCATATAAGAATTGGGCCCTATCCCAAAAATGGAGAGCATCCTTCTCCAGCTCCTTCTCTGTGTCCAGTCACTGAGGAGCAGATCCTTCTTCATGTCACTAGAAAATAATCTTCAGCTGAGTGACTGCATAATATGCTCTGAGTTCTAGTAGTGCCAGTCCCTCCTTTGCTTTTGGTACCATCAATGTGCGGAAGTAAATCCTGGGCCATTTTCCCACCCAGACAAACTTGGAGATGGCTACCTGCCATTTTCTCCAGTTCGGCTCAGGGATTTAAACTGGAACATTTTAAAAGATATACAGGCAGCAGGGTAGCCTCACCATTCTTACTGTATCTGTGCACTGAATCAGGCTCAGGGTAAGGCTGTGCCAAACCTTAAAATGAACCTGTAATTGTGCTGAAAGGGAGCATACATTTACATCATTGAGCCTGTCAAGGTGCAGGGGAATTTCAATGCCTGGTTTTTAAGCTCCTGTAGATCCAATTTAAATGGATACTCAGACTTTTTGGTGGTGGATGGGGTCAAGTGTGTGTGTGTGTGTGTGTGTGTGTGTGTGTGTGTGTGTGTGTGAGGGGCTTTTGTCTTAGTTGTTTTTAGGTGGTAGTACAACCCCTCCAAAGGTCTTCAGAAGGTAAAAAATCTCTGGGATGGTAGCACTGGGTCTGTTATATACAGCAGAACATTGTCCGCGTATAGTGTGACCCGATGCTCCGTGCCTCTCACAGACACCCCCTTCACCATGGTGTTCTCCCATATAGCCGGGGCCAAGGGCTCAGTGTAGAAGGCAAAAAAGGAGTGGTGACATAGGACAGCCCTTATGGGTACCCCTACATATATACAATGTCACCAGCAGATTAGGCCTAATGGTCTTTCTCGTCTGCTGCAGCTCCCTGTTAAGTTACTGCTGCTGCTTCACCTACATTTTTGCCTCCCTCAACCTGTACCCTGCCCCTGTACTGGTCCCAACCCTTCTTGAAACCCTCCACAGTTTCCATCTCTATTAGCTCCTCTGGAAGCACATTCCAGGGTGCCACCATCCTCTCTGTGAAAGTAGTGTCCCCTCACTTCCCTTCTGAACCTTCCCCCTACTAGTTTTAGACTACGACCTCTCATAGTCCCTTCCCCATTTAATTTGAGCAGAGCCTCTATTTTTACTCCATTGATCCTCTTCAGATATTTGAAGACCTCTATCATAGTCCCCCTATCACTTCTGTCCTCCAGGGAGTACATGTTCAGCTCACTAAGTCTGCCCTCATATGCCATTTCCCCCACACCCCAGATCATCTTTGTTTCCCTTCTCTAGACTCTCTTTAACAGAGTGATGTCCCTCTTTAAGCGAGGGCACCAGAACTGCACACAATATTCCAAGTGCGGCCTCACCAGCGAATTGTATGGGGGGAGTATAATCTCCCCTGCTCCTGGACGTTATCCTCCTAGCGATACACCCAAGCATTTTATTTTCTTTAGTAGCCACTCTCCTGCACTGCCCAGAGTTGTTCAATTTGACATCAGTCATCACCCCCAGATCCTTTTCCATCATGGAGACTGCCAGCCATTCTCCCACCAAATGGTAGCTATACCCAGGGTTCCTAACATCTAGATGCAGAACGCTACACTTACGAACGTTAAACCCTAGTTGCCACATATGTGCCCACTTTTCAAGCCTCCCCAAGTCATCCTGGAGTGTCCTCCAACCCTCCTTGCTGTCCACCTCAGCTCGCAGTTTGGAATCATCTGTGAACAGACTCATTCTACTCCTAACTCCCTCCCTGATGTCTGCAGTGAATGCATTGAAAGAATAGGGCCCAACTCCGAACCTTGTGGGACCCCACTGATGATCCTTCTGTGAATTGAAGCCTCACCCCCCCCACCACCACCCTCTGTTGCCTGTTACTAAGTCAATTTGTTATCCATGCCACCATGTTATTGTAACTCCAAGACTGTACACCCTGACGTGGAACCTTTGTAAAAGAGCCTCAGCTCAAAGGTACTTTGTAATTCTAGATTTGAATAAACATAAACATTTTATCTCCCACCCCTAGATTCCTTAGTTTCCATATCAGCTTCCCATGCAGGACTGAATCAAAAGCCTTGCTAAAGTCCAAGTACAGGACATCAACAGGCTTTCCACCATCCAGGGACCTTGTCACCCAGTCGAAAAATTCGACTAGGTTGGTTTGACACAACCTCCCTCGGACAAACCCATGTTGATTTTCATCTTAAAAACCATATGCCTCCAGGAACTCCACAATTTTTTCTTTTAAGATGGCCTCCATCATTTTCCCCACTATGGATGTCAGCCTAACTGGTCTGTAGTCATCATGAGGCCCGCTGTTGTGGAGTGGCATTATGTGTGCCATCCTCCAGTCCAGAGGGACACATCCTGATTGGAAGGAGGAATGAAATAGATCTGTCAATGGAGCAGCTAAGACATCCACTAGTTCCTTCAGAACCCTAGGGTGGATGCTGTCTGGTCCTGGGGCTTTATCATTCCTCAAGGACTTGAGAGCTTCCCTCAACCTCCCCACCTGGATCTCACCATCTGTGAGTGCCCCCCATCCCCTGACCTGCCTCCCCCTGTGAAAATGGTCCTTCTCTTTCCCAAGTAAAGACTGAGCTAAAATAATCATTGAGCACTTCTGCCTGTTCTGCCTTTCCCTCAATCTACCCCCCATCCTTCCTTAGCCTGCTTATCTGCTCCTTCCCTTCCTTCTCTCTGCAATATATATAAAGAATTATTTTCCCCTTCCCAAATCCCTTGTGCTAATCTAAGTTCCTTATCAGCCTTGGCAGTTCTTACCACCCTACTGACTCCCCTTGGAATCCTGTGATATTCCTCTCTGCCTCACTACAAGAGCACTTATATCTTTTAAATGCCATTCTTTTGTTTCTCACCCCCTCCTTCACCTCCTTTACTCACCAACAAGGTTTCCAAACCCTAGCTGTCTTTTGTAGGGATCTTGCACAGGTTTTGGTGGCCTCCAGGATGCCCAGTTTCAGAATCTCCCACTGCTTCTCTGTGCACATCTCTGGTCTGATATTCCCTAAATGTTCCCTGAGGATGGCAGCCATCACCCTGAAGTCTGCCATCCTGAAGTCCACCTCTGTGGTCTTTGTTTGCATCCTCCCTTTCTCCAGGTCTAAGATGAACCAAACAGTAAACTGGTCACTCCCCGCCAGCAGGTCTTCCACCTCCAGGTTCTTTACGTGGTCGCCATCTGTGAGTACCAGGTCCAGGTCCAGGATGTTACCCACTCTGGTTGCCCCTCCAACAGTTGAGTCAGGAATTCATCCTGGAGGGTGTTTAGCACCCTTTTCTCCCTTGCAGATGTAGACACCATGGTGTGCCAGTCTGTTCCTGGAATGTTAAAGTCACCCAATATCACATTCCTCCCCTACCCCTGCTGCAGTGCCTTTTCATATTCACAATAATTTTGCTGTCCAATTCCTCTGATTGCATTGGAGGCCTGTACATAATCTGAAGGAAGAAGAGACAAGCCCATTTACCTAGACAAATGCCTGTGGGGAGGCATAAACCTGTTCAAGGAGGGAGATGAAGCTGGAAGAGAAACCAGACTTCTGAAGGGTGGTGAATACTGTAGATAGGTCCAAGACACCCTATCAAATGCCCTTTTGGCATCTACACTGACTAACTGAAAGGGGTGATTGTCTGATAGACTTGATGAAGAATGTGAAGCATGTGCTGGCTGGGCACTGTGCCCGGTTTGATGGGTCTGCAGAAATCCTGTTTCACCAAAGTGTATCAGTAATGGCAGGAGTGGATCCAATCTTTGAGCCGATACCACCATAAATAATTTATAATCAGCATTCAGGACCAGTATAGGCCTATAAGCCTGGCATTTCATGGGGTCTTTTCCGAATTTTGGGATCAACAATATTGTGGCATACTGTCAAGTCCCCTTCTGCCATCACTTCGTTACAGACCTTCGTCAGCTGGGGAAGCAATGGGTCGTTCCCTGCGTTATAAAATTCCAGGATATAGCCATCTGGGCTGGGGGCCTTTTGTGTATGGACCCTGCAGAAGCAAGGGTATAGCTACTGATATGCCAGATAAGCCACAGTATATGTGGTGAAATAGCTGGGGGTAGCAAACAAGCCAGCCGCCAGCAGCATGCCCTCCTCTTTGTTTGCATTTTTTTCACAAGCTTTACCACTGGGTAATCCCCTTCATGCTTTCAGCAGAGGAAGGGTGCTCAGAATGTCACGGACCTTGAAACTGAATATCTCAATCAGGTCCGCAGGCATATAGTACCTCCCCAATTGGCTGCCATTTTGGTAGGAGGCATGGCTATGAGGGGTGGCATGTTTAAATGCCTCCAGTCCAGTAAACAAGGCACTGCACTTTCTTAGTTTGGAGCCTATTCGGATGGAGAGAGAGAGAAGCCTTATAACTGAGTGTGAAGACTGCAGAAGATTCCTGAAGAACCCAGCTTCTGACCATCACTAACCCCATTTCTGCAGCAGCAGCAGGCGCAGCGTCATCCAGTCTCAGAGAAGCAGAGATTACTGGTGGTTTGGTCAGTGCAGCACAGCAGAGAGCAGAGTGCTTAGAGAGAGGTGGGCAGCCAGCATGAATTTGATTTCTGAGCCAAGGACTAGGAGGAAGGAAGGAGCAGACACCTGACTGAGCTGAGCGGATGAGGAGAGGGAGTGAGCTGCTGCGGCCAGCGACTGTGGTAGTCGGGGAGAAGCCAAGACTCACTCGCTAACTGTCTTTGACAGCAAAAGAGCTGTATCGCATTCTAAGACTCAGGCAGCATCCATCTAGCAAGCAAGGCAGCAAGCTAGTTATAAGGGAGCAGCAACGCTTGTTTGGTCAACTTTGTTCCCTTACTGAGAGCCTGACAATCAATTCACTGCTGGAAGAGCCACTAGAAGAGCCTGCTTTGCCGTGCCCCATCACTCCGCCTGGTACTGTCCACTCCATCGATCGGGAGAGTGTCCTGCCTGCCCTGGATTTGGGTTGCTGTGCAGCTTTCTGACTGTGTTTACCTGTTATCTGCCTGAATCCATCACAAGTCTAGACAGAGAAGATCAGATCAATGAGCATCCAGTCAGGTATTTGCATTAACTTATCTGTTATTTTTGTATTCTTATTGCAATTATTTCAGTGACTAGCAATGCAGTGCACTAAGTGCAGACTGCACAGTGTATTTGTTGTTGTGTGTCTTAATTGGACTCATTCTAGTTGTCTCTTAGTTTGAGTTACGGCAGCTGTATGCTCGGGCCCAGTGTGCCCCAGGGTCCCACTATGGTATGTAAAGCCATGGAGTTATATAGCAAAAAGGTTTGTGGAGAATGAGTCTGAATGGCTCCTGAGTACCAGATAAGGAAAGATGCATATGGGCTGGGTGTAAAAGCTAATTAGGACACAAAAATATCTATACTGTTGAGAATAGTGATGGCTAATAAAAAGAGAGACTTTATGAACATACGAACATACGAAAGTTGCCAGCAGATAAAGGCCTAGAGGTCTATCAAGTCTGCTCGAATGCGCAGCTAGCACCCTTATCTGCAGCTGCCCTCCTTCCACCCTTCTCCTTCATTAACCCTCCCCTTGTCCTGTCCCATCCTCATTTGAAGCAGTCCACTGTTCTACTGCATACCACTTCAGCAGATAATGCATTCCACCCAGCCACCACCCTCTCTGTAAAAAAGTGTCTCCTCATCTCTCTCCTGAACCTTCCTCGCTCCAGTCTCATATCGTGGCCTCTGGTGGCCCTCCCCTCCCTTACTTTGAACAGCCCCTCTGCACCTGTCTTATTTATTCCTTTCATGTATTTGAAGGTTTCAATCATGTCACCCCGTCTCTCCTCTCCTCCAGTGAGTACATGTTCATCTCCTTCAACCTCCTCTCGTATGATAAGTTCCCCAGCCCCTTGATCATCTTTGTCGCTCTGTGCTGCACCCCCTCCAGTAACTTAATGTCCCTCTTCAGATACGGACGCCAGTACTGCACGCAGTACTCCACGTGTGGTCTAACTAATGACCTATACAGTGGCAGAATCACCTCCTCCTTCCTCGAGGATATACCCCTTGCAATACAACCCAGCATTTTGTTGGCCTTTGCAGCTGCCTTCCTACATTGTGCCGAGTTGTTCATTGACCTGTAATGAGCACACCAGATCCTTCTCCTCCTCTGTCTGGCTAGCTGCACTCCCCAGCTGGTAACTCCTCCTTGGGTTCTTCATCCCAAAATGCAGCACCTTGCACTTTTTGGCATTAAAGCCCAGTTGCCAGGTGTCTGACCAGGTTTCAAGCTTTGCCAGATCATCCTGCAACCCCTGCCATCCCCCTAGGTCATCCACCACCGCGCCTACCTTGGTATCATCAGCAAACAGACTGATCTTGCTCTTGATTTCCCATGATATGTCTGCAATGAATATCCCAAACAATACTGGTCCCAACACTGAGCCCTGTGGAACACCGCTCGTCTCTGCCCTTGGGTGTGAGAGCTCCCCACCCACCACCACCCTCTGTTGCCTTTCCTGCAGCCAGTTTCCTACACATCTCACCAGCTTTGCACCCACCCCTGTGCCTACTAACTTCCTTCCCAGCCTTCCATGTGGCAGTAAGTCGAATGTCTTACTGAAGTCTAGATACAGGACATCCACTGCATGGCCCCTGTCCAGTTGCCTAGTTACCCAGTCATAGAACCCCGACCAGGCTGGTTTCAGCAGGATCTGCCACGTATGAAGTCATGCTGTCTGCTGTCCTGTAGTCCTTTGGCCTCTAGGAGGGCCACCAGCCTCTCCTTCAGGATAGTCTCCATTAGCTTACCCACAATGGATGTGAGGCTCACTGGTCTGTAGTTTCCCGGTTCATCCTTGGGGCCACTCTTGTGGAGTGACACCACATGAGCCATCCTCCAGTCCTGAGGTACACATCCCGAATGTAGTGAGACATTAAATAGGTCTGCCAAAGGTCCTGCAAGGACTTCTGCCAGTTTCTTCAGTACCCTGGGGTGGATGCCATCTGGGCCTGGCACCTTGTCCACCCTCAGTGCCTTCAAACCCTCTCGAACTCTGCTTTCCATGATTTCCCCATCCGTCACCACTTCCCCCCTGTTTCTGCCATTTCTCCCACCTTGGGTGTCACCCCTCTTCTCTTTAGTAAATACTGAGCAGAGTACTCATTTAGTGCTTCGCATATAACACCCTGCTTCCACCCAACCCCCTCCTTCCTAATCCTTACTATATGGTCCTTACAGCTCCCTTTCTCCCTGATGTACTTAGAAGTCCTTCTCCCCTTCTTAATGCCTTGTGCCAGCCTGAGTTCTGTAGATGCTTTGGCTCCCTTACTGCCCTTGTCACCTCCTTCAATTCTGTCAAGTACTCCTCCCTGTCCTCCCCTCCCTGTTTTCTTGTACTTCCTAAAGGCAGCTCTTTTCTCCTTACCTTTTCCATGACCTCCTTGCTCAACCAGATTGGTTTCTTAGCCTTAGCCTTTTGCTCTGGGCTTTGCAGCAGTTTTGGTTGCCTCCACTATCCCCAGCTTATGAGCTCCCACCTCTGGTTAGTGTCCATACTAGATTGAATTCTGGCCAGGTACCCTTTACCACTTCTCCCATCCTCCCAAAGTCGCCCTCCTGAAGTCCAGCACTATTGTGCCAGATTCCACTCCTTCCTTGCCCATATCCAATGTGAGCCATACTGAGCGGTGGTCACTCCTGACAGAGGTTCCTCCACTGTAAGTTCTCTCACAAAGTCCCCATTTGCCAGCACAAGGTCAAGGGTATTTCCTAACCTGGTTGGTTCACTGACCATTTGCAGCAGGAAGCTGTCCTGGAAGGCATCCAGCAGTACCTGCTCCCTTCTGTTCCTGGTTGTTGGGGTGCTCAAGTCCACTCCTGGCATGTTGAGAGTCCCCACAATCACCACACTACCCTTCTCTGAGTCCTCCTGATCTGTCCCGCTAGTTCCCTGTCTAACTCCTCCGTCTGAGATGGTGGCCTGTACACCACTCCCATTCTAGAATCCTATTCTTGGAATCCTGGATTTGCATCCAAAGTGACTCCGTGCTACCCTCCTCCCTTCCTCCCTTACACACTTCAGTCCTTCCTTCACATATAGTGCCACCCCCCCCCCTTTCCCAATCACTCTGTCCCTACGAAATAATCTGTACCCTGGTACAGACAGGTCCCAGTCATTGCATTGGGTGGCCCATGTTTCTGTGATGACTGCAATGTCCACCTCTCCCTCTGCCATGAGAACCTGTAACTATGCAGTTTTCCTCCCAAGGCTCCTAGCATTAAGGGTAACCACCTTTCACCCCCCCATCCTGCCCTCCCTTCCTAGCATCACCAACAGTACTTGCCATTTGTCCTTTGTCACTGTTGTGGGGGTAAGCTCATATGGTTTCCCAACCTGTGGTCTCTGCATATCTCTTCCCCAACTGCCACCCCCACTCCTAGTTTAAATTCCCAACTTCCTCTATGTACTCCTCCATCCTCTGTTTCAACACTTTCTTTCCCTCCTCACTTAAGTGTAGTCTGTCCTTGGCATAGAGACTACTGTCCTCCCAGGTCCCTCCCCCCCCCCCCCAACAGCCCATACCCTTTAGCACAACACCAGGTACTTAGCCATCCGTTAAATTCCTCTATTCTCAGCTGTTGTGCTTGCCTTTGGCACAGGAAGTATCTCTGAAAAAGGTTACTGATCTTCCTGCCCCTCACATAATTGTACTAGTTCCTCACACCTCCTCTGGACTGTATCTACTGTCTTGTCAGCCAGGTCGTTTGTCCCAAGATGTATAATTAAATGAGGGCTTGTCCCTACCCCTTCTAGCATATTTCAGAACAGACTGTCCCACCCTTTCCGCTGTCATTCCTGGCATGGCCTCCACCCAAATGCGACTATGCCTCTCCCCCTTGCTACCCCACCTAACTCCTCTTAGTATTGAGTCCCCCAGCACTAAGATTCCATCCCTCTTACTCCCTGCTTGCTTCCATTCATCTCCCTCTCTCATTTCCAGCTCCTCTTCTTCCTCCTGCACATTATTTCCCCCTTTTACCCCTGTTGCAATTCTCCCAGAAGAACTTCCCCCCACTCCAGTTTGGTCCAGGCATTTCTCAATTACTCCTCTAATTTCATCATTTCCCTCCTCCACCTTCTTCCTCTCTAGCAGTGCACAACTATTTTTCTGAAGGCCCTTCACAAATGCCCGCTCCCCCTCTCTTCATAGTAACCTGTTCTCTCCTTTCCACTCCATGATTTTTGCCACTTCTTCACCTCCCCTCACAAGTCCCTATCTCCTCCTTCCATTTGTCTTTTGTCTCCTGACCTGGTTTCCCCGGCAATTGTTCTTCCTGGCCTGGGCCCCTTTGTCTCTGCTTCCCTTATTCTGACCCTCTCCTCACCACTGTTGGCTTAAATCACCCTCCCTCATCTCCACTTCTTCCTCCCTCCAGTATTGGGCTAAACCCACCCCCAATCTACCTTGCCTGTCTTAGTTCCTCCTGCAGACCCTCAGTCTCCTTTCTAAGTTTTTCTATGTGGTTGCACACTAAACTACCTCCCAGACTCCAGGCAATTTTTAGAAAGATTGGTGCACCGCAGTTGTTGCAGCCTACCACCCTACCCATTGCTGTCATTGCCCACCAGCGACCCCCCACCCTTCCAGATGCAGGATACCAAACACTGCCCCAAGTCTCCACTCTCCCTCCTCTATCAGTGCAAAACATTTTCTTTATTTCCCTTACCTCCTTTGTTGCACACATTTAGATATATTGAGCAACTGCTTTTTATATTCCTATCCTTCCTATCCACACTCAAAACAGACTTTAAGTAGCCATTGCACAACCTTCTTCAAACTCCTACTCCTCCTTTCCCCAATGCAATATCAATGTGAAGAAGTAATGAAAGCTCCTAGATTTGCATTTACTTCCCTTCCACTGAGAGAGCAGTCACCTCTTCACTTGCTGCTGTTCCTTTCCTGGATGTCTGCTTTTGCTATGACAGATGCATATCCTTTGCCTGTTTGAGGAAGTGATGTCATAACCCCTGGTATAAAGGAAATAATGGACCAAGGGTGGGACCAGCCCAAGTCTTCCAGAAACAATCAGGTAGCTGAGGCCTCTGGTCAGATCATTAGCACCCTTCCTCCACTCTGCATTCAAACTTTGCAGCTAGTGAAGCCAGCAACAATGAATCACAATTCTACTCAAAGCCCCCAAAATAAGTTTGCTACCAAAGAAACAGGACTCAATTGAACAGCTTCACCAACAACACATCAAAATAGGCTTGGAATTAGAAGATATATGTCTCCAATTCAAAGAAACAGACCCAGTTAAATCACACCAATTATGTTTTAAAACAGAAGAAATAGGTCTCTGCAAATGCAGCCCGCCACACAGTGAATCAAACAAATGAGCCCACTTATAGCTACCAAAACAGGTTTCAAAATTCCAACAGCCCCAAACAATACTCTGCTAGCCCCTTAGTAGTAAGAAAGAAAAGAAATAACCATCTACCACGTAGAATCCACAAGAAACAATGTAAAACAGCAAGAAGCTTCTGAACTGTAGATCTGATCTTGTCCCCCTTCTAGTTCCTTCTGAGAAGCCAAAGCACTGAGTTCCAAACTCTGTGATTTCCCTTGTGCTGCTTTCAAAATCAGACAGTTCCAAACTCTGTGATTTTCCTAGTGCTGCTCTCAAAATCAGAGTTCCAAACTCTGTGACTTCCCTTGTGCTGCTTTCAAAAACAGACAGTTCCAAACTCTGTGATTTCCCTTGTGCTGATTTCAAAATCAGACAGTTCCAAACTCTGTGATTTCCCTTGTGCTGCTTTCAAAATCAAACAGTTCCAAACTCTGTGACTTCCCTTGTGCTGCTTTCAAAGTCAGACAGATGGAAGAGCAGTAAGAGCATGGATTAAGCAGCAGTCCTAGACTGCTGTCTATTGCATGATGCAAAATCTGTAAAGTTCAGTGCTTTTGAACTTTGCCTTTTGCTTCTGCACTATCTGGAGCCATGTAGTGTTGGGCCTTCTTAGCTGAAGAATATTTATGTTGATCCCTGACTCTTGCTCTGTCAGTTTTATTTGTCTGCTTTTTCATAGTGGTAATATAAAAGTCCAGTTTTCAACAATCCCTCTGTTTTTCCAGTAGTGGTGCATCTGGTAAGGCAATATATCCTTTTAAAAACCTTCCACAAAATGCATGCTAACTTGTGGGTCGAGTGCGTGACTATCCTGCCCTAGAAATAACTGCAGCTTCTGAATTCTGACTGTTTACCTGCAGCAATGTGTTGTTTCTTGTTCCTGTTAATTTTAGTCATTCATGTCAGTTACCAATAATTGTCCTGCCCAGGCAATAACTGCAGCTTCTGATGACTGTTTTACCTGCTGCCTGAATCCCTCGTTAAAGATCAGATCATTGGATCGACATTCACTCAGGCACTCGGGTATTTTAATTATATGTCTTTGCATTCAAAACTTCACATTGGTATTTGAATTATTGCACTGACTGCAGTGCAGTGTATTTGTTTTTTGCCAGTTAGTTTGAGAAGTGAGGTAACAGTGGGTGTATTTATGTGTGGGACCTGGGTGGGTGTGGGTCAGGGAGGGACTGTATGTTTGGTCATGAGTGAAATAAAGTTTAACTAAAACCTAGTCCACTGCTCACCTCAGTACAATTAAGAGACTGAGGGAACTAACAGATGGGTACTGTTTAGTTAGCCTGGATCTAAAAACTCTCCAGACTATGACCCTGACTAAAGCAGACCAGGGATAGTTTTAAAATGCATGCCATGCTTCACCCTTAGAGTGTGTGCATGTGTGTTTTTTTACCTGTGTGGGACTGTGGACTGGGGAGTCTATGTCCAGCTAGCAGTGACTAACTAGAAAGAGTTAAGAGCTGTGTGTGTGTGTGTGTGTGTGGACCTCTGTGGGACTCGCTACCTTGATGTGGCACAGAGGCTTGTCATAATGAAACACTAACTAAAAGTCAATCTGTTTGACATGTGTTGGTGATAGAATGGCTAGTGTGTGTGTGTGTGTGTGTGTGTGTGTGTGTGTGAATGGACTTCTGTGGCACTGGCTGTCGTGATGTGGTACAGAGGCTTGCCGCAATGCAACATTGTAACTAAAAGCCTGGTTGGTGTGTGTGTGTGTGTGTGTGTGTGTGTGTGTGTGTGTGTGTATACCTCTGTGGAACGGACTACCTTGCTTCGCGACAGAAACTTGTTACATTGCAACGTTGTAACTAAGACAGTCTGTTAGTCTGACATTGGTGATTGAAATGCCTTACTGCTGTATAGGAACGGGAGCATGTGTGTTACATCTTCACATTTCATATTTATGATCTATGCTGAGTAGATGATGCTTGTGTTGGGTGGGAAGGCACGGACAGTGGGGGGGTAGCAGGGCATGGACATTGGGGGTAGCAGTGTGTCAACTTGGTGTATACATCTGAAATTCCTGACTGCATCCCTGAAGGCTCCATCCAGTTCCTGGGTCTGAATAAGTCTAGTCAGCATGTCTATTCCCTCCTGGGTTAGCTGTGGGAGGGTCAATGGGGCTCAGAATGCCTCAGTGGCCCCCGGGTCATGTGTCCCCGCTGAGGAGTACAGTGAAGTGTAATGCTGATGAAAGGCCTTTGCCATTTCACTATTTTTTTGAAAGCAGTGCAAAGTGGAGGGGTGCTGCAACTGGGCCACGGGAGCCCTAGCTCATTGCCTGTGGACCTGGTGTGCCAAAATGTGGGAGGCCCAGGGGACCACCTCACAGTATTTATGGCAAAGGAACATAAAGGCTGTTTCTGTTTTCTGTGGTAGGAACTTATCTATGTTCCTCCTAGTTTGATCCAGTTGTGACTTAATGGACCTATCACCCTGCGTGTGCGCCTGCTCAAACAAATGGAGGGCACTCTGTAGGATCTCCAGCCTCTGGTTCCGTTCCTTGGTCTTTCTAGCAAACTACTATATAATGTGCCCCCCTGAGAACCATTTTTAAATTATAAAAGTCTGTATCGGGTAGAATGCATGGGCTCAGAAAAACATGCTACAAAATGTTTGGATAATCTCCATATCACGAAACTCATGGAAGAACAACGGGATAAGCTGGGGGATAAGATAACTAGAGGGGAGCTAGGGATAGCTGTATCTTCTATGAAATGGGGGTAAGGCTAGTGGTCCAGACAGATTTGTCATGGAATATTATAAGGGGCTGAGAGAAGACTTGGCTGGGCCTTTGGCGGATATGCTGGAGGAAGCAGTTGAGGAGGGGTGCCTCCCTTCCTCATGTTTACAAGCCTTGATCTGCATACTACCTAAGCCAAGTAAGGACCCTAATAAGTGTGCATTTTACTGACCCATCTCTCTCCTTAACTGTGCCTTAAACATTTATGTCAAGGTTTTAGTCTTAAGACTGGAAGTGTTACTACTCTGACTACTCCATCCAGACCAGACGGACTTTGTTCAGGGCCGGCTTTCATAACATAATATTAGAAAACTTTTGAATGGGGTTCACTGGGGGACTCAGCATCCAGGGCAAGTGGTGATGCTGTCCATGGATGCCGAGAAGGTCTTTGACTGCATTGAATGGCCTTATCTTTTTGGAATTTTGGAGAAATTTGGGCTGGGACACCCATTCGTGAGTATGGTCAAATTACTGTATCAGGAGCCTAGTGCACAGGTTTTGGTGAATGGAGGGCATTCAGATTCTTTTGAACTTAGTAGGGGATGGGGCAAGGATGCCCCCTCTCTCCGCTCCTCTTTGCACTGGCCATAGAGCCTCTGGCCATTAGGATTAGGGAAGATCGTAGGATTAGGGGGTGGTGAGCCAGGTGGGACACCATCATGAGATCATGCTACATGCAGATGATCTCCTGTTTTTTTGTCATTGAGCCTACAAATTCAATTCCAGCATTATTAGAGGTGGTGAGGGATTTTGCTACCTTTTCAGGATATAAGATAAACCTTTCTAAGTCTGAAATGCTTAGACTGATCATTTGGAAGGGATCGACAGGTAGCAATACATGGGAATTTAAGGAAGTAGACAGTAGTTTCACGTATTTGGGTAGTAAGAAAGGGCAGCATCTGTCCAGGCTACATAGGCTAAATTATAGCCCTCTTGTAAGGGAGATCTCAGCAGACCTGGAGAGGTGATGGGCATTACCCATATCATGGATGGGTCACAGAAACCTTCTAAAAATGAACATATTCCTACATATATTATATGTCATGCAAATGCTCCCAATGGGGTTGACGAAGGAGGATATGAAGAACCTAGAGCAAGAATTTAATAAATTCATATGGCAGAACAAACACCCTCGGATGAGCTTAAAATGGTTAAAGGGGAGCACAGCTAAGCGGGGCATCACATTTTCTAATATCAAGGGGTATTTTTTATCTATCCAGCATAGATATTTATAGTATTGGGTCAATAAGGGGGTGGAGGCACGTGGGTGGATTTGGAAGGGGAGGAAGCCTCAGCTCAGCTTGCAGCTTACTTAGACTCAAGGGGAAAGTGGGCGTATAATCGGCTAAAGAACAGAAACTCTGTGGTGGAATGTATGTTAGATGCCTGGGAGCAAACGAGAAGGAGGAGAGAGATAGGACAGGATCTTATGTGGTTCATTCCTGTAGCGGAAATCCGTCCTTCCTACCAGGGCTTGGAGACCCTGGCTTCAGATTTTGGGAAAATGGGAGAGTGCGATGCTTGGGAGATTTTTACATCCCTGAGTGGATCAAATCCTTTGAAGAACTTTGGGATCAATTTGGCATCCAGGGCACACATAGATACAAATATTTCCAGGTCCGTACATTTGGTCAAAGCAGTGGCAGAATCCTGGTGGATGCATCAGCTATGAGGCTGCTGGAAAGGGCAGTGTTACAGGCACACTCCTCCCCCAAGGGGCTTGTAGCCCATCTAGTGTGACAAGACAGGGATCTGTTCCCTGACCTAACAGGCAGAGTAAAAGGGCTATGGGAGCGAGACATGGGGATATCGATTTCAGATGATGACTGGTTACCATAATTACAGCCTGTATTTGCCTATTAATGTGCAATAAGTTTAAAGAATCACAATTTAAATTTTTGCACAGACTGTACTACCCTCCGGTGGTGGTCCATAAGTTTCACCCGGTGGTGTCCTTGATCTGTGCTCCAGGCACATATATCCACTATTTTGGGGAATGTGGGGATCTCCTCCCCTTTTGGTCACAAGTAGCACAGATGATGTTGAATACCTTTGACATACAAATAGCAGATACAGCAGTCTCTTTACTATTTGTGGTGGAGGATTGGGATGAAGAGGGGTTGGAGTTGTACCCCAGAAACAATAAGGCGCTGTTAACCTTGGCCTATCAATGTATCCAAAATATTTAGGTGTCCCATATCAAATCCACTATAAAACAGTGGAAATCCCTAATCCTAAAAAATCTAGCCCTGGAGCAATTAACCTATCAATTACAAGGGAAGCAGGAGTTGTTCCTGCAGAGGTGGGGCCAATATAGCGATTCTATGCCGGGGAGGAAGTGACTTTACTTAGACAAGGAGTGGTGTGACTGTTCTGATGCCATGTTTTTGTAGGTATGGTAGCCTGAGACCTCTCACAAGGCGGACTCTGAAGACAGAACCCTAGTAACCATCAGCCTTCAGGTAGGAAGGTGTCATGCTTGTGGATGGGATGGTAAGAACCTGCTTATACTGAATTTACGAAGACATGATTTTGTTTTTTGTAAAATGTAAACATCTGTTTATGGGGGGGCTAATCTATTTGTTATACATATATAATATTTTATTTTTTGTGGTAATTAGTGTACTTGTATTTACAGGTTTATTTTTTCATCAGATTAATTTTAATGCAACCTGTATTTACAGTATGTAGCTTCTGAGCTTATATTCATATTTGATATCCGACATTACTGTTTTTCTTTGGGTTGGTTATGTACCTTACCTGGTTACCAAAGACTAAAATAAAATAAATAAATGTATCTATGCATGTTATTACGCATTTTCTGAAAGCTAATAAAAAGGTGACACACAAAAAAAAAAAAATAACCATTTTTAAGGTATACCACAGGACTGCCTCCATGTGCCCACCCCCCTGATTCAACTCAATAATTTCCATAATCTTATCCTTCAGGAAAGTTTGGAATTCCTCCAGCCTAAGATACTACCCATTGATGCATCACTGCTTTCTAGGGATTTCCCTATCTAGGTTAAGATAATGTCAGAATAGGTGCATGATCCTAGAGCAAAATGTCTCAAGTGCTACAGTCTACAACATATCTGAGGGATTCCTGCTGAGTGCAACTATAATTTATTCGAGCATAGATAAAATAGAACGGAAGAATTATGTGTGTAGTGGCAGTCATGCAGGTGAAAATCCCTCCAAAGATCGACCTATTTATAGGATTTGAGAAGAGATGTGCACACATTGTTGACCACTGATAATCTAGGAGGTTGGGGATTCAAAGTGTCCAATGCATTTGACTGAACTATATTGAAGTCTCCTGCAAGAAAGTGGACCCCCTTAATGTTTTCTAGTATCAAATCTAAGAGCTGTCTAACATGTTTAGCTTTGAACCCTGAGGTGAATGCAGATGCACCCTTACCCTGGAAACAGGAAAGGGGACAGCCATACAAACTGTGGTTGTCTACAGGCCTCCAGACCAGGGAGAGGGCATAGACACATAACTGTTAGAAGATATACAAAACATGACAGATAAAGGGGAGGTTCTGATAATGGGAGACTTCAATATGCCAGATACAGATTGGTCAGTACCAGCAGGAACATCCAACAGAACTAGACACATGGTGGATTCCCTGCTGGGGAGGGCCTCAAACAACTGGTACAACAACCCACAAGAGACAGGGCTATCCTAGATCTAGTAATGACTAACGGGGAAAGGATTACAGAACTCCAGGTAGAATATCACCTGGGGGCCAGTGACCATCACGTGGTATGGTTCAATTTGGCCAGTAGAACTAAATCATCCCATTCCAATGCAAAAATATGGGACTTCAGAGGAACTGACTTTGATAAAATGGCCAACAGAGTTACGCTAGCCCTGGCAAGAAGAAATACAGGTGAGGGCGTACAGACAAAGTGGGCAAGCATTAAGGATGCAATACCTGAAGCAACATCCTGTTGTGTTAGGGAGAAAAGCAAGAGCAAAAGAAGGAGGAAATCACTTTGGTTCTCAAAAACAGTAGCAGAAAAGGTCAGTGCCGAAAGACTGGTCTTCAGGAAATATAAGGGAATGCAATGGGACAAGGATAGGGGGGCATATCAAATTTCCCTAAGGGAGGCAGTAAGGCAGGCAAAGACCCAAACCATGGAAACACTAGCATGAACAGTTAAAAAAGGGGACATGACTTTCTATAAATACTTTAGTGAAAGGAGAAGGTCCAGAGGGGGTATTGCTAAGATCAAAGGGGATAAGGGGGAGTGTGTGGAGGAGGACCAAGGAAAAGCATCTATCCTAAATAGATACTTCTGCTCAGTATTTACTGAGGAGAAGGTAGGGCAGGGCCCACAGCTCAGCACCATGGACATGGGGTGGTGGTGTGCACAAGTCCCTTCACAAAAGAAAGGGTCCTATAAGAGCTCGCTAAGCTCAGGGTGGACAAGGCAATGGGACCGGATGGCATACATCCCAGGGTACTAAAGGAGCTAAGGGGTGGAACTAGCAGAGCCATTATAAGAACTGTTTAGTGAATCTCTGAATACAGGAGAGGTCCCAGAAGACTGG
This sequence comes from Neoceratodus forsteri, assembly GCA_016271365.2. Classification (NCBI taxonomy): domain Eukaryota; kingdom Metazoa; phylum Chordata; order Ceratodontiformes; family Ceratodontidae; genus Neoceratodus; species Neoceratodus forsteri. The sequence continues at coordinate 1,396,902,153 of CM057458.1, read as the reverse complement.
AGAAGGGCTCATGTGATCCTGCTCCACAAGAGTGGTAGCAGGGAGGAGGCAGGGAACTACAGACCAGTCAGTATTACCTCAGTAGTGGGCAAGATTATAGAGGCACTCCTTAAGGAAAGGATAGTACAACACCTGGAACCCATAGGAGCACAGGATCCAAGACAGCATGGGTTTACAACAGGAAGATCCTGTCAAACTAATCTCATAGATTTCTTTGACTGAGTAACCAGAGTGGTGGACCAAGAGGGTGCAGTTGATGTCACCTACCTTGACTTCAGCAAAGCTTTTGATATTGTTCCACATAGAAGATTGATTAATAAGATGGGTAGGCTTGGGGTGGGTCAAAGTTGGTCAAATGGGTGGCAAACTGGTTGGCAGGCAGAAAACAGAGAGTGGCGGTTAACAGTATACAGTCAGAAGAGATGCAAGTCACAAGTGGGGTACCTCAGGGATCTGTCCTGGGGCCAGTCCTCTTCAGTATCTTCATCAGTGACATTGCAGATGGACTGGAGGGTAAGGTTTGGCTGTTTGCAGATGACACCAAGATCTGCAACACAGTAGATGATCCAGATGGGGTGGGCAGAATAAGAAGAGATCTGGATAAACTGGCAAAATGGTCAGAAGAGTGGCAACTAGGGTTTAACAGAAAGAAGTGCAAGATCATGCACATAGGGAAGAGAAACCCTGAAGCCACCTATAGGTTGGGAGGGGAGTTGCTGGCAATCACAAGGGAAGAAAGAGACTTGAGCATCATCATCACAGATTACCTGAAATCATCCAAGCAGTAGGTAAGGCTTGGGGGATGTTGGGGTGTATTAGTAGGGGTATCACAAGTCGTAAGAGGGAGGTAATAATCCCTCTTTACAAGACACTGGTTAGGCCCCATCTGGAGTACTGCATGCAGTACTGGAGGCCACACCTTCACAAGGACATTAACAAAATGGAGGCGTCCAGAGAAGGGCAACCAAAATGGTACAGGGACTATATCAGAAAACATATGATGACAGATTAATGGAGCTTAATATGTATACCCTAGAGCAAAGGAGGGAGAGAGGTGATATGACTGAAACATTCAAACACCTTAAGGGCATTAACAGGTGAAAGAGTCTAACATGTTTCAATATAAGAAAAATAGCAGGACAAGAGGACACAGCATGAGATTAGAGGGAGGCTGATTAAGGGGTAATGTGAGGAAGTTCTTTTTCACAGAAAGGTGGTGGATGCATGGAACGGCCTACCTCAAAAAGTGGTGGATATGAATACAGTGTAGGGCTTCAAACAGGCATGGGATAGGCATAACGGAGCAATACAGATGAGTATGAATAGATAGGCCATTGACAGAGTAAAGTCATATGGCACATTCATAAGGTAGAAAAAGAAATGGTCAGACTGGATGGGCCTTGTGGTCCTTATCTGCTGTTAATGTCTATGTTATATATATATATATATATATATACATATTCTTGGTAAAAAAACATCATTACTGCATGAGGGTTCATATTAAAGCAACAAAAGTATGGAAATGCAGTGTTAGGATTTCTAACCCTACCACCCCACCCTCCACACACCAACAGGCTTCAGGGTGTGCCTTTGGGTCATCAGCCCTAATGCTTACTCCAGTCCATGTGTAAGGAAGCTAAGATGGCACAGTATAGGAGAATGGGGTGCCCATTAGGGCTGACAGCAAGGCACACCCTGACACCTGTTGGTGTGTGGAGGGTGGCGGTGGGTGTGACAGGGTTGATTTGTTTTGCAGAAAAATATTTTGCCCCATTTGTTTTGCAGAAAGAGTTTAAACACAAGGGTCTGTTCTATCCTCTTCTTTTCTGTCTCTTCTCTGTCTGGTTGCGCAGCCAAATTTTTTTGTGAAACCTAGGAACTGATCACTCCGACAGTTTCACAGTTGTTCGCTTCTTGCTAGCTCTCTCCCTTCCCTTGCATTTCTGTCTTTTCTTCCCCCTTGCATATCTGCAGGTATAAAAATATATGTGAATCTTTATGTGGAAATCTCACTGATATCGGGATCCTTTTGTTTAAAAGTATATATGGTTATACTGTTGAAATTATAACAAAAAAATATTTGGAACTCAAAGGGTTAACATGAGATGCAATTTTTAAGCCTTTTGCAGAGCTTTAAACAAGAGGTCAGTTCTGGGTCATTATGTTCTTTTTGCTGCACCTGCCAGAACATCGGAAACTGACAAGAACATTCTGTGAAAAAACACTGTCTCCTTAACGAGCTCCCTGCAAAGACAGGTTATAAAAAGAGCAGCAATGTTTTGTAAGAGGGGAAGACTGAGATTGGAAATTGAGAAGAAACACTCAGAAGGAAGATTTTGTTTTCTGTTTGTACTGCCTTTGTAAATTGTCACACTGAACAAATTGTAATTGTTTATTTTGCTGTTATTGGAAAAAATAAACGCTATTTGCAAATTTTGAAACTGCTCTTGGTTTTCCTATGCTTCCTGCCCTGTGCCTCGATAACAGTGGGGTGGGGTGGTAGGGTTGGAAACCCTAAAGCCGCATTTCCATACTTGTGTCGCTTTAATATAAACCCTAACTGATGCATTAACAAAGTTTTTTGCCAACAATTACCTTACTTTTTAAAAATTTATAATTGTAGTCTTATTTGCTTGTGGGAGCGCAGGGCCATCACTCCTTAATGGTATCCACATTTGCGTGTGGGCTCTACACTTGCATATATATGTAGGTCTGAAGGCCCTGCACTTACATTGGTATGGCAAAAGTGATGAAATTGTCAGCATTGCCATGTTATTACCCTGTCTGATGTACCCTGCACATAAAATTTTTGAATCACTGCCAAAACGTAATTCTGCACAACAGCAATGCCATTCCGTGCCACAGGTGCAAAAACATATTTTGGCTAGTATTTGAAAAATGACAGCTGTGTTATACATTTGGTGGGGTAATAACAAGTCCATGTTGAAGATTTTGGGGGAAAATATTTTCAGTTTCCAAAGTTACGTGTGTGAGTAGTGAAATTGAAAGAAATGGTCATAACTCTGCCATTTTTAATAATGTTGACCCTAAATTTTCAGCATAGCCTTCTTGTGACCCCACCTCATGAACAATATCCAACCAACTGCAAAATCTCCTTCTGGTGAGATTTGCATAATGATAGTCACATTGTTCATTAGGTGAGGTCCCCAGAAGGCCATGTTGAAAAGTTGGGGTCAAAATCTCAAAAAATGTCAAAGTTATGCATAAAAGTTGAAACCCCCATTGAAATACATTGAAGCACATTTACCTCAGTTTGTCATATTGCAGTCGCCAGTTCCAGCAGCAAGACGTGTCTTCGATCGGGAGAGCAGATCTCAAACCTGGGACCTCTTCAGGTAAGTGAGAGGGTGTTGGGGGTGTCATGGAGGGTGCACAGTGGGAGGTTGGGGGGGTGCGGGTGTGATTGGCAATGGATTTTTTTCAACAGGTAAGCAAAAAAGTTAAAAAGACATTGAGGAACTATTTTCTTATTTTCAGGAAAAAAATGAGCATGGGAGGATGGGGGGATGCCTCTACCACCAATAAAAGTCAGTGTCGGTGATTGGGAAGGGAGGGCCACTAGACCACCAGGAACGGAAATGGGAAAACAATTTTGTCTTTTTGCCACAATTTGTGGCAGACCCCACCCCCTTGTTTCATGAAAACAGTGCCGTGATTCACGGCAGTAAAACTTCTGTGGATAAAAGAAACATATTTCTGCACATTTTGGGGAGAAACTGACCAGAAATCAGATTCCTTGGGTCCCGATTAGGTAAACACAACTGTTGGTGTTTACCATTTGAAAGTATTATTTGAAATATTTAAATTTGCCTCGTTAACTGAAAACAAGATGGCGGAATCTCAATAATATATTCCACATTTGCGACAGTAAATACTGCTTTTGCAGCAATAAAACAGTTGTTTTGCACAGCACATCTAATTTTTCCCATAGGAAATAATGGGAACATTGAAACTGTAATAACTTTTGAATGCTTTAATATTTTTTCACCAAACCTTCAAAAGGCACTTCTGTGACCCAAGACCTGTATACCCTGCAAATGTCAGATAATACATTAAAAATGCTGCACTTGGACACACTTTTACTCTTACAGGTCAAGAAAAAGTTAGACTTGGTGCGGGGTGGTGGGGGGGGGATGGGACCTGGAAAACAAACTTCTTTGCAGAGAGACATTTTGGCAATACAAACTAAGAACCAGTGTTTTTCCAGGTTTAAATGACCAGTTTCAGCTAGCACCCTTCCTCAAAAAGTATAGATAACAGGAGAGGTGAATTCTGATGTGTTTGCCAAATGTATTATTAATGGATCAACTGTTGTTATGCTGCTGTTGAGTTACTTTGTATATATCTTTTAGGTATAGGTAGTATAGATTATTTTTGTGCTACATGGGAGTATGTGTTTTTCAAATGTTTTTATATTTGTATATCTATTTATATTTATTTTGTACATTTGCATATCTTTGCATATTAATTATATGGGGCTATAAATATCAGTTATGAGGAGGCATCCCACATCTTGAAAAGGTATCAGAGCGACATGAAACGTTGACGCTAGCCTCATGGGGGTGGGGGTGCTACTTTTTCATGTGTACCATAACAAGCAGTGTTTTATTTGTGTTTTTAATGATTAAATACAATTTTATAGCATCCCAACATTGGATTTGTTTCATCTTCTTGAATGTTTGAGCCAAGTTTCCTCTTGTGCCTTGACCAAACAAAATATATTCTGGGGACAGTGATGGGAGGATGGGGGGTGCAACTAGACACCAGGGAAATAAATAAAATAGTTATGGAGGGTGCGGGTGCCACTAGACACCAGGGAAAAAACACATAATTATGGGAGCAGTGATTGGACAGTGGGGGGAGCCACTAGACACCAGGGAGAAATATCAAAATATTATAAAAAAAATACATGGAAGAGCAGTCGGAGGGTGGGTGTGCCACCAGACACCTGTGAAATACACTATTATGGGGATGGCAGTCAGAGGGTGGAGGTGCCAGTAGACACTAGGGAAATGATGCCAGCAAAAGAAAAAGGATTTCCCCTCTTGAAAAAGGATCTTTTCTCATGATTCATAGTCCAAAAAGAGAATCTTTTTTCGTATCACGAATCACAAAAAATGTTTTTTATTTAAAAAAATCCAACATTTTAAGGGCATTTCTCCAACAGTTAAGTGCATAATCCAGCTAAGGGGGCCCCAATAAGCAAGCTATATGTGTTGGTCACTCTCCAGAATGCCATTTTTGTGGTTTTCCAAATTTCAGTTTTTAGAGAGAAATGGAAAACAAGATGGTGGCATACAAAAAAAGAATGTTTCCTCACGAAAAAAAGATTTGCCCATATGAAAAAAAATCTTTTTTGATATAATGTGATTCTTTTTTCATTCACTGCAGTTATCCTAAAGGTGCCTACTGAGCATACTCAGAACCTAGATTTTAAATTTGAATAATTTTGGAAAGGCTTACAATTTCTTCACCAGCTCAGCAAAAGGTACATCTGCAGGGCAAACCCTTTCTACCCTGAAAATTTCAGACCAAAATTCCAAACCATTTAGGAGATACAGGTGGACAAAGAAATGGCAACAAATCCTGAAAAATCCATTTTTTTCACTATCTGGATCTCAGAAACTGCACATCTGATCGTAACCAAACTTGGCATGTCAGAAGATGTACCCCCTAGACTGCATATGCAAAATTCCATGCAGATCTGTTGAAGTGTTGTGAAGTTATTAAAGTGCAAACTTTGAGGTTTATTTTATTTATTTATTTATATTTTAGTTTTTGTTGACCGGGAAAGGAGGACTAGACAATCCTGCCTATTTTCAGCCTCATCCTGGGGAAGGGGGATACAGATGGATGCCAGCTGACATTAAACCAGATGAAGCTGTTGGTGGTATTTTTAGTGAATGGAGGCAATTTGGCCAGGACACCGTGGAAATTCCCCTACTCTCCTGTGGGGGTCCCCTTACATCCTGGCCTTGTTGCCAAGATGGCGGTCTCTGGAGTTACTGAGGTGGACATGGAGGTGTTGGAGGCAGAGGAGATGGTCTCCTCCCCTGTCTCTGTATCGAGAGAGACCACAACTACTGACAATATTGTCTTATTGCCTGCTGAAATTATTTCTTCTGTGGCTTTGAGTATTTCCCCTGCTACTGCTGTGGATCACTGCACGAAGAGTTCAGCTCAAGATACTTCCTCTGCTTACCTGGTTCTAACTACGACGTCTACCGACTTAACTTCAGCTACTTCTAGTAAACCTTCTCTTTCTACTTCGCAGAATGTGGATTTGCTTCTCCAGATTGAAGAGCAGCGTTATTTTGCTACTAGACAGCGATTGTTGGCTCTTAAAAATCAGCCTGTTTCACTACCTGCAATTCTTCCTAATGACTCAGTGTCTGACAATGCGGCTTCTGACGCCTCCTTGCCGAATTTGACATTTCTGCATTCTTTGCCAGTTTCAGCGGTTTCTCCTGACTCCCGAATGCCTACACAGACTGCACCTCCCGCTCCAATTTCTTCAGGTGCCTCTCCTGCTGTTATTTTGTCTAATTCTTTACCTTCCTCTGATCTACCTAATGCTCCGCTGATGAAGGAGTGGTCCGTTGAGTCAGCCCTTGAGGCTGCGGGGTGGGAGAAGGATCGGGCTGTCGGAATTTGGCGTTCTGGTTCCTCCCTAATTCGAACGTGGTTGCCAGTGACTACTGATTTTATCCATCAAGATCCAAATTGCTGGATGATTCTTTAGACCTCTCCCTGCCTGATGAACTTCCCCTGACTCAAAATCCTACATTACAGTTTGGAGCTTCTACTTCTGCACATACCTGCCACTGGACTCCCCAGGGCCCTGGGTCTCACTCTCCACCTGTTGTTTCCACCTTTTCCTCATCTGTTACTGATTCCAAATCGTATGCTGCTTGTTTTCAACCTCCTGTGCAGCAAGCCAAGAGACACAATGCTGTCCGACTACAATACTTGTGGGGTTTGTCTGAACTACCAGATCGTGTTTTTGTTGGTAGCACCCTCTTAAAAGACTCAGTGAAGTTTGCTGCTTTTGAAATACATGCTTTGATACATGTTTGTTCTGAAACTCATTTTGACATTAGTTTTAAGACCTTAGTTGGTCTGGTAAAGTTTTGGAGGAAATGTCATGAGCCTAAATCTTCTCCCTTATGGGCCCCTTTAATGCCATTCCTCTGACTAAACCCACACAAAAAACAGTTATGATTTTGTTTCACAATGCAGGTGTGAGTCTCAATGATGTTACTGTGTGGTTAAACAGAGATGTACTTTACTGTCTGATCCTGAGGCTGTTTTAGATTCAGAGAATCTCTGGACTGGTGGGTGGAAGGCAAGAGTTATGCTTCGGACCTCTGATACTGGGATTCAACATCTGCCTAATAGTTTTATGCTAGGGAAAGATAGGGGAGTACTTTTTTACCCTGGTCAACCGAAAGCATGCTACAAATCCGGCTCTAATAACCATATAAGTAGCATTTGCGATAGGGTTAAATGCTCCATCTGTGGAAGCATTGGACATACGGGTTCCCAATGCGTGGATGAACTCCTCTGCATCCTTTGTGATGAATTAGGGCATATCTTTCAAACATGCACCTGGGCAGCTCATAACTCCCCAACTCTTGCTGATGGAAAGGAACAACGACTGCTCATTACGGTTGCACAACGCTCCTGAATGAATAGCACATTTTCTGTGCCTCAGCACATTCCCCCCCCCCCAATCTATTGTTCCTGTTGTTGATGCACCTTCTTTGGTTCAGGAACGCCCACTCTGTCCAAACTTGGAGTTGCCTACACCTGCTGTAACCCATCCTCCTCCTGCCACCACACCTGATGTTTCTGCCCCAGAAGGGGTACCTACTGCTTTATTCCCTAGCACTTCAGTGACTTCTACGGACCTCCCTGAACCCTTCACTAGAGTGACACGGGGTCAAAGAGGGGGACTTCACCTTCCTCTAAGGCTCTGAAATCCACCACTATAGCTCAAACCAATAAATTTGAGTTACTGCGCCACCCTCAGGATAACACGGACTCTGACACTTCCTCCGTCCTATCTTCCCATCCTGAGGTGACTACAGACATAGAAGTGGCCATTGACAATTTGGGTTCTCAGAAAAGGAAAGCTAAGGCGAAATTGAAACACAGAGAAGGTACCCCTAGGAACGGTAAACCCAGGTGATTTCTAATTTTTGCTTTTGTTTTGTTTTTCTCCATTTCACAATGTCTTCTGCTTTCTCCATACATACTGCTAATGTTAACAGTATTAAAAAGCAAACAAAGAGGGATGCAGTTTTTTCCTTTTTGTCCATCTTAACTGCTGGACTCATCCTTTTACAGGATGTACATTTCCACACCCTTCCAGAGATTTACAAGGCTAAACATGCCTGGATCTCTGGACTTTCTTATTGGTCCTTTGGGCAAGAAACTTGTTTGGGTTTGGGTGTTCTGTTTAGTATGCCAGATGTTGCCATCATCAAAATGCTGGATTTATACCCTGGACGACTTCTTTTATTGGATGTTTTGATTTTTTCTGTCCCTTTTCAGATAATTTATATGCTCCCCAAATCAAATCCCATAGAATCGAATTACTGAAACTCATACAATCTTATTTGTACACATCTATGACTGTTGTTTTTGGAGGTGATTTCAGTTGTGGTTTATCCACTAAGGATAAGACTTTTACCTCTAAAACTACCAAATTGTTTTGTGGTATGAATTTCCTTAGACAATTGCTTCATTCTACAAAATTACAGGATGCATATTTATCCTTTACGGGTCAGCATACTCCCACTTTTCATAAAGGCCCCCTAGCGACCCGTATTGATTTTTTCTTTATCTCCTCCTATCTCCGTCTTTCTGATGCTGTCATTCAGGTTGCAGAATTTTAAGACTATAATTTATTGTCTATTTCTTTTGGCCCTTCCCTGAAAAATTATTTTGGTCCAGGTACCTGGAAATTGAACACTTCCTTTTTAACTGATTCACAACTGTTATGTCAATTGACTGACTATGTTAAGAATCGGAAGTCTGTATTTTTGTATATGATATGCCATGGTATTGGTGGCACGAAACAAAAAATGGACTCCGGACTTTATTTAAACGCTATAGTAATCATTACCATGACTCCTTATATTTTCATTATCATAAAACTAGACATCACCTACAGAAACTACTTACTTTGTCTCACATGACAGGCCATGATTTCTCTACCCAAATTAGTAATCTTAGACAGCGCCTGATGGACTATCACCTCCTGAAAGCTACCTCCATCCAGCACCGACAGCATTTTGGGACCTCTGGTACCAATGACATTGTCTTCCCATACGCTAATATTAGGAAAAGGGTAGATTGTAAAACCTTTGATACACTGTTTGATGATAACCTCTCCGAACTTACTGCTATTTCAGACATTAGACATTGTGTTACTTGTTATACGGAAAGGTTGTTCGGTCCTATGCTACCTCCCTCCACTACTATTTCAGACCATCTTTCCTTCATCCAAATTCCTGATATCCCCTCCTCGGTTGTAGACATGTTAGATAGTGAGATACTGTACATGCTCAAGAAATAGAAGCAGTGATCAAGTCTTTATGCCCAGGAGTAACACCAGGCCTGGATGGTCTCCCTAATGAGCGCTATAAAAGTCTCACACGACAGGCCATGATTTCTCTACCCAAATTAGTAATCTTAGACAGCGCCTGATGGACTATCACCTCCTGAAAGCTACCTCCATCCAGCACCGACAGCATTTTGGGACCTCTGGTACCAATGACATTGTCTGCCCATACGCTAATATTAGGAAAAGGGTAGATTGTAAAACCTTTGATACACTGTTTGATGATAACCTCTCCGAACTTACTGCTATTTCAGACATTAGACATTGTGTTACTTGTTATACGGAAAGGTTGTTTGGTCCTATGCCTCCTCCCTCCACTAATATTTCAGACTATCTTTCCTTCATCCAAATTCCTGATATCCTCTCCTCAGTTGTAGACATGTTAGATAGTGAGATACATGCTCAAGAAATAGAAGCAGTAATCAAGTCTTTACGCCCAGGAGTAACACCAGGCCTGGATGGTCTCCCTAATGAGCTCTATAAAATACTATCTACTGACCTGTGCTTTGAATTGGCAACAGTATATAATTCCATATTACATAACAATAATCTCCCTTTAGATTTCAACATGGGTTGTTTGTTTTATTTATATAAAAAGGGTGATAGAAGATTACTTTCCAGTTGAAGACCTTTGTGTCTTTTAAACACCGATTTCAAGATTTTGACTAAAATCTTGGCACTTAGACTTTCTAAATTGGCCACCTATGTGATCTCCACTGCACAGTCGAGCAGTGTCCCTGGGAGATGCATACAGGACCATATTATTTTACTTCGGGAATTGATTGAACATGAGAACTCCAACGCTTTACAAAGCTTCATATTTTCCCTAGATCAGCAACGAGCTTTTGATTCTGTACGACATGACTTTTTATGGTATACTCTACGTCATTATAAAGTCCGTGAATGTACCCTTGCCAGACTTCGACTGCTCTACCAATCTGCCACCATTGTCCCTTTAGTTAATGGATGGAAAGGTCCTATGCTTCCTCTACACAGAGGGGGTTATACAAGGCTGCCCCCTTAGCCCACTATTGTATGTTTTCTTTTTAGACCCATTACTTCGTTCCATTAATGCGGCTCAAACAGTTTTGCCGCTTCCCTCCACCCCTCATTCCATTATAGCTTATGCAGACAACGTGAGTCTGATGGTAGCGAATGCGGCTTCTGTACGTTCTGCTTTACAGCATTATGCTAGGTTTGGGGTTGTTTCTGGTGTAACACTTAATCTAGATAAATGCAGAGATCGAAGACTAGGTCCTCCGTTACTAGGTGAGCTTGATATTGTTGGCCTCATGGCTAGTGATGAGCCGATTAGAATTTAGGACATTTTATATGGGAATGGTCCTTTGGACATCCTTAGCTGGACTTCCAAAACGGACTATGCTCAGTCCATGGTTTCCTGCTGGAAGATGTGTAAAAAAAAAAAAAAAAAAAAAGAGGATTTATATGATTAAGACTTATGTACTCCCTATATTCCTTTTTTTAGCATATGTCTTCCCCAGACAACTTGAGACTAGATTACTTAGTCTTTTCTTTCAGGATCTATGGGGCAGCTGCCTCAACCCCATTAAACACCCTGTAACGTATCTACCCATTCGGGATGGTGGCCTTGCCATGGTTCAGCCTATTTTTTTTATACTAGCATTTTTTTATTCAATAATATTAGGCCTCTACTGGTTAACCGGGATAGGGGGTGGGAGCCTTGATTCCTTGACTTCTGCGGTCCTTGGTTTCACAAATGGGAACTAAATAAATTGACAGTTTTGACACATTCTCCCCAGCTTCCTGCTTATGTTAGAGACACCTTTCTTCGTCTAAAACAGTGGAAGGTTACTAGTCGTATGATGGTGACTACTTCTAGAAAGGCTTTATATAGATACTTAGTAGATTGTGTCTGTTTACATATTGTAGTCTTTCCCAAATGCCCAGGTCATCATCTAAGTGCTCTACACACTTTACTACGTAACTCTAGAATTCCCCAGAGGTGTGGGACTTACACTGGCAAAGTTGCCATGAACGTATTAACGTTAAGCACAATCATAAACATAAACAACTACAGGGCAGGCTCTGTTCCAGACCTGGATGCCAGCAGTAGGAAGAAACTATATCACACCTTTTTCTTTTTCTGTTCTTATATAACTAGTTTTTGGACCTTATTAGCTGCCAGATGGCGAGAACCTTTGTTTACTACAATAACTTATGAAATGCTGATGTATGTTTTTTTCCACCTTCTTGGACACATTGGAATGTGAACACTTTGAATTTGCTTTTTGTAATTATCAAATGGCATATATGGAATGCTCGATGTCTTTTTTAATTTACAACACCAGGATGTGTCCCTTGTTACCATTTTTCAGAGAACTGAACGAGATTTGAAGGACATATATTTTTCTGAAGTGAAACTTTTGCCATTGGTATCTCTACTGGAATTATGGACACTGTTGCCTTGGATTACTGATTCTGATTTTCCTGTTACATGAATTTTCTGTTGTAAATTGCCTGCATTTTATTTTCTGTTAAGTTGGTTTCTTCAATAAAACTTCCCCTACTGTCCAGTAGGGGGACAATCTTGCAGTCGGGAAGACCAGGATGGACACGGCAGAGGATGGGGAGCTGGTCTCCACTCTAGCCTTTGCATTGCAAGAGGCCATTGAAATTCAGCAAATTGTAGAAGAAATTGCGAATGATGAAGCTGGCTCTGCCGATCAGAGTAAGGACATACTGGCCAATATGCAAGCTTCAATGCAGGTGAATGGAAGCGGTACTACAGAAATGACAAGTACCTGTAATACTGAATTTAGTATGCAGCAGGTAGAGGTGAGAAGACAGTGTATTCAAAAGCAATTAATTGCAGACAAAGCACTGTATTTGTCAAGAACTGAGACATTGCAGGCTGAGCTGCACAAAATGCAGCAAGAAACAGAACTATCATGGCCCAGGAACCAAAGGCTGACAGCTCAGTATAGCCAGCAGCTGCTGATTTAGCAGCATCAAAGAGAGCCACAGGAGAACCCATGAGACAACTTAGCACTGAGCAGAGTAGCCTGTTGAAAGCTCAGCAACAAAGTGCATGGAAAAGGCAGTGGATATAGAAGCAGAAAGAATGAATTACACTACACAGCAATCAGAGAAAGCAGCTGGGTGGCTATCGGGAATGGCAAATACAAGCCAAAAATGGCAGCCCACTGTGAGAGTCACAGGTGGCCCCCTTTTGCCTGATACCCCGATGGTGAAACACGGAAAAAGACCACTACAGCAACAGTCACTGTAATGGTCCGTTTCCGTGTTTCGCTTTCCCCCAGTGTTCTGCCCCCTTCCCAGACCAACTCCGACCTGAAATTGAGAATCCTGAAGTCTGGGGGGTACAGGGGCAGAGCCCCCCCACAAAAAACACTGGGGGATTGGGCGGCACAATACCTGCGCTGGTATTGTGCCATCGCTGAGCGGGAAGTCGGCAGTTTTACTGTCGACCTGACTTGGTGCTTCCGAGAGTCATAGAGGCTTCTACAGTTAAAGAAGGACAACTACAGGGAGAAACACTAAAAGACATAGGAAAAGCAAGGGAGACACAACAAAAATAGCACAAGATACAGAGCACCTCAATGAGCCATGGTCACCAGAACTAGCTCTATTAAATGCAGGCTGGATACAAGATAAAGGGGGTAAGTGGGTTCTTGACCCCACAGATCCTAAAATATCTGATTATGCTAGCATAATAAATATTGAGCATGTGGTACCACAGGGAAATGTTGATAAAATATCAGATACAGGGGCCCCTGAGGAAAGAGAAATGCAAAGGGAAAATGTGATGCAAGTACAGGAAATGGTAAATTCAGAAAATGACAATCTACAAAACCCTATAACTGAATCGGATCAGGATACAACTAAGGGCCCTGTAAGAATGGGGCCCAAAGAGTCTGTTTTGAACAATCCTACAGGGAGAGCGTGGTTGCAACCATTGTTTAAATTGTCTGACTTCTTTCAAAACAAAGGGGAACTGGCCCCTTGGAGTAACACTGTTTGTTTAATCTATAAAGGAGGCTTGGAAGAGGCTCCAGACAGAACTTACATCGTCAGAACATTATTGAAGGGGTCAGTGAAGTACTTTTCCTCTGAAATATTTGCTCTAATTCATATAGGACAGTCTAACTATGATATCATTTTTTTTTTTATTTTATTCTTTTTGTTGCCGGGCTCCCCTAACTTCACTAATAGGCACGCCAGGCTCCGGCAGCTGCCCCCTCATACTCAGGCTTACCCCCCTGGGCCACCGAAGCAGACTATAGTGGGCACAGGGCATGGCACCAGAGCTGGCTCATTAACGGGGGCTGGCATATTCTTTTTGCTGGAAGTCCCTTGTGGGGGGGACGTGCAATGATGACCCGCATCTACCTCGCCCCCAAAACATCAGGGCCCCAACCGCGACAGTGCTCCTGGCCTCTGCCAGGGGTCCGCAGTGCATCAGACACTTGACCCCCCTCCCCCCAGTGTAGGAGAGCAATCCAGTGAATGCTTCATCCTACCCCCCCAGCCATCCCTCTGACTCCCGGATCCGTTCCCAAACCCCGTTCATTGGCATTGCAGACAACAGCCATGCCTCTGTACCAGTGCGCTGGCTTTATGATATCAGTTTTAAAAAACAGTCAGGTTTGGATAGATTTTGGGCACAGTATAATGCACTAAAACATTTTCCGGTGTGGATACCTTTTTTCACAGTTCCACTAACAAAACTGGCTGTAAAATGGATCACTGTTATGTTTAAAAATGAGAGGGTAAACACTGAAGACATACTATTTTGACTGAGACAAGGATGTGATATATTAGGTAGGCCCTCTCCAACACTAGGTAGTGAGCAAATTTGGAATGGGGTGGAAAATTCAGGTAAAACTGTTTTCCACGGACAAAGGAACAGTACATCTACCCAATGGCTTCTTCTTGGGCAAAGACAGGGGTATACTCTTTCATAATGGGCAGCCCAAGTCTTGTTTTAAATGTGGGTCCAGAACACGCCTTAGTTCAGCCTGTGACACCCTTAAGTGTAATCACTGTCTGGAGTATGGCCATTTATCTGCACAATGCCTAAACTTGTTTAAATGTCATTTGTGTGAGAAGATCGGTCACTCCTATGGAAAATACTAGTGGGCATCACACGATGGAGAGGATTGCTCATCTCACGAAGGTTTGATCACAGGGGCCCAGCAGTTAAATGCTAAATATATATCATAACAAAGTGAAGCAGCATTAAGAGAGGAACAACAGGAGCAGTGCTCACAGCATATCATAGAAGAGAACATAGCAAAGGTAGAAACATTAAATGAAGCTATGGAAGCATCAGCGATAGATGGAGAACTATCTGGTACCAGTGCAGACATTCACACAGTCACTGATAACATGGAAATACCAGAAGTAGTAGCACCAGAGACTGTCCCCCCTCGTTTCAGAAGGTAGGCCCAAAAAAGAGGACAAGAGCAGGAAACACCCAAGCATGGAAAAAACAAGAGAATAAGATAGGCAGACAACAGAAACTGAAAACATGAAAGGAAGGGAATAAATATGCAGCTTTAGCAAAA
Organism: Neoceratodus forsteri; assembly: GCA_016271365.2. Classification (NCBI taxonomy): domain Eukaryota; kingdom Metazoa; phylum Chordata; order Ceratodontiformes; family Ceratodontidae; genus Neoceratodus; species Neoceratodus forsteri. The sequence goes on along the minus strand of CM057458.1, from coordinate 1,396,886,934 downwards.
CAAAATCAGCGAGGAGACACAGATGGGGAGGATGAGGAGTCTGAGGCTTCCTCTATTACATCTTCCATGACTGATATAACTTCAGACAACAAGGAGGACAAGGAAGAATCTTCAGTAGCTAAAAGGACCAGGAGAGGAAAGAAAAAACAGGTAACTTCATAGCAATTAAATCACCTCTACATATGATCTATGTCTTTGTCAATATGCACCCGTAATGTAAACAGCATTAAAAGTGAGAAGATAAGGGTGGCAGTTTTAAAAACACTAGAGGAAAAACAATGACATATTTTGCCTACAAGATACAAGACTAAAGCCCATACAAGAAATTCAGAATGTGTCACAACTATGGACAAAAGGATGCTCTTTCTGGTCCATAGGAGAAGAAACATGTGATGAGGTAGGGGTGGTATTTATTAATCCAAATCTTAGAGTCATTAGACTGCTAGAAATACAACCAGGAAGGGATTTGTTACTGGACAATAGATATTATCAAGAATGATTTAGGTTAATTACTATTTATGCCCCTCAAAAAAAAAAAAAAAAAAAGCACAAAGAGTTACTTTATTTAAAGAGATACATCCCTATTTTCATAACTCCAGGATAGTGGTTTGGGCAAGAGATTTTAATTGTGGGCTGAAAGAAGACAGAGGTCTGAAAACAAACACATTATTTTGTGATTCAGTAGCAGTACAAGAAATAATTACCATGGCTGGCCTAATAGATGCATGTAGACACAAGATCAAGAAAGAAGGTAAATCTTATTTCAGGGGCGTTATTTTGACTACAATAGAGTTTATGTTTCTCACTAAAACATTACAAATCCAATAGGCCAATATGTTAGCTTAGGAGTTTACATATCATAAATCAATAGCAATCAGAATTCAGTGGGCACAATTCCCCAGATGTAAGCAGAATGTATGGAGATTGAACAGCTCTATCCTTCAACTTAAAGAAAGAGAAGTAAAATGGAAACAAGAATGGCAAGCTAGATTGTCCTTGTTAGATATGTATGATGATGTATTAGTGGTGGGAAGAAATTAAAATATCCTGGCAAGTGTTGGCTGTACACTTGAGCAGACTTACAGTAGATAGACCTGGTGGTCTGTTTCTGTTGGCACATTCGTATGTTCGTATAAGTTTTATTTCTGAACTTTTTGAAACATAGAGCTTTAGGAGACTAAAATATTTACGATTGAGAGGCCCGCTTCAAAAATTAATTTCTAAGAAAAGACTGACAGAATTAACTACAGTACACAAATAAAAATAAAGACAAATGTTTAATATACAATATAATAGGGTGAAGACTTTAGCAGAAGAACAAAGATTTGGAATGCAGAACAAGAAAAGTATGTTTGACCCTTATAAAGATTGTAAAGAACAGATCACAGAGTAATTAATTAACTTATTAATGAAAATGGACAGTATAGAGAATCAGTTTGAAAAGACAACTGTTACAGAAACAGATCCAGCCTATCTTTCTACGTTAACACTGTGAAGCTCTGCCCCTTGCTTATGATCATTGTATGATATTGGTATTATAAATACATGGTCTGTGTATGACATTTCAGTGTGTAAGGAATTTGGCCTGTAATTTCAAAGTGTCAGATGCTGAAAACTACAGGAGGCAATAAAAATTGACCAGGAACCATTTAATTAAGACTTCCTTAAAGAAATGGCATTTATTACCTTTTTATAGGTTTTATTTTTATACATGCTCAGGCTTTTGAAGTTGAAACAAAATCTAAAGTTTATGATGTCAGGAAAGAACAAGTAATTTGGCTGTTCCTATCAAGTTTAACACCTAAATGACAAATGCTGGGATTGCTAAGATCAGAGAAAATATTTACTTAAAGGATATCATATTTAGGAAGTGTTTTTTTTTCTTCTGATGAACCATTAATTTTAAAATGCCTCCTGGTAGGAAATTATGTTAGAATTAATTCTAAAAGGAGGAGGAGGAGCTAGTTGACTCACCAAAAAGGAGTTGGAGCGATAAGAGTTAAAAATGTGTCAGTGTATCTGAAATGGTTCTTACCATTTTGGGCTCTTAAGAAACAAAGATCTTCCTAACTTAAAACACACTTACAGAGGTAATACATTAGATAGCAAAGATCTAAATGTATTGTGGTAGGAGTGTTGTTTTGTAGTTTCTCTTTTTTCTTTTATGTGATTGTGATGCTCTTTGATATTTGTTCTGTATTTTACCTTACATTTTTTTATCAATTTTTAGTAAACATTTTCTTACGATACTGCCTGGGTCTCCTCAGTCATTTTTTTGCATGTTATTGCTGAACTGCTATTAAGTCTGACAACTGTTCAAAGGTTTGATGGACTTAATGAGCTTGGGAAAAGGTAAGAATATACCTAAGGTCTCTTAAGGAATTTTAAGGGTTCATTTTGGATACCTGATTAGGTGCCCTTAGGCGGAAGATATATTGCATCCCCACGAAGAGAATATTATCTGAGCCTGTACATTTGGGTATACTAGCATAAGGTTCACAGTTTGAATCCCCCCAGAAACTTGAGGCTAACAGATGATTCAGACTCAATGCAGACAGGAGGGTTACCCTGTCTGTTACCTGTTCACACTATTGTGCTCTGAGGTTGGCACTGTGGGAGCAGAGGGCCTGACCTGTGGAGTGCATTTGTGACAAACACTACCTAAACTTTCAACCCAAGAGTCAAACGCTTTGATAAAACCAACAACAATGACTGAAGTAGAACAAGCCATACAATCACTTAAGAAATGATACTGCACCAGGCATGGATGGATTAGGATCAGAATTTTGCAAACACTTTAAAAAGGAACATAACACCAGTACTTACTTATCTATATAACTATAAGCTGGAAACAAATCGATTAACAGATTCTGTGTACAAGGCTATTCTAGTATTGATATACAAAAAGGGGAAACTGAGAAATTCAAAAATTGGAGACCTTTAAGTCTGCTGAATAATGATTTTAAATAATAAGCAAAACTTTACTAAAAAGGTTAACATCAGTGGCTGACAAATTAATCAGTCCAGTACAGACTTGTGCCGTTCCAAACAGGAAAATTCAGGACAACATAATAATGCTTAGGGAAATTTTTGAAAGGGGAATAAGGCTAAATTGAATGGGTATGTAGTGAACTTAGATCAAGAAAAGGCATTTGATCGGTAGCACACAATTATTTGTTTAAGGCACTTGAAGCTTTTGGTATCCCAATAACATTTATAGCATGGATAAAATGTATGTATAGACAGGCCAGAATCATACCAAATGTGAATAGATGGATGGGCAGAGAAATTCAAGTACTTAATGGGGTTAGGCAGGGATGCTCTCTAAGTTCTATGCTATATGTTTTTAGTTTAGACATATTCTTAAGGAATATTGAGGCAGATGAAAACATCAGCGGTATAGCACCGGTATTAGGATACCCACCAATTAAAATACTAGCGTATGCAGATGACATGGTAATAACATTGGCACCTGAAAATAGTGATATTAGACTAAGAGAACATCTGGAGAACTTTTCCAAAGTAACAGGATTGAGAATTAACTATGACAAAAGCAAAGGGATTCATTTGGGGAACACCCCTATGCCTAGCGGTGGGAAATTAGCACAAATACCAATACAACTGGAAGATATCTGCATTCTAGGAATAGATTTTGGTAAAGACAGTATGGGAATGAAAAACTGGGAAGCAGGATAAAAAAACAGCCAATAGAATAATAGCCCCATGGAAGGGATGACAAATATCCAAAAAGAAAAAAAATAGTATTAATAAAAAACTTACTTCTTCCAGTTTTTCTCTGTACGAGTTATGTATTTCCTCCCCCTCACAACTAGTCACTTCTCTATTGAGTGTGTTCTTCTAGGCTCTCTGGGGCAGCAGGCTCAACCCAGTAAAATACAAGATAACATATAGAACAGTACAGGATGGCGGGGTAAATATGGTAAACCCAGTTATTTTTTACAGTAGTATTTTTTTCACTTACAATATGGGACTTGCCCTAAGCCCTGGTGAGAAAATATGGAAACCGTAAGTACTAGAATGGATTAATGCATACAGAGAGACATGGACAGCAATGACCCAGAAGCCTTTAGTAAGAGCAGTAACTGTCCCTGGGTATGCTAAAGAACAAGTAAAGAATGCCATTAGATGGGGGTTAACTTTGACAAAAGCACAAACAATTGAAAGAAAAACTTTGTATCAAATGGTAATTTAGAAGGAACAGAAGGAAGAATTAAGATTTCAACTATGCCCATTGGAGAATGTGGCATTAGCACTAAAACAACTGAATAATCCCAGCATACCAGTTTATGCCTGTGATCTATTGTCACAAGCAGCCATGGGAAATCAGGTGTAAAAAAATAACAATCACACAGGAGTGAGGTGTGCATATTTTATGGAACACATAAAAACAGAGGTGAGAAAGAATAAGTGCCTCAGCTGGGACTTGAACCCAGGCCACCCAGAATACCGTTCTGATTGCGCTAACCAGCTGTGCCACTGAGACAACTGGAACCTGGGCCATCCAGAGCACATTAGTCTTTCTCAAATGTACAACCCAATGGCAGCCAAATATTTACTTGTAACAGTCACACAGGAGTGTGGTGTGCATATTTTATGGAACACATACAAACAGAGGTCAGAAAGAATAAGTGTTCCATATAATATGCACACCACACTCCTGTATGATTGTTACAAGTAAATATTTGTATTGCCATTGGGTTGTGCATTTGAGAAAGACTAATGTGCTCGGGAATGACCCAGGTTCCAGTTGTCTCAGTGGCGCAGCTGGTTAGCGCAATCAGAATGGTATTCCGGGTGGCCTGGTTTCAAGTCCCAGCTGAGGCAATAATTCTTTCTCACCTCTGTTTGTATACATAAAAAAATAACAATAAGCATAAGCAGGTCACTGAATGGTATTGCCCAAGAGAGTCATGCAGCACTCTACTAGAAACATAAGAACATCTCTTTTTGGAATATGAGTGTATTAAAAGTTTATGGGACTTAACAGCAAAAGAGTGGAAGGAACCCCTATATTTTAAAATGTCGTATACAGGATTAATGTATGGAATACTTCCAAAAGGATGGTAGAAATATTCCAAAGAAAATTTGCAGGTCATCTTTGTAATCCTGAAATATTACATTTGGCAAGCTAGATGTCTGTGGGCAACGCAACAAAAAAGAATTACGCATGCAGAAATATTTCACAATATACAGTCAGCACTACAGCAGATTTTGAACAAAGATTATGACATGTACCCAAAAGAAAAAGTGAAACTGCTATGGGTTAATTGTAAAATGTCCTGAAACAGGAAATATAACATATGATTTTTTTGTGTGTGAACAGGTATGACATGCATAGCTATAACAGATTAGGATACCTTCTTCGGAGAAAAAGGAAATCACTTACGGGTAATTGTAAAAAAGTGTTTTTTTGGTTATGTAGAAGAATAAGAAAGGCAGTGGTATACTTACAATGTAAATATATGAATGATGTTTCTACATGCATATGGAATGTATAAGATACAATGTTGTAAATATTGACAAAGAACCTCAGTGCGCAAGCAAGCATTGGCCGGGAAACCAAGTTTCAAAGAAATACAAAACCACACATGCCCCCATAATGCAAAGCATCCTGGGCTGCATGTGCAAATCACCACAGACTATTACGCTTGTTCAGTTTTAAGTAGCAATGCATGGTGCCAAAAGGCCTCTCACACAGTTTGTAAAGGGTGCCAACAGAAGACACAGACACATGTTTCGTACTACCAGGACTCATCAGTGTGCCTCATCTGTTTGACACCCCAGTGGAATGAATCAGCTACCCTAAGATGGTCTGTCTGGGTCATGTTGTGGTGAACCCAATTAAAACAAAAAACAAGTTAAAAGACAAAGAACCTCAGTGCGTAAGCACTGAGGCAATGGTTACCCCAGAGGGCACTGGCCAGAAAGCCAAGTTTCAAAGAAATATAAAATCACACATGCCCCTATAATGCAAAGCATCATGGGCTACATATGCAAATCACCACAGAATATTATGCTGGTTCAGCTTTAAGCAGAAATGTATGGTGCCGAAAGGCCTCTCACACAGTTTGCAAAGGATGCCAATGGAAGACACAGACACATGTTTCGTCCTACCAGTACTCATCAGTGTGCCTCATCTGTTTGACACCCCAGTGGAATGAACCAGCTACCCTAAGATGGTCTGTCTGGGTCATGCTGTGGTGAACCCAATATTGTAAATATTGTTTGTTTGAAGTCCTTCTTAATAAACTTTCCCTACTCTTTTTGAGACGTGCCATGGGATCTTTAACATCCACATGAACAGGCAGATGGGACCTCGGTTTAACATCTTATCTGAAAGATGGCACCTCAGAAGTGCAGCACCCCCTCATGCTGTACTACAGTGTCAGTATTTGGATTTTAACCCAAATGCCTAGTGTGGAGAGAGAACCCATAGCCTTCTGATCTTCTGGCTTCAGAGGCGAGTGTGCAATCTGCTGAGCCACTGACACTTCATAAAACCCTCTGTTCAACCATAAGTATAGTGGTGCTACTGCGCCACTACAATATAGATACAGATATAGATATATTATAGTGGCATGTTTAGTTTGGGTTGAGTAGGGTGTTTCATGTTAAATCCTAAATTTTGCACTTTAATAACTTCACAACCTTTCAACAGATGTGCATGAAACTTTGCATGCGTGGGCTCTTGGGGGTAGATCTCTTGATCTACTAACTTTTGTTCCGATCGGATGTACAGATTCTGAGATCTGGATAGTGGAAAAAATGCTTTTTTTCAGGATCGTTTGCTGTTTCCTTGTCCACTGCTAGTGCTCAGATGATTAGGAATTTTGGTTTGAAATTTTCAGGGTAGAAAGGGCTTGGCCCACAGATATGCTTTTTGCTAGTTTGGTGAAAAAATATTAATCTGTTGTAAAGTTATTAGTTTTTAAAATTTCGGTTCTGAGCATGCTCAATAGGGGCTTTTAAGATAGCTGTTGGGAATGAAAAAAAAAAATTTGATCATATGAAAAAGCATTCTTTTCCATATGGGTGAATCCTTTTTTGTGAGGAAAAATCCTTTTTCGAATGGCCGCCATTTTCTTTTCATTGTTTAAACTTACAAACATTAAAAGTACAGAAAAATAATGTCTGTTTAAAAAAAAAAAAAACACCTGGACCTAGCTAAACCGGACCCATTTAGCTAGATTCTGGTGTTTGTTTTTTTTAAAAAGGTTTCTGGGCATGCAAAATCCAGGATTCACAGCTTAGCGAGAAGTGTCGTTCACCAGCATTCTCTGTATGAGAACAGCGGGACTTTCTTGACTTCTGCAGCTGCAGCTAGAACTCATGCTACAGGCTACAGTGAGCCAGCCTTTTCCTGGTGTCTAGTGCCCCCCCAAGTGTCTTCTGTTTCAGTTGTGTACTTCACATGTGTGTGTTTTTCATAGGAAGTTTCCTGTTATTTATTTTTTGGTGGGGGGATGACCCATACTGTGAAATGTTTTGATATGCTGTAAAACAGTACACTTCATATGAACGAGTATGTGACAATGGGCAATAATCATAGTAAAATCACCACTGTCATTATAAAGGTCATTGACCTCCCTTGGCTTAAAGGAGTAGTACACCCAGAATTTTTAAAAACATATGTTGTGCAGAGTGTTTTGATTTGTGTGTGAAGTCCTAGTGTGTCCTTCCTCTGTCTGCTGTCAGGAATTTTTCCTAACTTAGCCTTCTAGATTTATGATATCTTTATGACACCTGGGGATCTCCATCTCAGCTAAGTGTATTGCTTTTCTTGTACCTACAATGCATCCTGTCTCATGTGACAGTGATATAGCTGAGCCAGTAGATTCAGCAACAAGCACTGCTTTACAATACAACAGCAGAGATGGCTATATTTTAAAAACTGTACAGAGTTCAGCTTTGTGACTACCTGCATTGTAAAGCTCTTTCTATTGTGAACAATTCTGACACTGGTTGTGTATGTGTAACATGTATGGTTTTCAAGATATTTACATTTGTTTGGCATGTCTACTTGAGTGTTCACTTGGAGAGAAAAAAAAGTCTGCTGTTTGTAAGCACATCTACACACATGCCAAACAAATCTAAATATCTTGAAAACTATACAAGCTACACAAAAACAACAAGCAAAAAAGTTGTTCAGGACAAAAAAAATTGTTACAAGGAGGGTAGTCACTAAGTTGAACTCCTTACAGTTTTTAAAATATTTGCCATCCAAAGTAGGAAATTTGGTAAAAAAAAAAAAACATGGAAATTTAATTAATTAGATAGCTGTATTTTATAAACTATACGGAGTTCATCTTAGTGAGTAGCTTCATGGTAAAGGTCTTTTTGTTGTGAACAACTTTGCTACTGGGTGTTTTTGTGTTGCTTGTAAAGTTTTCAAGATATTTAGATTTGTTTGGAATGTGTACAAATGTACATAGAATTCTGCACAGTGTCTTAGGAATGTCATAACAAAGCTGCCAGGAGTTCATTCTGAATGCAGAATAGAGTAGGATTAAGCAGTAAGGCATGGTCGAATGTGTATTATATAAGAAATAAGACACGAGGGTGTGTGTATGAAATGTATTTTACTGCACGCCCAGGGGTGTGGTGGTGCAGTAGGCTGCAGGCTGAGTGCCTTTCAGCCTTTGCAAGTGTGGTAAAATATGTTTTATACAGACTCCTGAGTGGCTCATTGCGCTTATAAAATGGGCTCTTTTTTTATTTTTATTTTTTTTCACTTTTTACAGTTGGGAAAAGCATGTTTGTCTCTAGAAACAATAGATTTACAGCGAGTTGGGTGGGTAGATCCTGGAATGAGTTCTTCTGGCTAGGAGCGAAGAAATAAAGTATATAAAAAAAAATTATCCTATTATTTCCCCTTTGGAATAACCCACAGCCGCTTATTAGCAATAAACCCATTTACTGGACTGTTTGGAAGTGAGCCAGTATTCTGCAGCTCGCTCATTTATGTTTTCCCAGTTTGGTGGATTTACTACCCTTTAAGACCCTTCAGGATATGTTCCAACTCCTGTCTCGGGAGCTCTGGCATCATCTACAACTCCGTGCTGCCCTCCAGTCCCCAATTCATTCCCACTCCTCTTCTCCTCCAGACCTCCCTGTTTCCAAATGGCTCTCTCTCTCCCTCAAGGAAAAGCCAGCAGATTCTGGACCTCATGACTTCTCTCCAAGATAAATGGACCTCGGAACTTGCCATCATAGAACCAAACCTGCTAGGATGAACTACAGTGTGGCTTTGTGTGTTTGTCTCTGTCAGTAGTTTAGTTTTTGTGGATTCTCATGCATTTCTGCTTGGAGGAACTGGACCGTTCTTGGACATGACATCTATGAATGTTTCCTGGACTAAGAAACTGTAAAACATCACCACCAGATATTAGCACTCTCATCATAAATCAATTTTTTTGGAAGCCTTCAAAAGCAAAAGTAAGGTCAGTAAATCTGTTATACAAGCTCTGAGTTGTGGAGTGCTGTATTGAATCCACATTTCCTTCTGACTTGTTCCTAAAGGATCTGTGCTTGTCTTTGAGGTCTATTCACAAGCATTTTGGAGAACAAAGGGAAGACATTAACAAAGGATTTTTACATCCTGCATATGCCCCAGGCCGATGTTCATCACCTTCAGGAATTTAACACATTCTGAGTCTATGATCTACAGTAACAACAGTTTACTGGTCCCCAGTAGTTCACCATTTCCTGTGGATTTGATTATTTTTCATCATTTGGCTGCTGGTACATTGGACAAGGTTATTATATTACATATCCCTGAACATAACTACCTGCATTGTTTAATATTACTACATCGAGAATGCAACCTAACCCCATGAACAGGCAAGAGTACACCGGGTTGAAGGAAAATGGCTTGAAACTTGCTATGATAAATATCTGCAGCCTAACTCCAAAGATGCCTCAACTGCAGGCGTGGGCTGCCCTACATAACCCTGATATACTTTGCCTGACTGAGACCTGGCTATCCACCCGGGTCAGGGATAATGAGACAGTGCTCCCAGGTTACAATACTGTACTTTTAGATGTGATTGGAATGGGAAAAGAGGTGGCGCCTGTCTCATTTATTTTCAGAACACCTTACAAGGCGTTGTGCTCCCCATCACAACCTGCAGCGTCTACCATGAGCTCCTTGCAGTTAGAATCATTTTGGTGAACATAAAAAATCTCTAGTCATTGCATGCATCTACCTCCCGCTGAAAATGGCCAAAGACGGTCTAATTAAACTACTAGGGTCCTTGGCTGGTGTTAACAACAACTGTGAGCTCATCGTGACTGGGGATTTCAACACCAGTTGGCTCAGTAATGAATCGACCAGCCAGAAGGATACCATAGCCAGCTTCCTCCTCAAGCAGTTAGTCACAGAGCCCATAGAATGAACCATAAGACAGGTAAGCACATGCTCCTGAAATGGTTCCTTGCAAGCTCACCTGACAGGATTATCGATGTCTTGGTACTACTGGATTCGCTAAGCGACTACTCCGCTATCACCTGTCTGTGGTCCAATAAATTCAAAAAAGCGCCAACTGTCTTTGTGAACAGCAGAATCCTCAGGAAAGGACAGCTCTTAGCTTTCAAGGAGGTGCTTTCTCAGATTGATTGGTCTCCCCTTAAGGTACTGCATGACCTTGACATAACACTCCAGTACTTTACTGATAACTTTAATAGTATTTATGATAGATTTGCTCCATTCAAAAAAAAACATGCGGCCATAACAATGGGTGGATTACTAGTGACCTTCTAGATCACATGAGGGCAAGGGACAACCTTTGGTATCAAGCCAGGGCCTCCGGTAAGCCCAGTGACCTTCAAAGATACAGGGCACACATCTCATCAGGAATGCTAAGGCTAATTTCTACAAGGATCAATTGGAAAGAACCTGGGGTGATGGGAAGTGGTTTTGGGACAATATAAAGGCACTCACAGGGAAGGACGACAAAACACAGCCATCACTGCTGAACATTAATGGCACAAATACCATGGATGCCCACACCATTGCCCAGTCACTACCTATGCCCTAAGAAGCCACTCGTTAATTTCCCTGAAAATCCTTAGGCTTAATACACATTTTGGTAGAGCTGCCATAAGCCACGCCTTGCCCACAATCTGGAACAGGGTACAAAGAACGCTGAGACTCAACTCTCCTGTCAGTGTTGCCCTGTTTAGGACCATCTATGACAAAACGTTCGACGAGACCTGTAAGTGTTTCCATAGTTCCCAGTAGTCCTGCTGACGGTCCACTCCCTATTCCTACCACATTCAGCCATAAACATAGTTCCTTCCTTCCCTATCTTAACTAAGTTCACTAGTCAGCCGCCATACTGGCCCTCGGCACCCATGGCACCACTTTCCCCCATATCTCTCTCCTCTCATCACCCACTCAAGTAGAAGTTACAGACCTCATTATGGGCCCCTCAGTAGCATAGGATTCTCACCCAAGTATGTTAAACGATCACTGAGGGCTGAAATGCAAAGAATTGTACCTTCCAATAGTGGTTTGATTAAGAATGAATAATTATGCTACCTCAAATTCTGTATCCATGAAGGTTGTATATACCACAATAATGTTGTGTGATGTATATATGTTCCCATGAGAACACCTGGAATGTTTACCCTGCACGCACCACTTTTCTGTAATTTTACTTTTATCTCCTCACACATTTTGTATTCTGTACCTTAACCTATGTATGTATAACTGTCTTTGACAATAGCAGGTCCAACTTGTAAATGAGCTTGCTCAATGATGATCGCCTGGATAAATAAAGATTCTGATTGATTGATTGATTGCCGAAGAGTTCAACTCCATCTTCAAGGATCTTAACTCTGTTATACCCGCTGAATACCTCAAGCCTATCAAAGCTGATAATAGACGCCCACTGGACATCAACTCACACCCTCAATTTTACTTCAAGAGAGTCACTGTCAAAGAAGCACTGGGTTATGTTAAAAAGGTCCTGGGGAAAACCAGAATGGGGTCTGACAATATTGACATGAAACTGCTGGCTCTGGCAGTCAACGAAGTCATTGCTCCCATTACTGCGATTTTCAATAAATCCCTCCAGCTCGCCAAATTCCCTTCTCCTTGGAAACAAGCGCTGGTGACCCCAGTGCATAAGGGAGGTGATGGGTCACTGACCGCAAACTACAGGCCCATCTCTATCCTCTCCCTCCACTCTAAAGCACTGGAAAGGACTGTGGCAGACCAGTTTACTGACTATATTCACAAATACCAGCTGCAATGTCCCCAGCAGCATGGCTTTAGGAAATTCCACAGCACAGACACTGCACTGGAGGATTTCACTGAGTATGTCCATAAGGCATTGGATGAGGGAAAACTGGTTCGGTCCATCTTCATTGACCTAACAGAGGCATTTGACACAGTCTGCCACCCACTCCTTTTGTCTCAACTGCATGCCCTTGGTGTTTGCCCAAATGCTGCTCTATGGTTCCAGGACTACCTAACCTCCCAGTCTCAAAGGGTCAAGATAGGTCACTCCGTATCTGCATCCAAGGAAGTCTCGCTAGGGGTACTTCAAGGGTCCATCCTGGGTCCACTGCTCTTCAGCATGTTCCTGAATGACCTACCCGATGCCTGCACTAGCAAAGTCATTCTAGATGCTGTCCTACTTAGCTGTCACTCTCGCATAGAGCACCTACAGGCCGAGCTACAATCATGCTTCCAGCAACTGGAGACCTGGTTCTATTCCCAAAGGCTGCTACTAAACTACAAAAAAAACAAGACGATGCTCCTCTCTAGCCCCCAACTAAAAAGAAGATGCCCAGAACTAACAATCACAAATCACCTGACTGCCCCACTGGAACAGGTACACTCCTGGTCATTGTGGATGATACCCTCTCATATGTTCAGCACATTGACATGGTGGTGAAAGCTATGAACACTAAATTAAGGATCCTGTTTAGGCACAAGAAAAGCCTAACTGCTGAAGCCCTCTGGCTCTCAGTCTCCAGCTCTGTCCTCTCCCTGGTCGACTACGAGCTGGTGGTTTATGACGCTGCCACTGATACGGCCCTCAAAAGGGCTGCCCTTAACAAGGCTTGTGGACTATTGCTAAATGCTGACCGCTTCACGCACACTTGTATCCTTTATGGTCTGGCCCACATACTACCGCTTCAATCCAGAATCAGATATCAAACTTGCCTGCTAGGGAGAAAGGATATGCTCTCCCTAACCCCTGTCTGCATTGCAGGCCTGGTAAAGAAAGCAAGTTCCAAATACAACACACGAACAGTGACAACACAGCTGGGTGTCCCATTTAGTAGAACTTCCCTAGGACAAAGATCTTTCATGTATCAAGCTCCACTATGGCTAAATGAGATCCCTGCTGCAGCTCTTACTACAACAAATGTTCAGTCCTTTAAAAGAGAACTGAAGCGATACCTGCTGAACTCAAATGCCTGCGACTGCCTTACTTGAATCTATATCTTCAACCTGGATACCCCCTCTAAGACACCTCTGACTCCCTTACCTGAGACAATATCCTCAACCCGGATACCCCCCTCATCTGTCTGAGCTTTCCTCCTGTTTTACCTACCTTGGACCCCCACCTGCCATCCCTTGCACCCCCCCAGCTCCCTCCATACTCCCCAACACCTCCCCTTTCCACCCATTCTCCCCAAATATTCCTCCTTCTCCCAATCCTTTCTATCTCTCCCGCCCATCTCCTCTCTTTCTCTCTCTCTAATTTACCCCTCATCCGCACTCTCCCACTTTTCTTTCTCCTACCCTTTCTGATACTCTACCTTGACAGGCCCCACTGGGACAGCTATGCCACACGTTGCTAATTGGGAAATGTCATTCACATTTTTCCCCCCTTCTTTCTCCTACCCTTTCTGATACTCTACCTTGACAGACCCCCCTGAGGCAGCTATGCTGTATGTTGCTAATTTGGAATCTCCTCCCTCTGTTCCATTGCAGCTGTCTAAGTTACTCAAATGTATTATTTATCTATTTTCTGTATTACATAGCAATCTTATGTTTTGTGTTAACTGTCAAGTTTTTATTATGTCTCTGCTGTTTTACATCCTGACATGGAACCTTTGTAAAAAGAGTGTATACTCAAAGGTTGTTTCTGATTATACAGAAAAATAAATAAATAAAATCTCCAACTCGCAGGAAGATTGGAAGACATGTTGGTCTTAGAATCATAGAAGTTTGATAGCAGAAGAGGACTCATTGGCCCAGTCTGCTATTGTTTCCTCCCCCAGGTAGCCTTGATGCTACCAGAGTACACCTCCCTTACTTGTCCCCCCCACACTGATCTCAGACCCCCCTTTTCCCTTCAGGGTATCTATCCCTCCCTCTCTTGTTTAAACCCATGTATGTATCCCATGCACTTTTGAATCCACTCACTGTTGATGCCTCAACCACCCACTCCAGTAACCAATCCAGGGACAACCACCCTCTCAGTGAATTGGTGCCTTCTCATATTCTCTCTGAATTTACCACCCTCCAATTTCAAACTATGCCCCGTAGTTCTTGGATTGTACTTCCTTTTGAAGATACTCCCTTCCCTCACCTTAATTCCCTTCAGGTATTTAAAAGTTTCATTCATATCCCCCCCTCTTTCTCCTGCCTTCCAGTAGATAAAGGTCAAGCTCCTCTGTTCTCTCCTCATATGTCCTCTGATGCATACCATGTACCATCTTGGTCGCCCTTTTCTGTACTCTCTTCAACTTATCATACCTTTTCAGATGTGGTCTCCAGAACTGTACCCCATATTTTAGGTGTGGATGGACCATTGATCTGTATAGGGGCACCATCACCTCCCTTTTCCTGCTTGTGATACCCCTTCCTATACATGCCATCATGCCACTTGCCTTTCCAATCTCTTTGCTGCACTGGCTGGCCATTTTAAGGTTGTCTGAAATTAAAATTCCCAATTCTCTCTCCTGCTCCATAACCATAACATCCTCTCCACCTAATGTGTACTCAGCTCTTGGGTTCTTATGCTTTGTGTGCATTATTTTACACCTTTTGGCATTAAATCTCAGCTGCTAACTCTCCGACCACTCTTCCAGCTTTAACAAGTCTTCTTTCATGCTCTCCACCCTCCCTGGTGTATCCACTCTATTGCAGATCTTTGTATCATCTGCAAAAAGACACACTTTGCCCTTTAGACCCTCCGCAATATCCCCAATGTAAATATTTAAAAGTATTAGCCCTAGTACAGACCCCTGGGGTACTCCACTTGCAACTCTTTCCTCCCTGGAATGAGCTCCATTTACCACCACCCTTTGACTCCTGTCACCAAGCCAGTTTTCCACCCAGTTTGTTATTTTTTCCCTCACCCCTAGACTTATTTGCTCAGCATTCTCCTGTGTTTTGTGCCCAAACTGTATCTTGAGACCTTCAGCCTCTGTTAATCCAAAAGAAGTTGCTCCATCGGTGGTATAGGACCCCTCAATTATTACAAGCTTATGGAGTACTCCCTCAAGATAGATGCTGGTACTGTAATTCTCAGGAAGATGGTCTCTCCCATTTGTTTTGGTTTTGCCCCCTTATATGTCCCTTCTGGGATCAGATATTGCAAGTATGCGTGACTATCCTTCCCAGTTATCTATCCTTGCAGGTCCCTTTTATTTTACTGCCCCCCCTCCACGACACACTCTGCTCTGATCCTCATGTGCAATGGGCCTTTGCTGCAATACTCACTGCCAAATGACTTATTCTGTGTCTCTGGTGGTCCACTGACACTCCTTCATTGAAGGAGTGGCTCCTGGCCTTAGACCAGCATGTTTCACATGAATGCCTATCTCACCTGGCCACATCCCAAATGTCACGATATCTGGACATTTGGGCTCTCTTCTTTGCTTACTTAGAAGTGCTCTTCCTTCTTTCATTCTTAATATGGCCCTCTTCCTTTCCTATATTGCTTGAAGATCTGTCAGTTTCTCTCCTTTTCTTTTCCCTCGAGTGTCTTCATATGCTTCCCTGCCCACGTTAGTATTTTTCTTTCTCTACCCTGGCCATATTTGCTTTGAAGTTTCTCCTTTATTCCAGGCTCCAATGACAAGTTTACTTTCCCCTCAGTTTTTTCTTATTATAGGTTAGGTGAACAGACTCCACATTTATTTATTTATCTTTATTTAGTTTTTGTTGACCGGGTAAGTGCACAAGACAAATTCTGCCTATTTTCAGGTATGACTCAGGGGAGGGGGATACAGATGAATGCCAACTGACCTTGAACCAGATTAAGCTGTTGGTGGTATTTTTAGTGAATGGGGGAAATTTGGCCAGGGCAATGGGGGAAATTCCCCTACTCATTTTGAGATGTGCCATAAGATCTTTAACATCCACCTGAACTACCACCAGAACAGGCAGATGGGACCTCGGTTTAACGTCTCATCCGAAAGATGGCACCTCAGGAGTGCAGCACCTCTGTCATGCTGCACTGCAGTGTCAGTATTAGGATATTAACCCAAGTGCCTGGAGTGGGGCCCTGTGTAGCACAGTGTGGTCTGCAAGCCCATTAGTCCAACCTGTGGACCAATAGGCTTACCGAACATACTCTACCTGTCATTCGCCGGGTGGCCGGGCGGTATGCGGGCGGGGTGCTGCCACCTGCTGATGATGTGGGAGGGGGTGCCGGGTGGCCGGGGGTCCTCTGTGGGACAGTGATACCACTGGACCACCAGGCACGTCTATGTCAGTGGCAACTGCCCGCGATCGGGCTGCAGGGGGACCACTAGACTACCAGGGCCACTTTTATTTATTCAGATGCCTGCAATCGGGCATGGGGGTGACCACTAGACCACCAGGGTCACTTTTATTTATTCAGATGCCCGTGATTGGGTATGGGGGGGACCGCTAGACCACCAGGGTCACTTTTATTTATTCAAATGCCCACGATTGGGTGTAGGGGGGGACCGCTGGACCACCAGGGTTACTTGTACAATGCAGGTTGCCCACGATCGGACTACCACGAGTTGGGTGGGGGTCACTGGACCACCAGGTGGGTATGTGTTGCAGCAGCGGTATTCTGGGTGGGCAGGTGGCCACCACGGCTGGCAGCTGCTGTGTTGCACCTTGCAACACAGCAGCCCCCTGTGATGGCCAGGACTTGCTCCTGCTTTCCGGGGCTCAACTTTGAGCCCCCCTGTGAGCACAATACAGGGTTGTGCTGGCATATGCGCCACACATCCCGGTCTGAATATCGGGATGTGCTGCATATGCATGGACACGCCCCCTGCATCTGCGCCACATAGACTTACATTGCGCCCCAGCGCATCGGGAACTGTGCTGCACCTGGCAGCCTTTTGAATATCCCGCCGGGGCACAATGCGGGGTTGTGCCAGTGCAACTCAGTTGCGCCACGTGCAAGCCTTTTGAATATCCGGCCTCAAATGCTTACTGTTGACCTGATATATTTTAAACCCAAATAAATTTGATTAGCTGCTGTACTTCTGTGCACAAGTTTATATGCATATGTGTAATGTTCACCAAAATACAGTATCATTCAAAAGGTTCTTTTTACGTTTGATTATGTACATGCATGTTTGATAGTCTTATTTAACAGGCCTGCTTCATTTGTAAATTTTAATTGCATTTTGTCAAATTTGCTTGTGTTTAATTATCAAGAAAAATTCATCAATAAATCCTTACCATAGTTTTTAAAAAAATTGGTTTGTGCTTGTGATCTAGACTGATAATGTTTTCGTGGGTAGTTCAGACCTTATACTTCATTTTCCCCTCAATTTTGCTTTATCTTGGTAAAGTGTGCATATTATTTGTGACAGTGCACGTCATTTTCGATTATATCTCCATTACAACACATATTTTTGTTAGGAAAAAATTACATGTATATATATATATATATATATATATATATATATATATATATATATATATATATATAGTATATGTATATATATATATATATATATATATATATATATGGATACATGATGGGTATGAGTGTGATTTGGCAAATATTGTCACTCCTGCAGAGTGAGCTATCCGGAAGCTCACGAAGCAGGAGTGACAATATTGCCATAGCACATGATCTGCACATCATGTATTCAATTTATACAATAGGGCTAGGAGTTTCAGAAGTATTGTTATGTTGTCTTGTGTTCTGTTCCTGTTTATGTGTTTGCTCATTTTGTGTATGAGTTTTTCTGAATGGGCTGGCAGTGTTATAAACTCTGGGAAACAGATGAGTGTGTTTTACAATGCTAAATGAGTTAGTTTTAGGTAGGAGTGAGAAACAGACTATTTTGTGAAGCTGTATTCTTTAGAAGTCTGGCTGCTGTCAAGCTGAGAGTATCACAGTGATGGTAATGGGCTGAGAGAGTATCAGAACAGCTGAGGCTGTTTTTAGTGGTAATTGAGTTAGCTGCAGGCAGCAGTGAGGAACAGAGCGCTCTATGAAGCTGTGCTCTTTAGAATTCTGGCTGCAGTCAAGCTGAGAGTATCACAGTAATGAGCTGGAAGTTAGAGTGGGGAACAGGTGTGTTTAGTAATGCTAACTGATTTAGCTGCAGGCAGCAGTGAGACCTCTCATGTAGTTCTGCATTTGTGTCTATGGTAACAGCACATGTGTTTCTTGCATACTGAGGGGAAAGCTGCCTAGAGTGATTATATCAGTGACCTTTGTGTGACCTGTGTGTGTAAATGGCTGATATCATCACAGTAGAGAAGAGGGTAAAGATATCACACTGTAGTGGATGATACACTGTTTTATCTCACTCATTTATCACTCACCCCTGTTGTATAAATATATATATATATATATATATATATATATATATGAATTCATAAAAAAGTCAAAGTTATGTTTCAAATTACTGTGTGAGCATTGTATAGTTTCCACAGCTTCAGTGATTCAATTATTTTATAGAAGGGCTTTGCCATCTTCAAGCAGATTGGTCCCATAAACTCGAACTTGTTATAGTCTACAGTCACATTCATCTTATTCTGTAGCACACTATGTAATCTACACGAGAGCACATTGAAAGTACAGTGAGGGAATCAGGTGTTGCTATTAGGTTTCATTCATAATACAGGAATGGAAAGATAAGCATAAACTGCTCTGCTGTGAAACCCAGTTCTTGAGCACCCAACTTGGATATTTCATTTATTGGGGTCCAGTGGTAACTGGGGGAAGAGGGAGGTGGTAGCTAGTGGCTGTGTTGAGTGGGATGTCCATTTATCAAATTGTGCAGATGAGAACTTACTCTGACTTGAGTTGGGTGGGGGTGGGCAATGATGGAGGGGTGCAATTACATAGATTTAGTAATGTCCCATTCTATTTTATTTTATTATAAGTACACAGTCAGGATGCAGGTTATTCTTGCACTATCTGTGAGTTTAGGGGAGAGGAGGGAGGTGAGGGCTAGTGGGTGCATTGGGAGGGGGCTTCATTATTGCTATAGAAAAAAAAATTCTGATTCCTTATTTCTGAATGTTTTATTCCATGGTGAATGCCAAGAGAAGAGACACCATGCTTATTTTGCTCTCCACATCTTTTCCCCATGCAGCATTTAGACATAGGGTCATTTCTGCATGAATCCTTTGTCAATTCAGAGTCTTGTTACAACACAGACACATGTGAAATAGTCACATTTTATGTTCTTTTTTTATACTTGTATTTTTTACAGAATAGTTTCCATCATGAATTTCTAACAAAAAAAAATTCTGACATAGACTGCTAACTGCTGGCACTCATGCTGGTAGCACATCTTAGTTGTTGCAGCAATCACTGGCTAGTGACAGTGTGGAACACCACTTCATTTTGTTGCACTCTGCAAACTAGGGTTCAGTGTAAAGAGATAGAATAGTAAGTGTAAAAACATATATTACAGGATCACCTCATTGCTTCGGTGTATGGCACTTTCTCTAATGACTGAAAAAGCCCAAAGGCATCTCACTCAGTTCTCACCTTTCCTATCACAGTCATCCTGACATGAGGACACATTCTAAAATACTGTACATGAAGTGTGAGATCAGCTGGGCTCTTGAGGCCAAACACTAGATAAAGAGTGATTGTATGTTTCAGGTGCAAGTAGGCAGACAGCAGAGCAACCAGGAGTTTGGGGACATCAAATTAATACTATAGAGTGGTGGGAAAAGGTTCCTCTGTCACAGCAGCCTGACCTGTCCAGTCTTATTTCAGGCCCCTACTGTTTGTTGCGCCACCACCCAAGCCACCCCACTGTGTTATTTGCTGTTTTTGTTTGTCATGTCAGACCCCCTTTTACTATTTGTTGTGTCACTAGTACAGATTTGTCAGGACCAAAAGAGTGTATTTAATGGTAATAATGTAAGGCTTCTATTTTGCAGTTTGCTCGCTACTGCTCACCCTCTCTACTCAGCCACCACTTACCTGCTGTTATTATAATGCTTAGTGAAGAAAGACTGGAGGCATAGTCTGACAAAACATGATAGACAGATACTATAAAACTAGTTATTTTCCCACAAAGTAAATTTTGCACAAACACAATTGCAACCATAATTGCATAAATTTATTTTAGCACTAAGTCACAATCACCACGGTTCAGTGAAAATTATTTGACAGTGAAAATGTCAAGTTTTATAGTAGATAGATAGATAGATAGATAGATAGATAGATAGATAGATAGATAGATAGATAGATAGCTCATTGCTGATACTAAAGCTGGCAGCACAACTCTAGCTGTAGCTTCACAATTCAAAAAAGTCTCACTGTTCTCCTTCTGCCAAAGCGGGTGAATGACTCCTCTCACTAAGCTGGGTACCCAGGATTTTAGGGTACCCAGAAACAATATTTCTAGGCATTTTATTTTTATTCAGTATACTTTATTAATTTCAGCAGCTTTTACCATGGATGATACAGTAAGAACAGTACAGCTGCAACATTATTAGGTAATCAAACATACAAACTGAAACAATACAAGACATAATGCCAACATACAACATGGAACTCTTGCCTTCATGAACCCCCACCCTCTCTCCCCATACCTGCGTGTCAGTAGAGTACAGCTTAAGAATTCTGAAACTAGCTATCTAAGGTAACCGAAGGGATAGTAGAGCATAAAGGGGTTCCCATAATGCTTGATAAGCTTCTAACCTATGCTGCATGCTGGCAATGTGTTTCTCCAGTTGAATGGCTGTTAACGTCTCACGGTACCATTCCAGTGTCGAAGGGAGTGATTCGTCTTTCCAGTGCCAAAGTATAGTCAGATTGGCAGTGGCTGCTATTAGAGTCAGGTGGGCTTTCCGAGAATTAGATGTGCCTTGTGGGAACAGGGTTAACGGGCAGGATTCTGGAGTGAACAATGGTTTTTATTTTTTTTGAACTTTCAATCTTTATTATTTTACATAGAATACAACCATGAGAACATTTAAAAAATAATAAGTAAAAATAAAAAGAGCACTTACAATAGTACATATTTCTTAATTTCATTCGGTAGCACTGTGAGTGAGATCCTAAATTAATAAAGCTGGAGATTCAGGGAACAAAGTCTAAACGCTGAGGTGTAATATATATCACCCATCTTCTCCATCTATTCTCAAACTTAGCTTGTGATTTATTAAGAATTGCTGTTATTCTCTCCATTTTGTACACCTGAATCATTATTAGGGACCACTGGTCCATCGTTGGAGGCAGTGGGGAGAGACAATTTTTGGTTACGGCTTTCTTAGCTGCAAGGGTAGCCAAATTCAAAAATTCCCTCGTCGGGGTATCTCTGCATGTCTGTGGGTATTCTCCGAAAAGAAAAAATAGGGAGTCCACTATTATATCTGGGGAGATTATTTGTTGCAAGGTCTCCTGGAATTTAACAAAAAAAGTATGCAGGGCCTTACATGTCCAAAATATATGGCCCAGCGTAGCTGGAGTGTGTCCACACTGCCTCCAACAAGCCCCCATAATGGGGTTATACTTCTGGCTTATAGCTGGAGCTCGAAAGTATCTGTATTACAGACAGTTTCCATGCAAACTCCTTCCAGTGCCCCGAATTAATGCCTTTTCCCATTACCTGTAAATGTTTTTCCCACTGCATGGGGGTGATCTCAGTCCGTAAGTCCTTCTGCCAGGTTAATCTGATAATTGCTGTCGAATCAGCTTCTAAAGAGCCCAAACCCCATAAAGAATAGAGATTGGGTGGGAAGGGACTGGGTATTTATCTATGACTTTAATGAAAATCTGCAGGAGATCAGGAAGAGGGGAATTCCCCCATTTTACTACTCCGAATTTCCGAAGATAGTCCCTTGCCTGAAAATATCTAAACCTATCTGTGTAAGGAATACCATACTTCTGGTTTAATTCTGTTAAAGATAGAATCACTCCCTGAGGCATAAAATGATATACCAAGTGAAGGCCCTTCTTCTGCCAGTGTCGGAACCCCACATCTAATTTAGCAGGGATGAAGGAGCTCACATATGGCAAGGAAAATAATGCGGGTCTCCAGTCAGAAATCCCTCTAAGCACCAGTACCCCCTGCCAGTATTTTAAAGTTGAGTAGGTGTATGGATTTTCCACCCTGCTAGATTTTATATCGTGAACAACGGTTCTAAGCCCAAGATGGGATCCAGGGTTTTCTTGACAGAGGTCCAAAATTTTGGGGCCTTTGGACACTCCTACAGCATGTGAAACAGGGTTCCTAACTCCTCTCCACACCTATGGCATAGAGGGGATGGTAACTTCCCTATAGTGTGTAACCTAGCAGGGGTATAGTACAGATTATGCATTATGTTAAATTGGATGAGTCTCAACTTATCTTGTTTGATAAATTTGTAAATGTTTTTCCATACTCTACCCCAATAGCCCGGGTTATCTGGGAGGGAGAGTGTTTGTGTCCAATAGTAGCAAACCCCTGTTGGCTGGGCAGAATCAAGACTCTGCAGAAATTTATAGATGTCGGAGACAGCATGTGATTGCCTCGCCACCTCAAGCACCTCTGGTAAGTCAACCTACGATAAAGGAATCCAGGGTTTGGGCCCTAGGAAGGCAAGGATAGAATGCTTTATTTGCCTGTATTTAAAGACCTCATTATTAGCTAGTTGGAACTTTTCTTGCATGAAATGAAATGGTAGTATAGCATCTCCGTTGTAAAAATCTCCCAGCACATTATATTGTAGTCAGGGCAAAAAGAGCGTAGAATTGTGCGATTATTTATTAGAAAATGAGGATTGTTAAAAAGGGGTTGACTTATCGACTTGTGCCAAGCGAAAGAAAGGTGTACCTGTATCTGGTGTAAGGCCCTGAGGGACCAGCCTATGGGGGAATTATTGAGGGAACGGGGAGGTGGGAGGGGAGTTGATACATAAGAGCCAATAGGGAGCAACGGTTACATTTCAATAGGGTTCTCTCAATGTCGACCCATGCCATGGTGTAACAAATGAAAATTACGTACCTACCGTAATTCTTGATCTTCTCTTGTATCTTCACCATTCATTACTGCTTGGGTTAAGCCGGAGGCGTGCACCCGCTACGGGAGTTTTTTTTTTTTTTTTGAGTCGGCTCCAACGGCGCCACCCTCGAGGATGATGTACTGAGTCATGCACGAGGGGCAGCCGTTAGGTGCCGCAGACTCCTCCTCTATCTCAGTTCTGGTAGCCGGAGAGGTGAAAATAAAGGGTAAGAAAAAAGGAAGCGAGGCAAGAGAGCCGAGGGATAGAAAAAGGAAAGGAAATAAACTGAAAAAGGAATAAGCCGATGGAGAATAGACAGAGGAGAGAGAATTCCTTCCCTAAGGGACCGCAGGGCCTCCTTTCCGGGGCGGCTCTAGGGGAGGAACAGAGAGAAGGAAAGGGAAGTAGAAGAAGAAGAAGAAGAAGGAAAGAGGCATGTTGAGAGGGAGAACAGTGCCCATCGAGCATTGGTTGAGAGGCTTATAGGCTCGAAACTAACAAGGGAGCAAGAATCCCAGTTGCTAGGACTGAAGGGAGGTTCAACCGAACCACCTGAACAGATCCGAATGAGGGCAGACTCTCTGAACTCTCAACATGCCAAGTCCCTTCATCCTAGTTGAGGGCTCCTAGACTGCCCAGGCAGAACCTGTTCCGGGTAGAGCGCCCATCCAGGAAGGGGACTAAGTCCCTGAGCACCTTGTTAAGTGCTAACACAGTAGTGTATGGGAAAGACTATGCCTTCTCGAAGGCAGTTTTGTATGAAAGATAGAGTGGAACTCAATCAGACTCCCTAAGACAAGGCAAACAGATGCTCAGAGCTGACAAGTTCAGTCAGTAGCTAGAAGAGCTCGAAATAATACCTGTCAGGAGGATTCTAGACTTTGCCGAGGCCAAGTCAGGGCATGGCCACTTGGGCTGTGAAACTGCATAACCTGAAGAAGGTATTTAGGAATTGCACCCTAAGGGCGGTCAGAAAGAGTTCCCTCAGAATTTGAGAAAATACAACCGTGCTCATTCCTCTTTACCTTGAGGAAAAAAGGGGATCCATTCACTAAGAATGGAAAACAGAAAGTTTTTTTTTTTTGGCATAAGGGCCAAGGGAAGGAAGAGGAACGAGACGGGAGGGGGGACACAGAAGGAGGCCACTGAGGGGAAGGTGGGTGGGTATCAGTAATGAATGGTGAAGATACAAGAGAAGATCAAGAATTACGGTAGGTACGTAATTTTCATATCTTCCCTTGTCAATCTTCACCATTCATTACTGCATGGGTGAGTACCAAGCCCCCTCCCCCCTTGAAAAAAGGGGGGGTAGAACCCTGAAGGAACAAGACCCCCAGCCTCCTGTTGGTGAGAAACAGAAGGGGAAGACCCTGGCTAATACAGAGAGAAGCCTAAGTGGGAGAAGAGCTAGGAGGTGCCCCCCGAGGACGAGGAGACGGAGGAAGCCCCTGCAGAAGTCTCCTAGCTCTGGAGAAAAAATGATGGGTCCCCCGGAAAGTGGAGCGCATCACCCTACGCCGGGCTAGGGGTGACAACCTTGATAGACGAAGCCATGCCGTCCGCCTAATGCAGATCGCTGTCCCCGAAAGCCTGGAAGCCACCTCATTGGCGTCATAAGATGCCCTTGCCTGGTGTCTTGCCAGCTCCAGGCCTATAGCAGAGAGGGCAATAGCTTGTCTGGTGTGCTCCGTATCAGGCATTGATGCTAGGAGCTGGGAGAGCATCGACCACAGATGCCTAGATTAGGCAGCGTGGTGAGCCTGATGTGATGCAATGCAAGCCACCGCACACGAGAAGAGAACACTCGCCGCCCCCACGGTCGAATTGGGGAATCCGAATCCGGTGGGCGATGAGTACACCAGCGGGCACCAGGAAGGAGTCTCTAGGGTACACCAAACCCGAGGACGGGTTGGGAAAGGTACCCAGGGATTCCGAGGGGGCACAATACCTTCGACGACAGTCTGCCAGGGCTGGAGAAAGGGCAGCTGGCGACTGCCAGGAACAGATAGACGCCTCCTGGAAGGGGATAGGCCAGGAAGGTACCACCAGGTGCTGGGCACTGAATTCTCCAAGGAATTCACGCATCTCCCGTTCAGTATTGTCTCATCTTACATAAGAGATTCGAAGATCCCTCACCATCCTCGAAGGGAATCGCTGATATTCAGTGAAATCAGCGTCGGAAGAAAGATGAGCAAGGGGTTCCTCTCCCTCAGAGGAGGAAGACGAGGATGATGGAGAGCTCGAATGTCCAGAAGATTCCTGCGCGTGGGGAGAGTCGAAAGACCCACTCATGCATGTATCTAACGTATGAGGGGAAGGCCGCCGCAGAACCTCTGAACTGCTCCCAGGATAACGGACCCGTAGGACCGACATGGCCTGGAAGAGCAGGGGGGTGGTTGCAGAGGTACTGGAGAAGGGCACCTGTGAAGAGGCAACTGACCTCTGCTAGGGCTCTGAAATCCGGGGAACGGAGCCCGAGCTGGCGGGATCCCGGACAACAAACCAGGCCACAAGACGGGACCCTGAGGTTGCGATGCCTGGAAGAGCCCAGGGGGGGAACCTCCCCTGTGACGAACCCGCGACTGCATGGATCCAGAAGGGCAGTCCGCAGCAATGCCACCGGACGGGACCCCGGGCCCAAGAGGGAAGGGCGGGGTTCAGCACTATGGCTCCTAGCCACCCCAGGAGGGGTGGCCAGCCGAGACCGCGATGACTGTCCCCCGCCCCTCGACCCCTCGGACTCTGAGAGAGCCCTCCTCCTCGACTGCAGTGTTCTCCCACCCTGAGAGGCGGCAACAGCACCCGGGAGGGTAGCTGTCACAGACCCCCTAGGAGGGGGAGCCCCCCCTCAGTCCCCACCACATCACCCCCCCAGGACCCAGGGCCACCCCTAGCCCGAGGGCCCTCAGGGGAGGACGGGAGTGGGGACAGTGGGAGGGGCCCGCTGAGCCGCCTAACACCCCGTGCCACCGGGGACCCCGACCCCGAAGAGTCAGGATGCCAGGATGGGTCCACATCTGAGTCGTCGACCTCCGAAGAGGACGAGACCAGCAGAACCTCAATGCTGGCAACCCCAGGGGTCCCCGGAGGAATGGCGCCAGTGCCAGGGACGGTGCCGGATGACCCCAGCCCACCCGCGACAGTCAGGCCCGGTTCCAGCTCTCCTGCCGTGCCAGTTAGGCCCACGGTGCCGCCCCCGGCATCGGAACCCAACCCGGCCCCGCGGCACCGAAGACCTGAGCGGCGCCGCCTACGGCGCCATCTCGATCACCGGCACCACAAGCAGCGCCGGGATCCGATACGGCGCCAGAGGGCGGCGGCGAGGGTCCACCGGTGCCAGGCCCAGAAATCGTGGGCCTCAACACTGGGGGAGCCTGCACCTCTGAGGAAGTGACTGCCGAGGCGGTATCCCCGTCGCAGCCCCGGGAGGGACCACGACGTTCCCCCGACACCGCGAGAGAAGCTTCCTCTTCGGCAAGAGAAGAGGAGGAAGCCTCCTCCTCTGCGGACTGTATAGGCCCGGGAGGGGACCCGGGGAAGGGCCTAGAGACCTTACCTGGGAATCCCTGGAGCGACGCCGTCCCCTGAAGGTCAGGCGGGGCCTTGCGAGCTTGAACGCGGACTTTGAGGGACGGATGGTCCATGGAGAAACAAACGTCCTGCCCAGCGTCCATGTTGTGGTTGGGTCTAGGCAGCGAGACAGACATCATGCGGTCCGAGACAGAAAAATGCCAGCCACAGGAGCACCGGCCCCATGGAGGCGCCTGCCGCCGACTTACGCTTGCTCCCGAACCGACATGATGTGAACTAAACGAGGAAAAAAAAAGACAATAAAGCACACGTCGCCGCAGTATAGAAAAGAAAAGGAACGGTCTTACCGGTATGCGGCATCGAGTGTGAATCTTCTGAGAAGCGAGGAGTCTTTGAGAAACTGAGAAACTAATGCTACCGAGCAGCAGGTGCAGCCTCGAAGGCAGGAGAAACAGAACTGAGATAGAGGAGGAGTCTGCGGCACCTAATGGCCGGCCCTCGCGCATGACGCAGTATGTTGTCCTCGAGGCCGGCGCCGTTGGAGCCGACTCCAAAAAAAAAAAACTCCCGTAGCGGGTGCGTGCCTCCGGCTTAACCCAAGCAGTAATGAATGGTGAAGATTGACAAGGGAAGATCTAGCCTTTTGTGAAACAGGATCTGTCCTCCATTTCACCAGCTTAGTTATATGCTGGACTCCATAGCAGGTAAAAAGGGATGGGACTGCCAGGCCCCCCTGTAGTTTGGGAGCAGTCAGTTTATCATGTCCTCTTTGAACTCCCTTATTCTTCCATAAAAACCTGTTAAACATTCTCCGCAATTGGGTAAACCAAGATTTAGGGAGAAAAAGGCCCAACATCCCCGCTGGATACATGATCCGTGGAAGTACATTCATTTTAAGGACACTTCTACAGCCCCAGATGGACATAGGCAAGGTATTCCACCTATCTAGATCCACCTTTAACATAGAGACCAGCCTGGTGAGGTTCTTCTTCATCATTGAGGGCAGATGTCTAGTAACTTTGATTCCAAAGTATGTTAAATTATGGGGTGCCCATGTCAATCTCAGACCCGAGAGTGTGGCTTTCATAACACGATGGTTAAGTGGGAAGATCTGGGACTTAGAGAGATTGAGCTTATAGCAGGAGATACTGGAAAAAAGGCTCAGTTCTTTAATTCGGGCTGGTACTGTGGAAGCAGGGTCTTCTACATGTGGCAAAAGGTTGTCTGCATAAGCGGAAAGGAGATACCGTTCATCTCCAAGTCAGATGCCAGTCAGGCTAGTAGAGCTAACTAGTCTGCGGATAAAGGGTTCTAAGTAAAAATTAAAAGGAGCTGGGAAATTCAGGCAACCTTGGCGGGTCTCCTGCTGCAAGGGAAATGAGCCCGATAGGAAACCATTGCACCAAACCTTGGCTGTGGGACCAGAGTATAATATCCGAACCCATTTAACAAAGTAGTCGGGGATCCCAAACTTAGAAAGGGAAGCAAATAAAAAAAAAACAGGAAACTCTGTCAAACACTTTCTCAGCATCAAGGGAGACCAGGGCAGAAGGTATTTCAGACTCCCTTGACGCTAAGATTAGGTGCAGAAGTTTTCTCATATGATGTCCAGAGGAGCGATCTGCCATGAAGCCAACTTGGTTATGCCTGATGACTTCCCCCATGAGTGGTGCAAGTCGGGTAGCCAGGATTTTCACTAATATTTTTGTGTCTGAGTTCAGGAGGGAGATTGGGTGGTAATTGCCAGGGTGAAGGGGGTCTTTGCTTGGTTTGGGGATCAGAGTGATTAGGGATTCCAGGAAAGATTGATCGCTAATCCCATTTTGAAATCAGAAATTATACACTTCTGCTAGGAATGGTGGCAATTGGGTACAGCAGACTTTATATAAGTTATTTGGGAGACTATCCAGCCCCGGGCATTTATCTAAGGGTAAAAGCTTAATGGCTGCTCCACTTCCTTGAGATTAGGGATCCCGATCCAACTCCCCGCTGAGGCGAGAGGGTGGGTAATGCTACTGAATCTAAGTATTTGACTACAGTAAGGCCCTCGGGGGTAGGAGAATCATCAGCTGCATACAGCGCTTTGTAGTAATTGCCAAAAATTGCTACAATTTCTTTTGGGATAGAGATGATATCCTCATCTGAGGAAGGGCGCAAACCAGGTACATACCTGGCGGTTTCAGTTTGCCTAAGCCTAAGGGCCAGGAGCTTCCCGGCTCTTTCCCTGACTCCAGGTATTGCATTTTAGTGCGACATAAGGAGAGTTCAGCTTTTTGGGCCACGATGTCTGAGTATTTGGACTGAAGGAGATGTAGCTTGGCCCAGTCAGAGTCCGGGGAGGATCGATGCAAGGAATGTTCCAGCTGCCTTATGTCATCTAAAGTGGTGTTTAACTGGGCTCTGCACCATTTTGCACACGTGGCAGCTAAACAAATGAAATCTCCCCAGAGTGCGCATTTTAGTGCTGCCCAGATAAGATCTACCCTGGTCACTGAGTCCTTATTGATCTCTAGAAAGGTGGGAATAAAATTTTGTATATGTTCAACCAGGGATTGTTTCTGCAAAAGCTGTGTGTTAAGGTGCCAAAGGGTATCCCTCTTGAGCCCCGGTCCCAGAAATATGGAGATACTGACTGGAGAGTGGTCGGACAGGACCCTAGGGTGGATATCTGCGTCTAAGACCCCTGGAAGGGAGGCAATACTCAGTAATATGTAATCTATATGAGATAGGGTTTTGTGCAGTGGGGAAAATAATGTGTATTGACGTTCATGGGGGTTTAGCGGCACGCCACACGTCTAGCATCCCTGTGCCCACCATAAGGTCTCATAGAGCCCTCTGGGCTGGAGATAAGCCCAATCTTCTACCATCTGAACGGTCAATATTGGTTTAAGATACAACATTCCTGTCTCCTCCTAGGATGGTGAGTCTAGGGGGTCTGAAGTCATGACCATAAACTGATCCAAGAGTAATAGGGAAGGACTCCAGGGTGCTGTGGAGAACAATATAATGCCCCAGTAATTCCCACTATTCTTTAAACATTACAAACGGGACTGCCTTGGCCACCAAGATTGCTGTGCCTCCCCACCTAGAAGAGGACACGGCCCCAAATACTTGTACTACCCAGGATCTGCGCAACAATGGGAGGCTCTCCTGCTTATGGTTTGTTTCCTGCAAACAAATAAAATGAGCCCTCAAATGTTGAAGGTGTTTCAAAACTGTAGCTTGTTTGCAGCTATCTTGAGCCCCTTTAACATTCCAGCTGATAACAATGTACTGACTACTCATAATGCCTCTTTAACCAAGTATTACCAGAAGATCAAGGGGTCTATCCCTTCCTCCTCTTAGTACTACTCTAGCTAGTGAAGATATACCACAACCCTCTGACACGCTATGCACACCCACTCCCCTGTCTCCCACATCCCAACCAAGATAAACATTAAAAAGGAGAACAACCCCCAAAAAGACAAACAAGTAAATACCCCCATCCCACCAAAAAACCCTACCAACTATTAAAGGCAACAAAGAACAATAAAAGCATCAACAGACAAAGAGACAAAACTCCCATAACAGTCTCCCTTTCCCGCTTAATAAACCCCAATCCTATAGACTGAACCTCCATACACCCTGGAACGTGATTCATATACACTGCCCAGAACACATGCCCCTCCCCACCCTTGCCCCTTTCCTATAGGTAAACTAGATCACTTATTTTTATTATGAGAAAAGTGCAATAAAAGAGAAAAAGCAGGGCTTGTGGACCTATACTGGCTTCAAAACACGACAGTAATAGAGGACAGATCCCCAAGTCAGAGGAATCAAAGGCAAGCAACGAAAGGGATTCAGTGCCCCACTCTATCCTGAGGTCTCGGGAGGCAAGCCCCTAATCAGGAGCCACTTCCTTATAGGAATGTCCCCTTCTCTTAAAGCCCTTCAATCCAGTACATAATACCTTTGGGGTGATAAGTAACCTGCGACAGTGCTGGTGGCTGTTTGATCCATATTTGGGATAATAAGTGATAATGAGGCTGAAGCAACAAGTACTAAAGATTCCCTTGCCTCTCTTGGAAACTGCCATACCAGTCACATCTTTGGAGAGGTCTGGCCCCTGTAAAAGTAAATGTACATATAGTGTCCCAATAATAGCTACACAATACAGGTCGAAGATAACCTCACAAAATGTGATGAAACTAACAATAACCTATAACTTTGCCCCTCTGAATATACATCAGTCTTATGAAGTAGAGTAAATAGGAAAATGCTAGAAGTGCATAAGCAAAAAACCACCCTGCATCAAACATTGATATCAAATGCCTACTAGGTGGCGCCGGAGCGCTTTACTGTCTAACTGAACTCACAGTTCCTGCTATACAGCCATGTCCATAGAGCAAGGATGGCAATAACTGGACCTAAACAGAGTTAACGGTCAAGTCCACTGCAGCAACCGTAACTTAAATGGTAAAACAAAAGCTCGCCGAGAGCAGCCTGGCTGAAATGTCCAAACAAGAATAGAGGTACAATTCAGGTCATGATTCTCGCGTAGTCCGAAATGCCACAATCCCTTGGGGTGGCTTACTCACATTAGGTCAGCATAGTAATGAACTGAGACATAGGGTAAATAAGCGTGGGTTGCACAGTCAATGTCAAGAATAGAAGAACACAGTAACCCAGATTAAACATTACTGCTAATGCCAAATAAATCTGGCTACGTTGAAATTTCACTTAAAGAGGTCTGGCAGCAAATCTCAGAGGGCAGTTTGAGCCTGTTCTGCAGAGTCAAATGAATACCATTGATCTTTCAGGTAAACTTGCAGACACGCCAGGTATTTGACTCTGAATTTAATTCCAGCCATGATGATCTTCACAATTATGGGATGCAAAGCTATTCTTTTTTGCCGTATAGTATATGAGAGGTCGTGGGCGATCCTAAGCTTTTTACCCTCCCATTGCACCTCTCTAACATCCTTGATTGCACTTAATATGTGCTGCTTGTCCAAGAAATTTAAAAGGTGAAAGATCAGTGATCTGGAGGGAGCACCTGGTGGGGTAATTGGCAGGAGCACCTGGTGAGCCTGCTTGATGATGTAGGCAGGCCCATTAGGAGAGGGGCCCTCAAGTTTCTCGCACAACTTCTGGATGAAGAGGATAGCAACCCGGCCCTCTTCTTTTTCTGGTAAGCCCAATACAACAAGATTATTTCTTCTGGACCTACCCTCTAGGTCCTCCATTTTCTCTTCAATTTTCTTAAGTCGGTGGTGCAAGGTAGATAATTCCAGCTCTGTTCGCCCTCGCCAGTCATCTAAAGATGAAATCCTGGCCTCATTATCTCCGATCCGGATGGCTAGTTGCTCCATGATAGCTTTCATGGTGTGAAGGTCTGTTGACAAGTTGCTCAGCATTTTTTAAGCAAATTAAGGCCCTCTTGGAATTTGCTCTCCGTAAGGATGGCCTGGAAAGCTGGTGGTGGCGGCACTGTGGATGACTGCGCCTTCGCCCGCTTAGCTTGTTTATCCCTCGTCGGGGTTGTCGGCGAGGTATGCCATGGTGGAGGATCTCTCATCTCCACTTCCATACAGCTTCACTTTGTTATCTGCCTGCTCTCCGATGAAATTAGGATGAAGACTCTACGAAGGTAAGCAATGGAGCTGGATTAAAATACAAATATTAACTGAATTAAGGCAGGGGTGCAGGAGCTCACTTGAGGCACGTCCTCTCGCTTAGGCAGCCATCACATGACCCTTTCTAGGCATATTTTAAAAAAAAACTAACACCAGAATCTAACTAAATGGGTCCTGTTTACCTGGGTTCAAGTGTTGTTTTTTTTGAAAATGCATAATTTTTATGAATTTTTGATGTCTTTTAGTTAAATAAACAAACAAAATGGCAGCCATCACAATTGATATTTTTTCTCTCAATGAGTAAATCATTTCTCAGGATAAGTAAATCATGAAAACAAACCTTCACAGGGTTATCCAAAACCAAACTTTAAATCCTTGTAACTCTGGAACAATTTCATATTTTTTCATGAAACCATTTAAAGGCACTGCCTTAGCATAGGCCTCTTCTACCCTGAAAATTTTTTGAAAAAACAAACAAACAAAAAAAGTTCCATCTAGGCTATACTTAAGAGGAAAAAAAAACATGCTAACCAATGGGAAAACAATCTTCAGTTCCAAAAATCAGCATGCAACATCTTGGAAACTGCAAAAGATGCCAGTATGAAACTTTTCGAGTCTTGAGACTTTGCCACCCCGACCAAGCATTCACATTTTCAGTCTATTCCATCAAACAGTGTCAAAGTTATTAAGGTGCAAATTTAATGGTTTAACTTTAAACACTCTACTCCACCCTAACTATTGAGGTGCAGCTATGCCCCTATTATATAGTGATATAGATATAGACGTAGACATAGATGTGGATACATACACAGTGGGACCAGCCAGAATGCAATGCAGTAACCTGCAGTAAATGACATGTCACAAAATACTGCGGTAAACAAGCATTTGTCAATGCCGAATGTTGATTGCGTTGGTCTGTTGAGCTCGCTCACTGGCCCTGTGTCACTTGCTCAGTCTGTTTCTCCCGGTGCTGCAGGCTGCTCTTTTGTACTGGGCTCCTGCCTGCGTTGGCACCTTGTTCTGGCCACTGAGAAATCCTCAGCTGTCCTGACAGAGCTCCGTTGAGGTGGCTCACTCCCCCTCTCTCACTCGCTCATTCTGTTTCTCCTGACACTACAGGCTGCCCTTTTGTACTGGGTTCCTGCCTCTGTTGGTGGCTTTTTCTGCCACAAAGAAATCTGCAGCAGTCCCAACACAGGCCTGTTGAGCCTGCTGACTCCCCCCTCTCTCACTCACTCATTCCGTTTCTGTTGGCACTGCAGGCTGGTCTTTTGTACTGGACTCCCGCCTGCATTGGCGCCTTTTTCTGCCAACAAAGAAATCCACAGCAGCCACGATAGAACTCCATTGAGCTTGCTCACTCCCTCTCTCTCTCTCCCTCTCTCTCTCACTCGCTCATTGTGTTTCTCCTGGCGCTGCAGGCTGCCCTTTTGTACTGGGCTCCTGCCTGCATTTGCACCTTTTGTTGCCCACAAAGAAATCTGCTGCAGTCCTGACAAAGCTCCGTTGAGCTCGCTTACTCCCCTTCTGTCACTCGCTCAGTCCGTTTCTGCCAGTGCTGCAGGCTGCCCTTTTCTATTGGGCTCCTGCCTGCGTTGCCGCCGCCTTCTGCCCACAAAGAAATTTGCTGCAGTTACAAGAGAGCTCTGTTGAGCTCGCTCAGTCCCCCTCTCTCACTCACTCATTCTGGTTTCCCCACAGCTGCAGGCTGGCCTTTTGTACTGGGCCCCTGCCTGCATTGATGCCTTTTTCTGCCCACAAAGAAATCTGCAGCAATCCTGACAGCGCTCCGGTGAGTTTGCTCACTCCCCCTTCGTCACTCGCTCTCTCGTTCTGTTTCTCCCAGTGCTGCAGGCTGCCCTTTTGTACTGGACTCTTGCGTTGGGACCTTTCTCTGCCCACAAACAAATCCGCAGCAGTCCCGACAGAGCTCAGTTGAGCTCGGTCACTACTCCCCCCTCTCACTCATTCGATCTTAATGTGTCCCAAACAGTGATTTCCAACAGCGACCGTGCTATTCTGTGGCAGGAGTGCAAAAACATATTTTAGACAGGATGTGAAAAATGGCAGCTGCACTGTTCATCAGGAGGTGTGGAAAATGCCACTGTTGAAAATGTGGCGTGAAAATATTACAAAATTGCGAAGTTACAAGGGTGCGTGGAGACAGTTCAATGCACGCTTGTAACAGAGTCATGTTATGGAGTTTCGTCACCAAATTTTCAACATAGGCATTTTAGGACCTTTGCTCATGAACAGTGCCACTGTCATTTTCTTCATCTATCGTGAACAGTGATTTCCCACAGCGACCGCATTATTCAGCGCCGGAACTGTGAAAACACATTGCGGTCAGGATGTGAAAAATGACAGCTGTACTGCTCATAAGGAGGTGTGAAAAAATTCCACTAGTGAAAATCTGGCATGACAATATTACAAATTTGCGAAGTTACAAGAGTGCATGGAAAGTGTGCAACGCACACTTGTAACACAGTCATTTGATGGGCTATCATCACCAAATTTTTAGCACAGGCATTTTAGGACCTCTGCTCATGAGCAGTATCACTGTCATTTTCTTAAACTGTCCCGGACAGTGATTTCCCACAGCAACCGCTCTATTCTGCGCCGGAAGTGCAAAAACACATTTCAGCCAGGATGGGAAAAATGACAGCTGTACTGTTCATAAGTAGGTGTCGGAAAATGGAAGTGTTGGAAATCTGGAGTGAAAA
The DNA here is from genome assembly GCA_016271365.2 of Neoceratodus forsteri. NCBI lineage: Eukaryota > Metazoa > Chordata > Ceratodontiformes > Ceratodontidae > Neoceratodus > Neoceratodus forsteri. The sequence goes on along the minus strand of CM057458.1, from coordinate 1,396,851,676 downwards.
TATAAATTTGTGAAGTTACGAGCATGCGTGCAAACTGCACAACGTACGCTCGTAACACAGTCACTTTATGGAGTATCATTACCAAATTTTTAACATAGCCATTTCAGGACCTCTACTCATGAACAGTGTCACTGTCATTTTCTTAATCTGTCCTGAACACTGATTTCCCACAGTGGCTGTGCTATTCTGCGCCGGAAGTGCGAAAACACATTTCCGCCAGGATGTGAACAATGACTGCTGTACTGTTCACAAGGGGGGGGTGACAAAATGCCAATGTTGAAAATCTGGCGTGAAAATGTTTTAAATTCACGAAGTTACGAGTGTGCTTAGCAACTGCGCAGTGCACGCTCGTAAAACAGTCATTTTTTGGATTTTTTCCACCAAATTTGCAACATAGGCTTTTTGAGAGGCCACCTCATGAACACTGGCACTGTTGTTTTGTTAATCAGCCCCGGAAGGTGATTCCATGCAGTGACCGCAAAACCACCTTTCGGCGCCAATAAACACCATGACAGTTCAAGAATTCATGAGGAGGGGTCCCAAAAACCCCATGTTGAAAATTTGGTGAAAAAAATCCCCAAAATGCCTGAGATATGCACTAAAGTTGAAAAAGCCCTATTTCTACCGCTATCCAGCTTACCTCCATTTCCTCAGTTTGTGGTCAGCTTTGAAGAGTGCAGACGTGTTCCCGGTCCACAAGATCATCGCACCAAGCTCCAGAGGTAAGTATGGGGTGAGGGGGGGTGTGGGGAGGCAGGGTGCGCAGTGGGTGGGTGTGGGTTGCGGGTGGGGGACTGGGAGACTCGAGGACCGTTTCCTTTGCAGGAGGAAAAAAAAAGGCGTTGCGGGACCATTTTTTCTCTTTACAGGGGCATGTAGTGCGCTGGGTGGGCTCCCAGAGTGCCACCAGAGGCTTGGGGGCAGCAGTAGCCGGCGGGATTGGGCACCCCGTCGGCACACAGGGGTATTATTATGCCAACGGGGATTGGGCACCCTGTCGGTAGGAATAAAAGTTGGGGGGGGGTTTACAGAATGCTAATGGGGAGACTCTATGCAGTGTCTTCATGCAGAAAGAAGGTCTGCGTAATAAAGAGTTATAATCCTTTGAAAATTAAAGCCATGGCTGGATTTTTGAGATTAGCAGCCTGGAAAGATATGTGAAGAAACATATGATGGAGTTTTAGAAATTGAATGTGGTCATATTTAAATGGCACATATTAGTTTTTACAACATTTTGAGATATGCAGGATCGGGAATTCATGTAAATGTGAAAGAAAGTGATGTTGTATGAATAAAATTTTATGAAGGCATCTTTTGATAAAGCCAAGATACTTGGTGAAATATTGAGGATTGCCACATTTCAAATAAATAAAAAGAGAAATTTGAGAACGCAAAAACGACTGTCTACAGATATTATCTTTTGAAGCGCCCTCACATGTTATGCTCTACATTGGAGACTATTCCTCCCCCGTCGGCAACAGAAACACAGGGCACCAAAGCCGACGGGGATTGGGGCACCCGTCGGCAAATAAACACGGTGGGGGGGTGATAGTGTTTGTGAACACGGCGGCAAGCCACCGCCATGTTCACAAACAATATCAAGACTTCTATATCCGGCCCTGCAATGACGGGTCGCTCCCTCATTGCAGCGGATGGCTAACGCTGCAATGACGAAGTGGCCCCTGATTGCAGCAGCGAAATTCTCACAACTTGGTGGCAATGTTCCAAACTGCTGTTACCAGCAGCATGCAACGGCATTGGGGGAAGTGGGACAAGCCTTTGCAGGATGTGGGGGCACTGGCCACAACTGTGCCACGCCTCCACAACCTGCTTCTGAGCAAGCTGTCCCAATATGTTTCTTGCGCTGCGTGCAATCAACATAAAAAGCCCAACTGTCATTGAATTACAATATTCTCTGCAGTATACTGCAGCATGTTGTGATATACTGAAGCACAGCTGCACTGCATCCTGGCTGGTGCCACTGTATGTATTATACAGGTACGTTAGTTTCAGTTAAAAAGTCCCTTTTTGGAGCATTGTATCTCAGCTAGTTTCAGTCAAAAAGTCCCTTTTTGGAGCATTGTATCTCAGCTGTCTTAGACCCAAGGACTGTGAAATCGGTATCCTACTTTTCATTCCTAGCATCTTGTACCCCTTCAAATATTATGACAATAGGTACTGTATTAGAGTTGTAGAGATGTAAAGGGTTGATATTACATATTTTTTGCCTGATTTGGCACCTTAGTTTTTGAGCTGAGATACATACGACATGCTAAAAGTCGAGCTGTAAAACTTTCAGGTTTTGTAGCTGTCTGTGTGGAATACGTCCTTTTGTAGCTGCCTGTGTGGAATACGTCCTTTTGTAGCTGCCTGTGTGGAATACGTCCTTTTGTAGCTGCCTGTGTGGAATACGTCCTTTTGTAGCTGTCTGTGTGGAATACGTCCTTTTGTAGCTGTCTGTGTGGAATACGTCCTTTTGCAGGTTTTGTGAAAAAATGTTCTTACTCATGAGCACCATAAAAATAGTCAAAACTCTACACTGGCAGTTTTCCCATGTTGAAGTTCCTCATGAACACAATAGTTTAATCTTACGTAACTTTTTAATTTGATAGTACTTCTATGTGATTGTTTAGAGTGTGTGAGGACTGGTTACAACTATTGATATAATATAGTTTATTATCATAATTATTAATAATTAGTTACCTGTAATTAAAAATCAAAACGATCATATAGGATAATTTTCACATTTTGGGGGGGTACATATTTAGGTGTAGCATGAATGTCATTAAAAATGTTTTATCATATTATTCCTATGTCACGATCTGTTCATACTTTTGGTATGATTATACAGGTGTTCGTGGGAGTATAAATAATATTTATTATTATGCATGTCATTCATACACTTTCCTCCTTTGCATTTATTTTTGAAGTTTGTGCATATTGCTAAAGCATTTTTGTGAGTGTTTTGAGAGTGCATTTGTATTTTTTTAAAGTATATGTGTTATGTTGATTGTATCGTAAAGTTTAATAGCTCTGTGCATATATGTTAGATATGTTCATGATCAGTGTATTTTACAAAGTGCATGAATTCTACATCTCAGATTCAAATATGTCCTTGTTTAGAATAATACATTTAAGGATCTTTTTCTGTCTTGCAATTACTTTTAGAAATCTTTCTTCATATATAAAATTTTATTTTAATCTGCCTCATATACCTCAATTTACTAGTTTGGTACAACTACTTCTAACGTTTTTTTTTTTATGTTTTATTTATAAATTTTATGAACTTACAGTAGGTACTATAATACATAAAATAAGAAATTAAGGGTACGCAGACTCCCAAACTGGATGTACAGTCATTTTACAAAGTCGTAAATAAAAGGTGTAAAAGTCAATGCAGTCTAAGGGACTGTCAGCAGTTTGATTATCAGGAGTAAAGTTCGATTTGATTATACTGTAGAGCAGTTTCACTCTCACCTATAACATTTTACAAAGACTAATACACCAGCATATCGTGCCCCTAGTAGGACTAAAATTCTGTGGGAGGGCTGAGTGGCAACGTGACTATAAACAGGCATTTAATACGAGACCCTGGGTCCAGTTAAGTTGCATTATATCCCCACAATACTAGGCTAGAGAGTCAGCCCTGTGGAGTGACAGATTTAATCATTAGGAGCTGGTTAAACATTCACAAACTGAGTGGTTTGCCTACACACCAATCTTTAAATCTTCTATAGCACTGGCCTGGAACAATATTATAAACTATTTTGTGGAGTGGAGCAACTAACAAGGCTACCATGCAGAAATAAAGTGCAAAAGGCACTTTCCAGAACTTTATATGTAAAACACAGTCATAGCAAATTTAGGCTCCCATCAGCAGCCATATAAATTGAATTTAATTGGTGGGTATGTTACTTCCCCCGTCCTCATCTGAAGTAACTTCTTGGGGATTCAATTGTCCGATCATTTTCTCTGCAACAGCGGCCGCCATGGCCGGGTCCACAAATACACATGTCTTTGATCTGTGGTGTATTGCAGCCTTGCTGGAAAATTAAGCTGGGCCTCAGTGCCATTTTTCAGGAGCTTCTTAGTGGCTTGAAGCTCTTTCTTCCTGGCTTGTGTTTGAGCTGATAGATCTGGAAAGAAAGCCAGCCAACTTTCCTCCAATACGATGTCTCCTCTGGATCGAGCATCCTGAAGTAAAGGTATCTGGGCCTCAGGGGACAAGAGAGTGGCTATGGCGGTGAGTGGTCTCTGTGTCTGCTCCCTTCTGGATTGTGGCCTCTGAGGTATGGCAAAAACCTTCAGGTTTTTTATATTTGAATCCAGGGGTAACAACTGGAGATCTTGAAAAATCATTTTACTTGCTTTCACAAGTATCTCAGATTTTCTGGCAAACTGGGATGGAAAGCCCATAATTTTGACATTTGCCTGCCTTTGGGTATTTTCCAGGCCTTCCGTGTTTGCTTTAAGAAATGTTAAGTCCCACACGTAGGTGGCATTTCATTCAGTTTCCCGTGCAGTCACGCCTTTCTCCTAGATTTTATGATCATTCTCATTCAGCTTGGCTTCCACCGTCGCTAACCTTTTGGTGGTCTTCTCACCGTTTGCCTGAATTTTGGTCAGCATAGCAAGGATCTGCCCCATTGGGAATTCAGGCATCACCATTCCACTTGGTCTGGTCAGCCCCGGGCCCTCAGCAGAGCCCGTGGAGGATAAAAAGACATCCAGGCTTTGCAAGGCATGCAATGCATCTTTTTTTGGCCCCATCTGGTACCCCAAGAGTTCCATCATGTAGCAGTGCTGTTTATTAGGCTACTAGACTAAATATACTCTAGATTCAGGGTACTTCTAAAGATCGGCATACTGGGTTGCTTTAAAATGCGACCGCCATGTTGCTGCTCCGCAGTGCCCCCCTTACTTCTAACTTTTATACTGTTAAAATAACGTGAAAAAAGACTACTAGTGCTGACAACCCCGAAGCACACCCCACACCTGATTTGCAAAGATACAGGAGGGGTCAAACCATAATGGTTTCTCCTGTTGCTGCCTGCAGAGTAAGGGTGGGTTGTTAGGGTTGGAAACCCTAATGCCACATTTCCTTACTTTTTTCGGTTTAAACCTAGCTAGAACAAAGTAATGCACTTCAGGTGAAACAGAAACAAAGTGGAGTAGAAACTTAATGGGCAGACACTGAGGGAAGTCATGGAAAAAAGGGACCTTGGCATCAGGATCTCAAATGACCTACTCTTTAAACAACATGGTAGCCAAGTAGTTAAGACAGCTAGTGGCATATTAAACTGCATCAACCGGCATATTAGGAGCAGGAGGAGAGAGGTTCTAGTCGCTCTGTATGGGTCACTGGTGAGACCACATATGGAGTATTGCACTCAGTTTTGGTCACCAGGGTATAAAACCAGAATAAGATTACTTGAGAAAGTACAGAGGAGAGCCACATGCATGATTACTGAGGTTAAAAATAAATATTATGAGGAAAGGTTATCTGAGTTGGGGATGTTCATCCTGGAATATCGCAGATTAAGGGGTGACATGCATGGTTTTTAAGGCTCTATCAGATGAGGGGTTTTGGGAGAAGTTGGACTTCGAAATTAGGGAGCAGAAATATCATACTAGAGCCCACGCCCTACAATTAGCTGGGGAAAGATACCTATCGAAAAAGAAGAAACATTGGTTAAACCTAAGGGTAGTGCCTATCTGAAGTGGTCTGCCTGTGGAAGTGGTGGCCAGCATTAGTATGAATGAGTTTAAAAACAAACTGGACAAGTACTTCATAGCTACCAGAATTCAGGGGTATATCTAGGTCATACATGGTGAGCGATATGGACAACGGTCTTCTATGCTCTATAATAACCTATGTAGAGCATTAACAAAGTTTTTTGCAATGTATATATACATATTTATAGAGGCTAGTGTGACTTTCACTTGATGGAGAACACCTTGGACCACAATAAGCTGGCCCTCCTTATCCTTAATTACCTTAGATTCCCTGAAAGGAGTCAAATGCAGGAGAAGAATTGCCACCCGTCGTCATTTACCCCTAGGTAATTTAGAACTATAAACCTCCTGAAATCCAAGTTTCCTCAACTTCCCATTCTCAACCACATCTAAATGGGTCTCCTGCAAAAATAACACCCCTGGGTGCTCCCTTTTAATTTAAGAAGACACTTCCCCCCTCTTTACAGGATTATTGAGACCACTGACATTTAAAGAATACCATAACACTGCTTTAATCATCCTCCTACTTCCCATCCAGCATGCTCCTGTTCTAGAATAGACAGCCTTAATACACTGCATGTCACTTGTGTTCTAGAACAGGTGGGGAAAAAGGAAAAATATTTACTTCAGTGGTACCAACTGATCGCCCATAACTACAGTGATTCAACAGGATGACTACTAACAAGGCAGGCCTGCATGCCAACTGAATGCACACAGCCCAGTGATCGCAGAAACAGGCCTCCAAGGTAGGGGCTCAAAATGAGAAACTCCTCCAGCAAGGACTCTCCATGGCAGGGGGGATATCCCGCCCTGTGACTATATGGGTAAGGGGCATGGAACTAACTTCAGCATGGGGCAGCAAAATGTCTGGCTCCCCACCAACGTCCCCTATGATATGAAAAGGTAGAACAATACATAGCAATATGTAAATCCTAGGTATCAAGACGGCAATAACCCCCCTGCTTACTAACAAAACAATCAATTATGCATGCAAGACATGTAAAAAAAGTTACAGGGCCCTAGGGCCCAATGTACCTCCCTCAGGCAGATGCCAGTGGGGTAAAGTACGCGAAATCATGTTCCACACATTGGCCTCTCAGTCCCAGTAACCTCAGTTCAGCTAAGGAGCTCATCTAACATGAAGGTTGGGAAGCTCCAGGGAACTAGTCTGAGCTGCACACTCGAGCAGACTTGATAGACCAATAAGGCCTGTTTCTGCTGGCAATTTGGCATGTTCGTATATATGTTCGAAACAGAAAGGTCCATGGGCTGCATTTAAAAATGCTGTCATGACTGTCTTTTGAGTCAAGGATCAGTAAGGCCATTCATCCCTCCTGCAGTCACAAGCTGTTCAGCTGCACCCAGCATTGTGGTGAGGCTCAAATACCTGGCCCATCTCTGGGTCAAACTGAGAAGTACCTTGCTGTTTTCACTAACTCCAAGGAAAAAAGAAAACCATGAAGAACCATAATACTGAGTTATAACCCTGGTTCTGGACTACTCTTTTGGGGCTGCCAAACCATCATGTCATGTCCAGTGCTGGATGAGATCATTCTCTCTGGGCTACTCATCCTCCCCATTGACCCCCCCGACCACAGTCCTTGTGCAGAGACCCCCCCCCGAGGACCTGTGAGCCCCCACCTGCTGTCAGCACCCACAGTTTGAAACAAACTTGCTGCCTACACCTCCAGTACTTCTGCCCTGTGCAGCTAGTTGCTCTATATGGCCTCACCCTATATGGTTACTTGAGGCCCACCTCAGAGTAGTCATATAGCCTGGCTAAGGTGAAGGGCAGAAACAGCCCCCACCCTAGAGAGCTGAAGGCTGATGGTCCCCTCATTAATTTACAGAGGGGTCTGCTGCCCACCAGCAACCAGTTGATCACCCAGCCATTGTCTTGGCTTTCACATGGCAGCAAAGAGGGCAGGTCACCCCCAACTGTGTCTCAGGTTGGCTACTGGAGCACTAGCAGCACATGGCAGAGGGGGGCACAACCTGTTAAAAAATGGCAGTGGCAGGCATATGGGAGCAGAATAGAAATGGCAGGGGGAGGCAGAGAAGGCCATGACCCCCTCTCTGGAAGAAGGTGCCCCAGAAGTGATGGATCCAGGAACGCAAATCGACAGACAGAGTGAAGAGGTAGGACTCTCCTCAGCATACCAAGGGCATCATTATGAAAACTCCAACTGGTACAGCTCAGTCCTGGGCATTCTAACTGCCAAAGGTGGCCCCCTTACCACGGAGATGCTGTATGATGTCCCACATGGTTGCTGCAGCTTACTGGTGTCTCCTGTCCATCTTCTTCTTCTTCTTCCACTCCTGCTGGGCAGTTTTCAGAACAAAAGTCTGCATGGGGGGTTTGTGTGGTGGAGCTGGGACAGATACCCCTTATCTTTAAGTCCACTGCCACTTCCTCTGCAATTGGATATGTCACCTGTCCATCCTTATAGTGGGTGACCATTTTGGCTGGTAAGGTATGTAAAACTTGACATTAGCCAGTCTCAATGCCTTCATAAGGGGGATGCTAGGCCCACCTTTTTTTTGCAGTGACAAAGGATAATCATTGTCCATATAAATCAGCTGGGGACAAGACATCCTGCTCATCTTTCCAACAGAAGAACTGAGCTGTAATTGAGCGGGGTCGGGCATCTGGGGTGTTAGGCCACAGCCCCATGACCCAGTGTGCCTCCTCTATTTTCAGGGTCCATTCCTGTGGGAGCTGGAGGGCCATAGAAACATAGACTTTGACGGCAGATAAGGACCACTTGGCCCACCTAGTCTGCCCATTCCCTACGTACTGGATAAGCTTCAGAGTCTAGTTAACCAACAGCCTACTTCCTCCTACCCTTCACTATAACTGCCTTATGTCTGTCCCATGCATTCTTGACTTTCTCCATTGTTTTTGACCCCATGACCTCCTCAGGAAGGCAGTTCCATGTGTCCAACACCCTCTCCGTGAAATAATACTTTCCGACGTTGCCCCTGATCTGTCCCCCTCTTCAAACTGTGCCCTCTTGTTCTTGCACACCTCTTTCTCTCAAAGATGCTCCTGTCTTGGACTTTGTTGACTCCCTTGAGGTACTTGAAAGTTTCTATCATGCCCCCCCCTTCCTTTCCTCAAGAGTGCCACCACAGAAAAGTCTGGAGAAAAGTAATTCTCATCTCAGGAACCCTTCAGTATGCTTGTACTTGTGCAGTATGCTAGCTGGGTTCAGCTGCCCCAGAGGTGGAGTCAATGCTATTGATGTAAGGCATCAGCCAAACAGAGAGCAGGAGAGGAAGTGCTGCCTGTAGCTAGAGCAGGAGGCTAGTCAGATTCATTTCTCCGCTGACTGGAGCAACACTGCTCCAGAGTCATCTCTTCAAAACTTTGCTAGTCAGTAGAATTTTGTTTTTAGTGCTGTCTTTAATATTTTCTGAGGTATTTTCTTGATTTTATGTTTTTTTTAGCGATTCCTTTCGGTTCCCGGGAACCGCAAATTCAATTTACCTCAGTGGTTCAAACCACGGTTCCCACTCTCTTGCTAAGATAAAATTATAGAGCTTTTGACCATATAAAATCACTTTTTATTTCTTTTACTTTATTTACTTTGCGGTTCCCTGTATTTAATTGGAACCATGTTTTTCAAGTATTTTTAGCACTTTTGCAGCCGTTTCTTCGCGGTTCCATAGTGCTTGGGAACCAACTGAATTATTTTATTTTTCCCTATTGGGGACACTATTTTCTTTTTTTTTATACTTCAAGTTTATTGAAAGCTTACATCTGTTCATACAATTATCGACAATAAACAGACTGCAAATCAAAACCATTCCAGTTTTATACATAAAAGACTAATAGCTGATCTCCCATACTCCGCTACACATTTTTAGGAAACAGCCATTTGTCTGTGTTTCTGCCTTACGGCATTTCTCTAAAAACCCAATATGAACAGTTTCTTAGAACTTTTATTGTAAATTTAGAGAGTTAACCTTCACTCTCTGTATCTTTTCTATGTCATTAACTTAAAATATTATGCCTAAGCATACATTAATACAATCTAAATCATAATATTGTAAAATGATGCTAAGTAATGCTATAAAAGATTGTGTACCAGGACTTACAAAAAGAAGAGAAGGAAAAATTAAAGTTTTCAAGGCATGTCTTTAGTATCTCATGCCCCCCAGTTGCTTTCCAGTTACCATCCCATGCACAGATTATATGTGTTCCGATTATAGGACCCAACCCCCTCTTGCACATGATACAGTGGTCAGGGGCAGGGTCTGATTCACCCCCATCTGACTAATCTAGTTGTTATGTTCCTTCATAAAGCAACCATCTTGTCCACCTGTTTTGATATAGTGAGGTTTGTTGCCTAAGATTAAAAGTAATTTTTCTCCATTCTATGTAGGGTCTCTATTTGTTCAACCCATTCATTTAAAGTAGGCGGATCCCACATAAGCCACCGCCTGCTTACTGATTTCAATGCGGCAGCTATCATAATTAACCATAGGTACCTCTCATCCTTATCCATAGACTCTTTAGGAAGTAGACCCAAGATCACATGTTCTGGCCCCAGTGGGACCTATACCTGAATTAGTTGAGTCATTTGACCAATTATTGCTTGCCAAAATGGGCTAATCTTTGTACAAGAACAGAAAATATGAGCCTGGGTGGCATGTGGCTCCCCACAACCATGCCAACATATTGGGGTGACTCCAGGTGTGTAATGAGCAGCCTGTACTGGTACTAAGAAATATCGTACTCTTACTTTCCAGCAGAAGTCTCTTCAAGTCAAAGACCCTGTCATTGCCCATGTGCTTTTCCATACTTGTGACCACTGTTTTGCAGAAATACTAATAGCTAAATCTTGCTCCCATTTAACTCTAAGATGTTGGGAGGTGTTGCCTGAGTCTGTGATATAATTAGTATAAAGAACTGATATTGCACGCTCTACCCCATTTAAGCTCCAAAATCTATGAAATATAGGTGTTCAGTTTGTACTTCCTGTGTCCTTGTCAATTTATGTATATATTTATGCAGATAGTCTCATAACTGATAGTATCAGAACTTATCTGTATCAGAAAGGCCATAGGTCTGTTGAATGGATGCAAACGACAGAACAGGGTGGCCCAAAAGCATTTGGAAGGGGGAATGAAACCCTCGTCTTGCTTGTTTTAAATACCACATATTTAACTGGGCTGGTGCAAAACTTGGATCATAGGCCCACTATTTAAATTTCCAAAGTTGCCTACTTGTTGATCCTCTCCTTGTACCCCTTTTCCAGCCCTCAAGCACTGCCTGAGTGCTCGAAAACCCTCTGATGTCATTAACGTTTCCCTCTGCAAATAAGAGTGCCATCAGGGGAGGATTTTGTTGCTTTGATAAATCTATTTTTTCCCAGTGTGTGTCATACCCTGGATTACCCCACAGTAAAGCTATTTGCATTTGGGCTGCAACCCAGTAACCCTGTAAATTAGGCATTGCCACACCCCCCTCAGACTTAGACAACTACATTAGGGATCTCCTTATTCTGGGTTTGCCTCCCCCTCTAAATAAAGTTAAAGAACATGTTTTGCCAGGCTTCTAATTGCGCTGTCGTGACCTTACATGGAACACATTGAAATAGGTATAATACACATGGTAGGGCATTCATCTTAAGCGCTTGCACTTTAGCATTTAATGATAGAGGCATTAGCACCCATCTCTGGAAGTCACTCTTAAGCTGCCTCATCATCGGCGAGTAGTTAAGGTCCGATAGTGAGACATTATCCAATCCTATGTAAATTCCTAAATATTGCAGAAAGGTCAAGTCCCATTGCATAGGATATAGAGCCCATATCTCCCTAGTTGGGTCATAATGCAGACAGAGCATCTCTGTTTTACTTTGATTTAATCTGAAACCTGCCAATGTTGAGAATATCTTCACTTGTTGAAATATCCCAGGCAAGGAGACCTCAGGCTCAGAGAGATCAAGCAGAACATCGTCTGCATAGAGAGCCAGTTTATGCGTGTTCCTCCCCAGATCAATACCTTTAATTGTTGGATCTTGTCGAATATTTTGGGCCAATGGCTCAATATATAGGGCAAAAAGTAACGGGGATAGGGGACATCCCTATCTAGCGCGCCGCTCTAACCTTATCCCTGTGGAGAGGTGACCATTAGCTCTAACATAAGCCCAAGGTGACTCGTAAAGTCTAAAAAGAGTCTTAATGAATATCTGTGGGAACCCAAGCCAGGAAAGGACACCCCGCAAAAAAGGCCATGATACTCTGTCAAATGCTTTTTCTGCATCTAAGCTCATGATCAAAGAGGGAATCTGCAATTTATTTATGTGATCAATTATATGGGTGGTTCTCCTGAGATTATCCTGGGCCTGTCTACCTGGAATAAATCCGGCTTGATCTTTACTTATAAAGGAAGGGAGGTACTGCATTAAGCGTTCAGCTAAAATTGAAGCAAATATTTTATAGTTCGTATTTAATAAGGAAATCAGACAATATGAAGTACACTTGGTTGGATCCTTCCCCGGCTTGGGCACCACAGAAATCACCGCCTCCGCCCAGGAGGGCGGTATCTTCCCCTCGGCCCCCATTACCTCTGCAAATACTTGGGTTAATAGGGACTGGAAATAACTTCCCATTGTTTTATAAAACTCCGATGGTAGACCGTCTGAGCCTGGTCATTTCCCCACTTTTAACTTTCCTATTACTGCCTTTATCTCTTCTTCTTTGACAGGAATCAGTAGTCACTCTCCCTGCTCTACAGTCAACCCTGGTAACGTCAGCTTCTTCAGGTACTCCCTGAGCTCCTCTTCTTGAGGGGATATCTCTTCCATATATAGCTTAGTATAATAACATTAAAAGTCATCTACCATCTCATGAACCCCTTGTACCAATTTTCCTCTTTGCGGGTGCCAAGTATTGATGATCGTGGCCCTAGCCCTCTGCTCAGGCAGCTGGCTGGCTAGAAGCCTCAATGAACGTGGGCCTCAATCATGGTACCTCTGTCGCAGAAAGAGAAGCTTCTGCTCCACCTGATAGTCCAAGATACCCTCTAATTCTCTTTTCAGTATCAAAAGTTGCTTTGTCTGTCCTCTATGGGGATACTATTTTCTGAGGTCTTCTGACAAATTGGCATGTCAGATAGACCCACAAAGAAAACTGGACCTACTGGTTTTAAAAATTGTATTAAGTGCTCTAAGATAGTGGCCAAGGCAGATGGCCATGATTTCTGTTTAAGTTGTTTAGGTCCAGACCATAACTGTGACCTGTGCTCAATTTTTTTTCTCTAAAACAGTTTGAAAATAGAGCTAGAAGACTGGAAATGATGGCTTCTCAGTCTGCCTCTCCCTCTAACAAAAATCCTAATGAGGGGTCATCCTCTCATAAATCTAAAGACAAGCCCTGCAAGGACCCACTAGAAAACAAGCATTTGTCAATACCAAATGTTTGCTTGCTGGTATTGGCATTGGCAGTGCAGGAGTTAGAGAGATACATAATAGGAATGGCAGTGGAGTACTGAACTAATGCCAACCCCCACCCCTACCCTGCAGAGAGTGACAGGCATTGGGATGTGCCTTTGGGTCGGCTATAACGCTCACGCCATTCCACCTCATGCCACCCTGCAGACAGTGACAGGTGTCAAAGTGTTCCTTGGGGTCTTCGGCTCTTACGCTCACCCCATTCCATAAGGAAATAAGGTGAGATGGGTGCAGAATAGGAGAATAGGGTGAACGTTAGGGCCAAAGACCCCAAGGCACACCTCACTGCCGGTCAGTGGATGCAGGGTGGGGGTGGAATGGCCTGAGCATTACGGCTGAAAACCCCAAGCCACACCCTCGATGCCTGTCAGTCTGTACAGGGTGGGGCGTTAAAAGTTGGAAACCCTAACACCCCAAGCATTTGCTGGTATTTTCATTCAAAATTTTCAACATAGGCTTTTTGGGACCTCCCCTCATGAACAGTGGCACTAAGATTTCATTAATGTGTTTCAAAGCTTGAATTCACATAGCGACTGCACCATTCTGCACCACAGATGCGAAAACACTTTTTGGGCAGGATGTAAAAAATGACAGTTGTACTGTACTGTTCATAAGGAGGTGTGCAAAATGGGCAATGTTGAAAGTTGAGTGGAAATACTGCAAATTTGTAAAGTTACAAGTGTGCGTGAAAACTGCGCAATGCATGCTCATAACACAGTCATTTAATGGACTTTTGTCACCAAATTTTCAACATAGGCATTTTAGGACTTCTGCTCATGAACAGTCTCACTGTGATTTTCTTAATCTGTCCCGAACACTGATTTCCCTCAGTGACCGCGCTATTCTGCACTGGAAGTGCAAAAACACATTTTGGCCAGGATGTGAAAAATAACAGCTGCACTGTTCATAAGGAGGTATGGAAAAATGGCAATGTTGAGAATCTGGAGTGAAAATATTACAAATTTGTGAACTTACGAGTCTGCGTGGAAACTGCGCAATGCACGCTCACAACACAGTCATTGTTTGCCATTTTTTCACCAAATTTGCAACATAGGCTTTTTGAGAGCCCACCTCATGAGTAGTGACACTGTCATTTCGTTAATTGGTTCTGAAACGTGATTCCATGCAGTGACCGCAAAATCACCTTTCGGGACCGAATAACGCCATGACAGTGACTGAATTCATGAGGAGGGTCCCAAGAACCCCATGTTGAAAATTTGGTACCAAATGTTGAAAAAATGGCCGAGATATCAGCATAAGTTGATAACAAAGCATTTATGCCATTATACAACTTACTGGCATTTCTTCAGTTTGCGGTTGGCTTTGAAGAGTGCAGATGTGTTCCCAGTCCACCGAATATCATTGCACCAGGCTCCGGAGATAAGTGTGGAGTGAGGGGGGTGTGGGGAGGTGGGGTGCACAGAGGGTGGCTGCGGGTTGGGGGAGGGGGCAAGAGAAACAGTGAGGGACAGTTTTTTTTTTTTTACAGGGTTTTAAAACAAAAAGAAGATGCAAGAGCTTTTGTCACATTGGGGTGGGCTCCCAGCATGCCACCTGGATGTTTGTTGGGGGCAGAGTGGAGCCGACGGGGACTGGGCACCCCCATCGGTCATAAAGTGTGCTGGGGGGACGTGCATGAGCACACTGGGGTGGGCTCCCAGCGTGCTACTTGGGTGTTTGTTGGGGGGGGCTGAAGCCGATGGGGATTGGGCACCTCCCATCAGCCATACAGTGTGCTTGCAGGGGAAGTGCATGAACTGAGGGGTTGGGCACCCAACAAATGGGGTGCATCATGTCGATGGGGATTGGGCTACCCATCAGCAAATGAACTGGGGGAGGGGGCATGCTGACGGGGGGGGGATTGGGCACCACCGTCAGCTTTAACAGGGACTGGGAGAGGCAGGCAGCAGCTGTCCATCAGCTTCCTGGGGACTGTGAGAGGCCGACGGAGTAGCCATCGCCATGTTTATCGAAAGGCCAGATTTGAACAAACTCTGCCTTAGCAAAACCTGCTTTCAGACCGGAAAATTACATGGGGAATGGAAAATTAGATGGGGGCCAGATCTGAACAAAAACTGCTTTCCGACCGGAAAATTAGACAGGGGCCAGATTTGAACAAAAACTGCTTTTTCAGTGCAGAGCAGAGACTGGAAAATTAGATGGGGGCCAGATGTGAACAAAACCTGCTTTCTCACTGCAGAGAAGAGATACAACAAGCACTAGCCACTGCCCTGCACATATTCGGAGCTCCCTTGAACACGTAGTCTGTCACAATTATCTTACATTCACCGCTGTAATCAGGAACGCCCCAGCATCAGACTGTTCAGAAACACAGCTGATTGTTCAGTGATGAAGTGCTCCCTGATTGCAGTGGTCAATTTCTTTGAGCATGATGGCACGCTCATTAACTGCTGTCATTGACCGCATGCTCCTCTATTGGCGCGCAAAGACCATCCCCAAAATGGACTGCTGCCATTCGCCACAACACTGCCGTGCCTCCACAACCCGCTACTCCAACAAGATGACGCAATATGTTTCTTGCATGTGTGCGCAAGCAAACACAATAAGCCTGATAAAAATAATGGTGACCAAGCTGAAAAGAGACATAATGAGCAGGTTCTTGACTCAGTGCCTGCAAAAAAGAAGCACCAAGAAAAACATATCACTGCCCCTTCCACTGAAAAGCAAAGGGAAACACCAGTGACACAAAAAGATACACCCTCCAATGAAGAAATGGCTAAGGCTTGGCAATTGCACCAGACTTTTCAAGTTATGGGCAAACTCCTGTCACTAACACTCCTTACCCCTCAGACCCCGGGCTTAGCCAGGGCTTTTATTATGAAGGTTAGGAGGAGGAAGAAGAAGGTGAACCTTTAAGACCAGCTGTATCCCCTGACCAAGAGTTTGCCACTCCCTCTAATGGCCAGGAGAATGCTTCCTCCCACTATACTTTTATTCAGCGTATGGTGGACACACTGGATCTCACTATCCAAGTGACCACTGACTAGGAGGAGGAGGAAGACTTTTTACATATAATGGGTCTTCCTCCCTCTAAAAAATTGCCTCTGCACATACACAAATCACTTCACAGGGCAACTTTTAAAATACTGCAGAATTCCACTTCCATTCCTGAAGTGGACAAGAAAATTGAGAAAAAGTACCAACTGGAAAAAAGTAATGCTGAATTCCTTTACATGCACCCATACCATGGGGTGGGGGGGTGGTGGTGCAGGCTGCTGCTTGTGATAAAGCTGAAATGCTTTTATCTTCCCAACCTCCTGAAAAGGAATCTAGAAAACTGGATTCTACGGCTAAAAAATCTTGTACAACATCTTCCCTGCTACTTTGCCATTCTACTTACATGGCATATGCAGCTCAGTATCAAAAGGCTCTCTGGAGCTCTGTGCTAGCCATCAGTCAACAGGCTCCCTCCAAACAAAGTGACTCAGGACCTGGCAGAAAGTGCAGAACTGCCATAGAAGCCACAAAATACCAATTTTGCATGGCAGTGGACACTAATAACACTGCCTCCAGAGCCATGGTCCAGGCCATCTCCCTCAGGTACTATGCCTGGCAAAGAGTCACCATCTTCTCACAGGACATGCAGACTAAGGCTATGGATTTATCCTGTGAGAATAATTCACTGTTTGGTGTCAAAACAAGCTTACATGAAGAAGGTGAAGGAATACAAAACCACCTATCAAAGCAATGCTGCAAAAGAAAAAGCTTCTACTTCCCAAAGATCCCAAAGCAGGGGGAACAGAGGCAGAGGATACTATCCCAGGGCATTTTACCCAGTGCCAATGTTCATGCCCCTGGACTACAGTCAGATGAAAGATTTTTTCAGAGGAAGAGGAAGGGGAGCACAGAGACAGGCTGAACCCACTCCTCCCTCAAAAACTCAGTCTAAGCAAATTTTCTGACTGCAAAAGCCAGGTCGTCTCCCCTCCTCCAGTAGGAGGAAGGCTGACCTATTACCTCCACCATTGGCACCTCATCACCTCAGACAAGTGGGCGCACAAGGTAGTGAGTCAGGGACTCACCCTGCAATTCAAAAAATTTCCCACTCAGCAGGGTCAGAAGTCACTAAAATCTCTAACTTCTACAGAGCAACTACTGTTGGAGTTAGAAGTGAAGTCCCTTCTGTCTGCAAAAGCAGTGGGAAACGTTCCTTTCCCCAATGGGGAAAGGGTCTCTACTCCAGATATGTCCTTATTCAAAAAAAAAAAGGTGGACTGGTTACCCACTTTAGGCCTCAGGTACCTGAGCAAACATTTACTCCATCCCAAATTCAAGATGGTCACCCTGGTTGTGGTGATTCCATCCCTGCAAAAGGGGAGACTAGCTAGCTTCCCTAGACCTCAAAGACACCTATTTCCATATTCCAATCAGGCCATCCAGCAGAAGATTTCTCAGGTTCAAACTAACTTCAAGCCATTATCAGTTTGCAGCACTGCCCTTCAACCTTTTTTCAGCACCCAGGGTCTTTACAAATGCCTGGCAGTAGTGGCAGCTCATTTAAGGAGACAGCAGGTGTTTGTCTTTCCTTATCTGGATGATTGGCTAATAGTGAAAAAGTCTCCACAGAGGGTCAGAGACTCCCGCAGCCTAACACACAGCACACTGGAGTCCTGTGGATTTCTTACCAATCTTCAGAAATTCCACTTCAAACCAGTTCTGTTACTGGAATTCATCGGGACAGAATTGGACACAGAAGAAAAGAGCCCTGCTCCCTCTTGACAGAGCATACAACCTTCAAAACCTAGCACATGATTTCATCCTGGGCCTGCCAAGACCAGCCAGACATTTCCTGAGACTTCTGGACCACGTGGCCTCTACCACAGCTGTGGTCCCAGGTGCCAGATTTCAGATGAAGGACATTCAGCATCAACTAAGGGCTCACTGGCCCCATAAAAAATACTCTGTGTCTCACAAGGCCTCTACTTCAAGCCCTGGACTGGTCAAAGGACATAGAAAATCTCAGGGAAGGGGGGCCCCTTCCAACAAAGGGAGCCATCCAGAGTGCTTACCACAGATGCTTCCTTACTAGGATGGGGGCACATCTGGCAGACCAGTCTGTAAGTGGGATGTGGTCCCCCAAGGAGTCCACTTGTCACATAAACTTCCTCGAACTCAGAGCTGTCTATCTGGCAATTAAAGTCTTAGCGTCCCAATTAAAAGGCCAGTCTGTCCAGATCAGGACAGACAACAACACAGCTATGTTCTGCATCAACAAGCAGGGGGGCACAAGGTCCACAAAGCTTTGCACAGAGGCCATGAAAATGTGGTCTCTGGCCTACTCCCTAGAAATACTGCTTATGGCCATTCACCTGCCAGGCAAGGACAATGTGCTGGCAGACGCTCTGAGCTGCATCAGTCAGGGCCACCACTAGTGGGCCCTGAACAGGCAAGTACTGGCCACAATCTTCAGGAGGTGGAGCACTCCAGAAATAGACCTCTTTGTCTCCAGCCTCAGTCAACAGCTGCCTCTGTACTGTTGTAGGCCTCCAGCTCTAGGTACAGTGCTAGTGGATGCCCTGCATCTGGACTGGACAAGGAAGTTTCTGTACGCCTTCCCTCCTTTTCCCTTAATTCTCAGGGTCCTTCTGAAATTCAGAACCCAGCCTGCCACCATGATTCTGGTGGTGCCAGACTGGGCTAGACAACCTTGGTACTCCCTGCTCCTTGCCCTGTCAGTATACTGCCCTTGAGCCACAGTCTGTTAATTCTTTCTCAGACGGGGATAGCATATCCCAACATAGAGTCTCTTCACCTCAAAGCCTGTTATTTGAAGAGCTAGAGTACCCAAACTCTCGGTATATTCAGAACAAGCCCCAAGGATCCTTTGCCTGGCTAAGAAACCTAGCACTAAAAAGACCTACGCTTCCAAATGGAAAAGATTTTCCCAGTGGTGCAGGGACAGGAAAATCCACCCAATAAAAGCATGGGTGTAGAGTTTAGGTTTTCCCGGGGGTAGGGGCTCTCAGGCTCAAAACTGTTGGCCTGAACAGTTAACCTATTTTTAGTCTACCCTATCTGGGGGGGTAGCAGCTTTCCTGGGGGGACAGGGGGCTGGAGCCTGGAAGTCCCCCCCCCCAAACTCTACGCCTATGACTGAAAGCTAGCCTGTCTTCAGTCTGCTTAGTGCACTTACAGACTTCAGGTCTAAGAGCCTCATCTCTGAAAGTTCACAAAACAGACATTTCAGCCTACATTTCTTATTCCATTTTTAAGAAATTTTTCAAAGGCCTGTTACATCTTCAACCCCCACCACTTAGGGAACCTGTCCCTCCCTGGGACTTGAATATCTGCATAGCCAAACTAATGGAGCCCCCTTCTGAGCCTATGGCTATAGCAGAGTTAAAATACATCACCTGGAAAACTGTCTTTTTAGTAGCAGTCACCTCAGCCAGAAGAATTTCAGAGCTGCAGGCACTCTGCACTGAACCTAACTACATTATCTCCCACAAAGGTAAAGTAGTTCTCAGAACAAATAGGAAATTTCTCCCCACTGTAGTGTCTGAATTCCACCTGAACCAGTCCATAACACTTCCTGTCTTCTTCACAGACAAATCCACTTCTGGTGAGCGAAAGCTATACAGCTTGAATGTCAAAAGGGCACTGACCTACTACCTGGAACACACTAAGCAGCTCAGGACCTCCCATACCCAGCTATTCCTCACCTATGGGGATCTTGGCAAGGGCAGACCAGCCTCTAAGAGGCCTATCTCTTGCTGGATAGTCTCTTGCATTCAGTTCTGCTACACTAAGGCTGGCAAGTAACCACCTCAAGGCCTCTGGGCCCAGTTCACTAGGGGAACTGCAGCTTTGGTGGTAGCTGCAAGGGACATACTCTTGCTGGATATATGCAAAGCAACTACCTGGAAGACTGTACACACCTTCACAAAGCACTGCTGTTTGGATGTGCAGTCCAGATCAGAGGCCAGATTTAGCACAGCAGTCCTGCAGATTCTGTTTCTAAAGTAGGTTCTGTACCCCCCTCCCAACTGCATTGCTTTGTAGTCTGCATAAGTACAAATATACTGAAGGATTCCTAGGGTGTGAAGAAAAAATTACTTGCCATAGTAATATTGTTTCTTCCAAGGTATCCTGGACCTTCAGTATGCTTGACCTCCCACCCATCTTCCCCTTACATACCCTGATTGAGAGTAGTTCTGCAGTCCATACTTTAGCCAAATTTCTAACTGTTTGGACTTAATAACTTCAAAGTTTTCACAGTTATGTGTGTTCCATAGCTTTCATACTTTGTTCTTATTGGTTTTAACAGTTTTTGCACAGGATAAATTTTGGGTGCCTTTTGTCCCTTTAACTTCTAAATGAATCTGATTGCCTCCTGCTCTAGCTACAGGCAACACTTCCTCTCCTGCTCTCTGATTGGCTGATGCCATACGTCATTAGCATTGACTCTACATTTGGGGCAGCTGAACCCAGCTGGCACTGCACAAGCACAAGCATACTGAAGGATACCTTGGAAGAAACAATATTACTATGGTAAGTAATTTTTTTCTTGTGTCCTAGCACTTTACTCCCTTGGGAAAGCCTTAGAAGTGCAGGTTATTGCACCAACTATGACTCTCCATGTCTTCCAGCTTGTCTTCTAAGTTTTGCGCCACTGTGCAGAAGTGAAGGATGGCAGTCTCCACTGTGTTAAGCTGGCAGCCCAACTTTGTGAGTTGCTTTTCATGGTCATTAGCATGCTTCTCCAATTTGATGATGTCTGTTCTCCGAGCTGCGATTGTCCTTACGAAATTCCCACATCTCTGCTATCATCAAGTTCATCTTTCTGTTTAGCTGTTCGGATGATGGGGATTTCCCTTTTTCTTGTGGATCCTTTACATTTGTGGCTGAGTGGAAAGATGCGACTGAGACCAATGAACCCTTGCTGTCTGAGCTGCCCGGATTGCATCTCTCTGCATCCTCCCACTCTGCGTCCAAGTTTCCCTTCTGATGGTGCTCCATGTTAGCCAGCAGCTTCCCCCCTGGATTTCAGAGTAAGTTTTGAGAAGAAACTGTTCTTTTGTTGGATAGTTGATGAGTGAGTCACGCTGCAGCCATCTTCAAGCTGCCATCTTGCAGATGACGTCATTGGAACTTTTCTGACTTTTTAAGAATGTGGTTTCCAACAGTTTACTTCGCCTCCCTGTTCCTTATGCCCATGTGCGCTGTGATCCATCTCTCCGAGTTGAAATCCATTTTGACCTTCTTTGACAAGTTTATAATGTGATCTAAGTCCCTTTGAAGACTGTCTATTTGTTCTTTAGTCTCTATCATTGCACCAATCATAGTATCATCAGCAAATTTTAATACTCATGAGGTGGTATGCTCGTGCATATCACTGATGCAGATATTCAATTCAGATCTACCATGCCATGGCTACACCCCCTTCCCCACAACAAGATCCCCCACAGCATCACAAGCATGCTGATATCCCTGATACGGACGTGATCGACACTGACCAGCAACACAGGGACAGCAGTGCGGGGGTGCACCCCCCCACTTTAGATAACTAACTCCACATTGCACAGGCAGTGGAGTTCAGTGCCTACCCCCCTTTGCTGTGGAATCCCCGTCACTGCAATGTCCATCTTCATCGGGGTTTCACTGTGGGGGTGTCGCTGTCCTGTCAGTATACAATTAAATAGTGGTGATCTGAGGACTGACCCCTGGGTAACCACACTTGTTTGGAGCCCTAAGTTTCCTCCATGTCCTCCATTTCTCCATGCCCCTCATCACTGTCATTAACTAAGTGATTTGTTGTATCAATTTCTCAATGAAAAGAATTGTTCATAATTTAATTATTTTTAGCATATATACTGTATATAATTTTGTATTTGTTTATTAATGATTTGCCTAAGTTACTGATCCAAGAACCATCTGTAAATTAGTTTTTGCTCAATGGATTTTTTGTTACTTACATTGTATACACCCTCTTCACTCTAGCACAGACTGCTTTTGGGAGTGCCCAAGGCACATTTTTATGCCCCGTCACATCGCTCCAGCAAGCACCTGTGCCCTTCACAGAACTGAGACTATATCCTTTAGACAGGAACAGGAGAAAGAGGCAGTAATGCCCTGAGTCTTCACATTTTGTCGGCGTGGTGCCTTCCGGTGATATGGGTGACTTGGATAGACACTGTCTATTGTCAGCTGCAGTGGTGCTCACCCACGGAATATTGGCATATATGGGGCTCAGGTGGAGGCCCACACAATGGCACTAGGAACTCAAGCCTGAGCTTACCCACTCTGCCTGCCACTGAGTTATTACCAGTGGTCTGATAGGTGGCAGCACAGCAGCGGAGGCAGTGACCCTACCTCCCCAGAAAGGAGAGCATCCTCTTTGACATGCAGTCCTCCTCAATCTGCTGGTGCTCTGACAGCCCAGTCTTGTTCCAGAATGCAGGTTGCCAGCATTGCAAGAGTTAGTGTTACTGCTGCACTAATGGACCAGACTTTTCCGAAAACTGTAAAATGTTATGTCACCACAGAGTTTACATGTAGCTGATCGTCATCAGCAAGAGTACAAACATGGTTTCTAAAAGAGCTTAAAAAAATAGCTTTACGTCTCACTTGTTTATGTTCATATTGATACTGACCTTTAAGAAGAATCATTTAAAACATTTTTTTGTATTTTTTTTCACGTTTTTAGCAAAACATTAATTTGCAGTTATGGGTAAATGCCACTGATATAAACCAGTGTCAGCAGTTTACATGTTGTTGACATTCACTAAAAACTAAGATAATATTTTTTACTGAACAATAAAATGTACTTTATGAAAATATATTAGTGTGAACAAAGAAATGAGGAAATAAGTTACTTTTAAAGCTTATCTAAAAACTATCTGGTTGCAACTTTGTGACATATCAGTTGCATGTTAAAGACCCTCAGTGTCTTGTGTGAGCCCATTTATACAGAATAAAAATACTGTACCTCCAGAAATTGTAGATCCCCAGCCGGATATCCAGCATTCTTGTCCTTGTGTGAATATCTGCCCAGCGTTAGGTAAACACACTGGCTGGACTGTATCTGTTAAATGAGAAAAATACAATTGTGACATCTTGCTATTGGGAATAAAATTGTGACATTTTACTGTTGGGAATAAATCAGAAAACAGAATATAAGTGGGAAACAGTTGGATATTTGCTTTGGGTTACTTCATTGACAGAGCGCTCAAAACTACTACTCCTCCCATCCTACTGTAGCTGAGCATCTAAAGGAGGGAAGCCTGAGCTACTCCCTCAGGTCCAGTGGTATGCTATTGCTGGCTGTTCCCAAAACATGTACTGCTATAGGTGACCAAACATTTCCCATCAGTGCACCTAGGGTTTGGATTTCACTTCCTTTGCCTTCCCATAGTGCATCCTCCCACTTGGCTTTTAGAAAGTTCCTCTGGGACCACTTGAAAGCTAACTCTGCACCTTCATCCAGTGTGTTTCTCATTGCTCTGTACTTGCCGCTTGTCTGTTGTACCTGCTCCTACACTGGACTGCATCTGTTGAACTTTATTGATAATATTACGTGTATTATGTTGATGCTATGACCCTTTCCTGGTCTCTTGTGCATTGGTATAGTCTTTTGTATCTATTACTGTGGCTGTAGCATATTGCCTGCCTTCCCATTTCTTGTAACCCATTGTAGCATTTTGTATGGAATCCTGTATTACTTTCTATGTTGCTTGTCCCATTAATTTCACAAGGTAACTCTTCCAGAGCCTACCTGAAAATAGACATTGTAATTGTCTAGTGCTCTTACCTGGTCAATAAAAAACATCAATAAATGGGTTAAGTATGAATTCTCTACACTTGGATGCCTGACACACCATTGTCCAACTCTTTAATCCCGACACCCATAACGCTGACTGGGACGAAAAGCTGACTTATGAAATTCTGACAAACCAACTTCGGTCTACTGCAAACTAAAAGCTTTGGTCTTCTGCAAACTATAAGCTATCTAAAATCCTGCTTCAGTCTGCCAGACCACTTACAACTTTGAACCAGCTTCAGTCTGCAGAATAAAAACTATTTAAAATCCTGCTTCGGTCTGGCAAACCAGTTCAGACTTTGCACCACTTTCAGTTTGCAAAATGAAAAGCAATATAAAATCCTGCCCCTGTATGGCAAACAAATAAAAATTATGTACCTACCGTAATTATGATCTTTCTGTGTATCGTCACCATTCATCACAGATGGGTACTGGCCGGAGATCAGGACCCCGCGGGAGCCTTTTTTTTTTAAAAGGATAGGCGGAGCCGACGCAGCATCAGCACCGACCTCGAGGCGGATGTACTACGTGGTGCTCGAGGATTAGCCGTTAGTTACACACTCTGCCTACCAGTTCTGAGTCGCCGGGAGGTAAGAGGAAGGGATGGAGGGTGGGACAAGAGAGTCCAAGGGACAGAAAAAGGAGAGAAAACTGAACTAAAAGGAGAAATAACGACTGAGAGGACAGCATAGAAGAAGTAAGACTAAGGGGATTGGGTAGGGGCCCCAATCTCTGGAAAAGGAAGAAGGGAGGGAAGGGGAGAGAATTTAGGAGAGAGTGAGAGGTAACAAGGATCCAGGACCCTTGTCTGTCACCAGACTGTATAGGAACTGCAAGGAATAGCAAAGCTCATTTGCCAGAATTCAAGGCACAGAATAACTGGCAATACCCCAAAAGCAGAGTCGGCTATTCTGGAGAAGGACAGGGTACAGGGACTCAGTACTCTCTCTGTAAAGATATTTGGTGAAAAAAATGGAAATTCTTTTTTTTTAAAGTGAGATGAATAACAGAAGGAGTGCAACCACCAGCTCTCGCCCCGTAGGGGTGAAGATATGTAGCAGAGAAGGAGTGCCACTCGAACTGTACCCCTTAGGGAAGAAACTAACCCCCTGTGTGTCCCAACTTTATCCCGCTCAAAAAGAGGGGTAGGCACAGAGGGAGGAGGATCCAGAGACTGAAGCCCCAGGGGGATGGGGTGGGATTAGATGAATGGTGAAGATACACAGAAAGATCATAATTACGGTAGGTATGTAATTTTTATATCTTATCTGTGTCAATCTTCACCATTCATCACAGATGGGTGAGTACCAAGCCCCCCGAAGAGGGTTGATTCATTGGATCCTAAGGGACAGAGTCCCTTAGCCCTCAGTGGGTGACACACTAAGGGGGGGAATCTTCTGGGCCTGAAGAGGCCCGAGACTGGGGAGAGCGAGATGGGGTCTCCCCGGAGGGGGAAGGAAGTTGCCCCGACAAACGTCGTCTCGCCCTACGCGAAAAGAGATAGGTTCCCTGGTGAGCGGAGCAAATCACCCTACCGGGCCAAGGGTGATAACCGGAAAGGCGGCCACGCCGATCTCCTGGTGCAGATCGTGTCCCTACGACCCTGGTAGCTACCTCATTGGCATCGTAGATGCCCTGCTTGCTCCAGGCCATACGTAGAGAGTATGGTTTGCCTGGTTTGCCCGAGTCAGGCAAAGCAGCTAGGATCTGACCTAGTGCTGACCACAAGAACCTGTTGTAGGCTGCATAGTGGGCCTGATGAGCAAGATGGAGAGAAGCAACCGTGCCGAGTAGAAAGTCCTCCTCCCCCAGAAGTCAAAATCCAAGGAGTCTTGATCTGGGGGCTGGTCACGGTGGAGGGCGTGAAACCCGTCAGGGGTGTCCAGGTGCATCAATCCAGACTGCGGATGAGGCATAGAACCTGGAGACTCCGGGGGAGCACAATAACTCTGGCTGAGGTCCCTAGGGATAGGAACTCCGGAGAAGGGCCTCTGCCAGAAACTCATGGATGCCTCCCGAAAGGGAGCAGGCCATGGCGGCACCACAAGGGTGGCCGCACCGAAACCACCTAGAAAGGCGTGAGCCGCATGTTCAGGATTGCTCACAGACAGGGGAGAAAGGTGAAGGTCCTCCATCATCCTCACGAGGAAACGCTGATACTCGGAGAGATCAGCGACAGGAGAAATATGGACAGACGGTTCCTCTCCCCCAGAAGAGGGGGATGAGGAGCTGGAGGTCACCATGCATTCCGAGGGTGGCTGCTCAGGGGGAGGTTGAAAAACCTGGCTGTCCATGGCCCTAACGTAGGCAGGGAACCGAGCAGCCACCGCTCTGAACTGCTCCCAGGTGAGAGGCCACTAGGACCAAGAATGCCTGGGAGCGCTGGAGAATGCGGCAGAGGGTAGGGCAGAGCCGAGAGAAGAAGTCGGCTGACCTCTGCCAGGGCTAGGGAGCGGACCATGGACACCCAAGGAGGGTGTCCCGGAAGACTACGCAGCCGAGGCTGTGCAACCACGCTGGTACTGCCTAGGCTGCGCCCAGAAAAATCCCCCCAGTGAGGCCACTCGGGCCGCTTGGATCCAGAAGGACGATCCCCTGCCTCCAAAGAATGGGACTCCCTCAAGGAACTGGAAGGGAAGGGCGGAAGTCCGCACTTCGGTTTCGTCCAGGGCTGGGGTGGACCCCAGAGAAAGGCCGACGCGCCGACCCCACACCCCTCAACCCCTCAGAGTCTGAGAGGGTCCTGGTCCTCGAGAGGGCCAGCCTAGGTAGCTGGCAGCTCTGGGCTGCCCCCGAAGGGGAGACCCAAGGAGCAGCACCCACCCTCCTGTAGATTTCACGATGGGCCCCAAAGTTGGGCGATCGAGACACACTACGGGAAGGGGTACCACTGAGGGGTCAAGGAATCCTCCAAGGCCAGGTTGCATGGCAATGGTGGCACGCACCACAGCCTGCTGGTCAGTACCACTGACCCCAACCTCGGGGAGAACCTGACGCTCCTCAGAAGGGGGCTGGCTGTGACTCGTCGTTGAGACCACCGGCTCGCCCTCTTCTGCAGACACCCCCGAAGGGTGTGACTGCCCGTCCGACTCCGAGCCCGACTCCGAAGAGGTAGAGTCTGAGGCCCTAAGCCTAACTGTAGGAGGGCGCGGGAAGGCGACCTTACCAGAAGGCCCAGTAGTCAAAGCAGTGGCCAAGGCAGCACCCGTGCCCTCCACAGCCCCGCAAGCGGGGCTGACAGAAGGCAGCAGGGCAGCTCGGGCCAAAGGTCCTGAGCCAGGGCCTGCCGTGGCGCTGTCAAGTTCACTGGCACCGAAGGGCGGTAGCAGGAACAGAGATGGCGCCGATGGCAGCCCCAGCAACAGCCTCGGCGCCGACGACACCGCCAGACCCCTCGGCGCTGTAGGCAGCACCAAGGACCGAAGCAGCGCCGACTGCTCCGAAGGCGGACTCAGCGCCGAACACGGCACCGCTAGGCTGCTCGGCGCTGCGAGCGGGCGCAGAGAGCACCAACGGCGCTGAGGGCGTTCGGCAGATGACCAAGGCCCCACGGCGCAGTGCTCAACCTCGGCGCTTGAGGACGGCAAAGCCGAGGCGAGACGCGGCTAAAGGCGACGCCGAATCCAGGGTCACGGCGCCGCGAGCAGCGTCGGTACCACAAATGGCTCCAACAAGGCCCACGGTGCTGAGAGATGAGTCGGCGCCGACGTCGATGCCGACAGGGCCCACGGCACTGTGAACAGCACCGAAGGCCCCGATGGCACCGACGGCGTTGACCCAGGCCTTCTGGACCGCGTGAGCGACACCGGGGGAGCCTTCACCGCCGAAGGGGCGATTGCCATAGCGGCGCCTCCCGCCTGCTCCCGGGAGGAAGCGGGACGGGCCTCCTGCACCGCAGGAGGAGCCTCGGCCAAGGCTAGGCTACAAGAAGCTGAGGCTCCCTCCTCGTCGGTCCGTATAGAACCGGGAGGGGACCCGGAGGAAAGGCCGAGAGAGCACGGCTTGGCCCGACGAGTGTGAACCCTACCCCCGAAAGTCGGCGGAGCTCGCCCTACTTTAAACGCGTGCTGTTCGAGGACGCGGTGGTCCATGGAGAAGCAGGTGTTGCACTAATCCATGTCGTGAAGCGGGCCAAGACACACGAGACACTGGTCATGCTGGTCGGTAACGGAGTACTTGCGGCCGCACAGGCACCGACGCATAGGGGGCCACCCCGCCTTAGAAGATTTCTTGTCCACGACTCTACATGACGACTCATGGAAAATAAACACCAAACAGACTCGACGTCGCTTATACTTTAAAATAAATGGAAAGATCTTTACCGCGACGCCGAGTGGAGGCAGAACCCAGAACTAGCAGGAGACCGACGGACTGTCGAACGAACAAACGTTAAAGGCTAAAGGCCTAAAAACTTTTCAAATTTCTTCAGATGGCTTCCCACGAAGCGACCTCGACGGCGGGAGACGAAGAACTGGTAGGCAGGTGGAGTTGTCGCAGTCTAACGGCTAATCCTCGAGTGCCACGTAGTACGTCGGCCTCGAGGTCGGCGCCGATGCTGCGTCGGCGCCGCCTATCCTTTTAAAAAAAAAAGGCTCCCGCGGGGTCCTGATCTCCGGCCAGTACCCATCTGTGATGAATGGTGAAGATTGACACAGTTAAGATCTTCAAACTTTGCACCAACTTTGGTCTAAAAATTATATATAGTGAAAATTAATTCTTACCTGAATTATTCTGTGTGTTCTGCACAGTCCCCACAGTTCTTTTAAAAATTGAAACGAGTAATAAAAAAGTTAAAAACTGGTGTTTAAAATGTCTTGATTAATTCAATATGCTTGGGTATAAGCTCAAGTTATGAGAAATTCTGCAGATGTAGTCCATCGCAGATCGAATGGACCGCTCCATCATAATACTTGAAATGTTGTCTTCCCTAATAACGTACCACTTTTTTAAGGGGGTTTTAGGGAGCCCTCTGTTGATTTTCTCAATAGTGCTGTCTGTCACCATCTGTTTTTTTTGTAAGTCAGGCACAGATCTGTGCACCCCACATGTGCGCTGCTGATAAGTGAGCTAAATCTCTGGTGCTAGGCCTCCACATTATTTGGAGTTCTGGGAAATCACTCAACATCTGTTCACATACTGACCAGAAATGTGGTGGAAAAAATTGGGGACTACATACAGTAGTGTTGTCCTGCATTCTGCGACATATGTGTCCCAGGATATAATTCTCCTCAAACCACTTGACAAGCAGAGCACTGGATGATGGTATTTCTTGTTTCAAACCAGAAAAAACAGCTTCTATATCTGCAGAGGGGAGGAAGGCTAAGGCCACCAAATGTCACATTTTCAAACTGAACTCTAGATCAGTTCTGTATACAGTGGCCAAACCAACATTTTGTATTTTGAGCCACACAGTCTGCCCTGAGTGAAACAGGCACCCCTTGTTTTGGTGTGATGGAAACTCAAGTTTACATGCATTCACTGCTGCCTGCTCAAAATCTGTCATGATTACAGTGGGTGACAAAGTCAGGCTATATTCGTCTGCAATGTCATGCAAATCCTGGAATAATTGAATATAACTCTCCAGGGATTTTGATGACATTAGGGCAAAAACAAACTTATACAGGAGGTCTCAGAAGTGCCAACAGCAGCATGGCTTGAGTAAAGCTCTCAGAATAATGTAGGCACCATTTTGAATGTGCCATCCATTATCCAGTATGGTGCAGCTGCCAGCTTTTCCATATTTATTGTAGTTGTGAGGATAAGTGTCTTATCTTCATCAAAAGCAGACTCCCTGGCCAAAAACTACTGCTGTTCACATATCTTAAATTGTCTGCACTTTCTAGTTCATTCAGACTCCGTGGTTATAGGGGTGCATTCTGTCTGTCAGCTCTTCCGATAATTTGTTGTAATGCCTGTTTATTGGGCATGTTCTGCCTGACTTCGGTGGACACATTTGCCATCTCTGCTTGAATAAGCTAAGTGGGGGTATTGTTGGGCCACTAAGCCCTACCCTTCAATGATGCAAGTGCTTCAGCAATGGGAGCATCACTGGCATTGGTGGGGGGGGGGGGGAGTGATTATGGTCAGACTGCTTTCACAAGTGTTTCTGTCCCCCGACCAAAAATGTTGAAGCTCTACCCTGACAGTTTTTCCCCTTTCTGCTTTGACAGCACCAGTAGTGGAGGTCTTCTCTATTTCTCTCTTTAACATACAGGTACCTTCCTATACAGATCTTTTCTTTCCCTTTCTGGGAAGGAACTGTCAAACAGACAACTGCTGCAGCCATTGCATAGAAATTTACAAATTAGACTGCAGTCGGCGCATGAAGTGCTTAAATAAGTACCTACGTTAACTACATACAAGAAGAAGAAGAAGAAGAATCAGCATTTATATAGCACTTTTCATACACAGTTTATCGCAAAATGCTTTACAAGCAATGCCAGACTGGTAGTGAAGTGACTGGATGTGTGGTGGTGGCCAGCACATCATCACCCACACACAGCCTGAATAATTGCATGAACCAGTTTATGGGAAGGGGAATGTTGGCCAGGACACCGGGAATGTTCCCTACTCTTTGTGAAGAGTGCCCTGGGTTCTTTTACTTCCACTTGGACACCCACCAGGACAACACCATGATGGGCAGAAGGGACCTCAGTTTAACGTCTCATCCAAAGGAAGGCACACCTCAACAGTACAGCACCCCCCAATACTGTACTTGGATGCCAGCGATTTTTAGGTGCAAGTCCAATCCCGGTGTAGGACGAGAACCCATGACTTTCTGGTCCAGAAGCAGATGTGCTACTAACGGAGCCACGCTGACACCTGTGCGCCACACACCTACAAGTATCAGGTAGCATGTTACTGTATGGACACTTAATTAAGGAATTGCTTAATTGTGGTGCAGTGTCTAACTAGTAAGCATTTGACTTCTTTTGCAGACTGAAGCAATGTTACATTTCTAAGTTTGCAGAGCTGCCACTGCAACTTTTTCAATCCCCCTAAAGGTCCCTCCGAAGCTGGACATTTGATTCATTTTATTACATATCCATATCCTCCCTCAAGCTATGCAACCACTCGGAAGCTGGAAGTTTGACAAAAGCAGGTTTACAATTGGAGGTAGGTAACAGACTGAAAGACAAAGAACCTCAGGTGGGGTGGAAAGGATGAGAAGGGACTTGGCAAGGTTGGAGGAATGGCCAAATGTATGGCAGCTTAGATTCAATGCTAAGAAATGTAAGGTAATGCACCTGGGAAACAAAAACCCTGGGGAAGAGTATGCAATGGGGGGTGAGATACTGACAACAAAAATGGAAAGGGACATGGGGGTAGTCATATCAGATGACCTAAAGGTGGGAAAGCAATGTGAGAGGGCAGTAAGGAGGGTTGGGGGGATACTAGGATGCACAGGGATAGGCATCACCAGTAGAAAACAGGAAGTTGTTATCCCTCTGTACAGACAATTGGTGAGACCCCATCTGGAGTACTGCGTGCAGTTCCGGAGACCCAGTCTCCACAAAGACATAAACAGGATGGAAGCAGTCCAGAGGAGGGCAACTAAAATGGTGCAGGGTCTGCACCAGAAGACATATGAAGAGAGATTTAAGGAACTTAATATGTATAGCTTCGAGGAAAGAAGGGAGAGGGGGGACATGATAGAAACTTTCAAGTGCCTCAAAGGAATCAACAAAGTCCAAGATGGTAGCATCTTTCAGAAAAAGAGGTGTGCAAGAACAAGGGGAAACAATCTGAAGATAGAGGGGGGTGGCTTAGAGGTAATGTAAGGAAGTATTTTTTCACAGAGATTGCTGTGGATGCATGGAACGGCCTTCCTTTGGAGGTTGTGGAGTCAAAAACAGAGGTGAAATTCAAGAATGCATGGGACAATCATAAGGCAATTCTAGTGGGGGGTAGGAGGAAGTAGGCTGTTGGTTAACTTGGATCTGCAGCTTATCCAGTAGGTAGGGAAATGGGCAGACTGGATGGGCCAAGCGGTCCTTATCTGCCATCAAATTCTGTTTCTCAGTGCACAAACACTGAGGCAATGGTTACCCCAAAGGGCACTGGCTGGGAAGCCAAGTTTCAAACGAATACAAAATCACACATACCCCCATAATGCAAAGCACCATGGGCTGTATATGCAAGTCACCACAGTATAGTATGCTGGTTCAACTTTAAGCAGAAATGCATGGTACCAAAAGGTCTCTGACGCAGTCTGCAAAGGGTGCTAACAGAAAAGACAGACTGAAGCTGTTTTCTGTGTTCTGAAGCTGGAAGTTTCATTGCTTTTGCAGACCGAAGCTGTTTTCTGAACCAGATCTGTCTGAAGCTGGAAGTTTGATTGCTTTTGCAGACCGCAGCTGTTTTACAGTTAGCAAGCTGTTTTACAGTTCGCAGGGTTTCAGAATACTGTTGATGGGATTTTAGAATTACAGGATTTTTAATGATGGTGTTTTCAATGACGGGATTTCAATCGAGTTAGGTTTTTGTTTGTTGGGATTCCGTCAATCGGGATTTAGTACGGATCCCAAATAAATGATTAGGTTCAATCAACAAACAGGAGAGGAGGGGAACTGTTCAAGTTTGAATAACTGAAGTTTTATTTCATTACTTTTACCCTTCTCAAACATTATGGAAAACTCCTACATGGGTAATATGTGAAACATGATATATGAGGATGGACTTCCAGATCTTGTAGGGTTGATGAAAGTCTATAGAACTGCATGTGGTAATGGAATCTGATATCTGAGGTAGTGGGCAAAAAAAAAATCAACAGTTCTACTATATTGAACTGTAATCTTCTCGCTATTCTTTGAACAGCTCACACACACACAAAAGAGACCCCCGAACTGCTTGGGTTTACAGTAGTTAATATAAAACATTGTGGGTAGATATTAAAACTGGAACTCATGAGAGAAAAAAGGGATGGACTACCCTTCTGAGACCAAAATGATCCAATGTAATGAGAGTATCTTATCATATACTGTCAGTGAGTTATGTAACAAATATGGTGTGGTTTCTAACTAGGCATTGGTATGGGTAGGGACCAAAAAGCTAGCCCTTAACTTACTTAATATCCTTAAGGGACAAGTGACCATCTCACAGAAGACATCTTAGAACACAACATAGTACAGTGATAATGGAAAGGGCTATGGGTCCATTGTGTCTGTGCCTCCTACTGCACAGCAATGATTATACCCTATTTGAATATGGACATCCCTCTTCTCATACTGTGCAACTCTTAATATCGTTCTGTATCAGAAATCTGAATGTCCAGTCTTGCCATGATAGCCTGATTAGTGCTAGCTTCCACAACTTCCCTGGGTAGGCTATTCCACATGTTCATCCCCCTCTGTGGGAAGTAATGTATTCTAAAGTTTCCTCTTATCCTACACATCATTAGTTTGAGTGCATGTCTTCACGTTCTTTTTGCGCTACATAGCTCAAAAATCTGTTTATGCTACACGTTGTCTATCCCAATTCAGTATTCAGAATGCCAGGATCATGACTCACCTTCTTTTCTCTAGGATAAATATGTTGGATGTTATTGAATTATTTGTAACGTTTGACCAGGAAAGGCACATTGAGCTGTGATAGCTCTTTTCTAGGTGCGTTCTGGAAGGTAGGGTACATAAACTTGTTTTTTTATTGACCTGGAGAATGCAGGTTAGGAACCCAGGGAAAATCCGCAGCTGTCTTAATATGTGTAACAGGACAGTCACCAGAGATGGGTAGAAGGGACCTTGGTTAAATGTGCCATCTGAAGGGCTGCATCTCAACTGTGCAGCAACCTCAGTGCTGTAATATGGTTTTAGTGCTGTACTGGACATTTGCCAAGTTCCTGGTGTGGGATTTATAAAGAATAATATATGCCAAGTTCCTGGTGTGGGATACGTAAAGAATAATACATGCCATGTTCCTGGTGTGGGATATGTAAAGAATAATACATGCCACGGTGTCCGGTTGTGTTCAGATATATGGACACTTCCAGTGCAATGAGAAGCATAAGGCACATGCATGTGCATTCGCCACCAGATGTACCTGTGTATCTAGCACAGTGGGACACCCTGAAGTGTGTTATTCCTCTCGTAAAAAATTCATAACATTTAAAACACACATAATGCACAACAAGGTGTGTGTCGTGCTGTGATAATGTCACACCTCAGGCGGTTGGGCACAAGGCCGCAGGGTGAGTGTGTGCAACAAGTGACATTATCCCAGCACGACACACAACCTGGAGTGCATTATTGCTATTATACAACAGCTCCATTATAAAGAAATAAAGAAAAAAGATTTTAAAATACTTTTTTTCATATACACTTTTGGTTTATGTTTTCATGGGTGAGAATACATTAAAAAAATATTCTGCCTTAGTGTTTTGGCTACCAGTTGGTACTGCAGACTGTCACTGTACAGCGTTGAACCCCTCCCCCAATGTTGGAATTACAGTTGGATTCCCCCCCCCACACACACACACATACACACCACAGAAGAGGCCAGTAAGTTGGTATAATGTTTTAATTATTATTTTTTTAATTTTATTAATTGTTGCCACATGTTGAGCTGGAGTGTAGTGAGCATTGCATTAAATGCGCTCCCCCCCAACTTTGGACTACAGCACAAACTCCATCATTCCCCACCCTCACAGAAGCTACGTGCAAGGATCCTGCCCTTCAAAGCATCTTTTTTTTTAATTTTTTTATTTAAGGTTAAAAGCAAGCTCACTGTGAGGAGTTTTCTTTTCCACCAGCTGACCCAGGAGAGGGGAGCAGGAGTGGGGATCACATGTGATACAGCTGAACTTTGTGATCATCCCCCCAACACTCTCTTTAGTCAGCAGTCTCTTCTACAGTACATCTCCCGGTACAGCCAGCACATTGACAGTTTATACCAGGAGAAGATGCTAGTATAAAAGATTGAAGCCATTGATCATAGAAGAAGTATCTTGAACAGTTGGTGTCAAAATAAATTTAAACAAATTATAATTGCTTAACAATCTTTGTTTGTAGTGCCAGCCTTCAACTCAGTGGCCATGCTTTGTGATCCTGTCCCTGTGAGCTGAACTTGGGGGGTGAGCTCAGTGACCCAGCTGGATGGGAGGAGGGTGGGGGAATGGCATTGGTATGAGGCCCCCCAGACAGGGAATGAAAGGTGCAGAGTTGTCCGCATGGATCTGGGTACCATGTAGTGAAGCCAACTATTCTCTTGTTATAGTGCTCTGCATCTCTCCACCTGTGGGTCACAGAGTTCCTTGTGCATTGGCTGACAGGTGCACTTTTTGCCCTGTGCATCTGTGACCACATCGAAGTGCAGGTACCAAAGGGTCCTGTGCTTCTGCAGCCCAACAGACAGCCTCACAAATTCTTCACATCCATCACTGCAGTGAGGTGCAGGGTTCTTGGATGGAGTCTTCCCTTGGCACAGCGCATCTGCATTCATGCATTATCAGTACCAAACACCTGTACAGCACATACGTGCATACAAATGTTTGGCAATGACAAATGCTTGTAATTTTTTTGTTTTGTTTTGTGAAGATAACATGGCAATAACAAGGTATAGTTTTGGGGTAGGTTTTAAGTGTCTGGCTTTTCGTGTGAGTTTTAATCAACCCATGAGCTGTGGGAGGAGGGAATTTAATAAAAAAAAAAAAACAGTGAGGCACTGGCAAAATTTAGCTCAGCCATGGCAGGTGTGGGCAACTTGATCATGGCATGTATAACGAGACCTATGACATTTTATGCTGTCAATGGCGTGCTGGACCTTGATACAGTTATGTCGTGCTGGGATAACATCACTGTTCAAGGTGGCCACTGACCAGAGTACTGGGATTCGTTTCTGCTATTGTATAATAAAAAAAAAATCTTCCTTGAGATTTGAGGTGTCCATTTGTGCTGTATTAACTGGAAAGTTGCATGATGATTTTGGCCAATGAGATCATTGAATTTCTTAACCTGTTTTATAACTATTAATATATCTAGTTTCTCTTCATAGTTTTTGCCCCCAAGCCAATAATCAGCTTGGTGGCCCTATGCTCAGTTTCTTCAATGTCCTTTCCGTACTGCAGGACCAGAACTGTACTACAGATACGGACTAATCAAGGCCTTATATAGGAGGCGGATCACTTCCATTGAGCTGCTCCAAACCCCTTTCCTGATGCATCCCAACACTGCACTTGCTCCCTTTGCTTGCAGCACATTGCCTGCCTGATCACTTATTGTCCACTGTTACCCAAAGATTATTTTCCGTAGTAGTGCTGTCTGCTGTTGCACCACACAGAATGCACGTGTGACCCAGATACCTTGCACCCAGGTATAGTACCTTGGAATTTCCCCATGCTAAATCTAAGCCCCCATTTCTACGTCCATTGCTCATACGTGTGACGTTCCCCTGTAATGAATTCCCCCATCTCTTCTGCTGTGTCCACTGTTCTTGTCAGTTTTATGTCATCAGCAGACAACCATCTCCATGTCATTAAAGTGAGGTTTTGCAGATGCCTTTTTCACATAGTATGCCACTGCTGCCCATGCTTCGGGTGGTGAAGCTGCAATTTGTTTTGTAAAAAAAACTGTCATATTCGTTTTGTTCTATGTTTTATCAGCACTCTGTCCTCCAGTTTTCTGTGTGGCCACACCCCCAGAATGATGTCATGCAAGGAATCTGTCAATGCTTTAGATATAGCACCAATGCATTCCAGACAAATTATAACACTGATTTAAATGTTAGTTACTCAGAGGTGCAGTCCTTATTTTGGTGGTGGTGACTGCAAGAGGTAGTATGCTGATATACTCTCTTGTCTGAGTAGATTTGTGTCTTGAACAATTATGTCTGTAACAATTCTGATCTGCTGCTGATTTAAAATAAAGTTTACAAAAAAATATGTAGACATGTGAAGCACGGTATTGTAGATACAATAAGAAGTTGTTTTCCAGTTTTCTTATTGTGAGGTGCAGTCTCATATTTCTGTAGTGACTTCAACAATAAAAGCTCTCATATGTTTATTTTCAAAACAAGGCATTGTGCATACAGTATCTAGCTGACAAGACGTCTTCACTGAGAGATATAGTTTCCTATATCAGTAGTGTGGATGTCTGCAGTACCAAAACTGATCAACAGAGGTCTCTGTTTCAAACCAGCGCTTAGAAACATTGTTTCTCTTGCATAATGTCATAGTTAGGGGTTGTAGCACTGAGAAAAAGGGGCAGGTTATGCAAATGAAGCAGAGCACAGATTTTGTGAGGTTTTGCAGATGCCTTTTTCATCCAAAGAACTCCATATTGTGTTTTTGTTCTATTCTCATGTGTGATACTATTCTGATTGTTTTATTTACCCACTATAATGTTCCTACTCTCTCTGCTTACTGCCATCTACCTAATAAGTAAATTGCCCTTGTATTCTGTAAAACTGTTGTGTTACTGTCTCCTCAATTGTACCTATGTACTATATGCTTGTGTAATTCCACTTCCTTTGCCCACCCCCCCCCCCCCGGACGCATCTGGAAACTAGCAGTTATTGCTCAGTATGCCTTCCTGGTGAAACACTTGAATAAATAAATAAATATAATATGTGGACATATGTAGTAAGGCACTGTGAGTACAATAAAAAGCTGTTTTCCAATTTCCTTACTGTGAAGTGCAGTCTCAAATTTATGTAGTGGCTTCAACCATAAAAGCTCTCATATATATTTATTTTCAAAACAAGGCATTGTGCATATAATAACTAGCCTACAAAATTTCTTTACAGAGAGATGTAGACCTCTATTTCGGTAGTGTAGATGTCTGCAATACCAGGACTGGCCAACAGAGGTCTCTGTTTCAAACCAGATTTGTTTCCCCTTGCATGATGATGGTTGGGG
Source organism: Neoceratodus forsteri (assembly GCA_016271365.2). Classification (NCBI taxonomy): domain Eukaryota; kingdom Metazoa; phylum Chordata; order Ceratodontiformes; family Ceratodontidae; genus Neoceratodus; species Neoceratodus forsteri. The sequence goes on along the minus strand of CM057458.1, from coordinate 1,396,813,851 downwards.
GTTGCAGCACTGAGAAAAAAGAAGGGGTGGGTTATGCAAATGAAGTAGAGCACAGAAATTAAAGCATTTTTTTTTTCACGGAAAACAGCACTTTTTGGCAATTTGAATGGTAGGAGACTGAATCACAACTCCGACAGGTTACTGCTCCCATTTGCTATGGCAAACCTCACAGAATCACTTTAATGAATATGTTAAAGCAACAGTGCAATGAAAAATGTTTTTCTAGGACTTCCAGTGACGTCAGGGACCGACATGGCGGATTGACTCACCCGCTCCACTGCCCACCGAACATAATCCAAACTAATCGCCCTTCAGATGATGGCATCCTCAGCCAAGCAGAGGAGAAACAAACCGGGGAAGATATTCCTAACCCCCTTGCAAAAACTCAAGGCTCTGCTGCAAGAAGAAGAGGTAGAAAACCACAATGAAACAGAGACCTCAGGGGAAGCGCAGCAGTCCGGGCAGCATGGAGGCCTCCAAGATAACGACCTTATAGAAACTATCAAACAAACAGCTCATACAGTTTCTAAAATAGACCGGACCCTCTCCGATCTCCGGTCCGACCTTGGCAGAATCGAGCATAAAACAGATCAAATGGAATTATACCTAGCAGTGGTTTCCGAGCAGTCCGATAGGCAAGATAGGCTCCTACTGTACCTGTTGGCCCGGGACCGGGAGCTAACGCACAAGCTATACGACTTGGAGGGCAGAAGCCGAAAACAGAACATCAGGATTCATGGAGTGCCCGAAGACTCAGAGGGAGATGCTATAAATAATATAGAATTTACCCAGAGGCTCCTCAGAAAGGCGATAGATCTCCCAGAGGACCTGGATGTAAGTCTTGACCGCGCGCAACGCTCCCTGGCACCCAAGCCAAATAATCCGGAAGCCAGGCCCAGATCGCTAATTGTCCATTTCACCAAATATAATAGTAAGAAAGAGGTGCTGCGGAAAGCCTGGCAGCAGAGCCCATTGAAATTTGAGGGCCACAAAATTTCCATCGATAATGATTACACTTCCAAAGTTCAGGAAGCCTGGAAGGCGCTCTGGCCGACTGTGAAATCACTGAGATCTAAGAATATTAAGGCTCAAATCCTGCACCCAGCCAGACTGAAAATTACAACAGAACAAGGCACTAAAATATTCAAGGACCTTCTGTCTGCCTCCCCTTACCTAGAAGATTTGGGGATCACTACCCCTCCCTTAATGAAGGAGAGGCTTGAGAGAGATCTCCTGGCTTCGGCCTAGTCTGTGGCCCAGAAAGGAATAACTAAGTCGGGTTCCATGGGGCAACGCCAACAGACTTCACTCCATGCAGACATTGGCGCAGTGCTGCGACGATTAGGCGATCCCGTTCTGATGAACAAGAATGCCCCTTATCTGCAACAGGCCCTGTCGGTGAATGAGGCAGATGATTCGGGCCTACCGCATTGCTCCACCATCTGAAGCTGTCCCCCAAGCTGCCCCTCGGGCATGTCGGGCCTAGCTGAACTTACCTCGCCCTCACGGAGATTATGTCCATGGACTGTCCTCCCATTCTCCCTCTCCTTCTCCTCAGTTCTGAGGGCCGCAGTGAGTAGTTTCATGCGTCCATAGTGGCTGGGCCAATCAACCACCTGATGACTTTTACGTGCCCCTGGTGTCATTGATGCCGTCCCGACTACCCTCTCTACTGACTTTTTTTTTCTGATATTTGATGTTGTTTGTTACGGGGTTGGAGGGTCCTTTACGAACATAATCTGGTTATATCACTCAGTTTAAAGGGCCACAGTTCGCTACAGTGATCGGTCACTTGTCTGCCATGTAAACTGCAGATAGCTGCGGCGGGGGGGCGGGGACCAGGAGTGCCAGTTCTTCCATGACGGATAGAGATGGAGGTTAACTCCTACCCACAACAACATCTTGGCCCCAGCGTTGTTCTCCTTCTGTATTTCCCCTTCCACATATGTAGTATATGAGCTTACTTTTAGTACTAGGGGTTCCTGTTGGGGGGAGGACCGGGAATTTGCAATTCAGCTCTGACTAGCTGAGAACAGGGCTGGAGGAGGTCCGATGTGGTGCCGGCCTGTCCTTCCTTTCCCTTGCTAGACAGCCTGACTTACCGCCACCCGTGTGAACAGAGGAGCGGTGGGGATGGGGGTCGTGGGGAGGTGGCTAAAGGCAACATGTCGTGCGACCAGGCTGGGTGCACCTTCCCGCCGTGGGGGCCTCCCAGAGGGAGGGCATTGCTACTGCCTCAGCTCTCTTCTCTGTAAGGCTTACAACCCAGCAATCAATCTCTTGACAGGTTGCACCTCGGGGAGACGCTTCCCCGGCCTCTAGTCTCCGGATTTGCCTTCGCGGGAGGACCGGTTTTAGCCGGTCACTTGCTGCATGGGGGTTTAAGCTTTGCAAGGGTTTAGAGGGGGTGTTCATACCTGTAAGGTGCAACTGGTTCAAGACGAAGCTCACTCTTCACTCTCTGGGGGGTACAGGTACATATACCTAATTGAAAGCAGGCATTGGAGGGTGGAGACTGTCTCTGTGAGGGTCCTTGCCATCTCGAGGTGACATCGAGATGTCCCCCCCTTTGGGGAGGAAACAGGCTATGGGTAAAGGAGACGTGATGAATATCTAGCCCATAAAGGCTGGGGCTGCTAACTACAGAATGCCTTAACCATTGGAACCAGGGCGAACTTCAGTCAGCCCCGGGGGGGGGGGGAGGTTCTCTCCCCCATCTTTGGGATTTATTATTCGTAGTTGCAGGTATGTTCGAGTGGGTGGGTACCGGGCACCTGTCGTGAACTGTTTTCTTTTCCTTGTTCCCTATGCAGCCTACTCCTGACAGAAGGGGTCGGGGCCTTATTCCTGGGTATTCCAGGGCCCCCCAAGGAACACTCATTGCACTTCTGAGTGCCCTGACCTGGTCTGTTTTCTCAGACCCCCCCTTTGCTGCCAAATATCGGTCAGCATTCCCTTGGAAGCCTTATCACTGATTATTGGGCAACCAGGTCGAAAGGAGCTTCGGCCGAGGTTGCCCATCACTTAAGTCAGCTCATGGCTCAAAAATGGATGAGGCCAGAGCAATTGTTTTCTAGTAGAATAGTTGCAAAAAGGTTTTTTCTAAGTTTCAAGGTTTATTACATTAATTGTTTAGCTCTGCAGATTTGTCATAAACTTAAATTGGTAACACTTAGAGAATCTATGTCTCAGAAAAGGAATGTCAATCTTGGGTGGAAGGAATATGGCTAGTTGTACCACCAAGTTTATGTCTCTGAATGTGAACGGATGGTCCAGCCCAATGAAGAGAAAGAGGATCCAGCAATTTGTTGTGTCCCAGGGATGAGGAGGTGTGTTCCTGCAGGAGACACACCTCTCTCCTCAGGAAGCCCAAAAGCTTAAATTCAAGGCCTTCCCAGTGATATATCACTCCTCTCTTCCAGTGGGCAGAAAGAGGGGGGTAGCTATACTACTCTCGTCGAAGCTACAGTTTCAACAGCAGGAGGTGATAGAAGACCCCGAGGCTAGGTACATCATTGTAATTGGGACCATCCAAGACACACAAGTAACTCTGGCAAATATTTACATCCCCCCTGGATCTCCTACCAAAGTGTTTTTAAGTATTTTAGTTAGTGGCAGAAAAGGCTAGAGGTATGTTAATAATGGGAGGAGATTGGAACATAGTTTTAAACAGGGCCCTTGACTCAACCTCCCAGATCCCAAAAGTGGATGTAGCCAAAGCTCGCTCTGTTAAAATCCAGCTTGAACAGATAGGCTTGTGTGACATTTGGAGAGAAAAATACCCGAGAGCATGGGAGTATACCTGCTTTTCACCCAGGTTTAGGGTTTTCTCTCGCTTAGACATGTTCTTCACATTTAAGGGTGACTTGAACAGATTTCCCTCTATATGGGTGGGCACAACTATCCTCTCAGATCATAGTCCCGTTTACCTGGAGGTGGAGCTGGGGCTACCTAAACGGACCACACACTAGAGACTGAACACCTCTCTCCTTCAGGACAAAGGAGTCCTAAAGGAACTCAGGGATTACCTGAAAGTTACCCTTGAGGAAAATATCAGGCAAGAGGTGTCACCTCAGATATTATGGGACACTATTAAAGCCGTCCTCAGAGGCAAACTTATATCAATAGCTTCTCGTAGAAAACGAGAATCAATGCAATGCCAGCAGAAATTAATCTCCTAGATCAAGGAACTAGAAGACGCCCAAAAAACTAAATGGGAGGAGTCCCAGGGCAGGGAACTCTTAAAGTGCAGGGAACTCCTACATAATATCCAAAAACTAGAGGTAGAAAAAGCTTTGTTTTATTTAAAACAAAGATATTATGAGGGTGGGTCTAGAGGCACTAAACTCTTAGCCTACAGATTACGCCACTGTGCAGCCAAAGCTGCAATAACTAAAATAGTTTTGCCCCGAACAGGCCAAATGGCTAGACAAGTGACTCAGATAGCAGATTCGTTCGTGGAGTACTACTCCAAACTATATGAGTCAGTAGAAATACCTCTCTACAAGACAAGCAAAACTACTTGGGCTCTATACCACTCCCTCTTCTCTCCGAAGAAGCCGCCCAAACACTGATCAAACCTATTACCCAAGAAGAAATTATCTCCACAATTAAAAAACTTAAGCCGGCCAAATGTCCTGGCCCTGACAGGTTTGGAGCTGAATTTTACAAAACTCTAGCCCGTGAAGTGGTTCCCCTTCTCCATAAAGCTTTCTCAAACATTTGGTCTGGGGGTGGTTCTCCTCCTCCCTCCTGGCAATATGCCACCATAACAGTCTTGCATAAAGAGGGAAAAGATCCCTTGAGGTGTGAATCTTACCACCCCATATCCTTACTAAATCAAGATTACAAGATTTTTACCTCCATAATAGCGTCAAGACTTAACCCGATACTACCAGAGTTAATTCAGTCAGACCAATCTGGATTTGTATTGGGCCGACAAGCACCTGATGGAGTACGCTCTGCCTTAGACATGATTGATAAGATCCAACGTACCTGTACCCCCGGCATGTTTATTAAGCCTAGATGCTGAAAAGGCCTTTGACAGGGTCTCATGGGAGTTCCTGTTTTCGGTACTTGAACATAGGGGGTTTCCCGAGCTTTTTATAGACACCATGAGATTCTTACATAGGTGCCCTCAGGCATATGTCAGGGTAAACGGGGGTCTGTCTAGCAGATTTCACCTTGGTAGGGGCACTCAGCAGGGGTGTCCTCTCTCCCCCCTGCTGTTTGCGCTCTATATCGAACCCCTAGCGGAGGCAATCAGAAGGGCACAGGAGGTGTCGGGGATCGAGGTGGGGGGAATACCGAAGAATATCCTGCTATATGCAGATGACGTTCTCCTGTCTCTCTCTCTCATCCTCAAAAATCAATAGAACAAATGTGGCCTATACTGGAGACTTTTGGGAAGCACTCAGGTTACTCTTTAAATAAGACCAAAACAGAGGCCTTAAGCTTCTTTTTCAATCCACCTGAGGGCATCCGCCAACTCCTCCCACTAAATTGGACAGCTGGGGGTATGAGATATTTAGGGGTTCAGATTACCAAATACCCATCTAAATTATTTAAAGCAAACTATTCAGCCCTGACAACTTCTCTCAAGAAAGACCTGGAAAGGTGGTCCCTAATTAATATCCCTATGTATGGCAGAATTCAAGCTATAATTATAAATGTATTGCCAAAATTCTTGTATCTGTTTCAGTGTATACCCCTCTATATTCATAAATCTAACTTACAGACATGGCATAAAACGATGTATAGATTTGTTTAGGCCAATAAGAGACCAAGAATAAGGTTAAAAACATTACAGGCCCATCGTGAGGCAGGAGGTAGGTCACTCCCAGATCTGGAGGATTATTTCCTAATGGTACAATTGAAACAGTCTCTTCAGTGGTCTGGTCCCAGCTCCACCTCTGGCTGGAGGGATGTGGAGAAGAGTGTGGGGGGGGGGCAGGCTGCCCCTCGAAGATCGAATATTAACCTCTTTTCTTAACCTAACTTCAACCGATGCCCCAGCTTAGCTCGGTAGGTGAGACCCTCTGCTCGGTTCATAGACTGTGGCAAAAATATAAATTGTTATCTTCACTATGGACCCTTAGGAGACTAGCCTGGACTGAAGACTTTCCCCCTAATCGACTTGACCCTACATATAAGCTATGGAGTAAGACGGGCCTGACATTTCTCGGGCAGTTTACCCAGGGTGATCTAATCTTAGATTTTAATTCACTTAAGAATAGATTCAGGCTTAAGAACGCAGACCACTTTAGGTTCCTCCAGGTCAGAACATATATCACTTCGCTTCAGAGGAGAGTGGTGTGTCTGGATGGGGTGGCCCCCCTATTAGCAGCCATTCAACAGATAAAATCATTAACGGTCCAAAAGGGTCAGATCTCTATTCTTTACAAGGCTCTAAGAACCATAAGATCTGATCCTCTAACCAAAATTAAAAACAAATGGCAGGAGGAAGCCGGTTTGGGCTTTTCCCCTATCAACTGGAATTCCGTCTTCCACACTGCTAAATTGGCAACTAGATCACCTCTTTGGCAAGAATTTGCCTGGAAGGTAAGGATCCGTTTTTTTCCTTACACCTGAGATGCTAAATAAAAGGAACCCAAATCTTTTGGCAGGCTGCTGGAGGGGTGTGGGGAAGATGAGGCAGACTACCTACACATTTTTTGGGCTTGTTCTAGACTTAACAGATTTTGGGCTCATATTACATCAGCAATAAAGAGCATTTTGGCCATCGCTCAGCTGATGAATTGGGAAGAAGTGATCCTAGGGATTCCTCCCCAAGGTTAGGGGACCTGATTCGCTGTACATTTGGGCAATCTTAATGACAGCGGCCCATAAGGCGACAACCAGGACCTGGCTTAGTCCCACTGTACCCCAAAAACAAGATTGGATCCTAATCATTAAAGGACTTGCTGAACTGGAGGAACTCACCTTTAAAATAAATCACAAGACCACTCTTTATGTTCAGAGATGGTCGAGATGGGTAGTCTGGCTCCAGCCAGACGGGGCAACCACGTCAGGGAATTAAGACACAGCACACCTCTTCCTCTTGGGCCAGGGCGATCCGTAGTTGTGAATTTAAATACTACTAAACCCTTAGATCTCTGTTCTCCTTGGTATAACAATGAAATGGAATGTACTACCGTACAAAGTATTAAGTCTATATTTTGATTCTCAAAGTTGTAAACATTTATTCTGCAGAGCTTGAATAAAGACTAAAGTTAAAAAAAAAAAGTTTTTCCAAAAAAAGCTAGTTTCAGCTACAATTAATTCAAATATTAGCACATCTGTGTAAAATGGCCTTATCCAAGTACCTCCTATGCTGTGCACCGTGAGTCTTTCTTTTTTTTTGAACTCTTGCCAGGTCTTCAATAGTATTTCTGTGCAAAATGTGGTGGGCATCTTTTTTTTTGCTAGCAAGAACTAAATTAAAACATTTATAAAACTAGTCAAATGTTTGTGGAATTAGAAAATTGTACCACCAAATAAAATTGGAAGATTGGAATATGCCTGGAACCTTTTACAGTGAAAGAGGGGTGGGGTAAATTTGTTTTGCCCAATTTTGTTGCACAGCTGCTTTAAAGAAGGGTTGCCCTCTGACCCAGTGGCAGCAAGGTATGCTGCCATGCAAGTGACCCTGACTCAGGATTTGGGATGCTAGCAGTAGGGTCACCAGGTGTGAAACTTGCGGTCACCAGTAGTGTTACCAGCCTGGGGTGAGTTTATGGTGTAGTCTGCCGCTGCAGCAACCCCCAGTGTATGCCAGAGGGATTGCTGACACAGTGGTTTGCCGCTGTGTGTCTGTGAGGTGAGCTCCGGGCTTTGTTCACCATGGTGGGGAAGGAGCAGTACTGGGGTAAACAGGGCACACCTGGAGGGAAAATGGCAGTTTCCCATGCGATGACCTCGGCACTCAAGAATCTGTGCCCACTGAATCATCATCATTAAGAGTGTAGCCTCCCAAATGACCTTACTACAGTTGTAGCCTGGAGACTGTTGAGCAGGTAAGGGTAGTTGATGGGGTCAGGAGGTTGCCACCAAGTCCTGATGTGGGGCACCCAGCCTGGAGGATATAAACTGTTATGGTAAAACAATAAATAAAAATGTTAAAGAGCAATGGCCCAGCAGCAACTCTTGGTGTACTCCACTCAAAAAAATCCCTCCACTCTGAATGATGGCCATCCACAACCATCACTCTTGTTTCCCACCTGTCAGCCAATTTGTAATTCACCACCTGTATTTTTTGTGAATTCTGTGCTATACTATTTTCTCCATGAGGTTTTCTTGTTGTACAGTGTCAGAGGCCTTGCTGCATTCCAAATAGACTATGTCCCCTGCCAGGCTCTTAGCCACCTTTCTAATTAGCTCCTCAAAGAAGGCAGTCAGGTTGGTTTAGCAGGATCTACCTTTTGTTTGACTGTATTCTGTGCTTGAGAAAGTGCAGTTGCATAAAAAACTTACCATAACAGTAGATCTTCAAGAGAATCTCTTTCATCAGGCCACATCTAATGAACTATAATCACCAGGTGTCATGACCATGCAGAGACTTTTTTGCTAGCAGTCTACTAGGAGCCACTTATGACTACGTCTTATGTCGATGTCCTCTGTATATAAATGTGGGCGGCCCCTTTCCCTCCTTAGTTCCCCACTGGAGATCATACTCAGAGGATGTCCCTCTAGGGAACCAGGAGAGAACTTAGGTTCTGGCTACCAGGCAAGGCTGGAAACAGCAGGCAGTCTATCCTGGAGAGACAGAGACAGGAGCAAAGAAGCTCTGAGTCCAAGGGGGGACGTAGGGTGGAATGGCATGACCTGATGAAAGAGATTCTCTTGAAGGTGTACCTTTATGGTAAGTTCTTCGGTAACTTTACTATCTTCCTCGAGGATATCTCTTTCATCAGGCCACATCTATAGTACAAGCACCAAGCAAGGTTGCTGAGACTGAGGCAGAGAGAGAGTGAGAAAGCAGCCACAGCTTCCTTGAATCAAGGAGGTTATTTTCTAGACTACACTGAACTGAATTATTACTTTTTGGACCTGTGTAAGTAACAAGTATTGATTCTGTTTTTGGAGTTGACTTTTTTTAGTTTTAACTTTTATTTGCCAGGGAGGAACTGTAGCTGGGAGATATTTGCAGTAATTTGTGACTAGACCTGTTACTTAACCTCTGTGAAATAGGTGTCTGAAAGGAAGGAAGGCACTCCCTGGGGTGGAGGGCCAGAGTTGTGGTTGATCATTTCTGGATGGCATAGGTTTACTCCCTCCCAACCTTCCCCTCACCACACCTGCCCCAAGCACATAGCTTCCTTTATAGAGGGGTTCTGACATCACTTCCCCAAAACTGCTAACATACACCTGTTCATATCCTTAAAAGCACAGCACACTGAATAGGGGGTAGAGACACTCACAAGCTTGTACACACTAAAACAAGAACAAAAAACAACAAAAGAAAAACATCTGTAACAGGAAGGGACACAGACATGTGGGCAGTGGTGCAATGCACTGGCTGTGGAGCAGCAGTCTTCCAGGAGACATTCTGGAAACTGTGTTGCTGCCCTATTTGCAGGCACTTCTCTGGTCTGAGGGAGGAGGTTGTTCATCTCTATGCTGACCTGGCAAGGATTCGGGAAACCTGCTTCCCCACCCAGGTCACTGCCACTACCTCAGAGGTTGCAAAGAAAGAGGAGTGGTTGGACCACGGTGGGCTCAGGGAGGGTGAGGGTGGTGGAACAGAGGCGCATCCCTCCAGTTGTGCCTCTCCACAATTCATTTGTCACTCTGGCAGAGCATGGTTCCTCTATGGAGGCACCCACAGTGGAGACCAAGGAGGATACTAGGAACCTCGATAATGGAGACCCACAGGAGGTTAGTACAGGACCCCACAGGGGAAGGAAATGACTCCCAGTGGGGGACTCAATTGTTAGGGGGTAGAACTGGGGGGAGAGAGGGGAAAGGGAGGTAAGATGCCTGCCCAGTGCCATGGCTTGGAGGGACAGGAAATGAATCCTCAGGATTGTGGGAGCAGCTGCAAGAGGGAGGGAGCTGGATGTCATTATCCACCTAGGGACAAATGACCTGGCTGAGAGTGGGATCAGAGCAGTGCAACAGGAGTTTGTGGAGTTGGGGAGAGGCCTTAGACAAGTAGCACACACAGTAACATTCTCGGAAGTGCTACTTGTCTATGGCAAGGATGAGGCAAGGGCACTCTGCATCATGGGATTCAATGACTGATTGAAAAATTGGTGCAGAGCTCAGGGATTGGGCTTCATTGGGGACTGCGGTTCCACCTGGAGGGATGCAGGCCTATACAGGTGTGATGGTCTGCATCTATCCAGGAGGGGAACCAGGATCCTAGGTGATAGGTTTAAATGCTTCATTGGCAAGCATGTTAACTAGCCAAGGAGGGGCACTGAAAAGGAGAAGGGAAATCCTAGCCCCCCAAAAAAAATCAGGGTAATTAGTGAGGTAAACACCAAGATAGAGCAGTCAGTAGGGAGAAGGGCAGGGGTAAATGGAGAAAAAGACAAAGGCAGTAAGGACAGGGATGGGGCAAAAAGAAATAAAGACATAAAAAAATGGAGGTTAATGAGTACCAATGCCCGTAGTCTCGGTAAAAAGCTCCCCGAAATGGTGGCCTTGATGGAAGAGGGATGCCTGGATAGCGTGGCAGTCACAGAAACATGGTACACAGAGAACCATGACTGGGATGTCAACATACCAGGGTACGCAATCTACAGGAGGGACAGGGAGGGAAGAAGAGGAGGAGGAGAAGTAGCTCTCCATGTAAGGAGAAGGGATCAAAGCAACAGAACTAAAGGGTAAACAGGGAGGAGAAGAGGCACTGTGGGTCACCCTGGAGACTGGAAATGGCTCCACAGTCCACACAGGGGTTGTATACAGACCCCCGTGTTGGGGGAGGAAATGGAAAAGGAAATGATAGAAGGCATCCTTGGGATGGCAGAGAAAGGGGAGGTATTGCTGATGGGGGAAATGAATATGCCAGATGTTAACTGGAGCACTTTTGCTGCAGCCACATCCAAGAGCAGGGCCATTCTCGATGCCCTACAGGGGGGCATGCCTCAGACAGCTAGTATTGGAACCCACCTGGGAGAGTGCAATCTTAGACCTGGTACTCTCAAATGGGGACGGAGAGAGGATCTCTGATCTTGAAGTGGGTAGCCATCTGGGAACAAGCGACCACCAAATAGTGTGGTTCATGATAAACTTAGCTGTAGAGTCAAGCCACACAAAAGTAAAGGTACTGGACATCAGGAGGGCTGATTTTGTCAAAATGGGAGAGTGCCTCAGAAAAGTACTAGCAAACAGGAAAGAGGGTGGGGTGGAGCAACAATGGGGAAACATCAAAACCGCCATCACAGAGGCAACAAGAATTTGTGTGAAGCAGATAAATCAAAGTGAAAGAAAAAAACGCTATGGTTCTCAAAAGAAGTGGCGGGAAGGTGAGGGAGAAAAAGATAGCATTCAGGAAGTACAAGGAAACACAGAAGGAGCAGGACAGAGAACTGTACCAGTTAAAGCAGAAGGAAGCGGGGAAGGCAGTCAGAATAGCAAAGGCCCAAACCGAGGAAAAGATAGCCAACACGGTTAAGAAGGGGGATAAAACCTTTCATAGGTTCATAGGTATAATACGAGTTAAGTGGGGAATCCCAATATAAACTCGTTGCCTATCGGCGAAATTTAAATTTCTTTTCACCCATATGATTATCTAACTCAAATTTAAATTGTGACAAACTATTGCTGGCGACTTCGGTAGGTAAGGAGTTCCATAATGTAGGTAACCTTTGTGTGAAGAATTTATTTCTCTTAGTGGTATTGTTTATCTCAGTTTTAAACTTTAAATTGTGTGAGCGAGCATTATGACCTGTTGTAGTTTTTTGGAGACAAAGAGCCTCACATAAGGTTGCATCCTTCGAGGATCTATATGCAAGGCACATATAACTCCTATATGCCCTATATTCAAGAGAAAATAACCCTAGTGATAGGTATATTAGGGAGTAAAGAAAGACTAAGGCAGGGATACTTAGGCTGAATAAAGAGGAAGGTGGTTTAGCAGAGAGCAACAGTGAAAAAGCAGGGATACTGAACGAATACTTCTGCTCAGTATTCACAATGGAAAAACAGGGGGAGATTCCTAATCCAGTCAATAGAAGCACTCTGGATAGGGAACTTGATATTAGTCCTTTCACAGAAGAAAGGATTCTGAAAGAACTCTTAAAACTGAGGGTGGACAAAGCAATGAGGCCTGATGGGATTCACCCCAGAATTCTAAAAGAACTAAGGGAAGAACTAGCAACACAACTGACTACCCTTTTTAATAAATCATGGGAGGATGGTGTGGAACCTGAGGACTGGAGGAGGGTGGATGTGATTCCCCTTCACAAAAGTGAGAGCAAGACAGAGGCAGAAATCTACAGACCTGTCAGATTAACCTCAGTAGGGAAAATGATGGAATCACTTCTGAAGGAAAGAATTGCTGAGTACCTAGAGGCTAGTGGGACACAGGACCCAAGGCAGCATGGATTCACAGCGGGAAGGTCAAGTCAGACAAATCTAATTGATTTCTTTGACTGAGTAACCAAAGTAGTAGACCAGGGAGGGGCTGTGGACATGGCTTACCTAGACTTTAGCAAGGCATTTGACACAGTCCCGCACAAAAGATTAATAAACAAATTAGCCAGCCTGAGAGTGGGTCCCAGGGTGGTAGCCTGGGTAAAACACTGGCTGGACAACAGGACACAGCGGGTAATAGTAAATGGAGTCTACAGTGAAGAAAGGAGGGTTACTAGTGGGGTACCACAGGGTTCAGTACTGGGGCGGTCCTTTTTAATGTCTTTATAAGTGACATTGCAGAGGGACTGGAAGGGAAAGTATGTCTCTTTGCAGATGACACAAAGATCTGCAACAGGGTTGATACGCGAGGTGGGGTGGAATGGATGAAAAGGGACTTGGCAAGGTTGGAGGAATGGTCAAATATATGGCAGCTTAGATTCAATGCAAAGAAGTGCAAAGTAATGCACCTGGGAAACAAAACCCAAGGAAAGAGTACACAATGGGGGGTGAGATACTGACAACAACAAAAATGGAAAGGGACCTGGGTATAGTCATATCAGATGACCTAAAGGTGGGCCAGCAATGTGAGAAGGCAGTAAGAAGGGCTGCTGGATACTGGGATGCATAGGGAGAAACATCACCACTACAAAACGGGAAGTTGTTGGCCCTCTGTACAGACAGTTGGTAAGACCACATTTGGAGTACTGTGTACAGTTCTGGAGATCCCATCTCCGCAAAGACATAGACAGGGTGGAGGCTGTCCAGAGGAGGGCAACCAAAATGGTGCAGGGTCTGCACCAGAAGACATATGAAGAAAGGCTAAAGGAGCTTAAGATGTATAGCCTCGAGGAAAGGAGGGAGAGGGGGGACATGATAGAAACTTTCAAATACCTCAAAGGAATCAACAAAGTCCAAGAGGGTAGCATCTTTCAGAAAAAGAGATGTGCAAGAACAAGGGACACAATTTGAAGATAGAGGGGGGCGGCTTAGAGGTAATATGAGGAAGTATTTCTTCACAGAGAGGGTTGTGGATGCATGGAACAGCCTTCCTGAGGAGGTCGTAGAGTCAAAAACAGTGGGGGAATTCAAGAATGCATGGGACAGACATAAGGCAATTCTAGTGGGGGGGGGGTAGGAGTAATTAGGTAGACTAGGTGGGCCAAGCAGTCCTTATCTGCCATCAAATTCTATGTTTCTATGTTTCTGTGTTAAGCAGTACTGCCAGAGAGACAGTATGGGTGGCTGGAGACTGGAGGTCTAAGAAAGGATTCCTTGGAGCACTACCACGCTGAAACCTGACCTTCTTCTAGAGGCAATGTCCAGACTGTAATGTTTAGTGAAAGTGTGGGCAGTACTCCAGGTTGCAGCAGCACTAATTTCTGCAGCTGACTTATTCCTGAAACAGGCAACAGAGGTGGCCATGGCTCTGGCTGAAAGGCCACGAACAACTCCAGCAGGTTCCTTGCCATATTTCCTATAACAGAAAGTGATAGAGGTTTGTTTTTTTTTAACTTATTTTTTATTGATTTAACTGTATACACAACACAGTGTAAGATTCACATAGGCAGGCATAACGAGTTCAAATACATTACAATTTTCATGAATGATTACATTATTGTTACAGCAAGGAATTTATATGGCCCTATATCATGGTACTTCACTGGGGGGAGTTATGGAAAAAAAACAACAACTTTAATTCAATTACACATGTCATTACTGCCATGAGCAGGGAAATCTCAAATAAAATTATAGCTACCAAAAATCATGCACCCTGTGATGTAGGTATAGTTCCCCTTATCCCTTCCATTGAATTATATAAGATATTAATAATACAGCAGCCTCCCAACTCCAACATCTATAATCCAACCTTCCACCTCCCTCAGATTTGAACTTTAACTTAGTGCAAAAAGAGAAAGAAAGAGAAAAAAAAAAATGAAAAACAACAATTCTAGGGATAGAAATCATACTGTTAATTACAGTTAGCATATTTAACTTTATAAACACCGTTTTGTGCAATCCCTAGGTTTGAGGACCTAGAAACAGACTCGGAGGGCAGTGAGTAATATTGTATGGGGGAAATGTTAAAACTGAAATCCCTGTTGTAATCTGCCTTTTCTGATTACTCCCTGTACCACAGCTGGAACTGTGTACCTTCAGGTTAATTAATGTTGGATTTGCAGCTCACTAGCTGAAACTGTGAAGAATGGGGTACGGGGAAAGCAAGTAAAATGCCATTCAGGACTGCTGGCCGAATGCAAACTTTAAATGGTGCTGTCTTCACTGAAGTGGTGACTCAGTTTTGCGCCAGCGCCACTATTAATGTTTGGAACTCTGTAGACCAATTAATCCATATAGAGTTGTTTATGAACTCTAATACTGGGCAGAGATGTGAACATTTTGAAGTTATAAATGGTTGGACTCTACTAAAGCTTTACAGTTATTTCTATATCCTCCTTTTTAGAAAGTGATACTGTTGGCCAGCCATCTGGACAGGCACTGTTTAGAAACAGGTTATGCCCTCTTTCCTGGGGGCAAAGGAAACAAACAGTTGCCGGGACTTAGCAGTCCTTTGAGCAAAGAATATAATATCTGAGTATTCTATGTACATCTAAGGTATGGCGCGATGCTTCCCCTGGACTGGCATGCTCTGGAAAATAAACTGGTAGGTGGATCATTTAATTTAAAGTAAACTCTGACACTGCCTTAAGAAGAAGCTTAGGCTTGGTCCATAAAGACACCCTGTCTTTATGGAAAATGAAATTAGAAGGCTCACACATAAGAGCCTAAAGCTCAGAAATCCTTTGAGCAGAAGTAATAACAAGTAAAAAGAATGCTTTCCAAGAAAGGAAGCATAAGCCGCAAGTTGCAGCTGGCTCAAAAGGAGCCAAAGTAAGTGTCTCCATCACAAAATTCAGGTCGTAAGATGGGACTGGATTGCAGATGGGAAGCTTCAAGTGCAGGATGCCTTTCAAGAACATATAGGCCACTTCTAGCTGAGCCACCATATGGCCGTCTATAGGTGCATGAAAAGTTAAAATAGCCAGATGGACTTTGGTAGAAAAGTATTGCAGTTCTGCATCTGACATAGACAATAAATACTCCAGAACCTGATTCACTGGACATGTAAAGGGATCCAAGTAAGGAGATGTGGGCCACAAAGCCAACCACATCCACTTCATTGACTCAGTGACTCTGGTGGAAGGTTTTCTAGCAGCCATAAGGATGCAGCCCCCTTAAGGGACACCTCAAACCTCACAGTGGCTAATGTCTTCAGAAGCTAGGCATGGAGAGGGGGTCACTTGAGGTCCAGATGGACCAGGGTTCTCTGTTCCTACAATAGCAAGCCCGTATACAGGGGCAGGGGTACTAGGGGTGCCACTGCTAACTTTTGCAGCAAAGGAAATGCAGAAACTGCTGAGGTCGAAAGAGAGACACTAGAACTAGAGTAGCTCCTTCCATTTGAAGCTTGGTAAGCACCCTCTGAATCAAAGGAAAGACAAGGAAAGGGAGGGGAAGGAAGGCATAAAGGAACTTCCCTTGCCAAGAGAGGCAACACGTCTTGCCAGAAAGCTCCAGGCCCTGGAATGAGCGAGTGGAAAAAATCAGCAATTTTGCGGTGAGTGGGGAAGCAAAGAGGTCCAACACTGGACAACCCCACCTGTAGAACAGATCTTCGACAACCGTGGTCAACAGCTCCCATTTGTACATTCTGGACGGCGACTTGCTTAGCTTGTCTGCCAGGACATTTTGGATGCCTGGAACATAGGCGGCTGACAGCTCTAGACTGTGTTCTAAAGCTTAGTACCAAATCCTCAGCAGTTCCCTGCACATGGGGAAAAAATTAGTCCCCCCTTGCTTATTTGTGTAGGGTACTACACTGATATTGAACATCTGCACCCGCAGATGCCCCGGGAACAGATGATTCTGGAAGGCTAAATGCATGACTAGAATCTGCCGCTTTAGATCAGCGGTGCACTGATCACACTGGGCTGCTGATGGCCATTGAGGTAGGCCATTGCGGTATCCTCATGTGCAGCCTGGCCAGGAGTACTGTGACAATGGCTGCAGTCATCAGGCCCAACGGTCTCAGGAATGTCCCAGCTATGACACACCCGTTGTTGTACGGCAACTGGCCTGTGCCATGCGGTGTTCCGCCCTGTCCTAGGGTAGGAAGGCTAAGCCCAGAACAGTGTTCAGTACTGCCATTATGTAACTGCCGATACTGACAGGGGGGTCAAAATTGACTTTGTCAGGTTGCCCATGACCCTTAGGGAACTGGACAGTCCATCTGGTACATGCTAGGATGGGAGACAGTTGCTCCATGGACTAAGCTGTGAGCAAGCAGTCATCTAGATAGGGGAAGACACACAGTCTCCCTCACACGAGAGCTGCTGCCACAACTGCCAAGCATTTGAGAAAGCCCCATGGTGCAGATGACAAGCCAAAAGGCAATACCCTGAAGTGTTGGTGTCCCTCCTGAAGCAGAAACCTGGGGTACGTCCTGTAAGGTGGACACATCTTGATATGTAGATGGGCATCCAGCATGTCCAGGTGCATAGTAAGTCCCCACTTTACTGGGGGGGGGGGCAGCAGGCCTTGCAGAGTGACCACCCTGAGCTTCTTGTACTGAAAATAGATGTTCACATGCCTGAGATCCAGAAGGGCCATCAAGCCCTGTGGATCTGGGAGTTAGAAAGAAATGAGAACAGAATCCCCTGTTCCTTTGTTCCCAGGGAACTGGTTCTATGGTCCTCTTCTGCAGCAGTGTACGTACTTCTTCTAGTAACACTGGTATGTGGGCTAGAGGTGCGAGTTGAGGGAATCAGTGGAAGGGCTGAGGGCAGCTCCAGAAATTCAAAAGTGTGGCCCTGATTTAGTAACTGCAGGAACCAAGCATCTGGTGTAACCTCCCTCCACTGTTCCATGTGGAGGGAATGGCGACTCCCCATCAGCACCTCCAGATTTAGTACTAGAGGGCAGGGAGTCTAAGAAGGAGTCATGCTGAAGCAGACCTGGTGGCTACAGCTGCACCCACACCTCCAGAGGCTTTGGAGTGGTCACCTGTGGAGGCAGTTGGGGCCGGCAAAGCTGACCCTGTTCTGCCTTTGCTCTGTTGTCTGGTCCCTGACATAGGTCTGTTTGTAGTCCTTTATGAAGGGGGACCGTCAGCCTACTTTTCGGCTGTGTGTCTGCACGTCAGCCCCAAATGGCTTGAATTCTCTGGAAGAGGCACGTAGAATGGACTGCTGGGCGTCACTGGCAAATCCTGACACCCTTTGCTAAGAATGCGTTCTTATGCAGAGGCCAAAATGTCATAGGTATACCCTAAGAGGGGCTTTTTTTTTTTTTTACCAATTATTTTACCAGGTGAATTACCTATCAGCCCTAGTCTGGAGGGCCTTGAGCATTTCCTGATTCTGGGTGCCCTCTGGGAGAGACTGGGCCGCTGCTTTAGCCTTTTTCAATAGTATATTTTGGTGCTTGATCATATGGGCTGGATGATTTGTTATCCTGAGGCCCAGTGTAGCAGAGGACCATAAAGCAAACTGCTTCCACTTTATTGAATAATTGAATAAGTGGCTCAGGTGGAAGGTTTTCTGGCAGCCACCAGGACATCTGCCACCTTTGGGCCACTCCAAATCTTGTGATGATTATATCTTCCATAGCCCATCATGGCTATGGAGTGACTTGAAGTCTGGATGGACCTGGGTTCCCTGTTCCTGTGATAGCAAGCCCTTGCACAGGGGCAGGGGTACTGGGGGTTCCACTGTTAGCTGTTGTAGTAAGGGAAACCAGATCTGACAAGGCAAAAAGGGAGCCAACAGAATTAGAGTAGCTCCCTCCACTTAGAGTTTGATTAGTACTCTCTGAATCAAAGGAAAGGGGGGAGGTGTAAAGGAACCTCCCTTTCCATGAGAGGGACAATGCCTCTCACCAGAAAACTCCAGGCCCTGAAATGAGTGAGCAGAAAAGTAGCAGTTTTGCATTGAGTGGGGATGCAAAAAGGTCCAACTCTGGACAACCCCACCTGTTGAACAGGTCTTCAACTACTGAGGTCAGCAGCACCCACTTATGCATTCTGGACTGTGACCCACTTAGCTTGTCTGGCAGAACATTTTGGATGCCTAATAGCTTGTGGCAGAGAACAGCAAGAGGAAGGAGGTGCTGTTAGAACTATACTACTCTACTGGACTAAAGAACTAGAACTGTATTACTGGGAACTTCAATTTAGGGTAAAACCAACAAAAAAAAGAATGTGTTTTTCTGAGTTGGGTGAAGGAATTGTTATCTGTGCAGTTAGCTAGGTGAAGAAACAAACTGTTAATTAGGGGGAGTGGCTCAGAGAGAAGGAAGCTAGGTGTTTACATTTAAAAACTGACATAGATAACTTGTATCAGAGAACAGCAAGAGGGTGGAGGTGCTGTTAGAACTTTTCTACTCTACTAGACTAAGAACTAGAACTCTATTACTGGGAACTTCAATTTAGGGTAAAAAAAGTGTGCATTTGTCTGAGTTGGGCGAAGGAATTGTTATCTGTTCAGTTAGCTAGGTGAGGAAAAAAATGAATTAGGGTGAAGGAATTATCTGTGCAGTTAGCTAGGTGAAGAAACACACTGTTAATTAGGGGGAGTGGCTTAGAGAGAAGAAAGCCAGGTGTTTGCATTTAAAACTGACCTTGATAGCTTGTGGCAGAGAACAGCAAGAGGAAGGAAGTACTGTTAGAATTATACTACTCTACTGGGACTATATTGCCTTCCATCCCTCCCCTCCACCCTTAGCCGGTTCTACGTTTATAGGCACAGGATTTGACTAACTACAGGAACTTCCTGTTTAGGAGCAGGAAGGGAGTGATCACAGAGGCACAAAAGAATCACCATCCTAGAAGGAAAAGAGTAGCTCTCCATCACCCCCTAGCTGCTGGAGGACTGAGTCTGAGCAAGTAAGAAGGAGACTACTGTGGAATATAGGAACTTACTGTCCCAGAAGAGGAAGATCAGGAACTTTAAGGGCACAGAGGCAGTAGGAAAGTAGGAAAAAAAAATATATATATATATAAAAAATAAACAGAGGAAAAAGTAAGTATACAAAACAACAGTTAAGGGACCACAAATAAAGACATGATGGGAGTGGTGCAGTGCAGTGGCTGTGGAGCAGCAGTCTTCCGCGAGACGTTCTGGAGGATGCAGTGTTGTCTCATCTGCAGGCACCTCTCCGGGCTGAGGGAGGGGGTTGCCCAACTCCAGGCTGAATTGGCCAGGATTTGGGGGACCTCCTTTCCCACCCAAGGACCACCAGGGCCACCACCTCTGTCTCAGAGGTTGCCAAGAAAGAGGAGTGGTTGGACCACAGTGGGCTCAGGGAGGGTGAGGGTGGTGGAACAGAGGTGCATCCTTCCAGTTGTACCACTCCACAATTCATATGCCATTCTGGCAGAGTGTGGTTCCTCTATGGAGGCACCCGTAGTGGAGACCAAGGAGGATGCTGGGAACTTCTATAAAGGAGACCCACAGGAGGGCAGAATGGGACCCCATAGGAGAAGGAAACAACTCCTGGTGGAGGACTCCATTATTAGGAGGGTAGAACTGGGGGAGGGAGGGGAAGGGAAGGTGTAAGGTGCCTGCCTGGTGCCATGGCTTGGAGGGACAGGGAGTGAATCCTCAGGATCACGGGAGCAGCTGCATAGGGGAGGGAGCTGGATGTCATTGTCCACCTAGGGACAAATGACCTGGCTGGAAAAGGGATTGGAGCAGTGCAGGAGGAGTTTGTGGAGTTGGGGAGGGGCCTTAGACAGGTAGCACAAATGGTAACCTTCTTGGAGGTCCTGCCTGTCTATGGTATGGGTGAGGCTAGGGTGCTCCACACCATGGGATTCAATCAGTGGTTGAAAAACTGGTGCAGAGCTCAGGGTTTCAGCTTCATTGGGGACTGGGGTTCCACCTGGAGGGATACAGGCCTATACTGGCACAATGGTCTGCATCTGTCCAGGACGGGAACCAGGATCCTAGGTGATAGGTTTAAATGCTTCATTGGCAAGCATTTAAACTAGCCAAGGGGGGCACTGAAAAGGAGAAGAGAAATCCTAGCCCCCCCCCAAATCAGGGTAGTTAGTGAGGTGAACACCAAGATAGAGCAGTCGATAGGGAGAAGGGCAGGGGTAAATGGAGAAAAAGAGAAAGGCAGTAAAGACAGGGATGGGGCAAAAAGAGATAAGACTATCAAAAATTGAAGGTAATGAGTACCAATGCCCATAGTCTAAGTAACAAGCTCCCTGAACTGGTGGCCTCGATGGAAGAGGGATGCCTTCGTATTGTGGGAGTCACAGAAACATGGTACACAGAGAACCATGACTGTGATGTCAACATACCAAGGTACACAATCTACAGGAGGGACAAAGAGGGTAGAAGAGGAGGAGAAGTAGTAGCTGTCTATGTAAGGGAAGGGATCAAAGCAACGGAACTAAAGGGTAAACTGGAGGAGAGGAGGCACTGTGGGTCACCCTGGAGACTGGAAATGGCACCACAGTCAGCACAGGGGTTGTATACAGACACCCGTCTCAGGGGGAAGAAATGGACAAGTTAATGATAGAAGGCATCCTTAGGATGGCAGAGAAAGGGGAGATATTGCTGATGGGGGACCTGAATATGCCAGATGTTAACTGGAGCACCTTTGCTGCAGCCACATCCAAGAGCAGGGCCATTCTTTTTTTTTTTGTTACTCAATGTTTATTAATGCACAGAAGATGCAACAGTTTGACTTACATCACTTAATATGTTACTACTACTACTAGAGGAGCCTTGATAACACCACATATCAAAAGCTGTGATTTGAAAATGTAGAAGCAAGATAATGTCCCATTCAAAAAAAGCCATTAGATCCATAGTTATCCCTCCTTGTGCAGTCTTAATGTGTTCCTTTTAATTCTGTTCTCATTCTTCAGGAGTCCAGCTGTTGTGGACCCTCCACCAAAGAGAGGAATACAGGCACAGATAAACACACCTTCATACAAAGTTATATCTAGAAGATCCTCCCTCTCCAACAATGGGGCAGATGAACCTCTGCTCAGAATTAGCTGACATCTAAGATCAAATAATTTTTAGGACTTCAGAATAAAGCAAAGCTCCTCTAGTTAAACCGAGACATCCAAAAGTATCAACTATGTACAATTTCAGTAAAGTTGAAAACTGGAGCGAAAAACAAATACATAATAAAAAACCAAAACTAATACTGTGTATGTGATGAGTTCATTGTTAATTTTCATTTTAGGATACCTAACACTCAGAGCGTAGTAGAAGGAGTGCAATGTAAAGGTTGGCCCCCCAATTTCCCCTCCTTCACTTCAGAGCCAGCTCTATTACTCCAGAGGGAGGGTAGTGGTTCCCCCAAAACCTATGTTTCCCTGCTGGGAGTCTAATCAAGAATCCCCCTTTCCAAGATCACTAGACTGAGAGACCCTTCTCATGCCAATCTCGCCAAACCTCTTGGAACTTCCCTATATTGAGTCTAAGAGATGCAGTGATTTTTTCCATCTCCTCCAACTCGAGTATTTTATTCATCCATGTTTAAATGGTAGGAGGAGTTACTGACAACCAGCAAACTGTAATACTCTTCAGGGCTGCCAGTCTGAGGATGTGGTACAGTTTCCTCTGAGGTCTGGAGAGTTTTAACTGGTCTGTACTAAACAGGTCTAAACAAAGGGAATGGAAGGATCCAGACAGAGACAACCCCAAGGTACTCTGGATGCGGTCATGGACCTGTTGCCAAAAATGTCTGACCTCCGGACGCTCCCAAAAGATATAGAAGTGGGAGCTCACCCCCCCACATCCCCTCCAGCATAAGTTGGAATGTTCAGGGTTGAAATGTTTGGTGATTGTTGGGGTTCTGAAAAAGCGTATCAGGACCTTCCAGTGGTATTCACCCCATGTGGGGG
Source organism: Neoceratodus forsteri (assembly GCA_016271365.2). Taxonomy (NCBI): domain Eukaryota; kingdom Metazoa; phylum Chordata; order Ceratodontiformes; family Ceratodontidae; genus Neoceratodus; species Neoceratodus forsteri. The sequence goes on along the minus strand of CM057458.1, from coordinate 1,396,791,341 downwards.
ATGCTGTGATATGCCAGCTTTGATTAAGGATTCCCTGCCACTCTGAGCAGTCAATTTGTAAGTTGGATTCTCTCTCCCATCGGGACTTGATTAATTTAACCTGCTCTGACTGTTGAGTAATAAGTAGCCTATAAACTTGGGAGATAGGTTGCATCTTTGCTCTCAAGGTTATCCAACTATAGAATAGTTGTTCTAGATCTACCAGGGGTCTTGATAGCTGTTGTATATGTAGGGACTGCTAGATAAAGTGTCTTACTTGTAAAAATCAGAAATGGTCCTCCCTTCTAAGGCTATACTTTAACGTTAGCTGCTGGAAGGTGATGCAGGGGCCTTTATCCAGGAGGTGTGAGAATCTGGTGAGGCCCCTGCACTCCCAGAACTTGTAACCTAGGTCCACTTTAGGGTGTCTAAATGTTTCTTGGTGGTGAATGAGGGACAGACGGCCCACTCCTGCCGGGACTCCCAGTCGTTTACGTAAAGTTAGTAGTACCCTCAGGGTATGTCTCGTCCATGGGTTTGTAACTTTATTCACTATACTTGGGGACAGAGATGCCGTGGGTAAGGTCCAGAGAGCGATAGTCGGGGCGTGCTCTGACTCCATGGTATACCATCTTGTGTCTATCCTTTGCTTCATCCAAGCATAGAGCCAAGGGGCCTGTGCTGCCAAGTAGTAATTAGTAATATCTGGTAAGCCTAACCCCCCCAGCTCTCGTGGTGTGCAGAGCAACATTCTATTTAGCCTAGGCCTTTTACCATTCCATACAAAGCGTGTTAGCATGTGTTCTAAATCCCTCATGAAGGAGGTTGGAAGATGGACTGGGAGTGTTTGAAATAGGAAGAGCAAACGGGGGAGCACATTCAAGCAGGGCCATTCTTGATGCCCTACGGGGGCATGCCTCAGACAGTTAGTGTTGGAACCCACTTGGGAGGGAGCAGTCTTAGTCCTGGTACTCTCAAATGGGTAGAGAGAGAGAGGATCTCAGATCTAGAAGTGGGTAGTCATCTGGGAACAAGTGACCACCAAACAATGTGGTTCACAGTAAACTTAGCTGTAGAGTCAAGCCATATAAAAGCGAAGGTACTGGACTTCAGGAGGGCTGATTTTGTCAAAATGGGAGAGTGCCTCAAAAAAGCAGTAGAAAACAGGCAACAAGAAGGAGGGGTGGAGCAACAATGGGGAAACATCAAAACTGCCATCACAGAGGTAATAAGCCTTTGTGTAAAGCAAATAAATCAAAACGAAAGATAAAAACACTATGGTTCTCAAAATAAGTAGCAGGGAAAGTTAGGAAGAAAAAGATAGCATTCAGGAAGTATAAGGAAACACAGAAGGAGCAGGATAGAGAACTGTACCAGTTAAAGCTGAAGGAAGTGGGGAAGGCAGTCAGAATAGCAAAGGCCCAAACCGAGGAAAAGATAGCCAACTCGGTTAAGAAGAAGGATAAAACCTTTCATAAGTACATTATTGAGTGAAGAAAGACTAAGGTAGGGATACTGAGGCTGGATAAAGAGGAGGGTGGTTAGGCAGAAAGGGACAGTGAAAAAGCAGGAATACTAAACGAATACTTATGCTCAGTATTCACAAAGGAAGGGGAGGTGGAGGTACCTAATCCAGTCAATAGAAGCACTCTGGATAGGGGGGGTTGATAGCAGTCCTTTCACAGAAAAAAGGGTTCTGAAAGAACTCCTAAATCTGAAGGTGGATAAAGCAATGGGGCCTGATGGGATTCCCCCCTGAATTTTAAAAGAACTTAGGGGAGAACTACAGTAGTAACACCACTGACTACTCTTTTTAACAAATCCTAGGAGGATGGTGTGGTACCTGAGGACTGGAGGAGAGCAGATGTGATTCCCCTTCACAGAAGTGGGAGCAAGACAGATGTAGGAAACTACAGACCTGTCAGTTTGACCTCAATGGTAGGGAAAATGATGGAATCACTTCTGAAGGGAAGAATTGTTGAGTACCTAGAGGCCTGTGGGGCACAGGACCCAAAGCAGCATGGATTCACAGTGGGAAGGTCATGTCAGACGAACCCAATCAATTTCTTTGACTGGGTGACCAAAGTAGTAGACCAGGGAGGGGCTGTGGACATGGCCTACCTAGACTTTAGCAAGGCATTTGACACAGTCACGCACAAAAGATTAATAAACAAATTAGCCAGCCTAGGAGTGGGTCCCAAGGTGGAAGCCTGGGTAAAACATTGGTTAGACAACAGTACGCAGAGGGTAATAGTAAACGGAGTCCACAGTGAAGAAAGGAGGGTTACTAGTGGGGTACTGCAGGGTTCAGTACTGGGTCCAGTCTTTTTAATGTCTTTATAAGTGACATTGCAGAGGGACTGGAAGGAAAAGTATGTCTCTTTGCAGACGACACAAAGATCTGCAACAGGGCAGATACACAGGGTGGGGTGGAAAGTATGAGAAGGGACTTGGTAAGGTTGGAGGAATGGTCAAATATATGGCAGCTTAGATTCAATGCAAAGAAGAGCAAAGTAATGCACGTGGGAAACAAAAACCCAGGGAAAGAGTACACAATGGGGGGTGAGATACTAACAACAACAAAAATGGAAAGGGACCTGGGGGTAGTTATAGCAGATGATCTAAAGGTGGGCAAGCAATGTAAGAAGGCAGTAAGGAGGGCTGGGGGGATACTGGGATGCATAGAGAGAGGCATCACCAGTAGGAAACAGGAAGTTGGTATCCCTCTGTACAGACAGTTGGTGAGACCACATCTGGAGTGTAGTGTGCAGTTCTGGAGATCCCATCTCTGCAGAGACATAGACAGGGTGGAGGCTATCCAGAGAAGGGCAACCAAAATGGTGCAGGGTCTGCACCAGAAGACATATGAAGAAAGACTAAAGGAGCTTAATATGTATAGCCTCAAGGAAAGGAGGGGGAAGGGGGACATGATAGAAACTTTCAAGTACCTCAAGGGAATCAACAAAGTCCAAGAGGGTAGCATATTTCAGAAATGTGAGACATGCAAGAACAAGGGGGCACAATTTGAAGCTGGGGGGGAGGCTCAGAGGTAATGTGAGGAAGTATTTTTTCATGGAGAGAGTTGTAGATGCATGGAACAACCTTCTAGAGGAGGTCGTGGAGTCAAAAACAGTAGGGAATTCAAGAATGCATGGGACAGGCATAAGTCAATTCTAGTGGGGAGTAGGAGGAAGTAGGCTGTTGGTTAACTAGGATCTGCAGCTTATCCATTATGTAGGGAAATGGGCAGACTAGGTAGGCCAAACGGTCCTTATCTGCCATCAAATTCTATGTTTCTATGGAACATGGACAGCCAACAGCTCTAGACCGTGTTCTAGAGCCCAGTAGCAAACCCTCTTGCTTCCCTGCAAAGGGGGTAAGAGTGAGTTCCCCCCTTGCTTATGTATGTAACCCCCTTGTCCCCAGGGGTTACTAGAATCCCACTTAGAACCAGTGGCAGGCAGGGAAAGGCAGCTTGTGAGATGCCAGTTAAATGGGTTTCACACTGTCTCATTCTGTTTTCACTTTCAGCTGAGCTGGATTGATGATGTCATGTCACCATAGAATTATCGCAGCAGCATAAGCTACAATGGAATGCTAGCTGCAGGGGGTTAGCAGTAGAACACTGGGTAATTCAAGTCAGTCTTCAGAGATCAGTCTGTGGGGAGACTCGAAAGAGAGAGAGGTAAGAGTGCTGCAGTGTGCAGTTCCTCGCTACCAGAGACAGAAGGGGTTGTGTGTTCTCACCCTAGAGAGGAACACAGAAGAGACTAGAAGGAAGTGGTAGAGACCGTTCCTAGTGTTGTTCCAGAGCCTTATCCCCGGAGGGATGGGGGGAATTCCAGAAATTCAGGGGCAATCCTCTGGTCCAGCCTGGAGAGGGAGAAGCTGCCTGAAAGCAGTTTTGCTTGTGAGTACTTGAGACAATTTGTGGGAAGAAGCCCTGGGGCACCGGCATACTGTGGTGAGTTTGCTCTGATAAAGAGACTATGTTCACCAGAGACAGAGCGTAGAGTAAAAGTGTCTGCCTACTGTGGGGTCAAAGGAAGACTTGCCAAGTACAGAACTTTTAAACTGTGTATGGCTTAGAAACATCTGCAACAGTGGGGGTCTAGGTTAAAGACATAGCCACTTACAGTACTTTTCAAGTCAGGACACCTCCAGAGACGTAGAATGTTAAATGTGTAAAACATTTCGAGAGAGCATCTACAAAATGTGTTTTCGAAGAAAGGTGTTGTATCCAAATGAATGGCCGAGTATAGATTTGGGAGCAAGAGGTGGGAGACCCCCCATCTGGAGTAACCAGGTTTACCTCTCTGGACTCAGTTGGGGCACCTATGGTTTTCTTTCAGGCACTTGGCCAGTGTCTGAAGAAAGCACCCAGATGTGGGATTGTGGATTTTTCCCTTAGAGCTAGAAAGTGCTTATGGGTGGTATAGGGAGCCACCATCAACCTCCATGTCATATGGAAAAGTGTCCTAGTACTGGCCGTGGTGCCATGTCAAGGAATAGAAGAGAAGTGTACGAATTTGGGCTGTGTGTACCCGGAATCGTTCAGAACCTGAGGGTTTGATTGTGAGGTAGTGTGCTCTGTACCTCTGTAATCTGCATTGCCAGCGAATGTAGCCCTGTGGGGGTCCATCTTGCTTTGTTTATTCTCTGTGTCATGTGAATAAAAGCCACACTCTAGAATCCCATTCCTGGTTTGGACATTTCAGTTATTGCTTCATGTGACCAGATTTACTTGGGTGCCCCTGTCCAGAGGTACAAACCTAGCACAATGCTGAGCAAATGCTTTCTCCTAAGGACCCAGGTTGTTGGCCAGGTAGTTGCCACACTTGGTTTACCTGTCTTAAGGTTGGCAGGCTCAGAAGTAGAAGTAATGGATCCACAGAGTTTGCAAGAATAATTTGCAGTGACTACCCCCACCCCTCTCGGTGGCACCTAGATGTGAGAGGAGCAGCCCTGCTGATAGAGAGAAAAAAAGGGAGCTGTGGGAGGAGGTTACATGTAGTATATCACACTGATGTTGTCCATCTGCACCAGTATATGCACCGGGGACAGATGATTTCGCAAGGCTTGCCAAGCATACGGAATGGCCCTCATCTCTAGAACATTTATGTGGAGGGAAGTCTCCTCTCTGGCCCATGTTCCTTGTGTCTGATGGCGTCCTAGATGTGCTCTCCAGCCCAACCCTGAAGCTTCTATGGTGAGAATCTGCTGTGGGGAAGGAATAAGGAAGGGAACCCTTTCAGCAAACTGTTGGGTTCCAGCCACCACTGGATCACCTTTTGGACAGAAGAAATGACTAGAACTTGCTGTTCTAGATCGTCTGTGTGCTAATCCCACTGGACTCAATGTCCATCGAGGGATCCTCGTGCAGCCTGGCCAGTGGTGCTGTGACAATGGCTGCTGCCATCAGGCTCAACAGTCTTAGGAATGTCCTGGCTGTAACACACCTGCTCTTGTAGAGCAGCTGGGCCTGTGCCATGAGGCACTCCGCCCTGTCCTGGGGAAGAAGGTTAAGCCCTGAGCAGTGTCCAGTACTGCCCCTATGTACTGCAGACATTGACAAGGGGTCAAGACTGACTTGAGCAGATTGTCCATGATCCCCAGGGCATTGAACAACTCTCTGGTGCACGCTAGGGTGTGAGACAGTTGCTCCTGGGACTGAGCTTTGAGCAACCAGTCATCTAGATAGGGGAAGATATACAGTCCCTTTCTCCTGGGAGCTGCTGCCACAACTGCCAAGCATTTGGTAAATACCCATGGTGCAGACAACAAGCTAAAGGGCAATACCCTGAACTGGTAGTGCTCCCCCGAAACAGGAACCAGAGGTACTTTTTGAGGGTTGTGCAAACTCTGATATGCAGGTAAGCATCCTGCATGTCCAGGGAGCATATCCAGTCCTCTTTTTGCAGGAGGGGCAGCAGGCCTTGCACACTGACCATTCTGAACTTCTTGTTCTGAATATAGAAGTTCAGTTCCCTCAGATCCAGAATGGGCCTTAGTCACTCTGTGATTTGGGGACTAGGAAAACATGAGACTAGAACCCCCTGTTCCTTTGTTACCACTGGTTCTATGACCGTCTTGCATTTCGGTGTACATACTTTCTCTAGTAGCACTGGTGTGTGGTCTGGAGGATAAGTTGAGGGAACTGGTGGACGGTCTAGAGGCAACTCCAGCAATTCTAGAGCATGGCCCTGTTCTATTAACTGCAGGATCGAACCATCTGTTGTAACTTCTCTCCACTGTTGCAGGTGGAGGAAGAGCTTCTTCCTACTGCCACCTCCAGATTTTGCACTGGAGGATGGGGAGTCTAATACGGAGACATGCTGAAGCAGATCTGATGGCCACAGCTGCACCTCCTCTAGGGGCTTTGGAGTGGGCACCTGTGGAGGAGGTTGGGGCTTGCAAAGCTGCTCTGCTTTTGTTTTGCTGTTCGGCCTTAGACCTAAGTTTATTGGTAGCCCTGTGAAAGGGCACCCTCTGCCTACTTTTTGGTTGTGTGTGATAGAGGGAATGGACTGACTTTAGAGTCCTTCCCGAGGCTTGTAGGTGAGAGAGGATATCCTGTACATCTACCCCAAAGAGCTTTTATCCTCTGAAAGTGGCATTCAGAATGGATTGCTGGACATCACTAGCAAATCCTGACACCTTCAACGAAGAATGCCTTCTTAGGCAGATGTAGCCACAGCTGCTCTGGCTGAGGCATCTAAAATGTCGTAGGTAGACCTTAAGAGGTGTTTACTCACATCAGCCCCAGTCTGGAGGGCCTTGAGCATCTCCTGCTTCTGGGGACCCTTTGGGAGGGACTGGGTTTTCTGCTTTAGCCTTTTTTCCAGATGGCATTCTGGTATTTGACCATATGGGCCTGGTAATTTGCTACTCCTGGCCCAGTGTGGCAGGGGCAAAGGTTCTCTTTCCCATGCAGTCCAGTTTTCTCAACTGTTCACTGGGGCGGAGAGAGAATGGATATGTTTAGGTAACTTAGACCTATCATGGGCTGCATTTACCACAACCAAATCAGCCTCAGGTTGGCCTGCAAAAAAGGGCTTTCCTGAGGGGGCCTGGTACAGCTTGTCTGCCTTTCCGGGCATTGCAGGGATCAAGCTTGGTCTGTACCAGGCAGCCAGGGTGTCATCCTCTAGTGCAGCCAATAGAGGAGAAATGATCAGAGGTGGAGAATCTGGTAGCTCTATAAACTCTGCCAAGTTTCTTCCAATGTTAGAAAAGAAATGGTAAAGCCGGTGATCCAAGTAGGGTCAAGAGGCTTTGCATTATACGTAGGGAAATGGACAGACTGGATGACCCTAGCAGTCCTTATCTGCCATCAAAATTTTTTTGATTATTTATTTTTACTTCCACAACTGGGGAGAGGTTGCGCCTTTGGTTCCTTCCCCCCGTCTAACCATCTACCCCGGCTGCTGCCCTGGTCGCGGGCAGAGCTCTGACCTCCCTGTCACTACCCCTCCCTGGTCGTTTCACAGCGGGTACTCACCCCATCACCGCAGAGACCAGGAGGGTGGACACAGTAGGGAGCTAACTTGCATGCAAGCGTGGCATTGCAGAGATCAAGCTTGGTCTGTGCCAGGCAGCCAGGGTGGCATCCTCTAGTGCAGCAAATAGAGGAGACATGATCAGAGGTGGAGAATCTGGTAGCTCTAGAAACTCTGCCAAGTTTCTTCTAATGTTAGAAAAGAAATGGTAAAGCCGGTGATCCAAGCAGGGACAAGAGGCTTTGCATTATACCTGTCACTACCCCTCCCTGGTCGTTTCACAGCAGGTACTTACCCCCTCACCGCAGAGACCAGGAGGATGGACACAGTAGGGAGCTAACTTGCATGCAACTGTGGCAGTGCCAGTAAGCAGCCTTCATGCTGCCAAGGATTTTCCTGGTGTGTGGTTCCCCCTTTGGGAGGGGACGTGCAATGACTCTAATGGATGGAGTGTGCACGCTTCTGTGCATGCTCTTCCCGGCATCTGCCATCTCCCGCCCCTTGCTTCTGCAGCGTTGGTGGTGCTGCCCCTCAGTCTCCACCAGGGTCCAGCCACATGCTGACTGCTGATGTCCCCCCTCCCTGGAGAAGGAGAGCAGTCTTCCGGATGCTCAATCCTTCTCCACCCCTTCCAACCCCCAGTGACCCGTGCTCATTCCTGAACATGGGTCACCAGCATAGCGCAAGGTAAGGCATCCAGTGCCTCAGCCCTCAGCACCACTGGGCTGGCTTGCCATCACATTCTATGTTTCCATATTTCTATGTTTCTATGATGTCTTGCTCCTGAGCATCAAACTCCATTGCAGTTTGGAGTTGCTGCATCACAGAGATAAAGGCAGGGTCTTCAGGAGGGGACCTAGGAATATACAATGTAGAGTCCTCACTCTTGGTGAAACTGGTGGAGCCAGACCTGTCAGATGGGCTCCCATCTATATCTTCCTTCTCCTCTTCTTTCTCTTGTAAAATGAGGTCAGGGTTGTATTTCTGATCCTCATCGACAGTCTTTGAAGGCTGCAAGGAAGAAAGCGAGGACATCAACACCCTGGAGTGTGTAGGGCATGTCGATGGGCCAGGCATCGACATGGGGACTGGCCTGAGAGGCCCCATCATTGTTGTGCCTGCTGTAGGAGGAGGAGGAGGTATCAGGCACTGCATGATCTCCACAAAGGAGGAAAGCACTATCTGAATGTCGATGGTGGCCTGCACTGCAGAGGTGCCTTGCTACATCAACGGGGGTGACTGGAACACCAACATCGATGGGCCATCACTGGCTGTAGAAGGTCCTATGGAACTCACTGCTAGCCGACCATGGGGGAACTGATATCTGAGCTGCAGGACTTGCAATGTTGATGGGGGGTGTCAGCAGCTCCAATGTTTATGGGCCTTCACTGGCCATGGGGAGGTCTGGTGGAACTCTCTGCCAGAGCCAACCTTGTGGATTCTAAGGTCTGAGTGTCAGGAGCCATCACTGCTGAAGTGGACGACAGTGCTGCAGCAGTCGGCGACAAGCGTAGTGGTGACCGAGAGCATACTGGGGGGAATTTATCCTTACTGTGCTCCCTCTCCCAGTGCTTGTGCTTTGCTAAAGACGTCTCTTGGGCCTTGCAGGGCTGGGAGCCCAAGGAGTGTGCCAAGGATGCGGTGGAGCGCGTCCCCTGGAGCTCTCTCTCCATTCTGGCTACCTGCTGCTTGAGAAGAAAAGTATGCAGAGCTTTTTGACTGCATTGCCGGGTAGCTTGATTAAGCAACAGGCAGATTTCACAGGTCTTAATGTCATGGGTTGCTCCAGGACAGCACACGCAGATGTCGTGGTCATTGCTGGAGTAGATTTTTCCACCACACGCGCAGTAATGAAAGAGTTAAGTTGCATCTTTCATTAACATACACAACCATGGCAGTCACTTTAAAATTAAGTGATGGTTACTACGGTGAGAAAAATAATAAAACTTAGAAAATTGAAGATTGCGCAGTCAGCTGTAGTGGCGGTGTCTCCATGGAGTCAAGTGAGTATGGATGACAGCAGGAAAAGAATTGAGGGAGAGGTGCTGCCCAAATTTTTTATAGAGAGGACATTGACATAGGACATTGTTGTGGGTGGCTCCTAGCAGACTGCTAGCCAAAAAGTTTCCATGTGGTACTGGCGGCTATGGTTCCATAAGTGTGGCCTGATGAAAGTGATCTCGAAGAAGATCAGCTCATTCTCTTCCATGTGCTGAACAATCACATGCTTTATGATTGATTCAGACACTTTGCCTGTTAAGTCTCTCCGGTGTGTAGTTACCTGGATCCAATCTCCCCTCACGTCTTGACTGGAAGATAACAGTGGCTGTTTTCCAGTCCTCTAACACCATCCCTCTTTTAGGGATTATTTAAAGACTGTAGTAAGCGGCTCTACCAGAACATCTTTTAACTGCACTGTTACCCTCAGGTGAATACTGTACCTTCAAGACCTTTTGATTTCTCCTTGTTTCACACCATCCAGATATTTAACTATTAACTCTAATTAGTTACCAGTTCAGCCTACACCTCTCCTATAACTTCCTCTGGCAGCTGCCTATGCCCCCTGACTGCCTTGCTGGATACCAACATAAGGTAGTTATTCAGTGCCTCACTCCTGCCCATACTATGCTTGATGGTTTCTCCCTAGTTATCAGTGGCCTTACTTTATCCCTGAATCTCTTTTTGCTCTTTACGCAAGAGTTATGTTCATGAACAGAAGCCTTCATTGTTTCAGATTAATATTCTGAACTGAATTCTGTGTTTACACACTGCCCCATCTCAATTAAAGTTCCACTGCAGGTCAGTTGAGAGGAATAGAAATAGAAACGGTAATTTTAGGTTGGATAGGACTCTAGGTCTATCATGTCTGTGCCCCCACCCCCAGCTTCATAAGCAGGGATGAATAATCATGCTGTGCAAATATATACTAGTTCAAAGGAGTTCTTACCCACTCTACCATCCAGGGTACACTGTCTCCAGTGCAGTGTCTCTTTAACACATGTTTAATTTAGTACATGTATAGCTCAAACATAGTTAAAAAAATCATTGCTTGAACTGTGACAGAATTTGCTTACCTGTAAATGTGAGTGGAGTCATTAACTTCATCAGTGCAACATCATTGTCGTTGGTTCTCGAGACATAACCCTTATGACTGATGATCTTTTCCACCTTATTTTCATTGATGATGTTCGTATTTCTCTGGTCCACAGTGCCAGCGTATACTTTCCATATAGATGGTGCTGAATTTCGCCTATAGGATCATAAAATGTTAGCCACCTTAGACTATTCTGTTTAATTCCACTATTTACTGTATTTACTCAGGATACTGCCAAACTGGGGTTGGGTTAGGTCTAAGTTTCCCTCAGCCAGAGGAAACCCTAGAAACCCTAGTTGGTTCAGTCAAAAAGCAGTCATAAATAGGATTCCCACATCTCGTCAAAGGCATGGGAGTTCCTGTGTGTTCCGGGTTCAAGATGTCCAAAAAGCTGTAGACTTGGTTGGATACTTGGCAGCTGGGGTTCAATGCCAAAAAGTGTAAGGTACTGCATTTTCAGGCAAAAAATCCAAGGAGAAACTACCAACTGGGGGGGAGGGGTGCAGCTGGTGGAGACTGAGGAGGAAAAGGATCTGGGGGTGGTCATCATGGGATCAACGAACAACTTGGCACAGTGTAGGAAGGCAGCAGCAAGGGCCAACAAAACGCAGGGTTGCATCGCAAGGGAATAATGTCAAGGAGGGGGGAGGGGATTCTGCCACTGTATAGATCAGTAGTTAGACCTCATCTCAAATACTGCATGCAGTACTGGCACCCGTACCCGAAAAGGGACATCAAATTACTGGAAGGGGTGCAGCGCAGAGCAACTAAGATGATCCAGGGGCTGGGGGACTTACTGTATGAGAGTCGGCTAAAGGAGTTAAACATGTACTCGCTGGAGGAGAGGAGGGTCAGAGGGGATATGATCGAGACATTCAAGTACATGAGAGGGATAACCAAGACTGGTACGGAGGGGCTATTCAGGGTAAGAGTGGGGAGGGACACTTGAGGCCATGACATGAGATTGGAGGGGGGAAGGTTCAGGAGGGAAATGAGGAGACACTTTTTTACAAAGAGGGTGGTGGCAGGGTGGAACACGTTGCCAGCAGAGGTGGTAGCCTGTTAAACAGTTGGCAGCTTCAAAAGGGGCTAGGACGGGGCAAGAGGGAGGATAAAAGGAGGGGGAAGGAGGGGCAGCTGCAGAATAGGGCTGCTAGCTGCAACATCAAGCAGACTCAATAGACCAAATGGCCTTTTTCTACTGGCAAATTTTGTATATTCATAAAAAACTGGCCATGCTGTCTGCTACTGCCTAAGTCCTGGTATGGTTCAGGTGAAGAACATCCTGGAGCATCATGCCAGTTTGGGAAATGGAGCTGGCAGCAAAGCTCATGCAGTTCTATGAGCATGCTCTCCCTTCCCAGGAGAGTTACTGGAGCACTTAATTCAGGTCCCCAGACCAGATGATGGAAAAGCATGGGGTAATTCAGCAAGGGAGCCCCTTTGAACAGCAGGAGCAAGTGTGTCTTCAAGTACAGGTGGAAGGAAAGCATTCTTGTAAGCATGTTGATGTTGGTGGGGGTATCTACATATGGAAGAATGAAAGATTTGAAATTGAAGTTGCTTTTCCATTTATAGTCATTGTTCCAGACCAGAGCACCAAGCAAGGCAAGGTCCACTAACATTGTTGGAAGCCCCTTGGTTCCATAAATGTTTTATTTTGGGAAAAAGGGCTCAAATAATATTTATACATTGGGATTGAGAGTTAATGCCTTTCAGATATTGAGCAAAGAGGCGTTCTGTTAACTTTCTGTCTACTGTCAAAATGTTTGTCTACTTTTAAGTAAGAATTACAGCTGCAGGAGACTAATTACTTGTCACACTAGTTTGGTGGGTGCTATACAGTGGTCTGCTTAAGCAATAAACCACGAGAATTATGGGTTATGGGGGATTCTTATGTGGCCTCGTGGCCAAATCCTATGACAAGTAGTAAATCACATACACCAAGTGGTTTATTGCATTATACCTCATGTTTTATTTTTGTAAAAAAGTAATACAGAAAAACTTTTTTTTTTCCATTTTAAACTGTTTTGTTTCCTTTATTGTTGCACAAGATAAAATAATTCTGGGTTTCTTTTTTTTTACCTTATGCAGTTTCTTATTTTTCACATTTTCTCCCCTTCCTGGGGAGATGGCATACACATGCGTATATGCACGTGGAGGTGCACACACCAGGATCCAGTGACCCCTTCCAACCCACCCCAGACTTGCATTGCCACGTCTACCACCTGCGCACCGATTGGGCCTCCACCCAATGGGTGCTGGACCACGGAGTAGCTGGCATCCACCCCTGGAGGGGAATTCTACTCCAACCCTCCCCACCAGCCAGCTCCCCGGCGATCCGAGGTCATTCCCGAACCTGGATCACCAGCGTGGTGCAAGGCGTAGCGTCCAGTGCCTCAACCCTCAGTGCCACCGGGGCAGCTAATAGTTCTGGGTTTCTGTGTTGCCAGCAGTAGTGGAGTGCCATTGCTTGATGTGTTTTTCTGGGTTTTGACGGGGGCACAGACACATGCCAGAAACGTGTGAACTGTGACATCCATCTAAGAAATCTTTTCTTTTTTTTAACCGTCTAGAACATCTTTTTCTTTTTATGGGAAAAATGTATTCTGAAGAGTGAATGGATGTGGACGGCCACGGAGTTTGCTTTTTCCAGAGTGGGCATTCTTGATGCTGTGCTCGGCTTGCAGTGTCGCCTGGTAGAATGAGGAGGAGTAATGACAGGTAATTTTTGTCAATGTCGCCACTTCATTTCATTTTTGATGAAAAGGCAGTTATTGCTCGAAGTGATCGTTTGGGGAGAATGGCAATGCAAGGTGGGTATGTGGTCAGAGACGGCCCCTAAGACCTCCATTGGTGATGAAAAACACCAACTTTATTTAAAGTACTTACTCTAAGTGCAGACACTGCACATTTATTGTGGCTCATCACTGTCAGCAGTCTGGTGCCATCTGTTTTTGTTTGCAAAGTACAGTGTTGTACAGGCTGTGCACAACCCATTTTCAGTGCAGCGCTTCCTGCTGCTGTTTGGATATTTTAAATCTGACCTGGATCTTATGTAAAGTTCTTAGTTTTTGGCCCTTTCCCATCTCTATATGTAATTTTATGTTCTAGGGCTGCACCGCTGTATAGTATTTTGTATGTTTTATTTAATCATTTTTGTACCATCAACCTTGTTTTCCTATTTATTTTGGCATAACAGTACCTTGTTTCTTGTTCTTTTTATTGTTTTGTACGCCTGGTTGCCCAGCTCAGCATTCCTTTCCTCATTACCAAGTTTCAAATAAGTAAATAAATATAAAACAAACTCAAAAAATATATTGCCAGATAGTAGTTGAACTTTGAATTGATTGTTTTATAACATGATTGACACATTCAGTAGTGAATACATCCAGTGATGGTGTTTCTAACAGGTACAGCATTCCAAGGTTGAGGCACTATGAAGGAAATGCCCAGTCTCCAGCTATCCGTAAGTTAGAGAGTAGCTCCACCACTATACCTTCCTGCGATGAGTTAAGGGTGTGTGTTTGGTTCAGATATGAGGCACCAGTACTGCAGGTCAGATGGATAAGGTGGTCCGAGCTCCGCAAGCTGATGTTATCACCTTTCAGATAACTGTTATCCAGTGTAAAATTGGAACATAGTGGTAGTAAGACCTACCTGGCTGCTGAGTTCTATAACTGCAGGTAACAGATAGACTTTTTAAGCATACCCACAAGGGGTACACTGCAGTGTTTCAGTCATGTGGTCACAGCCATATAGACTATCATAGTGAGATTGGTGTAGATGAAGAAAGAACAAAACCAGTTAATGTTTCATAGATTATAATAACCATTCCGGACCACACCTTGCATATGCAGTTCCAGTGACAGTCATTGATTCAGTACAGTGCCTAGGTTGAGAAGAACTGAAGTAATTCCACAACCATTTTTTATTTTTCCATCTGCATTATTTTCATTGTCTTGGTTCAATTCAGGTCATTCCCCGACAACCTAATTATTTATCCCTCTCGAACAACTGGACAAAAATGAAATGGTCAGGCTTGAGCTAGCCAGGACTGTGACATACAGTTGAGAATCATTCACATAGGAATAATTATTCAACCCATGCCTTTTAATGATCTTCCTGAGAGACGATACATGCCCACTAAGCAGCTGAAGCATCAAGACATAGGACCTGTGGCACTCAACAGCAGACTGTGTGTGGTGTTAGAGATGCAGAGTCAACCACATTTTGGCCTGTACGCAGTCTTATACTGGGAAACTGTCAATCACCTTGACCAGTGCTGCCCAAGCCAGAAACCTAACTGGAGCTGAAGAAACTGTAGAGATTAGCTGACACTGCAACTGCGTTGCTACAACCATCTCTACCTTCACTGAAAAGGTAAACTTTATAACCAGCTGATAGTTTACCAGGCATCTTGTTTTGAGTAGAGCACTGCTTCAGCTCCATTTTATAGCTGGGAGAGACATAACTAAAATGGGATAAAGTGATTTGCTCCAGGTGACACAGTGAACAAGTAATTGGGATGGATTGTGATTGGGGGATTTGAACCTGCAATTTCCTGCTCTACAGTTCAGTGCCTTTTTTCTTTAACATTCACTTTTTGACCCTTTTCATTGGCAGCAGCTCCTATCTTTCTGGGTGACCTCCCAGCCCCAACTGTGCCTTCCCTGCCACTTACCTCATCGTCCTCTTACCTAGGACGTCCACCTCCAGTGTGGGAACCATGGGTAACTGGGCACCACACTCCACACCTAAAACAACTCAGTTTGTGGAGGTGGAGAGTTATCAGCACTTCAAGGCATAAGAGAGCCCTTGTTTTCATCCTGCACGCCTGCAGGATGTTTCTTGGGTTTTCTGTTCCCTGCCCAAAGGACGCTGGCTGCCCAAGCATGATGACATGCTTGCATGCTAGTGTGTGACTATGCACATTTGAGACTGTAGGAGTCCTCCCTCTCCATTTGTCAGCTCCAGCAGCCTGTGGTTGAGCTGCGGAGACTGCAGCTCTTCTTCTCTGAGGAGAGCACCCTCTGTGATGCTCAAACCTTTTCCCCAGTCCAGCCCTCCAGTACCCTGGGCTTGTTCCCAAACTTGGGTCTCCAGCATCATGAATGGCAGCCCTGCTGCTGTACCAATGTGCTGGCACAGTTCAGTGCTCTATAGGTGATTCCACTGCCCTTCCCTTATATAGCCTGACAGGTGTGAGTCCTGTTGCATAAAGAAGTGCTAGTGCACTTTGAATTGTGGAAATCTGCACTGTTCGAAGCGTATGTGCAAGTATATGTGTTGGGGGAAGAGAACAACTTTGGACTTTTACAATGAACGTTCCAAGTAATAACTGTTAGTTAATAAGGTCTCCTTTCAGGAAGTAAAATGTTTTTCTAAAGCACCTTTCAAAAGCCATTTATGACACACACATTAAAAATTATTCATAAATGCTACTTACATAAAAGCTTGAACAAACAAGTATGCTTTCAATAGTTCTTGATAGACTTAACAGAAGAAGCAATGAACCACTGAAGTGTGAGTATTATGACATATTGGAGGTACAACTGATACGGCTTGGTAACCTGTGGATTCTAATTTATATTTTGGAATGGGGGAGAGTCATCACCCCATATATCACAAAGGGTAGTCAGTGCCATACTCAAGGAGAAGGATGGCAACCAGACTGTGCTAGCCATCGGTTTAAAGCTCCACTTGTAAGCTTCAAAACTATTCTGTTTGTTCCCTCAATACAATACAATGTATTCTGTTTGAGAGCCGTTTAGAGGAGAATCCTAGAATTACTAAACCTATTTTTAGGTTTTGGGTCTATAGCTTTAATTTATGTTTATTTTTAATAGTAGCCTTCTAGTTAGAAGGTAGGAGTAGGGAACGAGTGCTAGTTAACACTTTTTAAAGTAAGTAAGTAAGGGTCATGAGTCAGTTTTTATTTTTAGCCAGGGAACCCAGTTTTGTGAACAATTCAGCATAGCTGACATCTGGGTATTGGAAACTGGAACTGTTGGCTTATCGTATATCTTCTAATTGAAGTCACCCTCTAATAGAAGTCACCCTCTATTAAAAGCTGCACCAGAAAATCAATGTTTGTAATAAAAGCTACCTTCCAATGGAAGCCATGCTCGTATTTGGGTGTGATTTAATCTGTACCACATAGTCTGGCATTTACACTGTTACCCTTTTGGTAACTGGTAGCTTGGCAGAAGACACCAGGAGAAAGGACTGCTGTGTGACTGGACTTCTCTACTGGGACTACAGAAGTAGAACTCTTGTACTTGGACCTTTAATTTAGGGTAAAAAAAACTAACAAACAAAACAAAAAGAAAGTATGTGTTTATCTGAGTTAACTGAACTGAATGGTTATCTGAACAGTTATCTAGGTGCAAATCACAGGTGACTGAAAGGACTTGATAGCTGTGAGGTTTAAATTACTTGTAGAAAGATCTAGTAAGTAGGGGGAGCGGCTTAGCTAGAAGGAAGCTACATTTAAAGACTGCCTTAGAAAGATTCTGCTGGTAGCTTGGCAGGAAACACCAGGAGAAAGGACTGCTGTGTGACTGGAGTTCTCTGTTGGGACTATATTGCCCTCCTTCTCTCCACTCTTCTACCCAAAGCTAGTTCTACTTTTATAGGCACAGGATTTGACTGACAACAGGAACTTCCTGTTTGGGAGTGGGAAGTGAGTGATCACAGAGCCACCAAAGACCCACCATTGTAGAAGGGCAAGAGTAGCTCTCCAGCCTCCTCTAGCTGCTGGAGGTCTGACTCTGAGCAAGTAAGGGGTCTACTGAGAAATATAGGATATTCTTGTCTCAGAACAGGACAATCAGGAGCTTAAAGGGCACAGAGGCAGAAAGTAAGGAGAGAGAGAAAAAAAACCCAGAGGAAAGAGTAAGAATTGCAAACAGTTAAGGGGCCAGAAATAAGACATGATGGGAGTGGTGCAGTGCAGTGGCTGTGGAGCAGCAGTCTTCCGGGAGACGTTCTGGAGGATGCGGTTGTCCCATCTGCAGGCACCTCTCTGGGCTGAGGGAGGAGGTTGCTCATCTCAGGCTGAGTTGGCCAGGATTTGTGGGACCTCCTTCCATCCAGGGACCACCAGTGCTACTGCCGCTGCCTCAGAGGTTGCCAAGAAAGAGGAGCGGTTGGACCACAGTGGGCTCAGGGAGGGTGAGGGTGGTGGAACAGAGGCGCATCCCTCCAGTTGTACCTCTCCACAATTCCTATGCCATTCTGGCAAAGTGTGGTTCCTCTATGGAGGCACCCGCAGTGGAGACCAAGGAGGATGCTGGGAACCTCCATAAAGGAGACCCACAGGAGGGTGGCAGGGGACCCCGCAGGGGAAGGAGACAACTCCTGGTGGGGGACTCCATTATTAGTAAGGTAGAACTGGGGGAGGAAGGGGAGAGGGAGGTAAAGTGCCTGCCTGGCGCCATGGCTTGGAGGGACAGGGAGCGAATCCTCAAGATTGCTGGAGCAGCTGCACAGGGGAGGGAGCTGGATGTCATTGTCCACCTAGGGACAAATGACCCGGCTAACAAAGGGATTAGAGCAGTGCAGGAAGAGTTTGTGGAATTGGGGAGGGGGCCTTAGACAAGTAGCACACACGGTAATCTTCTCGGAGGTGCTGCCCATCTATGGCATAGGAGAGGCTAGGGTGTTCCACACCATGGGATTTAATCAGTGGTTGAAAAACTGGTGTGGAGCTCAGGGATTTGGCTTCATTGAGGACTGGGGGTCCACCTGGAGTGATGCAAGCCTATGCTGGCATGATGGGCTGCATCTGTCCAGGAGGGGAACCAGGATCCTAGGTGATAGGTTTAAATGCTTCATTGGCAAGCATTTAAACTAGCCAAGGGGAGGCACTGGAAAGGAGCAGGGAAATCCTAGCCCCCCCCAAAAAAATCATGGTAGTAAGTGTGGTAAACACCAACATAGAGGTGTCGATAGGGAGAAGGGCAGGGGTAAATGGAGAAAGTGACAAAGGCAAGAAGGACAGGGATGGGGCAAAAGGAGTAAAGCCATCAGGAAATTGAGGGTAATGAGTACCAATGCCCGTAGTCTGGGCAACAAGCTCCCTGAGCTGGTGGCCTTGATGGAAGAGGGATGCCTGGATATCGTAGTCATCACAGAAACATGGTACACAGAGAACCATGACTGGGATGTTAACATACCAGGTACATAACCTACAGGAGAGACAGGCAGGGGAGAAGAGGGGGAGGAGTAGTTCTCTATGTAAAGGAAGGGATAAAAGCAACTGAACAAGAGTAAATGGGGAGGAGAGGCGGCACTGTGGGTCACCTTGGAGACTGGAAAGGGCACCACAATCTGCACAGGGGTTGTGTACAGACCCCCATGTCAGGGGGAAGGAATGGACAAGGATATGATAGAAGGCATTCTTAGAATGGCAGATAAAGGGGAGATACTGTTGATGGGAGACCTGAATATGCCAGATGTTAACTGGAGCACATTTGCTGCAGCCACATCCAAGAGCAGGGCCATTCTTGATGCCCTACAGGTGGCAGGCCTCAGACAGCTAGTTTTGGAACCCACTGTGAGGCAGCAATCTTAGACCTCGTGATCTCAAACGGGGCAGTGAGAGGATCTCAGATCTAGAAGTGGGTTGCCATCTGGGAACAAGTGACCATCAAACAGTGTGGTTCACGTTAAACTCAGCTACAGAGTCAAGCCATACAAAGTGAGGGCACTGGACTTCAGGAGGGCTGACTTTGGTAAGATGGGAGAGTGCCTCAGAAAAGCACTAGCAAACAGGCTAGAAGGAGGTGTGAAGCAACAATGGGGAATCAGACCTGCCATCACAGAGGCAACAAGCCTTTGTGTGAAGCAAATAAACAAATCAAAATGAAAGAAAAGGCCACTACGGTTCTCAAAAGAGGTGGCTGTGAAAGTCAGGAAGAAAAAGATAGCACTCCGGAAGTATAAGGAAACACAGAAGGAGCAGGACAGAGAGCTGTACCAGTTAAGGCAGAAGAAAGCAGGGAGGGAAGTCAGAATAGCAAAGGCCCAAACTGAGGAAAAGATAGCCAACTCGGTTAAGAAGGGGGATAAAACATTTTATAGGTACATCAGCGAGCGTAGAAAGACAAAGGGAGGAATAGTGAGGCTGAATAGAATGAACGGTGGGTGGGCAGAGGGGGACAGTGAAAAAGCAGGGATACTGAACGAGTATTTCTGCTCAGTATTCACAAAAGAGGAGGGGGAAGTGCCTAATCCAATTAACAGAAGCACTCTTGATAGGGGGGTCGATCCCAGTCCTTTCACAGATGAAAGGGTTCTGCAAGAACTCCTAAAACTGAAGGTGGACAAAGCAATGGGGCCTGATGGAATTCACCCCAGAATTCTAAAAGAATTAAGGGGGAACTAGTGAAACCACTGGCTACTCTTTTTAATAAATCATGGGAGGATGGTGTGGTACCCGAGGACTGGAGGAAGATGG
Organism: Neoceratodus forsteri; assembly: GCA_016271365.2. Classification (NCBI taxonomy): domain Eukaryota; kingdom Metazoa; phylum Chordata; order Ceratodontiformes; family Ceratodontidae; genus Neoceratodus; species Neoceratodus forsteri. The sequence continues at coordinate 1,396,771,306 of CM057458.1, read as the reverse complement.
ATGTGATTCCCCTTCACAAAAGTGGGACCAAGACAGAGGCAGGAAACTACAGACCTGTCAGTTTGACCTCTGTGGTAGGGAAAGTGATGGAGTCACTTCTGAAGGAAAGAATAGTTGAGTACCTAGAGGCCAGTGGGGCACAGGACCCAAGGCAGCATGAGTTCACAGTGGGAAGGTCATGTCAGACGAATCTAATATATTTCTTTGACTGGATGACCAAAGTAGTAGACCAGGGAGGGGCTGCAGACATGGCCTACCTAGACTTTAGCAAGGCATTTGACACAGTCCCACACAAAAGATTAATAGTCAAATTAACCAGCCTGGGAGTGGGTCCCAGGGTGGTAGCCTGGGTAAAACATTAGTTGGACAACAGGACACAGAAGGTAATTGTAAATGGAGTCCACTCTGAAGAAAGAGGGTTACTAGTGGGTGCCGAGAGGTTCAGTACTGGGTCCAGTCCTTTTAACATCTTCATAAGTGACATTGCAGAGGGACTGAAGGGAAAGTATGCCCCTTTGCAGATGACACAAAGATCTGCAACAGGGTTGATACACAAGGAGGCATGGAAAGGATGAGAAGGGACTTGGCAAGGTTGGAGGAATGGTCAGAAGTATGGCAGCTAGGATTCAATGCAAAGAAGTGCAAAATAATGCACCTGGGAAACAAGAACCCAGGGGAAGAATACACAATGGGGGGGAGGTAGTAACAACAACAAAAAAGGAAAGGGACCTGGGGGTAATCATATCAGATGACCTTAAAGTTAGCAAGGAATGTGAGAAGGCAGTAGGGAGGGCTGGGGGTATACTGGGATGCATAGAGAGAGGCATCATCAGCAGAAAACAGGAAGTTGTTTTCCCTCTGTACAGACAGTTGGTGAGACCCCATCTGGAGTACTGCGTCCAGTTCTGGAGACCCCATCTCCGCAAGGACATAGACAGGATAGAGGCAGTCCAGAGGAGGGCAACTCAAATGGTGCAGGGTCTGCAAGAGAAGACGATGAGGAGAGACTAAAGGAGCTTAATATGTATACCCTTGAGGAAAGAAGGAGAGGGGGACATGATAGAAACTTTTAAGTACCTCAGTGGAATCAACAAAGTCCAAGAGGGTAGCATCTTTCAGAAAAAGAGACATGCAAGAACAAGGGGACACAATTTAAAGATAGAGGGGGTGGTTCAGGGGCAATGTGATGAAGTATTATTTCACAGAGAGGGTAGTGGATGCATGGAACAGCCTTCCTGAGGAGGTTGTGAGGTCTAAAACTGTGTGAGAATTCAAGAATGCATGGGACAGACATAAGGCAATTCTTGTGGGGGGTAGGAAGAAATAGGCTGTTGGTTAACTAGGATCTGCGGCCTATCCTGTATGCAGGGAAATGGGCAGACTAGATGGGCCAAGCGGTCCTCATCTGCCGTCAAAGTCTATGTTTCTATGTTTTGGCTCCCAATATCTCTCTCTCTCTCTCTCTCTCAGTCTGACCATGCTCCGCTCTCTGCTCATACAGTGCAAGTATGTCTCTTTCTCTCACAGTAAAAGAGATTGCTAGATTGAAACACTGTTTCTGCACTCTCTGCTTTCTGCCCAACTAACCACCCTTGACCCTCCCAACATTAAACAAACATATAGGATAGTGTATGAGTAACCTTACACTACAAGGCTATGCTTCTTCCAAGTGGATACAATGTCAACTGATGACCTTGACAGCAAAGCTCAAGAAGTCTCTAAGTCAGCATTGTAGCCACAAGGTGGAAGAATAGCTGAGTAGTGTATGGTTAGCCATACACTGTTCTATGTAGTGTATGGTGACTGTAAAATAAAAAAAAATTAAGTTTTCCCCATTTTAGATCAGCTCTGCTGACCATCCTTGATTAACTGCCGCTTCCCAGCACACACACGCGCGACTCTCACACAGCAGTTCTAGGGACGAATCACAACTGCTACCGGCATTATGACGTCTTCACTAACACAGCAAAAACTTGTTTTGCATTAGTGAGGAGGTCACAACTGCAGCCGAATGCCTTTTTGCGATGTATGGCTTTTCATACACAACCGTACTCCACCATACACTACATACCGCTATATGCCCTGACTGCCCTGTTCTCACTACACCTGACTGTAGGGAACTTACTGCCTGACCATGAAGAAAAAATTACTCACCTTAGTAATGTTGTTTCTTCTAATGGAGTCTTGCTATATTATGACATATGCAGTGAGTCCCAACCTTCAAACTGCTCCGGAGGTGAAAGAGTTAACTTTCCATGCCAGGCATGGAACGCTGAGCTCGAGTTCAGTTGAAAACTTTGTCTGTTGTTCTTCAAACTTAAACTGTCAGATCTTTACGAGCTAAACTCACTAAGGTCCTGTGTGGAAGCTGTAAACCTACACTAGCCAACTGGCTACTAAATATAAGAACACATTTTTTTGGTCCCAAAAACAAATACTCAAGTCAGGAGACCCAAAAAATGAAAAACACAACTCCTAGTCTCCCCAAGAAAAAGGAGGGGTGAAATAACAAGGTGGGCATTTACTAAGTGCCAACACTGCACTGCCCACCCACATCCCAAAAACAGAGGTACTGAGAGGGGCAGGCAGGGAAGGAGGTCATAATATAGCAAGACTCCATTAGAAGAAACAACATTACCAAGGTGAGTAATTTTTTCTTCAAGTAACATGAAGTCTTCCTATATTATGACATATGCAGACTACACAGCAGTACCTCCATGGAGGAGGGACAGAACCTACTTAGGAAATAGGCTATGAAGCACAGCTGTGCCAAACCGAGCATCACTCCTAGCCTGGATGTCCAGAGAGTAATGCTTGGTAAAAGTGTGAACTGTTTTCCAGGTAGCTGCTTGACAAATCTTTAGAATGGGGATGTCCCTGGCAGCAGCCAGGGAAGCAGCTGTACCTCTGGTAGAGTGAGCCCTCAGGAGGAACCTTACCCAGCTTTTCATAACAGAACTGGATACAAGAGACAGTCCACCTGGCAATGGATCTTTAAGTGGCAGGTTTCCCTTTACCAACCTCACCATAAGTGAGGAACAGTTGGAGGGAGTCAAACCTGTGACCCTTGGTACGCTCAATGTAGTAACTAAGGGCTCTCTTCACATCTAAGCTGTGTAACCTCCTCTCGCTAGAGGAGGAATGGTCAGTGAAGTACACTGGAAGAGAAATAGATTGATTAAGGTGGAAATCTGAAACCACCTTAGGCAAGAACTTCCTGTTAGTCCTGAGGACCACTTTATCTCTATGAAAGGAGATAAAATCAGGCTCCACTGACAAAGCTTGTAATTCACTTATGCGTCTGGCAGAAGTGATGGCTACCAGAAACACAGTCTTCCAAGTCAAATACTTAAGCTCTGCTGAAGACAAGGGCTCAAAGGGAGGTTGCATAAGCTGAGCAATGCAGACATTAAGATCCCAGGCAGGGGCATGGTCCCTGAATGGAGGGTTGGTGTGAAGCAATCCCTTAAAAAACTTGGAGAATACAGGATGAGCTGAAAGAGAAGAGGGTTTACCTGCTGAAATAAAAGCAGACAGCTGCCAAATGCACCTTTAGGGTAGCTGGTCTCAGCCCCAAAGTGTTTAAATGGACCATAATCCAGGACTGTGGGTAAATCAGCAGATTCTGGGAAATATGCTTCAGAGCACCATATAGAAAACCTTTTCCATTTGGAATTGTAGTAGTTCTGGTGGAAGGCTTCCTAGAAGCCTTCAATATATCCATTACACCTTGGGAGAGGTGTAGATCAGCAAACTCTAACTCTTCAAGAACCAGGCCTTGAGATTGAGAGATTTGAGGTTCGGGTACCAGACCCTTCCCTGAGCACAGGTTAACAGATTGTGATTCCTGGGAAGACACAGGGGAAGATGGACTGCTAAGGACAGTAGGAGTGGATACCAGGGTCGTCTGACCCAATCTCGAGCAATCAGAATCACTTTGCAGGATTGAGATCTGATTTTGACTAACACTTTGAACAGGAGAGGGAAGGGGGGAAAAGCATAGAGAAACTTCCCTTCCCAATTGAGAACTGAGGCATCCAGAGGGACTGAGCCCAAGACTGGGGGTCTGCAGCAAAAAAGGGGAAGTGGATGATCGTCTGGGGCTGCAAAAAGATCTATCTGCGGGGTGCCCCATCTGGCAAATATTACCCCCAGGACCAGGGGATCCAGTGACCATTCGTGATGGCCCTGGGAAATCCTGCTGAGAGCATCTGCCAGGACATTGTCCTTGCCTGGGAGGTGAACTGCCGTAAGGGAGCTGTTCAGGGAGTAAGCCAGAGACCACAACTTCATTGCTTTGGTGCACAAGGCCGTAGACCGAGTGCCTCCTTGCTTGTTGATGTACCACATTGTAGTGGTGTTGTCTGTTCTGACCTGAACAACTTTGTTCTGAACAGATTTGGAAAAAGCTTAAAGTGCTAGAAAAACTGCTCTGAGCTCCAACAGGTTGATGTGGAGCAGAGATTCCTGAGGGGACCGCAGTCCCTGGGTAGTGAGGTCGCCCATGTGAGCTCCCCACCCCAAGAGGGATGCATCTGTAGTAAGGATTAAAGAGTGAGACTGAGTGACAAAGGGGACCCCTTGTCTCAGATTGCTCTGATCTTGCCACCACTGTAGGGCTTGGGTCAGGGTTCGGGTTACTGGGATCACTTTGGTTAGAGGGTCCTTTCTTTGAGACCAAAAGGCCCTCAAATGGAACTGGATGTCCCGCATCTGAAATCTTGCTCCTTGCACTACTGCTGTCGAAGCAGCCATGTGTCCTAGGAGCTGCAGAAAATGCCTTGCTGGTCGAGAGACCTGCAGGGTGAATGAGGAGGCCAGAGAGACCAGGGTCCTTGCCCTGTCCAAAGGAAGGAAGGCTCTGGCTTCCTGTGTGTTCAGTTCTGCGCCTATGAAGGTGAGAAGCTGGACAGGCTCTAGAACTGACTTTGGGAGATTCAGAAGGAAACCTAGAGAGGTAAGCAGTTGCTGAGTTATCTGAAGATGTAACTTGACCTGGTCTGGAGACTGGCCTACTATGAGCCAGTCGTCCAGGTAAGGAAAGATGGCAATTTTTTGCCTTCTTAGGTAGGCAACAGCTACTGCTAGGCATTTTGTGAATACCCTTGGAGCAGAGGTGAGGCCAAAGGGCACTGCTCTGAACTGGTAATGGCCTGAGGGTAGCTCGAACCTGAGGTACTTTCGATGGGAGCTTCTGATGAGAATATGGAAGTAGGCATCCTTGAGGTCCAGGGACACTAGCCAGTCCCCTGGCCTTAGAGAGGGTAGAATAATTCCCAGAGTCACCATTTTGAATTTTGGTTTTAAAAGGTGCTTGTTTAAGTATCTGAGATCCAGGATGGGCCGCCATTCTCCTGTCTTTTTTGGGGTAAGGAAGTACCTGGAGTACAATCCTTTGCCCTGGTGTAGGGGTGGAACCCTTTCCATGGCTCTGAGAGCCAGGAGGGTAGAGACTTCTGCCTCTAGGGCAAGTGCCTCTGATGGAATTGCAGGTGGAAAGGATCTGGTTTTCATCTTTGGAAATTTTTTGAAGCTGAGAACCAGTCCCTGGCTTACTACTTCCAGGACCCACTTGTCTGATGTTAAAGACTTCCAGTCCTGGACAAAGTAAGCCAGCCTGCCCCCTACAGGTAGTGGAGAATCGGCCCTGGCCACCCCATCAGGGTGCCTGCTTGGCAGGGGCTTTAGGCTGAGGGGTGGAAGCAGGCCTGCTTGTACCCCGTCTGCCTCTCCCTCTAAAGAACCCCTTCTGGGCGTAAGCTGAAGAAGAGGCCTGGGCTGGTAAAAAGGCCTATGAAAAGGCCTGCCCCTGCCTCTGGAAGGCTGCCTTTGAGGAGTGGCCTGCCTTTCCTTAGCCTGTGCACTCCTACAGGTGGTCCTATACTCATCCATTTTCTTCATGTAATTCTCTGTCTGCTCCCCAAACAGAGAATTACCCACAACAGGAAATTCCATGGCTTTTGTCTGGGTATCCTGTGACAGGTTAGTACATCTGAGCCAAGCCATTCTGCGAAGTGCCACAGATGTAGCCATGACTCTTGATGACACATCATTAGAGTCCATTGCAGCATGGAAATGCACCTTGGATGCCTCAATACCATCAGCAGCCACCTGCTCCAGATCCTTGGCAAGCTGGCCAGGGACCTGTTTTGCTAGAGCCATAACAGTATCCCATCTGGATTTCTGGTATCTAGCAACATAAGCCATTTAATGTGCCTGTCTGAGTCCCAGGGATGCTGCCATGTACTGTTTCTTTGCCATGGCATTAATCCTCCTGGAGTCCTTTTCAGGGGTGTGTGAAGCCAAGGGAATGTTTGCCTTGTCACAGGCTGCAGCCTGCACTACCCCAACATGGCTGCATTGTTGTGTAAGGAACTCTGTATCAGAGCCTGACATGGTGTACCTCTTGTCTATTCTCTTATCCACAGGAGGTATAGTGTGAGGAGTTTTTAGAATTTTTACTGTCTGTTTCCGAAAAGATTAATGCAAGGGAATAGACAGTCTCCTAGACTCTGGGATATCCATCATTTCCACATAGTCAGGCTCTTCTTGATCATCGACAGCTTCCTCCATAGGGAGCTGGAGGGTTTCAGCCACTTTTTTATAAAACATAAAATGAGAAGGGGACTCAGAAAGCCTAGGAGGAGACACTGCTGAAGGTCTGTCTGGGGAGATGTCCGGTTCAATGGGCACATCCAGACTTTCAAATCCACATTCACTCTCCTCATACTCCTCTTTCCCCCCCTCCGGTTCATAAAATTCCTCTAAATCATACTTTGAACGTGGAACCGGCCGAACCGTATGCCATTTGATGGTGCCGGTTCGGTCGGAACCGGGAAAGCGACTGGACAATTTTAATCGCCTGGATATTTCTTCAGCGGTTGGAGAGGAAAGTTTTGGCTCCACACCAGCTGATTTCCTAGTCCTTTGCTGGAACCGACTCCTCAGAGTCGGCTCTCCTTTGCCCGAGGAAGTCTCGCCCTGGTCAGAGGGCACTCCCTCCGGTTCGGTTGAAACCGAACCGGGCTGGTCATCCGGGTCAGCGGACTTTTTGGCCTCCCTTTCCCTGAGCCTACCAACTCTTTTTTCCAGGGTAGCTGCAGGAAAATGTTTGCAAATCTGGCAGTGTGCATTGAGGTGGTCAAACCCCAGACAACAAACACAGGTGGTGTGGGGGTCAGCCTTAGCAAAGACTTCCCCACAGATACTGCAGTGCTGAAACCCAGTGGGCCCGGTTTTTCTTTTGGGTTTCTCGGACATAGTGCCAGTCCTAACCAAACTTGCCCGCTTATGGCAATCCGCTCAGCAAGACTCTCTTATCGGTTCCCAACCATGTCATGGTCGGAAAAACGAATAAAATCCGTTCTTTTAGAACCGATAAGAACCGGTAACCGCACTCTAAAGGACAGATTAATATATTTTAAACAACCTGATCGGTTCAAACCGAACCGATAAACCGTTTACAAGTTCCACACAGAAGAATAAATGTAAATCCTATCTAGTACTTACAACACCACAGACAGAGCTTGAACCGACCGGTTGCAGTTTAAATTCAGTCAAAAAACCGAGAAAACAATACTTTAACTGACAAAATGAACCGAGCAGAAGGAGAAATCTCCGGAGCGACTGTTCAGTGAGGCGGAGTAAAGAATCTGACAGTTTGAGTTTGAAGAACAACAGACGAGTTTTCAACTGAGCTCGAGCTCAGTGTTCCATGCCTGGCATGGAAAGTTAACTCTTTCACCTCCGGAGCAGTTCGAAGGTTGGGACTCACTGCATATGTCATAATATAGCAAGACTTCATGTTGTTTGAACAAACAAAAACTCTCTCTCTCTCTCCACCAACACCACCCCACTCTCATCCATGAGACCAGCCTCCACCACACAGTTAACAGGAACAGCTTTAAATGGAAAAATGTTTTTTCTGCACTCTGTTGTCTCACATGTACCTGTCTCTGCTTTCTCTCTCTGACCGCCTAGCAGTGTTTTTTTTCTCTCTCTCTCTCTCTCTCTCTCTCTCTCTCACTCTCTCTCCTTCCCGACTGCAGGAAATTAAAGTTGGTGCCCTTAATTTCATGTATTTTAAGACAGTGAATAGGTATGGTAAGAACAAATGGTAAAAGCAAAGTTGGGAGGCAGCTGAAAAGAAGCTGACTCCAGTTGCAGCTGCCATCTATTTGAAACCGCGGCTACAAAGTTGCAGAATGTAATAGAAGCCACAGCTTCAATTTGAGGAGATGCTGTAACTCTTCTGAACAGTGTAATTTTCTTGGAACACTGTTTTATTATGACAGTGAGTTCAGTTTCTCCAGGGACAGCTGAGTGACTGGTGCCAGTAAGGAACAGACAGTCAAGCTGGCAGTGGGCCTGACAGTCTAAGATTCGAGTCTGTGGAGCTTGTGATTGCAGCACCATACCAGGACCAGTCAGAGCAGAGTAGCATGAATAAACTCGGGCTAGTCTGCTCTTAGAAGCTGGGCAGGGTTGCTGTGGTGCTGGGTGGCATTTGGATGTGGGGGTTAAGCAGGTCCCTCTGCATTCTGCTGTGGAGCAGAACAAAGACTGGGGTCACCTTGAGCAGCCGCTGTCTGCCTGGGATGGGTGGCTGTTAGGCATCTTCATTGGAGACATCATCAATGGGGTGTGACTCTGCCCCCTTCACTAATATGAGATGAGATGGACGACTGTAAAATTAAGTTTTGCTCTGAACTTGAACTTTCCCTGACGACTACACAAAAGGCTGCAGCTGGTGAGAGCACCAGTTTTTCACTGAATGTTTGCTTCTCGGAGAACAATTTACTAAACCTCTAGCAGCAGTGAGATAGCTGTTGGAGCGGATTAAAAACATTCCGTTTCTCTTTTGAGAAAATACTTCAGACTCTTCTGTGATGGGAGCAGAGTTTAGTGTACATCTGTAAATAGCATTTTCTAGTCACAAAATAAAATCAATAGCCTGCTCACAGCATTTTTGGATTCTCCTCATTTTTATGTTGTCTTGCATGCACAGTGCAAGCAACATTTTGTGACAGCTTGCTGGAGTAGCAGGTTGTGGAGGTGCGGCTGTGTTGTGGCCAATGGCTCCACTACTTTCTTGGGCTGGTCTGTGTGGCACCAATGAATGAGCATGCTGTCTATGACAGCAGCTCAGAAGCGTGCCACCAACTTGAAAGATTTTCGCCATTGCAATGAGGGAGCGTCCCGTCATTGCAGGGTGTGCCTTGCCTGGTGTAATATTTCAATAAACATGACAGCGGCAGTCGCCATCCACCTTTCACTGTCCCGCGAAAGCCGAAGTTGGGAGTGCCGGATCCCACTGTCAGCATACCCCTTCCCAAGTTCATTTGCCAATGGGGTAGCCAAATCCCCGTCAGTTTAATGTCCCCCTTGTGAATTTGTGTGCTGAGAGGGGGTGCCCAGTCCCCCTTGGCATCATGCCCCCCAAACACAGACATGCTTTCTTTGCTGACGGGGGGGCCCAATCCCTGTTGGCTTCAGTCCCCCTGCCCCAAAAAACGCTGGCAGCACCGGCCTGGTGATGCTGAGGGTTGAGGCATTGGATGCCACGCCAGCGACCCGGGTTCGGGAGCGAGCTAGGGCGCCATGGGTCAGCAGGGAGGAAAAGGATCGAGCGTTCCTAGGATGACTCTCCTTTCCAGGGGGGAGGGTGTTGGGGATGTCTGGTGTCCCAGTGACCCCAGGTGGAGACCAGGGGTACTGCATGATCCCAGACTAAGCAACGAGAGAAACATGGCAGACACCGGCGGGGTTGCCGTGCACCATGGCGTCACCACATGTCACGTTCGGGGATCCAGGAAGCATCCAAAAAAAACCCTGAGGGCCGGATAGGTGACGGCATCCCAGTGCCTCGACTGCCACACGCCCAACACTGGGCTTCTGCCTCCACCCCTTGATCTCCTCGCCAGTTTGGGTTGGGGGCCCAAGGGGAGCGCTAACGCCTTTGAGGGGCAGATGGTCACAGTGGGCAGTAGAAGTGGCAGGTGAGTGGACTGCCTAAGAGAGTTGCAGTCCTCAGGTGAGATAAATAGATTCAAAAAAAAAAAAAACACAGGTGGCATACTGGGAGCTCACCCCAGTGTGCCCAAAGCAAACCTGGAAAAAAAAACCTTCCCACAATGTCTTTTTTTTTTTTTTTTTGCTACCTGTAAAAGAGAAAATGGTCCCTTGTGATCACGACATCCCTCCTCCCCCAACCCGCACCCACCCTCTGTGCGCCCCACCTTCTTGTACTCCCTCACCCCATACTTACCTCTGGATCCTGGCGCGACGATCTTTGGTGGAGCAGGAACATGTCTGCGCTCTTCAAAGCCGACCGCCAACTGAAGAAATGCCGGTAAGCTGTATAAAGGCATAAATGGGGTGTGGGGGGGTCAACTTAGGTGGATATATTGGCCATTTTTGAGACTTTTGGCTCCAAATTTTCAACATGGGGTTCTTGGGACCCCACTTCATGAACTCAGTCACTGCCATTTCGTTATTCGGTCCCGAAACATGATTTCGCGGTCACTGCACGTAATCACCTTTCGGGACCGATTAACGAAACGACAGTGTCACTGTTCATGACATGGGCTCCCAAAAAGCTTATGTTGCAAAACTGGTGAAAGAATTCCAAAAAAGGACTGTGTTACGAGCGTGCATTGCGCAGTTCCCACACATGCTTGTAACTTCGAGAATTTGTACTATTTTCACCTCAGATTTTCCACATTGCCATTTTTTCACACCCCCTTATGAACAGTATAGCTGTCATTTTTCGCATCCTGCCCAAAATGTGTTTTCACACATCTGGCGCACAATGGCGCGGTCGCTGAGGGAAATCAATGTCTGGGACAGATTAAGAAAATCACAGTGACACTGTTCATGAGTAGAGGTCCCAAAATGCCTGTGTTGAAAATTTGGTGAAAAAATTCCACAAAATGACTATGTTATGAGCATGCATTGTGCACATTCCACGCACGTGCGTAACTTTGAGAATTTTTAATATTTTCACTCCAGATTTTCAACATTGCCATTTCTTCACACCTCCTTATGAATGGTACAGCTGTTTCACATCCTGCCCAAAATGTGTTTTCGCACATCTGGCACAGAATAGCGTGGTCGCTGTGGGGAATCAACGTTCGGGACAGATAAACAAAATCACAGTGCCACTGTTCATGAGTGGAGGTCCCAAATGCTATCATGAGATGGGGTAGCAAAAAGCCCATGTTGAAACTTTGGAGTGCAAATACCAACAAATGCCCAGGGTGTTACAGTTTCTAACCGTAACGTCCCACCCTGTAGAGACTGCCAGGCGTCAGGGGTGTGACTTTGGATTGTTGGCTGTAATGCTCGTGCCATTCCACCCCCACCCCCACCCTGCAGCCAGTGACAGGCATCAAGGTGTGCCTTGGACTCTTCGGCCTTAAGGTTCACCCCATTCTCCTATACTGCACCCATCTCAACATATTTCTTTATGGAATGGGGTGAGCGTAAGGCCCGACAACCCCAAGGCACAACGCAACACTTGTGGGAGTCTGCAGGGTAGGGTGAGGTGAAATGGCATGAGTGTTATGGCCGATGACCCAAAGGCACACCTCAATGCCTGTCAGTCTCTGCAGGGTGGGGTGGGGTTGACGTCAGTGCCGTACTTCACTGCCATTCCTATTATGCATCTCTCTAACTCCTGCACTACCAATACCAATGCCAGCAAGACAACATTCAGCATTGACAAATGCTTGTTTGACTTTATTTTAACTTAATTTACTTTAAGTGAGGTTTGATATTGTGGGTGGGTTGGAGAGGAAGGGTAGATTAGGCTAAGAGTTAAAATATTGTGATTAGTGTATGCCTGATGATACAGGTGAGTGGATATTTGTTGTATTAGAAGTTGTGTGATTGTGGGGAGTGACTGTTTAGGTTTTGGATAGTGGTGAGTCTGGGCCCTTGTTAGTCGACCGGTGTCCACGTTTAATTACCAAGTGGTCATTATAATATTCAAAATTGATCAGAAAGCTGCTGCCCATTGACTATAATGGAGCAGGCCCCTGCACTCTCCCTTGCACCTCGTCATCATGTTAGTGAGCGCGTTGGCGGGGCATGGGCAGCACTTAGAACTGGGAAGTCCTTGGAACCCAGTTTGTTGAATTTTACGAGCGTTACCGTTTTTTTCCTGTTGGATTATTTCCTGGCATTTTAACATACCTGCATGCTGTGGAGGTAATATGTGACAACTAATGACAACAGAACCAGCACAACATGCAGTACAGTAGGTAAGGTGCAGTCACATAATACATACAGTAATGCATTTGATACAGAGAGAGGTACAATAGGTAGATACAATGGTATGTGCCTAAAAGGCAGTACAGTATAGAGACAACATTACATAGTTAAACAAGCAAGAATAACAATGCAGGATAATGTAATACATAGCGTGGCCATCATTGACAAAACATCATATACTCGGAAGTACACAGGACACAGTGCATTTGTACACTAACATTTAGTTACTATTTAGGGATAGGAGGTAAGAGTGCCCTCTCATGGGGGTAAGCTGGGTTCCAGGGATAGCCTTAGTGATTCCTTACAAGTCAAGGTGAGAAATTCTAGGTATGATGGGGGGGGGGGGGGGGTGGCATCCTGGGGAGTAGGCACAGGTGGCATTAGCCATAAGGGCTGATTTGTACCGCAAGTTGATTGAAGGGTGAGAGTCCAGGGAGTGAAGGGCAGGCTGTTCCACAGTTTATGGGTGGCTGCTGAGAAGGCTTTATCACCCAGGCAGGTGGAGATCCTTGAGGGGTGGTCCAACAGGAGGCTGGAAGAGTTTCTTAGGGTTCAGGAGCAGGTTTTTGGCTTGAGCAGGGGGGGATAGGGACACATTTTCCTCTTCTATAATAGCCTTGTCTATGGCGCAACCAAGGCCATAGTCTCTCCGAGCTGGGGGGGTGATGCATCCGAGGGACTGATATAGGGCACAGTGATGGGTAGTGTATTTTGTCATATGAGCAAATCTGCAGATGTTGTTATAGGTTGCATTTAGTCTGTTTAGCTGTTAGGCGGAGGTTTGCGTATATATGGGTGTGCAGTTGTCGATTAATGGAAGGAGATTACCTTGGGCGACTGCAAGACAGGCCTCTGGAATCAGGAATTGTCTAATGTGGTATCTCACTGCCAGTTTTTGGTGTATGCACTGTATGGTGGAGCCTATGTGTTTTGAGAAAGTTAGTGCAGGGTCAAAGGTAACACCCAGGTATTTGAAAGTGGGTACTGTGTCTGGGGGGGGGATTGCCATTGGTGGACAAGCAAAGGGTGGAGAGGGTATTTGCATGACTAGCTAGTTTAGGTTTGGATCGTAGAAGCATGGCCTTAGTTTTGTTGGTATTGACCAGGAGCCTATGTTTCAAGAACCAGTTGTAGGCGGTGCCATAGTTGGAGCTGAGCATAGCAAAGATGTTATCCAGGGATTTGTCACTGTGGTACAGCACCAGGTCATCTGCATACAGTACTGAGTTACAGGTGAGACTGTCATTTGGGAGTGAGTTTATGAAGAGAGAAAACATAAGGGGGCCCGGGAAAGAGCCCTGGGGGACACCTGTGGTTACTGGTTTGGCCATGGAGGTGGCTCCCTCTTCACATAAAGTTTGTGAACATCCTACGAGATAGCTTCAGAACTAGGTGGTAGTCTCTACAGTGCACCCAAGGTTTGTCAGTTTGCTGCGGAGAGTGTTGTGGTCCACCAGGTCGAAGTCCTTAGTTATGTCCACAAAAACAACTCCAGTAAGTTTCCCTGCATCCATATTTCTAAAGATGTGGTTTGTAAGTTGGGCAAGAGCAGAGGTCATGCTGTGATGTTTTCTAAAACCATGCTGCTAAGGGCATAGGAGATCATGTTCTGAGAGTTAATGGTGCATGACCTTTTCCAGAAACTTGCTTAGATGTGGCAGGATGGCGATATGCATATAGTTGTCCATGGATTGGGGGTCCCCAGATTTGAAAATGGGGACTACTCTGGTGCTCTTCCAGATTATGGGCACTAAGGAAGAGGAGAGGAAGAGGTTGAACCATTCTGATAAGAGGGTATGCTATGTGATGCATGGGTAGAGACCATCACTCCCAGGACTACCCCTATTTGGGAGACTTCAGAGTAGTTTATACGTTTCTTGGGGGGGGGGGGATAACCCTGAAGTTGAACGGTGGTGTATCCGTGCTGGCTGTAGTTGGTAGGTGGGGTGGGCTTCCCGTGTTTGGAGGGGGTAGCTTACCGAGGTGAGTAGACAAGTAAGTAAATTTGGTGTTTAGGGCATTAGCTACATCAATGGGGTCAATCAAGGGGCTAGTAGGGGGTGTTTAGAATAATAGCCAACTGCTGGGATTTTGAGGTTATCAAACAGCTTATGGTTGACCAGAACTAATGGGGGTTGCTATTGTAACCCCCCTACAAATGGGGGTTCCCGAAAAGTCTTCCTTGAGCTTGCCTAAATGCTCACTGCTAGGCTGGTGTCCTGCATTTTTGCAATTTAAATGTGATTGCCAGAGAGTGCCTATATAGCGTTTGTGTACTGTCTCTTTAAGAGCTGCATGGATTGCAGTCATAGTTAATCTAAAAGGGAGCTCTGTTAGAAGATGTGCTTGTTTACTGATCATTTGTTAGAGTAGTAACAGTATTGCAATTTGTTCTAACCTGCCTTCTTTGCAGCATGGACAGTTCTGTTTGTTTCCATCATCTTGGCCCTGGACTGCTGAAATGGGCCAATCAGTACATTTGGGACTGAAAAATGGAGCCTGCCTACAGGGGCTTGGTGGGGGCAAAACTTGTAGGAATTGTAGTTTTTGCGTTTTGGCGCCTAAAATAACCTGGAGGGGGAGCCCTTGTTGTGACTGACAGATCAGCCAACCGAACCTTTTCGATTGTGGGGAAATTCCCAAGCTGTTGCAGCTAGTTTCAGTTCTGAGTTGGGAAGTGAAGAAATAACAGCTTGAATGATTCAAACACCAGCCCCAGCGTAGATTTGCACGGGAGAACTTTGTAAAGGCCTGAGTTTTGGCCTGCATGCCTGCCTGCTGTCTCTGAGAGGGAACATGTGCCTTTTTCGGACTGAATCCAAACTTGGAGAGCGAAGTAAGCCACTGAATTGTGACCAGGCTCCTACCTGAAGAAGACCAAAGATTTGCTGAATGCGAGTGGCCTGTCTAAACCTCCATCCACTTCTGAACTCCCGGATTGTGCAGAGACTCTGTAATTGTGATCACAGAGCCTTTTGCCTGGTACAGTGGAATTTCCTTACATGTGAATGTGTTGTGTGCTTATAGTAGGTCATGATTTGGTTCCCCACTGTGGTTTGAATTGTGTTCTGCTTGCTGGAAGCAGCATTAGAACTTCCTTATGTGTAAAGGTGCTGTGTGCTACTAATGGGTTGCGATTTGGTTCCCCACTGTGGTTTGAACTGTATTCTGCTTGCTGGAAGCTGCATCCAGCCCCACGGACTGAATCCAAAATCATCTCCATTGGGCCTGGGCCTTGCCACACTGGCCCAGCCTGACTACTCGCTGCACAGAGAAAGCCATTGATGAGAGACCTGCCTGGGGATCAGCTCCCTGCTCAACAGTTGAACAGGAATGACACCTCGATGATTTGTGTGGGCCCCGCTTCTCCGAGCACTCCAGCTCAACAACCTACAATCTCGATTTCATCCTGCCTGTGTCCAGTATTGGGTATCATGAGTAAACATCAGGGTAGCTCCCTGCAACAATAGCTAAATCTAAAGTGCTGTCATCTGATTGTCTGGTTGCTTTTTCTTTCACGTACTGAGCCCTCCATCTCCGGATTACAAACAGTGTGTGTCGTGCATGTTGCTTTCTTCCATCACAGGGCCCCAACCAGCTGCAATGTTCCTGGCTAGCCCATCGTCTCCCTACCTGGGTACCCAGAGGTGTGACTGTGTGGGGACTTAAAGCGCATGCATAACTGTTTGATTAATATAGCCTTTAAGCCAATCAGCCTGATTACGCCCCTTCCTTGTTCAAGTCCCCTGAATAAATCAGATCTGACTTTTTCTGCATTTAACCTGACTGTGGTTCCAGTTTGTGCCAAGAGTACTGTACTGTTGCTATTTGTTGTGCATAACCTTGTTTTACAGGGGGTCCCCAGGGTCGAGCCAGAAGAACCAGCCCTGGTGGTAAGTGCAAACAGTGTGGGTACTTGTATGACGCACAAGAGGTACTGTGAAAGTGATTATCATATATTGCTCAGGCCACTAGAAGGGAAAGAGGGGGTTACGGTGTCCCGGAGGGCTGTGCCCAGGTTAGTTTGACCACTATCAACCCTGACCTCCGGGTGGGGGCACCCATTGCAGAACCTAGGCCCCTTAACCTGCTACTAGCCAAGCAGGCAGGGGTAGTAGCCCGTGGGATAGCGCCGCCTAGGGGTTACACTATGGTTGTCACATTGGAGTTTACGGAAGTATGCTGCCTTGTGCGCATTCACCTGTTGCTTACATAGGTTGCATAGTCTTCTGTATTCACTCCAGTGTGTGGGGGAGGAGGGGTCTTTGAATGCTGCCCAGTTGTTGTCTCTCTCCTTTATCATGGCTAGCAGTTTTTTGTGAGCCAGCAGGTGTTTCCCCTTCTTATTTGCTGGGAGGTTAGAGGGAAATGCCTGTCCTGTATGCTTTTAAGGGCATCAGTGAGGAAACCTGCAGCTGAGTTTACCTCTTACAGGGAGAGTAGGGATGCCCAATTTACTGCTGTAATGTCGGCAAACAGGGGGGTGGGTGGAGTTAAAACTGGAACAATCCCCAAAAGTTAGGTATTTGGGGGGTGGGTGCTTGGGTTTAGAGGACCATACGCAATATACAGGAGTGGTCTCTGACTGACTCAGACATGGTGCCAACCTGGGAGATTCTGTCTTCCCTGTTTTTCAGAATCCAGTCCAAGAGGGAGTGGTTTGACAATTTATTGTTTAGTCTGGTGAGTAAGGTTATTATTTGATTAAGATTATGTTGTCTGATGAGATCATTGTACTCTGGGCTGAACTAATCCAGTTTAGGTTAACATCCCCTAATATGATGGTCTCATGGTACAGTGAGGGCTGGCTCAGGCCCTCCAGCAGGCGTTTGAACCCTTGTATGCTCTCCTCAGGGGGTTTATAACAAAATCTTGTATATTTTTTTTTGGCCAATCCCAAGGTGAGCTGTGCGAGTAGCCATTTGCTAGGGGAGTTATGGCTTGAGTCTAGGGATATGGTTGCTTTTAGAGGGTCCCTGAAATAAAGTAGTACCCCACCACATTTCTTTCCACTGCTCCTGTCATGTCTCAACATAGAGCACCCGTACAGGTGGCAGTTGGAGTCCTACGTAGAGGGCTTAAACCAGGACTCTGTTATCCCTGAAATAACTGGTATGTAGAGGGAGACCCAGGCTTCCAGTTCAGTTTGTTTGGAGGGGAGGCTGCAGATATTTAGGTGGGCAATTTTGAGACTGTGTGTGTTTGCCCAAGTGGGGGTGGAGTGGGTGATCGGCAGGTTTGTGGGACCAGGGTTCTCTCCACATCGCCTCCTAGCATCAGTAGTGTGAGTAGTGGCATGCAGTGCCAGTGGGTGGATAGGGGAGAAGGGTAGGACAGCAAGTGTTAGAGAGATCCAATGATGCATCATTCCTGTTTGAAAAGCTAGGAGTAGCGAGCCATAGAAGAAATTCATCCATATGTCTCTTGTAAGGGGGGGGGGTGCTTGCTTGCTTGTGAGGGTTGCTTTGCTCATGGGAGGGTCTGAAATGGGATAATGCTGCCTGATCATGGGCAAGAAACTGCACAGAGGTCGGTGCACCATATTAGTCCAATGAGTAGGGCGCATAGTGCTGGTATGAAGTGGTCTTCCATTGTGTTCATGTGAGTAATCGCTCAGTATTTGGGGAGGGGGCAGTACAGGGGGAGGGCCTTGTGCTTAGATGCCCTAGTGACAAAGGTGTGTGGAATATGATGTTCCAAGATTAACTAAGGTACTTTCTCTTTTGAACTCAGTTAAGGTTATAGCACCTATAATTGATGAACTCGCAGCAAGGAGGCTGAGGTGGTGTGGCTGTACTAAAGGTGATTACTCCCAGCCATTTGCTGCAGGAGATTGTTTCCAGCTGAACTTGATAGGGTTTTTTTTTCAGTATGCTTGGAGTGGAAGCTACCAAGTGTCAAAGAATTTTAGGGAGGAATGGGCCGTACCAAAGTAGCAGTCCCATGTGTTGGTGAAACTCCACTGATTGTTTCACACAGTCCCTTTCTCAATATAATAAACACCAGCTTAGGGTGGGAAGTGTGGCTGGGGAGGGTGCATGGCAATTGGTAAGCAGTGCTTCGTGAAACACGTTGCTGCAACCCCAGGTAAGAAGAACTGTGCTGTACATGGGGATCAACTGCAGGTGCTGGGATTAGATGCTAGTGGATGGGGGAGCACTCTGGTGTCGGTGTGCGCTCTCGACCCACTTGTAGATCTGCCAGCGCTGTACTGGAGGCTGAAGCTGGGGAAAGAAAAGGTAAGGTTAGGAGGCAGGGGCTTAGGGGAGGTAATTGGATCCTGGTGGGGGTGGGGGGGAGGTAGTAGAAATGGAAACTCTGTGCTGTAGTCTGGGCAGCCTGGAATAGGGGCTGCACAGCCAACAAACCAAGGATTCAGCGTTGAGACCAGCTTGTGAGCCCAGTACTGTACCTGAGGAAGCACTGTAGTAGAGTCAGTAAACTGAGCAAGTAAGCTCAAACACTGAGTAGGTTGGGCTCTTGGTACTGCATTTGTGCTTGAACGGACTGCCATTTAGCTGAGACGCAGGTTCTGTTCCCATGTTTAATAGCTACTGCTGCTCATTCAGTATATTGTACTGAGCACTGTCCCAAAACCGAGCAGCCTTTTGTAGCATAAACGCTACCGCAGATTACACTATGGAGTGGTCTGGACAGCACGCTCTTAAAGAAACAGTTCCAGCAATTAATTTTAGGCACAATAATGTACTTGAAGCGCTGTCTAGGCTACGGGAAATAATACACAGATCATGCACTTGCCATATAAAAATTATATCCTTCCTAAAGGCAACAGCACTGCACCAGATAATTAAAGGGATTGCAATTTAGTCATTCCATCTTAATTATTTTAATTTATATTTATTTATTTTAATATCTGTGATATCTTTTTATTATGCTTTTTGATATGTTTTTAACTATGTGCAGCACTCAGAGCCCCAGAATTGGGTGCTAGATAAATACACTTACTACTATTACCACTACTATTGCTATAATTAGGGACACATATGATCGAAGATATACAGTGCACTCTGAAACCTCAGTGCTAATCTTCCACCTGTCAGGTATCCAGCACAGCTTCTGGTTTAGGCAGCCAGTGTAGCTGTTGTCCAGGTCAGAAGCATGGCAGTTGCATTTTGCACTAGCTGCAGGTGGTAGATCCAACTGAAAGGAAAGCTTATGTAGATTTCACTGCAGTAGTCCAAGTGCCTTGTCACCATGAATTAAGAAGAACTAAAGACAAAATTTAGAAAAAACATGTCGCACAGTGTGTTTTGACGTGTTGGTGTAGTCATTTTGTGTTCTTCACTTTGTTTGCTGTAAGGAGTTTTTTTTAAGATTTGCCTGCCAGTTTTATGGCCCCTGGGGATCTCCATGTTTGTGTTTTTTATAATTGTTCTTTTTCCTACAATGCTCCTGTCCCATGTGGTAAGACCACTGATTCAGATAATAATAACTGCTGCAACAGCAATCTGTTATTAGAAGCCTGATGTTCTGGCTTCATGTCTTGGTATTTGTCTAGGTCTAGCCAGCAGAGTGAACGTTTTGTTTTTAAAGCTTTTCATTTCATCTAACTACATGCAACCTTAGAAAAGGCACTCAAATCACCCCAGGTCACCAGTACTATAAGTAATGAAGAATCTAGCTGTTCCCTTACAGGAAGGCCCACTGAATTATCCCTTAGGTGTTTGTCATATACAATGTAGCCTTCATTGGCACTCCCAGGACAAGGAGAGTAACTTAAAATCACAGCTGTACTGCTTCAAATGTGACAGAAAAAAGTTGGTCCTGGATGAATTACTGTCACAAGGAACAGGAGTCACTGTAGGAAAAAGAAGAGCCATAAAAATACAAACATGGAGCTCCCCAGGGTCCATAAAACTATATAAAGTAAAATAACTCCTTACAGCAAACACAGGGAAGGATACACAAAGACTGCACCTACAAATCAGAACATTCTGTACCACATATTTATTGTAAATTTTGACTTTTGTTCCCCTTTAAAGGGACAGTAAACATTGCAGGGGTTGCTCAAACTGTGAAAGCCCATGAAATGTCATTTTGAATGAGGTATCTGGCTTCCTTGTAGGTGTAAAAAGTCCCAAGATATGAATATTTAAATCATCTGTAAATCAATACAAGGCAGCAGCTATTTCATGCAATCTTTCAACAGAAAGATATGTCACTGAGGGGCAAACTGTAATTAATAACATACAGCTTGCTTCTCAGTGACATCACTTCCTGTTTTTAAGATTACATGAAATAGCTGTTGCTATCATTTGATTTACACATTATTTAGCTATTCATATCTCAAGACTCATGTCCCCCCTACAGGTAAACCCAAGACCTCATTTGAAAGCTATTTTCATGGGCTTTCACAATTTGAGTGACCCCTGCAATATTTGCTGTCCCTTTACGGAAGGGATGCATTGTGGTAGTCTTAAAGGGACACTGTCAACCCTTTTTGTATCATATTATTTTTTGTTAAAAATGCATATTTTAGGAATGCTTACCTTCTCTAAATTAAATGATGTTGCTGGTTGCTTTATCTGCTTTCTTTCTTAGTAGAACTGAAATGCATGCTAAAGTTATAGTTATACCCAACCTTGTTTTGTTTAAAATCTTTGATCTACTTATTGCATACTTCCTGAACATTATGAATGCCCCCCCCAAAAAAAAAGCAGTCACTCATGATGCAGTAGTCTCCCTCTCCTCTCCTCCTACTGCATGATGAGTGGGTAGACTGCATCGTGGGTGTTGCCAAGTCCAGGAAATACACAGTGGGAGTTGATTAAGGAATGTAAACAAACATGTTTTGGTGTAGTAACACCAGTATAGTGGGTAGTCTGTTTTTTATTTTTAAATAAGAAATCAGAATGAAAGTATCAGCTACATCAGCAGTCTCTACAGTACGTGACCAATCATGTGTTTTTAAAACTAGGGACACTTTGAGGCCTAAGGAGGTTGACAGTGTCTCTTTAAGTGTTAGTGTATGGATCGAGCCTTATCCTGCTTAGGCCATCCACCTCTGAATCTCAGTCAAACACTGCTGGATCAGCTACAACTTGATGGCCACGCTGGGCTAAGCTGTGCACACGTTTATCTTCTTGCTTGTTTCGATGCTTGGTTTTACCTTGTTTTTTGAGCGTTCTTATTTAGTTTAGTCCAATAGTTCTCAGACTGTGACACAGTGAGCCTCCCCAAATCCATGGAAAAGATTTTGAGCCTCCCCCAAAAACTTAAATAACCTTGGGCCTCCCCAAAGTAAAATAAAATATTGTACTTTGCACAGTACACCATGAATAAATTGAAACCCCTTTGAGTACTTGGCTCACATTCAGTTCTATGTCTTATACTGACATGAAACCTTTGAAAAAGAGCTCATGTGCGCAAAGGTATTATCTGAATAACAAATAAATACAATAAATATTATTCAGCTTATTGTAACCCCCTTTCAATAGGTCAGCCTACTTGCTCTGCTATTTTCATTCTTGAACCATTGTTACCCGTTGTTGCAGTGCCTTCATGGGTCAGACTACTTTCTCTGTTTCTTCTCTATATGAAATAACCTTCCTACATACTTTGCCTCTCCCCCTCCTTCCCTGCTCCTAAGCAACTCCTCAGGAATTACTTTGCTCCTTCCTGCTGTTGCTCTTAGCATTTCTATGCTCAACCATTATATTTGGGCTGTTCTGCCATCAGTCTACAAATTGATCAATTACCACCACTCACTATTAGTTTATTGTTCATATTTGATTACACTATTGTTCATTGTGTATTTCTTGATTGTTTTGCAGTTACCTTTTGAAATGTATTCACTCCATACCCTTCCCCGGGTACACCTGAAATGAGCCTTGGCTCATTCACCTTCCTTTGTCACCTATTAGTAAATAAATACATACATACAATTACCTACTACTATCCTCTTTCAGTTTGCTTCATCTCTTCACACAAAATATATAAAACTCAAAATTTAAATACAGTACTTTTTCAGACTTGCTTGAGCCTCCCCTGGAACAGGTTGGGGCCTCCCCATTTGAGAACCCCTGGTTTAGTCCATGAGCATCTAACCGATAGCCCGTGACCAAAAAGATATAGACATTTGGAGGACTTCCACTAGTGCTGTGCTTGTTTAACCTCGGGAGTTGAAGTATTGCTCCCTCTTATTTCCCCCAAATGCTTTGCTGGCATTGAAGGATGGTTCCGTTGGTCTGAGGTCCTGAGATCTGATGGCATTTATCCGCCTACTGGGAATTGGCTCGGGTCGTGGAGTCAACAGCTTTGTTTTTTTGCTCTGAACTGGGTTACATCTCTGCCAGGGCATCTAACTGAGGAATGAACTGTGGACTCTGTGCGATTTGCTGTTTGGGGACTGCGGGTCGTTTGCTCCTAGGAAGTACTATCAGCAGGAAGACTCTGTTGGGAACTAGCACTACTGTTTGTTTGTTCTGGTTCTGTTGTCCTCTTCTTGGAGTTTTAGGATCTACAATTGTGGTGACGCTTGGTGTTTGAGCTGGCCCATGAGCTATTCCAAAGAGCTGGATTTTTTGCTTGGGAACCCAGCCTAAAGGAGTCAGTACTGAGGGGGGGGACAGGGTCTGTTGATCTCGGAGGACGGGCACTGTTTGTCCCAAGGTCCCTTAACCAGACGGACAGGCTGGAAGGCCTACCTGTTCTGAGCTGCCCATGGCTGGTGTCTCTGGCAACTCCTCAGGGGACGGCTGGGCAAGCAATGTGCATTGGAGACTCTCGTAGCTGGATACCAAGTTTGAACCAGGAGGTGGAAGAAGTACTGTCGGTGGATGTCTAATCTGCTTTTCTCTAACTGAGGACTGGTAGCAGTGAGAGTGCTTTTTTCTATTTATCTAACCACTACTTTTGGGAATCTGTTTATTTATTTATTTATTTATCATGCCTATGTGAGAGATAGATCAGAAGGTTGGTTGGTAATCCTGAAACGTAGAGGAACTGTGAGTAAGATCTGGGGTTTCTCCGTGAAAAGTATATAGGAGTGTGCTATGCAAGGACTTTTATGAACTTATTAATTGACTTTAGAAGTTTGTGATTTTTTCTTTGGTTATTAAATATATTTGTTTTATACAGTTTTAAGTTTATAGGTTGAGTCACTACTGTTTTACAGGCAGTGAGAGTGCTTGTACTTCTTTCTAGTTTCCCGGGGTGTGAGAGGGCCTGAGGACTAGATACAGTTGTTTTAATAGTATTATAGACAGTGAGAGTGCCTGTATGTGGTTCAACTCCCCAGGCAGTGAGAGGGCCTGGGGAACTGTAAATTACTATTTGAAAGGTATCCATTATTAGTATTTGGTTTGTTGGGATTTTATTTTTATTTTTCTGTATTTATGTATGATTATTAATCTAATTTTGTTAAGATACTGAATTACTTAATGTTAAGAGGGTAAATTGGGGGCTTTATTTAAGTTGATTTTTAGTTATTTTGTTTTAGTTTGTAGATTAGTTAAGCGTGCACTGCCTGTGTGTATTCCTTGTGTTGAGATGTGTTGGAGGCCTGCCTCCACGTTTGTGCCCTATTCACCCTCTGCCCTTCACGCCCTCTGCCCTTTTTTTCCTCCCCCACTGCAGTTTGCAATTTCCCAGCGCCGTCAGGTGCTGGGTATTGCCCGCAGGGGGAGGAGAAGGGTGGTGGGGGTGAACAGTGGAGGGTGAATGAGCGGGGCCATCACATCGGGGTCATAAGATCCAGGAGATGCCCTGGGGCGAAATGGAATCCAGAATGTGGTTCTCCATGTCTGGTTTCCATATCCAAGGGCACCACCAATACTAGTGGGCAGGTGGTCTGGGCAGCCCTAGAGGTTCATCCAACTCGGGCTGTGTTATGCAATGCCAGGTCCATCAAAAACAAGACTGCAATTATCGCAGATCATGTTGAGAAGGTGGATCTGGCTTGCATCACCGAGACCTGGCTGGATGAGAACTCTGGCCCCATTTCGGAGGCTTTAACTCCAGCCGGGTACTCAGTGATTCAACGCCCGAGACTGGATTGCCGGGGGTTGCGGTCTGTTTCAAGACTGAACTTACCCTCATGAGAGTACCAGTTAAGGAAACTGAGTCATTTGAGCGTACCGTGGTAGCAGGTGTTGGTTGTAGGATTGCCCTCGTCTACCATCCACCCGGAGATGAGAAGCAATTCCTTCAGGAAGTGGCGGACTTCGTCATTGACATGGCATTTGAATCGCCCAGACTGATGGTTCTGGGCGATCTCAATGCCTGGGTCAATGATGAACTCTCACAGTTTGGACAGCACTTCCTCCAGTTGATGTCATCTCTCAGCCTTACACAGGTAGGTACCACTGCTACCCATAAACATGGCCACTCCTTTGACTTAGTTTTTCTCCTAGGGATTGAGGCCTCTGTTTTGGAGGTGGAACCAGTTGGGTGGTCCGATCACTATACCATGGGGTTTTCTTACATGTTTTCTCCCCCGGGGCTCCGGTCGGTGATACATCCCGACTGACCCCCTAGCCCTGACACCGAGATCAGGCCATCCTCCTCAAGCCCCCACAGATCACCCCCCGTGGCGGGGTGGTGAGGAGCCACCCAGCTCAACTCACCAAAGCAGGATCCAGATGAGGAGGCGCCATTCGGGTTGGGCAGCAGGGGTCGGAAGCTCATGCTGCCCGACCTAGAGCCTGATTTTCTATTTTTCCTCTTTTTGCGGGTACTGGCATGCAATGATGTCCAGGCACGTAGCCAACGTCTGCTATACTCCACCCCCTCTCTACACCACTCTGGTAGTGGTCCCCAGTCGTCATCAGGGGCCACTACAGAGCAATGGAACCCTGGATCCCTCCCCGGGATAGAAGAGCAGTCCTCCGGACGCTCCATCCCATCCCTCCCTTGCTGACCCCTGGTGGCCTGGGCTCGCGTCTGAACCTGGGTCACCAGCATGGCGCGAGGTGTGGCATCTAGCACCTCAGCTCTCAGTGCCACTAGGCCCTATTATACCGTGGGGTTTGGTTTTAGCACCCCCCCCCCCTTCATAGGCCTACCCCTTTGGAGATGGTCAGGTATCGCCCTTTATGAGATGTTAGTTCTGAAGGCCTGGTGGTGGTACTTGACCTATCATCCCTCCTGTGGCAAACAATGACCCAGATGCCCTCGTGGTAGCCTATAATATGTCTATCTCGGCGGCTCTAGATATCATTGCTCCTATCCATGTTCACCCTCTGTCCCTTCGCCGTCGGTCCCCATGGTTTGGTGGGACCTTGAGGGAGATGCAGCAACTAGGTCGAAGGTTAGAGCGTTGCTGGCGGAAACCCTCCCCTTGATGCCGACCACCTTAGACTGATGGAGCATTATAAAGCCTTTCAATCTGCAATCACCTGTAAGAAGGCAGAGTTCCTGTCCGTCGAGATTGCAGCTGCTCAGAATCGACCAGCTCAGCTCTTTTGTGCTGTGGACAGGCTGTACAACCCAGCCTGTCTACATGTCTGAAAGGCCTTTGCGATGAAATTGCTTGATTCTTTGCAACTAAGGTGGCCGACATTAGGGCGGCACTCCAACCAGCACATTCTAAGGGTGTTGCTTTAGATCAGCATGAGGCTGTTGCTCCCCAGTTTTCCTGGAGTTCCTTCGACCGACCAGAATTCATGGATATCATGCGGATTGTCCAGGGTGCACACCCTACGTGCTGTAGTATGGATCCAGGACCAACTTCTCCGATTTTGGGTTGAATCGATTCTATTGGTCTGGTCCTAGTATGGATAGTCTGGTGCTCCTAGGAAACAGGTGAGTTTCTGAGCTCCCTGAAGGAGGCGGTGGTATCACCCCTCCTGAAGAAAGCTTCTTTGGACCCTGACTGCCATGCAAACTACAGACCAATCTCTAACCTCCCCTTTTTAGGGAAGGTGATTGGGAAGGTAGCAGCCATGTAGCAGGAGAACCATTTGACCATCCATGATATCTATGAACCCCCCAGTCCGGTTTTCGAAAGAGGCATAATACTGAGACAGCGCTGGTTTGGGTGCTCAATGATCTCCTGATGGCTAGGGATCGGAAGAACCACTCCATTCTGGTTCTTCCAGATCTCTCATCAGCTTTAGACACTGTGGACCATGGGATTCTACTTAAGCATCTGAGGTTTATCTGTGGACTATCGAATGTAGACCTCAGATGGTTTACATCTTACCTCACCAGAAGAATGCAGGGAGTGGTTTCTGGGGTTCATTCCTCAGACCCAGTTTCTCTGTCTTGTGGGGTTCCTCAGGGCTCTGTGTTGTCCCTCATGTTGTTCACAGTGTATATGGTGCCCCTTGGAGACACTGTAAGAAGGTATGGGCTGAGGTTTCACTGCTATGCTGATTATACCCAGCTCTACCTTTCTTTTGCACCCGATCAGGGTGGAGCTTTCTCGGTCTTTAATAACTGCCTTAATGAAATCCAGGAGTGAATGGACTCGAGTTGGTTGAAGTTGAACTTGGAAAAGACAGAGGTGTTGGTAGTGGATCCGACGTGCTGGATAGGGGGCTGTGGGCTGGTTCACCCTCCGGACTCTGTCTCGGGAATGTCTCACTCCCGACCTCTGAGCAAGTGCGTAACCTGGGGGTAATATTTGATGAGGGATTGACTCAGCACTTGCAGGTGCCTGCCGTCATCAAGTCCTTATTTTACCACCTGAGGAATATCTCAAGGATTAGGCACCTTGTTCCGTTCGGCGATCTTCCTATGTTGGTCCATGCCTTCGTGTCCTCGCGCCTGGGCTATTGCAACTCCCTTTATCTAGGGCTTCCAGGGGCTGAAATCCACCACTTGCAGCTGGTGCAGAATGCAACAGCCCAGCTTCTGATTGGTACCTCTCAGTCCAGCCATATTTCACCAGTGCTGCGCGGACAGCACTGGCTGCCAGTACAGTGGCAGATCACCTTTAAAGTCGGTCTTCTGACTTTTAAAGCCCTATATGAACTTGGCCCGGTCTACCTGAAAGAGCTCCTGGTTCCTTACTGCCCTGAGCGATCACTCTGCTCAGCTGGAGAGGGGTTGCTAGAGATCCCGAGGGTGTCTCTGAAATCTTCTGGGGCCCGTACATTTATGTATGCGGCCCCTACCTTCTGGAATTCTCTACCTTGTCAGTTACGGGAGTGCGTGACCATGGAGGGATTTAAAAAGACCTTGGAAA
This sequence comes from Neoceratodus forsteri, assembly GCA_016271365.2. NCBI lineage: Eukaryota > Metazoa > Chordata > Ceratodontiformes > Ceratodontidae > Neoceratodus > Neoceratodus forsteri. The sequence continues at coordinate 1,396,743,882 of CM057458.1, read as the reverse complement.
CGCATCTCTGGACCCAAGTGTTTGGAGTCTGATTGTTTTTATTGTATTTGTTTATTTGTGTTACTTGTTTTAATACAAGACTTGGAATGTTTAATCTGTTTTATTCTGTAAGGCGCCTTGGTATTATGAAAGGCACCATAAAAATAAAGTTTTATTATTGTTTATTATTATTAATTCACATCACAAAAGACAAAATCACAACTGGTTCAAAATGATACCCTTTTAGTCATCATCACATGGAAGGCCAAGGGCTAAATGGCCATAGGGTGTAAACTACCTTCCCCTACTAGAGGCGAATCCTCCATGACGGAGTTGAGGCACACTGGTGGAATAGTGGGGAACTGTAAAGAAGCTTGCACAGTGTACAGCTCTGCCACACCTGTCACATGGCAACACATAGGACTTTAGTCTCCAGTACTGTCATTTTGATACCTTTAACAAGCACTGCAAAGGGCAAATCATTAAGAACTTAAAAAAATTAAACCTGTTGAAAAGTATTATTGCTATTCTACTTACCCTTCCACACAATGAGCGGCTGTCACTATCCAGGAGGGAGCGATGATGGAGCCTCCACACACATGCCCACCACTTGTTTGAAGGCTTACTTGCCATGGCCAGTCTCCTAACTGCGCTGGAGTCCCTCCCACAATCCTAGGGTTAGAGGTCTTGACTAACGGACGTCTACCGCAGTCTGTTTAAAAGAAAACAATAAAGATGCAATTCAAGACATACTCTCAAAATTCTATTACAGATGCCCCCCAACACGCGCACACACACACACACAAAAATTTTCAGGGTAAGGCTTGAAGTGAGTGAGTACATATAAAGTGTGGTGTACAGGTGCCTTGATGGAAATACCACTTCTAAGGTTAAAGCAGCAGTATATGTTCCAAATGAATCATTTACTTCATAGAGCACTCCTACTAACCTCCAGTGTTCGTCTTGGCTATTTCATTTTACTTCCTTATCCATTATCTTCATGTTACTAAGCGTAACATTAAGCACTAACAGCCCCATACCAAACATCTGATTGGAGTGTATAAAAGCTATAACATGCACTGCAGACTAATGAATACCACTGCGACAACCCTCCTTTGATGTCAGCTACAGGGGATTCTGGGATTTGTAGTTGCAGAAAATGTCAGCTTTGAAATCAGCAGAATTAATCTAATACCATCTACTACATGGCAGTAAACATTAAGTAAAAAAAAAGTGTGCAACTGTCTGCAACTGTGCCTGACCCCTGAGCTTAGCATCTGCCATCCCTCCTCCATGTTTTGTTAGGTTCCCCTATCCCCTGACTCAGAGCAGTTCTTGCCTACCTTAGGCCCGCAGTCCATGTAGCATTAATCTACTCCTTCGGCCTTCAATACCAAGACACCTACTGTTGAACATTCCCTGGTCTGGTGCCGTAGCTTGTCATGGTTCAGTGGTCAGCTTAGGGAGTTGTAGGCAACGGGGTGGAGCTTGAACTGTTGGAGTAGATCCAGGGCTCAGGAGGACAGACTAGTTCAGAGTTTTCACTATGATGAATAATGAAGGGCAATTGCTCAGAAGAAGGCAAGTTTTCTATCTAGGGAGAATGCTGCTAGGAGGAATCGACCAGCTCAGCTGTTTTGGACTATAGACAGGCTATTTCATCCAGCCAATCTGGTGTCCATAAGAGCTTTTTCACCTGCTAAACATGAGGAGTTTACTTGACTCTTCTTGGACAGGGTGTTTTCTGTTTGGCCCAGAATCCCCTAGAGTGGGCTGTGGCAACCCAGCAGGGTTGAGTCTACACATCACAGAGGTGCTCAGCTGTCCTGAGGCAAGTTGAAACATGTGACGATGGAAGAGGTGAGTGGGGTTATCTTAAAGCTGGGACCAGCATTTTGTGAACTGGATCCAGGCCCAACACAGCTACAAGTGAGCTGTGTCCCACATCTGGGCCCAGTATTCACTGGAATTGTGCAGTATTCCTTGTCAGAGGGGGGTCTTCCCAGCTGCAGTGGAAGATGCACTGGGGAGGCCACTTTTGAAAAAGCCATCTCTGCACCTGCACAACCTGGCAAATTACAGACCGATCTCTAACCTCCCCTTTCTAGGGGAGGTTATTGAAAAAATTGTTGTGTGGCAGCTAGAGGCACACCTCATAACCTTTGATATCTATGATCTCTTCACCCTGGGTTTACATCAAAGCATAGCACTGAGACTGCACTGGCCAAGGTGCATAATGACCTTCTTAGGAAAAGGGATAGAGGAGAGTGGTGACTTCTCTTAGAAACATAGAATTTGACGGCAGATAAGGATTGCTTGTCCTACCTAGTGTGCCCATTTTTTCCTATCTGCATTATCATGGCATACCTTACTTGATCTACAACTTTCTTCCTCCCCACCTTCCTTTCCACTATAATTCCCTTGTGCTTGTCCAGTGCATTCCTGAACCCCACCACTGTTATCACTCCCACCACCTCTGTGGGAAGGCAGAACCAGGAATCCACTACTCTTTCTGTGAAGAAGTACTTCCTCACATCTCTCCTGTACCTACCTCCCTCCACCTTCATAGCATGTCCCCTTATTCTTGAGCACCTTTTTTTCTGAAAAATACTTCCCTCCTGTAGCTTATTTACCCCTGGGGAGTATGTAAAGGTCTCTATCATATCCTGCTCTTCCTCTTCTCTTTCAGGGTATGCATATTGATGTCATTTGGACCCTCTTCATAGGGCCTTTGATGCAGAACCTGCACCATTTTAGTTGCCCTTATTTGGGCTCGCCATTCTGTCTGACTTTCCGAAGATGTGGTCTCCAGAACCAAACACAGTACTCTAGGTGGGGTCTTGCTAGCAATTTATATGGCGGCAACATCACTTTCCTCTTTCTGCTGGTGGTACCCTTCCCTATGCACCCCAGATTCCCACTAACCCTCCTGACTGTTATGTCACATTGCCTGGCCACCTTTTATTAATCAGATATGATAACCAAAGGCCTTTTTCCTGCTTGTTAGTCATCAGTACTATTCCACCCATTTTGTACTCCACTCCTGGGTATCTGTGCCCTATCACTTCCTCTTGGACTTGGTCCTCTCCTTACATTCTTGTTATACTGTGGATGCTGGTGCCCTCCCTGACACCCTCAGTGACAACCTGATGGTCTACTTTGTGTGTAAGATTCATAATCCCAAAGGGCCCCCAAATGTATCCAGTCAGTCCTTTGGGTTGCTGGACTTGTCCCCACCTCCATGCTGACCTGGTTGCCACCAACTAGTCCCCTATCACTAAAGCATGAAAAGCTGACAATCCCCTCAAATTCTTGACCTTCAAATTCATGTCTGTCTGTAATCATCATGCCCCTCCTTAGAACAACCAGGGTCTGAGGATCTCACCTCCCAAGGATCTCAGCAGAGTTTCTGGCTTGTCACCATGCATGTGACTCTGCCTGAAGGACCTACAAGTCCAATGGCTCCCCTTCTGATCTTACAAACTACCGGGCCCTTCTCAATCCTGTACTAGAGTTACTAGGTTTGCAAAGTCTGAACACTTCGCACCCACACTACAAAGCAACCTTAATCACTCTCTTAAGTTCTGGAAGGTAATCCATGCCCTCTTCTCCCCTCTGATCCAGTCCTCTCCGTTCTCAAAGTGCGTGACTTCTGTTTCTTACTCCACTGCAGTTGCTTCCTCTTTCAATTCCGTTTTCACATCCTGTTGCCACCCTTCCTCTCTTCCTTCTTCCCTCCCACTCACTCTTCTCTGCCCTCTCACTCCTCTTCTCCCCTCCGTATCACCCCTCTTCCATTTTTTCCTTTTCTCCTATCACCCCACATAGAAACTTAGAAATATAGACTTTGACAGCAGATAAGGACCGCTTGGCCCACCTAGTCTGCCCATTTCCCTACCTACTGGATAAGCTGCAGATCCTAGTTAACCAACAGCCTATTTCTTCTTATCCCCCACAAGAATTGCCTTATGTCTATCCCATGCATTCTTGAATTCTCCCACAGTTTTAGACCCCACAACCTCCTCAGGAAGGCTGTTTCATGCATCCACCACCCTCTCTGTGAAAAAATACTTCCTCACATTGCCCCTTAGTCGTCCCCTCTCTATCTTCAAATTGTGTCCCCTTGTTTTTGCACACCTCATTTTCTGAAACATGCTACCCTCTTGGACTTTGTTGATTCCACTGAGGTACTTCAATGTTTCTATCATGTCCCCCCTCTCCCTCCTTTCCTCAAAGGTATACATATTAAGCTCCTTTAGTCTTTCCTTGTATGGTTTCTCTTGCAGACCCTGCACTATTTTAGCTGCCCTCCTCTGGACTGCCTCCATCCTGTCTATGTTCTTGCGAATATAGATTCTCCTAAACTGGACGCAGTACTCCAAATGGGGTATCACCAAATGAGTGTATAGAGGGATAACAACTTCCTGTTTTCTGCTGGTGATGCCTCTCCCTATACACCCCAGTATCCCCTAGCCCTCCCTACTGCCTTCTCACATTGCTTGCTAACCTTAAGGACATCTGATATAATTATCCCCTAGGTCCCTTTCCATTTTTGTTGTTGTTACTACCCCCCCAACTGTGTAATCTTTCCCTAGGTTTTTGTTTCCCAGGTGTATTATTGTGCACTTCTTTGCATTGAATCCAAGCAGCCATACTTCTGACCATTCCTCCAACCTTGCCAAGTCCCTTCTTATCCTTTCCATGCCTCCTTGTGTATCAACCCTGTTACAGATCTTTGTGTCATCTGCAAGGAGGCATACTACTCTGTTACTTCTCTCAAGGCCCTCTTGACTGCAAACCACACCAGGGTGGGAACCCTGATGGTCTAGATCCCAAACTACTGTATCTCTCTCTGCTCATGCCATTGCCTCCCTATCACCTGCCTCCTCAACCTCTCCTTATCCTCAGTCCCTAACTATTGGAAGTTGGATACAGTAATTCCCCTTCCTAATGAGGTTGACCCTTCTTCCTCTGAACACTGATGTCCTATCTCTCTACTCCCCACTCTGGCTTACCTAGGAGAGGGGGGAGAGGGAGATATGATAGAGACCTATAAATACATCACAGGGGTATATAAGGTATGGGAGGGGAGTATTTTTCAGAGGAAAAGCTACACGAGACCAAAGGAGAACAAGGGGACATGCAATGAAGCTGGAAAGGGGCATCTTCAAAAAAGATGTGAGAAAATACTTCCTTTCTAAAAGAGTAGTGGATGCCTGGACCAGTCTTCCAGCAGAAGTGGTGGGGGAGAAAACAGTGATCAACTTCAAGCATCCATGGAATAGGCACAAGGGAATCATAGTAAGAAGCAATGGGGGGAAGGAGCTGGAGATCAAGTAAGGACTGCAATGACAATACAGGAAGGGAAAAAATGGGCACACTGGGTGGACCAAAGTGGTCCATATCTGCCGTCAAATTCTATGTTACTATGTAAATTCCAGGAACACCTTGTTCTCTTCCAACTCACCCCTTTTCTTGATTCAACCCATTTTGTCATTCCTTTCTAGTCTGGTTTTAGGATGTCCCACTCCACCACCACCTCCGTCTCACTGTTACTATCTTTTCTGGCATGGATCAGGGCTAGGTCACCTTTGAAATCTTTGTCAGTTTGGCTAAAGCTCCAACACTGTTGCCCACCTCATTCTCCTGGACAAGCTTAAGGTAGCTGGACTCTCCACCTATTCAGCTCAGTTGTTCCGCTCCTGTATTGAGGGCAGGTCAGAAGCTGATCTTATTGGAGACTTCATCCCCCTCAATGCCCAATCTGTTCAGGTGTCCTCAAGTGTCTGTCCTTCACTCAATTGTTTTCTTCATTTTTCTAAATGACCTCCCCACTGCCTGCTCCTCTGTGTCCAGTCACATGTATGCAGATGATTCAGTGCGCCTTACCTCTGGCTACTGTGCTGTGGTCCTCATGGCCCAGCTCCAATTGGACTGTAACACCATCCAGAACTGGTTCTGTGAAAATCAACTGCCCTTTAGGGATGTGCGAATACCTTATTTTGAATATTCTGCTGAATATTCTATTCGGGAGCCAAAATATTCGGGTATTCATTATCTGTATTCAAGGAAGAGGGATGTCATTTTTAAAAACAGGAAAATTAGCAGTCCCTAACCCTCCTCTCCAGCCCAAATCGCAAAATCCAAGGTCCCCCCCCAACAAGTCATAAAATCTTTGGTGTCTAGTGGTCCCCCCCCCACTGGATGATTGCGGCCCCAATGCTAAAAAAACCAAAAAACATTCAAAGAATTCCCTCCCCGGTGTCTAGCGGACCCCCTCACCCCATCAGGCAATCCCACACTGCTACGCTCCCCCCCCGACCCCAAGCAGGCCACCAGCACAGCCCGCCACTCACCTCCGTGGCTGGCAGCCTGACTGAGCTGATGAAGAATGAACACACGCTTGCACAAGCACGTGCTCATTCATTCAGTCACCTAGCTCATATCATAGGGGACATTTTCCAGGGGACTAGAAGGGAAGGGAAGGGAACAATGTTTAACCAGGAGTAGCTCACTAAGCGGAAGCTTGTTTCCAGAAGTGACCTAGGAGCACAAGGAAGTTAAGTGACTTGCTCAGGATCACACAGTATGCACCTAGGTGGCTGTGGAATCCAAACCCAGGTCTCCAGATCTGCAGCTCAGAGCCTTAACCCACTGCGCTATATTGTCTCCTAAAGAAAGTTTTCCAGGGGACTAGAGAAGGGAGGGTGATCACTGTCATAATTCAGTGTTCTAGCGCATAGGGGATGTTTTCCAGGGAACAAGAGAAGGGAAGGTGGCTGCTCCGGTTGCTGGGGGGGGGGACTGCGTTGTAGACCCCGATAGGGGTCCACAATGCCATTCCCCCCATCCCTCCACCAGCAACCAGAGCAGTCACCACCCTTCTGTAGTCCCCTGGAAAACATCCCCTAAGAGCTAGAACACTGAATTATGACAGTGATCTTTTCCGTAGTTTAATGGTCCCACCCCTGTCCCTGAGCACCTGATTACCCACCCATCATGACAGTAATCTATTTCCATAGTGTAGTGGCCCCATCCGGGTCCCCAATTGCCTGATTACCCACCTGTTATGACAATAATCTTTTCCATATTGTAGTGGTCCCACCCCGATTCTCGATCGCCCGACTACCCACCTGTTATAACAGTACTTTTTTCCATAGTGTAGTGGTCCCACCCCAGTCCTCAATCACCCGACTACCCACCCGTTATGACAGTAATCTATTTCCATAGTGTAGTGGTCCCACCCCGGTCCCCAATTGCCTGATTACCCACCCATTATGACAGTAATCTATTTCTATAGTGTAGTGGTCCCACCCGGTCCCCGATTGCCCGATTACACAAACATTATGAGAGTAATCTTTTCCATAGTGTAGTGATCACACCACAATCCCCAAACACCTGATTACTCACCCATTATGTCATTAATTTTTTCCATAGTGTAGTGGTCTCACCCCAGTCCCCGATCACTCGATTACCCACCTGTTATGACAGTAATCTATTTCCATACTGTAGTAGCCCCATCCCGGTCCCTGATTGCCAGATTTCCCACCCGTTATGACAGTAATTGTTTCCATAGTGTAGTGGTCCCTCCCCATTCCTGACAGTCCGATCACCCACCTGTAAATGAAAGACACAGTTCCAAAGTGAAGGGTCCCACCCCATAGCCTGATCTCCTACCCAATAGTAAAGTTACAATTTTTCCATAGTGTTGTGGTCCCCCCAAGCCCCCCACCCACACCAGTAAGTACATACAACCCTGCTCTTCCTGCCTTAGCACGGCTGCCATTTGGCGGGCAGCACAGCCCTCCTCACACCTCCAGGGCTGGTTGCCGACTGAACTGTTATTGACTGCTTACAGTTACAGAATACACTACAATCCCATTGGTCAGCCAGTGGAATTGTAGTGTATAGTGTAAGCTGTTATTCAGAGTTCAGTCAGCGGGTAGCCGTGGAGGTGTGAGGAGGACTGTGCTGCTCACTGACCCACTGCAGTGCTAGGGCAGGGGTAGCAGGGCGGTATGTGCTTACCGGTTTGGGTGGGGAATTGGGGGGACCACTACAGTATGGAAAAATGACAACTTTGCTGTCAGGTGGGAGATCAGGCTATGGGGTGGGACACTTTTACTATAGGACAGTGTCTTTCATTTATGGGTGGGTGACCAGATGATTGGGGACTGAGGTGGGGCCACTACACTATGAAAATAAATTACTGTCATAATGGAAGGATAATCAGATGATCAGGGACTGAGGAGGGGGGGTTGGGGGCCGCAGTACCTCCATCAACCAGGCCCCCCTCACTACTTTGCCTGGGTGCAAACCCAAATTACAGGGGCAAATTGGACTTTGAGAATACAGACTATTCACAAAGCACAGTTTGTCCTCACGAAACTGGGTCTGTGCCCGAGCAAAGCTTTGTGAATCCTGCCCCAGGGTTTTATGACTTGGGGGGCTTGGATTTAGTGATTTGGACTAGGGAGGAGTGTGGCGGCTGTTTCTTTTTGTAAATAACATTTTCCGAACAGCAGGACACAAATAGTGCTACTATTCATTATTCGGAATACGAATAGCGCATCATTCGTGGTATTCGGAAAATGATATTCATTACTCATACACACCTACTGTCCTTCAATGCCAAGAAAACGGTATTGGTGACATTTGACATCAGGTAGAGGCTTGCCAGACTCACCCCTCTTATTTGCTTCCATACCCTTGATAGTGCTGTGACTAAGGATGTCTCTCCTTCAAATAACTCATGGTCTGACTGGACCATTGCCATGACTTCTATGTTCACATGAAAGCTATCCAGAAGAAGCTCCACCCCAAATATGGTGCTCTTAACAGGACTAAGAGGAATATCTTGCATCCTGCCCTCCGATAGATCCTCTTGAAGATGATTCACCCCACTTTTGACTATGGTGACATTTTTTACAGTACTGCTTCCAAGTCCACCGTGGCCATACTGGACCGCTTCTTCCACTTCTTCTGTGGATTTGCCCTTGATAAACCCCTGCACACTCACTACTGTTCTTTGTATACCTCCCTCACCTCTCTTTATGTCAGGTGCTTTAGCCACTGTACCTCCTTAATCTCCAGATTTTGGTTCGGCTCCTTCCCCTTGTAGCTTACTTCTCTTCTCTCTTCCCGCTTTCTACCTCTTACTCACTTTGCAACACTTGCTGTTGCACTGTCCCCCCCCCCCAGTGAAATCCACTGCTGGTCATGCTACCTTCTCGCTCCTCTTCCTTAAACTCTGGGGCTTTCTCCCACCTTCCATTTGGGCTGCTCCTACCCTTCATGCTCTGAAATCTTTCCTCAGTGATTTCTCTGCTCACTTAGTTGCTTCTGATACTGGGTTGGGCTTCAGTCTGCTGCCCTCCATCCTACACTGACACTAGTACAGTCCTCTCTCTCTTAGTTTCCAGTCACTACCCCTACTCCTCATATTATTGCATTTTAATATATGGATCATGAAAATAATATAGTACAAAAGCATACAAAAAATTCCCCATAATAGTATCACTCCCAAAGTGATAATACTACACTTCAGGAGTGATAATACCATCGTTCAGGTGCCGTAATACTATCGTTGGGTACCTGAACGATAGTATTATCACCAAATCACAACAGCGCATGCGCTAGTCCAGCTCCCAACGTCTTTTAAAACGTGCCTTCCAATTGGCCACTTTTCCTGTTAGGGCGGGCAGAACAGTTCGAAAAACATGGCGGCCACTGTCTCGCTTACCGAGAGTTTCCCAACCGTAACATTTCACAGCTTTTTTTAAAAAATACCTGAAAAATACAGATATCAAGCTGACCTTGCGTTCCCCAGACATGGAAAAGGTAGGCTTTCCTTCACTAAAACAAAAAAAAAAAACGAGCAGTGAGACAGTGTGGTGCGTGGCCAGAACAGAGAGACTTGTTCGGGCTGCAGCTGCCGACTGCCTCAGAGAAACGAAAATCGCATCCATATATTAAAAAAAATAAAAAATATGTTCCTGTGCATTACAATGTAGTAAATCCATCTCGAGGTTCTGGGGACATGGAACCTCTCGAGCTTCGCTCTCGAGGTTCCCAATGTCCCCAGAACCTCTCGATGGAATTACTACATTGTAATGCACAGGAACCTATCTATTATTCTATTTGTTGTTCAATGCTTATTGTTCTTTTGCTCTTCGTTCTGCAGTATATTTTACTGAATAAATTCTGCTCAGATGCATTGCCTGTAATTTGCTTATTGTGTCATACTGATTTCCATATTATTGCACTTCTGTACACTGTGCTCTGTAGTTGCGCTGTTCTCTCCTCTTCCACATCCCCCCAGGATATGTCTAGAAATGAGAAGATACCAGCTCAATAAACTTTCCTTCCAACACTTCTGAAATAAATTAATTAATAAATACATACATACATTTTTATTTCTATGTGCATTGTTCTCAATTGAGTGCTCTTAATTGCTGTATTTTATTTTACCCGTGCTATTTTAAGTATGATTTATTACTGTTTTGATGTTTTCACTACACTGTAATGTTCCCTGTTGTCCCCCGGGATGCAACTGGAAACAAGCTGTTACCAGCTCTGTATGGTTTTCCCGGAAAACTTATATATATCTTGTGGAGTTGGTGGATCTGGCTTGCATTACTGAGACCTGGCTGGATGGTAATGCCAGTCCAGTTTTGGAGGCAGCAATTCCAGCTGGGTACTCGGTGTTACACTGCCCGAGGTTGGGGGGGGTTGCGGTCTGTTTCAAGACCAAATTGGGACTCACAAGTGTACCAGTTGAGGAGGCTGAGTCCTTTGAGTGTACCGCTGTGGCAGGTATGGGATGCAGAATTGTTCTCATCTGCCATCCACCAGGGGATGAGAAATGTTTTCTGCAGGAAATAGCTGACTTCATCATCGACATGGCATTTGAGTCTCCCAGGCTGATGGTCCTGGGTGACTTCAATGCCTGGATCGATGATGAATATTCGCAGTTTGGACAGCATTTCCTCCAATTAATGACATCTTTGGGTCTCACACAAGTGGTTACTTCTGCCACGCATAAAAGCGGTCACTCCTTGGACTTAGTCTTCCTCCTGGGGATTGAGGCCACTGACGTGGAGGTGGAACCCGTCAGTTGGTCTGATCATTACACTGTAGGCTTCAGTTTTTGCACCCCCCTTGTAGGCCTACCCCTGTGGAGATGGTTAAGTGCCGCTCTTTACGAGATATTAGCTCTGCAGGCCTGGTAGCAGCACTTAACCTATTGGAGTTTTCTGAAGTGAGCAATGATCCTGATGCCTTGGTGCTGGCCTATAATAGGGCCATCTCCTCAGCTCTGGATCAAATTGCTCCTGTCTATGTTCATCCTCTCCCCCTTCGACCTCGGTCTCTATGGTTTGATGAGGCCTTGAGAGAGATGCAGCGACAAGGATGAAGATTAGAACATTGTTGGCGTAGAACTGCCCTTGATGCCGACCACGTTAGACTGATGGAACATTATCAACTCTATCATTCCACTGTCTCTCATAAGAAGGCAGAGTTCCCGTCCAGAGAGATTGAGGCTGCTCAGAACAGACCAGCTCAGCTTTTTTGAACTGTTGATAAACTGTGCAACCCAGCCTGTCTCCAGGTTCGGAAAGCTTTTTCACAATTAGAGTGTGACAAGCTTGCTTGCTTCTTTGCAGATAAGGTGGCCGACATTCGGGCAGCATTCCAACCTGCTTCCTCTATTGGAGTTGTTTCTGATCGGCATTTGGTTGCTCCCTCTGGTCTCTCCTGGAGTTCCTTTGACCGGCCTGAGTTCATTGATGTCATGAGGATTGTCCAAAGTATGCACCCCACGTACTGTAGTTTAGACCCATGCCCAACTTCCCTGATAAAGGATTGTCTTGAGACTATCGGCCCGGTTCTAGCATGGATAGTCTGGTGCTCCCTGGATACGGGTGAGTTTTCTAGCTCCTTGAAGGAGGCGGTGATGACACCACTCCTGAAGAAAGCTACCTTGGACCCCGACTGCCATGCTAGCTACAGGCTGATCTCTAATCTTCCCTTTGTTGGGAAGATTATTGAGAAAGTGGTGGCTGCACCTGGAGAACCATTTAACCATCCATAACATCCATGAACCCCTCCAGTCTGGTTTTCGAAAGAGGCATAGTACTGAGACAGCGTTGGTTCGGGTGCTCAATGATCTCGTGATGGCTAGAGATCAGAAGAATTGTTCCATTCTCTTTCTTTTTGATCTCTCATCAGCTTTCGACACTGTGGACTATGGGGTACTTCTCGCGTGCCTGGAGTTTATCTGTGGTCTGTCGGGGACAGTCCTCAGTTGGTTTAGATCTTTCCTCACTGACAGGCTCAGAGAGTGGTGTCTGGATTAAATTCTTCCTGCCCACTCTCACTATCATGTGGGGTACCCCAGGGCTTGGTGTTGTCCCCCATGTTGTTCACAGTGTATATGCTGCCCCTCGGAGACATTGTAAGAAGGTATGGGCTGAAGTTTCACTGCTACGCAGATGATACTCAGCTCTACCTGTCTTTTGCACCTGACCAGGATAGCGCTCTCTCGGTCATTAACAGCTACCTCACTGAAATTCAAGACTGGATGAGTTTGAGCTGGTTAAAGTTGAACTCAGAGAAGACGGCGGTATTAGTTGTGGACCCAGGTCACAGGGTAGAGGGGATGGGAGCTGGTTTATCCTCAGGTTTATTTCTGGGTGGTGTCCAGCTCCCTACCTCTGAACGGGTGCAGAACCTGGGGGTGATTTTCGACAATGAACTGACACTGCGTTCGCAGGTGTCGGCAGTTGTCAAGCTTTCCTTTTATCATCTTAGGAACATCGCCAGGATTAAGCACCTTGTTCCGCCAGCTGACTTTCCTACACTGGTTCACGCTTTTGTGACCTCATGCTTGGATTATTGCAACTCCATTTATCTAAGGCTTCCTGGGGTTGATATCCGCTGCTTGCAGCTAGTGCAGAACGCTGAGGCCCGATTATTGACGGGTACATGTCGTACCTGTCATACCTCGCCGGTATTACGCGATCTGCACTGGCTGCCGATTCAGTGGTGGATCACCTTCAAAGTAGGTCTTTTGACCTACAAAGCCCTCCACGGACAGGGTCCAGACTACTTGAAAGAGCTTTTGGTTCCCTACCACCCCAGGCTCTCTCCACTCGGTGGACGAGGGGTTGCTAGAGATTCCGAGGGTTTCTTTAAAGTCATCAGGTGCTCGTGCTTTCATGTTCATTGCTCTGACCCTCTGGAATTCTCTACCCCGCCCGCTTCATCAGTGTGCGACCGTGGAGGAGTTTAAAAAAGCCCTCAAGACCTATTTATGGTCTAAGATTAATTTTAATTAATTTATTGTGAATTGGAGCTCAGAGTTAGTGTTGTACATATTTAGTGTTTTATAAATTATTTATGGATTTTTATTCATTTATTGATTATTGTTTTAAATATTGTAAGGCACCTTGATTTGAGAAAGGCGCCATATAAATAAAGTTTGATTTCATTTCATATATGCACAGTATATTCTTTGCAAAAAAAAAAATGCATTAGTGCACCAATTAGGGTTCAGCTTAATGCAGCAAAGCAGGGAAATGTGGCATTAGGGTTTCCAACCCTAACCTCCCCCCCCCCCCAACACCCCAAAGCAGCAAAAATGAAAAAATCATTAGGGTTTTCAGTCTCTTGAGTCTTGGCAAATTAGTGATGGGGTCTTCCTTGGGGTTGTCAACCCTAATGCGCACCCCACTCACCCAAGCCCATGGCCTCCTGTCTAAAGCACAAGGTACCACTCCAAGCCACTGCCTCATACTGATACATTCTTCAAAGGCAGGAAGGCATGTCTTACCACTTACTGCCAACAAAATCTGATGTAGCCTTCTTCTGTGGGCCCTGCCTGAAGAAAACTTATCACATCTAACCTTGTTTGCTCAAGGGACGGGGTAAACATTAAGGTTGACAACCCCGAGGAAGACCCCACCACTGATTTCCAATTCACAGTAGACCCAAAACCCTAATGCTTTTGCTGCTGGGGCAGGGTGGTAAGAGGGGGTGGAGTTAGGGTTGGAAACCATAATGCCATATTTCCTTACTTTTGTTGTGTTAAATTGAACCCTATGTGGTGCATTAATTGCAAAGAATTTCCCTTCTTTTTGAGATAATGGAATTGTATCCTCATTCTCATGGGTACCTCCAGGGCCTGCGTAAACAGTTGCAGGTTTGCAGGGCCATCTGTGCCCTGTACCAAGGGAAGATTCCTTCCTCCTACAGAACTGCAGGGCCCTGCTAACCCTGCATTTTCATGCAGTGACCGATGTGAAAAAGTTACCAAAGTTATGAATGTGCATAGCTAATGTCAACGTATTTTCATAACAGTTGTTTTTTAATAGTTTGACACACAATTTTCAATATTGCCTTCTTAGGAACCCATCTCATGAAACTGGTAGGTGACAGTTTTTTTTTTTTTTAATGCTTGATTTTTCATGCCCCTTGCTCTCCATGACCACACCTTTCCCTCAGGGTCTCCCATGGTGTCCGCAGGTGCGGCTGAACTCCTGAGTGCCCCTGGAAAGAACAGCCCCCATCATGCTGCAGATTACCATTGCAGCAGGAGTGACAACCCTCCCTCCCCAGAGAAGGAAAGTGTCCCTAGGATGCTCAGTCCTCTTCCCCGGCAGGCCCTCCAGCAACTCAGGCTTGTTCCTGAATCTGGCACTGTAACTGGTAATCCTACTGCTATGTGTGCCGGCATAGGTGACAGTTTTTACATCCATTCGAAATGTCATTTTGTGCCACAGGTTTGAAAATGAGGTTTTCTCCCCTTTAATCGCAGCTCTTGAAGTGGTATATGGTGCACATCCACACTACATAGAAACATAGAATTTGACGGCAGATAAGGACCGCTTGGCCCACCCAGTCTGCCCATTTCCCTGCCTACTGGATAAGCTGCAGATCCTAGTTAACCAGCAGCCTACTTTTTCCTACCCCCATCCCCTAGAATTGCCTTATGACTGTCCCATGCATGCTTGAATTCCACCACTGTTTTTGACTCCACGACCTCCTCCGGAAGGCCGTTCCATGCATCCACAACCCTCTCTGTGAAAAAATACTTCCTTAAATTACCTCTGAGCCCCCCCCTCTATCTTCAAATTGTGCCCCCTTGTTCTTGCACACCTCTTTTTTTGAAAGATGCTACCCTCTTGGACTTTGTTGATTCCCTTGAGGTACTTGAAAGTTTCTATCATGTCCCCCCTCTCCCTCCTTTCCTCGAGGCTATACATATTAAGCTTCTTTAGTCTCTCTTCATATGTCTCCTGGTGCAGACCCTGCACCATTTTAGTTGCCCTCCTCTGGACAGCTTCCATCCTGTCTATGTCTTTACGAAGACTGGGTCTCCAGAACTGCACGCAGTACTCCAGATGGGGTCTGACCAGCTGTCTGTACAGAGGGATAATAACTTCCTGTTTTCTACTGGTGATGCCTCTCCCTATGCATCCCAATATCCCCCAGCCCTCATTGCTGCCCTCTCACATTGCTTGCCCACCTTCAGGTCATCTGATATGACTACCCCCAGGTCCCTTTCCATTTTTGTTGTTGTTAGTATCTCACCCCCCATTGTGTACTCTTCCCCTGGGTTTTTGTTTCCCAGGTGCATTACCTTGCACTTCTTAGCATTGAATCTAAGCTGCCATACATTTGACCATTCTTCTAACCTTGCCAAGTCCTTTTCATCCTTTCCACCCCACCTTGTGCATCAACTCTGTTGCAGATCTTTGTGTCATCTGCAAAGAGATATACTTTCCTTCCAGTCCCTCTGCAATGTGCTTATAAAGACATTGAAGAGGACTGGTCCTAATACTGAACCCTCATGTACCCCCACTAGTAACCCCTTTCATCAGAGTGGACTCCATTTACTATTACTCTCTGTGTCCTATTTTCCAGCCAATTTTTACCCAGGCTCCATCTTGGGACCCACTCCCAGGCTAGCTAACTTGTATATTAATCTTTTGTATGGGACTGTGTCAAATGCCTTGCTAAAGTCTAGGTAGGCCATGTCCACAGCCCCTCCCTGATCTACTACTTTGGTCATCCAGTCAAAGAAATCTATCAGATTTGTCTGGCATGACCTTCCTGCTGTGAATCCATGCTGCCTTGGGTCCTGTGCCCCTCTGGCCTCTAGATACTTGACAATTCTTTCCTTCAGAAGTGATTCCATCATTTTCCCTACCACTGAGGTTAAACTAACAGGTCTGTAGTTTCCTGCTTCTGCCTTGCTCCCACTTTTGTGAAGGGGAATCACATCTGCCCTCCTCCAGTCCTCGGGTACCACCCCATCCTCCCATGATTTGTTAAACAGGGTAGTCAGTGGTGTCACTAATTCTACCCTTAGTTCTTTTAGAATTCTGGGATGAATCCCATCAGGCCCCATTGCTTTGTTCACCTTCAATTTTAAAAGTTCTTTCAGAACCCTTTCTTCTGTAAATGGGCTGGTATCAACTTCTGTATCCAGTGTGTTTCTACTGTTTGTTCTAGGTACTCCCCCCTCTTCCTTTATAAATACTGAGCAAAAATATTTGTTTAGTATCTCTGCCTTTTCACAGTCTCCCTCTGCCCACCCTCCTTTACACTTTAGTTGTCTTTCTTCCCCCCCTTTAATTCCAGCTGGAAAGTCTTCAGGCTAAGCTCTTTCCACCCACCCACCCAGGTGGTATCCTCCTCAGCTCTACCCTATGAGATCAGATCTTGCATGCTGGAAGCCGGGATCTGTGTGTCACTTGCCAGAGAGGTTGTGTGGATGACTCTCCTGGAGGAGGGGGCAAGGCACACACCCCTGCTAAAAAAAAAAAAGGGGGATTGGAGAACGGAGGTCTCAAAACCAGCATACTGGCATGACTCAAGGTTGATGTGGTAATGGGAAATGAAGGTGTGTGCTGACTTCCAGGTAGCAGCCCTGCAAATCTCTGGGATAGGGACATCCCTGGAAGCAGCTATTGAGGCAGTGGTATGTCTGGTGGAATTAGTCCTAAACCCTATGAGATGCTCCCCTATCAACCAGCCTATAGCAGAGGTCAATGTAGGAGACAATCCATCTGCCAATTGTCCACTTAGCTGCTGGACTGCCAGGTGCTGCTTCAGCGTAGGTGACAAAGAGTTGGCAAACCTCTTCTTGAACTTCAGTTGTGCATTCCATGTAATAAACAAGCACTCGCCTCGGGTTCAATGCATGGAGCCTGTGCTCAGCGTCCGAGGTTGGATTGGTGAAGTAAACTGGGAGACTGATCACCTGGTTAAGGTGAAACTCGAAAACAACTATCGGAAGAAACTTTGTCAACCTTTTCCCTGTGGAACACCAAGTATGGAGACTCCACCGAGCATGCTTCGAGCTTGCTTGATCTTTCTGGCAGAGGTGATGACCAACAAGAAGACAGTGTTCCACAACAGGTGAGAGATTTCATACCTGCATTGCTCGAATGGCTTGCCCATGACCATTGCCAAGACCAGCAACAAGTCCTACAGCGGTGGTGGTTCACGCACAGGCTGAGACAGGTGGTCAGGGCCCTTAAAGAAGTGCGCAACCACCTTTTCCTGTACCACCGTTGGCATACCAACCCACACACGGTCTGCTGAGATGGCTCAAAGCAATGCAGCAAGACTGCTCAATGTTGAATGGGTGGATCCTCAGCGTTTGTAGTTAATCAAGTAAGAGAAGAAGCTGGTCTCAAACACTAAACTCCAAGAAGGCTGTTCTTCCAATGTTGAAACTTTATTCAAAGGTCAAAATAAAAGTACAGGTGGTACCCCACACGTGCACCCACAGTCTTTAATGTTTCAAACTGCACTGGTTCTTTGTCAAAGAACCTGTGCAGTTTGAAACGTTGAAGACTGTGGGTGTACGTGTGGGGTGTCCTTTGTACCTTTATTGTAGTATGGTCAATGGTGTGATGGGGATGCCTCTGGAGTGGTAACAGGTTTGGTAGTGGGATCCACCCTGTTGATGGCTTCCCCCAGGGTGAAATATTTGGGCATCATCCTTGACTCTAGAAGCTCATGTGTCGTCTGTTGTCAAAAGTGGTTTTTACCATCTAAGGAATATTGCCTGAATTAAACCATTGATTCTGACAGAAGACTTGCCATCACTGGTACATGCCTGTGTGACTTCCAGGCTGGACTATAGTAACACTCTGTACTTTGGGGGCATTGGAAGGATCCTCCGCAGACTGCAGCTTGTGCAGAATGTAGTGGCCAGGTTGTTGGCAGGCCTGCCAAGGTCCTGCCATGTGGCCTTAGTCCTGCAAGATATGCACTAGCTGCCTGTCAGGTAGAGGAAAATCTTCAAGGTGGGCTTGCTCACCTATAAGGCCCTATACGGCCTGGGCCCTGGTTACCTGTCTGACCTCCTTACTCCAGCCATCCTGGTATGTTCCCTCTGCTCCTCTACTGAGGGCCTCCTAGTAGTTCTGAGGGCCAGGCTGAAAACCTTGAGAGATCACTCCTTTGAGGTAGCCAGCATGGCCCTCTGGAACTTGCTGCCAAAATCTTTGAGGGAGGCCCCAATGGTGGAGGCATTTAAAGGGGGCCTGAAGACCTATCTTTTTAATAAGACATTTTCAGATAGTTTTAAGCTGTTTTTATTGAGCAAAAAAGCATGACCAGGGGTTAGATTAACAGTCTGTTAATCACCCACCAGGGGTGTAATGTGGTACAAGGTGCAGCCGAGTGCCATATGGCCCCTAGGGGGTAATTAGCTGTTAATCTAACTCCTGGGAGTGCTTTATTGCTAGTATTAAAATTATTCCCATAGAAAAGTGTTAAAAGTGTACTTTTTGAACGTTTTCCTCATTAAGAGGGTGGTATTTAACAAAATAGTACTTCCACCAACAGTTCAAGAATGCTGGTTCAGAATCAGAATGCATCATTCCAGTCATTCAGTAGTGCTAGAGGGACGGAATGCTAGCAGGTAGAATTCATGTGCCATGATGATCAGGCTGTACATGACAGTATAACAGAGATTAATGTAAGGCTGTCAGAATCCTTACAGCCAATCAGATTGCGGCATTTCTGAGACCATTTTTATAATACAGTATAAGTTATTGATTTATTGATTATAATTGTTTGGTTTTGTGCTGCCTTTAATTCTGCCTTTTGTCTATAATAGTGCCCAGAGCCTCCAGGATTGGGTGCCAAATATAAATAAAGCTTTACTTTACTTACTTTGTTTCGATCTTTGAATAAAGTTTCAACATTGGAAGAACGACCTACTTCCTGCTTCTTGGAGTTGAGTGTTTGAGACTAGCTTCTTCTCTTACTATGCTGAGATGGCTGCCAGGTGCACCTTGAGGCTTGTTGACCACTGGCCTGACTGGGAGAGGGGCCACTGGTAGTCAAGAATGCTAGCCAGGGTGTAGGACTCTGGGTCTGGCTCCCTGCCCTGGCACCAAATGGAAAAGCACTTCCATTTGAAGGCATAGCACTGGTGGGTTGATCCCCTTCAGGAGGCTTCCACAACCTGGAAAACCTCTTCAGAGAGATCCAAAGCCTGGAACTCGAACCACTGTCAGGTGCAGGGACTGAAGTTCTGGGTGTAAGGCCTTTCCCTTGTGACAGGACAGCAGGTCCAGTCATAGAGGCAAGAAACATGGAGGTCTGTTGCTGCTGAGGCTGAAGAGACATGGGTTCCAGAATTAGTGCAGCCAGTCTGCGGCTTCCAGGATCACCTGTGCCTTGTCCCTCTGTGCCTTGACCAGCATCCAGTGGATCAGGGAAAGAGAGTGAAGTCAATAAAAAGGCCCAGGGTCCAGGGCCTCACAAAGGCATCTCCAGTCAGTGTCTGCACTGAGAGAGAGGGGGTGGGCACAGAACAGCCTCAACTTTGTGTTTTCCCAGGAGGTGAACAGGTCAACTGGGGAGTGCCCCACTGGGAGAACAGGTGGTTCACCACCTCCTGATGAAGGGACTTCTTGTGAGATGCCTCGCCCACCCTGCCGAGGGCATCCGGCAGCTGGCTGGAGGCTCCGGCCACATGACTCACCAGGAGATCGGCATCCAAGCTGCACACAAGATTCCAGGTGTGGAGGGCTTCCCGACATTACTGAAGGTAATGTGTTCCACCCTGCCTATTGAGGTAGTACTTGGTTGCGGTATTATCCATCTGGACCTGCATGATCTGACCCCGAACCGATGGAGCAAATGCCATCAAAGCCAGACGTACTGCACAGAGCTCCATCACTCTGATGTGGCTTCAGGACTCATTGGGGGTCCTGAGCTCATCAGCCCTGTGGTCCTCCAGGTGGACTCCCCAACCACCCAGAGACATGTAGGTCATTAGAAAGACTGTCAGCTCTGGGCAGATGAATGTGACTCCTTCTTGCAGGTGTTCCAGGACAAGTGATCACTGGATGGTATCCCACTTCAGCTGCATCACCATGACGAACTGGTCCAGATGACTGAGGCACTGAGACCACTGAAGGACCAACTCCTACTGTAGGGGGCGCATTCACCAGTGGTCCCATCGGAGCATGCTGATGCAGGATGCCATGTGCCCTAGCAACTGCAGGAAATCCCCCTATCCATTTGGGGACCAGGAAGTACCTGGACACAAAACTCTGGCCTGCTGTGGCATCCAGGACATGAGCCACAGTGCCTTTCTTGAGAAGCTGGGCAATGTCCTCCCTGAGGAAGGACACCATGTCTGGGAAAGCCATGGACTCCTGTGGGGCATGGGCCCAGTGGGGTGGGAGAGCCTCAAAGTTGAAAGGCAAATCTTGACCTACCATGTGCAACACCCATTTGTCCATAGTAATAGCAGACCAGACATGCCAGAAATGGCAAAGCTGACCCCCCACGGGAAACTGAGGCAGGGATGTGATGGTCAGGAGGCAGACGCCCCCGGCCTGTCACTGGGCAGCCTTGCAGGATGAGGAGGACCTGGCGCTGGCCACCAGGGGAGCGCTATTCCTCTGACCTGTGTTTCTTGGGGCCCTGGTTGGTAGACTTAGATTTTGCCCACCAGACCTATATATGAAATTTATGAGTTCATGTAGTACATGTGTCTGAAATAGCAAAGTGTGGCAGACACATGTTTATCAATCTGAGAGGAAAATAATTTTTCTTACATGGACCTATTTATTGAGGCTACATCAAAGTAAAATTACTTGTATGAATTAACAAACTTTAGATTTATTTTATATCCACTAAATAAACAACCCAGTATAATATAGCTAGAAAACAAGACACAAAGTTTTGATGGGACAGCAGGGATTTATTTAACTCTAAAAATTGATTAGTGTTTTGCTCATAAAAGTGCTAAATCTCTGTGAAAATGCATAACTCTTGCCTCACTGTGTTTAACAAACACTGCACTTCTAGAAAATCTATGTAAATACTTTCTGTACAGTTAGTATAGTCCCAAGAAAAAAACTGCTAATCAATTATTTAAAACCCTGGACAGAACTCACAGCTGTGATGCAGACAAGCTGATTTCTCAAATGCATGCCACTTCAATTCAGCACTGAAACTCAAGTGATCAGCTTTTTACGAGATGAAAATAAGATTATCAGCTAATTCATCTGAACACATACCAGAGACTGAGTTAGTAAAAACCCTGGACAGCAAACAATTAACTCAAGCAGATTGCTCTAATTAGGAAGTTTACAGCTCTTCAGTCAAACAGGGACTTGCACTGCTAAATCAGTAGCTTACTCCAATATGATGTCATTACTCTCCAAGACTCAGTCAGAGGGACAGAAACAGCATGACTGTTTCCAGTTAGTGTAGAACAAGTTAACAAATGCTGATTTAAAGAAAACTACAAAACCAAATAGCATGACATTTTCAGAAAACACTACTCATGACACAGGGACTTGAATTTAGGCTTTTTTTAACAATGTGTAAAATGGCTGCCATTGATCTTTTAAGTTCCTGAAAGGCATAAACAAAGTGCCAGACTCAGAGAAGCTATTACATAGGATCACCTGCTCAATGACTAGGGGACATGAGTGGAAACTGAGAGGGGGGAGTTTAAGGAGAGATCTAAGGCAGGGGCAAGAATGAATCGTAGGGGTGGGGGTGTAGCCATCTATTTTAGATTGGAACTAGACCTTATGGAGGTCCCAGTAGAGACCACCAACTCCCTTGAATGTATCGTGGGCATGGGTGTAGGGTGTAGGATACTTCTCATCTACCGTCCACCAGGAGATGGAAATGTTTTCCCACAGGAAGTCGCAGACTTCATCGTCGACGTGGTATTGGGATCCTCCAGATGGTTGATTCTGGGGGATTTCAATGCCTGGGTCAACGATGAACTCTTACAATTTGGTCAGGACTTCCTCCAACTAATGAACTCACTGGTCTTACACTGGTTGTTACCTCTGCAACCCACATTTGTAGTTATTCATTGGACTTGGTGTTCCTTCTGGGGATGGAGATATCCGACTTGGTGATGGAGCCAGTTGGGTGGTCTGACCATCACACCTTGGGATTCAGTTTCATGGCTCCCCCCGACAGACCTGCCCCTATGGAGATGGTCTGGTACTGCCCTTTGAGGGGTGTGATCCCAGATGTCCTGATGGTGGTACTGGACCTATCGAGTATATAAAGTGAAAGCATGGATCCAGGGAATCTTAGTACTCGCCTATAATAAGGCTGTGACAGAGGCCCTGGATTCCATAGCTCCTGTTCATGTTTGCCCACTCACACTTTGCTCAAGCTCCCCATGGTTTGATGGGACCTTGAAGGACATGAGGAGGGTGGGACAAAGGCTAGAGAGGGGCTGGCAGAAATCAGGCCTGGAGTGTGACAGATTTAAATTGATGGACCACTATGCAATCTGTCAATTGGCAATCACCCATAAGAAGGCAGAGTTCCTGTCCAGGGAGACTGCTGCTGTGCAGAACTGGCCAGCTCAGCTCTTCTGGACCATGCAGAGATTGTGCAGTCCAATCTGTCTTCAGTCTGATGGAGCTTGTTTCACAAGAGAAGTGTGATGAGTTTGCTCAGTTCTTCGCAGATAAGGTTGCCACCATCAGATCAGAGATCTGTCCAGCCACCTCTAGTGGGCACTGTGGAGGTCAGCAGGAGGTGGCGGGCACCAAGTTTGTCTGGTCTGACTTCAGCTGGCTGGAAATCATGGATACTGTGAGGGTTTTTTAGACTGTGCGGCCAACCAGCTGTAGTTTGGACCTGGGTCCTACGTGCCTTCTAGGGTGCATATATGAAATTGACACAGTTCTAGCCGAGACACTCTGGACTTCATTGGAGTGGGGGGGTCTTTCCAGAACCTCTAAAGGAGGTGGTTGTTTGACCCCTCCTTAAAAAACCCTCCCTTGACCCGGACTGCCTGGCAAACTACAGACTGGTCTCTAACCTACCCTTTTTGGGTAAGGTCATTGAGAAGGCAGTTGCGCTGCAGCTGAATGAACATCTGTCCAGCCATGATGTCTATGATTCCCTCCAGTCTGAATTTAGGAAGCCATAATACCAAGATGGCCCTTGTTCAGGTGCTAAATGACCTCCTAATAGCGAGAGATTGTAGGACTCATTCCATCTTGGTCCTCCTTGATCTCTCTGCAACGTATGACACTGTGGGTCATGATGTGCTGTTGGAGTGCCTGTGGTTTATCTGTTAACAATCGGGAATGGCCCTCAGATGGTTTCAATCTTTCTTCGAGGGTAGGACTCAGAGAGTGGTGTCTGGAATTCATTCTTCAGCCCCTCTCTGCCTACCTTGCGGGGTACTGCAGGGCTCCATCTTATCACTCATGTTGTTCGCAGTGTATGTACTGCTGTTGGGAGAGATCATTAGGTGGTACGGTTTGAGTTTTCACTGCTACGCACATGACACTCAGCTGTACATGTCCTTTGTGCCCGGACAAGATGTGATCCAGGTGCGACCTCAGAGCACAAGGAAGTTAAGTGACTTGCTCAGGGTCACACAGCATGCAAGTGGGGGTTGTAGGATTCAAATCCAGGTCTCCAGGTTTGCAGCTCAGAGCCTTAAACCACTGCACCATACTGCCTCCTATGCCCTGGAAAGAAAGCAACACATGCATCTAGCAAAATAGGACCTGTTCAGTCCATTCTGCACTTAGTTTTCCAAAAAAGGACCCAGAAATATGATTTTGGGACATCCCCAAAATACTTGGTGAGGCTTGTCTTGTGAGCTGATTTTCTTGTTTCATGAGGCTCACAAAAGAAGAATACAGCCTCACAAAACAACATGCTCAGCTAACAAAACAAGAATGTGGACTTAGTTTTTTTTTCACTCTTCTTTCATCAGCAGGCCTGTTGTTTTCATGACTCATGAACAACTTACAAAACAAGAAGGCTGGCCGATGAAACAAGATTTGGGACTTAGTTTTCTTTTTCAATCTTGTTTCGTTAGCTGACCTTCTTGTTTCATGAGTTATTTTGTCACTCACGAAAGAAGGCAGGCTCACAAAACAAAACTGAAAAAAACATAAGTCTCAAATCTTGTTTCATGAGACAGCCTTCTTGTTTTGTGAGTTGTTTCTTGAATCATTATACTACAGGCCCGCTGATGAAAGAAGATTGAAAAAAAAAAACCCTAAGTCAACATTCTTTTTTCATGAGGCTCTACTCTTCTGAGCCTCACGAAACAAGAAACTTGACTCATGAAGCAAGAATAAAAAATAAGTCTGATATCTTGTTTCATGAGTCGATATTCTTCTTTCATGATCCTGATGAAACAAGACTGCTGGCTCACAAAACAGAAATATGGGTTCACGAAAGAATAATTTGATACTGAAAGAATGAAGACTTTTGTTCATAACTGTTCTAAGATTTCGAAGCCAAATTTTTAACCTGTTCTTTTTATAGCCTTACCTCATGAATCATTGTGGAAACATACTTGAGACATGATCAAAAAGCATTTGTCAATGCCGAATGTTTGCTTGCTGGTATTAGCATTGGAAATGCAGGAGTTAGACAGATGCAGAATAGGAATGGCAGTGAAGTATTGAACTTCACGTCAACCCCACCTCCATCCTGTAGAGATGGACAGGCATTGGGGTAAGTGTTTGGGTTGTCGCCCATGATGGGCATGCCAAGTCACCTCACCCTATTCTGTAGACAATGACACGTGTTGAGGTGTGCCTTGGGGTGTTTGGCTTTACAGTCAGCTCATTCCATAAGGACATACGCTGAAATGGGTGCAGCATAGGACAATGGGGTGAAGTCTGGGGTCAAAGAGTCCAAAGTACACCTCGATGCCTGTCAGTGGCTGGGGGTGGGATTGCATGAGCAGTACAGTCGGCAATGCAAAGGCACACTCCAATGCCTGTCAGTCTGTACAGGGTGGGACGTTATGGTTAGAAACCCTAACACCCTGGGCATTTGTTGGTATTTGCACTACAAATTTCCAACATGGCCTTTTTGTGACCCCATCTCATGAAAACATTTGGGACCTCTTCTCACGAAGAGTGGCAATGTGATTTTGTCAATGTGTCCAGAACTTTGAGTTCCAACAGCGATCACGCCATGTTCTGCCACATGTACGAAAACATAGCTTGGGCAGGATGTGAAGAATGACAGCTATGCCATCCATAGGGAGGTATGAAGAGATGGCAATGTTGAAAATCTGTAGTGGGAATATTGAAAATGCTTGCACATCCGAGCATACGTGGAAACTGTGCAACATATGCGCATAACACAGTCATTTTATGGACTTTCATCTCCAAATTTTCAGCATAGGCATTTTAGGACTTCTACTCATTAACAGTGTCACTGTAATTTTCCTAATGTGTCCCAAACACTGAGTTCCCACAGTGGCTGTGCTATTCTGCGCCGGAAGTGCGAAAACACATTTCAGTCAGGATGTGAAAAATGACAGCTGTACTGTTCATAAGGAGGTGTGGAAAAATGGCAATATTGAAAATCTGGAGTAAAAATATTACAAATGTGCGAAGTTACGAGCGTGCATGGAAACTGCGCAACGCATACTCGTAACACAGTCATTTTATGGACTTTTGTCACAAAATTTTCAACATAGGCATTTTAGGACCTCTGCTAATGAACAGTGTTGCTATGATTTTCTTAACGTGTCCCAAACACTGATTTCCCACAGTGACTGTGCTATTCTGCGCCGGAAGTGCGAAAACAAATGTCGGCCAGGATATGAAAAATGAGAGCTGTACTGCTCATTAGGAGGTGTGGAAAAATGGCAATGGTGAAAATCTGGAGTGAAAATATAAATGTGTGAAGTTACAAGCATGCATGGAAATGGCGCAGTGCGCGCTTGTAACACAGTCATTTTATGGACTTTCGTCACAAAATTTTCAACATTTTAGGACCTCTGCTAATGAACAGTGTCACTGTGATTTTCTTACTCTGTCCTGAACACTGATTTCCCACAGCAACTGCGCTATTCTGCTCCGGAAGTGCGAAAACATATTTCGGCCAGGATGTGAAAAATAACAGCCATACTGTTCATGAGGAGGTGTGGAAAAATGGCAATGATGAAAATCTGGAGTGAAAATATTGCAAATCTACCAAGTTACGAGAGTGTGTAGCAACTGCGCAATGCACACTCATAAAACAGTCATTTCTTGGATTTTTTCCACCAAATTTGCAACATAGACTTTTTGAGAGGCAATCTCATAAACAGTGGCACTGTTGTTTTGTTAATCAGTCCCAAAAGGTGATTCTGCGCAGTGACCACAAAATCAGCTTTCAGGACAGAATAATGCCATGACAGTGGCCGGATTCAGGAGGAGGGGTCCCAATAACCCCATGTTGAAAATTTGGTGGCAAAATTCCCAAGAATGCCTGAGATATGCGACAAAGTTGAAAAAACCCTATTTATGCCAATATATAGCTGGCATTTCTTCAGTCCGTGCTCAGCTTTGAAGAGTGCAGACGTGTTCCAGGTCCACCAAAGATCATCATGCTGGGCTCTGAAGGTAAGTATGGGGTGAGGGGTGTGTGGGGAGGCAGGGTGCGCAGAGGGTGGGCGCGGGCTGGGGGGCTGGGCCACCAACGAGGAACCGTTTTCTGATTTATAGGGAGGAAAAAAAAACATTGGGGGCATTTCTTTTCATTCATAGGGACATTTGCATGCTGGGGTGGGCTCCCAGTGTGCCACCTGAGTGTTAGTGTTGGGAGGGCCTGTAGCTGACGGGGGATTGGGCACCCCAGTCGGCACATATGGGGAGCAGAGACGAGGGATTGGGCACCCCTCGGCTCAAAATCAATATTTTTTTGGGGACATTATGCCGGGGGAGGAGCTCCCCATCTGCAAATTACATGGGGAGGGGAAAGGAAGCCAACGGGATTGAGGCCCCATTGGCAAACGTTGTGGGGTGGCACATGATGCTGAGGAGGATTGGGCACCTCGGCTCAAAACCAATGTGTTTTTTGGGGGGAACATTATGCCGACGGGGAGTGGGCTCCCCCATCAGCAAATTACATTGGGGGAAATGAAGCCGACGGGGATTGGGGCCCCCGTCGGCAAACAAAAACTGTTGTGGGGCGGCACAAGATGCCGAGGGGGATTGGGCACCCCCTCTGCACTAGGTGGCCTAATATTGTTTGTGAACATGGTGGCTGCTTGCTGCTGCATTCACAAACAATATTACACTCGGCAATGTTCTGCCCAGCAATGACGGGTCGCTCCCTCATTGCAGCGGAATGGCTGACTCTGCAATGACTAGGCAGCCCATGATTGCTGCGGTGAAAACGTTACAAGTTGGTGGCACTTTTGGAAGTCAGTGTCATCAGCACACTGTGCCTCCATTGGTCCACCACTGCCAAGCCCCCAAATGCAGTGCCTCCATTGGCTGCCACAGTGCTGTGCCTCCACAACCCGTTTCTCTCCTAAGCTGCCATATAATGTTTCTTGTGCATGCACGCAAGCAAACATAAAAAGGTGCATCTGTAGCCAGATGGAAGTGCAGATCCCCTTCTGTGCCCATTCAAGCTCCTGTACATTTGCTTCTATAGCAATACAGAAGTGCAAGGCCTGGAAGGCCCTGTGCATCCATGCTCACATGGACTCCTCAGTTGCCATACTGCCTGAAGAGCCCTGTGTGTCTGCATCTATAGCCACTGGAATGTCAAGGGTCCAGAGAGTCCTGCACTTTTGCAGCCTAGTGGACTCCATATCTGGCACATGGCCCAAAGGGCCCTCTGCATCTGCATCTATAGAGGCATTGAAGCGCAGCCAGATGGATGTATTCACACAGGTCCCAAAAGAATCTCTGTGAATAATTGCAACAAACTGAATTAATGCACCAATTAGGGTTCAGTTTAAAACAACAGAAGTAGGCAAATATGGTGTTACGGTATCCAACCCTAACTCCCCACCCACCACCCAAGCAGCAAAAGGAAAAAACATTAAGAGTTTTGGGCCTTCCGAATCTTAGTGAATCAGTGGTGGGGTCTTCCTTGGGGTTGTCAACCCTAATGCTAAGCCCCCCCTTCCAGCCTTTAGCCCCCTGTATGAAGCACAAGGTACTGCTACAAGCCAGTGCCTTATACTGATATACTCTTCAAAGGCAGAGAAACTATGTCTTACCACATGTTGCCAACAAAATCTATTGTACTTTTCTTCATGCAGGCCCTGCTTGAAGAAATTAGAGCACATCTGATCTTGTTTGCTCAGGGGAAAGGGTGACTATTAGGGTTGACAACTGCAAGGAAGACATACCACTGTTCTGCCAAGACTCAGGAGACTGATAACCCAAATGTTTTTTCCTTTTGCTACTTGGATGGTGGGGGTGGGAAGTTCCTAATGCCACATTTCCCTACTTTTGTTGCTTTAAGCTGAACCCTAAGTGGTGCCATAATGCATACTCTTTGCAAAAAACTACATTAATGCACTAGTTAGGGTTCAACTAATTGGCAAAAAGTAGGGAAAAGTGGCATTATGGATTCCAACCCTAACTCCCTCCCACCCCCATCAGCAAAAGGAAAACATATCAGAGTTGTCGGTCCTTGGAGTCTTGGTGAATCAGTAGTGTGGTCTTCCTTGGGGTTGTGAACTGTAATGCTCACCCCTGCCCCCAGCCTCCAGCATCCAGGGTGAAGCACAAGGTACATCTCCAAGCCAGTGCCTCACAGAGATACACTCTTCAAAGACAGAGAAGTATGTTTCACCACATGTTGCCAACTGAATCTGTTGCAGCTTTCTTTGTGCAGGGCCCTGAGGGCCTGTCTGAAGACAAAGATCACATCGGACCTTGTTTTCTCAGGGGAAGGGGTGGGCATTATGATTAACAACCCCAAGGAAGATCCCACCACTTATTCTCCAAGACTCCGGAGACCCAAAATTCTAATGTTTTTGTTGCTTGGAGGGAGGTGGTGGAGAGTAAGGGTTGAAAATCCTAACGCTACATTTCCCTACTTTGCTACTATATAATTTTTTTTCAATTTTTGTGGCGACTTGCCACATCTCCCTGGTGTCCAGTGGTAACCCCCCAACCACCCTCCATTGCCCCAGTTATCACTGGTGGCACTGGGTCCTGTCAGTTTCTGTTCCCCCTTTATTGTTCCTGAAATGTAAAAAGTCATCACTCGTTGTCTTTTGCAGCCATTTGCCCAGTAAAGAAGAAAACTGTCCATTGCCAATTGTGCCCGTACCCCCCACCCAACCCCCCACTGTGCACCCACCTCCCCACATATCCCTGATGTCCCTCCAGACTGCCTCTCACCTGAGGAGGTCCCTGGTTTGACACCTGCGATAAAGACATATCTTGCTACTGGAACAGGTGACTGCAGTCTGAACTAAGGTAAATGTCGTCCTCTGTGTCTCAGTTGGCGGGGTCAGGCTCAGTAGCAGTAGTAACTGTATTCAAATGTGAATAACTTTAAAATGAAAAATGACAGCATGGTACTGTAAGCACGAATGTTGTTTAGTACTAAAATATCTACAAAATGAGTGGCATTTCATTTATGGCTAACTTTTATTTTTTATATAATTAGCAAACAAACAGCAACAAATGCAGTTCTTTTCACTTTTTCAACAAATGTGAATAGCTTTAAAATGAAAAATGATAGCATGGTACTTTGAGCACAAAGGTTGTTCAGCACAAAAATATCTGCAGAATGGGTGGTGTTTCTTTTATAGATTTCTTTTAGATTTTTTTAATAATCTGCAAAAAAAAAGGCAAGAAATTACTTTTTTTCACTTTTGTGGAGGTACGGCATAAATGGAATATGCACCCCCCCAGTTGACCTGATGACATCACTCGTGGCTTTGCCACTCATAATGTTATCGGGTCAATTGATACGTGAACAAAAAATATTGACAATATTTCCAGTAGGGGGGTTGCATATCCATTATATATATATATATGTCACATGTTATGGACTTAATGAAAATATCACTGATATTTTTCTTGAGTGCAATTTGACCTCATGACATCACGAGTGGCAAAGCCACAAATGATGTCAAAAGGTCAAACTGCGAAAAGTAAAAAAATCCTGTGGTATTTTTTATTACAGCCATGCCATATTTGATTTACGCAATACATTTTGGCAAGAAAATTGCTATGTCCTGACTGATCAGTGGCCACTTTCAACAGTGATATTATCACAGCAAAACATCACTGGTTGAAGGCGAAGGTCACTCTAATCCTGTACTGTACCTGTATTGCCACTGTGGACCTTCTATGTGGATAAATGGACCTACTCTGTGGCTAAATTCTTCATTGCCACTGTAGGATAAATGAACCTTGAGTGAGGATAAACATGATTTTCTCACTGTAGGTTTGACCACCCTCAAATAATCCAAAATATTTGCTGAAATTGATCCTTGCAAACAGTCCCCTAGCACCTCGACTCAACAGAGCCCTCAATTAAGGCTCTGTTGAGTTGAGGCACTAGGGAACTGTGCTTGTCCAGGAGGCAGAGCTATTTGCATTATGCTGTTGTGGTATGAAATAATTCCATAAAGATTTACCTTGTTTGCACCACTCTTTGTCTTGGTACTTGTCCTTATATGCGCACCACTTTCTGGATGTGTGTCCTATTAAGGTGTGCCATCTTTAACTTGTGGAGCTACACGGCTCTGTGTTAGGAGTTTGCATCAGTTGCTTTTTGGATCATTTAATTGTGACAGCACCCAGCCTCTCGCTCTGCACCATCAGCCCAGACGGTCTGGAAGTATGCGGTCCCTACCGGCTCCCTGTTGGGATTTATGGAGCATCCCTTGGCCAAGATACTTGTGGCTGAATCCCTCTTCCAATGCACAGGCAACGTCAGGGATGTTGATAAATCCCCCGATAAGTAGTCTAAGAAATTGGACCATATGGCCAAAAAGGTGTATGCTGCCTTCTCTCTTTGCCTTCAGCAAATGAGCTTGGCCCTTCTCATGGCCCACTTCTCGCATGTCTTCCTGGGCTCCCTGGACAAGGTGCTTCCTTACCTACCTGCAGACTACAGTCAAGCAGGTTAGGGACCAAGGCCAAGCTGTTGCAAAACAGCAGTTCCAAAAAGCCATGGGTCTTGGCAATTCATGTGCCTGGTTCATGGCTGCGGCAGTTGCCATGTGTTGCAGGGCTTGGCTGTGTATCTCCACCTTCACTGCTGACACGCAGCATAAATTGGCAGATATTCCCTTCCTGGGGACTGACTTGTTTGCCCGGAGTGGAGGGGCACCTAACCAGAACTGAGAAGTCCAACGTCACCTTGGACTCAGTGACTTCTGCCCAGAAGCCTTCCAAGAAGAAGCCGTTTCGGCTCACCTTCTCCCCTGTGGCAAAACCTGCCCAGCCCCAGGCTGGACAGCAGTAGGTTTGGCAGCCATGGCCTAAATCAATGGCCCTGGTTGTCAGGATGCTCAGACGCCGAAGTGCCAGAGGCCCCTCTGCCGGACCCTCCACTACTTCCAGGCCTGCCCAGTAATGGGATGGGGGTGCCTCCCCATGCCTGCCCTGACTCCCATGGCTCCTCCTGTGGAGGGCCAGCTCCACCACTTCCTTTCTACCTGGTCTGCTGTTACCATGGACAGGTGAGTTCTTGAGGTGGTTAGCCAGGGTCTGCCTCTGGAGATTGAGGCCTACCCGCTCAGCCGAGCCCACACCCCATGGGAAGACATGGTGTCCGACGATGTTTGGTCGGCCCTTTGGGATGACATCGACCAGCTCGTCTGCAAAGAGATAGTGGCTTCTGTCCTTGACCTTCCACCTCACCCAGGGTTTGTCTCCAGGTACTTCCTGGTGCCAAAACAGATTGGGGGGGCTCTGGTGCTGCATCTTAGATCCGCACAACCTGAACAAATTCTTTCAGTCATACACCTTCAGGATGGTCACTCTATCTCAGATCATACCATCTCTGGAGCAAAACATGTGTTTTTGCTCTCTGGATCTCCAGGACACATTCTTTCATGTCCCAATCTGTCTGTCACACCAGCAGTTCCTCTGCTGCTGAGCAGGAGGGACCCTTTATGAGTTCCAGGCCATGCCATTCAGCCTGTGCTCGGCCCCAGGATCTTCACCAAATGCATAGCAATGGTGGCATCCCATCTGAGGTGCTGGGGAGTCTGGGTATACCCCTACCTGGATGACTGGCTTATCATGGGCTCCTCCATGAAGGAGCTGGAGTGTTCCAGGGACCTGGCCCTCCAGACCTGCGTATCTCTTGGCCTCTTAATCAACCTGGCCAAATCGGAACTTGTACCCTCGCAGGTGATCAATTTAATTGGGACAGAGCTTGACTCTTGCAGTGCCAAGGCTCGTCTCCCAGTGAACAGGGTGGAGGCTCTCTCCTTTGTCCAGTCATTTTGGGTTAGGCAGTTGCGCCCTGCCTGGGACTTTCTGCGCATATTGGGATACATGGCGGCCTGCACCAGCGTGGTCCATTGAGCCCACTAGAGGATGTGCTCCTGCAGTGGTAGCTGGCCAGCCAGTAGTCTCAATGCAGGGGTCACTTCGACCTGCTGGTCATTGTGTCCCAGTGGATGTGGGACCTCCTCCAGTGGTGGTTAGTCCCGGAACATCTTCAGGAAGGAATCCCATTTGTCCTCCCTGAGCCGACAGTCATCCTGACAACCGATGCTTCTTTCGTCAGCTGTGGAGCCCACCAGGGTGACCAGAGAGTCCACGGGCTCTGGTCCCCTGAGGCGTCCAGATGCCACATCAACCTGTTAGAGCTCAGGGCAGTTTGGCCGGTACTGACAGCCTTTGCTCATCATCTCAGGGGTCAGGTCATTCAGGTCTAGACAGACAAAACCACGACCATGTATTGCCTCAATAATCAGGGTGGTAAACACTCCCTTCCTCTAAGCAGGGAAGCTCTTCACATTTGGTCCCTCATGCGCAGCCTGGAGGCCAACCTTCTGGCCATCCATGTGGCTGGTGTCTCCAACCAGCTGGCAGACACTTGCAGTCATCTGGGCAAGATGTCTCATGAGTGGCTTCTCCACCCAGAGGTAGTACTCAGCCATTTCTCCTGGTGGGGCACCCCCCAGGTGGACCTGTTTGCTTACAGGGAGAATGCAAAGCTGAGGCTGTTCTATGCCCATCCCCCCTAGTGACGAATGCTGCAGGGGGATGCCTTCTTGAGGCCCTATATTCCGGCCTCCTCTATACCTTCACTCCATTTCCCTTGATCCACAAAGTGTTGCTCAAGGTGAGAAGGGACAAGACACGGATGATCCTTGTAGTTCTGGACTGGCTATGCCAATTCTGGTACCCTGATTTCCTCAGCCTTAGCAGCAGGCTCCCGAGGTGTCTCCCTCTACACTCCGACCTGCTCTCCATCAGTCAGAGGAAGGTTTTCCACTCGCACCTTCAGTCCCTGTACCTCACAGCCTGGTTCCTGAGTGGCTAGCATTCCAGGCTTTGGTTCTCTCCTAAGATGCCCTCAATGTAGTTGAGTCTTCTCAGAAGGCGTCGACCAGAAAATACTATGCCTTCAAATGCAAAAGGTTCTCCATTTGATACCAGGGCAAGGGGCTGAACCCTTTGTCCTGTCTAGTGGCTAGCATCCTTGACTACTTCTGGTCCTTCTCTCAGTCGGGCCTTCGGTTAGTGAACCTTAAGGTGCACCTGGTAGCCATCTCTGCCTACTGGGTGCAGGCTAGTCAGCAGTCGGTAGCACAGGAGAAGGTGGTCTGGCACTTTTTCAAAGGCCTTGACCACATTTTCCCTCTGGTGCGTGAACCACCACCTCCTTGGGATTTGTTGTTGGTTTTGGCAGAGCTCATGGGCAAGCCATTTGAAGTGATGTACAGGTGTGAGAAGTCTCACCTGTCATGCAAGACCACCTTCCTGGTGGCTATCACGTCAGCCAGAAGGATCAGTGAGCTCCAGGCATTCTCGGTGGAGTCTCCTTACCTGATCTTCCACATGGACAAGGTTGTCCTTTGTCCTAACCTGACGTTCCTCCTGAAGGGTGTGTCTGATTTTCACCTTAACCAGGTGATTGCTCTCCTGGTGTACTTCACCAATCACACCTTGGAGACCAAGCACAGGTTCCATATATTGGACCTGTGGGGAGCACTTGCCTGTTATAAGGAGTGCATGGCTGGAGTTTGGGGAGAGGTTCACCAGCTATTTGTCACCTATTCTGAAGCTGCACCTGGCAGACTGGCAGCTAAGCCTTGAGGAAAGGAGAGAGAGGGGGGACATGATAGAAACTTTCAAGTACCTCAAGGGAATCAACAAAGTCCAAAAGGGTAGCATCTTTCAAAAAAAGAGGTGTGCAAGAACAAGGGGGCACAATTTGAAGATAGAAGGGGGGCGGTTCAGAGGTAATTTAAGGAAGTATTTTTTCACAGAGAGGGTTGTGGATGTATGGAACGGCCTTCCAGAGGAGGTTGTGGAGTCAAAAACAGTGGTGGAATTCAAGCATGCATGGGACAGTCATAAGGCAATTCTAGGGGGTTGGGGTAGGAAGAAGTAGGCTGCTGGTTAACTAGGATCTGCAGCTTATCCATCAGGTAGGGAAATGGGCAGACTGGGTGGGCCAAGCGGTCCTTATCTGCCGTTAAATTCTATGTTTCTAAGCGGATGACTGGCAGGTGGATTGTATCCTGCATTGAGCTCTGCTACAGGTTGGCGGGTAGGGAGCCTCCCGCAGGACTAAGGGCTCATTCCACCCATCATACTGCTGCCTTAGTGGCTGGTTCCAGGGACATTCCTATCCAGGAAATCTGCTGGACTGCTACCTGGAAGTCAGCACACATCTTCATTTCCTATTGCCGCTTGTACCTTGAGTCAAGCCAGGATGCTGGTTTTGGGGCCTCAGTTCACCAGTCTCTGTTCCCTAAATAGGGGCTGTGTGCTTTGCCCCCTCCTCCCAGGAGAACTGCTAGGAGTCTGCCAGAAAATGTGGATAGCACATCATATCCACATCCCTAGAAAAACAGGTTACTCACCTATAACAGTAGATCTTCCATGGGGATAATCTCTTGGGTCATCACCAGAGGGCACTGTTGTGCACAGCACTTTTCTAGCAGTCTTTTTCCATGGGCTGCCTAACATAACATCATCATAATTCTGTTCCCATGTAAGAGTGAGTGGTCCCTGGTATCCTCAGTTCATTTTCCAGCCATCTTCAGCTCTCATGCAGCAGGCAGCTAGTGCATAGAGCAGCAGTCTTTGATGAGAACTTGAGCTGGAAACTGACTTTTTCTCTGTTGCCTTCCTTCATTGACAAATGTCCAAAAACTCTACAAGCAAGTCAGCATTATTTTGGCCAGGTCATTGAGGTAGGAAGCTCTACAACAACCACACTGTTTGTCCAGGGCCTCAAGAAGGCATCCCCCTGCAGCATTGTGTTAGGTGTCCGGGCAACACACACATCTCCTGCATTCATTGCCAGGAATTCAAACAGGCAACCTGTCGACAACGGCTACAGGAGATTGAAGCTCACCTCATGGAGTAGAAAATGGAAATTACGTACTTACCGTAATTATTGATCTTCTTGGACAGTCTCCATCACTCATTCACACTAGTGGGATAGCGCCAGAGGCACTAGGACCAAGCGAGAGCCAAAAATTTTCTGAAGGGTCGGCGCCGAGGTAGGACCACGCACACGCGGCACCGCGAGACTGACTCGCGCCTGTATAGGCTATCTCGGCGTCGACCCTCCAACCACCTCAGTACCTTTTCGACCAAGGAGGTACAGCGTAACTAATGAGAATAACTCATTCTGAGTGTCTGGGTCTGAGAGGGCCCAGATGGCCTTTGTAAGAAAGGTCAAAGAACAATGCCTTCACAGTCCGAACCATAGGCCATGAAGACCAGGAAAGAAAAATGAGTGAACCCAGGGGATGGTGGGTGGGTGGGCATGTGAATGAGTGATGGAGACTGTCCAAGAAGATCAATAATTACGGTAAGTACGTAATTTCCATATCTTCCTGGACTAAGTCTCCATCACTCATTCACACTAGTGGGAGAGTACCAAGCTAAAATCAACAACCCTGAGTAGGGTGGTAGGAGATAGGGTTCACTCGGAAAAGACAGCCAAGGACTCTCCTGTTAATAAAAAGAGTTGTCTTGTAAGAGCATCTATAACATAGTGCCTACAAGATAAACGCTCGAGTTGTAACTCGTCACCTTGCCGACAACTACAGTGGGCAAAAAAAATTAAAGTCTGCCAGGCAGCCGCAACTACTCTAGGAGAGTGGCAAGAACCTGGCCTCACGATTTGATCTAGGACCAAAATTAATAGTGTCAAAAACATGCACTAATCTAATGTAAAGGACCTCAGGAACTGCAAGAGCCGGAGGTAAAGTGTACAGGTTCAGGGTAGTATGACTGTATGTGAATATTATAAGCTACCTTAGAAGAACCTACTTGACCAATGGTCAAGAAAGAAGATGTCATCTGTTAGTTGAAGCAAACATGGAAGTAGGAATCTAAGTTCCGACTTGCTGAAGAGTCACTTCTGTTGCTGCAAGGCTCTGATCAGGAGAAGAAAGCCTGATTAAAAAGCAAAAAGGGGCCTAACAGACTGGTTAGATGCATAGGTTTTGGAAATATCTCGGAATAAGAGAAATTCTATAGAGAAAAGAGGTGAGCTATACCACTGCTGGATCGGACTGCCCCCTAGGGGTAGAAGAAAACAGGTACTCTTTACTGAGGTTTAGAGACGACCGCCTCAGGGTTGAGGCGGAACATGATCAGATCCAAGTGTGGTATCAGGAAATTCCAACTAGGCCCTGTGCTGTGATAATTCTGACCCCCCCCCCCTTTTTTTTTAAATATCATTAATCCGAGCCTGACAAGGTTGCTGGCTGCTATTTGGCAAGGATTGCCTGATACAGAAATAACAAGGCTGTCATCCCTCTGAGGAGCAGGAGGAGCCTGAAGATC
This sequence comes from Neoceratodus forsteri, assembly GCA_016271365.2. Taxonomy (NCBI): domain Eukaryota; kingdom Metazoa; phylum Chordata; order Ceratodontiformes; family Ceratodontidae; genus Neoceratodus; species Neoceratodus forsteri. The sequence goes on along the minus strand of CM057458.1, from coordinate 1,396,706,644 downwards.
CATAACTGAACCCCTGACTGGACTAATAATAGCTAGACAGATGTTAACTACCTGTGTTGAAGCAGCCACCAGAAGGGCAGCATCAAAAACGGGCTGTATACCCCTATCAAAGGAGCGGGACAGTCTGTGCAGCTCCCGACCATAGAATTAAAATGTTCCAAAGAGTGTAATTGTCTTGACCACTGAAAAAGTCTAGATGCAGAGGTATATAGTCCACAGATCCAGTCTGAACACTATGGTGGACCCCATAAATGAGGAACTACTAAAAGAGCTTGCATCACAGACTCTGATGATAGAGAGGCGTGTTGTTCAGTATATAAAATGAGTCATCCCTGTATCACTGACCAGAAGGACAGGAGAGACTCATCCAGATGCCTTTCTACCACAGAAGGACCCCAAAGAGGTCTCAGTTAGAGCCACTAGAGACTCCGCCACCAGGAAGGGTGTCGAGGAGCTTGGCACCACGTAAGGGGCTGAGAAAGTGCTGAGCAGAATGAGAGATTCCGCTGACAGAAACAGAACAGAAGAGTCCCATCAGCGGAAAATCGCTGGATGAGGAGATCCGATGCAGACCGCCACCCACTAAAATGTGTGATAATAATCCGCAGAATAGGAATTCATTCCATGGAAACATCCCAACACAAGTCCTGCGGAAGAGAGGTCTGCAAACACAGATCTTTCCCTAGTTCTGTCAGACAGCACCAACTGGCACCCCTGCGGCACTAGCATCACTCGTGGCACAGGAGGGCACCAAGCAGTAACCATGCCAACCTGAGAGACACCAGAGGGGACCCACGGCAGAACACGCAGGTATCCTTGGTACTAACGGCAGCAATGGCACGCAAGGGCACCCCCCGACGCACATGGCACCCATGGTACCATGGCACCCAAGAAACCCATGGCACCCATGCCACCCGTGGGTGCCAAGTGCCACCTTCGGGTGCCAGGTGCCACCAGCGAGATGCCAGGCACCACCTCACGGCACCTAAGTGCCAGGCGCCACCAGTGCTTTCGAATATCACGGCCTCGCGGGTGCGGCGCCGCCTGGCTAACCATGAGTGCGGCATCACCACGCGGCACCACCCGGGGGTGCCCGGCACCGCCCGCAGCACCCGCGGGTGCCCGGCACCACCCGCAGCACCCACGGGTGCCTGCAGGCATCAGTGGCACTGTGAGACACCCACAGCACTGCTAGCAGCGCCAACAATGAAGCACCCACGGCGCCAAGCACGGCGCCGAGCACATCATGAGCCACGGAGCCGACCCACGGCACCGAGCACAGCGCCGAGCTATGGCGCCAACTGCAGCACAGAGCACGGAGCCGACCACGGCACTGAGCACGGCACCGAGCAAGCCATGGCGCCGACTGCGGCACCCAGTACGGTGTCACCACGGCACCGAGCACAGCGTCGAGCGCAGCACCGAGCCATGGTGCCGACTGCAGCACCCAGTATGGTGCCAAGCACGGCACTGAGCCACGGCGCCGAGTCCCAGCGCCAACCCAAACACCAGCAGCGCCGACTGTGGCACCCATGCCAAACCAGAGGCACAGCACTGGACCTGCGGCGCCACCAAGGTGTCGGGCACAATGCCAGGAAAAACACCATGGAAAGCTAATGGAAAAGAAGAGAAAGGTGGTGCCCGTGCCGGCCCCTGCATGGAAAAGGAAGAGGGGGGTAGGCACGAGGGGCTGACAGAATGGCGAAGGCACCAAGAGGGCACCGCGCTCATTCAGATCCAATTGACCCGGCTCCGGTCCAACGGCTCCGAGGCCCGGAGGCCCCGAAACCAGGAACACAACCAGGAAAAAAGGAGTCAAACCCCCTGCTCCACAGGAGCGGCCCAGAGGTGAAACTGCTCACCGGAACTCCAACGAGGACAGAGATGGAGTCCGGAGTCGAGAATGCAGCCATTAGGAGCGGGGTCAAGGGGGATCCCACGAAGTTGGTTCAGGCCTATCGTCCCTACCAACGAACAGTCCTCGTGCAGACATACCAACGGGCAACCTGGCGGCACCAATTCTTCTTCCCCATCTGAAAAGAAAGAGCTCAAAGGCTAAAGCGGGCGGATCCAGCACTGCCAGATTCGATGCCTGGTGGACTGTCCTCCCCATGAGCACAGGACTGTCCGTGAGTCAGACCCCCCCCCCCGTTACTTAAGGGTGGCGGACTGGGCACAGCCCCTCTGCCATAACAACTTTCAAACGAAGTCTTCCTACCGTCACCGCTACCGTCTAAGGACGACTCCATGGATGGCAGGAAAGAATTTCTTCATAATCTTCTTATTTGTAAAATAAAAAATTACTATTAAATAGTTAAATTAAAACGTTTAAAATAAACACTAAAAGCTGATGTCGTATAGATGAAAACTTTGACTCTGGCAGGCTGAGCAACATCGACATCCAAGCGCACTTGAAGGCGGGAGAAAAGGAACTGAGGTGGTTGGAGGGTCGACGCCGAGATAGCCTATACAGGTGCAAGTCAGTCTCACACGTGCATGGTCCTACCTCGGCGCTGGCCCTTCAGAAAATTTTTGGCTTCCGCTTGGTCCTAGCGCCTCTGGCGCTATCCCACTAGTGTGAATGAGTGATGGAGACTTAGTCCAGGAAGATTTGTTTCTCTTGGAGAAGGGGGGCCCGTCGCAAGGAGCCCCCTACTACTGCTTCACATAAGAAGCATAAACATGACAAGGATAAAGCATCCTCATCTTCATCGGGCAGACGCTTGTCGATGACCACCATCACAGGTGCTCCACCATCGACGATGCCCTCCTGGACTGCTTCCTCAATGAAGGCGGTTTATACCCTCTCATCGATGGTGCTTTTTGGCACCCTTGCAACAGTTTCTATGGGTCCCTAAGTTGGTTTCATCTATGTTCCATTGAGAGGGACTCATTTCCTGTTGACATCTCTTTTTTTGTATTATCTCTTTTACCTCCTACGTGCTCCACTTCAAACTCTCCTTTGTGCTCGCCAAGGCTGCTCTGATCCATCTGCCCTCTGAGCCTCCAGTTCCACATGGCAGCCACCCCCAGGGTAACCCGGGCATAACCCTTTGCCGGATGGGTCCCCCTCCTCCATGGAGGAATGCGCCAGCCCCGGGGGAGGGGCAAGAGAGTGCTACACTTGGCCCTGGGGGGCTGCTGGGATGGAGGACTTGGCAGGGACATGAATTTCAGCAGAGAGCTGGGCAGCTGTCATGTGGCTGACATGTAGCGGTATTTCCGCTTTTTCTGGTGCGTTCCCTCCTGCGTGCATCTGTAGTGCTCCTGGTCTCCACCAGAGGTTGCTATAGCGTAATGTTTACCCATCACCCACCCCAGGAGAGGAGAGCAGTCCTACGGTCGCTCAATCCTCTCCTTCCCCTGCCAGCTCCCGGTGTCCCAAGTCTGTTCCCAAACCTGGGTCGCTGGCGTGGGTCGAGGTAGACATCTCTTTTTAAGCATTCCAATGCCTCTTCATTTGCTGCCCTGTCAACAATGGGTCATGCTTCCATGGGGAAAACTGCTAGCTTTGCAGTTTCCACTGCCCTTCCCCCCTCACAATTATTCTGTCACAGGGGTCAGTTGGACAGGGATCGGGACCCTGGACTTTACCATCCAGGGGCTAGACCTGTTTATACCTCATGTCCTATTTCCTCCATGATCCCCCTGGTTTCTCAGAAACCTTCTATCCCACACCTTTCTCTACCTCATTGGACGTAGCCACAGTGGTACAACTAGTTCTACAAATAATTAGGCATTCTCAACCTCCCACTCCAGGGTAGGCGAACTGCCCTTCCCGTTCTCCACGTAAACCATCCTGGTCCCCTCCCTCCTATGAGGAAGAGTATTTCGCAGAAGAGTCAGAGTTTCCAGAAGGTTTTCACAGAGATCTGGAGGATATTGACCTACAGGACCTGGGCTCCCATCCCCCATCCTCTCTTTCTACTATTTTCTCCTCACATGAGGATGCCTCCTGCCATGCAACTGCCTCTCCTCCTGATGACACATCTTTTCACAAGATGATGGTCCAAATTCAAAAAATCATGGGATTTTCAACTACCAGACATAATAAACAAAGAAAGGATATGGCAGATTATCTAGAACTACCTAAAAACCCTGTAGTAGTGGTACCCTCACTTATACAAACTTACCAAAATGCTATACTGGTGGCTTGGAACCAACCCTCAATGGTTCCTGCCGTTCTTAGAATGGCAGATCACCTTTACCAGGCTCCTCTTGATCATTCTTTTCTTTCCACTTGCCCCAAAACAGACTTGGTAGTGATCACAGCTGCTCATGATCGTACCAAATGACCAAAACACATGAGCTCATTACCCCCTGATAAGGACTCCTGCCGACTTGACTGCCTTGGGATGAAGGTATTTCAGGTGGGTACCATGATTCTTAGAATTTTTAATTATGTGGGACACATGGTCAAATACCAATGTACCCTCTGGTCCTCTGCTATAGAACTAGTAAATAAACTCCCTCCATTTCAGGAGAAAGAGCAATTATTGGCTACAGTTTCCACTGGCAATTCCATCTCTCGACACGTGCTCCGTTCAGGATATGATGTGGTGGACACTTCGTGCGCCGCATGTCAACCACTAGGATTACCCTGAGACGCCAAGCTTGGCTCTGTGTATCAGGATTTACACCAGATATATGCAACAGAAAGTGGTAAATGCCCATTTTAATGGATCTAACCTTTTTGGTCCAGGTACCCAAACACTTTTGGATGATATCCAGGCTTGAGGCTGGACCTTTTGTGTGGTACATGGCATGTATCATACCTCACAGCCATCTTACCAGTACCGCTCCCAGTCCTCTTTTCAATCAAAGAGAAGCAGTAAACATAGAGACACCTACAGAGGTGGATTCCATGGTCATTCCCAGCCTTCTTCCAGGGCCACCACCACCACTCCAAATTCTAAGGGCTCCCACTCCCACCCCCTGGGTGGGGCCGGTCAGCCCACTTCCCAGTGACCAACTGAGGTATTGCCTGGGCATCCTTTTCCAGGCCTCAGAAGCCATGGGTGGTCGCTTTGCCCTTCATTTAGAGACCTGGCAGGCGATGACATCAGACAAATGGGTACTTCAGATCGTAATGACAGGGCACATGCTGGAACCCACCTCAGTGCCTTCCCCTTAAACCCCCCCGCTCTGTCCATTACCCACCCAACCATATTGCCATTCTTCAGGAGGAACTTCAGGTGCGTCTTCACAAGAATGCCGTTTATCCAGTTCCTCCGTTGGAATACCATCAAGGGTTTCACTCCCAATTTTTTTCTGGCACCCAAACGCACTGGAGATCTCAGACCTATACTAGACATCAGACAACTGAATCTACACATTCAGTAGAAAAGGATCCAGATGGTCACCTTAACATCCATCGTGCCAATGTTAAAACAAGGGGACTGGCTATGCGCATTAGATATGAAAGATGCCTACCTACATATCCCCATCCACCCTGCCCACTACCTGTTCCTTTGCTTTTACCTGCTAGGAAAGCATTACCAATTCTGGCCACTCCTGTTTGGTCTCTCATCCACCCTGAAAGTCTTTACCAAGTGCCTAATGGTAGTGCCGGCTGGCCTGAGACCAGATGGACATTTTGTCTTCCCGTACCTGGACGATTTGCTTATAAAAGTAAACTCCGAAGCCTCTCTGCTTTTCTCCCTCCAGGCAACCCTCACTCTGTTCCAGTTCCTAGGAATTACAGTCAATTGGCCCAAGTCCAATCCAACCCCTACCCAGTCACTTCAGTATATGGAAGCCTTTCTGGATACCACCTCTGCCAGGGCTTACCTCCCTACCGACAGACAAGACTGGCTTCTGTCTCTGGTCTACCAAATACAAACTCAACAATTTATCACAGTCACATACCTCTTATGCCTTCTGGGGAATATGGCAGCAGCCATCCCCATGGTGGCCTTTGCCAGTCTACATATGAGACCAGTCCAATGGACTCTTCAGAACCAGTGGTGGCAAAAAACAGGGGATTTTGAAGACACTCCCATTTTATGCTCAGCCCTGATATGGTGAACCCAGCATGCCAACTTATCTCAAGGCATGCCCTTCCAGTCCCCTTCTTCCCAGCATACGTTGACCACGAATGCTTCCCTCAATGGCTGGGGGGTGCACCTGGGTCCCTACTGGATGCAGGGCAGGTGGCCTCGATTCTCCAGTTCTCCTCACATTAATCTACTAGAAATGATAGCAGTCCGCCTCACCCTTCAGGCTTTCCACCCCCTCCTTTCCCCAGGGCCTCTACTGATCCAGTAAGACAACACCTCAGTGGTGTACTACCTGAACAAACAAGGAGGTACCAAGTCCCACACTCTGTGCAGGGAGACGATGACGGTTTGGCAGGAAGCCATATTTCAACACTTATTGTTGATAGCCATCCATCTACCGGGACGCTACAACATCATGGCCGATGTTCTCAGTCACCATTCCTCCATGCTCAAGTGGATACTTCATCATGAAGTTCTTCAGATGATCTTTCAGTTGTAAGGGACCCCAGATCGCTAACTTTTTGCCTCCCCCAGCAATCACTGATTCCCCAGATACGATTCCATTATCCCAAACAGAAAGGGTCTGTCTATAGATGCCCTGTCCCAACCATGGATAGGACTCTTCTTATATGCTCCCCCTCGTCCCACTCCTGCAATGGACTCTACTGAAACTACAACTTGAACCTGCCATCATGATCCTCATAGCCACTCTGTGGCCCCAGCAGCTGTGGTTTCCTCTACTTCAACAGTTCTCAGTAGCAGATCCCATTCCATTGCCGATCAGGTCAGATCTGTTGACTCAGGACTAAGAGACCCTTCTTCATCCCAACCTGAAGTCACTATGCCTTCATGATTGGCTCCTGAGGACACTTTCATACCCCATTTTCAAGTCTCCTCACCAGTGGCCAGTATTCTATTGGATTCACGCAAACCATCCACCAGAAACGTACAATGCTAAATGGAAACACTTCTCCATATGGGCTACCTCCTGGTCGTTGGACCCTTATTCATGTCCACTAACTAAAGTATTGGACTACCTGGCCTCGCTTACCGAGACAGGTTTGAGTTACTCCTCTATTAAAGTTCATTTGGCCTCTGTCTCAGCCTTCCATGAGCCCTTAGAAGGGAGACTACTGTACCAACATCATCTTGCCAAAATTTTCTTGAGGAATGTCACACATTAAACCTCCCATTAGACAATCCACCCCTTCCTGGGATTTGAATTTCCTATTGGAAAAACTGACCCTTGAGTCTTTCGAACCGGCGGCCACTTGTGACCTCCACTTCCTTTCTTGGAAGACAGTATTTTTAGTGGCTGTCACTTCTGCTTGACGTATATCTGAGCTTCATGCCCTAACGTATAGAGAGCCGTATCTAATTTTTCACAAGGACAGAGTGGCTCTTAGAACTAATACTTCCTTTTTACCTAAGGTGGTCTAAGAACACACCTTAAATCAGTCCACAGAATTGCCAGTTTACTACCCTGAGCATTCTAATCAAGGTGAATACCTCCTGCACACTTTAGATGTCCATCGTATTTTGAGATACTATATAAATCGTACCAAATCTGTCAGAAAAGCTCCTCAGCTTTTTGTTACCTTCGCCTCAGCCAGGGCAGGTTTCCCGGCTGCTAAACAGACCCTCTCCAACTGACTGGCACACTGTATAACCTTTTGTTATGAAAAATATAACAAGCCATTACAGGACCTGTCCAAGCCCATTCTACCAGAGTGATGGCCACCACAGCACCCTGCTTCAAAGGAGCTTCTACCACAGATATCTGCAGTGCAGCCACATGGTCCACAAGAAAAAATTACTCACCTTAATAATGTTGTTTCTTCTAATGGAGTCTTGCTATATTATGACATATGCAGTGAGTCCCAACCTTTGAACTGCTCTGGAGGTGAAAGAGTTAACTTTCCATGCTAGGCATGGAATGCTGAGCTCGAGCTCGGTTGAAACACTGTCTGTTGTTCTTCAAACTCAAACCGTCACATCTTTATGAGCTAAACTCACTGAGGTCATGTGTGGAAGCTGTAAACCTACACAAGCCAACTGGCTACTAAACATAAGAACCCAATTTTTGGTCCCAAAACAAAGACTCAAGTCAGGAGACCCAAAAATGAAAACACAACACCAGGTCACCCCAAAAAAGAGGGGTGAAACAACAAAGTGGGCATCTACTAAGTGCCAACACTGCACTGCCCACCCACATCCCAAAACAGAGGTTCTGAGAGGGGCAGGCAGGGGGGGAGGTCATAATATAGCAAGACTCCATTAGAAGAAACAACATTACTAAGATGAGTCATTTTTCTTCAAACAACATGAAGTCTTGCTATATTATGACATATGCAGACTACAGCAGCACCTCCATGGAGGAGGGACAGAACCTACTTAGGAAATAGGCTCTGAAGCACAGCTGTGCAAACCGAGCATCACTCCTAGCCTGGATGTCCAGAGAGTAATGCTTGGTAAAGTGTGAACTGTTTTCCAGGTAGCTGCTTGACATATCTCTAGAATAGGGATGTCCCTGGCAGCAGCCAGGGAAGCAGCTGTACCTCTGGTAGAGTGAGCCCTCAGGCCTGAGGGAGGAACCTTACCCAGCTTTTCATAACAGAATTGGATACAAGAAACAATCCACCTGGCAATGGATCTTTTAGTGGCGGGTTTCCCTTTACCCACCTCACCATAAGTGAGGAACAGTTGGAGGGAGTCAAACCTATGACCCTCAGTACGCTCTATGTAGTAACTAAGGGCTCTTTTCACATCCAAACTGTGCAGCCACCTCTCACCAGAGGAGGAATGGTCAGTGAAGTACACTGGAAGAGATATAGATTGATTAAGGTGGAAATCTGAAACCACCTTTGGCAAGAACTTCCTGTTAGTCCTGAGGACCACCTTATCTCTATGAAAGGAGATAAAATCAGGCTCCACTGACAAGGTTTGTAATTCACTTATGCGTCTGGCAGAAGTGATGGCTACCAGAAACACAGTTTTCCAAGTCAAGTACTTAAGCTCTGCTGAAGACAAAGGCTCAAGGGGGTTGCATAAGCTGAGCAATGCAAACATTAAGATCCCAGGCAGGGGCAGGGTCCTTGAATGGAGGGTTGGTGTGAAGCAATCCCTTGAAAAACTTGGAGAATACAGGATGAGCTGAAAGAGAAGAGGGCTTACCTGCTGATAAAAAGCAGACACAGCTGCCAGATGCACTTTTAAGGTAGCTGGTCTCAGCCCCAAGGTATTTAAGTGGACCATATAATCCAGGACTGTGGGTAAGTCAGCAGATTCTGGGAAATATGTTTTCCAGAGCACCATATGGAAAATCTCTTCCATTTGGAATTATAAGTAGCCCTGGTGGAAGGTTTCCTAGAAGCCTTCAGGATATCCATCACACCTTGGGAGAGGTGTAGATCCGCAAACTCTAACTCTTCAAGAGCCAGGCCTTGAGATTGAGAGATTTGATGTTCGGGTACCAAACTCTCCCCTGAGCACAGGTTAACAAGTTGTGATTCATGGGAAGACACAGGGGAAGATGGACTGCCAAGGACAGTAGGAGTGGATACCAGGGTTGTCTGGCCCAATCTGGAGCAATCAGGATCATCTTGCAGGGTTGAGATCTGATCTTGACTTGCACTTTGAACAGGAGAGGGAAGGGGGGGGAAGCACAGAGAAACTTCCCTTCCCAATTGAGAACCAAGGCATCCAGAGGGACTGAGCCTAACACTGGGGGCCTGCAGCAAAAAAGGGGAAGCTGGTGATTTTCTGGGGCTGCAAAAAGATCTATCTGCTGGGTGCCCCATCTGGCAAATATCACCTCCAAGACCAGGGGGTCCAGTGACCATTCGTGATGGCCCTGGGAAATCCTGCTGAGGGCATCTGCCAGGACATTATCCTTGCCTGGGAGGTGAACTGATGTAAGGGAGGTGTTCAGAGAGTAAGCCAGAGACCACAACTTCATTGCTTCGGTGCACAAGGCCGTAGAGCCGAGTGTCCCCTTGCTTGTTGATGTACCACATTGTGGTGGTGTTGTCTGTTCTGACCTGTACAACTTTGTCCTGAACAGACCTGGAAAAAACTTGAAGTGCTAGAAAAACTGCTCTGAGTTCCAACAGATTGATGTGGAGCAGAGATTCCTGAGGGGACCACAATCCCTGGGTAGTGAGGCCGCCCATGTGAGCTCCCCACCCCAAGAGGGATGCATCTGTATGTAGTAAGGATTAAGGAGTGAGACTGAGTGACAAAGGGAACCCCTTGTCTCAGATTGCTCTGATCCTGCCACCACTGAAGGGCCTGGATCAGGGTTTGAGTCACTGGGATCAACTTGGTTAGAGGGTCTTTCCTTTGAGACCAAAAAGCCCTCAAGTGGAACTGGATGTCCCTCATCTGAAATCTTGCTCCCTGCACTACTGCTGTAGAAGCAGCCATGTGCCCCAGGAGCTGTAGAAAATGCCTTGCTGGTCGAGAGACCTGTAGGGTGAATGAGGAGGCCAGAGAGACCAGGGTCCTTGCCCTGTCTAAAGGGAGGAAGGCTCTGGCTTTCTCTGTGTTCAGCTCTGCGCCTATGAAGGTGAGGAGCTGGACAGGCTCTAGAACTGACTTTGAAAGATTCAGAAGGAAACCTAGAGAGGTGCGCAGTTGCTGAGTTATCTGTAGATGTAACTTGACTTGGTCTGGAGACTGGCCTACTATGAGCCAGTCGTCCAGGTAAGGGAAGATGGCAATTTTTTGCCTTCTTAGGTGGGCAACTGCTACTGCCAGGCATTTTGTGAATACCCTTGCAGCAGAGGTGAGGCCAAAGGGCATTGCTCTGAATTGGTAATGGCCTGAGGGCAGCTTGAACCTGAGGTACTTTCGATGGGAGCTTCTGATGAGGATATGAAAGTAGGCATCCTTGAGGTCCAGGGACGCTAGCCAGTCCCCTAGCCTTAGAGAGGGGAGAATAATTCCCAGAGTCACCATTTTGAATTTTGGTTTTAAAAGGTGCTTGTTTAAATATCTGAGATCCAGGATGGGCCACCATTCTCCTGTCTTTTTTGGGGTAAAGAAGTACCTGGAGTACAAGCCTTTGCCCTGGTGTAGGGGTGGAACCCTTTCCACAGCTCTGAGAGCCAGGAGGGAAGAGACCTCTGCCTCTAAGGTAAGAGCCTCTGGTGGGTTTGCAGGTGGAAAGGATCTGGTTCTCATCTTTGGAAATTTTTTGAAGCTGAGAACCAGTCCCTGGCTTACTACTTCCAGGACCCACTTGTCTGATGTCAGAGACTTCCAGTCCTGGACAAAGTAAGCCAGCCTGCCCCCTACAGGTAGATGAGAATCGGCCCTGGCAACCCCATCAGGGTGCCTGTTTGGCAGGGGCTTTGGGCTGAGGGGTAGAAGCAGGCCTGCTTGTAGCCCGTCTGCCTTTCCCTCTAAAGAACCCCCTCTGGGCATAGGCAGAAGAGGAGGCCTGGGCTTGGTAAAAAGGCCTATGAAAAGGCCTGTCCCTGCCTCTGGAAAGCTGCCTTTGAGGAGTGGCCTGCCTTTCCTTGGCCTGTGCACTCCTATAGGTGGTCCTATACTCATCCATTTTCTTCATGTAATTCTCTGTCTGCTCCCCAAACAGAGAATTACCCACAACAGGAAAATCCATGGCCTTAGTCTGGGTATCCTGTGACAGGCTAGTACATCTGAGCCAAGCCATTCTGCGAAGTGCCACAGATGTAGCCATGACTCTTGATGACACATCATTAGAGTCCACTGCAGCATGGAATTGCACCTTGGATGCCTCAATACCATCAGCAGCCACCTGCTCCAGCTCCTTGGCAAGCTGGCCAGGGACTTGTTTTGCTAGAGCCATAACAGTATCCCATCTGGATTTCTGATATCTAGCAACATAAGCCATATAATTTGCCTGTCTGAGTCCCAAGGATGCTGCCACGTACTGTTTCTTTGCCATGGCATCAATCCTCCTGGAGTCTTTTTCAGGGGGGGGTGTGAAGCCAAGGGGATATTTGCCTTGTCACAGGCTGCAGCCTGCACTACCCCAACATGGCTGCATTGTTGAGTAAGGAACTCCGTATCAGAGCCTGACAATGTGTGCCTCTTGTCCATTCTGTTATCAACAGGAGGTATAGTGTGAGGAGCTTTTTTAAAATTTTAAAAGTAAGTTTCCCAAAAGATTTATGCAAGGGAATAGACAGTCTCCTAGACTCTGGGATATCCATCATTTCCACATAGTCAGGCTCCTCTTGATCATCCACAGCTTCCTCCATAGGAAGCTGGAGGGTTTCAGCCACTTTTTTATAAAACATAATATGAGAAGGGAACTCAGAAAGCCTAGGAGGAGACACTCCTGAAGGTCTGTCTGGGGAGATGTCCGGGTCAATGGGCACATCCAGACTTTCAAATCCACATTCACTCTCCTCATACTCCTCTTCCCCCTCCTCCAGTTCATAATACTCCTCTAAATCATACTCTTGAACTGGTGGAACCCGGCGAACGGGTTACCAGATGGTGCGGTTCGGTCGGAACCGAAAGCGACTGGACAATTTTATCGCTTTGGCTATTTCTTCAGCGGTTGAGAGGAAAGTTTTGGCTCCACATCAGCTGATTTTCTAGTCCTTTTTGCTGGACCGGCTCCTCCGAGTCGGATCTCCTTTTGCCCGAGGAAGTCTCGCCCTGGTCAGAGGGCACTCCCTCCGGTTCGGTTGGAACCGAACCGGGCTAGCCATCCGGTTCAGCAGACTTTTTGGCCTCCCTTTCCCTGAGCCTACCAACTCTCTTTTCCAGGGTAGCTGCAGGAAAACTTTTACAAATCTGGCAGTCTGCATTGAGTTGGTCAAACCCCAGACAATAAACACAGGTGGTGTGGGGATCAGCCTTGGCAAAGACTTCCCCACACACACACTGCAGTGTTGAAACCCAGTGGGCCCGGTTTTTCTTTTGGGTTTCTCAGACATAGTGCCGGCCTAACCAAACTTACCCGTTTATGGCAATCCGCCAGGTAAGACCCTCTTATCAGTTCCCAACCGTGTCACGGGTCGTGGAAAAAAACGTAATAAAATCCGTTGTTTTTAGAACCGATAAGAACCGGTAAGCACACACTAAAAGACAGATTAAGATATTTTAAACAACTTGATTGGTTCAAACCGAACCGATAAACCGTTTACAAGTTCCACACAGATAGAAATTAATGTAAAACCTATCTAGTACTCACAAATACCACAGACAGAGTCTGAACCGACCGGTTGCGGTTTAAATTCGGTCGAAAACCGAGAAAAACAAAACTTTAACCAACAAAATTAACCGAGCAGAAGGAGAAATCTCCGGAGCGACTGTTCAGTGAGGTGGAGTAAAGAATCTGACGGTTTGAGTTTGAAGAACAACAGACAGAGTTTCAACCAAGCTCGAGCTCAGTGTTCCATGCCTGGCATGGAAAAGTTAACTCTTTCACCTCCTGAGCAGTTCAAAGGTTGGGACTCACTGCATATGTCATAATATAGCAAGACTTCATGTTGTTTGAATACATACTTTCATGAACCATTACAACTTAGACATTGCTTCACACTGCAGGATGGCCTTCGTCCGAACTGTCCTACAAGGTCTTCTGTCATAACTTCCACCCTTCCTGGCTTTACTGCTTGGGAGTCATCCCAAGTGTATTACCTGCTTCAAGAGATTATCCCTGTAGAAGATAATACAGTTGCATACTTACTGTAATGGTAGCTCTTCGAGGGGTATCTCTTGCAGCAGGTACAATCCCTCCCTCCCTCCATCTCCCTCCTTCTCTAAGAGAACAACTTCTGATCTAAATACATATGGGAAAGGATACCCATGGTACCTTGGATCTCCCTCGGTCCTCGCTTAGCAAGCTGAATCCGGTGGGGAACTTGAGGTTACCAGGGACCGCCCACTGTTATATAGGAGCAGAATGATGATGTCATGTGTGGGTGGCACCTGGAAAAAGACTGCTAGAAAAGAGCTGCCATGTACCACAGCACCCTCTGGTGATGACCCAAGTGTATTACCTGCTGCAAGAGACACCCCACGAAGATCTACCGTCACGGTAAGTATGCAACTGTATTTTCTAGGAGTGGTGGTATATGATGTTCATCCACACTGACCCACAAAACCTCTCCTCATAAGTAGCACACTGTTTTTTCTTCCAGCGGGCAAGATCTGGTGTCATGGGGTGGAGCTTGGGGATTTGACACCTGGGTGGGTGGGAAGAACCAGCTTGAAGACATTCCAGAACATCTTAAAGAGGAAAGGACATTGCCAGAAAGTGTGGATGAACAGCATATACCACTCCTAGAACAACTGTTACAGGTGAGTAACCTGTTTTTATTCATCCCGCTCTTCTCAAGACACAATCATACATGAAGGCAGGGAGGTACACTACACAGGAGCTTAGCTCAACCTTTCCCACTTGCTGACTCATATGGAAAACATATTATGGCAAAAAGATGTAAATCCATCTTGGGACACCTTCTTCGTCAATGGCCTTTCTTACTCTTCTAGGACTGAAAGCGACAGTGCAGAGGTGAGACACCTGTACAAGTTAGGTAGATTGAGAAATTATCTTTAGAAAGTTTAACTTTCGGAGTATTAGGGCTAAGAACTTTTCCCATAGAGCTGTTTTTTGTTGGCCATAACTGTCTGCTCGGTGCTTGGGTCTGGCAGTCTTTCAGCTGCTATCCCCTCATACCATCCAAAAGTACCATCAAGCATCATCCCAATGGCCCCATAGGTTTTCTCACCACTGTTAATGCACCGATCCTCCCATCTCCCCAAGTGTTGTTGGGCCATGCCTCTGTTGATCTTGCACATGTGCACAGAGGCCCACCATAGGGGTTGCTGTGGTGGTGACAGAACATGACACTACCCTTCGCTGGTAGCATCACCACAGGTCCACCCCAAATTGCTGGATCAGCTTATGAGTTGACACTCGAGCCCAGGTTGCTGATATGTCAGTACAGCGTGCTGTCATTGGATTATCTGGCAACTATAATTAAGGAGTTTTCTAACGAAAGCATGGAACCAGCTTGACATGGCTGTTATGTCAAGACAATACCCATGTTTAAATACAGCTCTGTATACTTTTAACCATAACCATTAAAAAACATGGAAAATACATTTGTTTAAAATTATGATTTATGGTTCACATTTCACATAAATAAGGAAAGCATAGTTTTCCAGAGGTTTTCACAAAAGTGGTGTAATCATGACACAAAAACTATATCCTCTTGAATGATCCCATAATCTTCCTATGCTTTTGCAGGCTTTACCTATAAAAGTGTTACATGATAATAAATAAACCAGGGGATGCCATGTTCAAAACCCACCACAGCCATGTGCTCACTGATTGACCTTTAAGTGAGTCACTTGACTGCCCCGTGCCTCAGTCTTTCTCAGCTGTAAAAATAATGTAAATGCAGGACCCTGCTGAAAGCAAGATGCCATATGATCTTAGAAGACCTGTGAAGGGCTATACTGGGACAGAACCCTCAAGAACTCAGTTCGCCTTTATTTTATGAAATTGTATGAGAGTTAATATTGTTTCTCAAAGATTTCTTCATTTAAAGCAGCAGAATGTGTTAGTCACCATAAAGTTTATTTTCAGCAGCAATGTTTTTTTGGCAAGAATATTAGTACTGTACACTTCTGTTTTTTTTTTCATTTTCTTTTATTCCTGAACCTAGACACAAGACTGTCACATTTTTAAAAGTTCCCACTTCTGGGTCATGACTGCCATAACAAAAATAAATATCTTGGTATAATGTCATGCTGTTTACCATCAAGAATATGTGATAACATCATCCTAATACATCCACAGTATGAATCCAGCATGTACATTCAACAGGTAACCTCAACAGAAAAGACTTGTAAGAACTGCATGTGATAGCCATCTTTAATCGTGTTAGCTGTAAAGGCTGTTTTAAAAGCTGTAAAGGCTGTTTTAAAAGTACGGTACCTGAGAAAATTAAAAAATCACACTGAGGGTGAATCTAAGGATTTCAGAAATATATTTTTGTTAAAAAACTATTTGATGACATTTTTTACCAATTAACAAATACTGCTGCTTTTAATAGTACTGGAGACTTTTGCTTCCTAGAGATGACAGCTTACCATTCTACAGACCTAGAGACGAGGGTTCCACCTCAAACATTTCCTATTGGAGAACTGCACTGAACCTGTTAGTCTTTGTTCCTCAAAAATGTTTTCATACATATCTTGTCAGTTTTCTACTATCATTCTGCTTTTACTAGCCTTTTAGCAAACCCAGTGGGTGTTCCTGATTTGCACAATGAACGGAAGTTCCATTTTAGAACTGTGTGGTGTAGTGTATGCCCATTACAAGTGCAGAGCTGTCTTGTAGAACACAGACTGTGACAACAATTTAAGTTCTTAAGAAGGATGTAATCTACATCATACAGTTCTAAATTCATGATTTCATTTTAGGAATTTTTCAATAAATGACAAACAAGGCAAAATACACATAAAATGCACACATACACACATTCATTACCCCCACTAAGTCCCCAAGTTCATAAAAACTCAACATAGAAATTACTCAAAAATGTATTCGTTAGAATTGTTAATACAAGGCATTGTGCTAAACTGTTCATGTGTTTTTTTTGTGTAATCTATATTAATAAAGGGTATTTTCTTTTGAATTCTCTACCTACTCCACTCCTGGGGAGCTCTCTCCGGCATCCTCCAACATCTGAACTCTACCTCCCACCTGAGACTCTTACTCCTCACCCTTTCTCCAACCAACACATCCCCCAGATCTGAAGCCTCTGGGGAGGGGCCACCCTATATGGCCAGGACGCTCTATCTATAGTGTAGAGTGTCAGTCTTTGCGTGTGGGGCTGGAGAGGAGCGGGCCCGGGGTTGGGAGTGTGGTTCGGAGGCAGAGGTGCCTTCACCTGTCCCCAGGAATGGGGATTTTTCTTTGTTATCCTGGGAGTGCGAACATGCAACTCCATCCAGCGCAACACAGGCACACTCCTGCACCCACCTGCAGGACATCTGCCGTCGCTCCCATGTCCCAGATGCAAGCTCCTCATCAGGCTGCAATCTCCCAGCCTTCGCCAGGAACTGCCAAGGCAGCAAGGGGCCTCGACCACCCACCTCAGGAGAGGAGAGCAGTCCTTTGGATGCTTGATCCTGTCCTTCCCCTGACAACCCCTGCTGCCTGAGTCCATTTCTGAACCCTGGTGGTCGGTGTGGCGTCCCGCCCTCAACCCTCAGCGCCACTGGCCAGGCCCATTAGTAAAGGGTATTAATCTTAACTTGTAATATTCTCCTTTAAAAGTGCTTCTAATAACCCATCCCAGCGTTTGTTAAACACTTGCTGTGGACACGTTAAATGAGCATATAATTTCTCCATGGTGATCTGGTGCAGAATGCTAGCATGCCATTCTTTAGAACCAAGTATTTTATCATTAAATAATTAACTTACTTGGATTTTTTCTCAGTGTAACTCCCCTGTTACCCGGGGTTACTAGAACCCTAGTTAGATCTAGTGGCAGGCAGGGACAGGCAGCTAGTGAAACTCCAGTTAAATGGATTTCACTATGTCTTGCTCTGTTTTCAGTCTCTGCTGAGCTGGGGCTATGACATCATTTAGAATTCTTCAGAAGCATAAGCCACAATGGAATGTTGCAGTTGGGAGTTAGATAGAAGGTTGGGGAATTTCAAAGTCAGTTGTGAAGTAGGCTCAAGAGAGAGAAGGATGTAGATCCTGCAGTGCAGTGGAGGGAGGGGGGTGCCCTGCAGGGGCAGGCCCCCCTGCCCTCAGCTCTGACACAGAGCTACCTTAGGGTGTGTGCTTCCACCATAAGAGAGGCATAAGGAACCAACTCCCAGGGGCAGCCTCCTGGCCTGGGAAAAGAAGAAGCTGCCTGATGGAGAGTGCTGGGGCACTACAGTTTTTGAGGAATGAGATTCATTCAGAGTTTTGGACGCCTGCAACATGGAGGGTCATGAAACTTTGACAAAAGGCCAGTGTCATTCACCAAAACAGTGAGTAAATAAGTCTCCGGGGCTCTGGGTCAGTCAGGATGCCAAGTCCAGGGCTTATGGAACAGTGGGATTTAATGACTGTTGTATGTGGGGGGGGGGTCTTCAAGAGAAAGACAGTTTCTGCATTACGAAGCCATGTACAGTCTGCACTATAGTAGCTATGTAATGGCTGTTGTATGTGGGGGGTCTTCAGAGAAAGACAGTTACTGCATTACAAAGCCATATACAGTCTGCACTACAGTAGCCAAGGATGTGTATGTGTAAACAAAGGAATGGCTGGGTATGGGTCTATGAAACAAAAGGTGGGAGACCCCCCCCCCACCTGGTGTAACAGGGCTCACCTCTACGGATTCGCTTTGAGACACCAGATACCTTTCTTTCAAGTATTGGCCAGTGCCTGAAGAGGGTGCCCCATAGAGATGGAGTAGAGGGTGGTAGAGTGCCACTAGTTAAAGAGTCCATGACATATGGAATTTTAGGATCCAATAATGGATATGTGTCTGTATCATCACCTTATCTGCATTACATGGAGTGTAGCCCCGTGGGGATCTGTCTATGTTTTTATTCAGTGTTACTGAATAAAGCCACACTTTAGAATCCCATCTTCTGGTACTGGACAATCTGTTATTGCGTCTAGTCTCTGGATTACTAGGGTACCCACTGGCCAGAGTAGCCAAACCTAGCCAGTATGCCAAGTGACATGTTCTCCTCGACTCTAGGGATTACAAAATGGAGGTACCACTGATGATTGGGTTTAGAATTTTGGGAGAATAGCAAGAAAGAAAAAATTACTCACCTTAGTAATGTTGTTTCTTCTAATGGAGTCTTGCTATATTATGACATATGCAGTGAGTCCCAACCTTCGAACTGCTCCGGAGGTGAAAGAGTTAACTTTCCATGCCAAGCATGGAACGCTGAGCTCGAGCTCGGTTGAAACTCTGTCTGTCGTTCTTCAAACTTAAACGTCTAGATCTTTATGAGCTAAACTCACTGAGGTCCTGTGTGGAAGCTGTAAACCTACACTAGCCAACTGGCTACTAAATATAAGAACATATTTTTTGGTCCCAAAACAAAGACTCAAGTCAGGAGACCCAGAAAATGAAAAACACAACACCAAGTCACCTCAAAAAAGGAGGGGTGAAAATAACAAGGTGGGCATCTACTAAGCGCCAACACTGCACTGCCCACCCACATCCCAAAAACAGAGGTTCTGAGAGGGGCAGGCAGGGGGAGGAGGTCATAATATAGCAAGACTCCATTAGAAGAAACAACATTTCTAAGGTGAGTAATTTTTTCTTCAAATAACATGAAGTCTTGCTATATTATGACATATGCAGACTACACAGCAGTACCTCCATGGAGGAGGGACAGAACCTACTTAGGAAATAGGCTCTGGAGCACAGCTGTGCCAAACCGAGCATCGCTCCTAGCCTGGATGTCCAGAGAGTAATGCTTGGTAAAAGTGTGAACTGTTTTCCAGGTAGCTGCTTGACAAATCTCTAGAATAGGGATATCCCTGGCAGCAGCCAGGGAAGCAGCTGTACCCCTGGTAGAGTGAGCCCTCAAGCCAGAGGAGGAACCTTACCCAGCTTTCATAACAGAATTGGATACAAGAGACAATCCACCTGGCAATGGATCTTTTAGTGGCAGGTTTCCCTTTACCCACCTCACCATAAGTGAGGAACAGTTGGAGGGAGTCAAACCTGTGACCCTGGTACGCTCTATGTAGTAACTAAGGGCTCTCTTCACATCTAAGCTGTGCAGCCTCCTCTCGCCAGAGGAGGAATGGTCAGTGAAGTACACTGGAAGAGATATAGATTGATTAAGGTGGAAATCTGAAACCACCTTAGGCAAGAACTCCCTGTTAGTCCTGAGGACCACCTTATCTCTATGAAAGGAGATAAAATCAGGCTCCACTGACAAAGCTTGTAATTTACTTATGCGTCTGGCAGAAGTGATGGCTACCAGAAACACGGTCTTCCAAGTCAAGTACTTAAGCTCTGCTGAAGACAACGGCTCAAAGGGGGTTGCATAAGCTTAGCAATGCAAACATTAAGATCCCAGGCAGGGGCAGGGTCCCTGAATGGAGGGTTGGTGTGAAGCAATCCCTTAAAAAATTTGGAGAATACAGGATGAGCTGAAAGAGAAGAGGATTTACCTGCTGAAATAAAAGCAGACACAGCTGTCAAATGTACTTTTAGGGTAGCTGATCTCAGCCCCAAAGTATTTAAATGGACCATATAATCCAGGACTGTGGGTAAATCAGCAGATTCTGGGGAAATATGCTCCCCAGAGCACCATATGGAAAACCTCTTCCATTTGGAATTGTAGGTAGCCCTGGTGGAAGGTTTCCTAGAAGCCTTCAGTATATCCATTACACCTTGGGAGAGGTGTAGATCAGCAAACTCTAACTCTTCAAGAGCCAGGCCTTGAGATTGAGAGCTTTGAGGTTCGGGTACCAAACCCTTCCCTGAGCACAGGTTAACAGGTTGTGATTCCTGGGATGACACAGGGGAAGATGGACTGCTAAGGACAGTAGGAGTGGATACCAGGGTTGTCTGGCCCAATCTGGAGCAAACAGAATCATCTTGCAGGATTGAGATCTGATTTTGACTAACACTTTGAACAGGAGAGGGAAGGGGGGGAAAAGCATAGAGAAACTTCCCTATTGAGAACCAAGGCATCCAGAGGGACTGAGCCCAACACTGGGGGTCTGCAGCAAAAAAGGGAAAGTTGGTGATTGTCTGGGGCTGCAAAAAGATCTATCTGCGGGGTGCCCCATCTGGCAAATATTACCTCCAGGACCAGGGGTCCAGTGACCATTCGTGATGGCCCTGGGAAATCCTGCTGAGAGCATCTGCCAGGACATTGTCCTTGCCTGGGAGGTGAACTGCCGTAAGGAAGGTGTTCAGGGAGTAAGCCAGAGACCACAACTTCATTGCTTCGGTGCACAAGGCCATAGACCGAGTGCCTCCTTGCTTGTTGATGTACCACATTGTGGTGGTGTTGTCTGTTCTGACCTGTACAACTTTGTTCTGAACAGATTTGGAAAAACTTGAAGTGCTAGAAAAACTGCTCTGAGTTTCAACAGATTGATGTGGAGCAGAGATTCCTGAGGGGACCACAATCCCTGGTAGTGAGGTTGCCCATGTGAGCTCCCCACCCCAAGAGGGATGCATCTGTAGTAAGGATTAAGGAGTGAGACTGAGTGACAAAGGGAAACCCTTGTCTCAGATTGCTCTGATCCTGCCACCACTGTAGGGCTTGGATCAGGGTTCGAGTTACTGGGATCAATTTGGTTAGAGGGTCTTTCCTTTGAGACCAAAAGGCTCTCAAATGGAACTGGATGTCCCTCATCTGAAATCTTGCTCCCTGCACTACTGCTGTAGAAGCAGCCATGTGCCCCAGGAGCTGTAGAAAATGCCTCGCTGGTCGAGAGACCTGCAGGGTGAATGAGGAGGCCAGAGAGACCAGGGTCCTTGCCCTGTTCAAAGGAAGGAAGGAAGGCTCTGGCTTTCTCTGTGTTCAGCTCTGCGCCTATGAAGGTGAGGAGCTGGACAGGCTCTAGAACTGACTTTGAAAGATTCAGAAGGAAACCTAGAGAGGTGAGCAGTTGCTGAGTTATCTGTAGATGTAACTTGACTTGGTCTGGAGACTGTCCTACTACGAGCCATTCATCCAGGTAAGGGAAAATGGCAATTTTTTGCCTTCTTAGGGAGGCAACTGCTACTGCCAGGCATTTTTGTGAATACCCTTGCAGCAGAGGTGAGGCCAAAGGGCATTGCTCTGAACTGGTAATGGCCTGAGGGCAGCTCGAACCTGAGGTACTTTCGATGGGAGCTTCTGATGAGAATATGGAAGTAGGCATCCTGAGGTCCAGGGCGCTAGCCAGTCCCCTGGCCTTAGAGAGGGTAGAATAATTCCCAGAGTCACCATTTTGAATTTTGGTTTAAAAGCGTGCTTGTTTAAGTATCTGAGATCCAGGATGGGCCGCCATTCTCCTGTCTTTTTTGGGGTAAGGAAGTACCTGGAGTACAATCCTTTGCCCTGGTGTAGGGGTGGAACCCTTTCCACAGCTCTGAGAGCCAGGAGGGAAGAGCCTTCTGCCTCTAGGGCAAGTGCCTCTGGTGGATTTGCAGGTGGAAAGGATCAGGTTCTCATCTTTGGAAATTTTTTGAAGCTGAGAACCAGTCCCTGGCTTACTACTTCCAGGACCCACTTGTCTGATGTCAGAGACTTCCAGTCCTGGACAAAGTAAGCCAGCCTGCCCCCAACAGGTAGCTGAGAATCGGCTCTGGCAACCCCATCAGGGTGCCTGCTTGGCAGGGGCTTTGGGCTGAGGGGTGGAAGCAGGCCTGGTTGTACCCCGTCTGCCTCTCCCTCTAAAGAAACCCCTATGGGCGTAAGCAGAAGAGGAGGCCTGGGCTTGGTAAAAAGGCCTATGAAAAGGCCTGCCCCTTCCCCTGGAAGGCTGCCTTTGGGGAGTGGCCTGCCTTTCCTTGGCCTGTGCACTCCTATAGGTGGTCCTATACTCATCCATTTTCTTTTCATGTAATTCTCTGTCTGCTCCCAAACAGAGAATTACCCACAACAGGAAAATCCATGGCCTTAGTCTGGGTATCCTGTGACAGGCTAGTACATCTGAGCCAAGCCATTCTGCGAAGTGCCACAGATGTAGCCATGACTCTTGATGACACATCATTAGAGTCCACTGCAGCATGGAATTGCACCTTGGATGCCTCAATACCATCAGCAGCCACCTGCTCCAGCTCCTTGGCAAGCTGGCCAGGGACTTGTTTTGCTAGAGCCATAACAGTATCCCATCTGGATTTCTGATATCTAGCAACATAAACCATATAATTTGCCTGTCTGAGTCCCAAGGATGCTGCCATGTACTGTTTCTTTGCCATGGCATCAATCCTCCTGGAGTCCTTGTCAGGGGTGTAAGCAAGGATATTTGCCTTGTCACAGGCTGCAGCCTGCACTACCCCAACATGGCTGCATTGTTGAGTAAGGAACTCCGTATCAGAGACTGACAATGTGTACCTCTTGTCCATTCTCTTATCCACAGGAGGTATAGTGTGAGGAGTTTTAAAATTTTACTGTCTGTTTCCCAAAGATTTATGCAAAGGAATAGACAGTCTCCTAGACTCTGGGATATCCATCATTTCCACATAGTCAGGCTCCTCTTGATCATCCACAGCTTCCTCCATAGGGAGCTGGAGGGTTCAACCACTTTTTATAAAACATAAAATGAGTGGGGACTCAGAAAGCCTAGGAGGAGACACTCCTGAAGGTCTGTCTGGGAGATGTCTGGTTCAATGGGCACATCCAGACTTTCAAATCCACATTCATTCTCCTCATACTCTCTTCCCTCCTCTGGTTCATAATATTCCCTGAATCATACTCTTGAACCGTGGAACCGGCTGAACCGCACTTACCTGATGGTGCCGGTTCGGTCGGAAACGGGAAAGCGATTGGACAATTTTAATCGCTCTGGCTATTTCTTCAGCGGTTGGAGAGGAAAGTTTTGGCTTCACACCAGCTGATTTCCTAGTCCTTTTTGCTGGAACCGACTCCTCAGAGTCGGATCTCCTTTTGCCCGAGGAAGTCTCGCCCTGGTCAGAGGGCACTCCCTCCAGTTCGGTTGGAACCAAACCGGGCTGGCCATCCAGTTCAGCTGACTCTTTGGCCTCCCTTTCCCTGAGCCTACCAACTCTCTTTTCCAGGGTAGCTACAGGAAATTTTTTGCAAATCTGGCAGTCTGCATTGAGGTGGTCAAACCCCAGACAAGGAAACACAGGTGGTGTGGGGGTCAGCCTTGGCAAAGACTTCCCCACAGACACTGCAGTGTTGAAACCCAGTGGGCCCGGTTTTTCTTTTGGATTTCTCAGACATAATGCCAGCCTAACCAAACTTACCCATTTGTGGCAATCCGACAGGTAAGACCCTCTTATCGGTTCCCAACCGTGTCACGGGCCATGGAAAAAAACGTAATTAAATCCGTTTTTTTTTTAGAACCGATAAGAACCGGTAACTGCACTCTAAATGACAGATTAATATATTTGAAACAACTTGATCTGTTCAAACCGAACCGATAAACCGTTTACAAGTTCCACACAGAACAGAAATTAATGTAAAACCTATCTAGTACTCACAATACCACAGACAGAGTCTGAACCGACCGGTTGCAGTTTAAATTCGGTCAAAAACCGAGAAAAACAATACTTTAACCGATAAAATGAACCGAGCAGAAGGAGAAATCTCCGGAGCGACTGTTCAGTGAATCGGAGTAAAGAATCTGACGGTTTGAGTTTGAAGAACAACAGACAGAGTTTCAACCAAGCTCGAGCTCAGCATTCCATGCCTGGCATGGAAAGTTAACTCTTTCACCTCCGGAGCAGTTCGAAGGTTGGGACTCACTGCATATGTCATAATATAGCAAGACTTCATGTTGTTTGATGCTTGCTTGGGTAGTGGCTAACGTTTTGGCTGTCTGGCAGTGGGTAGCCCAAAACAACTGAAGCAACGTTTAACTAATGTGCCACTGTGTGCTGTTATCCATGTGCTGCTATAAAATGCCAACTGTCTACCATGGAGCAGTAAAGCCTGCAAGTGGATGCCCTTGTCCTGCATCAAATTACACATTTGCCAGCTTTTTAAAAGTGTTGTGACAAAGAAAGGGTGGAAAACTGTGGGTAGCAAAAGGAAAATTGTGCCCTAGATATTGGAAATGCTTTCTGTGTGAACTGAGAGACTTGTTGTGCTTAATGGCCATGATAAATGGTTGAAATGGGCTCCCCCCGAAGAGTCGTGGAAGAAAAAAAAAAGTGTGGTATTGCAGTTTAAATTTTGCCTGCTCGAAGATCACCGTGAGGAGAACAGCACGAGAGGAAAGAGGCTCATTTGCATGGTGTCAAGTGATTGGTGAGACTGCAATCAGTCCTGCCCCCAAGCCAGCTCTAGAGTGACTGCACAGCATTCGAGAGGGAGAGTGAGTGGAGTGTGCGAATTGGCTTACCAGGAGAAGCGTCGCGACTGAAAGCACTGTAAAAGTTTAAAAAACTGACTTTTCTGTTCAAATTCGGGCTAAATCCGCATCTCGATCGTCTGGACTGTGAGTGTGGTGTTCCAAGGGACAATCAGAAGGACTGCCAACCTGGTTCCTTCCAGAGGCCTCCAAGACTGGCTACAGGCCGTTTTCCATCGCAGCAAACAGCTACTGATAACAGTGAGTACCTGCCAAATGAAACAGCTCAAACTAAGTGATTTTGCCAAAAGCCAGCTGAATCTGTGTGTTAGCAGTGTAATCGCTTTGCAAAGAAGGACTGTGCCAGTTTAACCAGCTAAAAGCAAGAATTCTAAGCAACACACTGTGAGCATAATTATAGATTCAGCGTCAGTATCATTTTCAGAGCCATGTGAGAGACTGTGAGTTGTATGAGATATGCAGGAAGAAATACAGGCAATCCTGTGCTATGAAATACTGAGGCTTTAAGGGACTGTAAGCTAAAGCAATGTCTTCAGCAAGTGAAAAGTCCATGGTAAAGCATAAAAATGTGCTAGCAGAAAGAACAGTGCAAGTTAGTGCAGTTTGAGCAAAGTTATCAGTAGATTGTGTAAATCGGATGCGCAGTGGCTTGACCCAATTACAGAATGTTGATGCGTAGGAGTGCTGCCGCCGCCATTACAGAGTGGGGTAGTAATGTAAACACAGCAGCAGAGGCGCCATTTTGAAAGAGAAAAAAGTTTTCAGTGATGTGGGACTTGAAATAACAGTGAGCGTTGTTTGTTTTTTCTCTGCAGTCATGGCTTCAGGACTAGCCCGTTACCCGGATCATGCTCGGACTGTGATAGCAGTAGAAGTTAACAAGTTAAGGGACATTGAGAAGTGTTACTATGGGGGATGACTGCCTCCTCAATTACTGGATATCCAGTGCAAGTATGTGTGGTGTGCTTAAATGCTGGAAGGGACGTCTTCATGGTACCTGACTGTTCTGGGTGCCTAGAGAAATGTGGTTTGACCAAAGTACCCAAGATTCGTTTGGCTCCCACATGGACAAATGTTCAAGAATCTGTAATTGGCAGCACACAGCACCAGGTGCAGCCTGTTGGAGAAGGCCCCTCAGAGTGTGGCACAAAGCAAGAGGGTGCAGATGTACAGGCAGCACAGACAACTGGTGACTCCGCATCTGAGCCACTAAGAGACATATCGGGAAGAGTATCAGTAGACCCTTGGAGAAAGGGGCCTAGCCCAAATCTCATAGGCAAAGATGAGATAAGGGAGGCCTTTGAATGGGAGGTTTTGACCTCCATGCCCAGCGAAGAGTGGACAGTCTCAGGAGTGAGGACGACTGCTCATTCCTGGGCACAGATTCTCAGTGAAGATGAGGAGGGGGAACCTATGTGGCTTGATGAAGAAGGTGTGGGTTCACAGCCTCCAGTTTATGGCTTAGAGGAACGCATGGGAGAGAGTGGTGATTCCACTGCCCTGGCTGTGCAAGAAGGAGCCATGGATCCATTTTTTGTGTCATTAAGAATGCGTAGCTGGCAGAATCAGGACTGGCTGCCCCCAAGCCAGACCAGAGGTCTCAAGTTGACCAAAGCTAGT
The DNA here is from genome assembly GCA_016271365.2 of Neoceratodus forsteri. Taxonomy (NCBI): domain Eukaryota; kingdom Metazoa; phylum Chordata; order Ceratodontiformes; family Ceratodontidae; genus Neoceratodus; species Neoceratodus forsteri. Next base: position 1,396,680,028 of record CM057458.1, on the reverse strand, counting down.
AAAGAGGAAAGACTGGTTCATAAGAAAGCGAATTAAATCTATGGGATGTCCTTTCCTATCTTTCCTCAGAAAGTCTGGGAGGAGATTGAAAAAAGCAGGAAATCCTGGATTTGGGAAGAAGCAATGAAATGTGTGCATCCTGGCGCAAACAAGCATGTCAAGAACAGAATGTTTCAAGAAAAATACAGCCAGTGGAAAAGAGGTAGGACACTGTTTATGAACACCGTTTGAATTGTGAAAGGAGAGGAACATGAAACCTTTCACTGTGTGGATTATGAGCGCCCAGATGGGGTAATAATTCAAGCCCCTGACCCGTTGTGCTATTGGCCACAATGCAAAGACCTTCCTCCGAATGTGCCCATGCCCACCAAATGGAGAGCAGAGCAGTGGTAGCCAGTGCTGCCATTCCAGCCGGTGCCGTACCTATGTTGTTCCGCCAGTCTGGATGTCCAGGACACAGGTGCCCCACATTCATCAGTTCTACAGTGTACTGGCCTTCCAGAATCCATCGACTGGCCCACCAGATGACTTCAGATCCAGAGAGGACACCAGCCCAGCTGTATCCTGATTCATCGCCTGGGTATCGGATGACTTCAGACCAGCTGTTTTCCTTTTTGTTCCTGTTCCAAGGTTCCATCTCCAGAGATGACATCAGCCCAGCAGTTTCCAGATGTGCCCTCCTGTCCTTTCCCGGAAGATCTCTTCCCAGCTGTATTGGAAGAATGCTGCCAGGGAGAGTCTTTGGCTGAGGACCAGGTGTGGTACAGTTTCATTCTACAAGGGACTGGTGAGTCTAGACTTTTTACATTTTTCTGACATTTGCAGTACACATCCTACATCAGCAGACATTCATTGTGACTGTCTTCAAAGACTCTTCCCTATGGGACATTTGCCTGCAAAACTTTGCTTCACTGGGCTCCGTCCCAGGAGAGACTCTTTATTGGTCAAAAAAAAGCTCTGCACTCGTTGTACTCAGTGAATCCTTAGTAAGACACCAACCTCTTTCCAGTGAATATAAAGACATTTTATTTCCAGGTGTCCTGATTCACAATGGTGTTGCTCCTCATTACAACCAATAATTAGTGCATCTAACACAAACGCACTAGTCCCAGTGCTTCAACCACGTGTGTGGTCTTCGTCAGGGGATGGCTAGTGCTTTGAGACAAGCATATTTATACTCACCAGTGCCGAACATTGACTACCTCTAGTGGTTAACTAACAGAACCTGTCTCTGCTTTCAGTGGCTCTGGTGGGATTCAAACCTTAAATCTCAAAATTTCATTTTCTCATTAAATCTTTTTTTGTTTTATAATATGGTATGATTTAATAAACAATCAAACATCTCTTATTATAATTATTTTGACCATATTCAATACAGTAAGGTATTTATAAAGCAAAAAAATGAAAACATTGTTGTGAAATAATTATTGTAAAAAATTTGCTATGGAAATGCTGGACTAGAAGGATAATTGTAGCGCTTTGACAGTAAATATAAATTCCAAAATGTGATCATATCTATTTTTCAAACTTGATTTTCTATGTAGATTTCATTTCGAATAATTAAATTTCTGACAGCAATATGCTAAATTTCTGTTATCCCATAGTTCACATTATTTTACAAAATTTTACAAAATTGGTGTCAGAGCTGACAAAAGCAACATTCAGTAATCTGAGAGCTATGAACAGTCTTACTTTATGGAGTTCAAAATCAAGTTTCTTTGTTCAAACTGTAGCCAGAAAGTTCCAAGAATAGTGATCACACCCTTTGCTTTTTTGTTCCATTCTGTAGGTGGATCAACCTCCAAGGATTTCAGAGCTTAAACTAGAGCAGGAGAGAATAGAGAGCTATCAAACTCCTGCATTAATTTCTGAACCTTATTTTATTTCAAGAATGGTTTAAGATCCCATTCCTTATTTAATCCATGTGGTTGAATGAAATTCAGGGTGAAGATCCAATAACTCTCCCTCTGTAAGAGTTTATTGAGTCTGATTGACTTGGTGGTTTGAGGCCAGCAACTTCTCGCTCTGCACCAGGGTTTAATTGTGCACACATCTGTGGAGAGACATTGGATTGCGATTTTGCATTTTGATTGTGTTGCTGGAGAGCATTGATTTTCACGATCCCTAACCCAATGCTCATTGCGTTACAGTAGCTCCGATAATGAAGAAAACAACCTTCGTGCATTTACTATTTGCTTTCTTCTACTCACAGTTCTGATTGAGTTTACGGTCTTAAGAAACAAAACGGATCCATCCACTACTGGATGTCGAAGGAAGCAAACTTGGATCAAAATTCAACAGAGAGCAAGCTGGATGTCGATACTGAACCTGGAAGTATCTGTGAATTGGAAGACTTGGCAACAAAAAGTTACGGACTGAAGGCAAACTTGGTGATACTGAAGGACAGACTCCAACAGTGTCTGGGACATCAGGTGAGCAGTCTGCAACTCAAAATAAAAAAAAAAAAACATTCAATCAGCTAGAAAAGCTAAGTATCTCGGAACTCAACTTAATTTATTATATTATTACTTTAGAGACCTATATAGAAAGGTCACAAATACTGAGGGACTGAGATTAAACAAAATACCTTCCTGTGGACTGGAAAGTTTTTCAAGGAGAGAAGCATGGGAGTTAGCAGCAGCCATGTGTTCGCATACATATCTAGAGCTTATTATAGCAGAAGATAACGACAAATATAAACTTGTAAGGGAAGAATTGGAGAAAACAAGGAAGTTGTTAAATAAACTAAACTCTCAACCAGAGTTTGTCATTTGGAGAAAAATTAAAGCAAAAACTTCAAAAATATGAAAAAGAGTTAATTATTAAAAAACAAACGAAGTTGGAAAGGGACGCAAATGACTATAAACTTGGTCATATATTGTCTTGGCCTAGATCAGCACGATCATACAGTAGAGGGCGCTCAAGATCAAAGAAAAGAGTTACCATAGATGAAGAACCATCAACTAGAAGTGGAAGGAAGACGATAAGAAGAACATCTCAAACAACAGAAACTGAGGAACAGTACAGCATGAATCCATGGGATACCAGTAGTAACAAAAGTAATAAGAAAAAAGCTTCAAAAAATGGAAGACGAGGAGGGGTAGGAAAGGGAGGTCAAGAACGCGAATTAAGGAGCAGTACCAAGAAACCTTAACAGTGGTTAATTTATCTCAGGTAAAATTAACTGATATACAAATATCGTTACTTCAGAAATGTTTAAACTTTGCCCCTTCCCGAGACCCTGATTGATTCAAGACTCAAATGGACTTATTTAAATTTTTTAGAAAAATCATACTGAGGGAATTTTTTGGCAAGCAGAAACTTGCAGCAATCGGGTATAATGTGGCAATGGAGGAAGGGGAAGGTGTTATAACCAGTATGGGAACAACAAATAAAGTGGGTCCTGGAATGTTTCTATGTTTCTATGTAATGTTGGATCTAGAAAATCCTGTTGTAGAGGTGGACAATGATGAATTAATGAATCCTATAGACAGTGACATAGATAATAGCATACTTGCACTTGAAAGTTTATTAACATCAGAAACAAGGGAAGATGGTTATTCAATTGATGTAGAGAATAATGATTCAATTACTATTGAAAGGAAAAAAAATACCTTAAGGTGCCCTCCAAGTTTTGTCCTTACAGTAATAACTCTGTGGTTAAAAACTATGAGTCTTTGGTACTAAGGGAAGTAGATTTGCTTCTAAAAAATAATATTCAGAAAAAAGGAAATCTCACAATACAAGACAGGAAAGCATTAAAAGAATTATCTGACTACCCTATAGTCATAAAACAGGCAGATAAAGGGGGAAATATTGTAGTCATGGACACTATGAATTATGAAAAGAATGTTATGAATATAATAACACAAGTGTATATAAGAAATTGTCTAAGAATCCCACTGATGTGTATAAAAAGGAGCACCTTAAACTATTAGAGTGGGCTAAATATACAGGCCAAATCAGTGAGGATGAAATCGAATTAATTTTTAATGATACACCCACTTTATCCACACTTTACACGCTTCCAAAAATCCACAAAGATCCATTGAACCCACCAGGACATCCAATTGTCTCAGGGGTCGGATCACTGACAGACAATTTAAATCAATTTATTGATTTTTTTCTTAAAAAAGTGTCTTCAAGACATCAAATCTTATCTCAGGGACACTATGGACATTTTAGACTAAACCGAAAACTTGATTTGGTAATCTGAAAATGTCTGGCTATGCATTGATGTGGATTCCTTGTACACTAGTATAAGGCATGAGAATGGTTTAGAAGCTTGTTCATTCTTTCTGAAAAACAACCCTAAGTGCTGCGAATTTCCAGCTGAGTTCATATTAACAGCACTTAATTTTATATTAACACATAATTATTTTGAATTCAGCGGAGAGTACTATCTGCAGTTGGAGGGTACTGCAATGGGGACAGTGATAGCTCCCAGTTATGCTAACCTCTTTCAAACAACATGAAGTCTTGCTATATTATGACATATGCAGTGAGTCCCAACCTTTGAACTGCTCTGGAGGTGAAAGAGTTAACTTTCCATGCCAGGCATGGAACGCTGAGCTCGAGCTCGGTTGAAACTCTGTTGTTCTTCAAACTCAAACCGTCAGATTCTTTACTCCTCCTCACTGAACAGTCGCTCCGGAGATTTCTCCTTCTGTTCGGTTCATTTTGTCTGTTAAAGTATTGTTTTTCTTGGTTTTCGACCGAATTTAAACCGCAACCGGTCGATTCAGACTCTGTCTGTGGTATTTGTGAGTACTAGATAGGTTTCACATTTATTTCTATTCTGTGTGGAACTTGTAAACAGTTATCGGTTTGGTTTGAACCAATCAAGTTGTTTAAAAAATCTTTATCTGTCTTTTAGAGTGTGGTTACCGGTTCTTATCGGTTCTAAAAAAAAAAAACAGATTTTATTACGGTGTTTTCCATGACCCGTGACACGGTTGGGAACCGATAAGGGGGTCTTACCTGGCGGATTGCCATAAACGGGTAAGTTTGGTTAGGCTGGCACTATGTCTGAGAAACCCTAAAGAAAAACCAGGCCCACTGGGTTTCAACACTGCAGTGTGTGTGGGGAAGTCTTTGCCAAGGCTGACCCCCACACCACCTGTGTTTATTGTCTGGGGTTTGACCACCTCAATGCAGACTGCCAGATTTGTAAAAGTTTTCCTGCAGCTACCCTGGAAAAGAGAGTTGGTAGGCTCAGGGAAAGGGAGGCCAAAAGTCCGCTGAACTGATACAGGTCTGAACAGACAACACCACCACAATGTGGTACATCAACAAGCAAGGGGGCACTCGGTCTACGGCCTTGTGCACTGAAGCAATGAAGTTGTGGTCTCTGGCTTACTCCCTGAACACCTCCCTTATGGCAGTTCACCTCCCAGGCAAGGACAATGTCCTGGCAGATGCTCTCAGCAGGATTTCCCAGGGCCATCACGAATGGTCACTGGACCCTCTGGTCTTGGAGGTGGTATTTGCCAGATGGGGCACCCCACAGATAGATCTTTTTGCAGCCCCAGAAAATCACCAACTTCCCCTTTTCTGCTGCTGGCCCCCAGTGTTGGGCTCAGTCCCTCTGGATGCCTTACTTCTCAATTGGAAAAGGGAAGTTTCTCTATGCTTTTCCCCCCTTTCCCTCTCCTGTTCAAAGTGCTAGTCAAAATCAGATCTCAACCCTGCAAGATGATCCTGATTGCTCCAGACTGGGCCAGACAGCCTTGGTACCCACTCCTACTGTCCTTAGCAGTCCACCTTCCCCTGTGTCTTCCCAGGAGTCACAACCTGTTAACCTGTGCTCAGGGGAGAGTTTGGTACCCGAACCTCAAATCTCTCAATCTCAAGGCCTGGCTCTTGAAGAGTTAGAGTTTGCTGATCTACACCTCTCCCAAGGTGTAATGGATATCCTGAAGGTTTCTAGGAAGCCTTCCACCAGGGCTACTTATAATTCCACATGAAAGAGGTTTTCCATATGGTGCTCTGGAAAGCATATTTCCCCAGAATCTGCTGACTTACCCACAGTCCTGGATTATATGGTCCACTTAAATACCTTAGGGCTGAGACCAGCTACCCTAAAAGTGCATCTGGCAGCTGTGTCTGCTTTTTTATCAGCAGGTAAGCCCTCTTCTCTTTCAGCTCATCCTGTATTCTCCAAGGTTTTCAAGGGATTGCTTCACACCAACCCTCCATTCAGGGACCCACCCCTGCCTGGGATCTTAATGTTTGCATTGTTCAGCTTATGCAACCCCTTTGAGCATTTGTCTTCAGCAGAGCTTAAGTACTTGACTTGGAAAACTGTGTTTCTGGTAGCCATCACTTCTGCCAGACGATAAGTGAATTACAAGCCTTGTCAGTGGAGCCTGATTTTATCTCCTTTCATAGAGATAAGGTGGTCCTCAGGACTAACAGGAAGTTCTTGCCTAAGGTGGTTTCAGATTTCCACCTTAATCAATCTATATCTCTTCCAGTGTACTTAACTGACCATTCCTCCTCTTGTGAGAGGAGGCTGCATAGCTTTAGATGTGAAGAGAGCCCTTAGTTACTACATAGAGTGTACCAAGGGTCACTGGTTTGACTCCCTCCAACTGTTCCTCACTTATGGTGAGGTTGGTAAAGGGAAACCTGCCACTAAAAGATCCATTGCCAGGTGGATTGTCTCTCGTATCCAATTTTGCTATGAAGAACTGGGTAAGGTTCCTCCCTCAGGCCTGAGGGCTCACTCTACCAGAGGTACAGCTGCTTCCCTGGCTGCTGCCAGGGACATCCCTATCCTAGAGATATGTCAAGCAGCTACCTGGAAAACAGTTCACACTTTTACCAAGCATTACTCTCTGGACATCCAGGCTAGGAGTGATGCTCGGTTTGGCACAGCTGTGCTTCAGAGCCTATTTCCTAAGTAGGTTCTGTCTCTCCTCTGCATATGTCAAAATATAGCTACCATGATGATACCAAGGTCGGCGTGGTGGTGGATGACCTAGGGAGATGGCAGGGGTTGCAGGATGATCTGGCAAAGCTTGAAACCTGGTCAGACACCTGGCAACTGGGGTTTAATGCCAAAAAGTGCAAGGTGCTGCATTTTGGGATGAAGAACCCAAGGAGGAGTTACCAGCTAGGGGGAGTGCAGCTAGCCCAGACAGAGGAGGAGAAGGATCTGGTGTGCTTCATTACAGGGTCAATGAACAACTCGGCACAATGTAGGAAGGCAGCTGCAAAGGCCAACAAAATGCTGGGTTGTATTGCAAGGTATATCCTCGAGGAGGGAGGAGGTGATTCTGCCACTGTATAGGTCATTAGTTAGACCACATCTGGAGTACTGCGTGCAGTACTGGCGTCTGTATCTGAATAGGGACATTAAGTTACTGGAGGGGGTGCAGTGCAGGGCGACAAAGATGATCAAGGGGCTGGGGGACTTATCATATGAGAGGAAGTTGAAGGAGTTGAACATGTACTCACTGGAGGAGAGGAGAGGAGAGACAGGGGTGACATGACTGAAACCTTTAAATACATGAAAGGAATAAACAAGATGGGTACAGAGGGGCTGTTCAAAGTAAGGGAGGGGAGGGCCACCAGGGGCCATGATATGAGACTGGAGCGAGGAAGGTTCAGGAGGGAGATGAGGAGACACTTTTTTACAGAGAGGGTGGTGGCTGGGTGGAATGCGTTACCTGCAGAAGTGGTATGCAGTAGAACAGTGGACTGCTTCAAACGAGGATGGGACAGGACAAGGGGGAGGGTTAATGAAGGGGAAGGGTGGAAGGGAGGGGCAGCTGCAGAATAAGGGGTGCTAGCTGCACATTCGAGCAGACTTGATAGACCTCTAGGCCTTTATCTGCTGGCAAATTTCATATGTTCTTATGTTCGTAAGACTTCGTGTTGTTTGAAGAAAAAATTACTCACCTTAGTATTGTTGTTTCTTCTAATGGAGTCTTGCTATATTATGACCTCCCTCCCTGCCTGCCCCTCTCAGAACCTCTGTTTTTGGGATGTGGGTGGGCAGTGCAGTGTTGGCACTTAGTAGATGCCCACCTTGCTGTTTTCACCCCTCCTTTTTTGGGGTGACTTGGTGTTGTGTTTTCATTTTTTGGGTCTCCTGACTTGAGTCTTTGTTTGGGACCAAAGAATGTGTTCTTATGTTTAGTAGCCAGTTGGCTAGTGTAGGTTTATAGCTTCCACACAGGACCTCAGTGAGTTTAGCTCATAAAGATCTGACGGTTTGAGTTTGAAGAACAACAGACAGAGTTTCAACCGAGCTCAAGCTCAGCGTTCCATGCCTGGCATAGAAAGTTAACTCTTTCACCTCCGGAGCAGTTCAAAGGTTGGGACTCACTGCATATGTCATAATATAGCAAGACTCCGTTATAAGAAACAACATTACTAAGGTGAGTAATTTTTTCTTCTGGGCTACTGGGAACAGAATTTCATCTTTAAAGACAGTGAAAATCCATATATAAAAATTATTAAGAGATGGGATCGTTTTATTGACGACATATTTTGTATTTGGCAAGGCCCAGAAGAGGAGGCTGAGTTATTTATGAAATGGATGAATGAGAATAATAACATGAATCTGAAATTTACCCACAACTATAGTAGACAAGTGATAAACTTTATTGATGTGACATTATTTATAGACAGCAACAATAAAATTCAAACAAAGACCTTTAGGAAAGCAACAGCAACAAACAGCCTACTTAGAGCTGGTAGTTCCCATCCCAGATCATTAATTAACTCCATCCCTTATGGCCAGTTTTTAAGGCTAAGGAGAAATTGTTCAAGGGATGTAGATTATGAAATACAAACAGATGAGATGATGAGAAGATTTGAGACGAAGGGGTACAAAAAGGAAATCTTGTTAGGAGCAAAAGAAAAAGCCAAAATACAATCAAGGAAGAATTTACTTAAACCTATACATAAAACTGCAGAAGATGAAGGTAATATTCCTGTAACATTTGTGACCCAATAACAGTAACCAGGCTGGTGAAATTGGGGCTATAGTGAAAACATTTTGGCCATTGCTCCTTAATGATCCCATTTTGTGTCAGGAACTAGGTGAAAGCCCAAGAATCTCCTTTTCAAAGGCTGAAATTTTGAAGGACAAACTTGCTAGAAGCAGATATACTAAACCACCAACATTATGTGGCTCCCCCCTCCACCTATTGGCATGTACAAATGTGGTAAATGTAATATCTGTGATTATTGCTGTCAGAGAAAAACCTTTGAATTGGATGGTTACAGTGGAAAAGTAGAGGTACGCTCTTTCTAAAACTGCAATAGCACCCATGTAGTGTACTCTCTGTGGTGCCCATGTGGCCTACTCTATATTGGAAGAACCATTAGACCATTAAAACAAAGAATACAAGAACACATAAGGAATATTAAAACAGAAGCCTATGGTAAACCACTAGTGAATCACTACATGGAGGTGCACAATAGTAAACCTGATGGTACTAGATTTATGGCCATTGAACAGGTTAAAAGAAATCCACGTGGTGGTGACAGACTCAATAAACTCTTACAGAGAGAGAGTTATTGGATCTTCACCCTAAATTGCATTCAACCACATGGATTAAATAAGGAATGGGATCTTAAACCATTCTTGAAATAAAATAAGGTTCAGAAATTAATGCAGGAGTTTGATAGCTCTCTTTTCTCTCCTGCTCTAGTTTAAGCTCTGAAATCCTTGGAGGTTGATCCACCTACAGAATGGAACAAAAAAGCAAAGGGTGTGATCACTATTCTTGGAACTTTCTGGCTACAGTTTGAACAAAGAAACTTGATTTTGAACTCCATAAAGTAAGACTGTTCATAGCTCTCAGATTATTGAATGTTGTTTTGTAAAATGTTGTAAAATAATGTGAACTATAGGATAATAGAAATTTAGCATATTGCTGTCAGAAATTTAATTATTCGAAATGAAATCTATATAGAAAATCAAGTTTGAAAAATAGATATGATCACATTTTGGAATTTATATTTACTATCAAAGCACTACAATTATCCTTCTAGTCCAGCATTTCCATAGCAAATTTTTTACAATAATTCTTTCATAACAATTTTTTCATTTTTTTGCTTTATAAATACCTTACTGTATTGAATATTTTTATTTATTTATTTTATTTGAATTTTGATGACAGATTAGGCCCACTGAGACTGTAATGGTCCCTTTTTCAGGGGTGACCCGGGGTTAATTACAGTCAACAGTACAATAAGAAGTAGGAACAATACAAGGAAAAGTGTGCAGATACAGACATTAAAATCAGGACATATAGTACAATCACAGGCAGGTTAGGTAACGTTGAGAATAACATGTGGGTAAACACTAGTTTCACAAAAGTGGCAGTTACATAAGGTTCTTTTATCAGGTCAGTTTACAGGTTACAATTTCAAGTGTTTCAAAAGTAATAAGATTCAACTGAAATAGGATACCAGCATGTTAGGCGGTAGGTTTTTAGTATCAGAGGTGGACTGCTATTATCGGTCCTCAGTGGTGGCATGCACAGAGGCTTAGCTCTAGAAGGTGTGTCTTTAGGCCTTTTTTAAAAACCCCCAAAAGAGCTGCAGTCTTGAAGATTGCTAGGTAAGCCATTCCATAGGGACGGGATGTAATTTTCGAATGACCGAAGACCTTGGCATGTTCAGACTTTTGGGACGTGGAGGAGTTGACGACACGAGGATCTAAGTGTTCTTTTAGGCTGGTTGAGTACTAAGATACAACTCAGACTGGGGGGAGCATTCATTTGTAGAAGCTTGAAAGCCAAGCATAGGGAAGTGTAAGCTAGTCTGCCCTCCAGGGAGGGCCAATTTAGTGAGTGGAGTATATTACAATGGTGTTCTCTGGACTGGGCTCCCAAGGCAAAGCGTCCGACTCTGTGGTACAATTTTCCTAGCTTTCGCATCTCCGTGTTTTGCATTGAATGTAGCACTGGGGCACCATAAAATGTGGTGGGCAGTAGCATGCCCATAGCTGTCTTTAGCCTGGATGCCTGAGTGAGAAAAGGGGTTAGACGGTACATGAGCGCAAGCTTTTGATTTAGCGTCTTGGTTAATTGTTCAACATGAACCTTGAAAGAGCAGTCTTGATCGATATATACTCCCAGGTATTTGATGCAATCCACCACCTCAATAGGATGGCCACTGGACAGATAAGGGGATAGTAAACATGTTCTGTCGGGGCCCAATTTACTGGGTCCAAATAGGATGGCTTTGTTTTTTTTCTCATTTAGGACTAGCCTATTTGTCAGGAACCAGGTTTCCAGTAGGGAGAGATCGTGGTTCAGGAATTGGTTTAGCTGCACAGCATTTGAAACAGATCTGTACAGTACTGCATCATCAGCATAGAGGGTCACTTTGGCTCTGCCGCAGTGCTTTGGTAGGTTATTGATAAACAGGGAGAATAGAAGAGGCCCCAGTATTGAACCTCGGGGGACACCCTTAGCAATGGAGCGCTTGCCTGACTCCACCCCCTGCCATCTGATTATCTGAGATCTGTCTTGCAAGTAATCTTTAAACCACTGTGTTGAGTGGTTGTCCAGTCCGAGAGAGCTAAGCTGATGGATGAGCAATTTATGGTCTACTAGATCAAAGGCCTTGGTAAGGTCTATGAAGACCGCACCAGTAAGTTGGCCTTTGTCTTGGGCAGCAAGGATGTCAGATGTTAGACTCACCAAGGCAGTTTCAGTACCATGTTGTTTTCTGAATCCATGTTGTCGTGGAGTGAGGAGGCTATGTTCAGCATACGCCTGTACTTGTTGGTATACAATTCTCTCAAGCATTTTATTTAGTGTGCAGAGAATAGAAATCAGTCTATAGTTTTCTACTTGCTCACTGGGTCCTCCCTTAGGGATAGGGGTAACCAAAGCTGTTTTCCAAGCTGAGGGGACTTTGCCTTCCACCAGCGACCTATTGAACAACCACATGACTGGCACGGCAATTTCTTGGTCAGCCAATCTGAGTAACCTGGGTTCAACCTTGTCGTAGCCTGGAGAACCATTTGTCTTAATGCTCCTAATGAGTTTTAAGACCTCAGTTTTTGATGTTAACCTAAGGTGAAAATTAGGTGATGAGGGGAGCTTCAAAGAGTCATCCGAAGATGGCTGTTTTGGGCTGCAGAAATGAACCCTGTACTTGTCAAGGTCAGTGAGGAATTCATTAAAAGCATTTGCAGCATCTTGTGGGTTAGTGTGGTGTACATCTCCCACAGCAATGTCACAGGCAGTTTTCATGTGGTGGCCTTTCAGGAGCGCGTTTATTTGGGACCAGAATTTCTTGGGGTTAGAGACATTTTTTGTTCGTAGGTTCTTGAGGTACTGTCGCTTGGCCTGTTTTAAATCTTTTTTACATGAGTTTCTGAGCATTCCGTAACGGACCCAGTCATTGGTTAAATTAGTGGATATGTACCTGCCCCAGGCCCTGTCCCTTTCCCTCATGAGTCTTTTTAGATCACGTGTCAGCCACCTAGACTGTTGTCCTTTGACTCTCATTTGTTTTAGAGGGGCGTGTTTGTTGGCAGCCGAGAGGAAATTCTAGGTGAAAAAGGCCAGGGCAGAGTCCAGGCTGGGGGCAAGATTAATTTGAGCCCAGTCAATTCCCGACAGGGTATCCCGGAAGGACGTAACATCGAAATTGGAGTCGTCACGTGCCAGAAAGGTGCGGGGAGAAGGAGTTGGATAATAATTTTTCTATATACCAAAGATGGGAGTGTGGTCACTTAAGGAGTCAGCAAAAGTACTGGCCAGCTTGAATCTATTGGGGTTAGTCACCAGTAGCCAATCAAGGGTGGTGTGGTTTCCGGATTTCAAATTCAGTCTTGTTGGTTCATGGATCAGTTGGGTAAGCTTGGCCTCTAGCAAGCTGGACTTAATGTCAGTCTTAGTCGAGGCGCCCCAGTGGAGATTAAAATCACCCATGATTATTTTCTCATGGGGAGGCAGATCAGGGATAAGCTTAGTAAGGGCCTTTAGTGCTTCTGTTGCAGTCTTAGGAGGGTGGTAAACACGTCCTATTAGTAGTGGCTTTGTACCCCCCTGTAGTACTTTAACAAATTGTGTTTCAAAGCCCTCATCCGCCTTTGCTGGGATCTCTACTAAAGACACCGTTAGTGATTCCTTAGTATATATGATAACCCCTCCACCCTTTTCTCCTATTCTGTTCTGTCGAAAGGTTTTGAATCCAGGGATCATAATCTCATGTGCTAAGATCATGGGTTTGAGCCATGTTTCAGAGATGGCTAATACGTCAGGGGAGTGTAGGTCCACCCAGGCTTCAAGCTCTAGCAGTTTAGGTCTGAGACTATTGATATGCACCAATTTCAGCCCTTTAGTGTTGGTCCAGCAGGGCAGAGAGGGAGTTACATTTGTGATATTTGTGCAGGGCAGACCTGGTTTTTTTCAATATCCCCTGCTAGCAGGAGCTTAAGGAGAAACCATATCTTCCAGAACGCCCTGGATGGGCGTTGTAAAGATAGGTGTTTGTTTAATTTGAGGAGTGTTGCGCAGGATTGGAACTCATCGGAGTTCAGTTTTGCTTTAGTTTGTAGTAATTAAAGTACTGTTGTAAGAAGTTAACTGTGTTTTAACTTGTTTTTTTCCACAGGTGTGTGGTTACAGGTGTCCAGGGTTGGGGGGGTTCCCTTTAGTGTTTTTGTTTTGGGAAAAAAGGCAGATAGAATTTCCCTAGAGGGCTGGGGGGGATAGACAGGCTGTGGTCCTGACCTGCAGTAGGGGCTGCAGTACTGATCTGTTAGGGCTATGCTCTGGACAATTATACCAGAGGCACTAGCTACCCATAGTCAGCGGGTAGAGTAGAGGCCAATGCGTTGGCCAGTGGCCTCTGGGCCCTTAGTGTTACCTGCCTGTGCCTGGCACATGGTAGGAGAGGGCCTGATCACCCCTTTCTGTAGGTAGCACAGAGGGTAGGATGGCCCAGGCCAGGTGTTAATGACTGGGGACAGTCATTTTCCTGGCTCAGGGTGAGTGTAACCCCCGTTACCCGGGGTTACTAGAACCCTAGTTAGATATAGTGGCAGACAGGGACAGGTAGCTAGTGAAACTCCAGTTAAATGGATTTCACTATGTCTTTCTCTGTTTTCAGTCTCTGCTGAGCTGGGGCTATGACATCATTTAGAATTCTGCTGTAGCATAAGCCACAATGGAATGTTGTAGTTGGGAGTTAGATAGAAGGTTGGGGAATTTCAAAGTCAGTTGTGAAGTAGGCTCAAGAAAGAGAAGGATGTAGATCCTGCAGTGCAGTGGAGGGAGGGGGTGCCCTGTAGGGGCAGGCCCTCCTGCCCTCAGCTCTGACACAGAGCTACCTTACGGTGTGTGCTTCCACCATAAGAGAGGCACAAGGAACCAACTCCCAGTGGCAACCCCGTGGCCTGGGAAAAGGAAGAAGCTGCTTGATGGAGAGTGCTGGGGCACTGCAGTTTTTGAGGAATGAGATTCATTCAGAGTTCTGGACATCTGCAACATGGAGGGTGATGGAGCTTTGACAAAAGGTCAGTGTCGTTCACCAAAACAGTGAGTAAATAAATCTCTGGGGCTGTGAGTCAGTCAGGATGCCAAGTCCAGGGCTTATGGAACAGTGAGATGTAATGACTGTTGTATGTGGGGGGGTTGGGTCTTCAAGAGAAAGACAGTTTCTACATTACAAAGCCATGTACAGTCTGCACTGTAGTAGCCAAGGAAGATGCTTATGGAACAGTGCAATGTGATGACTGATGTATGTGGGGGGTCTTCAGAGAAAGACAGTTACTGCATTACAAAGCCATGTACAGTCTGCACTACAGTAGCCAAGGATGTGTGTGTGTAAACAAAGGAGTGGCCGGGTATGGGTCTATGGAACAAAAGGTGGGAGACACCCCCACCTGGCGTAACAGGGCTCACCTCTACAGATTCGCTTTGAGACACCAGATACCTTTTTTTCAGGTATTGGCCAGTGCCTGAAGAGGGTGCCCAAACGTGGGGATGGAGTAGAGGGTGGTAGAGTGCCACTTGTTAAGGAGTCCATGACATATGGAATTTTAGGATCCAAGAATGGATATGTGTCTGTGTCATCACCTTATCTGCATTACAAGGAGTGTAGACCCGTGGGGGTCCGTCTATGGTTTCATTCAGTGTTGTTGAATAAAGCCACACTTTAGAATCCCATCTCCTGGTAATGGACATTGTTATTGCTTCTAGTCTCTAGATTACTAGGGTACCCACTGGCCAGAGTAGCCAAACCTACCCAATATGCCAAGTGACATGTTCTCCCCCAACCCTAGGGTTACACCAGTTTTTAAGAACCAGATGTTTGTTCAACAATTTCTAAAATTGTGCTTGCCACAAAACACCAGTGAATTCACTAAAAGGCCAATAAAGACAGAATAATAATGGAATTGGAATCAGTATATAAAACACAGGACCCCACTCTTAGTGTCAAGGGACCAGAGTGAAAGACTTGTGTGGCTGATCCCTTGAACCCTAAGCTATGCTCAAATGGAGTCTCACTTTCCCTACACAATCATTAATCCTACTGTGGCTGTGCAGTGAAGGGCTCACCAATGTGTATTGGCCCTTGCAGTGGTAATTGCTACTTCAGTGACACCACTGCCTATAGAATTGTTACAGGCAGGCGGTAGGGGTGTCCCTAAGTGGAACCAGAACCAAAACAGATGGAGGGGGAGCAGTGATCAGCAAGGGATCAGTCATCGGTACTATAGATGCTGCAAAGTTTTACTTCATAGGTGATGTTCTAGTGACATTGCGAAATTCTCCTTCAGGAAGTCCCCTCTTTGACACTCCTCCATTTTGCTGTGAGTTTTCCTGGAAAAGTGGTATTTTTTCAGGCAAAGTATGACAACGAGGACACTTCACAGGTGAATTTAAGTCAATTCACGTACAAAAAGGGCTACTTCACCATGTGAAAACTTTGCATTTCACATTTCACAAAGTTTGCAAGCTTTGCAAATTTCAGCTGCTTCACCCATTTCTTTTCTTGAACATTGTTTATACTTCTCCACTCCAAGCCAGGTGGGGACTTCCTTCCACCTCCACCTAGCACTTGTATACCTTCCTACGGAGGACCTCCAACTACACACCAGGGGCCCCTAGTCCACCTGCAGCACACTGCTGTGCCTCCTCCCCCGGCTTTCCCCCTGGGAGCTGGGGCATGTCTTTAGCTCCATGGTGGCAGCCACGGCAGAAGTGCAGGCTGAGGGTATCCCCTGGTGAGTGGCGGAACGGACCCAGTTGAGGCTTCATTCTCCTGATCCTGTGTCTCCATTTTTCCTCTGTGCTGGTCACCCGCTCCTTGCCAGAAGCGCACATAGGGATAGGCTGTCAAGGGCAACTAGTCCCAAGATGTGCTTCATGGCCCCTCCTGTCAGCTGAAGAAACCATACACCTCCGCCCATGTGCACCCAGGTAGCAGTACAGCAGTGTGTCGTGGCACCCCCTTCCCACCGGAGGAGAAGAGCATCCAGTGGGATGCTTTGCCTTCCTCCCCCCCGGCCAACCCTCCAGTGGCCCAGCCTCCTTCCCAAACCCAGACTGGCAGCATCGCAAGCACTACTACTGGTGCAGTGGGCTGGCCACTTCGCCCTTTTCTAATCAGCAGTCATGGGTTCCACAAAACACCATTTCTCTAAACACCAGGGAGGTATGAAGTACTTGGGACTGTAGCCACTGGACTGCCAGTGACAACTGAAACATTTGGGACCACTTTGGCCAAGAAGATTTAAAGGTTAGAGTTTAGTGGGTGGGGGAACCACATCAGAGGTAGCAGTGCCATGCTACGCTATGAATAATGTGCACAGCTTCATGAATATTGTTAACCTGAGGTTCATGAGCGTAAACCTCATTTGTTTCCACTAACTTCTAGTAACCCTCATTTGCACTGTGACTTAGTGATAGGGTGAACTCCTCCACCTGGCCCCGAAGTAAGCCTTTTTTGTCTAACTGCAGTATCTGGTGATGCAGGAAGGAGGATGTCTGTGCCCTGATTTGCACTTCCACATGGCACTCTTCTCTTTAGCACCTACTGTACATCAGTCTTTTGTGTTTTTGTGTGTAGCGACGTGTGGTGGTGTGTGGGAGGGATGATGTTTGCTCCCTGATTTACACTTCTACATGGCTCTCCTTCCCCTGGCACCTAAGTCAGCCTTTTATGTACAGCAGCAGCAATGTCTGGTAGTGTGTGAGGGTATGTTTGCACACTGATTTGCACTTCCACACACTGTGTCCAAGAATCAGGTCCATGGCTTTAACAGAAAATTCAGACTTGCAGGTTCACGGCAGTTCTTCTTTAAACACTAGGGCTATCCCATGTAAATAAAAAAATCTTTATAAAAATTAAAATACATACCTATACACTGCAGACTGAGAACTGACCTCGATAAGCAGGAAGTGCTGCAACAAAGAAGATTGTAACAGTCAGTTGCAGATGCCCAGGGACTAACCAGACAAGGAAATGCTCTCTGTGTAAAGACAGTGCCAGTAAGTAGGAAAGACACAAGGGAAGATGGGGCAGTGGCTCTCTATGTAAAGGAGGAGCAGAGAAGAAGAGATTGAGGGTAAGACTGAAGCACTGTGGGTACAGGTACAGTCCACTAAGGGAAGGAAACCATGGATTGGGGTAGTCTACAGACCACCCTCCCAGGATAAGGAGTTGGACAGGGTACTGGGGTCCCAAATCATGGATATGTCCAGTAGAGGGGGAAGTAGTAATAATTGTGCATTTCAGTCTACCTGGGGTGGATTGGAAAATCCCTGCTACCTCCTGCACTAGGGGACAAGTATTGTTGGATGCATTGCAGAGCGGTTTCCTGACACAAGGTGACATGGAGCCCACTAGGGAGACAGCCATCCTGAACCTGATCCTGTTCAACTGCGCACATATTCCAGATGTGAAGATGGAGACACCGCTTGCAGGTAGTGACCACCGCATGGTGTGGCTCCACCTGGACATGGCAGAGGGAGGGTCAGGACAAAGATGAGGGTCTTGGACTTTTGAGAGGAGGGGCTTACTTTGGTAGGTTGAGAGAAGTTCTGAAAGAATGCCTTGCTGGGACCAGATGGATATGGAACAGAAATGGGCATAATAATGATGGGACTGATTCATTCATTTTTTATTTAATATAGCGCACTTTATCATTTTGATTCAAGGCACTTTACACACAAATGAAACTATCTAAAACAGTTTAAAATACATAACATGCAATAAAATAATTCTAATTAGTTATTATGAAATGGGTAGAAAGAATCCTGAATTCTGATTGGCCGGGAGGTGCTTTCAGCTGGGCCGTTATCCCAGCAGAATGGCCCAGCTGAAAGTATTATGTTTAAAAATGCATAAAATTTACTAAAAATGACCCATTTCATAATCGCAATAAGGCACTCCAAGGAGTGTGTTATGGTGGGCTAACGGCCCTTCTCGGGTGGTGGAAGCCCTCGGCTACACCTCGTGCTTCAACCCACCCCGAGGTGAGCCGTTATCCCACCATAAGACACCCCCTGTCATGCCTTATTGCTTAATTATTGATGTAAGCTAAATCTGGGTAAGTGGAAAAGCCTGTTTAATTAAAAATGCCTTCAGCTCCTTTTTAAAGGCTTCCATTGTAGGAATCTCTCTCATAAAATGAGGGAAAGAATTCCATAGGGTTGGTGCCATGAAAGAGGAAGCACGGGCACCTGATTGTTTTTAAATGAACCCTGGGAATTTCCAAAAATCCCTCATCTGCTGAACAGAGTGGACGGGAAGAGTGGTAAGACCATAGGAGGTCTTGCAGGTAGCTGGGCCCCTAACTGCGCAAGGCCTTATTGGTCAGCAAACCAACCATGAAGGTGATCTTCCACCTAACAGGCAGCCAGTGCAGCACAGGTATAATGTGAAATGATCTTGACAGACCAGTCAACAGCCTGGCCACGGAATTCTGCACCAGCTGCAGGCGGCGAAGATCAACCCCTGATAGCCCCAGGTTAAGGTTATGGCTGGGTGTGGGTGAAGGAACACGCAGACAACAGCAGATTGGTGCCACACACCACAGTGTGGTTTTATTTTCTTTCAAAGACAGGAAAAAAATATTAATTCCAAAATACTACCTCTACCCACACCTTCCGCACAAGGCTGAAGGCTGATATGATGGTCACCTCCATATGCAACTGCTAAAGTGAGAGGCTCCTAAGTGGAAGCCCACCCCTCTCCCTCATATGGAAATAGCGACTATCACTGCACCCCATCTATATAGCACTGCACTCCATCTGTAGCGCTTACCCAGGAAATGTTAACTGCTAAAAAGCTACTATGTCTTACCTCTTAAATGTAACTGCTGGAAAAACTACTATGTATTATGTTCCTCGCTGTCTAGTGTAATGTACCTGTGCTGTATGCTACCCCATGTATTATTCCATGTAATTCCCCAGGTCGCCCCTGAAAAAGGGACCTTCCGGGCCCAGCGGGCTTACCCGGTTATCAAAATGTAATAAATAAATAAAGCAAAATCCTTTACAGAATTGCAGGTGATTCACTTTCTTTAGTGACCGCAGGGGATAACCTTAAGCAGGGGTATATCCCTTCTTCAATACATCAGTTTGCAGCAACACACAATGCATGTCCTTTCTGTGCACTTGGTTAGCACCTACTAACCTACTGATCTGTCTTTCCTGTGGAAATTAACTATCCCCTGTGTTGGTCTTGTGTGTTTGGGTGATGAGGAACCCAAATAAAAAAAACAAACAAAAAAAAAAAACAAGCTGAAGACACAGAACCTCAGTGCAGAAGCACTAAAGCAAGGGTCACCCCAAAGGGCATGGCAATAAATCAAGTTTCAAAGAAATACAAAATCACATATACCCCCATAATACAAAGCATCATGGGATGTACATGCAAATCACCATGAAATTTTAGACTGGTTCAGCTTAAAGCAGGAATGCATGGTGTCAATCATTTCTTTTAGGCATGCTGCACTTATGTCTGAAAGTACCTTAAGTACTTTATCTTTCTTCATATAAAGCACATGTAGTTCTCTATTAAACAGCCAGCAAGCAAGCTTGGCATTTTATGAAGGTATACATAATGTATTCAGGTTCCAGCCTTCTTCCTGTATACAGTCAGCTACTGTATTTGCTCATGGCCATATCTGTTATTTCCTTAGAAAGGCATATGGCTTCTGGTGAGAGGAATGGTGAATAAGAAACAAAGAAAGAAAGCAAAGAAATTTAGAGAGGATACAAAAAGACTGCTGTGTGTGGCCAAACCATTGCAGTGTTAGAAAAAGAACAGGATAGTTTTCTAGAGGTGCTGTTGCAACAGATTGTACTGAAGGAAGGGGAGAAGATAGAAAAATGTCCCTAACTGCTACAGCAATTTCCTGGGTAGAGCATAGCTCTACCCCCATGGTTAAGAGGAAACCAGGGGTCCTCAAACAACTGATTGTCTGGACTACCAACCTCTTTCAGTAACCTAAGGGGCTGGTTGGAGTTTCCACCAACCCTCTACCGAAGCTTGCCCTAGGGTCCCTTAAATAACGTAAGCATCAGTATTGCCTATATGCCTTGTAATAGCCTCCTCATTGCAGTACTCTTAATCATAGCCGGTTTTAGGCACCAGCGAACCCTGCGGTTGCTGGGAGCCCCTGCTCATGGGGGCCCCCAAGCAGAGAAGTTTACCTTATTCATTTTTAAACATTTTTTTATCTTAATATATTTTTAAAACATCAGTGAAGGACTATGCAGATCCTTCTGGTTATGTCATAAAATACCTCAACAAACTATGATCCAGTCAGCATGAAGTGGATAGGCAGCAATGGATGGGATGGGAAGAACAGCCCCAAGAAATGACACTGCTGTGTCCTCCCATATTTTTTTTTTAAAATACTACTGGTTATACTAAAGCTGTACATAGAAACAAAGAAATATAAAATTTGCTGGCAGGTAACTACTGCTTGGCCCTCCTAATCTGCCCATTTTTCCCTGCCTATAGTATCACCACAAATAAAATCTTGCACCTACGGGCTACAGTAAAACACATGGGCTAAAGGTGGGCCAAGTAGAGAGGCCCCATGACTTCACCAATTCTGCTGGGGGCCCCCCCAAACCCTAAAGCCGGCCCTGCTCTTAATACAATTACGTTGGGGCTTGCATAGTACTAAAAATCATCATAGTACCATATACAGTATACAGTTTGCTATGTCATTGCTGCACTTCAACACAATTATATGAGAAAAAAAAAATCTGCATTTCTATGCTGTCCGTCATGTTTCTTAACTGAAAATCTGGCCAACTATAAAGTCCAGTACCATAGAAAGAATTTCTCTGAGGTGAGTAATTACCTGCTCCAACCCCACCAGATATGTTGGTTTTAAGCAGAGGCCCAGTCCTAGGTTCAACCCCTCTACATAAACCCACAATGTCTCTTGATTGATTAATTTCGCTTGCTACTGATACAGACACCTGAGTGTAGACGTTGTAAGTGATACCTCAACACAGATTCCAATCCTTTTTAAATATTTGCGCTTATTTTAGCTGTCTGTTACCATTTGGTACCTTGTGACCTGTGTGGGAGTTTTCCCTTTTTCCAAGGGTGCCATTTCTTTTCTTTGATGACTTCTACCCTTTGGAACATTCTTTCCAACCCCAGGCACTCATTCCTCTGCTGTCCCCAGCAGGTAACTCTATCTGGTTGCACACAAGACAGGTCTTAAGATAGGCTGCCACCTGTCTGCAGATTCCCAATAATAATATGGGGTTAATTAGCCAATACCCTACCATGGCTCAGATGCCCACAGGGACTAAAGTGAGCAGCCTTCATCACTTGTTGCCTGCACGCCTCAGGTACCACTACCTGCGCATCCACACATTTTGTACGGGGGTTGGGCCTCATGTGGTACAGAACATTCTTCTTTAGTTCATACCACCAGCATCGTGTTGCCCCACTACACCACTAACCTGTACACCCTCCTTAACCTTAACATACTGTAACAATTTGACAACATTAGCATCTTTAGATTGTAGTATACCCCAGTCAATACTGCTTTGACTAATGTTAATTACTACTGATATATCAACACATGTAAAAGTCCCTTCAGCCTTAATGGCATCTTCTGTCTTGATTGCAGTCTTCTTCCTCAGTGCAACAGTGCCAGTCACAGTCTTACCTGGGGTCCCATCTTCCAGATCCATGCTGGTTTCTCCATCTGTCAACCAGTAACATCCAGGGAACACAGGCAGCAAAGGAATATCCTGCCCAGTCATGGGTTCCCCCTCCAGTTGAGCCCACAAACCATTTTCTTCCGATTCCTCATCCAAACTTTCCAGTTGGGACCTCTCGAGTAGCACCTGGCACCGGTGTTCTGCTTCTCTGCAGAGTCAGTCTGCTCCAGCCATTGCCCACTCATCCACCAGATCATCCTCATCAGGGTTTCCACCATCTGGGTGTTCTCCTGTCCTTCTGTTCTGCCTTGACCACTCTGTAGTTCTTTGTCCATGTTGTCACATCCAGCAGGCGCTGTCCTCATCTCACCAGTCTCCACTGTCATGAACCTCTGCCAGTTATCCTCGTCACCAAGGCTGGTACCAACTGACTGGAATCAGCCCTATTATCTTAGACTTTCAGTCTGCATCCCACTGCTACCACCATATGTGGCCAGGTGTGGGTGAAGGATAACGCAGACAACAGCAGATTGGTGCAACACACTGCAGTATGGCTTTATTTTCTTTCAAAGTCAGGAAAAAAATAATTCCAAAGTAAATAAAGCAAAATTCTTTACAGAATTGTAGGTAATTCATAGAAACATAGACTTTGACGGCAGGTAAGGGCCACTTGGCCCACCCAGTCTGCCCATTTCCCTACCTGTTGGATATGCTGCTGATCCTAGTTAACCAACAGCCTACTGCCTCTTACCCCTCCCACTAGAATTGCCTTATGTCTGTCCCATATATTTTTGAATTCCCCCACTGCCTCCTTATGAAGGCCATTCCATGTGTTCACTACCCTCTCTGTGAATAAATACTTTCTCATGTTGCCCCTGAGCCATCCCCCCACTAATTCTCTTTCTTTAGTGACCACAGGGAATAACCTTAAGCAATGTATATCCCTTCTTCAATACATCAGCTTGCAGCAACATACAATATGTGTGTCCTTCCTTTGCAATGGGTCAGCACCTACTAACCCACAATTTATTTTTCCTGTGGAAATGAACTATCCCCTGTGTTGGTCTTATGTGTTTGGGTGATGGGGAACCCAAATAAAAAAAACAAAAACAAAAAAAACAAGCTAAAGACAGAGAACCTCAGTGCAGAAGCACTGAAGCAAGGGTTAACCCAAAGGGCATTGACAATAAATCTAGTTTCAAAGAAATACAAAATCACTCATACCCCCCATAATACAAAGCACCATGGGATGGATGTATATGAAACATAGAGAATAGATGTTGGCAAATAAAGATCGCAAGGCCCACCCAGTCTGTCCATTTTTTCTACCTTATGAATGTGCCATAGGCCTATACTCTGTCAATGGCCTATCTATTCATACTCATCTGTATTGCTCCCTTATGCCTACCCCATGCCTGTTTGAAGCCCTGCACTGTATTCATATCCACCACTTCCTGAGGTAGGCCGTTCCATGCATCCACCACCTTTTCTGTGAAAAAGAACTTCTTCATATTACCTTTAATCAGCCTCCTCTAATCTCATGCTGTGTCCTCTTGTCCTGCTATTTTTCTTATATTGAAACATGTTAGACTCTTTCACCCTGTTAATGCCCTTAAGATGTTTGAATGTTTCAATCATATCACCTCTCTCTCTCCTTTGCTCTACGGCATACATATTGAGCTCCATTAATCTGTCCTCATATGTTTTCTGATGCAGTCCCTGCACCATTTTGTTTGCTCTTCTCTGGACTGCCTCCATTTTGTTAATGTCCTTGTGCAGGTGCGGCCTCCAGTATTGCACGCAGTACTCCAGATGGGACCTAACCAGTGTCTTGTAAAGACTGATTTTTACCTCCCTCTTACGACTTATAATACCCCTACTAATACATCCTAACATCCCTCTAGCCTTACCTACTGGTTTAGTGGTCTGCTTGGATGATTTCAGGTCATCTGTGATGATGATGATGATGATGCCCAAGTCTCTTTCTTTCCTTGTGATTGCCAGCAACTCCCCTCCCAACCCATAGGTGGCTTCAGGGGTTCTCTTCCCTATGTGCATGGTCTTGCACTTTTTTGCGATAAACCCCATTTGCCACTCTTCTGACCATTTTGCCAGTTTATCCAGATCTCTTCTCATTCTGCCCACCCCATCTGGATCCATCTACTCTGTTGCAGATCTTGGTGTCATCTGCAAACAGACAAACCTTACCCTCCATTCCATCTGCAGTGTCACTGATGAAGATACTGAAGAGGACTGGCCCCAGGACTGATCCATGAGGTACCCAACTTGTGACTTGCATCTCTTCTGACTGCATACCGTTTACCACCACTCTCAGTTTGCCACCAAGCTGACCAACTTCTGACCCACTCCAAGCCTACCCAGCTTATTAATCAATCTTCTATGTGGAACAGTATCACAAGCTTTGCTGAGGTCAAGGCAGGCAACATCAGCTGCTCCCCTTTGGTCCACCACTCTGGTTACCCAGTCAAAGAAATCTATGAGATTAGTTTGACAGGACCTTCCTGTTGTAAACTCATGCTGTCTTGGATCCTGTGCTCCTATGGATTCCAGGTGTTGCACTATCCTTTCCTTAAGGAGTGCCTCCATAATCTTGCCCACTACTGAGATAAGACTGACTGGTCTGTAGTTCCCTGCCTCCTCCATGCTACCACTCTTGTGGAGCTGGACCACATGAGCCCTTCTCCAGTCTTCTGGGACCTCTCCTGTGCTCAGAGACTGTCTAAAAAGTTCTGATAATGGCTCTGCTAGTTCCATCCTTAGCTCCTTTAGTACCCTGGGATGTATGCCATCAGGTCCCATTGCCTTGTCCACCCTGAGCTAAGCGAGCTCTTGTAGGACCCTTTCTTTTGTGAAGGGACTAGTGCACACCTCCCTAACCCCTGTGTCCATGGTGCTGAGCTGTGGGCCTTTCCCTAACTTCTCCACAGTAAATACTGAGCAGAAGTATCTATTTAGGATAGATGCTTTTACATGGTCCTCCTCCACACACTCTTTTATCCCCTTTGATCTTAGCAATACCCCCACTGGACTTTCTCCTTTCACTAATCTAGTTATAGAAAGTCTTGTCCCCTTCTTTTACTGTTCATGCTAGTGTTGCCTCAGTTTGGGCCTTTGCCTGCCTTACTGCCTTCCCCGCTTCCCTTAGGGAAGTTTCGTATGCCTCCCTATCTTCGTCCCGCTGCGTTCCCTTATATTTCCTGAAGGTCAGCCTTTTGGCTCTGACCTTTTCGCTACTGTTTTTGAGAACCAAAGTGGTTCTTCTTTTGCACTTCCATTTCTCTCTAACACAATGGGATGTTGCTTCAAGTATTGCATCCTTAATGCTTGCCCAATTTGCCTGTACCCCCTCACCAGTATTTCATCTTGCCAGGGCTAGCCTAACTCTGTTGGTCATTTTATCAATGTAAGCTCCTCTGAAGTCCCATATGTTTGCCTTGGAATGGGATGATTTAGTTCTAAGGGGCCAAACTGAACCATACCATGTGATGGTCACTGGCCCCCAGGTGACCTTCTACCTGGAGATCTGTGATCCTTTCCCTGTTAGTCAGTACTAGATCTACAATAGCCCTGTTTCTTGTGGGTTGTTGTACCAGTTGTTTGAGGCCCTCCACCTGTAGGGAATCCACTATGTGTCTAGTTCTGACAGATGTTCCTGCTGGTATTGACCAATCTGTATCTGGCATGTTGAAGTCTCCCATTATCAGAACCTCCACTTTAGCTGTCATGTTTTGTATATCTTCTAACATTAATGTGTCTATGTCCTCCCATGGTCTGGAGGCCTGTAGACAACCCCAGTTCATATGGCTGTCCCGTTTCCTGTTTCTAGGGTGACCCACAGTTCTTTTGGCTCCTTATGTGTATTCTGAATTTCTGTAACTTTGATATTTTCATTTACATAATGGGCCACTTCCCCCCTTTTTCATCTCAGTCTCTTCTGAACAGTACATAGCTGCATACTGAAGTCTCCCAAGTGTGGTTATTGGTGAACCATATCTCGTTAGTGGCTACTATGTCCAGTTTAGCCTCTGTCATTATTGCCTGCAGGGCTGAGATCTTGTTTCCCAGACTGTGGGCATTTGTGTACATGATTTTCAATTGGCCAGATTTTGGTGTGTTAGTTGTTGGGCGAGGTCCGGCATTTCCTCTGCGCGTCGTATGGGGAGCCGGACCATTTTCCTTACCTGGTGATGCAAAAGAACTACAAACATGCTGTACTCCTGTTTGATCATTAGCTGGGGGGTTCTTCCCATTTGATGTATCAGGTGCTGCACCCCTCTCCCCATTTGCTAGTTTAAATATTCTGCAAAGACATCAAACTTCTGCCCCAATGCACTGACTCCCTCCTTAGTCAGATGCAGTCCACTGAATTTAAAGAACTTTTGCTCTCAAAACTATTGCCAGTTACCTACAAATTTGTGTCCTTTTTCCTGCCACCATCCTTTAAGCCACATATTTAGCTCCCCGATCTCCCCTTCTCTGACCTTCTGACCATCTGCCCCCCTCTCCCAGACTGAAAGGATCTCAGAGAAGATGATGCCAGATGAAATGGATGACAGTTTATCTCCCAGCCTGGTCAGGTGTTCCTTGATCTCCACAACTGACCAGCTGGCGAGATCGTTAGTCCCTACATGTGTCAGGATGCCGATGTTTTCTCCTGTTTCTTGCACAATTTTAGCAATGTGGTCAGTGTTTCTCCACGCTGTTGTACCTGGGAGACATCTGACCATGACCCCCGGCTGGAGGTAGGTATCAACTTCTCAAATCATGGAGTCTCCTATGATCAGAAGTGTTTTGGATTTCCTTTTTGCTTTTTTTGTTTTGATCCCTGTTTTGGGCGAGTTTTGTTGTACTAGCTTCTGTGCTGCAGTGTCCTGCTCTGCAGTGTCCTCTGCCCCTTTGTTTGATTTCAGAGATAGAGGCAGATACCTGTTTGTAGTTTTTATATTATTTGTGGAGGTGATACATTGGAGAGCACTGAGTGATGGGGCACCCAGTTTGCCCCTCCTATCCACCTGCCAACCTCACGGACCAACTACCCTCTGTGGTCGAGGTGCCTCAGTTGGATGTTGGGGAAATGGCGGGTGGTTCTCATAATATATTTCCTCCTGAATTTGCGATTTGAGGCACACAATCTTTTCCCATGCTGCCTGGAGCTCAGCCCTTAGATTTTCAGTAGTCCAGCATGTACGACAGTGTCCTAAATTCTGTATAACTGCCCTTTTGGAAAGTGCCCCGGAGTATCTGCAATTAATAATATCCATGCAAGATGAGTTACTGGGTTTGTAACCTGGTCCAAGTAATTAGAAGGACGAAAATGAAAGCAAAAGATATGATACGATATGCAAATCACCATTAAATTTTAGGCTGGTTCAGCTTAAAGCAAGAATGCATGGTGTCAATCATTTCTTCTAGGCATGCTGCACTTGATGTCTGAAAGTACCTTAAGCACTTGATCTTTCTTCATATAAAGCACATGTAGTTCTTTATTAAACAGTCAGCAAGCAAGTTTGACATTTTATGAAGGTATACATATTTATTCAGGTTCCAGCCTTCTTCCTGTATACAGTCAGCTACTGTATTATCTGTTATTTCCTTAGTAAGGCATATGGCTTCTGGTGAGGGATAGAATGGTGAATAAGAAACAAATAAAGGAAGAAAATAAATTTATGGCAGATACAAAAAGACTGCTGTAGGTGGCTAACCTACTGCAGTGTTAGAAAAAGAACAGGATAGTTTTCTAGAGGTACTGTTGCAGTAGATTGTACATAAGGAAGGGGAGAAGATAGAAGAAATGTCCCTAAATGCTACTGCAATTTCCTGGGTAGAGCACAGCTCTACCACAAAGGGCATTACAGTAATTGAGCCGCAAAGTCATGAAGGCATGGACGGACCAGGTGATATCAGGTGATTAATCCTGGTGATGTTTCTCAGATGGTAAAATGCATTTTGGAACACGGCCGAGACCTGGTGTTTAAGTGTTAGGCCACAGTCCAGAACAGTGCCAAGCTTCCTCACCCCGACAGAGGTAAACAACTGGGAGTTTCCAAGTTGGAGACTCAACCAGATTGCACACTCACTCCCGCGGGCAACCAGATTCCACCACTAGTACTTCAGTGTTATCCAGATTCAACCTCAACCAAACTGACCCTCATCCAGTCTTGTATCTAAGGAGGGCACTGATTAAACACAATTCCGCCTCCTGCTGTTTGTGCGTAAAAGACATGTACAGCTAAGTATCATCCGCATAGCAGTGAAAACTCAGCCCAGACCATCTGAAAATGTAGCATATCAATCAATCAGTCAAAATCTTTATTTGGCCAGGCGGAACATCATTGAGACAAGCTCATTTACAAGATGGACCTGGGGCAAAACAATTGCCAACAGGGTTAAGACATAACAGGTTGCGTGAACGTACATAACAATTACATTGTAGTAATAATAACAACATAATAACATATAACCGTCACATGTAACAAGATACTTCCACCAGAACATAGCAATATGTACAACAAGAGGTAGTGCCATTTAAATACAATTGCATAGATACAGATATATGGACGTAAGGTAATGAGTTAAATTTATACAGTAAACATAATTGGAGTAGTAATAGTAAGCAAGTGTGGCAGTTCTTCTAGCGTCAAAGTGTGAAGGAGATTGAGATGTAAGAGTCCTTTGCTAAGTACTGTAGGCATGGCCTGGCAAGTGGGGTGGGAAGGGGAGGGGGTATAGGGAGTGGGGAGGGAAGGTCAGATGAAATAGGAGAGGGCTGGACATGATGGCCTAAGGAGGAAGGACTGTTCTAAGGGAGAAACACGACAGATACCACAGGCAATGGTTTGGGTTTAAGTCCAATATCTGAAGCAAAGACAGCGCATATACACCGTGAACAACATGGGGGACAGCTAGGAGCCCTGCAGAACCCCACATGGCGGGGCAAAGGTGCAGAGGAACGAATCCCAGACATCACCCACTGCATCCTGCCAGGGGACCACTAGTGAGTGTGCCAAAATCAGAAGTAAGAAAGCTAAGGCTATAAAGCCCAGCTGGTTGACAAAGGAGATTGCAAAGGTTTAGGGGCAAGAGGGCAGCCTTGAGAAAGTTGAATCATACTCAGAAGGAGGAGAACTAGTTGGACTACTCCACTGAATCAAAGTTGTAAGAGAGATAAAGGCTAAGAGAGAAGTACAGTTAGCACAGGGGTACAAGCAGGTGAGAAAGTCTCTTTCTGGTATATAAAGGGAGAAAAGGAACATAAAGGAGGAGACTGTCAAGTTAAAAGAGGGGTTGGGCAGAGGGGAGTGAGGTTGGGCAGAGGGGGCACTAGGTCAGTACAATGCCTGTATGGACAGCGCTGTCAAAATCAGCACCATTCATACAGTGGGGACAAGAAAATGTCAGGAGACAATGCCGCCAACAGAATAAGCACCAGTGGTAGCAATCACAAGTGTGGTTGTGATTGCTACCACTGTAAAACATTACTTTTTAAAGGCACCCCCCCACCTTACCCCAACCATGAGGAACTTTGCCTGTACCCCATAATTAAAATAATCAACTCCGAGTCGGGAGTTGGATTACGGGGAAAGAAGTAAAATTGTGTAGACCGAGATTCAAACCCTGGTCTTTATCACTTTTCTGGACGATCTGTCCCTGCATTACTACTCTACACCACTGGAGCAGCCCATCCAGCCTCCTCCATTCCTCACCTCATAACTCAGGTACTAGTACCACAGACAGCGACCAGTGGAGCTCCTCTTACATGGCGCTATACTTCCCCTTTCGCTGTCCAGGTAGCGTGGTATAGACCGCGCTGTTTTACCTTGCACTATTATTGAAGCACTATTCTAACTGGGTACGGGTAGTGGGTAGTGAAGAAAAAGCAAAGGTGCTTAACAAGTACTTCTGTTCAGTCTTCACTAGGGAGAAGGATGGACTGGTACCACGAGGGAGCAGGTGGACAGGGACACAGATGGTGTAATATAAATTGACAGGGTATTCAAGGGAATAAGGGCCCTAAAGGCGGAGAAGTCACCAGGATCAGATGGCATGCACCTGAGGGTCCTAAGTGAACTAGCAGAGGTTCTGGCAGGTCTTCTGGCAGACCAATTTAACACCTCTTTGGACTCAGGAAATGTGCCTCAGGACTGGAGAACTGTGCGTGTAGTGCCGCTCCATAAAAGTAGGCCAAGGGACAAACCAGTGAACTACAAGTCAGTCAGCCTGACCTTAGTAGTGGGTAAACTGATGGAGCCCATCCTGAAAAAGAGATTGGTTGGTTTTCTGGAGGAACATGAGCTCTAAGACATGAGGCAGCATGGCTTTGTGTTGGGGAGATTCTGCCAAACTAACCTAATTGACTTCTTCAAGTGGGTCACTAGGACAGTGGACAAGGATCAGGCAGTTGATATCCTGTATCTGGACTTCAGCAAGAACTTCAGCTTGGTGCCCTATAAAAGACTTGTCAGGAAGCTGGAAGACTTGGTGGCAGAGTCTGGACTCGTGGGATGGGCCAGAATGTGGTTGCAGGACAAAAACCAAAAGGTAGTAGTTGGTGGGGAATGTTTAGAAGTTAGATCTGTGACTAGTGGGGTCCCACATGACTTGGTGCTCAGTCTGGTAGTGTTTAGCATCTTCACAAGTGACACCACGGATGGTATCAGGGATAAAATCTGCTAGTTCATGTACAACATCAAACTCTGTGGGAGGGTGGACAGGACATGAGGGAAGGAACATATGAACTCTGGGAAGACCTGGCTAGGCTAGAAAAGTGGTCTGGCATTTGGCAGCTGGAGTTCAATGCTAAAAAGTATAAAGTTATGCACTTGGGGGCAAGGAATCCAAGGACCAAATACACGTTGGGCAGAGTGCAGTTAACCAGGTCAGAGGTAGAAAAGGACCTCGAAGCAATAATCACAAGTGACCTGACACACTCTGCAAACTGCAGGAGAGCAGCAGCTAGAGCAATTTGGATGCTGGGCTGAATAGCCAGGGAAATTACCAAAAGGAAGGTGGAGGTCATTCTGCCACTGTACAGATCACAGTTAGGCCCTCACCCGGAGTACTGTGTGCAGTATCGGTGCCCATATTATAAGAGAGATATCAATTTGCTGTAGACAGTCCAGACAAGGGCAGCCAAGATGGTCCAGGGCAACATCTATGAGGAAAGGCTCAGGGGGACTCTACATTTACTCTTTTGAGGGAGGGAGGAAGGAAGAGAGAGGGGAGACATGACTGAGACCTTCATGTACTTTAAAAGTATAAACAGGGTGAGCACTGAGGGCCTCTTCAATCTTAGTAGGAACTAGACCACTAGGGGGCACAGCCTAAAGCTGGTGGTGACGGGGGGGTTCAGGAGGGAGATGAAGAGGCACTTTTTCATCAAGAGAGTGGTGGCCAAGTGGAGTGAGCTGCCAGTGGAGGTGGTATCCCTAAAAGTGGTGAACAGCTTCAAGAGAAGATGAGACAGGGTGAAGGGGAATGTTGAGGGTAGAAGGGTGTGAGTGGGGGGAGGGGGAAATTGAGGGAAGTTGAGAGGGAAATGAGGAGGGGCATTTCCCTCTGTAGACACATTGGGAACTGCACACACTCGCAGACTAGTTAGACTGTAAGGCCTTTATCTGTTGGCAAGTGCATATGTTCGAATATGTACTTGAAGTCTTTATTCATTCTAGTGTTGATAATCCTGGGTAATGATTAAGGGCCTAGATCTGTGAATCAGAAGATCCCAGGATTGAATTCCACCACAGCCGCTTGACAAAGACTTTGGTTGAAACGTTGTGGTGTTCAGTATGGACAGACTGACAATCACAGTGGACCACCCACTGGCTGAGTTCCCTATTCTGAAATATAACTGCTGGAGTTGGCTCTTTTTAAATAAGGTACACTACCTAGTTTAAATGTTTAATGTTCATTATGGATTAGGTTAGACAGACTAGCCAATCAGTCTGCTTCGTGTCATCAGTGACGTGAAGCTGTTTCTCCCCCCTTCCTCTCAGGCATGGCACTGCTGATGGTACATGACAACACAAATTCTGAACAGCATTCTGCAGGTAAGAGAGGGTGGATTTGCTAAGTTAGCCTGAACTCATATTATATAATATGTAGTACTGTAAGTAAGGCTTTATTTCTTAAGCCCCCTTTTCCTGAAGCTCAGGGCGCTATACAGGATACAGGCAGAAATTAAGACAGAGTTATAAATAACAGATTAAAAGACATATAAAATACAGTATAAAAGAATTACAGTAGCTAGGCTAGTAAGAGGAAGAAAATCATGAGATGCTTCTCTAAATAATTGCAACTTCAGATCTCATTTAAAAGCTTCCACTGAGGGGGCCTCCCTCAAGGACCTTGGAAGTGAGTTCCACAAGGCCAGTGCTGCCACCTCGGAACAATTATCTCCTGAGGTTTTAAGCCAGGCCCTGAGAACTGCTAGGAGGCCTTCCTTGGAGGAGTGGAGAGACAGAGTGCAAGAAACTGGCAGGAGTCAGGAGGTTTCTCTGGTAGCCACGGCCCAATTCATATAGGATCTTGTAGGTGAGTAAATCCACCTTAAACGTGATCCTCCACCTCACCGGCAGCCAGTGCAGATCATGCAGGACTGGATCACATGACAAGACCTTGGACAGCCCATCAGCAACCTGGCTGCCACGTTCTGCACCAATTGCAGGTGACACAGGCTCCCTCCCCACCAAGGGACCACCTAGTCCACCTCTGCTGCCTTGAAGGGTGCCAGGAAGAAGGAGCAGCTGGACAATGGTGGGCTTGGGGAGGGTTAGGGTGGTGGAGCAAGGGAACATCCATCATCCCATACCACTACATAACACTGGCCAGATGGGATTGTCCCACAGAGGCACCCAAAGTAGTGACTGGTATGGATGTGGAGGTCCTTCATGTTAGAGACCCCAAGGAGGAAAGTAGGGGATCCCAGAGGAGAAGGAAGTGATTCCTGGTGTGGGACTTGATAGTGAGGGGGATACAGTTAGGGATAGGCAGGGATGAGTAGAGGGAGGTAAGGTGCCTTCTGGGTGCCATGGCTTGGAAGGATGAAGAGTACCCTAGGGATCACCGAGAAAGCAAGGAGGGAGGGAGGGAGAGCTGGATGTCATTGTCCATTTGGGGATAAATGACCTAGCTGAGGAAGAGCCAGAAAGAGAACAGAAGCAGTTCAGGAAATTGGGGTGGGGTTTTAGGCAAATAGCACAATCTGTTACTTTCTCAGATGTGCTACCTGTCCATGACAGGGGGGATGATAGGAGTCTCCTCACCAGGAACGTCAACATATAGTTACGGAAATGTTGCAGAGAGGAGAGATTCAGGTTCATTGGGGACGGGGCTCCACCTCGAGGGACAGAGGCCTGTACAGGGGTGACAGTCTGCCTTCATCCAGGAGGGGAACTGGGATCCTCAGTGAGCAGTTTAAATTCAGCATTGTGAAGCATTTAAAGTAGCCGAGGGGAGAGGTGGAATAAGGCAGGAAGATATAGACTCCCCCACACACACACACACACATATGCTTACAAGGTCAGCAGTGGGAATTCTGAGGGTGAAAAATTCAGAGAGAGAGAGAGACAGAGAGAGACAGTGAAGGAAATAGGGGAGGGCAAAATGAGGGGAGGTGGTAGTAAAATCTGGAGGGCCATGTGTGCAAATGCTCGAAGTCTGGGAAACAAGATTGCAGACCTAGAGGCCACCGTGGCAGTAGCAGACCTGGACATAGTTGCAGTTACAGAGACTTGGTACAATGAAAACCAGGACTGGGATACTGCCATGCCAGGGTATGCTGTATTCAGGAGGGATCGGGTAGGAAAAAAAAGGAGAAGGAGTGGCTCTTTATGTGAGGGAAAACATAAAGGCTACAGAAATACAAAGGCTACAAGGAAAAGCAGAGGCACTGTGGGTCACCCTGGAGACAGGGAAGGGGGCTGCTATAAGAACAGGGGTGATCTACAGACTTCCAGCACAGAGGGAGGAGGTGGATAAGAATATGATGGACAAAATCCATGGGATGGCTAACAAGGGGGTATTGCAGGAAGGGGACTTCTGTCTACCAGATGTGGATTGGAGCCTCCCAGTTGCAGCAACCGCTAGACGCAGGGAAATCCCGGACACCATGCAGGGGGTGTTCCTCAGGCAACTGTTTAAGAAGCCCACTCATGGGGGGGGGGAACGATACTGGACCCAGTAATGTCAAATGGAGACAGTGTCGCTGATGTCACAGTGGGGAGCCACCTGTTGACCGGTGATCATTGTACTGTGTGGTTCAATGTAAGAACGGGCCAGAAGCAAACCACACTAAAATGAGGGTCCAGGACTTCAGAAGGGCTGCTTTTAAAAAAAAAAAAATGAGATAGTGCCTCATGAAAGTCTTAGCAGGGACTGGACAAATGGGTGGGGTAGAGGAACTGTGGGCAGAAATGAAGGCCACTGAGAAGGAAACAAATCTCTGTGCCAGGCAGGTTACAAAGAGTAAGAGAAGAAAGAGACCGCTCCAAGGAAGTAACAGAAAAAGTAAAGGCCAATAAGTTAGCATTCAAAAGGTGCAAGTGTAGTGCCGCAAAGTAAGGGGATAAAAGAATTGAGACACCACAAAAAAAGAGGGGCTTTAGACTGCCCAAGGGGTCCATGCGGTGTTGTGGGGCATAAGAGGGGGTGTTCTGGGTCCCCAGGTTTACTGTTCCCCCCCCCAGAGAATCGTCAGGCAGGGCATGTAGTTAAAAAAAAAAAAAAAAGTTTTTCCTTTCTTGTCTCTCTGCTGCCTGTTTGCTCCGTCCACCCCAGAGCAGACTGAACAAGAGTGGGCATCCACACACTGGGACCGCTGTCCCTGGCTGGTGCGTGGTGCCCAGTTTGAATTCTGGCCATTGGTTTGGGCACAGGCTCGGGGGTTCTAGAACCACAACCCTGAGCAACTTGAAAAGAAGGGAAGCTGTTTTGGCTTCAGATCGTGCTGGGCTGTGGAGTGAAGAGGAGGGACCTAGAGAGTGCGATGGAGACAAGGGGCTTACCAGGTGGTTGAAACCAGCTCGTCGACTCTGCACTGGTTCCCTCCTCTTCCCACCAGTGAAGACTCCTGGTTGCTGCTGTTCCTGCTGCATGCCTTGCTTCATATGTGGTCGAAGTCTGGTGGTTCCTTGACAAAAGAATCTTGTCCTTTGTAGCAGTGTGGTCTCTGTATGGCCCTTTTTCTTGTTTTCTTTTCCTCTCACCAGTTCTCTATCAGTCCCTCATCGGTGGCATTTGAAGAGCCTCATCGTGACTGAGACTCCAGAGCTGTCAGCCCTCGAAGGGCCCCTGCTGTCTGACGCTTCACCTTTCTACCCTTCCAGCAGTTCCCTCCCACTGCCAATGATTGCCCATCTCCCTCCTGCTGCATCAACTTCACCCTGGGCCACGCAGGTGAGTTGGTGGCAGCACAACAGAAGAGTGCTGACCACCTAAATTACCTGGGGAAAAAAGCTTAATTTTGTTTAGCACTGCAGCGCCAGCATAGGACCGGGAGGGAGGGCCAGCTAATAATTTACATATTCTGGGCACGGCGACGCTCACAGGGAGGGGCCAGCCATAGAGGCCCGTAGGGGATTTATTAAATATTCATCGGGGGCAGAGTGGAGGTGGGGTGGCCCCAATAATTGACAGGGAGGCCTTTAGGCATAACAGGGGCAAAGCAGGCCCAAATATTTAAAAAGGGGGCAATGTTAGGCCCAATGGGAACATGCATTTGTCAATGCCAAATGTTGTTTTGCTGGTGTTGGCATTGGTAGTGCAGGAGCTAAGAGAGATGCATAATAGGAATAGCAGTGAAGTATAGAACCAATGTCAACCCCACCCCACCTTCCAGAGAGTGACAGGCATTGGAGTGTGCGTTTGAGTCGCTGGCTATAAAGCTCATGCTAGTTCACCTCACCCTACCCTGCAGAGTCTGACAAGTGTCACGTTGAGCCTTCGGGTCATCTGGCCTTGTGCTCACCCCATTTCATAAGTATGTACGTTGAGATGGGTGCAGCATAGGAGAATGGGTTGAACTTTTGGGCTGAAGTGCCCAAGGCACACCTTGATGCCTGTCAGTGGCTGCAGGGTGGGGGTGGAGGACCAATGGTGTGAGCAGTACAGCAGACAATCCAAAGACACACCCTTGATGTCTGTTAGTCTGTACAGGGTGGGACGTAATGGTTAGAAATCATAACACCCTGGGCGTGTGTTGGTATTTGCACTCCAAATGTTAAAACATGACCTTTTTGTGACCCCACCTCATGAAAGCATTTGGGACCTCTGCTCATGAACAGTGTCCCTGTGATTTTGTTAATCTGTCTTGAACATTGATTTCCCACAGTGACAGTGCCATTCTGCGCCACATTAAAATCTCAGCTGCACCATTGATAAAGAGCTGTGAAGAGATGGCAATGTTGAAAATCTGGAGTGAAAATATTAAACATTCTCGAAGCTATGAGCATGTGTGAAAACTGTGCATCGCACGCTCATAGCACTGTCATTTAGTGGAATTATTTCACCAAATTTTTAACAAAGCCATTTTGGGACCTCTGCTTATAAGCAGTGGCACTATGATTATCTTAATCTGCCCTGAACATTGATTTCCCATAGCGACCATGCGATTGTGCGCCACATGTGTGAAACTACATTTCAGGCAGGTTGTGACAAATGACAGCTGTACTGTTCATAAGAAGGTGTGTGAAAATGACAATGTTGAAAATCTGGAGTGAAAATATTACAAATTCTCGAAGTTACGACTGTGCATGGACACTGCGTAACGCACGCTTGTAACATACTCATTTTATGGAATTTTTTCACCAAATTTTCAACATAAGCAGCTTGGGAGGTCTGCTCATGAACAGTGTTGCTGTGATTTTCTTACTCTGTTCTGAACATTGTTTTCCTACAGTGACTGCGCCACTGCACGCCGGATGTGCAAAACACAGTTTGAGTAGGATGTGGAAAATGAAAGCTGTACTGTTCATAAGGAGGAGTGAAAAAAATGGCAATGGTGCAGATTTGGAGTAAAAATATTAAAATTTATCGAAGTTAAAAGCGCGCATGCAAACTGCAAAATGCACGTTTGTAACACAGTCATTTTATGGACATTTGTCACCTAATTTTAAACATAGGCATTTTAGGACCTCTGGTCATGAACAGAGTCACTGTGATTTTCTTAATCTGTCCCAAACATTGATTTCCCACAGCAACCGTGCTAATCTGCGTGGAAAGTGCGAAAACACAGTTCAGCCAGGATGTGAAAAATGACAGTTGTACTGTTCATAAGGATGTGTGAAAAAATGCCAATGTTGAAAATCTGGAGTGACAACATTACAAATTTGCAAAGTTACGAGGGTTCGTGGAAACTGCACAACGCATGCTCATAGCACAGTCATTTAATGGACTTTTGTCACCAAATTTTCAACAAAGCCGTTTTAGGACCTCTGCTCATGAACAGTGTTGTGATTTTCTTAATCTGTCCTGAACACTGATTTCCCACAGTGACTGTGTTATTCTGTGCCGGAAGTGCGAAAACACATTTTGGACAGGAAGTGAAAAATGACAGCTGTACTGTTCATATGGAAGTGTGGAAAAATGCCAAAGTTGAAAATCTGGAGTGAAAATATTACAGATTAGTGAAGTTATGAGCGTGCGTGGAAACTGCGCAATGCATGTTCGTAAAACAGTCATTAATTACATTTTTTCACCAAATTTGCAACATAGGCTTTTTGAGAGCCCGCCTCATGAACAGTGGCACTGTCATATTGTTAATCGGTCCCGGAAGGTGATTTCGCGCAGTGACCGTGAAATCACCTTTCGGGACCGAATAACGCCATGACAGTGACTGAATTCATGAGGAGAGATCCCAATAACCCTATGTTGAAAATTTGATGCCAAAATTCCCGAGATATGCACCAAAGTTGAAAAAAACCTATTTATGCCATTATGCAGCTTACTGGCATTTCTTCAGTTTGCACGCCGTGGCTCTAGAGGTAAGTATGGGGTGGTGGGGGTGGTGGGTGTGAGCGGGTTAGGGGAGGGGGTCGCAGACAGCGAGGGACCATTGTCTACTTTACATGGCTAAAAAAAAAAAAATAAACATTGCGGGAAGGTTTTTTCTTTTAACAGGTACTTCAAACAACATGAAGTCTTGCTGTATTCTGACTATTGCAGTGATCACCAACCTTTGAACTGCCCCGGAGAACAAAGAGTTAACTTTCCATGCAGGGCATGGAACGCTGAGCTCAAGCTTGGTTGAAGTCTCTGTCTGCTGTTGTTTAAACTCCAACCGTCAGATTCTTTACTCCGATTCACTGAACAGTCTCTCTGGAGATTTCTCCTTTGCTCGGTTCAAAAAAGTCGGTTAAAGTGTCGTTTTTTCGCTCGGTTTAAGTCTCTGTCTGTGGTACCGTGAGTACTAGATAGGTTTTGCATTTAGTTTCTGTGTGGAACTTGTAAACATTGGATCGGTTCAGTTTGAACCGATCAGTTTAGTGTTAAAAAACTACTGAATTTATTAGAGTGTGGTAACTGGTCTGTATTGGTTCTAAAAAAACCGGATTTAATTACGTTTTTTCCAAGACCCGTAACACGGTCAGGAACCGATAGGGTGTCTTGCCTGGCAGATTGCCGAAAAAGGGTAAGTTGTGGATAGGATTGGCCATGTCTGAGAAACCCAAGAAAAAAACCGGGCCCACTGGGTTTCAACACTGTAGTGTGTGTGGGGAAGCCTTTGCTAAGGCTGATCCCCACACCACCTGTGTTTATTGTCTGGGGTTTGACCACCTCAGTTCAGACTGCCAAATTTGTAAAAGTTTTCCCAAAGCTACCCTGGGTAAGAGAGTAGGCAGACTGAGGGAAAGGGAGGCCGAGAAGTCCGCTGACCCGGATGGCCAGCCCGGTTTGGTTCCGACCGAACCAGAAGGAGTGCCCTCTGACCAGGGTGAAACTTCTTTGGGTAAAAAGGAGAACCGATTCTGAGGAGTCGGTTCTGGCTAAAAGAAAGAAAAGGGAAAAATCATCCAGTTTGGATCCACAAGTTCTTTCTCTGACCGCTGATGAAATAGCCAAAACGATAAGGATAGTTCAACCGCTAACTTCGATTCCGTCCGAACCGGCACCATCTGTCAGGGGCTCGGTTCGGTTGGTTACCCTGGTTCCGGATTATACTTTAGAAGAATTTTATAAACCGGAGGAGGAGGAGGGAGAGGGAGAGTATGAGGATAATGATGATGATGGTGATTATGAAAGTCTGGATGTGCCTATTGACCTGGACATCTCCCCAGACAGACCTTCAGGTATTTCTCCTCCTAGGCTTTTTGAGTCCCCTTCCCATTTCATGTTTTACAAGAAAGTGGCTGAAACCCTCCAGCTTCCAATGGAAGAAGCAGTAGAGGATCAGGAGGAGCCTGATTTTGTAGAGCTGATGGACATCCCAGAGTCCAGGAGATTATCTATTCCCCTCCATAAATCCTTTGGAAAACAGACATTTAAAATTTTAAAGACTCCTAATTCCATACCTCCTGTGGACAGAAGAATGGACAAGAGGTATACCCTTTCAGGCTCAGATACGGAGTTCATTTCCCAGCAATGCAGCCATGTTGGGGTAGTGCAGGCTGCTGCCTGTGATAAGGCAAATATTCCCTTGGCTTCACACACCCCAGATAAGGACTCGAGGAGGATTGATGCCATGGCAAAGAAGCAATACATGGCAGCATCCTTGGGACTCAGGCAGGCTAACTATATGGCCTACACAGCTAGATATCAGAAGTCCAGGTGGGACACTGTGCTGACTCTGGCTAAACAGACCCCTGACCAGCTTGCCAAGGAGCTGGAGCAGGTGGCTGCAGATGGGACTGAGGCATCCAAGGTGCAGTTTCCTGCTGCTGTGGACTCCAATGATGTTTCATCTAGAGTCATGGCTACATCTGTGGCCCTTCGGAGGATGGCTTGGCTGAGGCCATGGATTTTCCTGTGATTGGTAATTCTCTGTTTGGGGATCAGACAGAGAACTACATGAAGAAGATGGACGAGTACAGGACCACCTATAGGAGTGCTCAGGCCAAAGAAAGGCAAGTCACTCCTCAGAGACAGCATTCCAGGGGCAGGGGCAGGCCCTTTCAAAGGCCTTTTTACCAAGCCCAGGCCTCCTCTTCTGCTTATGCTCAGAGGGTTCTTCAGGGGAGAGGCAGACGGGAATGAGCAGGCCTGCTTCACCCCTCAGCCTAAAGCTCCTGCCAAGCAGACACCCTGATGGGTCTGCCCAGGCCGATTCTCCAGCTAGGGGGCAGGCTGGCTTACTTTGTCCAGGACTGGAAGTCTTTAACATCAGACAAGTGGGTCCTGGAAGTAGTAAGTCAGGGACTGGTTCTCAGTTTCAAAAAATTTCCCAAGATGAGAACCAGATCCTTTCCACCTGCAAATCCATCAGAGACCCTTGCCCTAGAGGCAGAGGTTTCTTCCCTTCTTGCTCTTAAGGCCATAGAAAGGGTTTCTACCCTACACAGGGGCAAAGGATTGTACTCCAGGTACTTCCTAACCCCCAAAAAGACAGGAGAATGGCGGCCCATCCTGGATCTAAGATATCTGTACAAGCACCTTTTAAAACTAAAATTCAAAATGGTGACTCTGGGAATAATTCTGCCCTCTCTAAGGCCAGGGGACTGGCTAGCCTCCCTGGACCTCAAAAGTGCCTATTTTCACATTCCCATCAGGTGCTCCCACAGAAAGTACCTCAGGTTCGAGTTGCCCTCAGGCCACTATCAATTCAGAGCAATGCCCTTTGGCCTAACATCAGCCCCAAGGGTATTCACAAAGTGCCTGGCAGTAGTGGTTGCTTTTCTAAGGGGAAAAAAGATCTCCATCTTTCCATACTTGGACGACTGGCTCATAGTGGTTCAGTCTCCAGACTAAGTCAAGTTACATCTTCAAATAACTCAGGAAGCGCTCACTTCCTTAGGATTCCTTCTCAACCTTCCAAAGTCAGTTCTCAAGCCAGTACAGCTCCTCACCTTTATAGGGGCAGAGCTGGACACAGTAAGAGCAAAAGCCTTCTTTCCCCTGGACAGGGCAAGGACCCTTATAGAGCTGGCCTCTTCATTCACCCTTCAGGTGTCTTGACCAGCAAGGCACTTCTTGCAGCTCCTGGGCCACATGGCAGCCTCTACAGCAGTGGTCCAGGGGGCAAGATTCCAGATGAGGGATACTCAGTTCCACTTAAGAGCCTTCTGGTCCCAAAGAAAGGATTCCCTTACCAAACTAGTCCCAGTGACTTGAACCCTGATCCAGGCTTTGCAATGGTGGTGGGATCAGGACAATTTAAGACAGGGGGTTCCTTTTGTCACTCAGTCTCATTCAGTAATACTCACCACAGCTGCCTCCCTGCTGGGCTGGAGAGCCCACTTGGGGGATCTCACCACCCAAGGGCTGTGGTCACCTCAAGAATCTCTGCTTCACACCAATCTCTTGGAACTCAGAGCAGTGTTTCTGGCACTGCAAGCCTTTTCCAAGTCTGTACAGAACAAGGTGGTCCAGATCAGAACAGACAATACCACCACAATGTGGTACATCAACAAGCAAGGAGGCACTCGGTCTACGGCCTTGTGCACAGAAGCAATGAAACTGTGGTCTCTGGCCTATTCCCTGCAAACCTCTCTGATAGCAGTTCACCTCCCAGAGAAGGACAATGTCCTAGCAGATGCTCTCAGCAGGATATCTCAAGGCCATCACGAATGGACCCTAGATCCCCTAGTTTTGGAAGTGATTTTCTCCAGATGGGGCACCCCACAGATAGATCTTTTTGCAGCCCCAGACACACCCCACAGATAGATCTTTTTGCAGCCCCAGACAATCACCAACTTCCTCTCTTTTGCTGCAGACCCCCAGTCTTTGGCTCAATCCCCCTGGATGCTCTGGTACTGAATTGGGAATGGAAGTTCCTGTATGCTTCCCCCCGTTCCCTCTCTTGTTCAAAGTGCTAGTCAAGATCAGGTCTCAACCATGCAAAGTGATTCTGATTGCTCCAGACTGGGCCAGACAGCCCTGGTACCCTCTGTTGCTGTCCTTAGCTGTCCACCTTCCCCTGTCTCTTCCCAGGAATTACAACCTGTTGACATCTTCTCAGGGAAGGATTTGGTGTTCGAACCTCAGATCTCTCAATCTCAAGGCCTGGCTCTTGAAGAGTTAGAGTTTGCTGATCTGCACCTCTCTCGGGGGGTTCTGGATATCCTTAAGGCTTCTCGAAAGCCTTCCACCAGAAAGACTTACAACTCCAAATGGAAAAAGTTCACTATTTGGTGCTCTAGTAAGCATATTTCTCCATAATCTGCTGGGTTGCCTACAGTCCTGGACTATATGGTTCATCTTAATGTCTTGGGGCTTAGACCAGCTACACTTAAAGTGCATCTAGCAGCTGTTTCTGCCTTTTTGTCAGTAGGCAAGCCCTCCCCTCTTTCGGCGCATCCTGTCTTTTGTAAGTTCTTCAAGTGATTGCTGCACACAAATCCCCCCTTTAGAGACCCTGCTCCTGCTTGGGACCTTAATGTTTGCATTGCTCAGCTTATGCAACCACCCTTTGAGCCTTTGTCCTCTGCAGAGCTTAAGTATTTGACTTGGAAAACTGTGTTTTTGGTAGCCATTACCTCTGCCAGGCATATCAGTGAACTGCAAGCCCTGTCAGTGGAGCCTGATTTTTTCTCTTTCCAGAGAGATAAAGTGGTCCTAAGGACTAACAGGAAGTTTTTGCCTAAGGTGGTTTCAGATTTCTACCTTAATCAGTCTATGTCTCTCCCTGTTTTCTTCACTGACCATTCCTCCTCTGGAGAGAGGAGGTTGCACAGCCTGGATGTAAAAAGGGCCTTTAGCTACTACATAGAGTGCACCAAGGGTTACAGGTTTAAGTCCCTCCAGTTGTTCCTCACATATGGAGAGGTCGGTAAGGGTAAACCTGCCACTAAAAGATCTGTTGCCAAGTGGATTGTCTCTTGTATACAATTTTGCTATGAAAAACTAGGTAGAACCCCACCTTCAGGCCTGAGGGCTCACTCTCATAGAGGTACAGCTGCTTCCTAGCTGCTGCCAGGGATATTCCTATTTTAGAAATGTGTCAAGCAGTCACCTGGAAGACAGTCCACACATTCACCAAGCATTACTCTCTGGATATCCAGGCTAGGAGTGATGCTCGGTTTGGCACAGCAGTACTTCAGAGCCTATTCCCAAAGTAGGTTCTGTCCCTGCTCCATGGAGGTACTGCTTGGTAGTCTGCAACAGTCAGAATACAGCAAGACTTCATGTTGTTTGAAGAAAAAATTACTCACCTTAGTAATGTTGTTTCTTCTAATTGAGTCTTGCTATATTCTGACCTCCCCTGCCTCCCCTCTCAGAACCTGGTTTTGGGATGTGGGTGGGCAGGAGCAGTGTTGGCACCCTAGAGGTCCCCTTTTTCACCCTCCTTTATTTTGGGTGTGTGTGTTTTGTTTTTTGGGTTTCCTGACTTGAGTCTTTGCTTTGAAACCAAAAAAACCCTTTTTTGATAAATTTAGTTGCCAGTTGACTAGTGTGAGTCTTACAGTTTCCACACACAACTTCTAGTGAGTATTGCTCGTAAAGATCTGACGGTTGGAGTTTACACAACAGCAGACAGAGACTTCAACTGAGCTCGAGCTCAGCGTTCCATGCCCTGCATGGAAAGTTAACTCTTTGTTCTCTGGGGCAGTTCAAAGGTTGGTGATCACTGCAATAGTCAGAATACAGCAAGTCTCCATTAGAAGAAACAACATTACTAAGGTGAGTAATTTTTTATTTTGGCACACTGGGACGGACTCCCAGTGTACCAACTGCATGTTTTGGGGTGGGGTGGACTGGAGCCGACGGGGATTGGGTACCCCATCTGCAAATAAAAGGTGTAGGGGGGATGATGCCGGGGGATTGGGCACCCCTCGGCAAACAACTGGCATGGGACATGATGCCCGTGAGGTGGACTCCTGTCAGCAAGTGAACTCAGGAGGGGGGCATGATGATGCCGACAGGGGGATTGGGCACCCTCGATGTCATTTTTTCTGGGGACTGTGTGAGGCTGATGGCACAGCCACCACCGTGTCTGATTGAAATGTAACACCAGGAAAGGCACACCCTGCAACGAAGTGGAGCTCCCTCATTGCAGCAGCTAAAATGTTTTAAGTTGGTGGCACGCTTTTGCACTGCTGTCATAGACAGTGTGCAATCTAATTCATGCCATGGAGCCCAGACCCAAAAAGCAGTGATACCACTGGCCAGAATACAACCATGCCTCCAAAACTTGCTATTCTAAAGTTACTGTGGCATGTTTCTTGCGCAGGTGCAAGACAATATAAAAAGGGGGCAGCAAAGGCCCCAAGTCATTTCAAAGGTGCAGTAAAAGGGCCCAAGTCCTAATTAAAAAGACAGCAAGGATTATTGTATTTCGGAAGGGGTAGCAAAGGCCCCACATTGAGGAGAGGGTAAAAAGGACAACATTTTAGGCCACCAGTAGGCCCATAACTGTCAAGAGGGGCCCAGTAGTTAAGAGGGCAAGGGAGGCCCATTGGAAAGAGAGCATTTATCCTGAG
The DNA here is from genome assembly GCA_016271365.2 of Neoceratodus forsteri. Classification (NCBI taxonomy): domain Eukaryota; kingdom Metazoa; phylum Chordata; order Ceratodontiformes; family Ceratodontidae; genus Neoceratodus; species Neoceratodus forsteri. Next base: position 1,396,635,306 of record CM057458.1, on the reverse strand, counting down.
ATTTGCCTGGGGTAGCCTGATCCTGGTACAAAAGGGACCCGCAAGTATAGTACTTTTGTGAAGGGTCAGTAAAAAGAAAGGTGCTTAGCACACAACTTCTATCTAGTGACTGTCAATTAATGAAAATGTGTATCTGAACTGTTGTGTTGATTACAAAGTACCAAGACTGTGTTGTTACTGGAATTGTGGTTATTTGCCTCTGCAATGAACAGATGCCCTGGATTCTGGTAATTTGCCTCTGTTCCTGGCAAATTGCCCCTGCAATGAGCAATACCCCAAATTCTGGTATTTTGCCCCTGTTCCTGGCAAATTACCCCTGCAACAAACAGTTGCACCAGATTCTGGTAATTTTCCCCTGTTCCTGGCAAACTGCCCCTGCAATGAGCAATTACCCCAAATTCTGGTACTTTGCCCCTGTTCCTGGCCAATTGCTCCTACAATGAACAATTGCCCCGGATTTTGGTAATTTGCCCCTGTTTCTGGCAAATTACCCCAGCAATGAGCAGTTCTCTTGGTACCGTGTGAAAATGTATATGCCAGCTGTAGTGCTGCCAATGTATGTGTACAGATTCAGGCCCAGATATTCAAAAGGGTTGCGCCATGCGCAACAGGGTTGTGCCATGAGCAAGTCCAAAATGCGCCATTCTGCGATATTCAGCAGGAGGCAGTTACGCCACTGGCACCAGGTTGCGCTAGAGAGCAATGCAAATGAATGCATGCTCAACAGGAGGGGGAGGATCCATGCATAACCTCGCGGCCCGATATTCGGTCGGGTTCGCAGAGTTGTGCATCACAACCAACCTGCGCCGCGCACAGCTTGAGCCAAAAAAGGCTTAAGTGAGGGCCACCCACAGGTGAGCTGCTGCATTGCAGGGTGCAACACAGCAGCTGCCACCCCTGGCTGGCCCCAACTCACCCCTGTGCCCCCCACCAGCCCGATCGCGGGCAGTACAGTACATGTCTCCCCACACCTCCCACAGCCCGATCGCGGCAGAACCTGCATAACCCCCAGTGCCCGATCGTGGGCAGAACCTCATAACCCCCAGTGCTCGATCGCGGGCAGAGCTACAGCCAATGGGCGTGCAGCCCATACCGTACATGACAGTCCAGATTTGTGAACATTGGCTGTGGCTCTGCACCAGTGGGCGTGCAGCCCTACGGACAGTCAGTCGGCAGGCGGCGGGGCGGCAGGCGAGGTGGGATGCTGTCGCCCGCCCGGCTGCGGGGCAGCGAGTGGAGGGGCCGTGGGTGGGTGGGGGGACACTAGACACCAGGGAGATGTTTGGGGGTTCTGCTGTGACATTCTGCCCGCGATCGGGCTTTACAGTCCACTGGACCACCAGGGAGTTATTCGGGTTGGGGGAGGGTTACATTCTGCCTGCGATCGGGCACTGGGGGGTTTATGCAGGTTCTGCCCAGCGATCGGGCTATGGGTGATGTGTGTGGGGCGACATGTACGGGTTCTGCCAGCGATCGGGCTATATGATGATGTATAGGGGTCATGTAACTGTGATGCCCGCGATCGGGCTGCATTGTGCGTCGGTCCCCGACGGCTGCTGCCTGGCAGGGTAGCCAGGAGCAAGTCCTCGGGGATCGGCGCACCTACATGCAAATGGCATGCAAATGGGGCCATAAAGAGATGCAAATGGCCCCCCCTGTGCCTTGCATAAATTATGGCCCCATTTGCATGTCACCTTTTGAATATCGGAAATCTGCGCATGGCGCAATGGTGCTTGCGCCACCGCAAGTTTAATGCTCAACTCTGGCAACTGCGGTGGCGCAAGTTCCACTGCATATCGCCAAATGTGGCTGGGGCGATATTCAAAGGGTTGCTCAACAGCGCAACTCCTTTGAATATCACCCCGGCCACACCCCTGCGCAACTATTTTGAGCAGCGCAGGGGCTTGCGCCTCAGACTGGCGCAGTTTGAATATCTGGGCCTTAGTCTTCTGCCACAATACTGCTCTATGGTGATTGTCTGCCATTCTACTCCTACGGAATCAGTCTCTACTCGGAGGAAGACGTCCTTCAACATTTGTCTTCTCCAGAAGGTACCCACTCAGAAGATCCTCGACCATGTTCCTGTCATCTGCCGAAGTCAAGTATGCTGAAGTTGAGTACGTCATAGAAACGTAGAAACACAGAATTAGACAGCAGATAAGGATCGCTTGGCCCACCCAGTTTGCCCATTTCCCTACCTAATGGATAAGCTGCAGATCCTAGTTAACCAGCAGCCTACTTCTTTCTACCCCCAACCCCTAGAATTGCCTTATGGCTGTCCCATGCATGCTTGAATTCAACCACTGTTTTTGACTCCACAACATCCTCCGGAAGGCAGTTCCATGCATCCACAACCCTCTCTGTGAAAAAATACTTCCTTACATTACATCTGAGCTGCCCCTCCCTCTATCTTCAGATTGTGCCTCCTTGTTCTTGCACACCTCTTTTTTGAAAAGATGCTACCTCTTGGACTTTGTTGATTCCTTCAGGTACTTGAAAGTTTCTATCATGTCCCCCCTTTCCTTGAGGCTATACATATTAAGCTCCTTTAGTCTCTCTTCATATGTCTTCCAGTCCAGACCCTGCACCATTTTAGTTGCCCTCCTCTGGACAGCTTCCATCTTGTCTATGTCTTTGCGGAGATTGGGTCTCCAGAACTGCACACAGTACTCCAGATAGGGTCTCACCAGCTGTCTGTGCAGAGGGATAACAACTTCCTGTTTTCTACTGGTGATGCCTCTTCCTATGCATCCTAGTATCCCCCCAGCCCTCCTTACTGCCCTCTCACATTGCTTGCCCACCTTTAAGTCATCTGATATGACTACCCACAGGTCCTTTTCCATTTTTGTTGTTGTTAGTATCTCACCCCCCATTGTGTACTCTTCCCCTGGGTTGTTGTTTCCCAGGTGCATTACCTTGCACTTCTTAGCATTAAATCTAAGCTGCCATACATTTGACCATTCCTCTAACCTTGCCAAGTCCCTTCTCATCCTTTCCACCCCACCTTGTGCATCAGATCTGTTGCAGATCAAAGCCTGTGCAAGTCGCCCCCGCCTTTTCTTGTTTTTCTCAGTTCAAAGTCGAGTACGCCAAAGTTCAACTGCATTGCTTCCACCATTCCAGTATCATCTCTTGGTTCCTGATTCAGATGTCCTAAAGTTGGCTGCCCTCTGAAAAGTGTGCTTGTCCTGGAAGAACCTTATATGTGTCCCCTGGTTGTTCACCGCAAGTTGAGTCCATCAAAGCCCAGTGTGGGACATGTCTTCCGTTTTAATTTTTTGTTCCAGTCTCCTGTGTTAACACTTCAGAATCATCCATCTTCACCTCAAATTCTTCTGGTTCCTGGTTGCATTGGACATCTACCTTCACCTCAAATTCTTCTGATATCAGAATTTCCACAGCATCGTCCAGTCCTTGGTAATCCTCCAGTGGGTTCATCACCAAGTATCTTCCTTTTTCTCTTCCACCCATGGCAGCCCCAAAGTGGCTTTTGGCAGGGGAGTTTTCTTCATCTATTTTGATTCTGATAGTCCTCCAGTGGGATCATTCCAGGAACCTGCTCCTCTTGTCCCTTTATGCTGGCAGCCTCATAGACAGTGGATTTAATGCCGAGAAACATATGGTCTGTTAAAAAAATCTCTCACCACCCCAGTGGCCTTAGCTAGGTCTATGCTGGGATCATGTTCTGAGTGTCCCAGGAAACTTCTTTATCCTCATTTTCTGTAGCTACCAACTCTACTCAATGGTGTGCATGAAGACTTCAGCTACGACTGGACTATGTGGTGTCTTTGTATGTACATTGGTGGAATTGACCTGATTCAGTGGTCATAAGGTCTTCCAAGGGGTAGTTATTGTCTTACGATACCTTAGGCGATAGTAAAAGTGACATAGAGTATTGTACTACTATACCATAAGTGATTCTAAGAGTAACAAAGAGTATAGTGGCACTAGGCCAGTTGCACCTCAGAACATTTCTGTCTCTTTAGCATATGATTTAGTTACCTGGTTCTGAAACCTGAGTTCATAGAGATCCAGTAACATTTTAGTAGTGTTGTAAGAGAATTGTTTGTTCATTAGTGCTCTGTTTACTCCTCCTGCAACCATGTCATCCTACTCCTGTTGTGGAATAAAGCCTGGCGGGCATCAAACTCATTGGATGACTCCTGCCTTTCCTTGTTGGATAAATTTAATATATCCTTACTTATTCAAATCCTGGTGCTCACCACCATCACAGCAGAGCACCACACAAGTCAACACAGAAGGAAGAGGATAGGGATGGTTATCAAAAGAAACAAAGGGGGGCAGTGAAAGTGGTTAGGAGGGCAAAGGCACAAACAGAGGAGAACACTGCCAAGCCACTAAAAATGGGGGATAAAACATTATTAAGGTATACATGCAAAAAGAGGAAGAGCAAGGAAAGGATAGTAAGACTAAATGGGAAAGGAGGGGACTGGATGGAAGAGGACCGGGAGAAAGCTGCAATATTAAATGAGTACTTTGGTTCAGTATTAATAAAGGAAGGGGCAGGTGACAGGCCACTGACAGGAGAAAGGGGCATTAAAGGAAGGGAGATGGACACCAGCCTTTTATGGGGGACAGAATCCTCAGGGAACTAGCACAATTGAAAGTGGATAAGGCAATGGGGCCAGACTGGATTCACTCCAGGACACTGAGGGAACTTAAAGAGGAGTTGACTGCACCTCTGACGGCTCTATTCAACCTATCACTGGATACAGGGGAAGTCCCAGGGGACTGGAGGAAGGCAGATGTGGTCCCACTTCACAAAAGTGGGAATAGGAAGGAAGCAGGAAACTACAGACCTGTAAGCTTGACTTCGGTGGTGGGCAAAGTTATAGAAACATTACTAAAAGAAAGGATTGGGGAATACCTGGAAACTAGTGGATTACAGGATCTGAGGCACCATGGGTTCACAAGGGGGAGATCATGCCAAACAAACCTGACTGAGTTTTTTGACTCAGTGACCGGGGAAATGGATCAGGGGGTGGTGTATGTGGTCTTCCTGGATTTCAATAAGGCATTTGACACTGTTCCTCACAGAAGGCTGGTTACACGCAGGGCAGCCTGGGAGTGGGTCCCAAGGTAGTAAAATGGGTAGGTAATTGGCTAAGTTACAGGAGTCAGAGGGTGGTGGTAAATTGGGTACACTCGGAAGAAGGCATGGTGACCATCGGGTTGCCACAGGGGTCAGTACTAGGACCGGTCCTCTTCAAAGTCTTCATTAGTGACATCACAGAGGGTATAAACGGGAAGGTATGCTTGTTAGCGGATGACACAAAAATCTGCAACACTGCAGACACACCAGGGGGGTGGAAACATGAGAGGCAATCTAAAAAAGCTGGAAGACTGGTCAAAGGTTTGGTAGCTAGGCTTCAATGCCAAAAAGTGCAAAATTATGCACATAGGGCAAAAAAAGCAGGACCTGGGGGTAATCATTTCAGATGACTGCAAGTTCAGCAAGCAATGTGAGAAGGCAGCACTACAAGCTAGTGGCATCCTTGGATTCATCAGTAGAGGTATCACAAGCAGAAGGCAAGAAGTGATCATGCCTCTGTATCAGTCCCTGATGAGGCCCCACCTGGAGTACTGCATCCAGTTCTAGAGGCTTGATACGACACAGAGAAGAGCAACAAAGATGGTGCAGTACTTACATCAGAAACCGTACGAGGCTACACTTGATGAACTCAAACTATACTGCCTGGTGCAGTGCAGAAATAGGGGGACATGATAAAGACATTTAAATATCTTAAAGGCAACAACAGGGTACAGCTGTGGAACCTATTTCAGGTAAAAGACTGTAACAGGACAAGAGGGCATGAACTCCCCATCAGGGGAGGTTGGTTTAGGAGCAGTATGAGGAAATTATTCTTCAAAGAGTGCGTGGCTGAACCATGGAATAGCCTGCCGGATGGATTGTTGGAAGCAAAGACAGTGGGGGAATTCAAGCAGGCATGGGACAGACATTGTGGAATATTTAAGCAGACAGCTAAGTAGGAGGGTCAGGAAACCATGGGCAGACTTGATGGATCACATGGTCCCCATCTGACGACAACATCTGTGTTTCTAAAACCCAAGGGCATTGTACCAAATTGGGAAGGGGGAGGAGGTGACAACCTCAAAACAAGAAAGGACCTGGGGGTCACCATAACTGATGACCTGAAGACAGCAAAGCAGTGTGATAAGGCAGTGGGAGAGGCTAGTAGAATGCTGGTGCACATAGAGAGGAGTATCACCAGCAGAAAAAGGGAGATAGTGTTGCCCCTGTATAGATCTATGGTGAGACCCCACCTGGAGTACTGTGTCCAGTTTTGGAGGCCCCATTTTCAGAAAGACATAGATTGTGTGTAGATGGTACAGTGGAGGGCAACCAAAATGGTACATGGCATGCAACAGAAGCCCTACAAGGAAAGACTCAAGGAATCAAATATATATTCACTAGAGGAAAGGAGAGAAAGGGGAGACATGATAGAAACATTCAAATATCTCAGAGGTATTAATAAGATACAGGAGGGTGGCATCTTACACAGAAAAAGGTGCTCAATGACAAGCGGTCATGGTATGGAGCTGGAGGGGGAAGCTTCATAGAAAGAATGGTGGACATCTGGAATAACCTTCCAGCAGAGCTGGTGCATACTAAAACAGTAGCAAGATTCAAGCATGCATGAGATAGATACAAGGGGACATTAGCAACATGGCTGTGGGGTAAGGCTGAAGGTCGAATAGGGTCTGTGGTAATGAAGTAGGTAGGGAATTTAGGGCAGACTGGGTGGGCCAAGAGGTCCTTTTTTGCGGACAACATCCAAGTTTCTATGGCCTAGTTCACACTACAGCACAGTTGTCTGACGCACTTCTGAAAATTAATTTAGTCTTACCGTGCTGTAGTGTTACCATTGCTGATCTGCTTTGTTGATCCATTTTTCAGCAATTGTTCTGTCCCGTTTGCATTAGCCCTGTAATCCGTGTGCGGTGCAAGCTTGGTTCTGCAGCATGTTAGGAAACTGCTTACTGTGATGCACCGCACAATGGGAGAATGGATGTCAACCAAACACAGATCATCACACCCTGACCATTTGCACCGTAAGTAAAATGTTTCCCATCTTAAAACGTGTTATGGAACTGTGTTCAAGCACAGGTCTGATCAGTGTTCAAACACAGTTCCATAAATCAGGTCTGGAAGTGGGTTTGGTGTGCACGTGATCTGAGCTAGCATACTTGTGAAATGGTTCAAGTTCCAAGAACTGTTTCGCGGATCACAATGTTAACAGGGCCTGTGTTTCCACTGACCCCAAGGTAAAGAGCATTGCTACCAGGTGCAGGCAATGCTGAACCCCTCCACTAGTAACATAGGAGTATAAGGTCAGAAGAGACTTTAGGTCCTAAGTATGCTGTGCATTTCCCCCTTGTCCAAATAATTGATTAAGTATCCGGCAAGGCGGTCCACATGTGATGAATAACCATATGGGGAGGGGGGCTTACTGAAAAGATGGGGTTGGCTCCAGCTACCATGCTTTTGCTTTCATTATCCTCCTTTTAATTACTCTGACCAGGTTATAAACCCAGCAACTTATCTGGAATGGATATTGTTAACTGCAGCTACCGCAGGACACTTTTCAAAAGGGCAGTTTTACAGGATTTAGAACACTGTCCTACATGCTGGACCATTGGAGAGCTAAGGGCTCATCTCCAGGCAGCATGGGCAAAGATTGTGTGCCTCAAATCACATATTCAGGAGGAACTATATTATAAGAACCACCCGCCATTTCCCCAACATCCAACAGAAGCACCTCGACCGCAGAGGGTAGTTGGTCCAGGAGGTTGGCAGGTGGTTAGGAGGGGCAAATTGGGTGCCCCATCACTCAGTGCTCTCCAACATATCACCTCCACAAACCATATAAAAACTACAAACAGATATCTGCCTCTGAATCTAAAATCAAAAAAAGGGGCAGAGGACACTGCAGAGCAGGACACTGCAGCAAAGGAGCTAGCACAACAAAATTCACCCAAAACAGGAACCAAAACAAAAAAAGCAAAAAGGAAACCCAAAAAACTTCTGATCATTGTGGATTCCATGATTCAGGGAGTTGATACCAATCTCCAGCTAGGGATAATGGTTAGATGTCTCCCAGGTACATCAGCGTAGAGAGACACTGACCGCATTGCTAAAATTTTACAGGAAGCAGGAGAAAACATTGACATCCTGGTACACATAGGGACTAATGATCTCGCCGGCTGGTCAGTTGTGGAGACCATGGAAAACCTGACCAGGCTGGGTGACAAAATACCATCCATTTCATCCAGCATCTCCTTCTCTGAGATCCTGCCAGTCTGGAAGAGGGGGGCAGATGGATGGAAGGTCAGAGAAGGGGAGATAGGGGAGCTAAACATGTGGCTCAAGGGCTGGTACTAGGAAAAAGGACACAAATTTGTAGGTAACTGGCAACAGTTTTGGGAGCGAGAGTTCTTTAAATTCAATGTACTGCATCTTAACTAAGGAGGGAGTCAGTGCATTGGGGCAGAAGTTTGATATGTTTGCAGAATATTTAAACCAGCAAATGGGGAGAGGGGTGCAGCACCTGATACTTCGAATGGGAAGAACACCCCTCCCACCACAGCTAGTGGTTAAACAGAAGTTCAACATGTTTGTAGTTCATTTGCATCACCAGGTAAGGAACAAGCATTTGTCAATGCCGAATGTTTGCTTGCTGGCATTGGCACTGGTAGTGTAGGAGTTACAGAGCTGCATAATAGGAATGGCAGTGAAGTATTGAACTGAAGCCAATCCCACCACCACCCTGCAGATACTGACAGGCATTGGGGTGTGCCTTTGGGTCGTCAGGCATAACGGCTATGGCATTTCACCACACCCTACCCTGCAGACACCGACAGGTGTCACGGTGTGCCTTGGGGTCTTTGGCCCTTATGTTGACCCCATTCTATTAGGAAATATGTGAGATGGGTGCAGTATAGGAGAATGGGGTGAACTTTGAGGCCGAAGAGTCTAAGGTACAACTCGATGCCTCTCACTGGCTGCAGGGTGTGGGTGTGGGTGGGGGTGGAATGGTATGAGCATTACAGGCGACAATCCCAAGTCACACCCCTGAGGCCTGTCAGTCTCTACAGGGAATGCCTCAGACGTTCATTGGTATTTTTGCTCAAAATTTTCAACATTGTTTTTTTGTGACCCTCACCTTATGAACAGTGGCAATATCAGTTTGTTAGCTGAAAGCTGATTTTGCACAGTGACTACGCCATTTGGCGCCACAGTTGTGAAAACACATTTCGAACAGGATGTGAAAAATGACAGCTGTACAGTTCATGGGGAGGTGTAAAAAAATGGCAATATTGAAAATCTGGAGTGAAAATATCAGAAAAACTGGTGAAGTCATGAGGGAGCATAGAAACTGCACAACGCACACCCGTAATGTAATTAGTTTGGGGATTTTTTACAGCAGATTGTTAACACAGGCATTTTGGGCCTCCACTCATGAACAGTGTCATGGTGATTTTCTTAATCTGTCCCAAACAGTGATTTCCCACAGTGACCATGCATTTCTTCGCTGGAAGTGCGAAAACACATTTTGGCCATGGTGTGAAAAATGACAGCTGTACTGTTCATAAGGGAATGTGGAAAAATGCCAATGGTGGAAATCTGGACTGGAAATATTACAAATTCATGAACTTATGAGGGTGCGTGGAAACTGCGCAATGCTCGCTCGTAATACGGTCATTTTATGAACTTTTGTCACCAAATTTTTAACATAGCCATTTTTAAGACCTCTGCTCATGAACAGTGTCACTGTGATTTTCTTAATCTGTCCCAAACATTGATTTCGCACACCAACTGCACCATTGTGCGCTACATGCGTGGAAACACATTTTGGGTGAGATATGAAAAATGACAACTAAAACAGTCTCTGTTCATTTGTGTGCTGTGGAGGAGCTGCCAACCATTGAATTATGTAGAGCAGACACTTGGTAAAAAGGTATGAGGGAATTATTGTGAAACTATTTACAGGATAGTTTAAAAAAATCCCCCTTTTAAAACAGCAATTAAAAGCAGGTGAATTCAGGTAGCTGCTGTACTGTTGCTGTCTTTTGACATGACAACAATGCCTTCACATGCGCTGATTTCATTTATATATCCTGCATTATCCTAAGTTATTTAATTGCTGTTTTTTCAAGTTCAGTGGCATAGTTGAAACCATTGTCACAGAGGCTAGAACATCCCTTGTAAGTTTACTCATGTAAGCTTCAGAAGAAAACCTTGTTGGGCCAAACACTTAGACACTTTGTTCTTTTGTAACATCCATGTATGTTGGTTCAGTAAAGGCAACAAACCATTTGCTTCAGTATAATTTTTTTGAATGCACTGCATTAAAATAAGAATTATTAGTAAAGACCTAACCAGACTACATACAGCAGGGCTCCCAGATCTATAGGGAGTCATTTACAGGGAAATTGTTCCCATTGACTTGCATTGGTTACAGGGGCATCAGACATAAGCTCTTTTACTCAGGATTTCATGACGAGTTGAATTCCTTTGGGGAACAATTGCAGTGACTGAAGTGAATATAGGTTCAATAGGAGAGAGTTAGTGTGTGTGTGCGTGTGTGTGTGTGTGTCTGTGGGAGAGAGAGAGGGGAGAGAGAAAGAGAAGGGAAAAAGGGGGGTGAGAGAGAGAAAGAGAGAGATAACATCTCCTTAAAGCTATGTATCTCCCCCACCCACATTATGGTGATGTGGGGTGGGTTAGGGTGTATTGTTTGTATGAAGAGGAGGAGAGAAATTAAATTTTTATCTCTTTTTCAGATTCCTTAGACACTTGTGGTACATCAAGTTGTTACATTCTCAGTGTATATTGACATCAGTACATATCAGGCTATGTGGTCTTAATTCCTTGAGGTTCCTCGACTAGAGTTTTTTGTTTGACACTAATATTATCAATTTATATTTAAATTACCATTTATATAATCCTGAGGTTTTTGAAATTTCTTGGGCCTTATATCTAGCTGGAGAGTACAGCTAGGTGACAGGTCCAGCTAGGTTTTACACATCACACAGTGTGCACTTATGTCTTTAAGGCAATTTACTGGTAAATTATTGTCTATAATGCAGACATTGAAACTTCATGAACCCTATAACAATCTTAGTTTGTCTTTAATCTGGGTGGGGGTTGCCTTTCAGTAATCACATCCTTATACTAACTGTGACCCTCACAGCTTGATTTAGGAGTTATCTGCTTCAGCAGTGTTATCTTATGTCAATTAAATTTATATGCAGTAGGATTCTTTGTATGTGTGTTCCACCAAGCACGTTTAACCCAAGGTTGCTTCTGGCTGAAGGCAGTATAGTACTGTTAAACTTCTCTGATATCATCTTCTGTTTTTTTTTTTTTTTAAATGAGTATTTTAAACCAATGGGGATTTTTTCTGTTTTTCTCTGCATTATCTAGCTGTTATAAGTACTGTATTTTCTAAACAACTGCCATGAGCTTCTGAAGAAGGACTGGTTGGTCCGAAAGCTAGAGCACTTTGTTCTTGTTGTTACATCTATGTTGGTCCATTAAAGGGTAAATAATCATTTGCTTCAGGGGCATCAGAGCAATTCTGCTTCATGTGAAATAATGAAATGTACTGGGGGAGGAAAATTTGCACTAGAGTTACAGGAAAATGCAAAATCAATGTCATAGCACTGCTACTGTGTCCTCTAAAGTCCATCATTTGTTTTTTGTTTTTACGTTCGCCTGCGTGCATGCGCAAGGAACATCTTGGGAGAATGGGACACTTTGGAGTTGTGCCTGCCCTGTGCAATCCCCTGCTCTGTTGAGCAGGCGTGGCGATCCTGCACCAATTGCTGCGGTGCTGTGTATGACAGCAGTGGTCTTCTCTTCAAAGAAAACCACCACTGTGTGCTTGCAGCGCGTCACGCCCCCCCAAATCTTTGCTGCCACATTGGGAGCCCACCCAGTGTGGCAAACGTCCTGCGTTGTCTGCCGATGGGGGTGCCCAATCCCCCGTCGGCTCCACCTCCCTCCAAACAGCTTTCTCTGCTGCCACGCTGGGAGCCCACCCCAGCGTGGCAAATGTCCAGCGTCGTCTGCCCGCGGGGTGCCCAATCCCCTGTCAGCTCCACGGCCCCCCAGCCATCCTTTGCCACGCAGAGCCCACTCCAGCATGGCAAATATCCTCGTCGTCAATTGTAGAAAAAGAAACCTGTAAATTAAAAGCGGTCCCGCGCGCAGTCTCCCGCCCTCCTCCCACAACCGCACCCACCCACTCGCACCCTGCCTCCCCACACCCCTCACCCCATGCACCTCCAGGCTCAGCCGGACGATCATCGCTGGACCAGGAACACGTCTGCACTCTTCAAAGCCGACGCGAACTGAGGAAATGCGGTAAGCTGTATAATGGGCTAGATGGGTTTTTCAACTTTGTCACATATCTTAGGCATTTTTGGAATTTTGCAAATTTTCAACATGGGGTTTTGGGACCCCTTCTCATGAATTCTGTCACTGTCATGGCGTTATTCGGGCCGAAGGGTTATTTTTGCAGTCACTGCCTGGAAATCACCTTTTGGGCATGATTAGCAAAACAACAGTGCCAGTGTTCATAGGTGGGCTCTCAAAAGCCTATTTTGAAAATTTGTGGAAAAATTCCTAAAATGACCATTTAATGAGGCGCTGCTACAGTTCCCACGAGTCAGAAGTTCACGACTTTTCAATATTTTCATCAGATTTTCAACATTGCCATTTTACCACACCTCCTTATGAGCAGTATAGCTGTCATTTTCACATCCTGCCCAAAACATGTTTCGCCCATATGGCGCACAATGGCGCAGTCAGTGTCGCGAACTCAATGTATGGGACACATTAAGAAAATCACAGTGACACTGTTCATGAGCAGAGGTCTTAAAATGGCTATGTTGAAAATTTGGTGAAAAAATTCCTAAAATGACTGTTTTAACGAGTGTGCATTGTGCAGTTCCTCACGCGTCATGAAGTTCGAATTTTCAATATTTGCACTCCAATGACTTCCAAATACCTAAACAGCACATAGAAGCAAGCAACATTTGGCATTGACAAATGCTTGTACTTCTTTGTCACTGATTTTTTTAAGCCATGTCCAAGTGCCAAATACCACTGCAAATACCTGCAAGTGAACGTTCGGCATTGACAAATGCTTGTTTTCATAGTGTAATAGACCAACAACATGCCTTTCCCTGATTTGAAAGGAAGTGTGAATTATTAAGTATCTGAATGTGCTAGTGTGAACTAGCCTTCATGCTTTGCTCAAGAGAAGTGGGGGTGGAGGGTTGAAACAAAGAGAGTGGATGAGGCAATGTGCAGTGTATCTGGCACAATTTCTGAAATCCATGTAACTCTTCTCAATTCAGTAAGCACCAGTGGCTTTGTTTGAGAGGTGTGAGGGAGATGAGTGTGGGAATGCAGACACATGGCTGACATACAGCATCTTGTTTCTGCAGTCACATAAAAATGCCAGCTCATGGCAATTCTGAGGAAAAAAAAAATATTTTGAAGCTGCATTACCAGACTAAATGTGCAGTTTTGTGAATTACCACACAGGGGTGTGTATATGACAGCACTAAAAGGTGCGTTAAAGTGCTTCAGTCATGAAAACCTCCCCCACTGGCTGCTGCTGAAATGCATAGCAGTATGTTCTCCTTTGTGCATTCTGGCTGTTCTTTGCTTCAGCTGCAGGTAGTACAGTATGCTCAAGTTCATTTGCATAGGTTTTAGCAGCGGGGAGTTCACATTAACAGAGTCTAGTAAGAGAAAATGCTTGGAATTACACATACAGCAAGTGTGAGTTTTCACATCAAATGCTGAGGTATTTTTTCTGGAGATTAGAACCCATGGAGTCCATGAAGGTGTGCTTTGGAGAGCTGGTGTGTGTAAGGACTGTCAGGCACCCACACATTTTGGTGGTCCTGCTGTGGCAGGGAACAGTTTATTAAAGTAATGATGTGTGGCTTGTCTCTCTAAGCTAGACAAGACTACAGCAATCTATCAGGTAACCAACACAGTTGATCTGTGTTTGTGTGTGGGGGGGAGGAGCTGCTCACTGAAGCGTAGCTCCCTCTTTCAACTGTATGCCACTGCATTTTCAACTGCTGTCATAGACAGCTCCAGCAGTGATTGGAGAACTGTGACCACGCCTGCAAACACACTGACTGAATTGGAAGATGCTGACACACCTCTGAAAAACTCAGATGATGGCACTATGTTTCTTGCACATGCGTGCGAAAGCAAACATAAAAATGCAACTCCCACTCTGACCTTTGGGGAAATGCCAGACCACTTCCTAACAACTACCACTGGAATCTGCCCAATGGAAAATCATGTACACAAATGCTCACAGTCTGGGAAACAAGATCCTAGACCTGCAGGCAATAATGACAGAGGCTAAACTGGACATAGTAGCCATTAGCGAGACATGGTTTACCAGTAACCACATTTGGGAGACTTCAGTACCTGGCTATGTACTGTTCAGAAGAGACCGAGGTGCAAAAAGGAGTGGGGGGTGGAGTGGCCATTTATGTCAATGAAAATATCAAAGCTACAGAAATTCAGAATACACATAAGGAGCCAGAAGAATTGTGGGTCACCCTTGAAATAGGAAATGGGACAGCCATACAAACCGGGGTGGTGTACAGGCCTCCAGATCAAGGGGAGGACACAGACACATTACTGTTAGAAGATATGCAAAACATGACAGCTAAAGGGGAGGTTCTGGTAATTGGAGACTTCAACATGCCAGATACAGATTGGTCAATACCAGCAGGAACTTCTTTCAGAAATAGACACACAGTGGATTCCCTGTAGGGGGAGGACCTCAAACAACTGGTACAACAACCCACAAGAGACAGGGCTATCTTAGATCTAGTACTGACTAACAGGGAAAGGATCACAGATCTCCAGGTAGAAGGTCACCTGGGGGCCAGTGACCATCACATGGTATGGTTCAATTTGGCCACTAGTACTAAATCATCCCATTCCAAGGCAAAAATGTGGGACTTCAGAGGAGCTGACTTTGATAAGATGGCCAACAGAGTTAAGCTATCCATGGCAAAAAGAAATACAGGTGAGGGGGTACAGGCAAATGACAAGCATTAAGGATGCAATATTTGAAGCAACATCCCATTGTGTTAGAGAGAAAAGGAAGTGCAAAAGAAGAAGGAAACCACTTTGGTTCTCAAAAACAGTAGCAGAAAAGGTCAGAGTCAAAAGGCTGGCCTTCAGGAAATATAATGGAATGCACTGGAATGACGATAGGGAGGCATACCAAACTTCCCTAAGGTAAGCAGGGGAAAGCAGTAAGGCAGGCAAAGGCCCAAACTGAGGAAACACTAGCACAAACAGTAAAAGAATGTGACAAGACTTTCTATAGATACATTAGTGAAAGGAGAAAGTCCAGAGGGGTATTGCTAAGATCAAAGGGGATAAAGGGGCATGTGAGGAGGAGGACCATGTAAAAGCATCTATCCTAAATAGATACTTCTGCTCAGTATGTACTGAAGAGAAGGTAGGGCAGGGCCCACAGCTCAGTACCATGGACACAAGGGGTAGGGGAGGTGTGCACTAGTCTCTTCACAAAAGAAAGGGTCCTACAAGAGCTCGCTAAGCTCAGGGTGGACAAGGCAATGGGACCTGATGGCATACATCCCAGGGTATTAAACGAGCTAAGGGTGGAACTAGCAGAACCATCATCAGAACTGTTCAGTGAATCTCTGAGCACAGGAGAGGTCCCAGAAGACTGGAGAAGGGCTCATGTGATCCCGCTCCACAAGAGTGGTAGCAGGGAGGAGGCAGGGAACTACAGACCAGTCAGTCTTACCTCAGTAGTGGGTAAGATTATGGAGGCACTCCTTAATAAAAGGATAGTGCATTACCTGGAATCCATAGGAGCACAGGATCCATGACAGCATGAGTTTACAACAGGAAGGTCCTGTCAAACTAATCTCATAGATTCCTTTGACTGGGTAACCAGAGTGGTGGACCAAGAGGGAACAGTTGATGTCACCAATCTTGACGTCAGCAAAGCTTTAAATACTGTTACATAGATACATAGACAGTGTTGGCAGATAAGGGCTTATGACCCACCCAGTCTGCCCATTTGAGCTTGTAAGTTCAGTTTATGTTTTCCTCGAAGTCTGTTACCCCTTACCTCTGACCTCCAGAATTCCTTTATGTCTATCCCATGCATTCTTAAATCCCGTGATTGTTTCAGCCCCCACCAATTCCTCTGGCAGGGTGTTCCACTTGTTCACCACCCGTTCTGTGAAGAAATTCTTCCTCATGTTTCCTCTGAATTGTCCTCCCTCCAACTTCATCCCATGCCCTCTAGTCCTGGAACATCTTTTTCGCTTAAAAATAGTGTATTCCTGCACCCTGTTCCTCCCTGTGAGATACTTGTATGTCTCTATCATATCCCCTCTCTCCCTCCTCTCCTCCAGGGTGTACATGTTCAGTTCCTTCAACCTGTCTTCATAGGACTTGTGATGCAATCCATGCACCATCTTTGTTGCCCTCCTCTGAACCTTCTCTACCCTGTCTATGTCCTTATGTAGGTATGGTCTCCAGAACTGTACACTGTACTCCAGGTGGGGCCTCACTAGTGTCTTGTATAGCGGAATTATGACCTCCCTTTTCCTGCTGGTGATGCCCCTGCCTAT
Source organism: Neoceratodus forsteri (assembly GCA_016271365.2). NCBI lineage: Eukaryota > Metazoa > Chordata > Ceratodontiformes > Ceratodontidae > Neoceratodus > Neoceratodus forsteri. The sequence goes on along the minus strand of CM057458.1, from coordinate 1,396,618,596 downwards.
ACATCCCAGCATCCTATTTGCTTTACCTGCTGCCTTGTCACACTGTTTCCCTACCTTGAGGTCATCAGAGATGATAACCCCAAGATCCTTTCCTGCTTGGTGCATGCTATATCCTCACCCCCAACTGATATATTGTGCCAGGGTTTTGTGCCCCCTATATGCATTATCTTGCACTTCTTTTGCATTGAATTTCAACTGCCAAACCCTGACCATTCTTCAAGTTTCTGCAGGTCCTTCTCATTCTGTCTACACCCTCCGGTGTGTCTACTCTGTTACAGAGCTTTGTGTCATCAGCGAACAGTGAAATTCTGCCTTCTAGGTCCTGTGCAATGTCACTGATGAAGATGTTGAATAGGACCGGTCCTAGACACTGATCCTGTGGTACCCCTGGTCACTCTTCCTCTGTGGGTGACGACCATTTACCACCCCTCTGTGTCCTGCCACCCAGCCAGTTACCTACCCACCACACTACTGTCCTGCCCACCCATATTCCCCAGTTTGTGTAATAGTCTTCTATGTGGCACAGTGTCAAAGGCCTTGCTGAAGTCCAGCTAGGTCATGTCCACTGCCCTCCTGATCCACCTCCCTAGTCACCCAGTCAAAAATTCAACGAGGTTGGTCTGACAGCTCTCCCCTGGTGAAACCATGCTGCCTTGGGTCCTGTAGTCCATTGACAACCAGATGTTCCACCAATCTCTCCTTCAGTAGTGCTTCCATGATCTTCCCCACTACCCAGGTGAGGCTGACTGGTCTGTAGTTCCTGCTTCCTCTTTGTTCCCGCTTTTGTATAAGGGACTACATCTGCTGTCCTCAGTCTTTGGGTACCTCCCTGTTTCCAGTGATCGGCTAAACAGGATAGCCAGAGGTTCAGCCACCATCTCTCTTAGTTCTTTAAGGACTCTGGGGTGCACCCCATCTGGCCCCATTAGCTTTATCAACTCTTATTACTTCCAGTTCCTTCAGGACCCTTTCTCGTGTAAAGGACTTGTGTCCATTTCTGCACCATTCTCACCCTTGTACTCCCTTCAGACCTATTACCCTCCTCTTCCTCAGTAAAGACTGAGCAGAAATACCTGTTCAATATGTCAGCTTTACTGCTGTCATCCTCCACGTATTTATCCTCCCCCTTCAGTGTCAGTATCCCTCCCTTTGTCTTTCTTTTTTCACTTATGTACCTGTAAAGGCTTTGTCCCTCTACCCACTGATTTTGCAATGTGTTCTTCTGTCTGAGCTTTGGCTTCCCTTACTGACCTCCCTGCCTCCCTTTGCTTCTCCTGGTACTTCTCCCTATCCCCTTCTGCCTGTGTCTTTTTGTATTGCCTGAATGCAATCTTTTGGGCTTTCACTTTCTTTGCTACCTCTTTGGAAAACCATAATGGTCTCCTCTTCCTTTTCCTTTTGTTAACCTGCTTAATGCATAATTCTGTTCTTCTTGTAATCCCCATTTTAAATACTGGCCACTGTTCCTCAACCCCTGATTCCTGTCCCATTCCCCTTAATGCCTCTTTCAAGTATCTCCCCATTTTCCCAAAGTCTATCCCCCTAAAATCCAGGATCGTGTTTTTGTGTGGTTTGGTTCTGCTCTTTCTGTGATTTCAAACCACAATGACTGGTGGTCACTGTTCCCAGGTGCTCCCCACTGTTACCCCCCATCACACTGTCCCTGTTTGTGAGCACAAGGTCCAGTATTGCCTTCTGCCGAGTTGGTTCCATGACCAGTTGCTTGAGGAAGGCACCCTGAAGGGAATCTAGGATAAATCTGCTCCTAGTTGATGCTGCTGCTGGGATGCTCCAGTCCACGTCTGGAATATTGAAGTCTCCAACCAGTACAACCTCACCCTTGTTTGCCATCCTTTGGATGGCTAGCATCAGCTCCCTATCTGTTTCTTCCTCCTGGGCTGGTGGTCTATAGACCACACCTGTGTGGATGTCTGTTCCCATTTTCCTTTCCAGCTTAACACACAATATCTGTCCCCCATTTTGTTCCTCCTGGATCTCTGTGGCCCTTATGTCATTTTTCACGTACAGTGCCACTCCTCCTCCCTTCCTGCCTGCTCTGTCTCTTCTGAATATGTTGTAGCCAGCTCCCAGTCATGGTTATCATTACACCAGGTTTCAGTGATGGCCACAATGTCCAGGTCTGACTGCACCATGACAGCCTCCAGATCTTCCATCTTGTTGCTAAGGCTCCTGGCATTTGCACACATGGCTTTCTATGATTTGACCTCCCTAGACTGTTTCACTGTTCTACTCTAGCCCCTTCCTTGGTTGTCCTTTATCCCTGGTTCTCCTTGCTGTCTGCCCTTCTGCTGAATTTTGCCCCTTTTCTGCCTATCCATCTCTTGGGCACTAATCTCCATCTTTTGCACACTGCTTTGCAGAGATAGCCACTCCTCTGGTTCACTGGTTCCATTGCTAGCTGTGGGGGGTGAGCAAGTAGGTACCCACCTTGCTGGCCTGCCACCCCCTTTGTTAGTTTAAATGCTTGTCAATGTAGCATTTAAACTTATCATTGAGTGCTTGGATTCCTCTCCAGGATGGATGCAGATCATCAGGCTTGAACAAACCTCCATCCCTCCAGGTGGGTCCCCAGTCACCAATGAATCCAAACCCTTCCTCACAGCACCAGTTCTTCAACCATGAGTTAAAGTTCCTGGTGCATGCACTCCTATGCTCTCCCTTGCTTCTCACAGGTAGTACTTCTGAGAAAGTGAGAGAAGTAGCTACTTGCTTGAGACCCCTCCCCAATTTCCTAAACTCTTCCTGAACTTTCTTTGGCTCCCCATTTGCCAGGTCATTAGTACCTAGGTGGATAATGACATCCAGCTCACCCTCCTGTCTTGCCTTCCCAGTGATCCCCAGGATCTTCTTTCCATCACTCCATGCCGTGGCACCTGGTAGGCACCTCACCTCCCTGTCCTCCCCCTCCTGTATTCCTAGCTGGATCCCTCTTATGATGGAGTCCCCCACCAGGATTCGCTTCCTCCCCCTCTGGGGTCCACTGCTTTCCCCGCTGAGGTCACCTCCTTGGCTAACCTCCACATCCTTTCCTTCCACTTCTCTGGGTACCTCTATTTGTTCCACATAGAAGATTGATTAATAAGCTGGGTAGGCTTGGAGTGGGTCAGAAGTTGGTCAACTGGGTGGCAAACTGGTTGACGGGCAGAAAACAGAGAGTGGTTGTAAACGGTATACAGTCAGAAGAGACGCAAGTCACAAGTGGGGTACCTCAGGGATCAGTCCTGGGCCAGTTCTCTTTAATATCTTCCTCAGGGACATTGCAGATGGACTGGAGAGTAACGCTTGTCTGTTTGCAGATGACACCAAGATCTGCATCAGAGTAGATGATCCAGATGGGGTGGGCAGAATGAGAAGAGATCTGGATAAACTGGTAAAATGGTCAGAAGACTGGGGTTTAATGCCAAAAAGGGCAAGATCATGCACATAGGGAAGAGAAAGCCTGAAGCTACCTATAGGCTGGGAGGGGAGTTGCTGACAGTCACAAGAGAAGAAAGAGACTTGGGCATCATCATCACAGATGACCTGAAATCATCCAAGCAGACCATTAAAATAGTAGGTAAGTCTAGGGGGATGTTGGGGTGTATTAGTAGGGGTATCACAAGTCGTAAGAGGGAGGTAATAATTCCTCTTTACAAGACACTGGTTAGGCCCCATCTGGAGTACTGCGTGCAGTATTGGAGGCCACACCTTCATAAGGACATTAACCAAATTGATGCAGTCCTGAGAAAGGCAACCAAAATGGTGCAGAGACTGCATCAGAAAACATATGAGGACAGATTAATGGAGCTCAATATGTATACCCTAGAGCAAAGGAGGGAGAGAGGTGATATGATTGAAACATTCAAACACCCTATTAAAGGCATCAACAAGGTGAAAGAGTCTAACATGTTTCAATATAAGAAAAATAGCAGGACAGGAGGACACAGCATGAGATTAGAGGGAGGCTGATTAAGGGGTAATGTGAGGAAGTTCTTTTTCCCAGAAAGGGTGGCAGATGCATGGAACGGCCTACCTCAGGAAGTGGTGGATATGAATACAGAGCACGGCTTCAAACAGGCATGGGATAGGCATAAGGGAGCAATACAAATGAGTAAGAATAGATAGGCCACTGACAGAGCAAAGGCCGATGACACATTCATAAGGCAAAAAAAGAACTGGGCAGACTGGAGGGCCTTGCGGTCCTTATCTGCCGTCACCTTCTATGCTTCTATGTTTCAGCAGGGGGTGATAACACAGATCCACAGTATTTTTCTGCATGCTTCTAAGGACCATAACAGCTTATAAACATAGAAACATAGAATCTGACGGCAGATAAGGACCGCTTGGCCCACCTAGTCTGCCCAGTTAAGTGTTTTTGTAAACATTTTCTGAATTTTGGCTGTATTTCAGACAATTTGACAGATGTCTGGCACAGTTGTACACACTGGCCTGGATATTCAGAAGGGTTGTGCCACGTGCAACCCACTGATGCGCCCCAGCGCGATATTCAAACGTGGATTATGCCTGGCAAAAATACCGATGCACCTGAGCGCATCAGTAATGTGTGCGGGGGGGGGCGTGCCCATGCATACTTCGCACATCCCGATATTCAGCCTGAGATGTACTGAGTCCATGCATGCGCAACCCCTACTTGCGCTGCACACAGATGAGCCAAAAAAAAAAGGAACAACGGCTGACCTCCCACAGGTGAACTGCCGTATTGCATGGCACAACACGGCAGCTGCCACCTGTGGGTGGCTATCCGAGGTCTGGCTGCACCTTTGTGGCGGTGCCCCACCCATGCCCGATCGCAGGCATAGGTAGAATATATTAACCGTCCAATATCCCTGGTGGTCCAGTGGACCGCATCACGCCCGATCGCAGACTTAAGTAATAAACATACCGTCCAATAACCCTGGTGGTCCAGTGGACTGCTTCATGCCCAATCATGGGCATAAGTAATAAAATACCATCCAGTATCCCTCGTGTTCCAGTGGACCACTTCACGCTCGATCGCGGGCATATGTGTTAGTTGTAAGGTCCTGTATCCTTGGTGGTCCAGTGGACCGCTTGCAGCCCGATCACGGGCATATTTTAAAATAAATGTAAAGTCTGGGACTTCCATTGACGTAGCAGGTGGGAATGGCCACTTAACTTTTCGCTCCGGCTCTCCAGTGACAAATGAAGAGAATTCAGTGCTTTGTGGAGGCATCCTGTGTTTTTACACTGTGTCACGGTCGCAAGAAGTGACCCGCAATGGTTTGCATGAAGAAAAGAGGCTCTTTGTTCGCTAAAATTGCTTCTGTAAACTCGCAAGGCAGACAGATTGCAGGCCTCAGTCCAGCTCCCTCACGCTCATAAGTGCTTTCAGCGTCGGGGGCTGAGGATTCATGCTCCGACTCTGGTTCAACCAGCACCAGGGCAGAATCGAGGAAAATTATCAAGCTTCTACACCAGATAGACACAAAGGTATCAGATATTCAGAGGGATTTTAAGAAATTGCAGTCTAGAACTACCGCAGTGGAACAACATCTAGAGGGGCTGCAGGCCGAGCATATGGCCTATGGAAGATCGCTGGCATTCTTATATGGCAGGGAGAAGACTTTGACAGCAAAGGCCGAAGATGCGGAGGCGCGCTTAAGGCGCAACAATATAAGGGTGGTCGGAATATCAGAGGGGGCTGAGCAGGCCAATATGGTGGCCTTTATGGACTGTTGGTTAAAAACGGAGCTGCAGATAGAGGAAGACACCCCACTTGAGACTGAAAGGGCACACAGGGCCCTTGCCCCAAAGCCTAAGCAGGGCGCCCCTCCCACAGCCATTATAATTAAATTTCTAAGATATCTGACTAAGGACAGGGTCTTGCGTTTGGCATGGGCTAAGAAGGATCTAAATTTCGACGGAACGAAGGTGTTTGTGGATCAAGATATTCCCCCCCACCTTGGCCCAGCATCGGAAAAAGGTGCTCGGTTTGGTGAAATGGCTAAGAGAGAAGGGCTTGAGGGCCCAGCTGCGTTACCCTGCTAGACTGTGGATAGATTTGCCTGAGGGTCCTAAAATCTACGATTCTTTATTAATGGCTCATGATTTTCTGGTTTTGAAGGACATTCAGGTCCCTGATATAAAAGAAGAGATCGCAGAGAAGGAGATTGAGGAGCTTCTCTGGGCAGTGGCTCCAGGCTTGAAGAATATTAATCGGCCCCATTTCAGAGCGGACTCAGTTCTGCCTCTACATGCTGACTTATCTAAATGGATTGCCAAGGGGAAACCTTCCGAGAAGATTAGTTGAACTGCAGTAACTGACCGTTTATTGTTTTCCTCTGTTTTACCAGGAGATCGATTGTTAAACCTGCACCTCTTTTGACTCTGAAGTGTTTGAATTGCCACTTAAACAAAGCACCTTTAGAGTATAGAAAAAGGGTGGTTTAGGGGTTTACCTGGTTGCCTTTTTTTTGTTTTCTTTCTCCAGCGGTTGCTCTGGTCCTGGGCAGTGTGGAGATTGGGGGGGGGTCCCTCTTTTCCTTCAGATGGAGGCCGGTTCATGGCTGCGCCACGGAGGAGTAGGAGGGCAGTCCCTTTGTTTTGGATTCCATGGCTGGTGAGACCTTTTTTCAGGGTGGCGCCTTCCTGGAGTCCGTTTCAGGTTTTGGTCCCCCTGACCTCACAGGGCTTTTTCTGTTCCTTCTCTCTTCCCCTCTTCGCGAGGGATGCTGTTCATAAGGGGGTTATTGCAGCGGAACGGGATATCTCAATGGCCATAATATGGATACTCTCAAGAAGGGCAGCTCATCTAACCTAAAGTAAGACAAAGATACCATTTCTAGTGGATTATGGGCTCTTTGATTATCCGTCCCCCCGATATGAATATGAATAGTTACAGTCAGTCCCATTCATTACTGGCTTTGGGGGGGGGGGGACAGGGGCAGGAGAGGGGGAAGGGGGGTGGATCATGCCTTGTGATTTTTCGTTGCTGTTCTCCCTCCATGGAAAAAGGGGAGAGAGTGTCACTCCCCTGCGACTTAGATAATTGCCGTAGACTACTAGTAGGTGTGGAGTTTAACAGGCTTACCCAATCACAGGGCTTGCTAGGCTCCCACTAGATGGTTACTGTCATTAAGGGGGAATGAGTACATAACTCTTCATTCTCATTATGATTTCTCGAGGGTGAGGCCTCACAGGGTTTTTTTCTGATCAGGGGTGATATAATTCACTTAAGAACCCATTCTTTTTATCCGAGTTGGATCCCTGATTGGAGTGCCCCCCTCCCATCCATGTGAAGGCTAGCCTGCTTCCTTTTTGCACCATTTCAGAATGAAGACTAGTCAATTATTAACCCCGTTTTGGTTTTTTTGCAGTCTGAGCCACACTGGATTCTCTATCAAGGAAGTGTGTCTGTTACTGGGTCAACGATGGAGACCTGAAGGGTTTATTTTTTCCCCAGCCCTTCCTGGAAGCATTTCCCTAAAGAAACCAACAGAGGGCACAGGCTGGTGACTCTCCAGGTTTCAGGGGAGCCCTCCAACCTTTTCACTCCTAGTGGAGTGTTGTTCCCTCAAGGGGGTATAAGTCTTTTTCCCCCTATCGCACACCGAAGCGCCTGCCGAGCTGAGCATCATCAGCATGGATGGATGCTTTGGCTGTTAAGTCACGTTTGAGCAACGACCCCCTGTCATTGCGCTCCCTCAGGGGAGGCAGGTCCAGCGCTCTTAGTGCAGGGCTTGCAACTTCTTTAGACTTAGTGTGTGTTATGGTGGTTGTATTACTTGCTGCTCTGTCTTTTTCTCTATTTCTTTTCTCTTTTTTGTCTTTTCTTGCCTTGGGGAGAGTGCCTTTTTGCACGATTAGGTGTTATGATTGTGCAATTGGACACAGGATATATAATTATGTTTGGAGTTCTCTTGGATATAAAACATGGCTGATATGACAATTTGTTCACTTAATGTTAAAGGAAATAACAATGTTGTTAAACATGCTAAGATATTAGCTGAATGTAAAAGGGAATGGTGTGATATTGCCTGTTTACAGGAGACTAGGTTGACCTTGGGAGAGCATATGAAATTGCGCAAGGATTGGGTGAATACGGTATGCTCTGACGAGCACCCACAATTTAAAAAGGGGGAAGTAGCTATCCTGTTTTGTAGGGGCCTTCCGTTTCAGATTCAATCCGTAATTAATCTGGTTCGGGTCACCAACTGATGGTTTCCGGCATTTACAAGGGTCGGACAATTCATTTGCTAGGAATTTATGCCCCCACCCTCTGAAGAGTTTTTTCACTCCCTTTTTAATTCAGTAGCCAGTTTATCTCCTGGACAAGTTATTTTAATGGGGCACTGGAACTGTGTTAAGGATGCCAGTTTGGATAGAAGCTCTACCAAAATCCCAGGTTCAAGGTCCTGCTCCTGTTTACTTCGTAATTTGCTTTTAGAAGCTGGACTAATTGACCCATGGAGGCAGTTTAATCCCTCAGTGAAAAATGTCACCTTTTTTCCTCCGGCTTCCAAACTTCCAAATTGTATTCAAGATAGGACAGATTTTACACTCAGAGAAATGCTTTGCATTCATTCAGGGACATTTCTATCCTCCCGATCACGATCTCTGACCATGCTATGGTCAAGGCACAACTTCGTTGGGACTCTGTGGAGGGGGACGGGCTTTGGAGATTTGATCCGGGGCCTCTCAATGATAAACAGTACATAGAATCTACTAAAAAGGTTATTCAGTATTACCTAAAAGAAAATACAGAGGCGCTTTCTAGGCCCAAGTATTTGTGGGTTGCCTTAAAGGTGGTGGGAGAGGGCACACAATAGCTTTTTCCTCCCATAAGCATAAGCAGCATCAGGCTCGTATGCAGGAAGCTCTTGCATCTATTGCGGACCTAGAAGCATCACACAAATGTATGGGGTCTAAGCATACACTCAAAAAGTTAAGGGAGGTCAGGGATTCCTATAATTCATTATTACACAGATGGGTAGAGAATTCCCTTAGATACGCTGGGCAATGTTATTATGAGAGGGGACAGAGGGCAGGCAAATTGCTTGCCCTAAGGCTTCGTAGGCAGGCAGCTGATAGGTATATGGTTAAGGTCAGTTCAGACCCACCTAATCTTCCTTATAAGATTCTTCCTGGTGAAATTGCACAAGAGTTTGCGGAATTCTATAGACAACTATATACGAAGGAAGAAACACAGGAGCATGGCAAAAAAATTTCAAATTTTTTACAAGGTCTAGAGCTCCCTGCCTTGTGAGGTACTCAGAGGGACTCCTTGGAGGCTCCCTTCACTGAGGGAGAGATGGGGGCAGCTATCAAGACTCTCAGCTCTGGCAAGGCTCCCAGCCCTGATGGGTTCACTTCGGAATTTTACATAGGGTTCCAGGATGTGCTAACCCTGCTGCTCACTAGAGTTTGCAATGTGGCACAGGGGCCGAGGGCCTTGCCGGACACATGAGGGGAGGCCCTTATCTCAGTATTGCCCAAACCGGGGAAAGATCACACTTCATGTGCTGGGTACCGTCTTATTTCACTGCTCAACCAAGATGCAAAAATCTTTGCCAAGATCATTAGTGAATGTTTACAGAATGTGGTCCCTGTCTTAGTTCACCCGGACCAAACTGACTTTATACCCAGGAGGCACATCCAGGACAACATCAGATTGCTGTTAAATGTTATTTCCATGGCCCAGCTCCCTATTGATTTCCCACTTTCAGCAATACTATCTTTAGATGCTGAGAAAGCCTTTGATCGTCTAAATTGGCAATATTTGGATTTGGTCCTCGAGGGCTTTGGGTTCGGAGAGAAAATTTGGGCTTGGATATCCAATTTATACTCTAAGCCTAGAGCAAAGGTCCGGGTGAACGGGACGATTTCCACTCAATTTGGGATTGAGTGAGGCACCAGGCAGGGCTGCCCTCTCTCTCCTCTCTTGTTTGCCCTCCGTTTAGAACCCCTGGCAGCATATATTCGACAAATTGATTTTTTCCACGGTCTTCGGGTTAGGGGGGTGGAGGTCAAGATCTCATTATACGCGGATGACACCCTGTTATATATTTCAGATCCAGTAAGGGCAGTTCCCAGGATTTTCAGCTTTCTCTCTGAATTCGGAGCTCTTTCCGGCTATAAGTATTTGTAGTTACCTTTTGATGGTAATGGTAAAGAGCTGAAATTGAAATGTATGTATTTTTGAATGTTATAGAAGCCAGAAGGGGAAGGAAGCATATTCAGTTCAATGCTGTACAGTAACTGGTAATTGCTGTTTTTCTTTTAGACTTGGATTGTGGGCTTTGGTGACACTGTACTTTCTTTGTTGTCTTTACTTAGAATTGTTTTTGGGCTGTTGAGGATTTAAAACGTAGTGGTGGTGTATTCTTTGCTGTCTTTGGTTGCTGCAAATTTTTGCCCCCCCCCTTCCCCCAACTCTTGATTATATGCCCTGTTAAATCTGATTGACAGGAGCTAAACACTTGGTATAGCAGGGGGTGTGGAGTAGGAGGGGCATACCAGGAAAGGAACAGCAGCAAGCGAAGAGGTGACTGCTCTCTCAGTGGAAGGGAAGTAAATGCAAATCTAGGAGCTTTCATTATTACTTCTTCGCATTGTTATTGCATTGGGGAAAGGAGGAGTAGGAGTTTGAAGAAGGTTGTGCAATGGCTACTTAAAGTCTGTTTTTGAGTGTGGATAGGAAGGATAGGAATATAAAAAGGAGTTGCTCAATATATCTAAATGTGTGCAACAAAGGAGGTAAGGGAAATAAAGAAAATGTTTTGCACTGATAGCGGAGGGAGAGTGGAGACTTGGGGGAGTGTTTGGTATCCTGCATCTGGAAGGGTGGGGGGTCGCTGGTGGGCAACAACAGCAATGGGTAGGGTGGTAGGCTGCAACAACTGCGGTGCACCAATCTTTCTAAAAATTGCCTGGAGTGTGGGAGGATGTTTAGTGTGCAACCACATAGAAAAACTTAGAAAGGAGATTGAGGGTCTGCAGGAGGAACTAAGACAGGCAAGGCAGATTGGGGTGGGTTTAGCCCAATACTGGAGGGAGGAAGAAGGGAGATAAGGAGGGTGATTTAAGCCAACAGTGGTAGAGAGGGTCAGAAGAGAGAAACAGAGACAAAGGGACCCAGGCCAGGAAGAACAATTGCCAGGGAAACCAGGTCAGGAGACAAAAGACAAATGGAAGAAGGAGATAGGGACTTGTGAGGGAGGCGAAGAAGTGGCAAAAGTCATGGAGTGGAAAGGAAGAGAACAGGTTACTATGAAGAGAGAGAGCGGGCATTTGTGAAGGGCCTTTCAGAAAACAGTTGTGCACTGCTAGAGGAAGAAGGTGGAGGAGGAATTGATGAAATTAGAGGAGTAATTGATAAATGCCTGACCAAACTGGAGCAGGGGGAAGCTCTGCTGGGAGAATTGCAACAGGGTGAAGGGGAATAATGTGCAGGAGGAAGAAGAGCTGGAAATGAGAGAGGGAGATGAATGGAAGCAAGCAGGGAGTAAGAGGGTGGAATCTTAGTGCTGGGGACTCAATACTAAGAGGAGTTAGGTGGGGTAGCAAGGGGGAGAGGCATAGTCGCATTTGGGTGGAGGCTATGCCAGGAATGACAGCGGAAAGGGTGGGACAGTCTGTTCTGAAATATGCTAGAAGGGGTAGAGACAAGCCTCATTTAATTATACATCTTGGGACAAACGACCTGGCTGACAAGACAGTAGATACAATCCAGAAGAGGTTTGAGGAACTAGCACAATTATGTGAAGGGGCGGGAAGATCAGTAACTTTTTCAGAGGTACTTCTGGTGCCAAAGGCAAGCACAACAAGAAAGCTGAGAATAGAGGAATTTAACGGATGGCTAAGAACCTGGTGTTGTGCTAAAGGATATGGGCTGTTGGGGGGGTGGGGAGGGACCTGGGAGGACAGTAGTCTCTATGCTAAGGACAGACTACACTTGGTGAGGAAGGAAGAAAGTGTTGAAACAGAGGATGGAGCAGTACATAGAGGAAGTTGGGAATTTAAACTAGGAGTTGGGGGGTTGCAGTTGGGGAAGAGAGATGCAGAGACCACAGGTTGGGAAACCATATGAGCTTACCCCCCATAACAGTGACAAAGGCCAAATGGCAAGTACTGTTGGTGATGCTAGGAAAGGAGGACAGGATGGGAGGGGGAGAAAAGGGTGGAAGGTGGTTATCCTTAATGCTAGGAGCCTTGGGAGGAAAACTGCAGAGTTACAGGTTCTCATGGCAGAGGAGAGGTGGACATTGCAGCCATCACGAAACATGGGTCACCCAATACAATGACTGGGACCTGTCTGTACCAGGGTACAGGTTATTTCATAGGAACAGGGTGATTGGGGGGTGGCACTATATGTGAAGGAAGGACTGAAGCGTGTAAGGGAGGAAGGGGAGGAGGGTAGTAATGGTCACTTTGGATGCAAATCCAGGATTCCAAGAATAGGATTCTTAGAATGGGAGTGGTGTACAGGCCACCATCTCAGACAGAGGAGTTAGACAAGGAACTAGCGGGACAGATCAGGAGGATCTGTGAGAAGGGTAGTGTGGTGATTGTGGGGGACTTCAACATGCCAGGAGTGGACTGGAGCACCCCAACAACCAGGAACAGAAGGGAGCAAGTACTGCTGGATGCCTTCCAGGACAGCTTTCTGCTGCAAATGGTCAGTGAACCAACCAGGTTAGGGAATACCCTTGACCTTGTGCTGGCAAATGGGGACTTTGTAAGAGAACTTACAGTGGAGGAACCGCTGTCAGGGAGTGACCACCACTCAGTATGGCTCACATTGGATATGGGCAAGGAAGGAGTGGAATCTGGCACAATAGTGCTGGACTTCAGGAGGGCCGACTTTGGGAGGATGGGGAAGTGGTAAAGGGTACTTTGCCAGAATTCAACCCAGTATGGACACTAACCAGAGGTGGAGCCCATAAAGCTGGGGATAGTGGAGGCAACCAAAACCTGCTACAAAGCCCAGAGCAAGAAGGCTAGGGCTAAGAAACCGATCTGGTTGAGCAAGGAGGTCATGGAAAAGGTAAGGAGAAAAAGAGCTGCCTTTAGAAAGTACAAGAAAACAGGGAGGGGAGGACAGGGAGGAGTACTTGACAGAATCGAAGAAGGTGACAAGGGCAGTAAGGGGAGCCAAAGCATCTACGGAACTCAGGCTGGCACAAGGCATTAAGAACGGGAAGAAGGACTTCTTTAAGTACATCAGGGAGAAAAGGAGCCGTAAGGACCACATAGTAAGGATTAGGAAGGAGGGGTTGGGTGGAAGCAGGGTGCGATAAGGCGGAAGCACTAAATGAGTACTTCTGCTCAGTATTTACTAAACAGAATAGGAGGGTGACACCCAAGGTGGGAGAAATGGCAGAAGCAGGGGGGGAAGAGGTGACAGATGGGGAAATCATGAAGTGCAGAGTTCGAGAGGGTTCGAAGGCACTGAGGGTGGACAAGGCACCAGGCCCAGATGGCATCCACCCCAGGGTACTGAAAGAGCTGGCAGAGGTCCTTGGAGGACCTTTGGCAGACCTATTTAATGCCTCACTACATTCGGGGTGTGTACCTCAGGACTGGAGGATGGCTCATGTGGTGCCCCTCCACAAGAGTGTCACCAAGGATGAACCGGGAAACTACAGACCAGTGAGCCTCACAACCATCATGGGTAAGCTAATGGAGACTATCCTGAAGGAGAGGCTGGTGGCCTCCTAGAGGCCAAGGACTACAGGACAGCAGACAGCATGGCTTCATACATGGCAGATCCTGCCAAACCAACCTGGTCGAGTTCTATGACTGGGTAACTGAGGCAACTGGACAGGGGCCATGCAGTGGATGTCCTGTATCTGGATTTCAGTAAGGCATTGACTCAGTGCCACATAGGCTGGGAAGGAAGTTAGTAGGCACAGGGGCGGGTGCAAAGCTGGTGAGATGGGTAGGAAACTGGCTGCAGGAAGGCAACAGAGGGTGGTGGTGGGTGGGGAGCTCACACCCAAGGGCAGTGATGAGCGGTGTTCCACAGGGCTCGTGTTGGGACCAGTGTTGTTTGGGATTTTCATTGCAGACATATCATGGGACATCAAGAGCAAGATTAGTCTATTTGCTGATGATACCAAGGTAGGCGCAGTGGTGGATGACCTAGGGGATGGCAGGGTTGCAGGATGATGTGGCAAAGCTTGAACCTGGTCAGACACCTGGCAACTGGGCTTTAATGCCAAAAGTGCAAGGTGCTGCATTTTGGGATGAAGAACCCAAGGAGGAGTTACCAGCTAGGGGAGTGCAGCTAGCCCAGACAGAGGAGGAGAAGGATCTGGGTGTGCTCATTACAGGGTCAATGAACAACTCGGTACAATGTGGAAGGCAGCTGCAAGGTCAACAAAATGCTGGGTTGTATTGCAAGGGCTATATCCTCGAGGAGGGAGGAGGTGATTCTGCCACTGTATAGGTCATTAGTTAGACCACACCTGGAGTACTGTGTGCAGTACTGGCATCCGTATCTGAAGAGGGACATTAAGTTACTGGAGGGGGTGCAGCACAGAGCGACAAAGATGATCAAGGGGCTGGGGGACTTATCATACGAGAGGAGGTTGAAGGAGTTGAACATGTACTCACTGGAGGAGAGGAGAGACAGGGTGACATGATTGAAACCTTTAAATACATGAAAGGAATAAACAAGACAGGTACAGAGGCTGTTCAAAGTAAGGAGGGAGGGACACCAGGGCCATGATATGAGACTGGAGTGAGGAAGGTTCAGGAGGAGATGAGGAGACACTTTTTACAGAGAGGGTGGTGGCTGGGTGGAATGCGTTGCCTGCTGAAGTGGTATGTAGTAGAACAGTGGACTGCTTCAAATGAGGATGGGACAGGACAAGGGGGAGGATTAATGAAGGGGAAGGGTGGAAGGGAGGGGCAGCTGCAGAATAAGGGGTGCTAGCTGCACATTCGAGCAGACTTGATAGACCTCTAGGCCTTTATCTGCTGGCAAATTTCGTATGTTCGTATAAGGTTAATCCGGAAAAATCCAAGCTATTCCCTCTGGCGGGTCTCCGGGATCAACCCTTACCAAAGGTGCAGCAAATTAAGTGGTGTAAGTCAGGGTTTAGATATTTAGGGGTATGGGTCCCTAGGGATTTCAAGGCCCTATACTCTACGAGCCATTTAAGGGTACTTCAGGATATTAGGGAGGACTGAAATAGATGGAGAGAGCTCCCCCTTTCCATCTCAGGTAGGGGTGAATCCATCCGCATGAATATTCTCCCTCGCCTGTTGTTCATAATGGGTGCCATCCCTTTCAGACCCCTGAGGAATTTTTGGCGAGATCTGAACTCTACCCTCTCTAAATTTCTATGGTCTGGGAGGAGGCCCCATGTGAGATGGAAGACTATGGTGGCCCTTAAAGACGGGGTGGGGGCTTTGGGGTACCCGACGTCCAGAAGTATTTCTGGGCATCTCAGCTGCAACCTTTGGTGACTATAGCCCAGGAGTCCCCACCGAAATGGGTTCAGATCCAGGGGGCTGACTCTCCCCTGGGAAATGTTTCAGACATTATTTTCTTGGACACTCCCAGGCTGCGCCAGCTTGACTGTAGGAATCCTTTCACTAGGGTGATTTCCCAGGTTTGGAGGGACATGAACTCAAAATTAGGCATTACCTTAAAGCTTAACCAACACACAACTATATTGAGCTGCTTAGATTTTGGTCCACTCAGGTGGGATATGGGTTTTCAGCGATGGGCAAGAGCTGGGTTGGTTAATCTGAGCCAGCTTTTCGATCAGAACCTAGTAAAACCATTCCAGCAGTTAAAGGCCGAATTCAATCTCCAACGTACAGATTTTTTCCATTACCTCCAGTTAAGACATTATGTCCACCTAAATGAAAAGGAACTTGAGTTGGGTACAAAACCTTTAAACAACCCAGTGCGATCTATCCTTTCCTCCCTGATTAGGTCTCCGAATCAAAAAAAATGATCTCTAGATTAGTACAGGGGATGAACTGTGCTGAGGGTGACTCCTTAATGCTGGTTAAGGACAAGTGGCATGGAGACCTAGGTATGGCCCTGTCAGAATCTGACTGGACTTCCATTTGGAAGGCTATTCAAAACACTACTTCATCCCTCTTTTGGCGAGAATTTCGTTGGAAGCTAGCTGTTAGATTTTTTAGAGTCCCTGTGGTGACAAAACATTATAGGTTACATCACTCTGACTTCTGTTGGAGAAACTGTCAGTTGGTTGGTACATATTTCCATATATTCTGGGAATGCAAAGTTATACAGGAATACTGGAGGGAAGTAAAAGATATTTTTGAAAGTATTTTCGAGCTAGTACTGCCAGAGTCCCCTCAGTACTGGTTATTGGGATTGCCTCCCCCTCTTCTGGCCTCCAGATCCTCCCCTCTCTTACTTGGAATCTTGGTAGCAGCAGCCCTCAAGGCTATTAATTTGTCATTGCTTACTCCGGATAAGCCCTCTGTCTCTACTTCGTATGATATCTGTACCAGGATCCTAGACATGGAGTATCTGACGGCCAAGTTGAGGCTATCTTTAGATAAATTTAAAGGGAGATGGCTACCCTTTTTGCAC
Organism: Neoceratodus forsteri; assembly: GCA_016271365.2. NCBI lineage: Eukaryota > Metazoa > Chordata > Ceratodontiformes > Ceratodontidae > Neoceratodus > Neoceratodus forsteri. The sequence goes on along the minus strand of CM057458.1, from coordinate 1,396,602,035 downwards.
TTCATGGCTTCCCGGGAGGGGAAACCTGTATTAGAATTGCTTGCCAGATATGTTTAAATGGACTCTCCTGGTCCAGTCTCCAGGGGGTCTCCTCACTCCTGTGTATCAGACTTGCCTTATTATTAATTGCTGGACATGTCCTTTTTATTACGCATTTATTATAAAAGTGTACAAATAGGGTGACTTTTTATGTGAGAGCCTTTAGCAACAACTGAAATAACCTCAATATTTGTTAGAGGTAAGAAGCTGTTGTTAGCACTTACAATGTTAAAGTGCTTCTCTCCCTTCTCTTCTTCTTTTTTCTTATATTTCTGAAAGCACTGTCCCACTTGTTAATCTTATCTCCCCCTTTCCTATCTCTCCTGCTTTTCTTCTCTGTTCTTTTTCTTCTTCTTTTCCCTGTCTTTGGTTGTAATACTGTGCAAGTGAGTAGTAATGTACTTTCTATGTGTCTGTTAATATGTGTACTTCTATGGAAAAAAGTTCTCCAATAAATCTTTATTTCAAAATAAATAGATAAATAAATAAATACATGTGAAGGCCTATATCCCTGGTGGTCCAGTGGACTGCTCACAGCCTGATCGTGGGCATATGTTAAAATAAATGTAAAGTCCAGTATCCATGGTGGTCCAGTGGACCGCTTGCAGCCCGATCGCGGGTGTCAGTAAACCATTAATGGCACAGAAACCCAACCCTGGTGGTCTAGCGGTACCCCCCCTCCACACCCGCCCACTGAGCCCCACCACCCCGCCCCCCCCCGGTCAGTGGCGGGCGGCAGCTCTACCCGCTGCTGTCCGCCATCTGCTTTGTGACACCGTATGGTAGGGCTGTACGCCCATTGGTCTACAGTGTGAGCCAATAGGCATGCAGCCCATACCGTACTACACAGTCCAGATATGTGAATGGATCTATTCACATATCTGGACTGTGTAGTACGGTAGGGGCTATTTTTATAGTGTAGGGTCCGTCACTTATTAAAGAAAGAAAGATATAATTGAAACTGTACTTCCAAACCTAACTAGCATAGGCATATGTGTAAATATTTACAAATACAATATACTTTACACTCCCACCAGAACCTAATCAATTTTGTTGTTTTTAATCTTTCTTTGCCTAATTCAGAATTTTCTCCTCTGTATCCATCCTACCAGTCTTTTTTTTTTTTCCTCCTCTCCCCTGCAGTCCCCCTCTCTTCGGGAGACACTCTACGGCCTTTTCAGCCCTCGCTCACCTGCCTGTAGACCAGAGCAGTCCATCCCCCACGGAGCCTTGGTTTACACCCCAGGCGAGTGCGGGGTGGGGGCCCCTACACCCGAGACTTACTGGAGTTCGTCGGGATGCTGTCTCTGGGCAGGCAGGGCTTTGAGTCAGGGCCTAGTGCTCCGTCTACCGAGAGGACCCTTGAGAGTGCTTTCAGTGTTCTTACTTTCATGACGTGCGTGTCCCCTGGCGTCAAAGGCGCTGGCGCGCCGTCTGCTACGTCACCCCCTTCTTCCTACCATCGGCCTTGCTGCGCCTCAGGTCTCCACCTGGGGACAGTCAGCGCCCGGGCTCTGGATCCCCTCCCCGGAGAGGGCAGGCAGTCCCTAGGACGCTCAAGCCCTCTCCCCAGCCCAGCCCTCAGCTTCCCGGGCTCGTTCCGAACCGCGGTCGCTGGCGTCATAGCGAATCCAACAGCTGCGCGGCGGGCGGCCATCCTACCAGTCTTTGAGCATTCTCTGGAGATCTCCCATCCCCAACATCACTTTACAGCAGGTCCATCTGCAGCGTGAGGCCCAAGAGTACCCTCACCAGCATTTAGACAGCATTGAGTTTTTTTCCCTAGTGCCCCCCCACATATGCGCAGCCACACCCCCACACCCACACACACACCCCACACACCCCACACCACACACACACACACCCACTGTTGCTCTGGAGTACCACTGATGTAACACCTACATGCAGCTCCCTGTGGAGGAGACAGTGTTGCTTCAGTAACTACAGGGCTTTGCTGTGGCAATGGGGTGGAGTGCTGCCATCCCCAGGACAGGAAGCAGTACAGCCAGCAGCACTCCTAGACTTTGGCCACCCAATTGCAGGAGCCCAGAGCTCCCCCACATCTGCTAACACCAGGCCATTTAGGGGACACTAAAATGTTGTAAAAAGCACCAAAACCCAGTTGCTCATTTAACCCCCCTCCCCATTTGCTGTCCCACATAACCCCATTTTGTGCAAAATGTTACTTTTTGAAAGTCAATCACCTTCCAGTGCTGTACATTGACACCTCAGTCTCTCACTTTTGTCTCATCTGCATGTAAACACAAACTGGAAATGCTCAGTCTGGCTTCAACATTGAGAGTGTGAGACATCATCACATAGCATTAGGCATGGCACTAACATTCAAATATGTAGGACAGCAAATGGGTGGGTAATTGGGCAGCTGGATATGAGAGTTTCTGAAAAAAATATTTTCTACTAATATGATTATTAATGTTTATTAATCTATTAATCTACAATGATAAAAAACTTAAAACATTTATATTTACACCAGTTGTATGTTAACTTTAGTACTTTATGTTTTTTTTTTGTTTGTTTTTTTACATTTACCTTTTGGTATACTAAATAGGGCAGCTTATGTAGTTCTTATTTAACAGAATCTTTCAATGTGTATTTATTATAGTTTTTAGTTTCTGAGGGTTTTCAGTGCTTTGGTATAAAGAGACGCATCTTACCTGCTAACGAGACTTAAGTGGAATTTACCATTTGACGTACTTCGCCCTGTGTTTAGCTTCCAATACTCTGAGAAGCTGACATCCGTTGCTGATTGTACCACACTTTTATAATAAGAACTCCTGCAAGACAGATATCAAAGTGTAAATATAAGGGTGAGAGGGGTTGAACATGGTCATCAGCCCAGAGTTTGGAATGCGGAGTTCAAAATGTTAATGTTTGGATTAAAAACATTCCACCAGTGCAGCGGTTGGATATCCGCTTGTGACACCAGTGACCTGGGTTCGGGAATGGACTCGGGTTGCTGGAGTGCCAGCTGGGAGAGAAGGAAATGAGTGTCCGATGACGGCTTGCCTTCTCGAGGGGGGTGAGTTACGACTCGGACCTGCTGAAACCTGGCAGAGGCTGGGAGGTATGGCAGGACATCAGCCCCAGTACACATGAGTGATGGATGTCGCATGTGATGCCTTGACATCAGTGGCACGGTCGCTTCCCAGGGGAGCAAAGTGGAAAAATGGTGCCAGACCGATTGGGTGACGGCCCTCCAGAACCCTCACCACCGGGCTCCCGGACCTCAATATGCCATCCCAGCAGCACCCCAGGATCATTGGTTGGCCACCAGGGCCATTCTCCTACGGAAGTAAGAGACCCGCCTGGTGAAAGGATACACCGGGGTTCCCTGGGGTTGGCTGTGATATGGGGCAGTAGGAGACAGAGAGTAGCCGCGGCGGGGAGTTCGTGTGGGGGCCCGAAGGAGAGACCGGCAGGGAGTGGAGGAAGGAGTAAAAAAAAAAAAAACATTCCAGACAAACCTGACAAACCTTTAACCCTATGCAGCAGTGTGTGCGTGATTGTGCACCCTGCAGCCACAAAGGTGTGCCATGCATGCACAGATGTCATGCTTAAACTGATTCGGTTGAATCGGAGTTCGCTTAATATTCAGTTCTTTCAGCTGAACTGTGATGGAGTGATAAAATCAGATGTGGGAAATGAAGAACCAGGACAATATGTACATTGTCCAAGCAATCTAATTATCTCTATATTCACTGGCAAGCTTGGCTTTCTTTAGGCATGCAGCCCTATATTCAGTGACAGATGAGCAGAAGAGAGTGAGAGCCACTTGCTGCACAGTCTTCAGGAAATACATGATGAGAATCAGTACTTTTTTCAAGTCCCTAGAAATAGACTAGTCTCCAGCTGTAGGACAATGGCATCAGAACATAGAAACAGAGGCAAATGCTGCAACATATTTATTTCAAAAGTTTTTACAGGAAAGACATACTTACCTGGTAACAGCTTGTTTCCAGATGCATCCTAGGGGATGGGGGAAGGGGACTATGCAGTACTGGATGTGAAAGTAAAAATAAATAACGTGTGGTGCAGTAGTAGGAAAAAATTAAATACAATAAAAATGTTTACAATAAAATAAAAGTATATGTGAGTCCAATATTTATTTACTTACTTATTTGAAATTTCTCACACTGGGATTCCCCCATGAGATGCAACATCTCATTTTTAATGAGGGTCCCAATGAGGATGGCAGCAGTCATAGAAACATAGACTTTGACGGCAGATAAGGACCACTAGGCCCATCTAGTCTGCCCATTTCCCTACCGCGGCTACTCTCTGTCTCCTACCGCCCCATATCACAGCCAACAGTCAACAGGTTAACATTGCCTAACAGGAATAGTTACATACAGGCTAAAATATTGACGGGGAAAATAAACTGTAGGGCCCCCAACATTCACAGGGGATGCGTGGCACAACTCGGCGGACAGCGGAGATGTACCGTGCATCCCACACAATGTGCCGTAGCACAATATTCAATGGGTGGCACTGCGCCACCCAAAGGAGAATGTGCCATGACTTAATGAGACCGCAAACTGCACAAGAAGAAGGAGCATGCCCATGAATGTGCCACACATAAGCATATTTAATGGGCTTGTACCCCACAAGGGCCTGAACTGTGCTGCACCCAGATAGGCCAGGGAAAGCTGATCTAAATCCACTGGCCACCCACAGGCAGGCTGTGGAAGTGCATCCCGGTGCACAGCAGCCTGCCAGCTCCAGTCAACATGTGGCTCCCCACCCCTGACCCCATCCCAGAACACTGTAATGGCAACTGTGCCCCTGGAGCCCCTAGTGTAGGCCCCCCCAGACCCCATCCTCCATCAAATGCGCATCCCCTCCTGAATCCTGGTCCCTGTATGGGCTGTGATCCTCTCCCGTACTCCAGTCCCTGTGCATAGTAGGAACCCCACCGGAACCTATAACCCATGTGCAGGGACCCCACCCCCCAACATCTGGGCCATGACACATGCCCCCCCTGATGATTTCCATAGTGTAGTGACCCCCACCTCACCATGACAGGACCCTCACCCTGCACCCTCTCAATCTCCTAGAGCCGGTGACTGGCTCTGCCCTCCACATATCTCCACAGCCTGCTGCCAACTGCACTGTCATTGGAGTGGACTGGTACTGTACAATGGTCATGCCAATTGATTGGGAGCATCCTATGTACAGTACCTGTCTGATGACAGTACAGTCAGCAGCTGGATGTGGAGGTGTGTGGAAGGCAGAGCCAGTCACCTGTGGAGGGCAGAGCCAGTCACCTGTGGAGGGCAGAGCCAGTCACTTGCTCCGGGAGGATTGGGGGGCTGCAGGGTGAGGGTCCTGTCATAGTGGGGTGAGGGGTCGCTGGACCACCAGGTATCCTGTGCACTGTTAGGGCTGGTGAGGGGGTGTGCTTGCCTGCCATGGTGTTCATTGTGTGGGGTATGACCCCATGGACCAGGACGCAGATGAGTACCACCACACCATTGATGGGCCCAGGCGTGGGAATGTTCAGTGTGTGCCATAGTGGGATTGGGGTTGGAATGGGGTTCCACGGGACCACCAGGGCAGCCAGGGCACCCATAATGCTTGTCTCACGATCAGGGCAGGGAGCGCCCATCCCAACACACTCCTTGGGGCGCAGTCATGCAAATGAGCACGCACAGTGTCCATTTGCACCATGCATGCCCAATGAGCTCATTAACATATCCTGGCTGAATATTGCACGTGGGGTCATGACATATCCAGGTTTGTGCCACGCATTCCCAATGGCAGTATTCAGCACCAACACGATTGCACTGCGCAGGACAAGGAGGCAGCCCACTAAAGGCTGGGCTTCCAGGGTCAGATGATATTCAGACAGTATACTTGATCAGTTCTGATCATGCATACTGTTTGAATATGCCCTCAGGGCCGGCCGGCGCTACTCTATTGCGTGGTGCATTGTTGCGCCCGCGCAACCGGCTGGCTCTGAATATGTCCCCCTAAAGGTATAATACCAAATAGTTAAAGAGCCACTGACTACATGGAACACTTGGGAAAATATAGTTTACATGTGTATTTCAGTTTATATTCCACATATTTTTATTTAGTGTCATTTTTACTATATATTTGCACATTAACATAAAAGAAGAATAAATGTCCCGTAAACTTCATCTGTTAAGGCTACTTATTTAGGTGAATCACCTTATTTTCAAGGTGGTCCTGGGGGAACGGAGCACCAACAGAATTGCTACAGTCTTACATAGTTACAACTTTCACATACGATTATGACAAAAAAAGGAAATATTGTGTACAATAATAAAATAAGGTATTTAACAAAGCTACATATTTTACTTGAAGCACAATTCTGAAAATCAAAAGTTTACTTAAAAAAATTATTTTAGTTGAAGCACAATTTCGCAAATAAAAAAAAGGTTTACTTAAAAGTATGTTAAAAATAAATGTGAAACAGTGGATATTTGAAATGTATTAGTACATTAAAATGAATTAAAATAAAAACATTTATAAATCTATGGAAAAAGCCGTATTCAAACAAATGGGTTGTTTGGCAAGTGTGATTTAGATAGAGAAGCATTTAAATAGTCATCCAGCAGGCTGGGGTGAGTGGGGGATTGTGGGAGCTCACGGCATGATGAGTGGGAGCTCTGATTACTGTGTGTGTGTGTGTGTGTGTGCGATGTCAGAAATTGCTGATACTCACCCCATCAAGAAAAGATAATTTTTTTTTCAGTTTTAAATTTCATGGCAAGGGAGTTTATATGTAATTCTAAAATGTTAAGGGGATGTGCAGCACCCTGATTGAGAATTGGGGGGGGGGGGGCATTTGCCCACAGTCTCTATGGGCATGACAGTTCTGAGGCACTTTATTTGTTCCATATGGATGCGAGAGGGAAGCCCTATAATACAATCAGTGTCGTCTATGTATCACTTTCAACAAGTGATTATGACTGAAGCACAGAGCGTGCAAAATGTTGAGGTGTCCTGTCTTCAGACCATTGGCTGCGGCATGTCTTTTTTCTGCCATTAAGCACATTAAATTGATTTTTGCAGTGCAGTACCCTCTGGTGCGCTACCTTTGTGTGCTGTGTATGTGCTGATGTACCTTCAGTTTTTGAGTAACTGCACCAGCGCTTCTGTTGTGCTCTCCTTTAATGTTTGTTTTTTGCCCTGCAATACTGTTAATGTCAGCTATGTATAACATTCGACCAGTGATCACGACAAGGCTTGTGTACACAAAACTGAATATGAACCTTGGCCTTTGTTTCACTGCAGCTTGATGTTTGAGTGTCCCATTTCAGTTTGCCTAATCAGTGAACAATTTGGTAGTGCTAAGGGATGCAGTGAAGACTGGAAAGTAAACTGGGAACTGTTGTTTAATAAAGTGTAAACAAAGTCAGTCACATACAGCATAAGAAGTTCCCAGCCATAACATAATACACAGTCACAGAGCTTGCAGTAGATACCCCACACCCACTGGGTGCTGCTAATGCCCAGACTCACTGTACCTAGAGTACAATTTCCCGAGGGGCAGCACCTCTATGTCTGCCCTAAGAAATGAGCCAGCCTGGGTGGAGGCACTAAGCGGTGCTCACCAGTCGAACAAGTAACTTCTACCATCACAAAAACAGGGCCTTCTGCTCATAGGACAGGCCAGTCGAGTTCCTTATGATATAAAGGACATAGACCATCCTTGTAGGCAGGCAGGGCTAACGCATGTTTTATATCATTCATTGTTCACATCGATACAGGCTTATGAGTGAAATCCCAGTTAGTAATGGTTTCAAGTTTTATTCATTTGTGAGAATAAAGCAATAATAAAGTGTCAGTGAATATCAACTACACCTAAAATTACATCAATTGTATAGCTAAACCAACATTTGTAACTGTTTATGTGTTACATAGAAACATAGATGTTGGCGGCAGAGAAAGGCCCAGTGACCCATTGACTCTGGGAAGTGCATTTCTGCATCCGCACTCAGCCTAATGCTGGACTGGAGCTAGTCCATTAATGGCCCTTACTGTATTTCAATGCTCCCACTCCCTAGTCCACTCATCCCCTACCCTCGACTGCCCACCCACTCTTCCTTCTCTGGTTTGGACCATTCCTCTGTGCTTATCCCACCTGTGTTTAAAGCTGATGACAGGCAACACTGGCCACTTCATTTGGCAATGAATTCTACTTCTCCACCACCCTTTCCGTAAAGAACTTCCTTACATCCCCCCGAAGCTTCCCCTCACCAGTTTTCGTCCATGGCCTCTTGTTACTTTGCCCTCGCTTCCTCTGAAAGGCAATGTTGCCACTTTATTAATGCCGCTTAGGTACTTAAAGGGCTCTGTCATGTCCCTTCACTCTCTCCTGGCTTCTAGTGTATACATATTGAGACTCGTCACCCTCTCCTCGCGTGTCATCCCCTTCTGTATGTGAATCATCTGTGTGGCCCTCCTCTGCACAGCATCCAAGAGGTCCCTGGTTTTCTTCAAGTGTTGGCTCCCAAACTGTGCATAGTGCTCCAGGTGAGGTCTCACTAATGATCTGTACAGTGGCAAAATCGCCTACTTCTTTCTGCTGGCAGACCCCTCCCTATGCACCCCCATGTCCTATTTGCTTTCCCTAGACTGTCACTAATAATGATCCCCAGGCCCCTTTCCTCTGATGTCTGCTCCACCCCCACTTCTCCAACCAGTAATCTGTTTCTAGATTGTCTTTGCCAACCTGCATGACTTTACACTTTTTTGACATTAAATCTGTCTAGTTCTGGATGTATTTCCCATATTCTCTCTGCTGTATCCACCCAGCCACCCATATTGGCATCATCTGCAGAGAAATCAGTTTTAACCTGGATTCCCTACCCTGATGATGTTTTTGTCCCATATAAAAATAGCAATTTTACCATTATTATAGTACTAGTATATCGCAAATTAATATATTGGAAAGAACTGGTCTGAGAACTGACCCCTAAGGTACCCCACTGGTGACCTGTCTAACTCCTCAGTATTTCCCATTAACAGCAACCCTCTGAGTCCCCCCCTGCCAGTTACTAATCCCCTTAGTTAATTTGTTTCTCATCCCCAGTTCCCACAGTGTTTTCACAAGTCTCCAGTGGGACATAGAGTCAAAGGCCTTGCTATCAAGTTTGTTAGGCATGATCTGCTTGACATGAACCCATGCTGCCTCTTGTCCTGGAGTCCACTGACCTCTAGTCATTCCGCGGTATGCTCTCCTATAATGATTTCTGGCAATTCCCCCAGAATTTGAGGTCAGGCAGAGTGCTCTGATGTTCCTGGACCCTCTCTTCTCCCACTGGCTTCCCTCCAATAAACTGGAACCACCCATGTTTCTATGGAGCAGTTTGAAGAGTTCAGTTAGTGGTTCCACCAGGAAATAGGCAACCTCCATTAGTTCTCTAGAGTTCAGCTTATCTTGGCCTGGTGACTTGTCCATTTTCAGGATCCTGAGCCCCTTGAGCAGCCTCTCCACTGCTATTCCTCCCATCTCTGATACATGATACTTAGTGATAACTGGGATTAATGTTTTTCTAAAAATCAATAAGGAAAACTTTAGCATCCATTAAAAGTGATTCTGCTTGAAAGTCTGTTTCAACACAAAGTGAGATAAATTGGTTTTAAAGCTTTTCTGAAATACTTCTAAGGTGGGGGCTGCTGTTATTTGAGCCTGACAGCTCAGAGGTGGAGCACCATGATAGTATTCCAGGGGTCCTGGGTTCTATTCCCAATTAGGTTACAGTATATCTTTCTTGTTATAACGTGTGTTCAATTGTTTAGCAGTGACTAATGCTGCACAACTAATTCATTACCATCTAAAATATTTCTGCAGTTTTTGTGATGCACAGTAGTTTTATATGAACTCTGTAGTGTAGTATGCTATAGAATTGTGTAGCGTCAACTACATATAATTGCCCACATTGTTGGTATTATCCACACATGACAGCCTTTCTTATCATCCTTTGGGCAACAATGAACAGATATTTAAATGCCCAATCTCTCGTATTTCATTGACAACCATGTCACTTGCAGAAGACCAAGAACTGCCCAGCTAAAAGGGGAATGCTGAGGCTTAAATGTTTCTACTGGCCTGTCTACATAATGACCTCACTGCTTACCTGCTGTACCCCAGCTGTTCGCAGGCTTCTTTCCCATTGTTGTCTGTCCATTGGTCACTGCACACAGGCTTCCAGGACTTGATTTTCCTAGAATATACCTGCAGGAGGAAATTGGAGCCATACAGTCGAACTGTAATAGAAGAACAAGAGAAAAATTATGTCTACAGACCTTCATAGTAAACCTACAGGTCTCAATGGAATGAATGAATGTATGTATGGAATGTTTGGGTTATTAATCGTGTTTGTTCCTGAGCTCAGATGAGGTGCAACATTTACTGTGTTGAGTCTGCCGGCCCCATGCTATTTTGACTAGTTTTCTCACATTCGTGCTTCCATTTTTTCCCCTGGATTTATCATGCCTCCACGCAAAGGTGTGGCTCTCCTACCAAGCATTTAACACCTCAGGGATCCCATTGAGTGGCCTCTGTCACTTTGTCTTGACTGGTATTTGTTCTCCTTTACAGGCTAGAAAAACTCAGTAGCCCAAATATGTGCTTTTGCTTGCACACTGCAGGCTGCTGACCCCCTTTTCCCAGACAGATCAGCTCCAGGAAATGGGGCCTCTTTTTCTAAGCATGACAGGCCACACCAAGTTGCTGTACATTTCTCCCCCTGGGGTACATGATTCATATCATAGCCCCCAAATAGAGGGATTTCACTTACAACATACTGTATGTGCACACATTCATTGCATCCATTCGGACACACACATATAGATACAGTATGTAGAATGCACAATGGCAAAATGGCTAGACTCAGAATATGCCATTTATTTTCATGAATGAGAGGACAGGACCATAACTCAAAGTGGCAGAACCATGAATAAGTTATGAAAGCCCTGCCCCCTCACAAGTATCCAATGTAATTTACATTGTAGAGGTTTTGGATTAGTTATTTAATGAAAAATAAACTCTTTCTGTTTGATTTCACAGCTCTGTTTTGACTTTAGCAGAGGTCACTGTGATGTCATCAGGCATTGTTCAAACTGCTCTTCCATAGGTTAAGGGCTCTGTGTGACCAACATTAAGTGATGATAAATGGTGGTGACCCACCTAGAATGATAATATATGCTTTCTCATCATTTCAGGTCTTCAGACCATAGAAATAAATCAGTTATCTGTAAGGTTGCATTCTCACATACATTGTGTATATGTATATATGTATATTAGAAGCAAAAAACTCCATTTAACGCATCAGTTAGGGTTGTTCCACGCGATACAAAGTGAGAAAATTTGGTGTTGGGCTGAAAACCCCTTGACCCTCAGCCCACCCTTTCATTCGAGCTGGGTGCTGCATCGGGTCGCTCAGCCCCAACTCCTCACCCCATCACATGTGTAAAGAAGCAGAGGTATAGGAGAATGGGTGAGAGGTAGGACCGAAGACCCCAATGCGCCACCCCCAGTGCTGGTTGGGGTCCAAGGGGGTTTTCAACCTTAACACCGACTTCATACTTTTGTTGCTGTGGAACAACCCTAACTGATGCATTAAATGGAAATTTTTGCCTCTAATTTCCTTCTTTTGAGAATGATAAATGAGAAATAGTGAATGTATAGCAGGTGGAGCGCTGGGCCCAAAAGGGCCCCACTCTCCCGCCACGTGATGTCTTGTGACATAGTAACAGGAACAGCAATGCAAACAGAAGCGCTAATAGTGGCGCACATGGTAATGCAAGTGCAAATGAGAACAGAAAGGGTAATGCACATGGTGGCGTAGACGGGAACGGTCCGCCACGTGATGTCTTGTCACTTAGTAACATGGTGCCCGCAAACACAAATTGTAATGGGCAAGATGACGCAAAGCGAAACAGAAAGAGAAACAGTACTGTAGACACAAATGGTAAAAAAATAATGGAAACACAAGCACAAATGAAAACGCAAAGGATAACGCACATGGTGGCGTAGACGTGAACGGTAAGTGAAACGGGTACGGAACCGCAAGCGGAAAGGGCAACGGTAGCAGCAATGTAAGCGCACAGGCTGGTTTTACCCAAAAGCTTCATAGAGAAAGACAGTGAGTACAAAGAATGTATGCATAATAATGGGCCTCGGAGCAGAAAATGAGGAGTTGGAATACTAAATAACATATCTCAGGAATACGTATGAGCGAGAAAAAAATTTAAAGTCATATGATTTATGACTTTCCTGGAACACTTAATCCCTGTTAGGGGCTAAGTATTTTCTGACGAAAAGTCTGTATCTCGCACCGTTTCGAGATCACGGGCCCTGAAAAGCGTGACGCCATGTCAATAGTTATCCTATGGGAAAAAGAGAAGTTCGGAGTGCCATAACTTTGGCTCCCTGTAATATTTTCTCACCAAACCACTAAAAGGCACATCTGTGAGATGTTGGCTGTCTTCCTTCCAAATTTCAGCCCAAAAGACCAAACTATTATTTTGCAGCAGGGCACCAAAGGATTGCTGCAATGCATCGGATGCCTTAATGTTATCCTATGGGAAAAAGTGTTAACTTTGGAGTGCTGTAACTTTGCCGCCATGTAATATTTTTTCAAAAAACCACTGAAAGGCACATCTGTGTGATGTCGGCTGCATTCCCTCCAAATTTCAGCCCAAAACACCAAACTGTTCTTTTGCAGCGGGGTGCCAAAGAATTGCTGTCATCTTCCCACAGCCTAGAAAAGTACTGTCGTAATTTGCGAAAGTACTTTTTCCAGAAATGTGAAAAACATATTTCTGGGGGTTTTACCCCAAAATAAAGACATGGCTAGCATCCTCATGGTCCGACTAGGTGAATACAGAAAGAATTAGGTTTCTAGAGGATCCCAAATTTAAATGCCAAGCATTTTTCTGATCACCAACTGAAAACAAAATGGCGGATTTGTGACAGTAAAAGGGCCATTTGCGAAAGTAAAAACCGCATTTGTGACACTGTCAAACTTTTTGTTAACTTTTCCCATTGACTTATAATGGGAACTTGTTTTTGAATAACTTTTGAACCGTTTAATATTTTTTCACGAAATCTTTGAAAGGCACATCGGGGACCCCGGCCGCATGTTCCCTGAAGATTACAGACTGGTCGCACAAACCGTGCGACCTGTAGGTGCGACCATAGAATTCCAAAAAAGCTTAAACACACGCGCAGATCACGCTTAGTAACTCCGCAACCATATAACCGACCAGTACGAAACTTGGCAGATCCCAAGGCATATGGGTCTTGATCGTGTATTCCAAATTTCAGGCAAATCCGTTGAACAATTGCAAAGTTATTAAGGTGCAAAATTTTAGGATTAACATGTAAATGGCTCCTCAACCCTAACTATGGTAGCACTACCGTGCTACCATTATATACATGAGAATATATATGTATAAATATATATGAGACAAAGAATCTCTGTGTGCAAGCACTGAGGCAATTGTTACCCCAAAGGGCATTTGGCTAGGAAGCCAAGTTTATATGTGCACTATAGGGGTGTGGTCATGCCCCTGTAGTTAGGGTTAAATCTTCACTTCTATGTTAAATTCAAAAAGTTGCATTTTAATAACTACCTAACCGTTCAAGCGATTCACATGAAATTTTGCAAGCGCCATCAGGGACCAACACTCTCTTGATGTTGTACGTTTCATTCTGGTTAGACGTGTGGGTGTGGAGATACAGTGTCATAAAAACCATGTAAATGACCATTTTTTGTCAAAATCCTTTGTCATGCTGCTGCGTAAATATGGTGTGGAATTTTGGTATGACATTTTTAGGGTATATAGGTCCTGGGTCACAGTAGTGCCTTTTTATTCTTTATTTTTATTCATTACAAATCGGGTTTACAACCCTTGAGTCAGAGACTCATTTACAAAGGCACCTCGTCGCAGTGGGGGCAGACATCAAGACAGTTATTACAGTGTGTATTAAAACAGAGGGTTACATTACAGTTGCAGTAAACGAAACATTTAACATAGATACACTTAGGTTACATACTGTAGTAGTTTGTATGTTACTTAGGTTACATAACGTTACAAAACTGTGAGTTACACTCATGGCTATAGTAGGTCCTCAGAGAAGACAGCGGGTTACATCCCTGTTTGGACCTAGTAGGGAAGGAGTGGGTCTGGGGGAAGAAGAGGCTGTCCAGTGGACGTTGTCGAGCCAGGGAGCAAGGTGGGCGGGTACCATGGTTATAACAGGGGGTTAATTGCACCTACAACAGCAGGTATTAAAGCTATGGTTCCAAAGGGCTGTTTTGAAGCAGCCAATTTTTGCCAAGTTGGAGATGCAGCTAGGGAGGGAGTTGAACCGCTTTTGAAGATTTGGTGAAAAAATATTAATCCATTTAAAGGTTATTACATTTTGAAATTTCCCATTATTTTTAATGGGAAAAGTTAGACGTGCATCTTGAAAAAGGATTCTTTGTCACAAATGGGCAGTCTTTTGTTGCAAATGGGTATTCCTTTATTACAAATGGGGAATTTTTTTTTTTGTGCTTTTTGCACTTTAATAACTTCACAAACATTCAACCGGTTTGCATAAAATTGTGCAAGCGCCATCAGGGACCAAAGATCTCTTGATATGCCAAGTTTCTTGCCGGTCGGGCTATGTGGCTGTGGAGATAAAAAGTGTTAAAGGTCATGCCCCTATAATGAGGGTTTCAACATCTGGTTACATGCAGCAGAACAGACCTGGGTTTGAATCCCACAGCTTCCACCTGCATACTGTGTGACCCTCAGCAAGTCACTTAACCTCCTTGTGCTCCCAGGTCGCTCCTGTAAAAAAGCTTTCAGCTTAGTGTGCTATACCTGGTTAAACAACTAAATAAATAAAAATAAAAAAACTTTCACTTTTCTGTTAAACTCAGAAATTTGCACTTTAATATCTTCACAACCATTCAACCGATTTGCATAAAATTGTGCTTGTGCCGTCAGGGACCAAGGATCTCTTGATGTGCCAAGTTTCATCATGGTCAGATGTATGGGTGCGGAAATACAGAGTGCCAAAAAAGTTGAATATTACCATTTTTTGTAAACTTTCTGTCACGTTGCTGCACAACTATGACTTAGTATTTTGGTGAACATTTTAGGGTAGAAAGGTGTTGGGTTACAGAAGAGCTCTTTGAAGATTTGGTAAAGCAATATTAATCCATTCAAAAGTTATTACATTTTAAAATGTCCTATTATTTTCAATGGGAAAAGTTAGATGTGAGCCTTGAAACAGGATTTTGTTACGCTAATGGCCAATGCTGTGTCGCAAATGGGGAATCTTTTTCCATGCTGCCGGCATCCTGTTATGTTGCTTGCATGCATGTGTAAAAAACATAGCGCCATCATCCGAGTTTTCGGAGGTGTGGCAGCCATCTTCCAATTCAGTCAGTGTGTTTGTAGGCATGGCCCCAGTTCTCCAATGAATGCTGCTGCTGTTGTCTCTGACAGCAGTTGAAAATGCAGTGGCATACAGTTGAAAGGGAGAGTTCCGCTTCAGTGAGTAGAGCTCCCCCCTCCACATACATGCATATCGCGTGCTCATGCGCCCCCTCCCGAACACCCTGTATGGCCGACAGGGTGCCCAATCCCCCGTCAGCTCCCACGCCCCCAAAGCTTTCCAGTGTCACGCTGGGAGCCCACCCCAGCTGTGGCAGAAATTTTATGGCCGACGGGGGTGCCCAATCCCCTCTCAGCTCCACGCCCCCACCCAAAAGCTTTCCAGGTGCCATGCTGCAAATATTTGTTATGGCCAATGGGGGTGCCCAATCCCCCGTCGGCTCCAGGACCCCCCAAACAGCCTTCTGGCTGCCATGTTGGGAGCCCACCCCAGTTTGGCAAACGTCCCATGTCGTCTTCCTAAAAAAAAAAAATATAAAACCTGTAAACAAAAACCTTCCTCGGCCCAGTCTCCGTGCCCCCCTCCCCACCCGCACCCACCCTCTGCGCACTCTGCCTATCCACACCCCCCTCACCCCTATACTTACCTCCGGAGTCCAGCGCGACAATCTTCAGTGGACCGGGAACACGTCTGCACCCTGCAAAGCTGACCGCGAATTGAAGAAATGCTGGTAAGCTGTATAATGGAATAAATAGGCTTTTTTTCAACTTTGATGCATATCTCAGGCATTTTTTGGAATTGAGGCACCAAATTTTCAACGTGGGTTTTTGGGACCCCTCCTCATGATTTCTGAAAATGTCATGGCGTTAATTGGGCTCGAAGGGTGATTTCGCGGGCACTGTGCGAAATCACCTTTCAGGATGGATTAATGAAATGACAGTGCCAGTGTTCATAAGGTGGGCTCTCAAAAAGCCTATGTTGCAAATTTGGTGAAAAAAATTCCTTAAAATGACTGTTTTACGAGAGTGCGTTGCGCAGTTCCTATGCACGCTCATAAGTTTGCAAATTTTCATTATTTTCACTCCAGATTTTCAACATTGCCATTTTACCATACCTCCTTATGAGCAGTACAGCTGTCATTTTTCATATCCTGCCCAAAACGTGCTTCCGCCCATGTAGCACACAGTGGCGCAGTCGGTGAGTGAAATCAATGTATGGGACACATTAAGAAAATCACAGTGACACTGTTCATGAGCAGAGGTCTTCAAATGGTTATGTTGAAAATTTGGTGAAAAAAATCCTAAAAATGACTGTTTTACGAGAGTGCGTTGCGCAGTTCCTACGCATGCTCATAAGTTTGCAAATTTTCAATATTTCCACTCCAGATTTTCAACATTGCCATTTAACCATACCTCCTTATGAGCAGTACAGCTCTCATTTTTCACATCTTGCCCAAAATGTGTTTCTGCACACGTAGCGCATAATGGCACAGTTGGTGTGCGAAATCAATGTATGGGACACATTAAGAAAATCAGAGTGACACTGTTCATGAGCAGAGGTCTTCAAATGGTTATGTTGAAAATTTGGTGAAAAAATTCCTAAAAATTCCTGTTTTACGAGGGTGTGTTGCACAGTTCCTACACACGCTCGTAAGTTCACAAATTTTTAATATTTGCACTCCAGATTTTCAACACTGCCATTTTACCACACCTCCTTATGAGCAGTACAACTGTCATTTTTCCCATGTCTCCCAAAATGTGTTTCCGTGCATGTAGCGCACAATGGTGCAGTCAGTGTGCACAATCAATGTTTGGGACAGATTAAGAAAATCACAGTGACATTGTTCATGAGCAGAGATCTTAAAATGGCTATGTTGAAAATTTGGTGAAAAAAGTCCATAAAATTACTGTGTTACGAGTGAGAATTGCACAGTTTCCACGCACCCTTGTAAGTTCATGAATTTGTAATATTTTCAGTTCAGATTTTCACCAGTGGCATTTTTCCACACTTCCTTATGAACAGTATAACTGTCATTAGACACAGTGGATGTCTTGGGAGAAAGGCATGGAAGTATTACTTCCAAATACCTAAACAGCACATACAAGCAAGCAACATTCGGCATTGACAAATGCTTGTTTTTTCTTAGTGAGGCAAACAAAGTTAAAAAACAGAAAAAAATGATGTTTTTTTTGAAGTAACCAACACATATGTTCTGCTAATCGGGACATGTTCTGTTGGATACTGGTGTTTTTCATAAATCACCTGGAAATGTGTTTTTTAACATGCTGAAATCCTTTTTGCCATTTGTGAAAATTGATTTTTCTTTTTTCTCAGATTGTGAAAAAAGAACACGAAACAGGATTCTGTTTCACAATTTGCAAGAAAAGGATTTTTATAAAGTTGTTTTTTCGTCACGTCACAGTGAAGAAATGGTTTGGAATTTTGATCTGAAATGTCCAGGGTGGAAAGGGCTTGCTCCACAGATGTAACTTTATCTGGTTTGGTGAAACAGATTACAGCTTTCTCTACCTTTCTGCTCCTGCAATTGCTTATCCTATCTCCCTAATCCTTAACCTGTGCTTTATTTCTGCCCAAGTACCCTCATCCTTGAAACATGCTGTAGTCCTTCCTCTCCCCAAGGGTGGTGACACATCCACTCCTGGCAACTATCTCCCCATTTCCCTCCTTCCTACCTTGCCAAACTTCAAGAACATTTAGTTCTCTCTCAACTATCACCCTTCCTCTACGATTGCTCCTTCTTCACCCCCTTCCAATCTTGTTTTTGGAAGAACCACTCAACAACCACCTCCCTCCTCAGGCTTACTGACTCCATCCTTTCAGACATCAACTGGATGAAGTGTTGTCCAAATTGAGAGAGTTCATTGAAGTTGCCAAGAACCATCAGTCTTGGAGACTCCAATGCCATGTCGACAATGAAGTCCACCACTTCCTGAAGGAAACGTTTCTCGTCACTGGGTAGACGATAGACGAGAACGATCTGAAAACCTACACCCGTTACAACGGCACACTCAAATGACTCAGTCTCCCCAACCAGTACACTAGTGAGGTTGAGTCTGGTCTTACAGCAGACTGCCACCCCCACCCATGGTCCAGTCTCGGACGGTGTATTACCGAGTACCCAGCCGGAACTAAAGCCTCCAAGATGGGGCCAGAATTCTCATCCAGCCATGTCTCGGTAATGCAAGTCAGGTCAACCGTTTCTACAAGATCAGCCAAAATTGCTGTCTTGTTTTTGACTGACCTGGCTTGCATAACACCGCCCGAGTTGAACAAACGCCTCGTGCCTCCCAAACCATCTGCCGACTCAATTCGGTCGTGCCCTAAGGTATGGGGCCCAAACATGGTGGACCACGTTCTGATTTCCATTTTGCCCCAGGGTGTCTCTTGACTCCCACGACCCCGATTCAATGACTCCGCTCACTCATCCTCCACTGTTTGCCCCCCCCCCGTCCTCCTGCCCCTCCTTCGTGCTATACGAAGCGCTCTACAGTGCTGGTAAACACCAAATTCCAAAGGAGGAGAGAAGAAAGGACAGAGGGCACGAAGGACAGAGGGTAAGTAGTGCACAACTGTGGAGGCAGACAAACAACACATCCTACATGGATTTAAACAGGTACTTAATTACTACAGAGCTCTTAAAAAATCATAAATCAAATTCAAACAAACTTTCTGAAAAAATTAACAATCAAAACTCTAATCATAAAAAAAAAAAAAACACAAATTAACTTTAAATAGCCCAGGAAAGCTCTCACCTCCTCTGAGCAATGCCAATGCTATATTAATCCCTAGCTCTGCTCTCACTAGACCATAGGAATTAAATAGCAAAACAACAAAAAGAACCTATAACAAAATATCAAATAATGAAAAAAAACAAAAAAAAACCTCTAAATCTATCCAATGATAAATTGCTCACACCTTGATTCTGCTCTCACCAGAATCAAAGAAGAGTATATAACAAATAAACATAACACAGTCTCCACAGATGTCCAAATTAGACTGCTCAATCCTTAGTTCAGCACTCACCAGAACTAATTTATCAGCGAATACAACAATAACATTTCAGGAATAGATCTTATCCAAAACCATAATTGTTTGATAGTCTCGGAGAACATAGGCAATCCCCAATAACACAGCACACAAGAGGTGTGTTAAACAGGGACCCGAGGGGGCTCCCCCTCCCAAGGAGACAATTTTAGGTCCTGGAAACCAGCCCCCATGGTCCACAGCTACAACCCCAGAAGGACAGGCCCCACAGCACAACCTACCAGAAGTTTAAGAGCACCCAGCGCAACCCCAGGCTCCACTCAGTGCCACTGAGTAACCCCCGTCTGGCCGTGGGAGACAAGCTTCCCACCCTGTCCCAAAGATATTACAGGAGACCCCCCCCCGACACACCTCATCAAGTACTGTTCTATATTAGGGAACCCACAAGCATCCTCTGGATGCATTCTCACCATACCAGCAGCTTTTCCACAGCCAGCATTCCTTATGGCAAGATGCTTCTTACCAATCCAGCTCCAGAATGTCCAAATATTCCCATAAATCCTCTACACAAATCACCGCACAGTTCTCCTTTAGAGTTCCTCACAAACTCGACATTGAAAGGGGGATAGTCGTAACGCTGTAAAAACCACTCTCACTAAATCAATAGTTCGCCCATTCACCAGTTCATCAGGCAGTCCCAATGCCAGTACTACTGACCGGAAAAAAATATCCTTCAAAGGGAGAATGAACCCCCCATAATCCCGATGCTACCAAAGTCTTGCAGAAAGTATTGCAGAAAAACACCCTATCTGCAAAATGAAAAGACGAACGCAGAAAGCCCAGAATTCCCACTGTCCATATCCCATTCAGTCCTTCAGTAATTTCAACGTGTTAGCAGTGGTTAGCAAAGGTTTCAGCATATTAGCAGTTCCAGCGTGTTAGTAGTTCAGCGTTTCAGCGTTTCAGTCCATTGAACCGCAATCCGTAATCCAAATCAACGTTCCATCTGTAGCACCACGTCTTAAGAGATTTGACACTTAGCCTAAAATAAAAACAATCGCAAAACAAAATAAATGCAAAACATGCAAAAAAAAAAAATTAAAAGTTAGCCCGTACAGAGTTCAAATTCAAACGCAATTCGCAGCAGCTCACACAGGCAGCTCACAGTCCGCCGCCATTTAGAGATCAGTAAATAAATAGGAGTAAATAAGACATCCAACAGGATATCTAGAAATAAGCTTTTTATTCATGCTAGAAATTTGCAAATTTATATAAATGTGTGTTCTTACCTGCATACTGTATGTACATACACACATAACATACGTACACAGATGAGCCATAGCAAAATCAAAAAAATCCTAATTGTGGGGTAACTCCAGTGCTGATAATTAATCCCCCCCAAACTCCCTTCTGTAACTCCATGGATGTCGAAGGTCAGATGACTGTTATTTCTCATATTTCTGCAATTGATAAATTGTACACCCTGGGCAGGATTCTCAAAATGTCATGCCCAGGATCTGCTTGATTGCATATTTAAAGGTAGACATATGTCCCAATAGTTAACACCATCCTAATTTTGAATGCATTATGTCCAAAAAAGCTACATTTGTGTCAAATAAGGATGCAGTTTGAAGTTGCGTAATGGTTGAAAATCCTGTCTCCTGTGTTTAGTTGGGCCATTTAAGTGTAAAACTAGCAGTCTTGCATTTTGCTTGGCAGAGTGGTCTAGCAGTTGAAGCATAGTCAATCATGGTTCAGATCTCACCAGAGCCATGTAACTCACCATGTGACCCTAAGCAAATCACTTTATCTCCTTATCTCCTTGCACTTCACACCCAGTGATTCTTTTTTTTTTTCCAACTCTATTTTTCTCCAGTCACGGCTTGGGGGAACTCTCTCAGGCACCCTCTCCCTGTGCCTGTCCGCCTGAGATCTGCTGCAGACTTGTGCCCTTCTCCCCACCCGCTGCTGAGCACCCCCTGGTTTAACCCGCCTGGGATGCGTAGGCCGACCACTTACTTGGGCTCCTTGTAAGGCAGACTCTGGCAAGCTGTTGAGGCCCGGGTAGAGGAGTGATGAGGCTCAGCCCAGTCAGATCTGGCACCGGGCATGGAGGAAAGGTGCCATCGCCTGTCCCCACAAGCTGGGTTTATCCTTTTTCTGTCCTTCCCCGCCCTGCCTTGTGCATGGTGCACGGCAACCATGCCAGCATCGGGCATGCAGTAACCTGCCTACCGTGCTTCTGCAGCACCCCCCAGTCTCCACCAGGGGCCGCCGGAACACTGGACGTCCCAATGCCCTCCCCCCAGGACAGGAGAGCTGCCCGCCGGGCTCTCGTTCTGATCCCTCCTCTACCAACCCCTGGTGCCCGAGCTCGCTCCTGAATTTGGATCGCCAGTGTGGCGTGAGGTGTGGCATCCAGTGCCTCAACCCTCAGCACCACCGGGCCGGTTCACCCAGTGATTCTTAAACTCACACACTGTGGGGAGTCAAGTTATTCACAACTGTGTCATATTAAACTTGGCCAATTAAGCTATTATTTTGTAACATAAACTGGTGGTAACTGTTCCTAGCCACTTCTCTCAATCATGCAGAGAAGGCATATGCTGACGTTGGACAGGAGGGTGGGCCTTGATGGGCTGTCCAAGCTTCTCCCATTCAAAATACTTTCCATGTTCCTGTGAATATACATACATTTACAATGTCAGTTTCCTCTTCTTAAGTCTAGATATCACACAGTTGCACAACTATCCTTTTTTAACTTGGATGTTTTGTGCACTGTAAATGTTTTTCTGATCTGTTTTATCTCCCACCAGCCTGCCAACTAGTACCTCCTTCCACTACTGCCAAGGTTCCTCCTTTCCATACAAGGAACATGTCTGTGCTCCACCTTTCTCTGTTCCCTGAGGTACCTCCTAACTCTACTGAGTGCACTCCCTCAGATACCCCCCCAAAGTAGTGAACCCCTAATCACTTCTCTGCCATATCCAATTACCCTTTTATGTTGCAGAAGACGAGCTCCCTTGGATGACACCCCAAGGCTGGACTCTACAGTCACTCCCTCCACAAAACTGAACTACCAGAACAGGCATTCTAGGTTGGCATAGAGCTCATCGGCAAAAGTCCTTGGTGAATATATGGGGCAGGCAGAGTTTCATCTGGTCAGCCATGGTCCTTTTTCCTTGTTTTCTCCCACCACTGAGAGTACACCTTGATGTCATTGGTTGCTGACAAACCTCTCTGGGTTTTCCCCAGATGTCCAATCTAAGAACCTGGATGCCCCATTCAGGGGCCCGATTTTGGTTGGCGAGGATTCCCAAAACATAATTACTTGCCTCCAAGAATCTGGTAAGGCCATCTGATCAGTTCATACAATATCAGTCTCAGCCTACCTCTTCCCTGTGGCAGCCTTTTCATTACAACTGCCAGCAGCAACCTAGAAGTCAGCCACTCAGGGGTGCCTTCAAGAGAAAGACTACCTCCCTGGCCATAGGAGGTTCAGCACACAGAACCCCCAGAACCTACCAGGCTATGTTGCCTATCCCTGGCTCCTCTGAGTGACTCCTTGCCCGACCCTCCTCCTCCAGCAGAATCCATGGGGGAGGTGGTGGGGGATCGCTTTCTCTTTATGGGGAAGGTTTGGGCAGAATAACTTTGGACCAGTGGGTCCTACAGTTAATGGAATAGGGGCATAGTCTAGAATTGTTAGAGATTACTCCAGACAACCCTCCAGCTCCTTTCAATTACCCTCAGGCTCATCTCAATTTAATTCAAGACGAGATACAAGCCCTTCTGCAGAAGCAGGCCATGAAACCTGTTCCCCTGGCATAATGCAGCAAAGGGTTCTACTTGCATCTCTTCCTGGAACCCAAGATAATAGGAGATCTGTGCCCCATTCTGGACCTTTGCCATCTGAACAAGTTCATAGAGAACAAAAGGTTTAGGGTGGTCACTCTTCCTGGCCTCCTCCCTTTACTGCATCAAGGAGATTGGCTCTGCTCACTGGATATGCAGGATGCTTACCTCCACATATTGGTGTTTCCACCCCACAGGAGGTTCCTGAGCTTCTGCTTCCAAGGAAACCATTACCAGTTTCCGGCCCTGCCCTTTGGTCTGTCATCGGCCCAATGAGTCTTTACAAAATGCCTAGTGGTAGTAGAAGCAGCCTTAAGGAGGCAAGGTGATTACATCTTCTCATACCTAGATGACTGGCTTCTGATAGCACCTACCAAGGAGAAGTTGCTCAGAACCATGGAGGCCACTTTTTCCCTGTTTCAGGATCTAGACATAACCCTTAATCTTCCCAAATCATCCCCTTGGTCAAGTCAAAGACTCCAATACATAGGAGCGATCCTGGACACTGAGCATGGCAAAGCGTTTCTTCTGCTGGACAGAGCAGAACACCTCCAGACTCGGGTCAACTGATCTTATCATCTTGGTAAGTTCCAGCCAGAATGGTTCTCAGACTCCTGGGACATATGGCAGCGGCCATCCCAGCCATACCTTTGACTCACCTGCACATGAGAGTGGCCTGTGGTTGGCAACTGCACATCAGCAGCAGAGTCAGCACTGAAGAAGAAGTTAGGACGGCAGAGCGACTGCGTTTATAATCACAAGTGTTTCATGGTGAGTGTCACATTTGTAATTTACAAGTAGAAGAAGGCAGAGTCAAGGAAGAAAATGGAGAGCCAAGGGAGAAATGGTTTCAGTGAGAGCTGAGTCAGAGGGTGGCTGGAGGGTCAGAGGAGGCAGGTGTGATGATGAGCTAGTGAGCTGATGGGAGATTAGTGGCGCTAAGCAGGCTGGAAAAGAATGTCATCTATTGTGTTTAAAAATCCACTGACTGCTTCCTTTTCATTTTTTTATTTGTGGCTACATTTCATTTATGTTATTCAAGTTAAACTAAGAAATAAGCTTGTCACAGTATGAAATTCTGATGGTATGACAACGTCACATGTAATACCTTGGTTATTGTCATACCACTGTACTGCAGAACAAGTAATCTTTGTACAAAAAAGAAGCCTCCTCAAACTCTTGCATCAAGGAGCAGTGGTGTGGAAGGAACAATTGTCCCTGAAAATGAAAAAAAAAAAAACTAGTTGAAAGGCCTCAATACTTGAATCACGATTATCGCAGTACCGGAAATTGTCCACTTCTGATACCGCAGTATACCATGAAACTGTGAAACTGTGACAACCCTACTAAGAAACACTTGGGGGTGGGGGGGGAAGTTGGCTGGTCACCAACTTGCTTGCTAAGCGAGAGAAACAAATGGCAACCGTTAAGGTTTTAAAACCTGGGTGGCACCAGGATACCAATGATGGGGTTGGGGTGGGATCAGGGTTGATACACAAGGTGGGGTGGAAAGGATGAGAAGGGACTTGGCAAGGTTGGAGGAGTGGTCAAATGCATGGCAGCTTAGATTCAATGCAAAGAAGTGAAAAGTATTGCACCTGGAAAACAAAAACCCAGGGGAGGAGTACACAGTGGGGGGTGAGATACTGACAACAACAAAAATGGAAAGGGACCTAGGGGTAGTTATATCAGATGATCTAAGGTGGTCAAGCAACATAAGAAGGCAGTAAGGAGGGCTGGGGGGATACTGGGATGCGTATGGAGAGGCATCACCAGTAAAAAACAGGAAGTTGTTATCCCTCTGTAAAGACAGTTGTTGAGACCCCATCTGGAGTACTGCATGCAGTTCTGGAAACTCCATCTCCACAAGGACGTAGACAGGCTGGAGGCTGTCCAGAGGATGGCAATTAAAATGGTGCAGGGTCTGTAGCAGAAGCCATGCGAAGAGAGACTAAAGGAGCTTAATATGTATATCCTCGAGGAAAGGAGGGAGAGGGGGGACATGATAGACACTTTGAAGTACCTCAAGGGAATCAACAAAGTCCAATAAGGTAGCATTTTTCAGAAAAAGAGATGCGAAAGAACAAGGGGGCACAATTTGAATATGGGGGGGGGCGGCTCAGAGGTAATGTGAGGAAATCTTTTTTCATGGAGAGGGTTGTGGATGCATGGAACAGCCTTTCTGAGGAGCTAGTGGAGTCAAAAACAGTGAGGGAATTCAAGAATACATGGGACAGACATAAGGCAGTTCTAGTGGGGGATTGGAGGAAGTAGGCTGTTGGTTAACTAGGATCTGCAGCTTATCCATTAGGTAGGGAAATCGGCAGGCTAGGTGGGCCAAGCGGTCCTTAAATGCCATCAAAGTCTATGTTTCTATGTTGGCATGCCTGGCACTTTTCTTTCCAGGGTTCTGCTAGTTAATGTACCCCCTGGCATGTCAGGCAGTCAGTCAGACTCATTACATTTTTAAGCCCATTTTGCTAATGTTTTTTTTTTTAAAGTAGCCAGTTGCTACTTTTGATTTCTGATGTATTTTTATTTTTCCATTTGCTCGATAGAAGGTTTTTAGATATAACCTTCATCTTGATCATCTCTATAGGTACAGTATTAGCAAAATGATTAACAGGTGTGAAAAGTATGTCTCCTACATTTGCATTCATAATGGCATGACCCCCTCCATACTACTCACGGTACTGAGTTTCATCCTCTCCCTTGGGACAGTTAGGAACTCTATCACACCACTCTGAATCACCGATGCATTCACCTGAGCTTGCACAGGACGGGCCGGATTCACAGTTCCTAAACACTGGATGGGAAATGAAGAGAGACTTCTCAGCAAAGCAATAAAAGACACATTTTTAAAACACCCTTAGATAAATCAATTAACAGTTTCCAATAACATTTAGCTAGATAAAGGGGGCAAAAAGTTTCATAAGGGATGAAGAAAGAGACCTAGAGGTCACTGTAGGTAGGTCTTTAGTTTTAAGCAGAAGCAACAGTGCATATCAGCAGCACTAAAGTAGACTAATTTAAGATACTTGGAGGGGACTTATTAAAATCTGTAACACTGGAACTGGAACATTCGCCCTGCTGGATTGGACAGAGCAGGTACAAATTGCGCTATAGTGTATAGTGGAACCCCGATATGCATGGAACTCCATGGCTGGAATATGCTTGTTGAGCTGCAGTGGTGATATCATTATGTTGTGCTGCAGTAGTGATGCGACTACAGTGGCACAACAACTTAGAATGCTGCCATACAGCTGATTTTCTCGATCCAATTGAGCTGAAAGCTACTTTTTTTAACTCGAACTTGCAGAGAAAGCTACAGCACATTGAATCAGTAATTTGAGCCCCCAGCAACTTTCAAGTGCCCCCCCGGCCCCACTCAACCCAGTTCACTGAAAGGAAGTGGAGTGTCTGAAATCGGCATGATTGCCCATACACTATAAAAGATAATATATGGGCATCCATATACAGACAAGCCTGTGTCTTCATTTCCAGCGTTTAATGGCAACCAGTGAACCTCTCGAGCTTTGCTCTTGAGGTTCATTGGTTGCCATAGAAACTTTTTGATAAAGACACAGGCTTGTTGTATGTGGCTGCACATACATTATCCTCTGTATCTTCTCCATTCCAGTTGAACAGCTGTTCTGGATTTTACCAATTCTCGTTATTCCACTTCTGGAGTTTTTTATTGAATACGACACACCTCTGGAAATAGCATAGCGGCTGAGATTTCAGGATTAGATTTTGTGAGCAACATCTTTTTTTGTATTGTTTTATTAGCTAAGATTGTACCATAACGTGTATTTAAACATTTCAGGGATGCAGGGAGTAGACACCCCATTATTAAATAAAATAATTATTTTTCACACTTTGAAAGTTCAAAATCTCATTTTGAAATCTCGTGTGCCTTTTAATTTTTTGCATTACTGTTTTTATTCTGCTTATAAACATATGAAATTGCCAGCAGAAACAAGCCAAACTAGTCTATCTAGTCTGCTTCACTGTGCAGCTCAGTTTAGATCCCTGGAGTTGCCCCTCTCCCCCCAACTCCTTCTGGAGTTATCCACCTACCTCCCATACATTCTCCCCTCCCCTTCCCTTCCCAGAACTGATTTCTTGAGAAATATTGGAATGACATTTTTGAAAACGGAACTTTGATGACATTTTTGAAAGGAATCCTTTATGATATTAGGGCAATAAAATGATGTCTGAATTATAAATATTTTTGGTTGTTTGCGGTTGAGATAGGTTTTTAATATAATATTTACTACTTTGGTCACCCAGTCATAGAAATTGATTACATTCGTCTGACATGACCTTCCCGCTGTGAATCCATGCTGCCTTGGGTCCTGTGCCCCACTGGCCTCTAGGTACTCGACAATTCTTTCCTTCAAAAGTGATTCCATCATTTTACCCACCACTGAGGTCAAACTGACAAGTCTGTAGTTTCCTGCCTCTGTCTTGTTCCCACTTTTGTGAAGGGGAATCACATCTGCCCTTCTCCAGTCCTCAGGCACCACACCATCCTCCCATGATTTGTTAAAAAGAGTAGTCAGTGGCCTCACTAGTTCTCCCCTTAGTTCTTTTAGAATTATGGGGTGAATCCAGCGTGAATTCAATAGATCATTGTTTTTTTTTTTTTAAACTTTTAATATTTTCAGATCAGGGTGCTGTTTGATTACGAGTAATTTCTACTTATTGGTTTTAAGGCTGTCTATTGGTATAAGCTTTATATAACTCTGATTTCACAGTAATACTTTCAGCGTGGCTTCCTGTGGGTCAGCAGAAGGAACAATACCTGGCTGCAGTCTTTAAATGGTGCCATCCTTGGGAGCTATGGATATGGTCAAAAATCTGGTCACCACTATGGACTGCAGGCTGACTGTGGAGTAAGAGCTGTCTATGGCCATACATAGTGGCTTTTTCTATTCTCGAAATGTTGTCCGGATTAAACCGCATCTAGTGCATGGTGACCTGCTGATGATAGTCCATGCTTTGTCACATCCAGGATGAATTTCTCTAATGCTGTCTACCTAGGGTTATCTAGGAGCTTGATGTGATACCTACAGCTGGCCTAGAATGTGGCAGCATGTTTGATATATGGGACATTCTGTAAAGATCATCATGCTGGTACTATGCAAACTGCACTGACTGCCCATTCAG
Source organism: Neoceratodus forsteri (assembly GCA_016271365.2). Lineage (NCBI taxonomy): Eukaryota > Metazoa > Chordata > Ceratodontiformes > Ceratodontidae > Neoceratodus > Neoceratodus forsteri. Next base: position 1,396,573,573 of record CM057458.1, on the reverse strand, counting down.
TGGTGCATCAACTTCACAATATGTTTAAAGTCACTTAAAATAAGAAAGAGCAGAAAAGGCAAAGCCCAAATGTAGCTCCTTTAGAACAGGTCATAGTATTTCATAGTTCCATTATTATTAATATATTTGTCTAAGTTCCTTTTAAAGATCTCTTTATTGTACTGCTCACTGTTCACGACAATGACTGATACGAATCTCTGAACCTGTGTTGCACTTATCTTATTCGTCTGAATGATCTTGTTATCCTTGTTTTATTACCTACTTTGCCTGACCATCTATTTTATAGTCTTAAAAGTGTTTGTGATATTTTTTTCTCCTGACTAACGCTGCATTGTATGGCTTATGTGTGCTGCGTCACACTGATGTTGTTGTTTTGTATCTGACTTGTATCCTCCCGGGTCGTACCTGAAAATAGACATTCCTATGCCTAGTGTACTCACCCAGTTAACAAAAGCAAATAAACAAATAAATATTTTCACTTATAATAATTTGTGCCATAAGTTCGCTGCCTTTTGTGTAAAGAAATGTTTTCTTTTTTTGAGTTCTGAATCAATTGATTTTAACTTGTAAAGGATGCCCCCTTATTTCTAGGTCCATATTTTATAATCTGTTTTTAACTCTGTCATCAGATCTGGGTCAATCATGATGTTATAACAGAAAACCATATCTCCTATTTGCCTTCTTGTTTCTAGACTATGTAAGCTTAGATTTTGTAATCTAGATGTGTACGATGTTTCTCTGAGTTGTCTGATAAATTTAATAAATATACGTTGAACTCTTTCTAGTCAACCCATTTCTTTCTTTGTGTATGGACTCCAAATCTGGCTTCGATAGTCTAGCTGAGGTATGATGTAGGATAAATACAAAGGCATCATTACTTCTGGGGTCCTGCTTTTTATATTTCTCTTGATTACTCCCATGGTTCTGATTGCCTTCGTCACTGCTGATGTACAATGCTCTTTTAATTCCAGCGTATCATCAATCAGAATTCCTAGATCTTTCTCTTGTGTTTTTGACTGTAAGAAATGGTTGTTTATTTGATAATTATACTTTATATTATGTTTGCCCATGTGTATTATACTGCATTTATCAACATTAAGTGTCATCCCCATTTATGCACCCATGTTGTTACAGAATCCAGATCTTTTTGTAATGAGTTTGTTTGTTGTATTGTTTCACATGGCCCTCCTAATTTTGCACCATCTGCATATTTGGTTATGTAATTCACAACATGTTCTTCTAAGTCTGAAATGAACAGCTGGAAAATAGTTGAGCCCAGTACCAACCCCTGGGGCACTCCACTTGTCACTCATCCCTCCTCTGAAAAATTATCCCTAATTACAACTCACTGAGTTCTTTCATTCAACCAATCATTTATCCAGGTGACTATGTTTTTTTAATACCAAATTTGATGAGTTTAGTACTGACAACCCAGTGTGGTACAATGTCTAAGGCTGTACTAAAATCCAATAGCATCATGTCAACAGGTTCGCCTTTATCTAGTTGTTATTAATATGTTCGTAAAAACATAGAAGATGGGTTAAACAGGATCACCTGCTTTTAAAACCATGTTGACTACTATTAAACATTGTTGTATTACTTAGTTGGTCTTGAATTTTGTTTTTTATTAGGGCTTCCAGGATTTTACATGGTGCGGATGCCAGGCTTACAGGCCTATAGTTATGTGTGTTCATTTTACATCCTTTTTTAAAAAATTGGAGTTACTTTTGCAATTTTTCATTCTTTTGGAACTATACCTGTGTTTAAAGAGTTTTCAAATAGTATTTTTAATGGTGTACTAATGCTGTGTTTCGTTAATGTTAACATGAGTGGAGTGATGTTTTCCAACCCCAGGGCACTGTGTGCTTTTAGTTTATCTATTTGTGAAATAATGTCATTGACATGAGTTTCTTGTATTCCCTCATTAGTGTCGTTATCTATATTTTTGGGATGATTTTTTGTTTTTGTGTAGCTAGAACAGAAGTGTACAATTAGACACATTTGTCATCTCCACTGGATCAGTGATGAGTTTACTGTCTTGTTTTATTGTAGTCAGTTCTGTATCTGTCTTTTTTAATGAGTTTATGCACCCATAAAACTGTTTGCTGTTCATTTTGTTTGCTGAAGCTTCCAGTTTCTTTTCAAAATTCAATTTTGCCTTATTTATTTTGTTTTTGCACGTTTTTTGTATCTTTTTAAATTTCTGCAAATTTCTTCACTGTTATTGTTTTTGTGTGTTCCATAGGCTTTGTTTTTCGTTTTAATAACTTTTGTTAAATTTATAAGAAGCCATTGGGTTTAATGCCCTTGTTATTATATTTTTTAACTCTTTTTATATGTTTTTCCATGACGAAGTGTATTCAACTTTTTATGAATTCCCTCGCCTCATGTACTGTTTGGTTACTTAGAACGGTGTTCCAATCTATGCTTGTTGGTCTACAAGGCCCTGAATAGTATGGGACCTGGTTATTTGAAAGATCTCTTTTCCTCACACAACTTAATCTATGCTTTCCACTCCAGTGATACTGGCCTACTGACTGTACCCTAGTCAGAGCTGACATTATCCAGGAACAACGTTTTTATGGTAGCCATGCTGTGAAACTTCCTTCCTCTCTACTTTCACTTTGTCAGCACAGTGGAGGCCTTTAAAAGAGACCTAAAGTTCAATCTTTTTGAATGAACGTAATATCTGATCACACTGTCTGTCCCCTTTTGTGGACCACCCCACTTTCAGGGTACCATGAAGATCACTAGGACGAAGGTGTAGCTACTGATACTCCAAGTAAGCCATGGCATACCAAGTTTAGTAGCAGGGGTTAGCAAACAAGCTGGCCAGCATTCATCTGCCCTCTCTAGTCTATCACATTTAAATTCCTTTGTTTGACTTTGCAGACTTTTTCTTTCTCTTTCAGCTTTGTTTATGGGGGTGGCAGAGTGGACCATGGATGTTGAAGCTGAATGTCTCAATTAGGTCTGCATGGTTTGCCTGCTTAGTGACTGGCCGTGGCATCCGGTAGAGGGTGTGGCAAGTCCTGGGCGGCAAGTTTAAATGCCCCAGCAAAGTTAGAAGCCATATTATTAGTTCAGATGTACTGGGAGCAAGAGAAGCAGTAAAAGAACTGAGGTGCAGCAGATGGAAGAACAGACTCAGAGGCAGCTAAAAGAATGAAGACTTCATGTGGAGCAAATCTGCCTACCTGTTGGGAAGAGAGACGTTTCTGCTGTGGTCTTGAACTCATGGTGCAGTCAGTGGTGTTTACCAGTGGGCAGCAAGCACCACACTAGCAGTGCAGAGAGACAGCAGGTCTAATGTGGGAATCATCTGATTCGAGCCAGATACCTTGGACTTGAGTCGGGGGGGGGCCTGGGTAGCAGTGTGGCAGGTTGGTGTACAAATCTGAAATGCCTGGCTACACCCCTGCACTAGGAACCTCTTGAGGAGGGTTCCATCCTAAAAGTAACACAGAAAAATTCTCTTTAGGGTGACGTGCCATAGGAAAATGCCAAAAGGAGCACACTGAAGACAAATTCACACCCTTCCTGAAAGGGAGAGGGAATAAATTAAACTGCTGAGGTGAAAGGAGAAACAATACTTATAGATCACTATCCAGCTCTCAACTCATGATGGAATATCCAGTGTTACAGTACTATAACTATTATGATCTCTGGCATGGAGGAGAGGGAAAAAAGACCTGTTGAGAAAACCTCTTGGGAACCAAGGCCTTAGGTTGCCTTCCCCCCAGGCAGCTACAAGTCAGTTATATATTCATGTGAATCTTAAGTTCCGAACCTACAATACACTGCTCTTGTTAAAAGGGGTACCTTGTCCTTTCCTTCTGTTGTAAAGAGACTATTCATTCTTGCCAGGTGTGAAGGGCATGGCCCAGCAACTAAAGGAGCCCCAGCAGGTGAGAACTCCTTCCTTGGAAAGATGCTATTAGGACATGCCCAGATGTTAAAAGAACCCAGAGGTAGCTGAAAATTTTCCAGGAGAAGAAGAAGAAGACTAGGAGACAACTGCTTCAGGCTTGGCTGCACATTCCTTTCCTCTGAGTACAAGGCTTACGGTACTGCATATCATTGAAGCCGAGCCCTTGAGGAGCATGGCCCAACCTTTGAGGGGCAGCATTGGAGATGAGCCCATGAGGGGCTCATCCCAAGTTGTACAAGAGCCACAGGTCATTGGGGCAAGAGCCTACAGCTTGGGGCTTGGCCTATATGAAGTAGTTTGCATGTGGAGTAGTATGAATGGAATCCAGTGAGGGTCCAGCCTTGTATGTCATGAATGGTATGACAGTTGAGCCCCAAGGAGATGAGCCTGATGGCCACCAGGGCAGACTGATGGACAAAGGTACAGGTCAAAGCAGAGGCTAGAAGGTCCACAATTATATAGTAAGAGCATGACTGTCATAGTGTTGAATCAAATACCTGATAGTACATGGGCATGTATCTGATAGTACAAAGGTGAATGCTGAGCAATGAAGGGTGGGTGTCCAGTGAACACTGTGTTTGTGGTACATAATAATGTTGGATGTGTACCCAGTAGATTATAGTATGAATGGCTAATGTGGTTATGAACAGTCAGTATGGTTCATTAAGGTTGGTTGGAAACTTGAGGTAGGCAGTGACAGGGGCCAGAGTGAAGTTCCTAAAAGGACACTAGTGGAGTATGACTGCAGCCACGTGGGCAAGCAAGCAGGGAAAAAGTATAGCTCCCTAAGCAGCCTCACGGATGAGGGGCAGGACCATGTAAGAAGACAAGTAGAAAGCAAGCACAGCAGGAACAATGAAACCCCAGCAGACTGGAAGGCAAGAGGAAGCAAGGGGGGAGCCATGGTCAAGCAAGCACAAGCTGCAAGAGGCAGGCAGACAGCAGGGTCAGGCTAGCAGCAACAGAAGTACAGAAAAAGCAATGAAAACAGCAGCTAGACCAGAAGGAGCTGCTGGAATCACCAGACCACTGTTTGGAAAATCATGCAGTAACCTGAGGAAATAGAACCACTTGCTCTGAGTGACCGTGACGGCAAAGCAGAAAAAAGCAGGAAGAAGACATGGTGCAAATAAGCAAGTAGAGCCAGAGTGTAATTGTGTGGGACCAGAGCCTGGACAACAACTGGCAAGACCAGAGAGGCATCAGCAGAGAGAAAGCTAAAGACACACAGAGCAAATGGTGTCAACCAGAATCAGCAGCAGGACAACCAAGGAATAGTGGATTCCTGGCATGGGAGCAGCCCACAGTGACGTGCATAAAAGGAGCCCAGATATGGGCAGTGGATAGCAGCACCAGCTACCAGCACAGAGGAAGAAAGCACAAAGATACTGAAGCTGCAGGCATGCAGAAGTTACCACTGGTAGGAGGAAGGCAGAAGGCCGAGTAAGCTATCAGCAAACATGTACTGCCAGAAAGAAGTTGTGCATCCAATGGATGCTTGACAGATCCAGAAGATCACTAAGGCAGTGGCAAGGGGTGGAGTGGGGGTCATTGTTCGCCTAGGAACAAATGACTATCCAAGGACAGGACAAGCATGGAACAGGTGCAGGAGGATTTCAAAGAGTTGGGAGGGCAGCTGGGAGAGTAGCAAGCTCAGTGACATATTTGGAGGTGCTACCATTCCACAATGGGGGGGGGAGGATGGGAACCTCCGTATTGGAAGCTTCAACACATGGTTGAAGGGCTGGTGCAGCGAGAAAGGGTATGGCTTCATTGGAGACTGGGGATCCACCTGGAAAGATGTGGCCCTGTACTTGAGTGACGGGCTGCATCTGTCCAGGAAGGGGAAAGCAGTCCTAAATGAATGGTTTAATTGCTTCCTTGCTGAGCATTTAAACTAGCTGGGGGGGGGGGGCAACAGGAAAAGGGAAACTCTAGCTGCTCACCCCCACAAGAAAGAGAAGCTAGAAATGAGGAGCAGGAAGGCAAAATGGGGGCAATATCACCTAAATCAGGCAAAGAGGGAAAGGCAGAGCTTGCAAAACTGAAGGTGGACAAAGCAATGGGGCCAGATGGCATACACCTGAGGATATTAAGAGAGCTGTGAAGAGAGCTAGCCACACCTCTGGCAGTACTGTTCACAGAGTCACTCAACACAGGAGTGGTTTCCGGAGGACAGGAAGAGGACACATGTAGTCCCTCTACACAAAAGTGGTAGTAGGGAGGAGACGGGGAACTATAGTCGGTCAGCCTCATCTCAGTAGTGGGTAAGATCATGGAGGCACTGCTTAAAGAAGAATAGTGACACACTTGGAATCCAGTGGTGCCCAAGATCCAAGGCAATATGGATTCACAGCAGGAAGGTCACGTCAGATGAATCTGTTGGATTTTCTTTTGACTGGGTGAAAAGGGAAGTAAATGGGGGGGAGAGTGGTAGACGTCGCCTACCTCGAGTTCAGCAAAGCCTTCGACACCATCCCACATAAAAGGTTGGTCAACAAAATAAGTAGTCTGTGTATGGGTCACAAGGTGGTAAACTGGGTTAGGAACTGGCTAACAGACAGGAAGCAGAGGGTGGTGGTTAATGGAATCCAATTGGGGGGAGGGGGGTGACCAGTGGGGGACCTCAGGGATCAGTCCTTGGGCCAGTCCTTTTTAATGTCTTAATTAGTGACATTGCGGTAAGACTGGAAGGAATGGTCTGCCTGTTTGCAGATGACACCAAGATCTGAAACAGGGTGGATACTCCGGATCAGGTGGAGAGAATGAGGAGGGACCTGGAGAAGGTTGAAAAATAGTCTGAAGTGTTGCAACTAAGGTTCAGTGCTATGAAGTGCAAAATAATGCACCTGGGAAGTGGAAACTCTGGAGAGAGCTACAGGATGGGGAAGGGTTGCTGACTATCACCAAGGAAGAAAGGGACCTGGGGGTTATCATTTCTGATGACCTAAAGGTGTCAAAGCAGAGTACAAAGGCTGCAGGGAGGGCCAATGGCATACTGGGGTGCATAGGCAGAGGCAGGGGTACCAACAGGGGGGGAGAGCCAGGACAACTGTCCCGATGGTTGGGGGCCAGGTCGCCCAGCGATCAATGCTGTTCCCGGAATTGCAGAACTCGCCCCCCAGGCCTCCCTCATGAGCCCCCGCCCCACTTCTGAATCCTCCTTCCTTCCTATCCTGATCTCCAGAATGGGACTTGGAGTGGGAGTTAATCAAATTTAAATACTAGTCAGCTCAGGAACAGAAGAGGTTGTCCAGTCACAGTTTTCTGGGCCACAGGTCAGGAGGAGGTAAATGAAACAGGCCCAGGATGGTGATTGGTGACGTGTGGGTCACAGACCGTCAAGCGCGAGACATTACTTCCTTTCCTTTAATCCAGTCGAATCAATTGTTTGAGAAGGAGGACAGCACCCCATTGTTAACATCGTTGCTTCATTGGGAGTCACAGTCACAACTCACTTGTCATCTAGGTGGCATTTGGTCTGTTGCACTCGAGAGTGGTTTACCATATAATTGAGTTAGTTGTGCTGCTTCTCAGTGCAGTGCAGTGCTTTTTAATTTTTTTGTTGCTTGCTTGCTGCTGCTTTGGAGGAGTGGAGTGGAGAGCTGGAGACTGTGGAGGACAAAGTTGGTCGGAGGAGGGATGGACCAGGACTACCAGACCAGGACCAGACCATGGAGGAGGTCGCAAGAGGAGTGGAGGATTCCTGACTGGGTTGCAGGTGGCTGACCCCCTCAATCATTCAGGCTGCAGCCAGCCAGGGCCTGGATCACTGGCTGTGCAGGCTGGGCAAGTTGGGCAACTGGTAGGTAACTAATTGAGCTGCTGCAAGTCAACTGAAGCAAAACTTTTTTTTAATAATGCTTGTTCCGCCTGAGACTAGAGAGTAGACGTTATCTGCACTGAAATCATCCTGCTGGCTGCTGGGAACAGGAGTAATGGTGGAATTTTAACCTGGTGCTATACTGAAGGCCTAGTTGGTGCCAATGTAGCAGAGCTGAGTCTATTTAATTTTGTTGGGACTCTGAGGGTAGTCTTTGTTGTGGGCGATGGTCTGGAGAAACAGTTTTTCGATGGGGGGTGGATAAGAAATGTATGGTCAGCTGCTGGTGATGATCTCTGCTGCAAACTGATAGAATATAGATATGAGCTGAGCATGAGCTGACAAAAGTCTGTCTTTAAAAAAGGTGAAAATTAAAAAAGATTTAATGTGAAGGCACTTCACTGAGAGTGAAAAGTAAGGGAAAGCTGTTTTGAAAGGAGAAGCTGGCAACCCTAAGAGCAATTTTGCAAGATAATACTGCCTTTTTAACTTGTTTTGTGGTGTCAGCACCTGGTTCTCTTAGTGGCTCTGTGTGGTTCATGTAGTAATTTTAAGACTTAAGCTGCCGGAGGGTGAGGCCCTAAGCCCACGGGTGTTCCTTTACTTATGCAGACCATGGCAACAGCACCCCAGTAAATGTAGCAGAAATGAAAACACATTTTATATTGATCTGTAAGGTCTCTAGTCTTGTCTTCCTCGTGGAGGAGAGGCATTAGGCAGGCCAAGGCTTTCGTATAATATTCAGTGGTGGGTGAATTTTTGTTTGGCAACTAGGAGAAGATCTATGGAACAGATAGAGAGAGAGAGAGAGAGAGACAGACAGACAGACATGCTGATATAAAACATGGGCTGTCTGAAGAGATGCGATATACCTTACCCTAATGTGCACTATTCCCTTGAAAGGTTTCAAGGCTTCCTTGGCAAGCTTTTAAACTAGCCAAGGGGGGAGGTGCTGATAGGAAACAGGAAAGTTCAAGCCTCCCCCAAAGCATGGCAGGTAGTAGGGTAAACACTGAGGTACAGAGCTTGACAGAGGGCAGGACAGGGGTAAATGGAAAAATGGACAAGGGCAATAAGAGCAGGGATGGGGTAAAAAAGGATAAAGCCAACATTAAATGGAGGGCAATGAGTACCAATGCCCGTAGTCTGGGAAACAAGCTTCCAGAGCTAGTAGCCCTGATGGAAATGGAACACTTGGATATTGTGGCAGTCACAGAAACATGGTACACGGAGAGCCATGACTGAGATGTCAACATACCAGGGCAAACAATCTACAGAAGGGACAGGGAGGGTAAAAGAGGAGGTGGAGTAGCTCTCTACATAAGGGAAGGGATCAAAGTAACAGAACTAAAAAGTAAAGGGGGAGGACAAGAGGAACTCTGGGTCACATTGGAGACAGGGAATGGCATCACAATCCGCACAGGGGTTGTATACAGACTCCCTGTCTCAAGGGAAGAAATGGACAAGAAAATGATAGAGGGCATTCTCAAAATGGCTGAAAAAGGGGAGATACTGTTGATGGGGACCTAAATATGCCAGATGTTAACTGGGCAACATGGACTGCAGCCACATCCAAGAGCAGGGTCATTCTGATGCCCTACAGGAGCATGCCTTAGACAGCTAGTGGGTGGAACCCACTCGGGAGGGAGCAATATTAGACCTGGTACTCTCAAATGGAGAGAGGATCACAAACTGAGAAGTCAGTAGACACCTGGGAACAAGCGACCACTGCACAGTGTGCTTCACAATAAACACAACCATAGAGACAAGCCATACAAATACAAGGATACTGGACTTTAGAAGGGCTGACTTTGGCATAATGGGTGAATACTTAAGGAATGCATTAGCAATGGCCAGAAAGGAGGGGTGGAAGAACAATGGAGAAAAATCAAAACTGCCATCATGGAGGCAACAAGCCTTTGTGTGAAACAAATAAAGAAAACAAAGCGGAATAAAAAAACACTATGGCCCTCAAAAGAAGTGTCAGGGGAAGGTTAAGGAGAAAAAGGCTGCATTCAAAAAGTATAAGGAATCACAGACAGAACATGACAGGGAACTGTATCAATTAAAGCAGAAAGAAGTGGGGAAGGCAGTCAGAAAAGCAAAGGCCCAAACCGAGGAAAGGATAGCCAACTCAGTTAAGAAGGTGAATAAAACGTTTATAGGTACATTAGGGAACATAGAAAGGTTAAGGGAGGGATAGGGAAGATTAATAAAGGAGAGGGAAGGTGGGCAGAGGGAGACAGTGAAAAGGCAGAGATAATGAATGAATACTTTTACTCAGTATTCACAAAAGAAGAAGAGGAGGAGTTACCTAAACCAAACAGTAGAAGCACTCTGGATAGTGGGGTTGACACCAGTCCATTTAAAGAAGAAAGAGTACTGAAAGAACTTCTAAAACTCAAGGTGGACAAAGAAATGGGGCCTGACGGGATTCACCCTAGAATCCTAAAAGAGCTAAGGAGGACCTAGTGACACCACTAACCACACTTTTAACAAATCATGGGAAGATGGGGTGGTACCTGAGGACTGGAGGAGGGCAGATGTGATTCCCTTCACAAAAGTGGGAGCAAGGCAGAAGCAGGAAACTACAGATCTGTTAGTTTGACCTCAGTGGTGGGGAAAATGATGGAATCACTTCTGAAAGAAAGAATTGTTGAGTACCTAGAGGCCAGCGGGGCACTGGATCCAAAGCAGCATGGATTCACAGAGGGAAGGTCATGTCAGACAAATCTAATCGATTTCTTTGACTGGGTGACAAAAGTAATAGACCAGGGAGGGGCTGTGGATATGGCCTACCTAGACTTTAGCAAGGTATTTGACACAGTCTCGCACAAAAGATTAATAATCAAGTTAGCCAGCCTGGGAGTGGGTCCCAGGGTGGTAGCCTGGGTAGAAAACTGGCTGCACAACAGGACACAGAAGGTAATAGTGAATGGAACACATTCTGAAGAAAGGGGGGTTACTAGTGGAGTACCTCAGGGCTCAGTACTGGGTCCAGTCCTCTTTAACGTCTTTATAGGTGACATTGCAGAGGGTCTGGAAGGAAAGGTATGCCTCTTTGCGGATGACACAAAGATCTGTAACAGAGTTGATACACAAGGGGGGCAGAAAGGATGAGAAGGGACTTGGCAAGGTTGGAGGAATGGTCAGACATATGGCAACTTAGATTCAATGCAAAGAAGTGCAAAGTAATGCACCTGGGAAATAAAAATCCAGGAGAAGAGTACAGAATAGCAGGGAGGTACTAACAACAACAATAATGGAAAGGGATCTGGGTGTAGTCATATCAGATGACCTAAAGGTGGGTATGCAATGTGAGAAGTCAGTAGGGAAAGCCAGGGGATACTGGGATGCATAGGAGGGGCATCAAAGTAGAAAAGGGAAGTGGTTATCCTCTATACAGACAGTTGGTGAGACCTCATCTGAGTACTGCGTGCAGTTTGGAGACCTCATCTATGCAAGGACATAGACAGGATGGAAGCAGTCCAGAGAAGGGCAACTAAAATGGTGCAGGGTCTACATCAGAAACCATATGAAGAGAGACTGAGAGAGCTTAATATGTATACCCTGATGAAAGGAGGGACAGGGGGACATGATAGAAACTTTTAAGTACCTCAAGGAATCAACAAAGTCCAGGAGGGTAGCATCTTTCAGAAAAAGTGTGTAAGAACAAGGGGGCACAATTTAAAGTTGGAGGGGGGACGGCTCAGGGGTAATGTGAGGAAATTCTTTTTCACGGAGAGAGTGGTGGACGCATGGAACTGCCTTCCTGGAGAGGTTGTGAGGTCTAAAACAGTGGAGGAATTCAAACATGCATGGGACAGACATAAGGCAATTATAGTGGGGGGTTGCAGGAAATAGGCTGTTGGTTAACTAGAATCTACAGCTTATCCAGTAGGTAGGGAAATGGGCAGACTGGGTGGGCCAAGTGGTCCTTATCTGCCGTCAAAGTCTATGTTTCTATGTTTCTAAATATGCACACCTGTGTTTTAAGTCTGGGGAGATCCAATGAATTGGGCCTGGCAGACCAAACAATACTGTTTCTTGCATAAGCTATCTTCTCTTACTCATTAAAAAATGGCGACTGTGTGTGTGTGTGTGTGTGCTACATAAACCACTCGGTACTTGTGTCTTATCTTCAGTAAAAGCTCCAGAACTCACCACAGAGCATCTAACTCCCCTGGGCAGAGGTATCACTAGCAGAAGGCGAGAGGTGGTTATGCCATTGTACAAAATGCTAGTGAGGCCCCACCTAGAGTACTGTGTGCAGTTCTGAAGGCCACGCCATTTTAAGGACATTGACAGGGTGGAGGCAGTCCAGAGAAGGGTGACTAAGATGGTACAGGATTTGCACCAGAAAACATATGAGGAGAGACTAAAGGACCTCAGTAAAACTCACTGGAGGACAGGAGGGATTGGGGGAACATGATAGAAACATTCAAGTACCTCAAGGGCATTAAGGTGCAGGGGCAAGACATCTTCCAATATAAGAGATGTACAAGAACGAGGGGGCATGATATGAAATTAAAAGGTGGCAGGCTGAGAGGAAATGTGAGGAAGTTTTTCTTCACAGAGAGGGTGGTAGACACATAGAATAGACTGCCACAGAAGGTGGTGGGGGTGAGCACAGTGGAGGGTTTTAAATATGCATGGGACAGGCATAAGGATACCTTAGAGGTGGGAAGGAGGGATGAAAAGCTATTGAACAGGTAGGGTCAGAGACCACAAACTAGTGTAGTGTTTTCAGGCAGACTGGATGGGCCTGGCAGTCCTTATCTGCCGACAGTTTCTACACTTCTATGGTGACCATGGGCCTGTTGTAACATTAGCTGGGACAAGGTGATAATCTGCCACTGCCCCATTGAACCATGGGCTTAACCCATGCATTTCTGTGTTCAAAGCAGATATGCGCTTCATGAACAGTATTAAACAATAACTAATAGTATGTAACAAAGCTAGATAAACCTTTGTAAATCTAGATCTATGCCTTTTACACAGTGGAAGGTGGAAAGCAGTTGAATGATACAGAATTTCTCTAGTAGCTTACAGTGAATAGGCAACAGCCTGTGTGTTTGTGTCATGAGTGTGTGTGTAGCATCCAAGATAAGTTGCCCTTGCAGGCTCATCAAAACTGCTTTTCATCAGAAGGGGGTGGAACCCAATTTAACAGTTCAAATGTTTTTAGAAGTTGTTTTTGTTTGAAAATTTTCACTAGCATTATACCAGCTCTCATCGTCTGAATACCCCTGCCAATATGCCACAAATGTCAAAAAGTAAACGCACCACTCTGCATAACTTGAGTTAAAAAAGGTAATGTACAATTCATATAAAATCTGGTTACTCAGTTACCCGACTCTGGCTTGCAATTCTCTTGGTCTCACATCACAGACTGAAATGCAGTTAGGAAATGTTGTAACACTGAAATGACTCATTTAGTTCACTGCTGGATAGCGGTCACAGTCCATTGGACTGCTTCCATGGGACAAAGTTGAGCTTTTGATCCCAAGATATCACACTTTACAAGCAGTGTGCTGTAAAACAAAATGAAAACCTTTTTCTCCAGTATATCAGATCTGTCTCTCTGTTGCAAAGAGGAGTGGGAGAGCCAGATCAGATAAGTTGGGAACCTTCCAGAATCTGTGCCATTTTCTCAAGAAGAACCTCATCAAAACTTATTTAGGTTCTGATAGGGTCCTGATCATTTTTTAACACATTGATTTCTGGGCTGACTCTACTCCCTCAGTAGGACTTTATCTTGAAAGAATGCTGGTGGTGGTGGAAAGACCCTGAAAAAAAGGTAGAGACAGAGAAAGTCCCAGTGAACCAGATCTGTATGTGGTCATCCTTACAGTAATGTTACAGAAAGGGTACTAAAATGTTTTCTGTAGTACCACTCCAAGTTATTTGAGATGCTTTTCCTTTCACTGAAAATAGCTGATGGGTGGAAAATACACTGAAAGATTCTGAAGGTTTTGATGGGGTTCAGAAAATTATCAGAACTTTTCATTGCTTAGTTATCAGCCTTTCAGAGCCTCAGAAATGTTTGTAGTTCTTCCATCCCGATTTGCAAGTCCTCATACTTCTCAACTGCCCCACATTATGTGGGATGTCCCACTGGATGTTCCTCGTTTTACTATTCGGATTTGCACCTTAACACTAAAAGAAGGTGCTTTCTCACATTGTCAGCTTTAAAACAGAACGTTGTGATCATGTGATGCTACATCAGTAAAAAAATTTGCATAAATAGGAGCACTTACTTCAAGCCCCACAGTGTTCTGAATGAGTAGTTTCACATTTGATGTTGTGTCCTGCATTCTGGTGGGCAGAATCATACATTTTCTACATTCTGAGGGGCATGGTCCCACATTTTAATAATAACAGGTTGAGAGGTGTTGTCCCCTTACCCAAACTTTGTAATACTAAAACAGCATACTTTGACAAAACGGTGTTTGATACAATAAGTGAACTTAGACTGGGTAGTAACTTAGTGAGGTGAATCACTAACCAGTGGTGTGACAGAAGCCTGAGAGTGACCCAGAGAAAAGGCACTGCACTTCCACGCAGACAACCTGGGGTTAGGAGCAAGCGCATGGGTAAAGTTTGTGTACAACTACATAGAGGATTGTGTTGTGTATAAGCAGTCATACATAATGATGATATTCTTGTATCGAGAGGTTTCCTTGGTAACAAATGACCTCGAGAGGTACTCTGTTACCAAAAGAATCTCAAGATACAAGAATTTCCTTGTTTGTGTATGACTGCTCATACACAATCTTTTATAGTGTATGGGCAGTCACAGCATAAAAAATCACACAAAACCAGCTGGAGAAAACAACAGAGAATAGAAATATTAACATTTTCTTTTTTTTTAACCGACACAGTGTGCTGCAGATGTTTCTGCAAGTTCAAGTTTAAAAAAAACCCAGCAACTTCCAGCTTAACTGGATTGAGGAAAGCTACTATGTGGCAGCATTCCAAGTTGTTATGCTGCAGTAGCGACATAGCTAGTGCAGCATAACAGCTGTGATGACATAGCTACTGCAGCATAACAACTCCATTCTAGTTCTGGATTTCTATCCATAACAACATTCTACCATACATTATAAAAGGATTATAATAAGCACCAAAGGAGATGGTTCAGAGGAAAAGTATAGGAAGGAAACATGAGCAGTAATAACTGGTGTGGTGCTTACCGAAGTACCAGATGAGGACTGCAGCAGCCACAAGGACAAGCAATGTAAATACAACAGTCAGCATGATGCCAAACACTTTGCAACCTGTGAAAGACAAGATACACATTGTTACATTTATTTAGTAAGTTATTTATTGATAACGTGCTTTACCAGATAAACAAACTGAGTCCAAAATGGCTCATTTCCAGTTGAGATAAGTTGGGAGAAAATAGGAAAAATTGGGAAATACAATACAAACAGTTCCAGTAGCAAAAATGTACAAAGTACGTATATATTATAAAGTCACCAAGTCACCAAATGTACAGGACAAATTATATACAAAATCAGCAATTACCAGAGTGTCTACACAGAGCTGAATCAACAAAATTGAAAAGTTTGTTTATCCAGGTAACAATTTCTTGAATGTACAAACATTTCTTTTTATATGAAGGATTTGGCAAGATGTCAATAAAAAATGTCAAACATGTGGTTTTGCTATTATGAATTATAGGCCTGGAAGACGGAAAGAAGCCAGGCACTGTTCAAGCTTTGCTACTAAAGTACAATGTATATAAGCAAGACCCCTAAAATCCTGCAGTTTCATGGCCACAGAGTTGCATACTGCCAAAGACTTATGTGACGCCTCAGAAGTCCACACTTTTTGTGATTTATATTTTAAAATGAAAGTTTTTCACAGTTCTGTGCTCTTTATCCTATCTTTGTCCTGCAGCCCCTTTCCCATATCTGACATCATCGGTGACATCATATGGCATGCCAGTCATAGATGGGCAGGCAACTGATTCAGAAACTGATCATGCCTGCCATAGGAGTGAATCAAACCTGACATGAGAATTCAGAAGCCCATCCACAGAACTTAAGGCCGTGAAGTGCACATGGGTTAACTTAGGCAGGGGGAGCCATTGGAACTTAGTTCCAACTCCTGTTAAAAAACTGCAAGACAGTTCCACCACCTCTGTCATCTTTCTCCATTGACAACTAGAAGAGAATTCCTCCACCTAGAAATGACATTTCCACCACCAAGAAATCTAGATTTAAGAGTTCCTCCACCTAAACATTTCCTATTTAATCACTGGAAGCACAGCTGAGCACTAAGGGTCCTGTCTGTAAGCCCCTTATAGAAAACACTTTAAAAGGGTCACTACTACCCCCTTCCAAACTGGCCAATACTGGCCCTTTTATCAAAAGTGGGGGTGTTTAGCAAGATTTTTCGGTTTCTTTCAAAACATTCTGTTTGTATCAGCAGAACTCAGTTAAATAAATGTCCCTTAAAATATGAATTTCAGAGCCTTCTATGTTTTATTACTGAAGATATTTTCATGAAAACATAATTTTGCCGCTTTAGGTTTCATTGGTTTATGTTTATGACTGCTGTAAAGTCATAGTCCTTTGCTTGTGACATCACAACATGTTGCCCTAACCATGATTCTAATGTCACAAGCAGAGGATGATGACTTCAAAACAGGAAAAGTAGTGGTGATGTCTAAGGGACAAAGAGAATACTTCTGCTTAGTATTCACAAAAGAAGAGGAGGAGGAGGGGGTACCTAAACCAAACAATAGAAACACTCTTGAAAGGGGTTGATACCAGTCCATTCACAGAAAAAAGGGTTCTGAAGATGGACAAAGCAATGGGGCCTGGGTGAGATTCACCCCAGAATTCTTAAAGAACTAAGTGGAGAACTAGTGACACCACTGACTACTCTTTTTAACAAATCTTGGGAGGCTGGGGCGGCACCTGAGGACTGGAGGAGGGCAGATGTAATTCCACTTCACAAAAGTGTGAGCAAGGCAGAGGCAGGAAACTACAGATCTGTTAGTTTGACCTCAGTGGTAGGTAAAATGATGGAATCACTTCTGAAGGAAAGAACTGTTGAGTGCATAGAGGCCAGTGGGCCACAGGAGCCAAGGCAGCATGGATTCACAGAGGGAAGGTCATGTCAGATGAATCTAATAGATTTCTTTGACTGGGTGACCAAAGCAGTAGACCAGAGAGGGGCTGTGGACATGGCCTACCTAGACTTTAGCAAGGCATTTGACACAGTTCCACACAAAAGATTAATAAACAAGTTATCCAGCCTTAGAGTGGGTCCTAAGGTGTTAGCCTGGGTAAAAAACTGGATGGACAAAAGGACGCAGAGGGTAATAGTAAACGGAGTCCACTCTGAAGAAAGTGCGGGGTTGCAAGCGGTGTACTGCAGGGTTCAGTACTGGGATCGGTCCTCTCTAATGTCTTTATAAGTAGCACTGCAGAGGGACTGGAAGAAACAGTATGTCTCTTTGCAGATGACGCAAAGATCTGCAACAGGGTTGATACACAAGGTGGGGTGGAAAGGATGAGAAGGGACTTGGTAAGGCTGGAGGAATGGTCAAATGTATTGCAGCTTAGATTCAGTGCAAAGAAGTGCAAAGTAATGCACCTGGGAAACAAAAATCCAGAAGGAGCGTACACAATGGGGGGGATACTAACAACAATAAAAATGAAAAGGGATCTTGGGGTAGTCATATCAGACAACCTAAAGGTGGAAAAGCAATGTGAGAAGGCAATAAGGAGGGCTGGGGGGATACTGAGATGTGTAGGGAAGAGGCATCACCAGTACAAAACAAGAAGTTGTTATCCCTCTGTACAGACAGTTTGTGAGACCTCATCTGGAGCACTGCATGCAGTTCTGGAAACTCCATCTCCACAAGGACATAGACAGGCTGGAGGCTGTCCAGAGGATGGCAACTAAAATGGTGCAGGGTCTGTACCAGAAGCCATACGAAGAGAGACTAAAGGAGCTTAATATGTATACCCTCGAGGAAAGCAGGGAGAGGGGGGACATGATAGCAACTTTCAAGTACCTCAAGGGAATCAACAAAGTCCAATAAGGTAGCATCTTTCAGAAAAAAAGATGTGCAAGAACAAGAGGGCACAATTTGAAGATAGAGGGGAACAGCTCAGAGGTAATGTGAGGAAGTATTTTTTCACTGATAGGGTTGTGGATGCATGGAATGGCCTTCTTGAGGAGGTCATGGAGTCAAAAACAGTGGGGGAATTCAAGAATGCATGGGACAGACATAAGGCAATTCAGTGGTGGGTAGGAGGAAGTAGGCTGTTGGTTAACTAGGATCTGCAGCTTGTCCATTAGGTAGGGAAATGGGCAGACTAGGTGGGCCAAGCGGTCCTTATCTACTGTCAAATTATGTGTTTCTATGTCTTCTGTAATTAAAGGGATTAGTTTACTCCTGTTTGCCAAATTTAGATGTAAAAGGGCATATCAAACAGTGAAACCTCACAATTCAGAGTTAAAACAATAAAGTTTTACTGTAAATGTAAATGACGGCAGATGCGCTGTTTTTATGTCCTACCTCCATTTTACTTGCGTAAGTCAGTGACATGCCTGACAGTCATTCAGTATCTGTGGTGTCACCTTGTACCACTGCAGCTTCAACTGTCATCTCATCTCTGATATGTCAGTTTGTTTAGTTGTTGCCTTCGAGATACAGCACAAGGAAGATCAGTGCTCCCTTTTTTTCTGTTGTTAATTTTCATGGCTCAGGTTTTTGTTATTTTTATTTATTTCAAAACTGCGTGTCATCTAGATTTACGTTTAGTCCGCGCTAACGGACTAAAACTGTATATTCTTCTCACTGTGTCAAATACAACTAAAAAAAAAAAAAAGTAATCAACAAATGAAAAAGATCATGAAAAGGATATGTTAGTGCTAGTAAAAGTGACCAGCTTGGTGTTAGAAAGTGATAGTGGGCGAGAGAGTGGTGGTATGCAGTTTTGGAGTTTAGTAGTGAAAATGGTTGTCCCTTCCACATTTCTGACAACCTTTTGTGTCTAAATTTCAAAAATATTGATCAGTAAAATAAGGTTTACTCATACCCACATTTATACCTACCATCAAATTAGTCCATTTGTTTTCTTCTGCTTGTGTACATCTGATTCCCCAGACACCACACAGAGCATAGGAGAATTCAATCATTGACACACAGCCTGTTTTTGAGCTGCGTTGTTACAGTGTCACTGGTTCCCATATAAGCCACACAACATTGCTAATTTAATTTGTTTTTACAAGATATTGTATCTGCTATGAATTAAGCTAGTACTGATTTCAGTGCCCAATTTGTGTCAGGGCTATCTAAAATGTACAGCATTCTTTAAATGAATCTTTCAATTCTTCAGGACCAGTTTGTGTACTCATCTGTTTAGCAGTTTTTCTTTCCACGGTCTGCCGGCGATGACTCTCGTATTTCTTATATTATGGATCGTGTGAACCCTGGGATGCGCCGACAAACTCAATATCTATTCCCTTTATAGTACCTTCTAGGGTTCAACAGTGTATGACATTGACAGAGAGGTAAAAAGAAAACACAATAGTATTGAATACTGCTAATTTTAATCTTAGACTTGTTGTCTGGCGCTCTGTCTCTCTTATTCACTCGACCACTCCTCTGGTTGAAGCACTGTTTCTGATCTTCTAAACAGCATGTTAATCTAAAAATGAAAGGGTGGCTGGACTTCATAAAATTGAAACAAATTATAACTTAAAATGAACATTATGTGTGTTTATATGTGAACATCCAGTGTCATTCAATTTTACTTGGGGATCGTGGAAGACGTGGTAGATGGAGGATCCAGCCATGCATAAAAAATTGCACTCTGTCCTACAGAGTACTACAAAGTCCTGGTAAACTCAGATCTACAAACCATGGGTAAACATATAAACTGTACAACTGTATGTTATTAACTTAGATATTGACCGTATCGGAATATTGAAGTAGGATGTATGTATTTCATGTGTGTTAAGTAGTTAGTATACTTATTTATGATATTAACTAACATTTTGTATGTAACTGGAAATATTTGTTTCCTTTTTATATGGAGACCCTTGTAAATGAGCATACTTTTATACTCAGTAGGTTATTTTTCCATGTTCATTTATGAATAAATCATTGCTACTGCTACTACTACTACTACTACTGAACTCTTTGTTGAATTAATTTGGTACCCCCCAACCCCCAACCAGGGAGTAGTGCCAAATGAAACATTTTCCATGACAGTCCCGCTTATATTTCATATTTCTTTTCAAGTAAAGAAAGTCCCTCTCTGCACGTAATTCTGTGCTCCCTTATTTTTTTTAGCTATGTCATAGGAATACTTGACAGAGAGAGAGAAAAAGTGAGAGACAGTGAGGCAATGAGGGACCGATAGCATGTGTGCACGGAGTCCTGGTTTCACTTTTCAAATGTTAATTATGTAGAAGTTGGCTCTCAATTTTTTTAAAAGAATAGCTTTACAGGACTCAGTATAAATACTACTATGAAGCTGTGCTTTTCTTTCATACCTCTTCTGATGTACTGACCTCATCTATGCACGACTCGTCATCAATCAATGTCGCCGCAATGTCGGGGATGCGTGGTATGGAGTGGACCATGGTATTTCAGTCTGGACGACTGGTAGTAATTTTTCACCAAAAATAGTAATATAAAAGACTCACACTGCAATTTAAACTGCATGGGAGTAAACACTGAGTCAACCTTTATTAACATGCACACAAATACACAAAGGGCCATACAAAGGGCGGCTGAAAAAGCTGACCCTGTCCCTTTAAAGAACTTAGGAAGATGCTTGAAACACAACTGTAATCCAAGTGCAGTAAGGGTAACCCACAACTGGAAAAGTACAAAAGCCTGAGCCAGCAATGCCAGCACTCACATGACCCGCAGATGCAGCAGTTCAGTTGAAACAGGGAACATCACCCAGTGGCAGGTCAGGCAGCAGTCAGTGTCAGTGCAGCATGAGGGGGATGCTATACTCCTGAGGTGCCGTCTTTCAGATGAGACATTAAACCGAGGCCCCATCTGCCTGATTTGGTGGTAGTTCAGGTGGATGTTAAAGCTCCCATGGCACTTCTTGAAAAAGAATAGGGGAATTTCCCCGGTGTCCTGGCCAAATTTCCCCCATTCACCAAAAATACTACCAACAGCTTAATGTGGTTCAGTTTCAGTTGGTTACCATCTGTATCTCCCCTCCTCCTCCCCCGGTCACCCCTGAAAAAGGGACTTCTAGTCTCAGTGGGCCTACCGGGGCAACAAAATTCAATAAATAAATAAGCAACATGCTCCAGTGACCTGGGATGAAACACTCCAGAATCTCTTGGATGATCTGCAGCAGCACAGTCCTTCAGGCTCACACTTCTCAGGGTGCAAACCTTCTGGTTCAGTTCTCAGTCACAAGAGCACTATGCAGCGAGTTCCCAGTTCCCAAATAGCCCAAACCCCAGGAGTGACCCTTATGGTCTGACAATCCCCCCCATATCAAGACTACCCACTTAAGCACAGCACGTGGCACATGGCTGTCTGTTCCTGTTCATGAATCACCCCACTAGATAAGGACTAGCAGACCCCTTCCCTGACTCCTAAACAACCTGGGAAAGATGCAAATTTCTTCTTTACTCGGTACAGCTTAGCATCTTTGGTATGCAACTGTGGCCCACGGGTTCACACTCTCAGCAGTTTCTTCTCACAGATGTTCATCTTACACAGTCTCTGAACCATTTAACCACAGGATAAAGCTTGCAGTGTGTTTACTGAATGAACCCTGATGAGGGCTTTCAGGATTCTTGGCCTGGCTAGCCTCTTGCTTGGTCTCACCAGCAGCAGGTCTGAATTTCTCCAAGTCTCTCTTAGACTGCTACAAGCTCCTTGAGAGCCCAGAAACTTCTTTTCCTCCATTCAGTGTCCCATTGGACAGGAGTGGCTGTCCATCAGTCATCCTGTCCTGCCCTGCCCTCTGAAAGGCTGCTTCTTAAGCCTGCCAGTCCACTTGGGAAGGTTCTTATTGCATCATCCCCCGTAATCCCGTGCTGTAGTAGCTGGGGCTTTCTAGCATTCTGACTGAATGGCTGGCAGAGTGTTGTGAGTCATTAAGATGGCTGAGGCCAAGTTCTGTTGGAACCTTTGCTCCAAAGTCTTTATTTTATGTGTTTCTTTACCCTCTTACTTGTGTTCTGGCCTCTGGCATTGTGCAAGCCCCCCTTGACTATTGTCTAGCTGGGTGGTGGCAGTCAGGTAAGTGTTGAATCAATGGTCGCTCATACTGACAGGGAAGGGTGGAGCTTCAGGCTCTGGGGAGGAGCCCAGTAGTATGCTTTCCAACTTGGGTTTACAGCACCACTGTGGCACATGAAGTGCTGAATGGAGGTGTCTCTGATTGGCTCCAGTACCCACCGCCAGGTTTGGGGGACCAGGATCTGGAAAGTGAATGCAACTACATAAGGAGAGGGTGCAGTAGGTGCCCAAATCATTTGAGTGTCTGTGCTCTCTCCCTTTCCGCCACACATTTGGTCAAGTGAGAGGAAACCAGTGGCAACAACAGAGCTCCAGAAACCATGGGAGGGTGGTAGTCAGCAGTCGGGTAAGCTCCAGCCTGAGGATTGGGTTATAATGTTGTACAGGTTTATTTCATCAGTGGCTGAGGTCAGTTTCTCCTGAATCACCACTCACCTTTTTCCATTCTCCATGAATTGGAATTCTCTGTCAAAGGCAGCACAGCCACTGCACATCGTGAAGCACCCAGGATCTTCTGTGAAAGGCAGCTGAGCCTCTGAACATTATGGAGCACCCACAATCTCTAGTAAAAGGTAGCACTGCTGCCACACATTCATCACAGTGCACATGGGATCTTCTGTGGCTGGTGGCATGGCTGCTGTGCATCCCAGAGTACCCGAGTCATCTATGTAACCATGCATCCTGGTGCACCCACCCAGAATATTCTGTGAAAGACGGCTCAGCGACCGCACATCCTGGTGCACCTGAGGTCTTCAGTGAAGGGTGTACTGTTGCTGCATATCCCAGTGCACATGGGATCTCAAGTGAAAGTCAGCACTGTTGCCATTCATCCTGGTGCACCCGGGATCTTCAGTGAAAGGCGGCTCTTCTGTTGTGTACCCTGTTGCACCCAAGATCTTCAGTGAAAGATGGCTCTGCTGCCTGATACTTCTCCCGGTGCACCCAAGATCTTAAAGGAGAACTGTGCTGAATCTGTCAGTCATTTAGTCCTGTTGAAGCTGATTTTGAAATAATTGTTCCAGTTTTGATACTTTCGTATTCCTACAGGATCTTGGTTATTCTATTGGATGTATTTGATTTACATACAGGTAGCAATTACCATTTTAGAACTGTATGATGTAGTTTATATCCTTGCTCAGCTCTTTCACTGTTGGCAGTATACACTTGTGTTCCGCTATGAAAATCTGTGGTTGAATGGGACATAAATTGCATCACACAGTTCAAAAAGGGTATTTGCCACCTGAGCATACAGTATATCAGAAGTACCTACTGATGTTATAAAAAGACTTGTATAAATGGAACAATAACAAAACTGGAACCAGTTTTTAAAAATCAGCCTTCCATTGGAAACAAATGATTTTCAGGTTAAGCACAGTTCTCCTTTACATGAAAGCTGACACTGCCACCGTACATACTAGTGCACCTGCACATCATCTGCAGCCAGGTTCACAGCCCTGGATTTCCTGCAGCTGGTGCTGGATTAAATGTAACACTGGTGGTGATCCTCAGCCCTTCAGGGGGAACATCAGTTACACCTCCGGTGGCTGTGATACTGTAATACTCCTGTCTCTTAGGCAGTCAGCATTTTCTGATACAACGTTGCTGATACAGGATATTTCATTGCCCCCCCCCACCTCTTCCAGTGTACCCCACTCCATCTCAAACCTAGCACCAATCAGTTCTATTTTTGAAAGGCTATGCCTGTAGTTCAGTGGGTGGGAGCAACCACCACACTCCCTTCCTGAGCTATTTAAGTCAGCTACCTCAAGTGTCACACTCAAGTACTGTTTCTTTGCTGCAGCTGGAGGCTCTGCTGGGGCTCTGCTCCCCCACCCCCGCTGTGTTTGTCTCCCACTTCCCTTTTGTGCTTTTGGATTTTCTGCTTGGTTTGTGCTGGACTCTCTGCTTGGTTTGCACATCTTCTGCTTTTCTAAGTATGTGTTTTGCATTCTACCTCTCTGGCTGCAGTTTGTGCTTCTCTCAGTCCTTTATTTCTGCTGCACTCTGTTCTCCTGTGCCGTGTGTTTTTTTCCAGTTTGCTTCTTTTTTGGGGTTTTCTAGTTTTGCTAGTGTCCTGTGTCCTTGTTGCTTATTTTGTGCTATTCAGACTCCTATTTTGCTGTTTTCTGTATGTTTAGCAATCCTCCTCATTTCAGCTACAGTTGTTAATTGTTCACACCTGGCTCCTAGCCAGGCAGCCACTCCCTTCTGTGTTTTATTTGTTACCCTCAGCAACTAATGCCCTCTAGTTTCAGTCCTTGCATACCCCTGCTTCCCTTGCAGTTTAAATTGTTATTGCTACTGCCTCAGCCTACCTGACTCGCAGTGTGTCAGCACTAACACTAACCTCCCTTATGGAACTGATTGGCATGCATCATAATTCAGTTCAAGTCTCGAATCATTCATTCCCATTGTCTGTTCTACTTCTCATTCAATGTCTCAGTCAGCATTTAATCTACCTATGTTGCATTTCTGCATGCACTTATGGCTGTCAGGCTTCACCATGGCCTCCTACTACACTCAGCCTTACCTACGTTTTATTTCTTCCCTATGCTCCTTACCGTCAAGCTTCACAACAGCCTCCACTACTCCTGCATTCAGATGCATGCCAGCCAAAACCTTAGCATGTCTTCCAGGGTTCTCCCTGTAAGCTGATTGTCTTGCTGTGCCCCATGAAGTCCACATCTTGAGCGTGGGTCCCTCAACAGGGTGGGGGTCCTTCTCTTTCTGCCCTTCTAATAAGAATGGCCTAAAGGAAGCTTTAGCCATGCAGATCAACTTGGTGGCACCTCTTGATGTAGCATTTAAGACTTTAGCTGCCAAAGAGTTGGGCCCTTAAGTCTAAGGGGGTTCCTTTAGCTCTACAGACTGAGTCATCAGTATCTTCAAAACTATTCTTCCCACAACTGCCTAAGGTTCACTTGAGTTCCAGGTCCTTTTCTTCCCTGCATCTCAAACATTCAGCTTCCTTTCTAGGCCTCCCTCATGGAAGCCGGGTAAGTGCCTTTCAGTGGTTGTTGCTCTCCTCCTCAAGCCTTGGGGGGGTGAGCCAGTGCAAGTGCATCCTTTTAGCTGCAGAGTTTGCTCGTGGCACTCACAGAACTTTCTCATTAGAGGGATAGAGTGAGAGTTTCCCCTCACAAATCCTTCCCCTGAAATGGCTCTCTAACTTGCAGTTGCTGAGCCATCACTAAATTATCCCAAGCCTGGAGGGAAGGCGACCAAGGCTTTGGATCCTCAGAGGTTTATTTATTTATATTTATTTGGTAATTCGGATACAACCTTTGAGTATACACTCTTTTACAAAGGTTCCACATCAGGATGTAAAACAGCAAAGACATAACAAAAACTTGACAGTTAACACAAAACATAAGATTAAATACAGAATATAGATAAATAATACATTTGAATAATCTAGACAACTGAAATTAAACAGTGGGAGGAGATTCCCAGTTATCAACATCTGGCATACCCAAGGGGGCCTGTCAAGGTAGCATATGGGAAAGGGTAGGAGAAACAAAGGGGGAGTGTGAACGAGGTTTCCCAATTAGCAACATGCAGAATAGCTATCCCAGGAGGGTCTGTCAAGGTAGAGCATCGGAAAGGGTAGGAGAAAAATAGGAGGGAGAGTGTGAACAAGGGGTAGATTATAGAGAAAGAAAGAGAGAGAGGGTGAGAGAGAGAAAGGGATTAGGAGAAGGACAATATTTGGGGTGGGTGGAAAGGGGAAGTGTTGGGGGTATGGAGGAGGAGTTGGAGGGAGCTAGAGATGGGGGGTGACAAGGGATAGGAGGTGGGGTACAGGGTAGGTAAAACAGGAGGAAAGCTCAGACAGATGAGGGGGGCTATCTTGGTTGAGGATATGGACTCAGGTAAGGGAGTCAGAGGTGTTTAAGAGCGGATATTCAGAATGAAGATATGGATTCAGGTAAGGCAGTTGTAGGCATTTGAGTTCAGCAGGTATCACTTCAGCTCTCTTTTAAAGGACTAAACATGTATTGCATTAAGAGCTGCAGCAAGGAACTCATTTAACCATAGTGCAGCTAGGTTCCCCCTCATAGTTTTTTTTTCTCTCTTTTGTGCCGAAGGTCATAAAATTAGGTAGTCTGAACCAATAGGATTCTGCTGTGAGTTGGGGTTGGATGGTGCCCTCCTCAGTTTGCCTTTCTCTTTCTCCTTATAAAAGTCATGACCCCTTCTACTGTCCTTTTCAATATCTGTCATTCATTGCTCAATTCAGTCCATATCTGTTTTGAGTCAACTCGTTGCTGTCACTCCTTCCTCACATAAGGTCAGATACGGAAGAGAAACCCTGAAGCCACCTATAGGCTGGGAGGGGAGTTGCTGGCAGTCACAAAGGAAGAAAGAGACTTGGGCATCATCATCACTGATGACCTGAAATCATCCAAGCAGATCTCTAAAGCAATAGGTAAGGCTAGGGGGATGTTGGGGTGTATTAGTAGGGGTATCACAAGTCATAAGAGGGAGGTAATAATCCCTCTTTACAAGACACTGGTTAGGCCCCATCCGGAGTGCTGCGTGCAGTACTGGAGGCCACACCTTCACAAGGACATTAACCAAATTGAGGCAGTCCAGAGAAGGGCAACCAAAATGGTGCAGGGACTGCATCAGAATACATATGAGGACAGATTAATGGAGCTCAACATGTATACCCTTGAGCAAAGGAGGGAGAGAGGTGATATGATCGAAACATTCAAACACCTTAAGGGCATTAACAAATTGAAAGAGTCTAACATGTTTAAATATAAGAAAAATAGCAGGACACAAGGACACAGCATGAGATTAGAGGGAGGCCAATTAAGGGGGAATGTGAGGAAATTTTTTTTCCCAGAAAAGGTGGTGGATGCATGGAACGGTCTACCTCAGAAAATGGTGGCTATGAATACAGTGTAGGGCTTCAAACAGGCATGGGATAGGCATACGGGAGCAATATAGATGAGTATGAATAGATAGGCCACTGACAGAGCAAAGGCCAATGGCACATTTATAAGGTAGAAAAATAAATGGGCAAACTGGATGGGCCTTGCGGTCCTTATCTGCCGTCAACTTCTATGTTTCTACTACTCAATCAATCAAAAATCTTTATTTTACCAGGTAAAACACCTTTGAGTAAACTCATTTACAAGATGGACCTGGACAGGTACATGATCAAACACAGAATAATATTACAAAAACTAAAATAAAGGCATTACATACAATAGAATAAAATACATTTGTAAATATGTACTCCAAGAGAACACTTATAGATAGCAGCCACATAGCAATATATGCATTGAACATACCAGCATAACAAAGGCAGCGTGGGCAACCATGCAAGGAAGGACAATGGTTACATGGAACAACTAAGGTGGAGAAGCGAGGGAGGAGGATAAGTATGAGTAAAAATCACATGGGGGGGTCAGTGGAGGTCAAACAGAGGGTACAATGTCTGAGGTCAGTATACCTTTAGCCAAAAATCAACTCACTGCTCAGCACTTTTTGGGGCTCCTTCCTAAGATGCCTTTAGCCTAACAAATTCATTCCCAAGGCACCTCTGGGGTGAAACCCTCCACAAGAGAGTTCCTTTGCCTTCTCCATACCCCAACAGGGTGGTAGTTCAGGGTTTTATTTAACTCTAAAAATTGATTAGCGTTTTGCTCATAAAAATTCTAAAACATTGTGAAAATGCATAGCACTTGCCTCACTGTGTTTAAGAAACATAATACTACTAGAAAACCTATATAAATACTTTCTGTACAGTTAGTATTGCCCCAAGAAAAAAACTGCTAATCAATTATTTAAAACCCTGTAGTTCCCCATGGAATAGAGAGTGTGAATGGCCAAACTATTCACCTACTCCAATAAACAATACTTTCATTCAAATATCTTCAGACTGTCAACAAAGTTATACAAGTGTGACTCCTCACTAGCTTGCTTAAACCCACTGAATTTAAAATTATCCTTCCACTCTTATCAGCAGTCCCTCCCAAACCCCAAGGAGAGATTTGCCCTCTTGATAGATGAGGGACAGGCACCAGGATATTGGAGTGGGAAGGAAGGAGATGGGTGGAGAAAAAGATGCGTAGAACAAGTAGGGTCTGCGGCAAGAATGAAGACAGAAAAAAATGGGTAGACTGAGTGGGTCAAGTGGCCCTTATCTGCCATCAGATTCTATGTTTCTGTTCCTATTCAGACATGAGCTTGGTCATGGCCTTCCAAGAAAATAATTTGCTGGTCTTTCTTCTTTAGATTATTCATGGGAAGCCAATGGCAAGGCTAAAGGTAAGATTAAAACATTCTTAAGTGTAATTAACTTGTATACGCCTGTCTATGTAGTTGCTTTAGGGTGGTAAATTGCAGAACTTGATCTGGTGAAGGAACAAAGACAAAATAAAACGAGCAGTTGTCAATGCCGAATGTTTGCTTGCTGGTATTAGCATTTGAAATGCAGGAGTTAGATCGATGCAGAATAGGAATGACAGTGAAGTATGAAAGATCATGCCAACCCCACCTCCATCTCGTAGAGATAGAGAGGCATTGAGGTAAGTGTGTGGGTCATCGCCCATGACAGTCATGCCATTTCACCTCACCTTATTCTGCAGACAGTGACACGTGTTGAGGTGTGCCTTAGGGTGTTTGGCTGTACAGTGACCCCATTCCACATGGACATATGCTGAAATGGGTGCAGTATAGGAGAATGGGGTGAAGTGTGGGGCCGAAGAGTCCAAGGTACACCTTGATGGCTGTCAGTGGCTGGGGGGGAGGGATGGCATGTGTAATAGAGTCGGCAATCCAAAGGCACAGCCTGATGCCTGTCCGTCTATACAGAGTAGGACGTGATGGTTAGAAACCTTAATGCCCTGGGTGTTTGTTGCTATTTGCAGTACAAATGTTCAACATGGCGTTTTTGTAGCCCCACCTCATGAAAGCATTTGGGACCTCTTCTCATGAAGAGTGGCAATGTGATTTTCTCAATGTGTCCCAAACATTGACTTCCAGTAGCGACAGTGCCATTCTGTGCCACATGTATGAAAACACAGATTGGGCAGAATGTGAAGAATGGCAGCTGTGCCATCCATAGGGAGGTGTTAAGGGATGGTAATGTTGAAAATCTGTAGTGGGAATATTAAAAATGCACGCACTTCCAAGCATACGTGGAAATTGGGCAACGCATGCACATAACACAGTCATTTTATGGACTGTCGTCACCAGATTTTCAACATAGGCATTTTACGACCTCTGCTCATGAAGAGTGTCACTGTGATTGTGTTAATGTGTCCTGAACACCGATTTCCCACAGCAACCATAGTATTCTGTGCCGGAAGTGCAAAAACACATTTTGGCCAGGATGTGATAAATGACAGCTGTATTGTTCATAAGGAGCTGTGGAAAATGGCAAAGTTGAAAATCTGGAGTGAAAATATTATAAATATGTGAAGTTATGAGCATGTGTGCAAACTGTGCAACGCATGCTCATAACACAGTCATTTTATGGAGTTCCATCACCAAATGTTCAACATAGTCATTTTAGGACCTGTGCTAATGAACAGTGTCAGTGTGATTTTCTTAATGTGTCCAGAACATGGATTTCCCACAGCGACTGCGCTGTTCTGCACCGGAAGTGCAAAAACACATTTCGGCCAGGATGTGAAACATGTTAGCTGTACTGTTCATAAGGAGTTGCGGAAAAATGGCAATGTTGACAATGTGAAGTGAAAATACTGCAAATGTGTGAAGTTACGAGTGTGTGTGGAAACTGTGCAACGCATGCTCATAGCACAGTCATGTCATGGACTTTTCTCACCAAATTTTCAACATAGCCATTTTAGGACCTCTGCTAATGAACAGTGTCACTGTGATTGTCGTAATGTGTCCCAAACATGGATTTCCCACAGTGATCGTGCTATTCTGTGCCGGAAGTACGAAAACACATTTCAGCCTGGATGTGAAAAATGACAGCTGTTCTGTTCCTAAGGAGGTGTGAAAAAATGGCAATGTTGAAAATGTAGAGTGAAAATATTGCAAATGTGCAAAGTTACCAGTGTGTGTGGAAACTGTGTAACATACGCTTGTAACACAGTCATTTTATGGACTTCTGTGACCAAATTTTCAAGATAGGCATTTTAGCACATCTGCTAATGAACAAGGACACTTTTAAGCCAATAATGTCCCGAACATGGATTTCCCGCCGCGATATGCTAATGTACAGCGGAAGTGCATAAACACATTTCGTCCAGGGTGTGAGAAATGACAGCTGTACTGTTCATAAGGAGGTTCATAAAAATGGCAATATTGAAAATCTGGAGTGAAAATGCTGCAGATGTACGAAGTTACAAGCGTGCATGGAAACTGCACAACTCACGCTTGTAACACAGTCATTTTATGGACTTTACTCACCAAATTGTAAACATAGGCATTTTAGCACCTCTGCTAATGAACAGTGTCACTGTCATTTTCGTAATGTGAACCAAACATGGATTTCCCACAGTGACCGTGCTATTCTGCGTCAGAAGTACGAAAACTCATTTTGTCCAGGATGTGAAAATGGCAGCTATACTGTTCATAAGGAGGTGTGGAAAAATGGTAATGTTGACAATGTGGAGTGAAAATATTGCAAATGTGCGAAGTTACGAGTGTGCGTGGAAACTGCGCAACGCACGCTCGTAACACAGTCATTTCATGGACTTTTCTCACCAAATTTTCAACATAGGCATTTTAGGACCTCTGCTAATGAACAGTGTCACTGTGATAGTCGTAATGTGTTCTGAACAAGGATTTCCCACTGTGACCGTGCTATTCCGCGCTGGAAGTACGAAAAGACATTTCGGCCAGGATGTGAAAAAATGACATATATTCCACTCATAAGGAGGTGCAAAAAAATGGCAATGTTGAAAATCTGGAGTGAAAATATTGCAATGTACCAGGTTACGAGCGTGCGTGGAAACTGCGCAATGCAGACTCGTAACACAGTAATTTTATGGACTTCTGTCACCATATTTTCAACATAGGCATTTTAGCACCTTTGCTAATAAACAGTGTCATTGTCATTTTCATAATGTGTCCCAAACATGGATTTCCCACAGTAACCGCGCTATTCTGCGCCAGAAGTGCGAAAATACATTTCGGCCGGGATGTGAAAAAATGACAGCTGTACTGTTAATAAGGAGGTACAGAAAAATGGCAATGTGGACAATCTGGAGTGAAAATATTGCAAATGTGCGAAGTTACCAGCGTGCGTGGAAATTGGGCAATGCATACTCGTAACACAGTCATTTTATGGACTTTTCTCACCAAATTTGCAACACAGGCATTTTAGGACCTCTGATAATGAACAGTATCACTGTGATTTTTGTAATGTGTCCCAAACACGGATTTCCCACAGTGACCGCGCTATTCTGCACTGGAAGTATGAAAACACATTTTGGCCAGGATGTGAAAAATGACAGCTGTTCTGTTCATAAGGAGGTGCAAAAAAATGTCAATGTTTAAAATCTGGAGTGAAAATATTGCAAATGTGTGAAGTTACAAGCGTGCGTGGAAACGGCACAACGCACCCTCGTAACAGTCATTTTATGGACTTTTGACACCAAATTTTCAACATAGGCATTTTTGCAACCTCTGCTAATGAATAGTTTCACTGTCATTTTCATAATGTGTCCCAAACATGGATTTCCCATAGCGACCACGCTATTCTGCGCCATAAGTGCGAAAACACATTTCGGCCAGGGTGTGAAAAATGACAGCTGTATTGTTCATAAGGAGATGTGAAAAAATGCCAGTGTTAAAATTTAGCATGTATTGCAAATTACGCAAAGTTATGAGTGTGCGTAGCAACAAGCGCCAACACTGCGGCTCGTAAAACAGTCATTGTTGGATTTTTCCTCAAATTTGCAACATAGGCATTTTGAAACCCACCTCATAGACACTGCCACTGTCATTTCATTAATCGGTCGAAGGTGATTCCACACAGTGACTGCAAAATCACCTTTCGAGGCCGATTAACGCTATGACAGTGACAGAAATCATGAGGAAGGGTCCCAAAAACCACATGTTGAAAATTTGGTGCCAATATTCCAAAAAATGCCTAAGATATGTATCAAAGTTGAAAAACCCTATTTATTCCATTATACAGCTTACCGGCTGCCCAGCAGCGGAGACTGAACTCGGGGATTGCCAGAGCCTGTAAGAGGTAAAGTGTCCTGCACTACAGCCTGACTGTTGTGTAGCACTTCCCACCCGCACCAAGCACCCCCCACTCAGGGTCGGCGCTTCATTTATTGCTGCTGGTAGGTCACGTGTCACATCACGTGACCTACCCTTCTTTTTTACTAAGTGTCCACTTTCCCATTTGCAGCTTATAGACACCAACCACAAGGGGTTGCTGCACTCTCCACTCTAGCTCCTCTTTCAACTCTCTACCCCTTCCTAGCAACTGCTTGAAAACCTACCCACTAGAGGTCCCTGCTGTTCCCTTTGAATTCTTTCTGCCACCTACTTTCCTCTCTCCTCCCATCAGCCTACCACTAAGCACCTGGCACTCTTTTTTCCAAAGTCTACTGACTAACCACTAAACCAATGAACCAGGCTAACATCTTCCTCTACTTTCAAACTCTTAACCCTTCCTCCCTCCTTTTCTGAATTAAAAAAACTTTCTACACTCTGTCCCTAAGCTGTGCTCAACCCCAGTACCCTTGCAGTCAGAGTCAGCAGTTCTACCTCTTAACCACATTGTCTACCTATTTTATTCCTACTTTCTATGCCTTTTAGTCTCTTACCCCCCACCTGCCAAAATATAAGTTTACCACTTCTCTCTTGCTACCTTTGCAGGCTTTGAACCCTGTACACTCACTGTCAAAGTCAGCAATTCCACCACTCAGCTAGCACACCTGTCTATTATTTCTGCAGGATTTCAAACTCTAAAAAACACTCTAACCCTGCTAAAGTGTTATCTGATTGTTTCTGCAGACCTCGAACCCAACTCCCTGCTGCTACAGCCACTGGCTGGGCTCCTTCCTGCTACCCTGGGCAAGACTTGAACCTAGTGCCCTGTGCACCAGCTCTGCAACTATACCAAAGCGGCAACTATGCTTAGAGGTGACCTCTCACTACTATCTCCCCTCTATCATCCTAGTTCCCCCATTCTTTCTTCACTTCAGCTCCCCCACCCTTATCATCTATGCATGTGCACCCCCTGCTCACCAGCCTCTCTCTTCTCCTCCTCCTTCTTTTGCCTTCCACCAACCCAATTGTCCCTATTAACCCTCGGCCTCACTACTCCAGTGTTCCTACCTACCTCCTGTCCTCTCCTCCCCTATTACCACTGCTCCTCCCCTCCCTCCCTCCTCCTCCACACACCCCATATGCTCCTCTCCACCTCACCCCCATCCAGACATTACTTTCCTCCCCCGGCTCCCTTGTACATCTGATCACGCAAGCCTTCTCTGCCTGTGCTGCCCTACCCACCCCTGTGCTCTCAGAACCCTTTCTCATCCTGTCGCTCCAGGCGTAAACTCTCCATCTGCCACCTCTGACCAGAGCAGTTCTCCTCCTTCTACTCCTGACAGGAACACACACCCAACCCAGGCCCTGCCCCTCCCACCCACCCACTCAGCCCACTGGTCTTCAAGTAGCCTCCATGAACATATGCAGCCTGCTGAAAAAATTTGAGCGTCCCTACAGTGCTGGGCCTTGGCTCATCAACCAGACATCATACCCTGGTTGAAACACTGGCTGTCCAAATCCACCCTGACTCATTTGTCTCCCTCCCAGGCTATACCTTATACGGGAGGACCGGTAAAGCAAACGAGGGGGAGGCTGTGCAATCTACACTAGGGACACAATACTTGGACACGGACTCCCCACCCCTGCCCTTGTAAATGGGGACCAGGCTCTTACCCTCAAACTCACCCCGGACCCCTCTAGGAGCCCTCTCTATCTCACCACGTCCTACATTCCCCCAAAGAACCAGCATCCGGCCCTGGTATCTTTAACTGACTACCTGGCCACCCTCCACCATAAGGCGGAACAAATCCTAGTTGAGGACCTAAATGTAAATTGGCTCAGCACCTCCTCATCCGCGATCAGAAACTCATTTGCTGCCCAAGACCTGATGCAACTCATCACCCAACCCATGAGAATAAACCCTAAGAGAGGTACCAGCACCCTTCTGGATGTTATTATAACTAACCGACCCCAAAAAATCCAAAACATCCAGGTCCTACCAGACTCCCTAAGTGACCACTCCCCTATCCTATTTCATTGGGCAGTCCCCAATCCCAAACCCAAAGCCCAGACCACCCTCCGCAGGCGCCTCCGCCCTGGTGGGCTGAAAAACTTAAAGTATTCCTCACCCAGATAAACTGGTCCCCATTCATCATGCAACCCGACATTGACACTGCCCTCGCCTTCTTCACACACACCTTCAACATGGCCTGTGATCTCTTGCACCCTTCACCAAAATCCGGTCCAAAAGCAGGAATGCACCCTGGGTTAGCCCTGCCCTTCTACAATTACTAGAAATCGGGATAACCTCTGGCACCTTGCCACTGAAGCGGGTCGTCTGTGTCTGATAGGCAGCTTACAGTGCAGCCGGAATAAGTGCTCTTGGGCCACCGGAAGCCAAGGCCGCCATTGCCAGGCCACCCTTACCTCCTCCTGGGGCTCGGCCGGACTTTCTGGGATAATATTAAACAACTTAATGGAAAAGCTGGCTCCCCTGCCCCATCCCAGCTCACTAGAAATGGCACTACCACCACCGAGCCTGCCACCATAGCTAACTGGCTCAACACCGCTTTCACTGACCTTAGCTCAGTCCTCCCTAGTAATTTCTTTGACCCTCCCCCAACCAACCTCCCTGTCCTCCAGCACCCCTAGCTTCCACCTGCGCCAAAGATTTCCACCCAGTCAGACCCATCCTAATCAAAGCTTTGAATAGCAACAGTCCCGGCCGTGACTCACTGGACCCCAGTATCCTCAGGCTGGTGCTAGATGAAGTCCTTGCCCCACTCACCAGCCTAATTAACCAATCACTCTGCCTGGGACAATTTCCCACGGCTTGGAAAACAGCCATAATCACACCAATTCATAAAGGGGGCGACAGGTCGTCGGCCAACAACTACCGGCCAATCTCCATCCTCCCCCCCATCTCTAAAGCCCTGGAGAAAGTGGTGGCCATTCAAATCACTGATTATCTGGCTAAGCATAACATCTTATGTCCAGAGCAACATGGCTTCTGTGCTGGTCACAGTACCAGCACTGCCCTTATCGAATTCTCCAACTTTCTACACTCCTCCTTGGATACCAGCTCCCTAGCTGGTGCAGTGCTCATCGACCTCTCAAAGGCTTTCGACACCGTCTCCCATCCACTTCTGCTGAATGCTCTCTGCCACACTGGTCTCTCGGCTGGCCCCCTAGCATGGTGCACAAGCTATCTTGCCGCTCTATCACAGTGTGTAAAAATCAATGGGATACTCTCTGATACCTGTCCCATTCACTCTGGGGTCCCCCAAGGCTCCATCCTGGACCCCCTTCTCTTCTCGCTCTATCTGAACACCCTGCCCAGTGCATGCCCTGGCAAAATTCTCCTGTATGCAGATGACGCTGTCCTTTTTGCCACCCACCGCAATCCCGTCTCCCTCCAGAACACCCTACAGCAGTCTTTCAACAGTGCCGGAGCTTGGTTTAAGGAGCGTAGACTCGTCATCAATCTTAAAAAGACCAAAGCTATGCTCTTTTCCCACCCACAAAACAAAGCTAGCAACCACCCACTTGACATCCTTCCTAGTACCAATCAGCCACTGGAACAAGTCTGCTCCTACAAATACCTTGGGGTTACCTTCAACTCAGCCCTCACATTTCACAACCACATCGATGCCCTAACATCCGCCACTAACACATGGCTTGGCATCCTCTTCCGCCATAGAACCTGCATTCCCCCAAATGCACTCCGGCTCGCTGTTACGTCATCCGTTTTGTCCCTTGTAGACTATGGTCTACCAGTCTATGGTGCTGCCGACACCACTGCACTCAAAAAAATTCACTTAACCCTGAATAAAGCCTGCAGATTGATTACTGGTGCCCCCAGGCTCACACACACCTGTCAGCTGTATGTCGAGGCTAAACTTCTTACCCTGGATGAACGGCTCCGATATCAAACCTGTCTCCTCACAAAAAAAACCCTACTTGGGCTCTCCCCGGGAATAGCGGCATCCATCCACCAGAGCCCTCCCACTATTGCAACACGGTCATCCAACAAGACCACTCTCTAATGGTCCCCAGATCAAGAACCAGCTGGCCAGAGGTCCTTCTGCTATAGTGCCCCATCCTGGTTTAACTCTCTCCCTGCCCCCATCACCAATGCCACCACCATCTCCAAGTTCAAAACCACCCTTCGAAACCAACTCTTCAACACTCGTAGCTGCTCCTGTCTCTGAAAGTAGCCTCCACCTCTACTTCTCATGACAACGCCCTCCGGGCGGCTCTCCACCTAGCCATCCCCACCACCGCTTCCCGGTACACCGTGCCTATGTCTAACCTGGCTAGTGCCAGCTGTTTCAGTGTCTACCTATTAGATTGCTCAATTTTGATACCAACTTGTGTAACACCTGTTCTCAATTACATGTACCCTGTAACCTAAATGCATTTGTCTGACCTCAGTGTGACGTGGCGCCTCTGTTGAACGCCTATTGTTTTGCAAGCCTGTGCTATGTAACCAAAAACACTATGTATGTCTTTAATGTGACGAGGTACCTTTGGAAACGAGCCTCTGGCTCAAAGGTTGTAAACTGATTTTACAAATAAATAAATAAATAAATAAATACAATTTCCTCAGTTCACGGTCGGCTTTGAAGGCGCAGGCATGTTCCTGGTCCACGAAGATCATACGCACGGGACTCTGGAGGTGAAGTATGGGATGGGGTGTGTGTGGGGAGACAGGGTGTGCAGTGGGTGGGTGCGGGTTGTGGGGGTGGGCATGGAGACCACGAGACCATTTCCTTTGTTTATAGGTGGAAAAAAAAGACACTGCAGGACTTTTTTTTTGAAGGAATTTGCCTACGCTGGGTGGGCTCAGCATGCCAAGCTGACTGTTGGGGGCAGTTGTGGCTGACGGGGATTGGGCACCCCGATAGGCAAAAGCTTGGGGCGCAACAGCCAGGGGACTGGGCACCCCCACGGCAGTACTGTCACTACTCTTTGGGAGGGGGGGGACTTATGCCGAAGGGGAGTGGGCTCCCCTGTCAGCACATCAACCTGGGAGGGGGGGAGATTATGCCAACGGGGAGTGGGCTCCCCCATCGGCAACTCAAATCGCACCTGAGGGATGCATGTCAACAGGGACTGGGGCCCCTGTCGGCAAAAATACACTGTGTGGGATGGGGCACATTCTGCCAAGGGGGATTGGGCACCCCCTCGGCACTGGGGCCACATAAATATTGTTTGTGAACAGGCGGCAATGCGCCGCCCTGTTCACAAACAATATTACAGTAGCAATGTTCCGTCCAACAATGACGGGTCACTCCCTCATTGCAGCAAATCGCTGACACTGCAATGACAAGGTGGCTTGTGATTGCTGCGGTGAAAACGTTACAACTTGGTGCAGCTTCTGGAAGCCTGTGTCATCGGCACACTGTGCCTCCATTGGTGCACCATGGCCAAGCCCCAAAATGCTGTGCCCCCCTTGGCTGCTACACTGCAGCGCCTCCCTAACCTGCTTCTCTCCTAAGCTGTCACATAATGTTTCTTGTGCATGCGCGCAAGCAAACATAAAAATGAAAAAGGGAATAGTCCAGTAAAAAAGGAGAGGGCAGAAATTGAAAACAAAAAAAAATCTGTGTGTATGTGTGCGTGCATGTAAAGCATGGGCGGAGGGCATGTCAGGTCCTCCT
Organism: Neoceratodus forsteri; assembly: GCA_016271365.2. NCBI lineage: Eukaryota > Metazoa > Chordata > Ceratodontiformes > Ceratodontidae > Neoceratodus > Neoceratodus forsteri. Next base: position 1,396,535,681 of record CM057458.1, on the reverse strand, counting down.
AGAACGTAAATAAATAAAAAAGATTATGTGTCTTGTAAGCAGTACGACACAAAAGGATGTGAGTAGTAGTATAATCACCACATGCCCAAGACTGTAATTAAGGCATGAGGCTGAAGGCCAAGTGTGTTATTTTACCCTTTAAGTGCAATGATCATACTACTACCCACACTGTGAAGTGACTTACTGCACTTATCAAATAAAAAAAAAAAATGCAAAACATTACAAATAAAAAATTCAATGTTTGTATAATGAAATATTGTACAGGTAATGCAAAATAATCCTTCCACTGCTAGGTGCCACTAGGGATGTTGTTACTTTTGGCATAACTGAAACTAGCTAACTCTCTCACCTGTTGAGCTTTGTCCCAGTCCCCCAACACTTTAGACTTGGTTGTGCCCATGCTGCTACCCCAGTCACTCACGGGACTCCAGCAGTCTGCTGGGAGATTGTATTTAGGGCAGCAGAAGGATTATAAACAAGCATTTGTCAATGCCGAATGTTGCTTGCTTCTATGTGCTGTTTAGGTATTTGGAAGTCATTGGAGTGGAAATATTGAAAATTTGCGAACTTACGAGCGTGTGTAGGAACTGCGCAACGTACGCTCGTAAAACAGTCATTTTTAGGAATTTTTTCACCAAATTTTCAACATTGCCATGTTAAGATCTCTGCTCATGATCAGTGTCACTGTGATTTTCTTAATGTGTCCCATAAATTGAGTTCGCACACCAACTCGCCATTTGCGCTTCATGGTGAAACATGTTTTGGGCAGGATGTGAAAAATGACAGCTGTACTGCTCATAAGGAGGTGTGGTAAAATGGCAATGTTGAAAATCTGGAGTGGAAATATTGAAAATTCGCAAACCTACGAGCGTGCGTGGGAACTGTGCAACGCACACTCGTAAAACAGTCATTTTTAGGAATTTTTTCACCAAATTTTCAACACAGCCATTTTAAGACCTCTGCTCATGAACAGTGTCACTGTGATTTTCTTAATGTGTCCCATACATTGATTTCACACACAATCGATCAACACAGCGCCATACGAAGGGAAACATGCTTTTGGGTGAGATGTGAAAAACGACAGCTGTACTGCTCATAAGAAGGTGTGGTAAAATGGCAATGTTGAAAATCTGGAGTGGAAATATTGAAAATTCACAAACCTACGAGCGTGCGAAGGAACTGCACAACGCACGGTCAGAAACAGTCATTTTTAGGAATTTTTTCACCAAATTTTCAACATAGCCATTTTAAGACCTCTGCTAATGAACAGTGTCATGGTGATTTTCTTAATGCATCCCATACATTGATTTCACACACCGACTGCGCCATTGTGTGCTACATGGGCGGAAACACATTTTGGGCAGGATGTGAAAATGACAGCTGTACTGCTCATAAGGAGGTATGGCAAAATGGCAATGTTGAAAATCTGGAGTGAAAATATTGAAAATTTATGAACTTACGAGCCTGCGTGAGGAACTGTGCAGCGCTAAGTAAACAGTCATTTTAGGAATTTTTCACCAAATTTTCAACATAGCCATTTTAAGATCTCTGCTCATGAACAGTGTCACTGTTATTTTCTTAATTTGTCCTGTACATTGATTTACGTTACCGACTCGCCATTCTGCGCTACATGGGCGGAAACACATTTTGGTGAGATGTGAAAATGACAGCTGTACTGCTCATAAGAAGGTGTGGTAAAATGGCAATGTTGAAAGTCTGGGTAAAATATTGAAATTTAGCGAACTTGACCTCGTGTAACTTTCATAGCCTGCGCTCTAGTAAAACAGTCATTTTAGGAATTTTGGCACAAATTTTCAACATGGGGTTTTGGGACCCCTTCTCATGAATGATGTCACTGTCATGGCGTATTCAGGCCTGAAGGTGATTTCGCGGTCACTGCTTAAAATCTGCCCCAGAGCCTGAATAACGCCATGTAACAATGTTTATCATTCATGAGAAAGTCCCAAAACCCATAGTAATCTAATTAAAAGTCTCAAAAATACCTGAGATATGCAACAAAGTTGAAACCCCCTATCTAGCCCATTATACAGCTTACGGCATTTCCTCAGTTACGTGGTCGGCTTTGAAGAGTGCAGGCGTGTTCCCGTCCACGAAGATCATTGCGCCAGAGTCAGAGGTAAGTATGGGGTGCGGGAGGGTGTGGGGAGGCTGAGTGCGCCAGTGGGTGGGTGCGGGTTGTGGGAGGGGGCTGGGAGATGCGCCTTGTGAGACCGTTTTCGTTTTACAGGTTTTAAAAAACCAAAAAAGGCGTCGTGAGTCGTTTACCATGCAGGTGGGCTCCCCAGCCTTTGTACAGGATAGGCGTTCAGCCGGCAGGGGATTAGACACCCCGTGGGACGAGACTTCTTGCCACGCTGGGGTGAGATCAGCGTGGCACCTACTCAGGGGGGGGCGCAGCTCAGCCGGCGAGGATTGGGCACCCGTCGGCTATACAATCGCGTCTTGAGTGCATAGCCTGCGTGTGTCTTGGGGGAGCTGCGCGTGAGCAGCTGATATCTTATCGGTGCTCACTGAAGCGTAGCTCCCCCTTTCAACTGTATGCCACTGCATTTTGGAGCGTGTCATAGACAGCTCCAAAATGCATTGGCTTACAGGGGCCGTGCCTGCCAGCACACTGACTGAATTGGTGGAGGAGGTGACACACCTCCGAAATCTCCGATGATGGCACTATGTTTCTTGCACATGTGTGCAAGCAACATAAAAAGACTGAAATAAATGATGATGTGGCAGCAGGCTTGCAGGTCCCACATTGTTGTCTGCTACTACAACACACAAGGGGACAGGGAGGAAACAAAAAAACTACGCATCACTAGAAAGGCACACAAGGCTTGATTATGGAGACTCTGTGGGTGGTCAGACTAGCATCACAGGTATTCTGTACCTGGCTGATGGTTGGGAGGGGTGCCGGAATGTAGTTGCACTACATTCTAGTGGGGTTTCCCAGTGCCATGGCCAACATTTCCCATCAATAAAAACAGGTCTGTGTAACCCATCCCCCAAGATACACCTGGGAACAAGCTGCTACATCTTAATGTGCGCCTTTCCTGGTAAAAATTACAAATAAAAAATGAAATATTAATATGTTAAAGAGTATGGGGCCTAGGACTGAGCCTTGTGACACTTCCCTTGAAACATCTTTAATATCCAAGAATTCGCCTTTCACTAGTTTTCTTTAAGTCCTCCCCCTCAGCAAGCTCTCCACCCATACTGCTATTCAAACTTCTTCTCCTAGGTTCCTTAGTTTTTGACCAGTATGCTATTGGGGGGGGGGGGACCTGTGTCAAAGGCTTGCAGTCAAAATGGTTTAAATCACTACTCATGTTTTTGAAGGTTGTTCATTACTTATCAGTGAAATGTTGCTGTACGATCATCAGGAGAGATCGTAATCTAAGATCATCATCTAGATCATGATTTACTCATCAAACATGAACTTTCAAATCAGCAACTGATGATTATAAATTATTTTGGTAAGCTTAAAGGAGAACTGCTGTGAACCTGAAGGTAATTTTTCCCAGGAGAAGCAGTTTTTTTAGAAACTGGTTCAAATTCTGTTATTGTCCCATCTATACATGCTTATTAATGATCTTGGTGGTTATTTCTGATTGACAGTCTGGTGTTGAGTGCCATTTTAGAATTTTATAATGTCATTTATGTGCCTCTCCAACCACTGGGTTCTATAGTAAAACATGAATTCACTGTTCTAACAATGGAAGAGGCTGAGCAAGGGACATAAATGACATCATACAGTTCTAAAATGGCACATACTATCGGTGTATAAATCAGAAACGCCCAACAGAATAACTAGAAAGTCTATAGAGATGGAACAGTAATACAATTTAAACTAATACTCACATACCAACTTTTACAGGGAGAAATTACTTATGGGTTCAATGCAGTTCTCCTTTAAATAAACATGATGATTTTTGATGATCTACGGATGTTCAAGGGATGATCACTGATGATTATATTAGTTTTGTATCGTAAGACTGCAACTCACACTGCGTAATACTTAACAAAATGTTATTTGTTACTGATACGAAAATGTGAATGTCAGGTATCAGCAAAAGTAAATTATTTATAATGCGAATCATGTGAGGTCAAGTTTTAATGCTTTTAGGAAGAGCACATGTAATGTTAGGTATAATACAACATTTGTGTAACTAATTTGCATATTCCAAAAGAAAAAATTACTCACCTTAGTAATGTTGTTTCTTCTAATGGAGTCTTGCTGTATTCTGACAGTAGCAGTGAGTCCCAACCTTCGAACTGCCCCGGAAATGAAAGAGTTAACTTTCCATGCCAGGCATGGAACGCTGAGCTCGAGCTCGGTTGAGACTCTGTCTGTTGCTGTTTAAACTCAAACTGTCAGATCTTTACGAGCTAAACTCACTAAGGTCCTGTGTGGAAGCTGTAAACCTACACTAGCCAACTGGCTACTAAACATAAAACACATTTTTGGTCCCAAAACAAAGACTCAAGTCAGGAGACCCAAAAATGAAAACACAACACCCACTCACCCAAGAAAAGGGTGAAAACAACAAGGTGGGCACCTACTGAGTGCCAACACTGCCACTGCCCACCCACATCCCAAAACAGAGGTTCTGAGAGGGGAAGGCGGGGAGGTCAGAATACAGCAAGACTCCATTAGAAGAAACAACATTACTAAGGTGAGTAATTTTTTCTTCAAACAACATGAAGTCTTGCTATATTATTACAGTAGCAGACTACCAAGCAGTACCTCCATGGAGGAGGGACAGAACCTACTTAGGAAATAGGCTTTGAAGCACAGCTGTGCCAAACCGAGCATCACTCCTAGCCTGGATATCCAGGGAGTAATGCTTGGTAAAAGTGTGAACTGTTTTCCAGGTAGCTGCTTGACATATCTCTAGAATAGGGATATCCCTGGCAGCAGCCAGAGAAGCAGCTGTACCTCTGGTAGAGTGAGCCCTCAGGCCTGAGGGTGGAACCTTACCCAGTTTTTCATAACAAAATTGGATATAAGAGACAATCCACCTGGCAATGGATCTTTTAGTGGCAGGTTTCCCTTTACCAACCTCACCATAAATGAGGAACAATTGGAGGGAGTCAAACCTGTGACCCTTGGTACATTCTATGTAGTAGCTAAGGGCTCTTTTCACATCTAAACTGTGTAGCCTCCTCTCACCAGAGGAGGAATGGTCAGTAAGTACACAGGAAGAGACATAGATTGGTTAGGTGGAAATCTGAAACCACCTTAGGCAAAAACTTCCTGTTAGTCCTGAGGACCACCTTATCTCTATGGAAGGAGATAAAATCAAGCTCCACTGACAAGGCTTGTAACTCACTTATGCATCTGCAGAAGTGATGGCTACCAGAAACACAGTTTTCCAAGTCAAGGACTTAAGCTCTGCTGAGGACAAAGACTCAAAAGGGGGTTGCATAAGCTGAGCAATGTAAACATTAAGATCCCAAGCAGGGACAGGGTCCCTGAATGGAGGGTTGGTATGAAGCAATCCCTTAAAAAACTTGGAGAATACAGGGTGAGCTGAAAGCAGAAACAGCTGCCAGATGCACCTTTAGTGTAGCTGGTCTAAGCCCTAAGCTATTCAAATGGACCATATAATCAAGGACTGTGGGCAGATCAGCAGACTCTGGGGAAATATGCCTTCCAGAGCACCATATGGAAAATATTTTCCACTTGGAATTATAAGTAGTCCTGGTGGAAGGTTTCCTAGAAGACTTCAGAATATCCATTACACCTTGGGAGAGGTGTAAATCAGCAAACTCTAACTCTTCAAGAGCCAGACCTTGAGATTGAGAGATTTGAGATTTGGGTACCAAACCCTCCCCTGAGCACAGGTTAACAGGTCATAATTCCTGGGAAGAGACAGGGGAAGATGGACTGCTAAGGACAACAGGAGTGGATACCATGGCTGTCTGGCCCAGTCTGGAGCAATCAGGATCACCTTGCAGGGTTGAGACCTGATTTTGACTAGCACTTTGAACAGGAGAGGGAAGGGGGGGAAAGCATACAGGAACTTCCCTTCCCAAATGAGAACTAAGGCATCCAGGGGGACTGAGCCCAACACTGGGGGCCTGCAGCAAAAAAGGGGAAGTTGGTGATTGTCTGGGGCTGCAAAGAGATCTATCTTTGGGGTGCCCCATCTGGAGAATATCACCTCCAAAACCAGGGGATCCAGTGACCACTCGTGATGGCCCTGAGATATCCTGCTGAGAGCATCTGCCAGGACATTGTCCTTGCCTGGGAGGTGTACTGCTGTGAGGGAGGTGTTCAGAGAATAAGCCAGGGACCACAACTTCATTGCTTCTGTGCACAAGGCCGTAGACCTAGTGCCTCCTTGCTTGTTGATATACCACATCGTGGTGGTATTGTCTGTTCTGACCTGGATAACTTTGTTCTGAACAGATTTGGAAAAAGTCTGAAGTGCTAGAAATACTGCTCTAAGTTCCAATAGATTGATGTGAAGCAGAGATTCCTGAGGGGACCACAACTCCTGGGTAGTCAGGTCGCGCAAGTGAGCCCCCCACCCCAAGAGGGAGGCATTTGTAGTAAGGGTTAAGGAGTGGGACTGAGTGACAAAGGGAACTCCCTGCCTTAGATTGTTCTGATCCTGCCACCACTGTAAGGCCTAGATCAGGGTTCGAGTCACTGGGATCAATTTGGTCAGAGGGGCCTTCCTTTGAGACCAAAAGGCTCTCAAATGGAACTGAATGTCCCTCATCTGAAATCTTGCTCCGTGCACCACTGCCGTGGAAGCAGCCATGTGCCCCAGAAACTGTAGAAAATGCCTTGCTGGTCGAGACACCTGCAGGGTGAATGAGGAGGCCAGAGAGATAAGGGTCCTTGCCCTGTCCAGGGGAAGGAAAGCTCTGGCCTTTTCTGTGTCTAGCTCTGCGCCTATGAAGGTGAGGAGTTGAACAGGCTCTAGAACTGACTTTGAAAGATTCAGAAGGAAACCCAAAGAGGTGAGCAGTTGCTGAGTTATCTGTAGGTGTAACTTGACTTGGTCTGGTGACTGGCCTACTATGAGCCAGTCATCCAGATATGGGAAGATGGCAATTCTTTGCCTTTTCAGAGAAGCAACTACTACTGCCAGGCATATTGTGAATACCCTTGGAGCAGAGGTTAGACCGAAGGGCATTGCTCTGAACTGGTAATGGCCTGAGGGCAGCTCGAACCTGAGGTACTTTTGATGGGAGCTTCTGATAAGAATATGGAAGGCGGCATCCTTGAGGTCCAGGGACACTAGCCAGTCCCCTGGCCTTAGAGAGGGTAGAATGATTCCCAGAGTCACCATTTTGAATTTTGGTTTTAAAAGGTGCTTGTTTCAGTATCCGAGATCCAGGAAGGGCCGCCATTCTCCTGTCTTTTTGGGGGTAAGAAAGTACCTGGAGTACAACCCTTTGCCCTGGTGTAGGGGTGGAACCCTTTCCACAGCTCTGAGAGCGAGGAGGGAAGAGACCTCTGCCTCCAGGGCAAGTGCCTCTCAGGGATTTGCAGGTGGAAAGGATCTGGCTCTCAGCTTTGGAAATTTTTTGAAGCTGAGAACCAGTCCCTGGCTTACTACTTCCAGGATCCACTTGTCTGATGTTAGAGACTCCCATTCCTGGACAAAGTAAGCCAGCCTGCCCCCTACAGGTAGTGGAGAATCAGCCCTGGCCAACCCATCAGGGTGGCTATTTGGCAGGGGGTTTTGGCTGAGGGGTGGAAGCAGGTCTGCTTGTACCCCTTCTGCCTCTCCCTCTAAAGAACCCTCTCTGAGCATAGGCAGAAGAGGAGGCCTGGGCTTGGTAGAAAGGCCTATGAAAAGGCCTGCCCCTGCTCCTGGGGTGCTGCCTCTGAGGAGTGGCCTGCCTTTCCTTGGCCTGTGCACTCCTATAGGTGGTCCTATATTCGTCCATTTTCTTCAGGTAATTCTCTGTCTGCTCCCCAAACAGAGAATTACCCACAACAGGAAAATCCATGGCCTTAGTCTGGGTATCCTGAGACAGGCTAGCACATCTGAGCCAAGGCATTCTACCAAGTGCCACAGATGTAGCCATGACTCTAGATGACACATCATTGGAGTCCACTGCAGCATGGAACTGCACCTTGGATGCCTCAATACGATCAGCAGCCACCTGCTCCAGCTCTTTGGCAAGCTGGCCAGGGACCTGTTTTGCTAAAGCCATGACAGTGTCCCAACTAGATTTCTGATACCTAGCAGTATAGGCCATATAGTTGGTCAGTCTGAGTCCCAAGGATGCTGCCATGTACTGCTTCTTTGCCATGGCATCAATCCTCCTGGAGTCCTTGTCTGGGGGGTGTGAAGCCAAGGGAATATTTACCTTATCACAGGCTGCAGCCTGCACTACCCCAACATGGCTGCATTGTTGTGTAAGGAACTCTGTATCTGAGCCTGACAATGTATTCCTCTTGTCCATTCTCTTATCCACAGGAGGTATAGTATTAGGAGTCTTTAAAATCTTAAATGTCTGTTTCCCAAAAGATTTATGTAAGGGAATAGACAGCCTCCTAGACTCTGGGACATCCATCATTTCCACATAGTCAGGCTCCTCCTGGTCATCCACAGCTTCTTCCATAGGAAGCTGGAGGTTTCAGCCACTTTCTTATAAAACATGAAATGGAGGGGACTCAGAAAGCCTAGGAGGAGACAGTCCTGATGGTCTGTCTGGGAGATGTCCGGTCAATGGGCACATCCAGACTTTCAAACCACATTCACTTTCCTCATACTCCTCTTCCTCCTCCTCCGGTTCATAATATTCCTCTAAATCATAATCTTGAACCGGTGGAACAGCTGAACCGCGCCTCCCTGATGGTGCGGTTCGGTCGGAACTGAGAAAGTGACTGCACAATTTTATTGCTTTGGCTATTTCTTCAGCGGGTTGGAGAGGAAAGTTTGGCTCCACACCAGCTGATTTTTCTTTCTAGTTCTCTTGGCGGAATCGACTCCTCAGAATCGGCTCTCCTTTGCCGAAGAAGTCTCGCCCTGGTCAGAGGGCACTCCTTCTGTTCGGTTTGAACCGAACTGGCTGGCAATCCGGTTCAGCGGACTTTTTGGCCTCCCTTTCCCTGAGCCTACCAACTCTCTTTTCTAGGGTAGCTGCAGGAAACTTTTTACAAATATGGCAGTCTGCATTGAGGTGGTCAAACCTCAGACACTAAACACAGGTGGTGTGGGTCAGCCTTAGCAAAGACTTCCCCACACACACTACAGTGTTGAAACCCAGTGGGCCCAGTTTTCTTTTGGGTTTGTCAGACATTGTGCCAGTCCTAACCAAACTTACCCTTTTAATGGCAATCCGCCAGGCTAGACCCTCTTATCGGTTCCTGACCGTGTCACGGGTCGTGAAAAAAAACGTAATAAAATCCATTTTTTTTAGAACCGATAAGAATTGGTAACCACACACTAAAAGTACAAATAAAGATTTTTTAACAGCTTGATTGGTTCAAACCGAACCGATGAACCGTTTACAAGTTCCACACAGAAAGAGAATTAATATAAACCTATCTAGTACTCACAAATACACAGACAGAGACTGAACCGACAGATTATAGTTTAAATTGGTCAAAAACGAGAAAAGCGGTACTTTAACCGACAAATTGAACCGAGCAGAAGGAGAAATCTCCGGAGCGACTGTTCAGTGAGGCGGAGTAAAAAATCTGACGGTTTGAGTTTAAACAGCAACAGAGTCTCAACCGAGCTCGAGCTCAGCGTTCCATGCCTGGCATGGAAAGTTAACTCTTTCATCTCCGGGGCAGTTCGAAGGTTGGGACTCACTGCTACCGTCAGAATACAGCAAGACTTCATGTTGTTTGAAGCACAGTTTATGGATGAAAACAATTGTAATTTCTATGCTTAAAACAATTTTACCTTGACAGTATTAGTTTGAAGACTGTTAGGAAAGGTTTTGAGCGCATATTAAGTACTTGTAGGAACTCACCACAACCATAAAAACAAAACAAAAAAACAATGAATGGAGCTATGTAAACCAATCTGAGCCTTTCTTTTATTAGTAAGAAGCGAGGTGTTAAAGTAAGCATAATTGAAATGAATATGTTTGTATGGAAGTTACCTCATAACTGATTATTCCTAGAAAGATGCTGAAATATAAGACAAGAAAAATTCCAAAGGTATGGGAAAAAAAGGTAAAGGGAATTTTTTATTTATTGCAGTAATCTTTCCTATGGGCAGTCATGAGAAATCATGATGATATGAGGTAATCATTAATCACAATCACCATTTCTATAACATCTTGGTTTTTGATTGGCAGCCATTTAACATTCAGCAGTCCCAAGGATGATCCAGGGAATTACAGACCAGTCAGTCTGACCTCCATTGTTGGCAAGCTCATGGAGACCATACTAAAGGAAAGGTTGGTGGACTATCTAGAGGAACATGGTCTCCAGGATGAGAGGCAGCATGGGTTCATGGGGGGAGATCATGTCAAATAAATCTGATTGACTTCTTTGACTGTGTCACTAAGACAGTAGACAGGGGCCAAGGGGTAGATATAATCTATCTTGATTTCAGCAAGGTCTTTGACTCTGTGCCCCACAAAAGGTTGATCAGGAAGTTGGTGGATCTTGGAGTTGGGAAAAAGATGGTCAAATGGGTGGAAAACTGGCTGAGGGACAGAACCCAGAGAGTGGTGGTGGGGGGAGAGTTATCTGGCACCAGAGAGGTAACCAGTAGGGTCCCATGGGGCTCTGTGCTGGGGCCAGTGTTGTTCAATGTCTTCATCAATGACATTGGGGATGGCATTAAAGGCAAAATGTGCCTATTCGCAGATGACACCAAGCTCTGTGGGACAGTGGAAACAGCTAAAGGGATACGGGAACTACAGGAAGATCTGGAAAAGCTGGGGAGGTGGTCCAGGATCTGGCAGCTTGGCTTCAATGCCAAGAAATGCAAAGTTATGTAAATTGGAGCCAAGAATCCCAGGACAGAATATTACCTGGGTGGAGTCTGAGTATCTGCATCAGAGGAGGAGAAGGACCTGGGAGTGATGATCACTAGTGACCTGAAGCACTCCACGCAGTGCAAGAAAGCAGCAGCAAAGGCAAACAAGATGCTGGGATGCATAGCTAGGGGATCAGTAGTAGGAGAGAGGAGGTTATACTGCCCTTGTACAGGTCACTGATAAGGCCGCATCTAGAGTATGGAGTTCAGTACTGGTGCCCACACCTCAAAAAGGACATTAACCTGCTGGAGAAGGTACAGAGGAGGGCTACAAAGATGATAGCCAGTCAGCAGGGCAAGGCATACGAGGAGAGGCTGAGGGCACTGAACATGTACTCCCTGGAAGATAGGAGAGAGAGAGGGGACATGATTGGGACATTCAAATACTTGAAAGGGATAAATAGGGTTGATGAGGAGAGTATCTTTAAACTGAGTGGCAACCATATCACGAGGGGGTACAGTCTTAAGCTGGAGGGTGGGAGGTTTAGGAGGGAGGTCAGGAAGCACTTCTTCACAGAGGGGGGTGGTGAACACTTGGAATGCGCTGCCGGAAGAGGTCATCTCATTGAAGACAGTGGGCAGCTTTAAGAGAGGCTGGGATAGGAATAGGGGGAAGGTAAGAATCATGGGTAAGGAGGATAAGAGGAGTGGTGAGGGAGAGCAGGGACATTAGCTCAAGCTATGGACCCTGCAATATGAGCAGACTTGATAGACCAAATGGCCTTCTTCAGTTGGCTTCTTCATAAATTCGTATGTTCGTATGTTTAGTCATTGTTTGTCATGTTCACAATGATTGTTTTTGAAGCTTGGACATGATCTATGAACATAATTTATTATGATTATTTATTGTACATCGTTATAAAATTATCTTTTCAAGTGGGAGTACAGCTACAGTATGTTGCCTGCCTGTCCTTTGCTGGCAGTCGTATTCCCCCAGTTGAAGAACTCTTTTAAGTTAATCTGGCATGACCTACCTTTGGCGAACCTGTGCTGCCAATTGTCCTGCAACCAATTTACTACAAGAAACTACATCATTCTTTCACTCAGTATGTCCTCAAGTATTTTACCTATTATAGACATCAGACTGACTGGCCTACGGTTATCAGGCTCGTTTTCTACTTTGTTTATGCAGAGGGTCCATGTCAGCAGTCTTACAGTCCCTGGAGACTACATCTGGGTCCAGCGAGCAGTTAAAATGATCTGCAGGGGGAGCTAATATTACCTCTGCTGCTTCCTTGAGTGTCCTAGAATGCAACCCATCTGACCCCATTGATTTGTCTTCCCTCAGCTGTCATAGCCCTTCAAGCACCGTGTCCTCTATGATATGGCCTTGACTTACAGTTCCCTCCTTCTAACCTCATGTTAGATGCAGGGAGGAGGATGATGATTCATAGATTCGTAGAAGTAGCTGGCAGATAAGGACCGCATGGCACACACAGTCTGCCCATGAAAACCTCCAAGTAATATCATCTATTGGGGGCCCTCAAATCTGCCCCCATCCCCTGTGTAGCCATGTACTTATCCCATGCATGTTTAAACTGCATGATCATTCTCACCCCATCACCTCCTCCGGCAGACTATTCCAGTCATTCGCCACCCTCTCAGTGAAGAACTTCCTCGCATTACCCCGGATCCTGCCTCTCAACAACTTCATACTGTGCCCTCTAGTGTTAGAAGCTCCACTCTATTGAAACAGACTCTGTACTCAGCCCCAGAACTCACGAGTCAAAATGTTCTACACATAACCTTATTCCAAATGGCCACCTGGGGCTGTGTGAGACGTCATTAATTAAATTTTTAAAATGTCTCAATCATATTTCCTCTTCTTCTCCTGTCCTCCAGGGAGTACAGGTTTAATTCCTTAAGCCTCTCCTCGTAGGTCATCCCCTGCATACAAAGCATCAACCTGGTAACCCTCCTCTGCACAGACTCCAATCTATCTTTGTCCCTGCAGAGATAGGGCCTCCAAAACTGCACACCGTACTCGAGGTGCGGTCGTACCAGTGATGCATACAGGGGGAAAAGCACCTCTCTCCTCCTGCTGGCGATCCCCCTTCCTTTGCATCAGTGCATTTGATTAGCTCTTCCCACTACTTTCCCACACTGTTTTGTCACCTTAAGGTCATCGGTAATAATTACTCCTAGGTCTGTCTCCTCCCTTGTGACCTCCAGCACCTCCCCCCATGTCTGTATTCTGCACCTGGATTCCTGTGCCCTAAGTGCATGATTCTGCATCTCTTATCATTGAACCTCAGTTGCCACCTACTGGACCACTCCTCCATCTTCCCCAAGTTTGCCCTCATTCTGTCTCCCCCCCCATATGTCCACCCTGTTACAGAGTTTTGCATCATCTGCAAATAGGCATACTCTCTCTCTCACACCTTCTGTTATATCATTGACATAAACATTAAAAAGCCCTGGCCCCAAAACAGACCCCTGTGGTACCCCACTGGCCACCCTTCATTCCTCCAAGCATACCCCATTCACCACCACACTTTGGCTCCTATCCCTAAGCCAATTCCCCACCATTTCTCCGTCTTTGTCCCCACCCCCAGGCTCCTCAGCTTTATTACCAACCTCATATTTGGGATGGTATCAAATGCCTTTCTGAAGTCCTGATAGGCCACATCCACTATCCCACCCTAGTCTACCAACTTGGCTACCTCATCAATGAAGAGAATGTATTGTTTCAGAAGTCAGAGTCCTTCCGAGGTCTCTCTTTTAATGTAACTATTTATTATTATTATAATTAAATGTGGTTTTATTTACATGCCAAGAAAATGCAATTTCAGTGAAATTGTGGTGTCATCTGTAGAATAGTCTTACACTGCAGAGAATCCATTTGTTTGTTTTTGGTACACTGGACTGGTAGTGGTTGGTGGCAGGGGTATACTTCTGGAGGGTAATTGGGTGCCAAGGAGGTTTATTTTCTGCCATGGTGGAGTAACGTGTCTGGGCTGGATGCTCTGGCAGAGTAGTACTGGCAGCAGCACTAGGGTTACAATGAAACTCATTATCTGGGTCCGAGGGTGGGCCTGGTCTTTCAGATTTCCCTTACTGATCAATCTGTATTCTTGCTTTTCTCTTCTGCATTACATATTTTTTTAATTGTGCCATATTCTACTGTGATGGCCTGCATTGTTCAGTATCACAGTCATCATCAGAACTTGGTGGTGGTGCAACTAAAACCACAGTTCTGACCTCATCTGCTTCATCCCTCTACTCTCCTGCATGTGCTTTCTCCTCTTCTGCCTCTTTTTACTGCTTCTCCTCTTCTTTGAGTTCTTTCCCTTCCCATGCTCCTCCGTCACTGTCTTGCATGATTCTTCATCTTACTCCTGTACTTTTGCTGCATCCTCCTCATGTGCTTATGCTTTCTTCTCCTGAACCTCCCTCACTCTCATGACCCTTTGCCCTGATAGCTCTACTTCCATATTCACTTCATTGGCAGTCTTTTCTATCATAAACTGCTTTCTTGGTGGTGCTACAGGCTTGCTTTTATAGCATTACATAATTGTTATACTTCACTGTACCCCATAAATTCCACTTTTTCCTTGGGTGACAAGGTAACTGTAGTATCAGAGCCAGCTAGACCCAGACTCACTGCCACCTTCCTCACACAATGAACACCAGAACTGAGTTTGGTGGTTTTACTGTTGTAGACACCTAATTTGGGGGCTGACATTGTGGGGACATCATATATTGTCTCAATATGGACAGGCAGTAGTCCATGCTTGTGGTGCAGAAGTTGCTGCAGGGGTCGTGGTGTCACTGGCATTGTCATTTGGTGTTATACAAGCATAGAAACAAAGAATGAGATGGGAGAAGGAGACTGACAGACCATCAAGTCTGTCCATAGTTTTTAATATTTTGTGTTATTCATGCAAGATTAATGGGGATGGGACTTTTCTACACAGATTAGGAGATTATATATATATATATATATATATATATATATATACACACACACACACATATATATACACTCATAGGTAGGAATCAGGCCACCTCAAAATACTCAGAGGAGGAACAGTGGGACACCTGCGTGCTTTTGGTTTGCTCAGAGTGCTTTCTTTGCCAGATGCACTGGATGACTGGAACAGACTGGAAAAGCTGCTGCTTGCATTGGACATGGAACCAATTGACTTCTGGGGACTAATGAACCTTGGCTTGTTTGGGTGGACTATCATACAGCCAGCCCTAGTCCTTCTTCTTGCATGGCCCTTGCTCCACCACTATGACTCCCAGTTCCACCCTTAACTCCGTCACCATCACAGCTTACAAAACTGAAACTTGGTGGAACTGGAATTGTGGAACCTTTCACTACTTCTTTCCTCCCCACTGTACCTCTTTCTCTTGCAGGACTGCAGACAGCACTAGTTTGTTTCAGGTAGATCCTGTCAGACCAACCTGGTGGATTAGTGTGACTGGATAACCAGGCAATTAGACAGGGGCCATGCAGTGGATGTCCTGTACCTGGACTTCAGTAAGGCATTCAATTTGGTGCCGCATGGGAGGCTAGGAAATAAGCTGGAAGGCACAGGGGCTGGGGCGAAGATGGTGGGAGGGGTATTGAACTGGCTGCAAGGAAGACAGCAGAGGGTGGTGGTGGTGGGAGGGGGGCTCTCATCTTTCAGGGCGGTGACAATCAGGGTGCCACAGGGCTCTGCACAGGGGCTGGCGTCCTTTGGGATCTTCATAGCAGACATCTCAATAGAACAAAATCAGTCTGTTTGCAGACGATACTAAGATGGGAGCAGTAGTGGATGACTTAGAAGGGTGGCAGGACTTGTAAGATGATCTGGCAAAATTGGAGGCCTGGTCGGACGCTTGGCAGCTGGGGTTCAATACCATGAAATGCAAGGTGCTACATTTTGGTGCAAAAAACCCAAGGAGGAGCTACCAGTTAGGGGGGATTCAACTAGCCAAGATAGAAGAGGAGAAGGATCTGGGGGTGATCATAACAAGAACAATGAACAACTCAGCACAGTGTAGAAAGGCAGCTGCAAAGGCCAACAGGATGCTGTATTGTATTGCTAGAGGCATATCCTCCAGGAGGGGGGAGGTCATCCTGCTGCTATACAGGTCCTTGGTTAGACCTCACCTGGAGTACTGCATGCAGTTCTGGTGACCATACCTGAAGAAGGACATTAGGTTACTGGAAGGGGTGCAGCACAGGGAAACAAAAATAATCCAGAGGTTACGGGACTTACCCTATGAGAGCAGGCTGAGGAAGCTGAACATGTACTTCCTGGAGAAGAGGAAGGATAGGGAGGACATGATTGAAACCTTCACGTACATGAAGGGAATAAATAAGAAGGGCATGGAGGGGCTTTTCAAATTAAGGCAGGAGAGGGACGCTCGAGGGCACGATCTGAGATTGGAAGGGGGAAGGTTCAGGAGTTAAATGAGAGACACTTTTTACAGAGAGGGTGGTGTCTAGGTGGAATGCATTGCAAGAGAAAGCGGTATCCCGAAAAACAGTGGGATGCTTCAAAAGGGGATAGGACAAGGTAAGGGGAAGGTCACTGGAGGGGGAGGAAGGAGAAGCTGCAGTATAAGGGCTGCTAGCTGCACAATCGAGCAGACTTTCGTATGTATGTTCATATGTCCTACAGTTCTTTTCCTCATGGTTTCTACACCACATGACAGCAGATGCCCTTCCCCCCAGCCCCCGCAACATATATATCACATTGCTCATTGACACTTTGTCAAATTCTCCTCACCCTCACTGACAGATCTGCAGAAGACTACATTTTAAAACTGTCAGAACAACAATAAAAAAATAATAATGATTATCTGGTCGCACAGCCCTCACCACAAGCAGTCAAATGAATCCTCCAGACTCCTCTCTGCAACTTTGCCAGCCTACTAAATTCACACTGCCCTGCTCCTGCTGAAGGGAACAAAAAGTGTAAGAAAAGAAAAAAACGATAGATTTTTGTGCGGGCTATACCACCAGCACTCAACAAAAATGCTGTTGTCAATTGCATCTCTCACAAATCCTCCTTGCCTGCACCTTTCGCAGTCTGCTAAATTCACTTTGCCTGCTCCTGCAGTAGGGCCTGCAGCTGCCAGTGTGGGCTTTCCTGTGCTGCTCCTCTCCTCTGTGGCATGATTTCACTAGCCTGCTTGTCTGAAACTACAGCTGAATGTAGTGAATTAGCCAGCTGGCATGAATCTGATAATGCACAATCCTTTGATGATTTCTAAAGTTTTCTGATGAAAAGTCACCCTTTTTCACTTAAAATCAGCCCCATCTTTCCCCTGTGTGGAAGAGAGCTGGAAATGACACTGAGATCTATGCAGTGTGAGGAGTTCTTGATCTTCAGTGTTTCTGATGGGCTGCCCCAAGTCATGCGGCTTACCAACAACTTGGACATGCTGAGAGTGTGCTCCCAGTAGAAAGTGCTGCATCATGATGTCAAAGTGCTGACCTGTGAAAGGGAACCTGGGATTCTTCAGATCAGCTTCACTGGTGGCCAAGATGCCAGATTTCCACACGTTCACTGAATGCCAATTTCACATCTGATTATCTCTTGGAACCATAAGAGACATAGTATCTGCTTGTGTAAATATACTAACATACTAAAATGCCAACAGAGTAGACCTCATGAATCACGGTCTATTGAGTCTGCTCGAGAGAGTCAGCACCACGTAATGGGTACGCTGCCATCCCATTGCCTCCCTCCAGGAACCCTCCACCAGAGCTCCCTCCCCAGGGTTGACATTTCCAGTCTTCACCCTCCTATACCTGTCCCAGCCCCTCTTGAACCCCTCAACCATGCCAACCTGCACTAGCTCCTCAGGCAGAGCATAGCATGGCTCCACCACCCTCTCAGTGAAGTAACGGCTCCTCCTCTCACACCTGAGTCTCCCACCCTCCAGCCTCTAGCTGTGCCCGCTGGTGGCCCCTACCTCCTTCCTCTGAAAAACCTTATCAAGTCCCACCCCATTTAACCTCTTTAGATACTTAAAAACCTCAATTCCCCATCCCTCCTCTCATCCAGTGAGTACAGGCAGAGCTCTACAATCCTGTCTCCATAGGATCTATCATCCAGACCTCAAATCATTTTAGTTGCCCTCCTCTGAACCCTCTCCAGCAGTACAGTTTCCTTCTTTAAGTGCAGTCACGAAAGCTGCACACAGTATTCCAGGTGTGGTCTAACGAAGCAGTTATACAGCGGCAGAATTACCTCCCTGCTTCGTGAGGTAATCCCCCCTGGTGATGCAGCCTAGCATTTTATTAGCCTTGGCCGCAGCCCTCTTACATTGCTCAGAGTTATTCATTCTGGCATCCACTACCACCCCCGGATCCCTCTCCCCACTAGATGCCAGCAATGTAACCCCCCCAGGGTATGTACATGGCCAGGATTCCTAGGACCCAGGTGAAGAACCCTGCACTTCCCTGTGTTAAATTTCAATTTTCAGTTGCATGACCACCTCTCCAGAACCTCCAGTCCCTCTCCAGGGTTTCCCTACCATCTTCCCCATCCACCACCACCCCCAGCATCAAATCATCCGCAAAGAGGCTCATTTCACTCCTGATACCTTTTTTGATGTCAGATATGTAAGCGTTAAGCAGGAGTGGGCCCAGCACTGATCCCTGCAGGACCTCGCTAATGACCCTCATGGGAGATGAGACAACCCCCCCAACCATGACCTTCTGAGAACGTTGAGATAGCCAGTTCCCAATCCACCTGACCACCAGTCCCCCCCCCCATCCTCCCCAGCAGACCCGAGTGAGGCACAGAGTCAAATGCCTTGCTGAAGTCTAGAAAGAGGACATCCACTGGTTTACCTAGTGCCATCATCACCGAGTCATAGAACTCAACGAGGTTAGTCTGAAATGACCTGCCTGGGACGAAGCCATGTTGGTGATCATCCGGCTACCCCCTTTCCTCTAAGAACGCCCAGAGTTGTTCCTTTAGGATGGCCTCCATTAGTTTGCTCACCACTGACATCAGGCTGACAGGTCTATAGTTCCCCAGCTCCTCCCTAGACCTGCCTTTGTGGACTGGCACAGTGTGTGCCATCCTCCAATCCAGAGGCACCCTTCCTGTCTGCAGGGAAGTGTTAAATAAGACCACCGGAGTTCAGCCCATACGTTGGCCAATTCCCATAGCACTCTGGGGTGGATTCCATCTGGACCCGGGGCTTTATCCTTTGTAAGGGACTTGAGGGCTTGTCACACCCTGTCAACAGAGAAGTCAATGTCCGTGAGCCCTGTCCCTAGATCCTGCCAGACTCTCCCCATACTAAGCAGTCCCCTCCTGCACCCTAGAACCAACAGGTATTTCAACATTTAAGCCCCCTGGCCATTCCAACACCCTGCCCCTCTCGGCTATGTACAGCTCCATCCTCCTCCCTGGTGAAGACCGATGCAAAATACTCACTGAGCACCTCCGCCTGATCCCCTGGCTCCTCTGCCCACCCCTGCCCTAACCACAACATGCTAATCTGCCTCTTCACCCTCCTTCTTTTGCGATATACCTAAAAAACCTTTATCGCCCTTCCTGACCCCTGCACCAACCTCTCCTCCATCTTTGCCTTAGCCAATCTCACCACCCTAGTGACCTTCCTGGCTGAAATCTCATACTCATCCCTGTCAATGACCCCACGCAAATGCTTATACCTACTGTATGCAGCTCTCTTCTCCCTCACTGCTCTCTGGACCTCCCAAGACCACCAGCATGGCTTCCTGGGCCTAGCAAACTTCCGTCTCACCTTTGCGCAGGTCCTAGTAGCCTCCAGAATCCTCCTCTTAATCATCTACCTCTAAAGCATCTACGGAACTCAGACTGGCACAAGGCATTAAGAAGGGGGAGAAGGACTTCTTTAAGTACATCAGGGAGAAAAGGAGCTGTAAGGACCACATAGTAAGGATTAGGAAGGAGGGGGGTTGGGTGGAAGCAGGGTGCGATAAGGCGGAAGCACTAAATGAGTACTTTTGCTCAGTATTTACTAAAGAGAAGAGGGGGTGACACCCAAGGTGGGAGAAATGGCAGAAGCAGGGGGGGAAGTGGTGACAGATGGGGAATTCATGGAGAGCAGAGTTCGAGAGGGTTTGAAGGCACTGAAGGTGGACAAGGCACCTCAGGACTGGAGGATGGCTCATGTGGTGCCCCTCCACAAGAGTGGCCCCAAGGATGAACCGGGAAACTACAGACCAGTGAGCCCCACATCCATCGTGGGTAAGCTAATGGAGACTATCCTGAAGGAGAGGCTGGTGGCTCTCCTAGAGGCCAAAGGACTACAGGACAGCAGACAGCATGGCTTCATACATGGCAGATCCTGCCAAACCAACCTGGTTGAGTTCTATGACTGGTAACTAGGCAACTGGACAGGGGCCATGCAGTGGATGTCCTGTATCTGGACTTCAATGAGGCATTCGACTCAGTGCCACATGGAAGGCTGGGAAGGAAGTAGGCACAGGGCGGGTGCAAAGTTGGTGAGAGATGGGTAGAAACTGGCTGCAGGGAAGGCAACAAAGGGTGGTGGTGGGTGGGGAGCTCACACCCAAGGGCAGTGACGCGGTGTTCCACAGGGCTCAGTGTTGGGACCAGTGTTGTTTGGGATATTCATTGCAGACATATCATGGGACATCAAGACAAGATCAGTCTGTTTGCTGATGATACCAAGGTGTGAGCGGTGGTGGATGACCTAGGGGATGGCAGGTTGCAGGATGATCTGGCAAAGCTTGAAACCTGGTCAGACACCTGGCAACTGGGCTTTAATGCCAAAAAGTGCAAGGTGCTGCATTTTGGGATGAAGAACCCAAGGAGGAGTAATCAGCTAGGGGAGTGCAGCTAGCCCGGACAGAGGAGGAGAAGGATCTGGGTGTGCTCATTACAGGGTCAATGAACAACTCGGCACAATGTAGGAGAGCAGCTGCAAGGCCAACAAAATGCTGGGTTGTATTGCAAGGGTATATCCTCGAGGAGGAGGAGATGATTCTGCCACTGTATAGGTCATTAGTTAGACACACCTGGAGTACTGCGTGCAGTACTGGCGTCTGTGTCTGAAGAGGGACATTAAGTTACTGGAGGGTGCAGCAGGCGACAAAGATGATCAAGGGCTGGGGACTTATCATACGAGAGGAGGTTGAAGGAGTTGAACATGTACTCACTGGAGGAGAGGAGAGACAGGGGTGACATGATTGAAACCTTTAAATACATGAAAGGAATAAACAAGACAGGTACAGAGGGGCTGTTCAAAGTAAGGGAGGGGAGGGCCACCAGGGGCCATGATATGAGACTGGAGCGAGGAAGGTTCAGGAGGGAGATGAGGAGACACTTTTTTACAGAGAGGGTGGTGGCCAGGTGGAATGTGTTACCTGCTGAAGTGGTATGCAGTAGAACAGTGGACTGCTTCAAACGAGGAAGGGACAGGACAAGGGGGAGGGTTAATGAAGGGGAAGGGTGGAAGGGAGGGGCAGCTGCAGAATAAGGGGTGCAAGCTGCACATTCGAGCAGACTTGATAGACCTCTAGGCCTTTATCTGCTGGCAAATTTCATATGTTCGCATCATCCACCTGGCTTCTGAGTCCATGTCCAGACTTATCCCCTTCAAGTGATCCTTGAGGATTTTCCCCATGCCCTTAAAATCTGTGCCTCTAAAATCAACTACCACCATTCATGATCAATTACCTCCCTCCCCCAGGCCGAGTGAAAACCAGACCATGGAGTGGTCACTCCCAACCAGTGGGCCCCCCACTTCAAGGTAACTAACTAGGTCACCGTCCACCAGGACCACATCCAAAATATGGCCCTCCTTCATCGGCTCAACCACCAGCTGATTTTGGAATGCATCCTGGAAGACATCCAGCAGTCTCTGCTCCTTAGCTGATGAGGATGTCATAGTCCCCCAATCAGCCCCCGGCATGTTAAGATCACCCAACACCATTACCCTGCCCCCACCCTACCACAGTGGTCCTTAATATTAGCCACCAGACTTTCTTCCAGGTCCTCTACAATCACGGGGGGCTATAGACCACACCCATTACTACCCTTTTACCCACTGGCATTTGCAGGGTAACCCATAATGCTTCCACGTTATCCTCTGTTCCCGCCACCCTGCTAATCACTCTGTCATTTTTAATAATCAAAGCCACTCTGCCCCCCCCCCACCCTGTCATTTCTGAGTACCGTGTACCCCCTCAGGTTCAGGTCCCAGTCGTGACCCACAGTGGCCCAGGTTTCAGTTACAGCTGCCCCGTCCACTTCCCCCTCCACCAGCATAGCCTGGAGCTTAGGCATCTTGTTCCCCAAGCTCCTAGCATTTATAAGGACCATACTCCAACCCTTACCACTACTCCCCTTCACTTCACCAACATGAGAGCTTCCTGGCAACTGCCTATTTGCCCCCTACACAGTCAGCACCCCCCATTAGGGGGAGAGGACCAGATCCATCCTTGGGAGGCAGGCAAGCATCCTCCTCACAACCCAAGTCTCCCCTCCTCACAAGTTTAAACCCCACCTAGTTTGGATAAATCCGGCCAGTTTCTGCTTTAAAACTTCCCTCCCTACCAGATTAAGATGGAGCTGATTGCTTGCATACAGCTCCTTGTCCTCCCAGGTAACTCCCCAGTCCTCTACAATCCCATACCTCCAAGCCCCACATCACTCACTGATCCACTCACTGACCTCTCTAATTTTTTGTTTGTTTTCCACACTGGCTCTCTGCACTGGTAGGATCTTCAAGAAGGAGACTGAGCATCCTATGACATGACAGACCCTGGCTAGCTCCTGGAACCTAGCCTGTATCACCAGCACACTGTTCCCTTCTGTATCATTAGTACCCAGGTGCACTGAGATACTAGGGTTCCCCCCACAATCCTTAGCCAGTGCATAAATCAGGTGTTTAGCCTTATGCACAGTCAGGCTGGACATACTCTTGACCCTAACAGCACTGGGTTCTCCCCCGCCATGCCCATCCCACTGAATACCTCCAGTCATTGAGTCACCCAGCAGGAGCACTTAACCCCCTCCCCATCACTGGGCCCCTTTTGTTGGCATTTCTGCTAACCCCCACCACCCCCTCATCCCTGTCCCTGCCCTTTGACTGGGTGCTGACTAGGTCCTCTATTCGTGGAACATTTGAAGCCCATTCCCTCTTATCCCCACCTTTCCCCCATCTGTCAGTGTGGCTCAGTTGGTAGCACATCCGCCTCTGGACCAGAAGGTTGTGAGTTCTCATCCCACACCGGGATTGGGCTTGCACCTAAAAAAATGCTGGCATCCGAGTGCAGTATTAGGGCAGTGCTGTACTGCTGGGGTGTGTCATCCTTTGGATAAGATGTTAAACCGAGGTCCCTTCTACCCATCCTGGTGTTGTCCTGGTGGGTATCCAGGTGGAAATAAAAGAACCCATGGCACTCTTCGCAAAGAGAAAGGGACATTCCTGGTGTCCTGGCCAAAATTCCCCTTCCCATAAACTGGTTCATGCAATTATCCAGGCTGTGTGGGTGATGATGTACAATATGGCCGCCACTACACATTCAGTCACTTCACTACCAGTCTAGCATTGCTTGTAAAGCACTTTGGGATACACTGTGTTTGAAAAGTGCTATAAAAATGCTGATTCTTCTTCTTCTTCTGACTCATCAGTCATGAACAGGCCCATTCACTCCCATTCTGCCAGCTTAATCATCTGTTCCTGGCTGTCCCTCCAGTCAACCGCAGCTCCCTGCAACTACTACCCCCAAGGTCCCAACTTCCACCTACCTCTCCCAATGTCAGTTATCATGCCCTCTCCCTCCAAATATACTTGCTGGTCTCCCAGGTCTATCCCCTTCCCTCCTGTTGTGTCCTTGTCCTCCTTGTGCAGACCCCCAATGCTCCCATCTTCACTTCTAGCTCCACCCGACTCATAGATGCCCCTGCTATCCCCCTCTCTGTCCACCATAATCGCACACTGCACACTTCTGACAACTCCCTCTGCCCCTACTGTATCCCCCAACAATTCATCAACCACCCTCCTCCCTACAGCGGCGCCGACAGCACTTCCTGTCCCAAGCTTGCTCTGTTGCCAGCTCCATCCCATACTCCCCGTTAACCTGGCCTCCCATCCTGCCCCCCCCCCATCACACCCTTATCCACCACTGCTTGGCCGGCCACACCTCCAGCCCCTACATGGACCTTGGCATAGTCCTGCCCCCATACCTCCTATTTAATTTGCCATCCCTTATGCCCAGCCCACCTAACACCCTCTGTACCCCCTCTGCCCTGTTACCTCATCCTATCCCATCCCCTATCAAGAGCAGAGGCTCAAATCTGTTATTAAGCTAGAAGCCTACAGCCATGTTTCCCCAGCTGATGCACCCCCGTTCGTTCCCTTCTGTGGAGCTGCTGGCCCTCTGCTCTCAGCTATCCTCCACCATTTAGACTCCTCTTGCATTTAGACCCCCACTTAAGCCGCACACTCCCCATGTACCTTCTCCCTCCTCCTTTTCGTTTCAAATCATCAGTCCCTGGTATAGCGGTTACCCAATGTACCTGCCCAAATTTCCCCCTTCTTCCCAAATCTAGGGCAGCCCCCTCCTCCTCCCCACCTCCCCGCCCTGCATCATGTTTATCCTCCCCACCTCCTCCCTTATTTGTGCCAGCTGATGGCACACCAGACAGCTCCCATCCTCCAAGCCAAAGACAGAACCATGGCCAACCCACACCCAGCGTACCCCACCACTCTACCAAAGATGTCTGCTCTCATGATATGAGGCCCCTGCCCTAGCCTCATCCCAATCCTAACAGGTCTACCCCCAGCCACTTGCCCCTTCACTGGACTTGCACCCTGTAAGGCCTGATAAGAAAATGCCCAGTTAACCCCAGGAGAGTTTTAGAAAAGGACAATGGCAATCAGGTAAACGTTAGCCATTCATACCAAGCACAGCATTAAAGTCCCAAATAATACAGTTAAAGATACAATTGAGAAAGACAGAGTATACACACACCAAACAGCTCAAATTACACCAGGGCTTGCAACCAAGTCCAGCCCTCTTCCTACCAGTACCCCAAACCCCCTTGCTCCTCCCCTAAGCCTATTTAATAGAGCTCAGTGCCGGGATGGGTAGGAAGAAGTTATAGCTCCTGGTGGTTTTGTTGTCCCTGGAGTACAGCTGGGTTTCAGCTGGATAGCCCAGCCACAAAGTCTTGCACCCTTGCAGGTGATTAGCCCGGTCTTCCAGGGTGCTCCTAGTGCAACGTCCTGCCTCTCTCAGTGGCTGATACGACGAGAGGCCCAACAGTTCTCTCCCAATGCCGCCCACATGGCAGAAAGGCCAGAAGATGCCGCCGATGCAGTCAGAAGATCCCTTGCCACATTCTGCTGCCAGTGCAGCCAGTACTCCTGCTCTTCCAGATGGCTGCTGCCTATGGCGGAAATTACAGCTCCTGGTGGTTGTGTTATTCATTGCAAAAAACTATCAGTTAGTTTTAAATACAAAGAATCAAAAGAAGTAAAACGTGAACTTTGGCTAAAAAGTTCACTAAGCCTCGATGAATCTGTGGTGTGGTGTTCCTCCATTTTTAAATTGACAGCACTGCCTTATTTTGGCACTCTCTGTGGAGGCACAGCAGATATACTCACTCACCAATGCTTGCAGTGAAGGTGCCAATGTTAGGTCAATGCCAATGCTGCATCATGTGATCGTTCAAATCCCAAGGAACACCACACCACATATTTACTAAGGCTCAGGGGACTTTTTACCAAAACATCACATTTCCCTACTTTTGACACTTATGGAAGGGCACTCAAGCAACAGCACTGAAAGGGTTAGAACCACACTGTGTTTTGCCAGACAGCAACACAGATCTAAACTGTTAGTGCCTGAGTGCCAAAGCATGCTAAGTGCCTATTCAAATCACCAGTTTGCACCTTGCATACAGGTAGCCCAACATATTGAATGGTTTGTGGAGGCGTTAACTGGCCATTAGTGCCATGCTAATTAAAGCATTCACAAACCATGTCATAAAAACATGCACAGTGGTATTCTTCCATCCCCAGCCAGCAGGACTGGTGCTATCAATTACCCCATGCCATATAATCCCCCTGCCCCAATCCCCATGTCAAGTATAAAATAATCTCTCTAGCCATGTAGTGGACCCCTACTCTCACCAGATCCCCACAGTAAATAATTTCCTGGTTCCGTGGTACCACCACCCTCCCTCAATTATTAAATTAAATAGTTCCCTGGTGTGTAGCTGTACACCCACCAACCCACACGGTATCTCCAAATAAATATTTCTCTTATGTCTTGTGGTTTCCCCCTCCCCGTAGCCTTCTTTCCCCCAAAAAAGTACTCCTCACCCCGTGAGATGGTGGCTAGACAAATACTGGAACTGTTCTCCTCGTTAGCTGGCCTGTGTCTGCACCGCACAAGTCCTATAGTACCATACACCACCGTACACTGATACAGGATTTGTGAACCAAACATAAACTAAGTCGCTGTAATGCTGGTGTAACCCCCCTGCAAATGGGGGTTCCCAAAAGACTTCCAGGAGCTTGCTTGAATGCTCCAAGCCTGAATGGTGTTTGGCATTTAAGCCATTTATCAGTGAGTGTTTTTAGAACCTCTGGTACTGTCTCTTTAAGAGCTGTCTGCTTGCAGACATAATTAGTTTGTATGGGGGACTGTGTGTTTCTTTGATTGAGTACCACTCAAGCTGCTGCCAATTCACTTCATTTTTGCAGTCACTAGGAGTGCAAAGGGAACCTATCTGAAAGATGTAACTGTTTGCCAGAAATTATTTAGAGTAATAATGAAATTACAGTTTGTCTAACCTGCTTTCTTTGCAGTCAGAACTGTGTCTGCTAGTTCCCCATTCTAGTTTTGAACTGCTGAACTGGACCAATCAGTGTGGGATAAGCTAGCTCTAAAATGGTGCCTTGGACGAATCAGAACTTGGACTCATAATCTGAGCCAGCCACAAGAGGATTGTATGGGCAGTGACTCTGGGAGATGTAGTTTAGACTTCAGTGCCTTTTGGACCAACAGCAGCAGTCTATTGTGAGTGACAGCCAATCCAGTCAAGAACTGGGAGGAACTCAAAGGAAGTGCCCGGTTTTGTCGGGTTGGAGTTTCAGTTGAGCTTTGGCAGTGAAGAAGGAAGGAGCCCTGTGCTTTTTCAGTGTGCAGTTTTAGTCAAAAAACGTGTGTAAGGCCCAGAGTTCCGGTCTGCAGCTTGTTAGGACTGAATCCGTCCTGTGAAAAGAATCAAAGGATCTCTGAAGAGTAGAAACCAGGCTCACCCTGTAGAAGACTGGGGGAATTGCTAAAAATTGCACTCGGTCTGTCAGGAACTGAATCTGCTGTGTATTCTCCCGGGTATTGTGCAGTAATTGCGATCGGGATACAGATGCAGCCTGCCTGGTATAGTGCTTTCTTTTATGGATGTGTGAAGAGGTTTGTGTACCTCAAG
Organism: Neoceratodus forsteri; assembly: GCA_016271365.2. Lineage (NCBI taxonomy): Eukaryota > Metazoa > Chordata > Ceratodontiformes > Ceratodontidae > Neoceratodus > Neoceratodus forsteri. The sequence goes on along the minus strand of CM057458.1, from coordinate 1,396,508,278 downwards.
TGAGCCCTGCTGACATTGAAGGACCCTATCTTATTTGGAGGTCGTGAGTACTAATTCAGGGTCGCTCCCTGTTGAATTGCCACATTAAATCCAAACGAATTACGGTACTGCTGACTGTTTAATTCTCCTTTTCTCTGTGAAAGGCCCCTACCAGCTGCCACGATTTGGACTAGCCACTAGGGCTTGGGTTCCCAGGGACAGTAACTGATAGGGATAGGCCTGTGCACAGAGCCATAAGTGATTATTAGAGTGATAAGCTAATTAACCTGATTTCCCCTGTCCTTGTTATATCCCCTAAATAAATCAGAGCTGCTTGTTTCAGCAAAGTTATACTGCCTGAGGTATTTGTCTATGTTAAAGTACTGTACTGTGATTGTTGTACTGTATCTCATTTCACAGGAGGTCCCAGTGCCGGAACCAGACCTGGGGGTAAGTGTATACTGTGAAGGTAATTTGATATATTGTGTGGGCCACTAGTGGGAAGAAAGGGGTTGCAGTGTCCCAGAGGGCTGTGACCAAGTTAGTTTAACTATTGCAAACCCTGACCTCTGGGTGGAGGCACCACCATTGGATCCAGGCCCCTCAACCTGTTAGTGGCAAATCAGGCAGGGTAGTAGCCCTGGGATAGCGCCATCTAGGGGTTACATCTTGGAGGCTCACCGCTGGGATTGTGTGTCCTCTAGTGGCCATATTTACGAACCACTGTTAAGAAAAATGGGTACCCCGACAGAAGTGGCTGTGCACCGGCTGGTGGAGTGGTGTACTGTGGAGGAGATCGACCCCCAAAATGCTATGCTTATCCTGGACATCCCCCTGGGTATCAATACGGACACTGTGCAGGGAGTACTTTCCAAGGTGGAAGGTTTACAAAACCCTGTGGTGGTGGTTCGGCATGCTAATCTGCTCACCCACACTTTCCTGGCCCTAGTAGAGTTTAAGGATCCCATAGATAGCTCCAAAGTGCCACAGACCATTACCCCAGAGGGAGCCCTCACTGCTTGGAGAGTGATAACTAAGGACAGTAAAGACCCGGGGGGGAATCAGCCCCCACCACTATCTGAAACTTTTGAGGAGAAATTTGCTGAATGGTTACTGGGAGAGGGGAAAACTGTGGAGGACTTGAAGAAACTATTCTTGCCACCTGGGGGTGTTCCTCCCCCAACACCCTCTCCTGCTCCAGTGCCCGTAATGTTGGCTGAACCAATGCAGACTCCTATTTCTGCACCTGCCATTAGTCACGACTCTTACCGAAGGTTGAGGATCTTCTCTGGCACCCTCCCCACCCCCCAAGGGGAGGATGACTGGGAGACCTGGATAGACTATGTTGCCCCCCAAGTGCTAGAATGGCAATGCTCGGAAGGCGAAAAGCGAAAGAGGGTTAGTGAGAGCCTCGAGGTCCTGCCCTGGCTACCATCCGTGCAAACGGCCAGTAACCCTGAAGCGACTGCACAGGCCTATCTTGAGGCCTTGGAGAATGTATATGGGAGCCCAGATTCTGATGAGGACCTATGGTGGAGAGTAAGAAATGCACAACAGTACCAAGGGAGTTGTTGTCTGTGTATGTCTCTCGGCTGGAAAAATTGTTGCAAGAATGCCTCAGAAAGGGTAGTTTGCCAGCGATTGAACTGGACCGAACCAGACTGGACAGAATCATTAAGTCTGCCCCTTCTCAGAACTGCTGTTGCTTCAGTTCGCAATCGAAACGACTGGAATCCCCACCCCTATGATGAGTTAATGAGAGAAATTGAGGAGTTGAGAAAGGCGACCTCTGGAGGTACCTGCACCAACAGCTGTGGCTACGACCCGAGTGACTGAGGTGACCCATCAAGTGAATTCAGGGGCAGAGGTTGACAGTCAATGAGTGCTCTGACAAGGAAAAGATATGCCACAATGGGGCGAACTGTTGAGAGAGATCAGAATTCAAAAACAGTCCCTTTATGAAACCACGCCTGCAAGTCACGGCCCTGACCTATATCCGACTGCATCTGCTATGGGGTGGGGGTACCCACCATGTATCTCCTGCTGATAACAGCTCCAAACTCAATTCCTTGACCATGGAAGTGGAGAAACTGAGAGATGTATCAAATGCTTATCACGCCACAGACAGAGATGGCACCCAGGTTTCCAGTTAGTAATACCCTGCCCTGGCTCCAGTGTGGCGCCTCAGCCAGCTCAAACTCCAGAAAGTATGTTTTGCTATAATTGTGGGAAAGATGGGCACATGAAAAGGGAATGCCAGTCCCCAAAAGACACTGACAAAGTTGCATATAGGCTGCAAGGAGAGCTCGGAGAAGAAATCAGTGGTTAAGAGGTGCGCACATGATCCCAGTGAGGGCACCAAAATGCTAATTCACGTCCTTTTGTGGCAAGGTCAGTTGCCCAGGCCCCCACTACCGCCTCTCCAGACTGGTCCAGAATAGTGGGTCCCTCCATGGAGACCACTGTAAAGGTGAATGGAGTGTCTACAAGAGCTGTATTAGACAGTGGCCCCAAGTGAGAATTATGTTCCAGGATTGGTATCAGAAGCATTTGTCAGACGACCTTACAACCATTAGAAGGACTGCATGTATGGGGTTAAGTGAAAGGCCTACCCTATTCCGGGTATATCCGAGTTGCTGTCTTTCCCCACCTCCGGTGGCTGGAGTGGCGAACAAGTAGAGACCCTAGCCTTAGTGTGTCCCCACTGGACTGTATGATGGTGTCCCTTTGTTGATTGGAACAAATGCTCATATGTTCGGAAGGCTGGCACAGTTGTGTTATGAAAACAGGGGTCAAAGACTAGTAGAGCTTTAAGAGTTCCGGCTTTAATTAAGAAGGCCTATGAGGCACAGAGATGCTGAAAAAAACAGAACCAGAGGAACCGGTCGGAATTGTATGGAAGAAGGATCCTGAGTCTCTGATCCTGGCGCCAAATGCCCAGTGTACCTTACAGGGAGAGGTCCGTATCAGAAAGGATGTTAGAATAAAATATTAATGTTGGATGCACCAGGCGATGGAAAATTGCCAGAGGGACTGCTGGTCAAGCCTAGTATTTTGCCGCTAGAGCCCATGCTTATGCCAGAAGAATAATGGTCCAAGTTCATAATGTGTCTGAAAGAGACATTCGAGTAAACAGAGGTTGCATCCTGGCTAATGTGCATTGTGCAGACACTGCAGTGCTACCCAGCAGCAAGAGTTCAAGGAAGAATGACAGAGTAACGCCTGACTTGTTTGATTTCGCGACTCCGCTGCCAGCTGAATGGAAAGTGAGGATCAGTGAGAAGCTTGCCCAGAGACCAGGTGTTTTCTTTAAAGGAATGGGATGTAGGATGCGTGCAAGGAGCTGAGCACAATATCCGGCTGCATGACGAAAGACCATTTCGTGAGAGGTCTCGACGCCTGGCACCTGCTGACATAGATGATGTGAGACGGCATCTGCAGAGATGTTAGCTGCTGGTGTAATACAAGAATCCAGAAGCCCTTATGCTTCCCCCATTGTGGTAGTGAGGAAAAGAATGGAACAGTAAGGATGTGTGTGGATTATCGCACCTTAAACGGCGGACTATCCCTGATCAGTACACAATGCCCGCATTCAGGATGCTTTGGACTGCCTAAGCGGGAGCAAGTGGTTCTCTGTGCTGGATCTCCGCAGTGGGTACTACCAGATCCCGATGGCCCCAGAGGGACCGTGAGAAGACGGCCTTTATCTGTCCGCTTAGCTACTGTGAATTCATGAGGATGCCTCAAGGATTTCAGGTGCCCAGCCACTTTTCAGCGATTGATGGAGCGTGCAGTGGGGGACATGAACTTACTAGAGTGCCTGGTATACCTAGATGATGTTATTGTGTTTGGCAGCTCACTGGAGGAACATGAGAGAGATTATTTAAGGTATTGGACCGACTGGAGGACTTTGGCCTTAAACTGTCCATTGATAAGTGTCAATTCTTTCAAACATCAGTAAAGTATGTGGACACATAAGTATCCACCGAGGAATAGAGACCGACCCAAGTAAAGTTGAGCCTTGACCACCTGGCCACAGCCAAAATCTAAAAAGAACTGCAAAGATTCCTGGGATTCTGTGGTTATTATCGAAGCTTCATCAAGGACTATTCAAGAGTGATCCGCCCTTTACTTAACCTTACTCAAGGTATCCCCAACCCACAAAAATACCAAAAGTCAGCGTCCCTCAAGACTGAAAGAGTGTATTTTCATCCAGTGAAGTATTTGGGGCCCGCTGGACTCCTGATTGTGAGACTGCTTTTCATGAGATCCATATCAACTTACCCATGCTCCAGTGCTGGCCTATGCCGATCCAAGAAAACCTTCGTCCTGCACACATGCTAGCTTGCAAGGGTTGGGGGCTGTGTTGTACCAAGAGCACGAGAATGGCTTGAGACCAGTGGCCTTTGCCAGTAGAAGCCTGACCCCATCCGAAAAGAACTATCCTGTACATAAGTTAGAGTTCCTAGCTTTGAAGTGGGCTATTGTTGACCAATTCCATGAGTACTTGTATGGGGCTAAAATACTAGTAAAACTGACAATAATCCTTTGACCTATGTGCAGACCTCTAGCTAAGTTGGATGCCACTGGCCATAGGTGGCTTTCTGCATTATCTACATATGACGATGCTCTCGAATACCGAGCAGGTCTGAACCACATAGATGCTGATGCTTCTCCCGGGCCTGTTCCCCAGAATGATTGGGTCCGATTGGCAGAACCTGACATTGGGCACTCTGCCGGAAGTTTGACAGGGAGGAACAAATGTCACGGACGCAGTGGACTGCATGGTGGATTGCTTGGGAGCCTCTGAGAATTGCATACCTGCTGCTTATTGCCACTTTTCTGCAATAGACATTGGTGCACTGCCTCCAGCTGGACAATGACAGTATTCGTGGGCTCAATCCCGCGATCCCATGATCAAAGCAGCTTTAGAAGCCTCTATGCAGGAAAAGATGTGTCCAAATTGCTCCACTGATTTGAGAACTGCACTGTTATACAAAGAAGGTCCTAAGTTGAAACTGATCAATAAACTGTTATACAGAGAAACAGTAGACAGAGGGGGACAAGTAGACAAACAACAACTAGTGCTGCCCTGCCTTTGAGACTCAGTACTGAGGTCCTTGCACAACCATGGGGCACCTTGGTATAGACAGAACACTTGACTTGGTGAGATCCAGATTCTAATGGCCTAAGATGGGGGCTGATGTGAGCAACACATTCAAACTTGTAGTCGCTGCTTACAGGGAAAGCTTTGCCCCAGAGGGCTGCCCCTTGTTAACATCACCACCAGTGCACCCATGGAGCTGGTCTGTATTGATTTTTTGAGTTTGGAGTCAGATCAAAGAAATATCAGTAATGTGCTGGTGGTCACTGACTATTTCACGAGATATGCCCAAGCTTTCCCCACCAAAGACCAGAAAGCATCCACTGTGCCAAAGTACTTGTAGAAAACTTTTTTGTTCACTATGGGGCTCCACAAAGAATCCATTCTGATCAAGGGAGAGACTTTGAGAGTCATCTGATCAAAGAGATGCTTTCTCTGTGGGAGTGCGAAAGTCCAGAACCACTCCTTACCACTGCCAAGGGGACCCACAGCCTGAACGTTTCAAACGCACTTTGCTAGATATGCTAGGCACCCTGCACCCAAGGACAAGCCTAGATGGAGCCAACAAATTAGCACCCTGGTACATGCTTATAACTGCACCAAAAGTGATGCCACTGGATTCTCCCCTACCACCTGATGTTTGGAAGAAGCTCGACTACCAGTAGATGTGTGTTTGGGGTCTCTCCTGATGGGGTTCAAGCTGAACTATTTACAGTATGTGCAAAGTTAAAGGCCCAGCTAACTCATGCGTACCAACTGGCTCAAACCATGGCTGCCAAAAAGAAATCTGGCCAACAAAGAAAAGGTATGATAAAAGGTGAAAGCACAGGAACTCCAGGAGGGAGATCGGGTATTGCTAAGAAATCTGGGACTGCATGGCAAGCACAAGATTGCTGACAGATGGCACCATCTCCCTCACATTGTAGTGGGCAAACTAGATGATCTGCCAGTGTACAAACTAAGGCCTGAGAATAATTCAAAAGATGTAAAACAATGCATAGAAATCATTTACTGCCCATTGGACAAATCTTAATTGAGTCTGAGCCCTAGAAGATGCCCCTCTGGACCAGTGACTAGGGCTGCTGCTAAGAAAAGATCAAGAAAGTCTGCACCTACAGAAGCAAAGTTAAAGTGTTCCCCTCCACAAGTCCCAGTTGAGCATGACTGTCAGTCCATATTGGAAGAAAGTGAGTGACTTTGAATACTATCCTTCTTACGAACTGGAGTCAATTGTTTCGGGCAATCCCTAGTCAATACTGGAGATGAAGCTGGGCCTTCTGGACTGTCTAAGCCCCCAGCTTCATCCCTGGAGCCAATGCTCCCAGAAAGTGAAGTGCAAAGCATCAGATCAGATGAAATGGAATCATTGTGCATGGTTGAACTGTTTGAGCTTTCAGGGAGGAAAATGATAGATTGGGGCAGACTGGTGATACACCGAACAAGAAGAGTATTTTGAGTGCCCTGACAGTCCACTGCCAGTGTCCGAAAGCTCTCCATGCGAGCCAAATGTTGTGGACTCAGAAACTGTAACTCCTGGAGCTGAAAGTGCCCAAGTTCTAGCCTCTCTACCCCATGGAGACTCCCTGACAAGTGAGGACAATGCTGAAAATGAGGCTCAGAGTGCAGAGACTGTACAGTTCCCCTAGAAAGACTGGTCGAGCTGTAAAGCCTGTGGTGCACCTCAGTTATGATTCACTTGGGAGGCCTGTGGACTTGCCTCTCAATGTTGTCCATAAAGGGTGTATGTGTCCCGAGCTCATTGCCCAAACTGAGCGTCAGTGCTAACTCAAGTTACTTGTTGTTGCCCTCTAAGTATGGTGCCCTTGCCGGCCCAGCCCCAAGGTAACTGATAGGAAGGGCCTCTCTTCAGGTTTCATGTACAAGAGGTAATAACTTGAGTTATGGTACAATGTGTATGTAATACTGTGTAAAGAGTGACGTACTACAATATTTCAGAAATGTGTTCTTGGTAAAATGATATATTGACTGATGATTACACGTGCGAGCCTAATGCAAATGTATATGGTTGCAGTTGAAACTTATGGGGGTACTTGCTTGACGCGGACGTCAAGCTTTCCCAGGCCAGGAAGGTGTAACCCCCTGCAAATGGGGTTCCTAAAAGACTTCCAGGAGCTTGCTTGAATGCTCCAAGCCTGAATGGTGTTTGGCATTTAAGCCATTTATCAGTGAGTGTTTTAGAACCTCTGGTACTGTCTCTTTAAGAGCTGTCTGCTTGCAGACATAATTAGTTTGTATGGGGACTGTGTGTTTCTTTGATTGAGTACCACTAAGCTGCTGCCAATTCACTTCATTTTGCAGTCACTAGGAGTGCAAAGGAACCTATCTGAAAAATGTAACTGTTTGCCAGAAATTATTTAGAGTAATAATGAAATTACAGTTTGTCTAACCTGCTTTCTTTGCAGTCAGAACTGTGTCTGCTAGTTCCCATTCTAGTTTTGAACTGCTGAACTGGACCAATCAGTGTGGGGTAAGCTAGCTCTAAAATGGTGCCTTGGGCCGAATCAGAACTTGGACTCATAATCTGAGCCAGCCACAAGAGGATTGTATGGGCAGTGACTCTGGGAGATGTAGTTTAGACTTCAGTGCCTTTTTGGACCAACAGCAGCAGTCTATTGTGAGTGACAGCCAATCCAGTCAAGAACTGGGAGGAACTCAAAGGAAGTGCCAGTTTTGTCGGTTGGAGTTTCAGTTGAGCTTTGGCAGTGAAGAAGGAAGGAGCCCTGTGCTTTTCAGTGTGCAGTTTTAGTCAAAAAGCGTGTGAAGGCCCAGAGTTCCGGTCTGCAGCTTGTTAGGACTGAATCCGTCCTGTGAAAAGAATCAAAGGATCTCTGAAGAGTAGAAACCAGGCTCACCCTGTAGAAGACTGGGGAATTACTAAAATTGCACTCGGTCTGTCAGGAACTGAATCTGCTGTGTGTTCTCCCGGTATTGTGCAGTAATTCGATCGGGATACAGATGCAGCCTGCCTGGTATAGTGCTTTCTTTTATATGGATGTGTGAAGAGGTTTGTGTACCTCAAGTGAGCCCTGCTGACATTGAAGGACCCTATCTTATTTGGAGGTCGTGAGTACTAATTCAGGGTCGCTCCCTGTTGAATTGCCACATTAAATCCAAACGGAATTACGGTACTGCTGACTGTTTAATTCTCCTTTTCTCTGTGTGAAAGGGCCCCTACCAGCTGCCACGATTTGGACTAGCCACTAGGGCTTGGGTTCCCAGGGACAGTAACTGATAGGGATAGGCCTGTGCACAGAGCCATAGGTAGATTATTAGAGTGATAAGCTAATTAACCTGATTTCCCCCTGTCCTTGTTATATCCCCTAAATAAATCAGAGCTGCTTGTTTCAGCAAAGTTATACTGCCTGAGGTATTTGTCTATGTTAAAGTACTGTACTGTGATTGTTGCACTGTATCTCATTTCACAGGAGGTCCCAGTGCCGAACCAGACCTGGGGTAAGTGTATACTGTGAAGGTAATTCTGATATATTGTGTGGGCCACTAGTGGGAAGAAAGGGGTTGCAGTGTCCCAGAGGGCTGTGACCAAGTTAGTTTAACTATTGCAAACCCTGACCTCTGGGTGGAGGCACCCGCCATTGGATCCAGGCCCCTCAACCTGTTAGTGGCAAATCAGGCAGGGGTAGTAGCCCCTGGGATAGCGCCATCTAGGGGTTACACTGTACTTTGCATGCACAGAGACTTCATTCACAATATTGTAATTTTAGTAATAATGTGGCTAACTGATCACTGATTTCACCCAAACTAGGGGTATAGCTTATGGAGCACCCCCACAGCCACATTAGTGGTGACTCATAACTCCAATCAAAAATAGGTGTTCTGTGGGCAAGTTCTGAATACATAGTAACACAGTAGTTGATGATAGATGAGGACTGCTTGTCCCACCCAGTCTGCCCGTATTCCCTGCCTGCATCAGTGGCCGCTGACCCTACTTGATCATTAGCTTTTGCCTCTTCTCCCCACATCTAGGGTTCCCTTATGCCTATCCCATGCATGTTTGAATCCCTCCACTATGTTAGCACCCACCACTTCCTGGGAAAGGCTATTCCAAGCATCTACCACCCTTTCTGTGAAGAAAACCTTCCTCTCTTTTCTCCTTATCCTGTCCCCCTTCACTCTCATATTGTGCCCCCTTGTCCTTGTACAGCTCTTGTACTGGAAAATGTCACCCACTTGCACTTTTTCAAGCCTTTAAGATACTTGAAGGTCTCTATCATCTCCCCCATTCCCTCCTCTCTTCAAGTGTATACATATTGAGGTCTTTTAATCTATCCTCTTATGTTTTCTGATGCAGGCCCTGCACCATCTTGGTCGCTCTTATCTGGACTGCCTCCACACTGTCTATGTCGTTGTGAAGGTGCAGCCCCCAAAACTGAACCCTGTATTCTAGATGAGGCATGATCAGTATTTGGTACAATGGCATCACCACCTCCCTTCTTTTGCTAGCGATACCTTCTTTTTTTTTTTTAACCTTTGTATTTGTGCTCCTGAGCTACCTCCTCCCCCTACTCTCTCGACGACCTCTATTTCGGACCTCCCCCAGACCCCCATCGCGATCTGCCCCTAGAGTACCTCATCCACACTACCCTGAATCCCCCCCCGGTATACCCCCCCGGGGAATGGGGTGGAGAGGGCGGCCCTAATACTCACCCCTCTTCAAACCTAGTCTCTGTTCGTGTGGATGGCACAGCAGGGTCTATCCGATGGGTCCTGGAGGAGCTCCACGGGGGCGTCTTCGCCTAGGAGGGAGCGAGGTGTTTTTCCCTTGTTTCCGTACCTCCCCTGACATTGGCGTGCAATGAGGGGCTATGAGCTCGGAGGCACGCTGAGATGTGCCTCCTGCTCTGCCCATCTGCCGATCGTCACCCAATCTGCTGGCTGCTGCTCCTCGTACTGTGCTATCCACCTGGGCTTCCCTAGGTGGCAGCATTACGGCGAGAGCCTGCAGTACCCTCCCTGGAGAAGGAGAGCTGCCATCGGGTGCTCTATCCTTCTCCACCCCGGCCGACCCCCAACGACCTGAGCTCGTTCCCGAACCCGGGTCGCCAGTGTGGTGTGAGGTGTGGCGTCTAGTGCCTCAACCCTCAGTGCCACCGGGCTGGCTGCGATACCCCTTCTTATGCTTGCCAACATCCCACTGGCCCTCCCAACAACCTTGTTACACTGTTTGGCCACCTTGAGGTCATCTGTGATGATTATCCCTAAATCCCTCTCTTCCCTGGTGACTGTCAGCAATCCCCCCATACTGTAACTCTCCAACAGGTTTTTCCTCTCCAGGTGCATTATTTTGCACTTCTTTTTTGCATTAAATTTTTATTGCCACACATCTGACCACTTCCCTAACTTTTCCAGACCCCTCCTTATTTTTTCAGCCCCCTCTGGAGTGTCTGCTCTGCTGCACATCTTGACATCATTGCTCCCCAAGTCGCACCTGGAAACAAGCCTCAGCTCAGTGTGCCTTTCTCGGTTACCAAATTTTAAATAAATAAATAAAATCATCCGCAAATAGGCAAACCTTCCCCTCCAGCTCCTCAGCAATGTCACTGAGAAAGACCTTGAAAAGGACTGGCCCCAGGATCGATCCCTGAGACACCCTACTGGTCACCCTTCTTTCCTCGGACTTGATCACATTTACTACCGCCCTCTGCTTTTTGTTGCTCAGCCAGTTTCTAACCCAGTTTTCCACTTTGTGGCCCACTCCCAGGCTGCCTAGCTTGTTCATCAGCCTTCTGTGGGGTAAGGTGTCGGAGGCCTTGCTGAAATCGAGGTAGGCGATATCCACCACTCCTCCCTGATCCAACTCCTTCGTCACCCAGTGAAAAAAGTCAATCAGATTTGATCCGTTTTGGGTGGGAGTTAGAAGTCACCACAAGTGTGTTAATGGAGAGGTTTTTTTTTTAAACCATACCCCAAGTTTGGTCAAAATAAGTTGTCAGTTGGCCAAGTTATTAAAATTGCAGTTTTGTGGATAACAAGCTAAATCCATGTTCATTCACTGTACAGGGTTAGGCAGCCTTATGTTGTCTTCCTTGCACAAGTTCTGTACCACTATACAGCACTGTGTGCAGCAGACAGTGGCTCACCAGACAAGTGAGCGCAGGCAGGGTAAGTGATGGCCACTGTCTCAGAGTGGAGGACTGTTGGAGGGAGAGGAGACTATCAGGAGAGCGGAGGGATGAATGGACACCAGGGAATAATTTACTCTGAGGATCTGTTGAATGGTTTGAGTACCATTGGACACCAGGGAATTATGCACTTTGGGGACTGGGTGAGGGGTAGGCAGCACCACTGGACATCAGGGAATTATTTAATTTTGGGACTGGGTGAGGGGTCCACTAGACTACCAGTGAGACTAATGTATACTGTGCATGGGGATCAGAGGCAGGAGGTTATAGGGTGTGGGAGTAGTTGGTAGCATCAGTGCTGTGGGGGTTGGGGGTGGGGCCTCAATCAGTAAATTCCAAGAAGCAAAAGCTTGCTCTTCACTTTTTAATGAGGCCACAACGAGATGCAAATGGTCTCATAGCACCTTGATGGTGCTGTTAGGTCATTTGCACGGGGAACTTCAAATGTGTCAAATTGTTCCACAGAAGCAATCACCTGTGACAGGCACTAACCACTTATGTGCCCCTTGGACCCCTAATGCTTCCAACTAAACACATACTTCATGTGGCCTGTATGGGGTTGTAGTTTTTGAGAAGCAAACAGTTTTGTACCTGGTTTTGTGCTTTGTTTTTTGGACAGTATATTTGAACCTGATTTTAACACTTACAACGTACTTCACGCTTGTTCAAATACACCAGAATTGACTCTAGGCAGTAATTTGGTCCAGGTGTCTGGATTATATGGTGAGCAATCTCCGAGTTTCCAGTGTGCTGCTCTATGTGTTTAAACCCTAACTGATATATTAACTTTTTTTGCACCGAATTTCCTTATGAGATGTATAACGACACAAAAATACTGTTAAAGTGAAACAGTCACTGAGCTGACAATGCCTGTTAATCCATCTTTCAGATGAGATGTTAAACTGAAGTCCCATCTGCCTGTTCTGGAGGCTGTTCAGGTGGACGTTAAAGATCCCATGGCACTTCTTGAAAAGTAGGGGAATTGTTTATTGAACAAAAAAAAGTGTCAAACAACAACGGTACAGAAAACAATTAAGATAACATGAGTACAGATGTCAAACCACAATACAAATACGAAAAGGAAAACAGAAAAAAGACAAAAAGAGAGGTAACAAAAAATGAATCAAAATTAACCATCTCCCTGTGCTGATGTATCTGCTCAGCAAAACGAAAATAATAGGAGAATTTAATTAACAACATATAGCAGGCAAGCAATACATCACAAGAATGGAAACATCAAACAAAAGGGAAGTACAAAATCATGGAACCAAGCCATGGAAATCTGACCACAGCTTTGAAAAAACAGAGGCTGGTAATGTATTTTATGCTTATTATAAAGGCCTGCAAGGCAGTTTGTAACCATGTGAGCCACAACAGAAGAGGGAATACATTTTTGCTGCATAGTAAACGCATAGCGGGCTTACCACAAATAATATTTACAAACTGCAAACTAAGCTTGCAACACTTGTGTCGAAAAATTATTCCAAACAGGAGGAAATATGTTCAAAACAACATCATTAAGTCACAGTAGGAAAAGGAAAAAAATGCCAAGTGTTGCTAACGTGCTTCCAAAACACACTACTAGTAGGGCAATCAAAAAGGAAATGAGATTGCATTTCCAAAATACCGGCGCACTTTGGGCAAGGGAATAATCTATCTGCCAAGGATTTATGTTTCGGTGAGTCTCGCACAGATAACTTGCCATATAAACTAAGCCATAAAATATCCCACATGTAAAAGGGAATTTTCCAATAAACAAGCTGAGTGAGTGCTACCCCCACATATGGTGGAGGGCAAAATTTAATCTCTAGGGTAGGTGAGAAATTCAAAATTAGAATACGTGCATAAAAACCCTTTTGGGAGAGTCTGATACAGTCATCAAAGGACAAGTGCCAGGCATACAGTTTGCACACTGCTGAAGTAATGTAAGCAGGTATCACGTGTTCACAAGACACTTCTCGGGATACGACTCCCAGAAGAAATTTGGCAGGACAAAAGAGGTAATAACCAATCAACTATCAAGGGAACCCAAACAGCACTCACATCCCGTAAAACCACAGCAAAGTTTCAAGACAAAAGATACAATGAAGAAACACCACCGGGTGAACCATACGGAGCCCACCCTGCTTTCGAGTGCAATATGTAACGTCCTACCTAACGGAGTTAAGATGGGAGCCCCAAAGGCCTTAAAAAAAAACAGGCTAAGCAATCTTGTTTCCAAGGAAAGAGGGGCAGGGTACACAGTATTAAGGAAGGTAAAGCAAGGAATCAACAATGTTTTAATTATAAATAGACACATTTCAGCTTGCCCAATGCCCTATGTTTCTACACCAGTAACCTTCTTTCCACCTTAGAGAGACAGGTCTCCCACTTAAATGGACAGCTGCAGGGTGATTAAAATAAAGTCCTTAAATTTTAACAGGTTTGTCTTTAATGGTAATCACAGCAATATGTGAGTAAAGTGCCTGAACTGCAGGGGTAATGAGCACAACCATGCTTTTTGAGTAGTTTATCTTGGAACCAGAGAAAGAGGAAAAATCCTGTAATAGAGAATGTACTGCATCTCCAGTGGCTGCATTTGATAGCAGTATACACACACATCATCCACACAGGCTAAAACCCTGAAGTCTGCAATGTCTTGGGTGAGGGTTAGTAAGAAAGAGGGTAATAATCCTAAAAAAAAAACTTGCATACAAAAGTGTACAGATGAATTTCCCCTTCGCTCAGTTAGGGAAGTCCAGCCAATCTCTTTGCACAGCTATGCATCCTATAAGGCAGTTTTGTTACAAATCTCACTGCACTGTTGAATAGTGGGTCCAGTGTGCTCAATAGAGTATCTGATGTGTTTTTATAAATAAAATCACCATAGTCAAGAACTGGTAAGTATAGTGAGGTAACCAACAGCTTTCGCAGTGTGAAGCTAAATAAAGCCTGGTTCCTACAGAAAAAACTATTAACTGTCTTAATTTGTTTGATATATAGCTCAAATGTAATTCAAGAGAGTCTGCTATCTAAAATTAGGCCTGGATACTTATAATGATAGACCCTTTCAATTACAGCCCCTGAAACAGCATGGATATTATACTCTACCAGGTCTGTTTTATTCATCTTTTTCTCAAAAAGTAACCAGTGTGTTTTTGATTTGTTCAATAGAAATCTTAATCCCAGTAAACCCTTTGAAGTGCATGGTAGTCTTTTTGCAAAGTGTCCAAGGCCAGTTGGTTATCCCTTTGCTGTGTGTACATTATGGTATCATCAGCGTACAAAAAAATGTCTTGTGTCAAAAACTAAAGACTATCAGAAACACACCCAACCATTGCTCCCAAACCAAGGGATCAGTTAAGACAGATGCATTCAGCCACCAGGGCTGAAGTAGCGGTTTGGAGGAAGAACCAAAGGTGCACAAGGAATGGACAGCAAGATGGTCAGAGATCTCAACAGTGGTGACAGTTTTATGAACAACGTGGAAGGTCCTAGACAGACACAAATAATCTATCCTACTAGCTAATGGGCCTTTGGAAAATGTAAAGCGAGGGGGTGCATGTGAAGCCATCTGACTGTCCTGCAGTTAGGCTGTGGAAACCATATCTTTAAGGAAATCTGATTCACAAAAAAGTTTGGAGGTATTGTCTTCACAATCCAATAAACTCATCCCACAATTGAAGTCACCACCCAAGATTAGCAGCTTGCTCGAGTGAAGATAAAGCTTAATGGTTACAACAGCTTCATTCGTTCAGACTTCAGTTGGGGGGCATAAATATTAATAACCCTAGAAAAGAAAAGGCCCAAACAAGCCGACCCAGTGGCCGCGCGGGATGAGGCACTAGATGCATTATCTCATGTCACACCTGCAACCCCGGTTGAGAACAAACCAGGGTGGAGGCCAGGGGGGCAGGGAAGGAGCAGGATCGAGCAGCCGAAATGTAGCTCTTCTGTCCCGGGGAGAAGCCCTATTGCCCACCGTAGTTCCACTGCCCTGGGGTGGAGGTATGAGGGCAGTGCAGGTGGTTGGATAGGTGGCAAGCAGCGGGAGGGTGTCTCGGTACTATGGTGTGCATGTACCTCCACACGTGCGCACATGGCCCAGACAAGGGACAGGGAGAAAATGAGGGACAAAAATGAAGTCAAAATTGATAATAGACATAAAAAAAAAGGCCCAAACATTAAATCCAAGAGGAGTGCCCTCCCAGGACAAAGGCCAATGAGCCATTGCAATTTATAATCAAGGCTCCTGAAAAGAAAACTCACGCCATCACAATTATCAAGGCCTTGCGACTAAGGACTAAGGACTTTGAGACCAGGAGTTGCGAGCTGTAGCCAATTCAAATGTTGTTTCAAGATGAGTATCCTATAAAAAAAATAATGTTACCAGAGAGGGAACATAGAATAGAGAATGTGAGAAGTCGCTTATAATAAGACTTCGTACTATTCACATTCAATGAGGAGACAGAGACTGTGTGCTGTTGTTGGGACACGAAATGTTAAGTGGAAGCACTACAACCTCTCCCTGATCTGGTCCTATTCTTAACCTGCTTGGCTGTTGTCTCTTCCTGTATCATCAGAAAGGATATCCTGCTGGGAAGAGTGAAAAGAGGCATCAGAAGTACCCCCTTCATCCTCCATATCACCCCACTGTGAGGAAGCAGCCAAAGCTGCATATAATGTCAGATTTCTTAGGGGGTTTCAATTTCCTCCTAGGCTGTTGGCCACGTTTCCATTTCTTTTTTTTCCTTTTGCATTTATTGTTTATGCCCCTGGGTCTCTGGGCTGGTCCCCCAGCCAAGGAGCCACCAGACCTTCCATGGGTTTTTCCTCCTGTCCCAACGCAGCCTGCACCCATAGAGCATTGGTTTATCCTCTGGGCAGGGGGAGGGGGAGGCTGGCTACACCCCCTATCTTGCCAGTTGTCGGGCAGCTGAATGGTGGCAGCAGGGGCTCGCCCTGGATGCTCCAGGGTCCCCAACAGAGACCAGCACTAGGGCCGATCTTATTTTTTTCTTTATGTTCCGGTTCGGGGAGGCATGACGTGCAGTGACGCAATGATGTAACACACCAAGCATCTAACACACCTCCCAGCCTCAACTTCTGCTCCCCTGTGGTCACCCAGGAGTGCTGTACCGGGAGGCACAGTCCCTTCCTCCCTGGGGGTGGAGAGCAGGCAGATTGCCGCTTGATCCAGGTCCCCACACCACGTTTCTTTTTAAAGGGAGGGTGGGACTGGCCAATTTCCATAGGAACTAGGGAAAGGGGTCATAGACAGAATTGTAGCATCCGACTCATTAAGAGGTACCAGAGACCCAGGGTCAATAGGGGGATTCATCAGTAGACAGATCAGGGCCCGGGGGGGCAAGATCTGATGAGGACAAGGGGGCAATTGGAGAGACTGGTGCCTCCAATGGAAGTATAACATCCCTGAGCAATCAAATCATCCTGATTCAATCCATCAGTATCACTATGGGCAGCCCAAGGGCACTGAAGGAAAGAGTGGTTCTGATCCTCACATAAATTGCATCTTTAGGGATTAGGGCAGGAAAAGGTGATATATCCAAACGCCAAACAACTGCCACAACATGCTGCATCACAGCCAGAGCTGAGGTGCATGGGAGAACCACATTTGTGGCATGTTCTAGGTTGGCCCAGGTAAAACCAGATACCTTTATTCTGACCTATATATAAACTCCTAGGCAAATGAGTAATACCAGTTGCTGTGTGAAGCAGTTTAATTGTAATCTTCCACCCCCCCCATCCAGACCTGTTCTCTGTCTATAATAGGTGTTGGAGTGTCCAATACCTCACAACGCTTTTTAAGTCAATACAAAACATCAGTGATATTAGCACACTTATTCCTAAAAAGAAGAGTTATGGTTTTGAACGTAGGTTTAGGCAAGGGTATGGCTAGACTCCTTAAGTGCCTCATACTTAAACCAGAAGCTATCCAACAAGGGAGAAGTACAAAAACTGACATCAAATGTCTCCTCCCCAGCAATATGAATAACAGTGTATGAATCGGTGGCCAGGAAACCCATAGAATCCTTCAATAACTTACGTATCACATAAGTACTATCCAGAGGCAAATCTAATCCCCCATACTTCAACTTAACCACATTTCTACATTGTATAGGTTCCTAGGCAATGTAAATAAGTTGGATATTTTAAATCCTCCAGCAGCACTAGGCTGGGAGACCTTTGGAATGTTAATGTTGTTTAAAAAGTCCTTTAGGGAATCAGACTGTGGTGTGGAATGACCAAATAACTGTCTCACATAACCATCTACTACTTGCTTTATTTCTGTCCCATACTTCGTTATGTTTCCTGTCTCAGTAATTCCGTCATATGTCTAGATTCCATTCTCTTATGGCAACTGTCATATGGGTTTAAGTGTTGTGCTTTACCCTGTGTACCGAATTTTTGCTCAAACAACAAGGTCTGAGTCCTGTCATATTGGAAGTCTTTCATGTCTTTTTCCACTCCCTGTATCTGTTCTATAAGATCTTCCCCTGTTTCAACCATCTGAGACATTAAAATTTGTAGTTTTTGACGTAGTTTCAGATAATTAAAATGCTTGCTATTGGCCATTTGTTTTGCCTTTCTACTGCAATATAATTTTATGTCATTTTTGGTGTCCTGCCACCACAATAAATGGTTGTCATACATTATAAATACCGAAAGACGTGCCCTAATGTCTTCCTGCAAACCTACCATAAAGTCTGGTTCCTCTAAAGAGGACACATTAAATCTCCAGGCCATGCTTGACACTGGTTTATTACTAGGGGCCCCCAATCATACCTGGTAGCAAGACATGGTCTGCAGTCTCAGTGGGGAGTGTTTTACATCCATTATTGGTACCCAGTGCGAAACAAAGAGCATATTGATTCTGGTGGATAATCTGCCTTTATAAAAGGTGTACGCTGGGTTATCAGACATCTTACTTGCACAATCCACCATATTTGCAGTTTTGTGCATTCTGTTCAAAAAATCAGAATCATTATATAACTTATTGGTAAGACCTGTTTTGTCTTGAAGTGACAAAATACAATTAAACCCCCAATATCACAGATCTTGTTATGTACAAATAGGGCTGGATTTGTTTCAAAACCTCAATACATTGATGCTTTGTCTGAGAGTCATACAGGTTTATTAGCCATAAGTCTTGGCCTTTAAACCTTATGTCAAGAATTAGAACCCTATCCGGACTTAAGTCAATTAACCTTGACACAGTGATACCCGTATCCATTATCAGAATACCTAGCCCAGGGCATGCTTCCTCCCCCAAAGACCAGAAAGATGGGCCACTGTGCCACTCTTTTTTTGCCAAATATTGTTCATGAAGTGTGTGTATCCTAGTGTCTTGCAAAAATATGATATCCATACGTAGTTCCTGTAGTAAAAAAAGGTGGCATGCCTTCTTTGGGGGGTCTTAATGCTATTGGTGTTAAGTGACCCCACTTTAAGATTCCAAGACATAACTTAATTTAGGTTCCCTTCCGACGTTGGGGTTCTCGTCTCAACTGCCTCAGGAGACTTGCTGTTGGTTCTTTTCTTTTTCTTTTTCTCTTTCAGTAATTTTTAGTCCCCTGACATCCTTTCAGTATCAATGGTGATATCAAGCAAGGATGATGCGATGGACGAGGTGTCAGATTCCTCCCCATCATCCGCCCACTGCTTCCTTTTGATTAATGTTGAAAATCTATTACCAGTTGGTACATGGTAGTCCTGACTTGTATATTGTTGTTCTTCATTTTTCCTCATCTGTCTTCTCGTCACCCTCCTGGCCTTTTGCACCTCCCATTTCTGTGTTGGGGGAAGGGGCATAAACTCAGTTTGTGACTCAGGTTGTGTGGATTCAGTTGTTGAGAGATAACTGTTTCCGCAATCTCTATATCATCAATCCTTAGTTGAATGCCTTCTCCTTCATCTCCTTCAATAGGGGTATCACCCTTGGATTGCATGTACATTTCCTGAACAGGGTTTGGAGAACTTGTCTGTATTTCAAACCCTGTTCTTTCTTGACTGGTCCTCCATTTGCCTCTGCCTGGGTGATGATTCTTGTTGGGAGGACTATCTCATTTTCTTCTTCTTCCTCCTCAGCATAGTTTTCATTTTCAGGGCTGTTATGAGCTGCCCATGGGCAATTCTTAAAGGCATGATTTGTTTCGTCACACAAGTTTTAGTGTAACGGGGAAGGACAGTTAATAGCCACATGACCTGTGCCATTACATAGGGAGCATTTTAGTTGATCACAGGCGCTGCTCAGGTGGTTGTAAGCGCCACATCTGAAGCAGGATCAAAGTTGTCCAGCATAAAATATAAATTCTCTGTCTCTGCCCAGATAAAAACAGCTGGGGAGGTGGTGGATAACTCCATTTGTCTGTGTCAGTCCGACTTTCACTTGCCACCCACCAATCCATATATCCTCTGATTCAATTATGGGTCAGGAAGGCCCAATACATTACATTTCATTTTCATCCAGTACAAAGTCTCCAATTGCCACCCCCTCATTTTTGAACAATATTGTTACTGTACGATAATTTGGTCTCGATAGTGGAATGACCATAGAGGGTTTCCACTCCGGGGTGTGCCTCAGGCTTTGATATTGTTGCCAGAAGTGTTCTAACCCTTCAGCTGTTTTAAAACTTATATCAAAGATAGGGTCTCCCGAAGTATGGATCAAAGCATATATTTCTTGTGCGGCGAATCCCATACTCTCTTTTATCAGTGTTCTCCCCACATAGATCCTATCTGGGTAGACCTCCAGGCCACCTCTGTATTTAATTCAGGCAGCATTTTTTATTTAGCTGGTTCAGGCAGTGCGTGAAAAAGGCCTGCAAATGTTTTTTGCCTTGGGCCCTTTGGGTGTGCTTCAGGGTGCTCTTTACTCTGGGATTCTCTTCTAAAATGGCCCTCTTCATGACTTCGCTCCTATTACTTCTGTGGGAGTCAATTTTGTATTCTTTGTGGTTGACGAGTGCGGGGGTAGGGGGTTGGTTTCTGGAAGGGGGTTACTACCCTCCTTCCTTTTCTCACCATGCGTGGGTCTGACAGCCTGAGCAAGGTAATCCAAAAAATGGGGTATGCAGGCCAGGGGTATTTCCTAATTCCAGTGATGAGGGAATCACTAAAGCATCACTGGCAACATTTTGCACCCTCTCGGGCGAGGCCCAAGGTTGGTCCTTGGAGTGCCAGACCCAGCCAGCCTGTCTA
The DNA here is from genome assembly GCA_016271365.2 of Neoceratodus forsteri. Taxonomy (NCBI): domain Eukaryota; kingdom Metazoa; phylum Chordata; order Ceratodontiformes; family Ceratodontidae; genus Neoceratodus; species Neoceratodus forsteri. The sequence goes on along the minus strand of CM057458.1, from coordinate 1,396,487,833 downwards.
AGGGCTTTCTCAACAGACAACCCTGTCACCAGGATATTTCCATCATAATCCGGTCTCATGTCTGCCTGCCGTAGGTTTGACATTCCCGACTGGTGCTGTACATTTCCCCCTGTATTTGTTAACAGCCCTTAGTCTCTTTCCACCTGAAAAACTGTTTCATTTGGCTCCTCTATTTGCATTTTGCCTTTTTGTGCAACCCCTACCCCTTCCACATTTCCAGTTCCTTGGGTGTTCTGCAATATATTGTCATACACATTACATGCTGCCATAATCTTGTCTCCCGCACCAATCTTCTGAGTTTGAACAACATTTTGTACCTCCCCTGCATGCAATTCCCCATGTCTCAAAGGCACACCATTTTCTGAACTTTGCACATAATGTACTTTTTCAATGTTTGCACTCACGGTACCCTTTGCCACTTGTTGAGGCAAATCCTCATTCATTTCTCTTGCATTAGTAGCTCTACTGTCTTTGCACAAGCCACTGACAGTGGGTGTTGGCCGCTCATCGTCCTCTCTCTTTTCTGCGTCATTCCTAGTATTCTCAAGTGCTACAGGCTTCTGTTGCGCAAAACCTTTCACCACCGACATCTCCATCTATGGGGGTTGTGAACTCCCAGTTTCAGCCTTTTCTCCAGTCTCTGTAATTTTTAACAATCTCAACAAATGTTGCCATTGCTATTTAGATAACTGAGCAACTAAATCATCCTCTGAAAATCCTTCCTGCTGCAAATCTTCATAGTTTTGATCAATATACATGATAGACTCGGTTTCCATTGCATCATTCTCCATTGCTGGACCTGCAAGAGCAGAGATCTGTTCTCCTGCAGGTACACCAGCCAACTCCCCAACCTAACAGTCCACCATCGAAATGGGTCCCTCTGTTCACAGGAAGCAAGGCCCCCCTGCAGGAAGAGTAGGGGAATTTCCCCAGTGTCCTGACCAAATTTCCCCCATAAAAATTCCACCAACAGTCTAATCTGATTCAATTTCAATTGGTTACCATCTGCGTCTCCCCCCTCCCCCATTGACGAGGCTGAAAATAGGCAGAATTGTCTAGCCCTCTTTTCCCGGTCAACAAAAACTAAATAAAATAAATATATAAATAAGTGACACATACTGCCTCTGGTTGGCATTGTCCATTTTGTTACTGGGAAACAGTCCCTGACCCTAATCCTAGCCATACCCCCACAAGTGTTAATTGGTTACCTTGCATCCTGATCCTTGGTCAGTCGGCATCATGATTCTCTCCCTGTCCTTCTGTTTCCTTTTGTTATGCCATTTGTACCGATGGTGTCTGAATCATTTCCCCTCCTCCCTAGTTTCCTAATTGTGCTGATCCTCACCCCAGGTATCGAGTGACATCCCCCTATCCTCACCCATGTCACTAATCACCTCCCACCCCACCAGTTCTGATGCTGTGTGCCCAACCCTGGTGTTAGCAACCATTCCACCCTCCTCCCCACCCTGTCAGCCCACTGCACCTCATTCCCTCTCCCGGAAATGCGACAAATACAAAAACATTTTGCCTCTCCCTCCACCCATTAGTACTCAGTCTTCCCTCCACCCAGAAATAATTAAGAAAAAAAATCTTCTCCTTAGCCCACTATCACCCAATTCCTTCTTCCTCTCCACACTCTTTAATAATAATCATCCAAACCCCAGCCCACTAGCACCCAATACCACCCTTTTCCATCTGTATTGCTTAATAATAACCTCTTACACCAGCCCATGAGCACCTAATACCACCCTCCTCCCTTCACACTACTTAATAATAGCCCCCTTACCCCCTGCATTCTAGCACCCAACATCACCATCTCCTCAAAAAAAAGTTTATTACAAAATGAGATGGCGATGGGCACAGCCTGCCTGTCACCATCTTGATCATCTGACTGAATCGCTAGACTGTGGTAATCAAAAATGCACACTTACAGCATGTATTTCAGAAATCCCAGTTTGCAGTCATTTATCACAAACTGGGATTTCTGAAATGCATGCTGCATCCCTGTATTTTAGTAATTTGGGTCTAGCAACTCATGTCAACCAGACAAGGAGGAGAGAAAGTCTTGTACTGGTCACAGTCATATTTTTTTTTAATTAAATAGTACCTTATGGGTAAGGAGGGTGCTGTTTGGTGCTAGTGGGCTGGAGAAGGTGGGTTTCACTTAAGTGTGGCTTAGTGAGGGAGGAGGGTGGTGTAGGTGCTAGTGGGGGGGGAAGAAAACTAGCATTTTTTTTTACCTACACCCCCCCAGAATGTATTCACAAATATTAACATTTCATAAATACATTTCTGTATACAGTATGTAGTTATGAAATTGGTTACTTGTAATATTAAATTCCATAACTGTAGAAGTCTTGCCATTATAGAAGGTACTGTAGTATCCCAAGTTCCCAGTTTCATGTAAACATACATAAAAACATAGACAATGATGGCAGAAAAAGACCAGAGGTCCATCCAGTCTACCCAAGTTCTTTATAATCCCTGGAACCTACTGTTCCTTCAGGGTACTAACCCTCCCCATCCTCTCTCTATTCTCCTCCTTAGTCCTGTCGCCCCCGGTAACCACTATTCCCTTCATTATGTCCCAGTCCTGCTTGAATCCCCTGACTGTTTTTGCACCCACCACTTCAGCTGACAGACTGTTCCAAGGTTCCACCACCCTTTCTGTAAAGTAGCACTTCCTCACATCTCTCCTGAACCTATCTCCTGTTAATTTGCATTCATGTCCACGTGACCATGAATTGGTATTCAGGCTAAATAGTTCCCCGCAGTTCAGTTTGTTAATTCCTTTAAGGAACTTCAAGGTCTGTATCATATCTTCCCTCTCTCTTCTGGTCTCTGGTTAGTACATATTTAGTGCCTTGAGATGCTCCTCATTGGATCTGCCCTGCTGGCCCTGAATAAGTTTTGTTACTGCACAGTCTCCAACCTATCCTTATCCTTTCTAAGGTGAGGACTCCAGACCTGGGTGCAGTACTGTAGGTGAGGCCTCACCAGGAACCTGTAGAGGGGAAATTTTTATTTATTTTTTAATTAAATATTTTTTTTTAATTTTTTTTATCAACTTTGTTTATGCACCAGTCCCCTGAAGAACTCTCTCCAGCAACCTCTCTTGCCCAGGCTTTACCTCCCTGTCTGAAGCTTGCTCGCTCCAGGCCAACCCAGCCCAGCAAATCCCCTGGCTCTGAAACCCCCGAGGTGGGACTGCCTTATGCCCTGGCACTCTATCTATAATCTTCTGCACCAGGCTGGAGTTGGGGGGAGGACCCTGGAGAGTGAGCCCGACGGCGGGAGTGTGGCCAGGACAGACGGTGCTTTTGCCTATCCCTGAGGCCAGGGATTTTCTATTTTTAATTGCCCCTAGGAACGCAGACAAGCAATGATGCTAGCACGGAGGAGCCACAGGCGTCCGCCACACTCCTCCCCATGCACACACCAGGCACAAGAAGTACTTCTGATCTCCACCGGGGGTCTCTACTGCACCAGGGAACTCTGGATCCCTTCCCAGGGAGAGGAGAGCAGTCTATCGGACACTCAATCCTTTCCCTCCCCTGCCGACCCCTGGCACCTGAGCTCATTCCCGAACTCAGGTTGCCGGTGTGGCATGAGGTGTGGTGTCCAGTGCCTCAAGCCTCAGTGCCATCAGGCTGGCCTGTAGAGGGGACGTATTAACTCCTTTCTTCTGCTGTCAGTACCTCTCAAGATACATCCCAGCATCCTGTTAGCTTTGCTGTATGCCTTGTTGCACTGACTTGTGACTTGCTAATTCTAACTCCAAGATCCCATCCCTCAGCTGTAGTGGTAAGTCTCTCTTCTCCCATCCAGTACTCTGTGTTGGGGTTCTTTTTCCCTAGGTGCATTACCTTGCACTTTCTAGTATTAAATTTTAGCTGCTAGATCGTTGACCACCCCTCTAGCTTTTGTAGGTCTCTCTGCATGTCCCTCATTCCCTCATCACTATCCACCCTCCCACATAGTTTTGTGTCATCTATGAAGAGACACAATCTGCCCTGGATTCTTTCTACAGTGTCACTAATGAACATGTTGAAGAGGACTGGACTCAAACTGATCCCCGTGGAACCCTGCTTATAACCTTCCTCTCCTCTGATTTAACCCCATTGAACATCACCCTCTGCTGCCACCCCTCTAGCCAGTTACCCACCCAGTTCACTGTGGGTTTAGCTGCACCCAGGTCTTCCATCTTCTTGCACAATTGACTGTGAGATACAGAGTCAAAAGCCTTGCTGAAGGCAAAGTAGAGCAGATCCAAAGTGTGGCCCCTGTCTAATTCCTTTTGTTCACCCAGTCAAAGAAAACTATCAGGTTAGTCTGACAAGATCTTTGTGCCACAACGCCATGCTGTTTACTATCCTGGAGCCTGTTGCTCTCCAGGTAGTCTGTGAAGTCGTCTTTGATCAGTGACTCCATCAGCTTCCCTACTATAGATGTTATATGACCTTCCATTGATGCAACACAACCCATGGGATAACCACCAAGAAGGGACTCAAGCAGATCTACTAACATATGGGAAGGTGCTCCATTACTGGGTAAACAGCTCCCCATTATGCCTGTCTACCAGACTGCTATTCAGTGATCTGACAAGAACCCATAACCCCTTATATGACTGGTATAAATTAAAACAGAGGCCCCTGAAAAATAAAAAGAGGGCAAGAGATAGAATCCCCATTTACTCTCTTGAAGCACTCATGAAATTCTTGATATTCATATTAATTTGTGCTGGAAATGTAGAACTTAATCCAGGTCCACCAGAGTGTATCATTACACCAGCAGAATTAGCCATGATCAAAGGGCTAAGTTTTCTCCACATCAACGAATGCAGGCTGCTAAAAAAGCTTACGATGATACAAGCCTGGATTAATCATACCTTGCCAGATATACTAGTTGTGTCGGAGACATGGCTCAGACCAGCCACAGCAGATAGAGACATAAACTTACCCAATTACCAAGTATTCAGAGCTGACCGCCAAACAAGGGGCGGGGGTATAGCTATATATGTTAAGGACAATTTATCTGTAACCTGCCTCGATGCAACATCTATGTCCAAAGAATTCGAATGCCTATCCAATACCGCATCACTACAGCTAATTGGCTGCTATAGGCCCCCCCCACCTCAGCTGACCTTAAGCTACTAGCCCATTTGGGAAATCTAATCAACAAGGGTACAGAAGAAACTATAATCATAGGTGACCTAAACTGGCTATCCAAGGCAGCAGCACCCTTAATTTCATTCTGCGATACATATGGGCTTACACAGCTTATAAATGAACCCACCAGAATGAACAAAAGAATCTGAGCAACAGCACATTACTAGACATCATATTAGTGAGTAAATCTCACCTCTTCATGCACACTGGAGTGCTATTCAGTGATATAAGTGACCATTGCCTTATTGCTGGAATAAGATCAGCCTGCAAGCCATCATTCCCCGCTAAGTTCACATTGAGGAGATCAAAGCAAAATTCAATATTGAGGCATATCTGCGAGAACTAAATCATTCAACACAATGGCAAGAGTTCTATCTAGCAAATACAGTGGAAAAAGCACATGAGGTACTAAACAACATAGTTATAGGTGCCCTTAATATTCATGCCCCAATTACTAGGGTACGAACCAAAAACAAAACTTGCCGCTGGTTCACAACTGACCTCAAATCCGCCCTTCATGACAGGGATAAGCTATGGAAAAAGGCACGGAAAACTAAGAATCCGACTGACTGGATGATGTTCAAAAAAGCCAGAAATAGCTGTACCAGGAAAGTACGGGATGCTAAGGCTGCATATTACATGACAGAACTTGACTCCTCCTACCACAATCCTGCCAAATTCTGGAGTACCATAAAGGACATAACAGGACAAGAGCCTAGTACTACACTCCCAGCTAAAATACACCATATTAAGGAACAATCTCTGATAGAATGGAAATACTGGAATCATTCAACAATCACTTTACAACTGCTGGCCTAGCATTCGACACCTCTCCGGCTAATCATCTACGCTCTCAGCTATGCATCCAGAGCACTGAAGTACGGAAAACTGAATCTTCCTTCTCCTTCAAACCAGCCACGTTGAAACAAGTAGAAGATCTAATTTCGCAGATGGATATCAAAAAAATTGCAGGTGCAGACTCCCTTGATCCCTATTTTCTAAAGATTGCAATGCATGCACTAGCAGTTCCAATAACGCACCTTTTTAATCTCTCATTAAAATCAGGTTCTATTTCCTCAATCTGGAAAACAGCCCAAGTTATCCCACTATTGAAAGCAGGGGACCCCATGGACCTCAACAACTACAGACCAATCTCTATCCTCCCGGTGCTATCCAAACTGCTAGAAAAAATAGTGAGCATTCAACTAAGAGGATATCTCGAAGAGGCTAATCTTTTAAATCCAGCACAATCTGGATTTAGAACAAGGCATAGCACCATCACAGCCCTGGCTAAAGTAACAAATGACTGGCAAATCGAATTGGACAAAAAAAATAGTGTTTGTGCTGTATTCCTAGACCTGAGTAAGGCATTCGATACAGTTGACCACGAACTGCTCCTCTCTTCCTTGTATTCCATAGGATTAGATCCATCCTCCCTTAGATGGTTTAGAAGCTACCCCATGGGAAGGACCCAGTAAGTGAAAGCTGAAGGAGACCTATCTCCACTCAAACCTCTGCAAAGAGGAGTTCCACAAGGATCCATCCTGGGCCCTATCCTTTTTGCCATTTACATCAATAACATTGACATTAACCTCACCAAAGCCACTGTACACCTGATTGCAGATGCCACTGTATTATATGTCAGTAACCACTCACCTGTAACGGCATGTGTAGAGCTACAAGTGGAATTCAATATACTACAACATCAACTATTAGAAAAAAAGCTTCTCCTAAATGCAAAAAAAAACAAAGGCAATGTTTTTCTCCCCCCAAACTCAAACCGGTCACTCCTCACCAAACAATCTCCCCCAGCTATCAACTGTTCTTGGTGAAAACCTTGAATATGTAAAAAAATTCAAGTATTTGGGGGTCTGGGTAGATAGCAGACTCGACTACCTAGATCACCTTGAAGAACTGCTAAAAAAACTTTGTCAGAGGCTTGGACTCTTTTACAGAATAAGGCACTTTCTAACCAGAGATTCTAAGAAGATGCTGGTCCAGGCCACATTTCTCTCAGTATTAGACTATGCAGATTTCCTTTACAGTCTGTTTGATTTTGAAAGCAGCACATGGGAAGTCACAGAGTTTGGAACTGTCTGTTTTTGAAAGCAGCACAAGGGAAGTCACAGAGTTTGGAACTGTCTGATTTTGAAAGCAGCACAAGGGAAATCACAGAGTTTGGAACTGTCTGATTTTGAAAGCAGCACAAGGGAAATCACTGAGTTTGGAACTGTCTGATTTTGAAAGCAGCACAAGAGAAGTCACAGAGTTTGGAACTGTTTGATTTTGAAAACAGAACATGAGAAGTCAAAGAGTTTGGAACTCTGATTCTGAAAGCAGCACAAGGGAAATCACAGAATTTGGAACTGTCTGATTTTGAAAGCAGCACAAGGGAAATCACAGAGTTTGGAACTGTTCGATTTTGAAAGCAGCACATGGGAAGTCAAAGAGTTTGGAACTCTGATTCTGAAAGCAGCACAAGGGAAATCACAGAGTTTGGAACTGTCTGATTTTGAAAGCAGCACAAGGGAAATCACAGAGTTTGGAACTCAGTGCTTTGGCTTCTCAGAAGGAACTAGAAGGGGGGCAAGATCAGATCTACAGTACAGTAGCTTCTTGTTGTTTTACATTGTTTCTTGTTGATTCTACTTGGTAGAAGGTTATTTATTTTCTTTCTTACTACTAAGGGGCTAGCAGGGTATTGCTTGGGGCTGTTGGAATTTTGAAACCTGTTTAGGTAGATATAAGTGGGCTCATTTGTTTGATTCACTGTGTGGCAGGCTGCATTTGTAGAGACCTATTTCTTCTGTTTTAAAACATAATTGGTGTGATTTAACTGGGTCTGTTTCTTTGAATTGGAGACATATATCTTCTAATTCCAAGCCTATTTTGATGTGTTGTTGGTGAAGCTGTTTGAATTGGAGTCTTGTTTCTTTGGGTAGCAAACTTATTTTGGGGACTTTGAGTAGAATTGTAATTCATTGTTGCTGGCTTCACTAGCTGCAAAGTTTGAGTGCAGAGTGGGGGAAGAGTGCTAATGGTCTGATCAGAGGCCTCAGCTACCTGATTGTTTCTGGAAGACTTGGGCTGGTCCACCCTTGATCCATTATTTCCTTTTATACCAGGGGTTCTGACATCACTTCCTCAAACAGGCAAAGGATATGCACCTGTCATAGCAAAAGCAGACATCCAGGAAAGGAACAGCAGCAAGTGAAGAGGTGACTGTTCTCTCAGTGGAAGGGTAAATGCAGATCTAGAACTTTCATTATTACTTCTTCGCATTGATATTGCATTGGGGAAAGGAGGAGTAGGAGTCTGAAGAAGGTTGTGCAATGGCTACTTAAAGTCTGTTTTTGAGTGTGGATAGGAAGGATAGGAATATAAAAAGCAGTTGCTCAATATATCTAAACGTGTGCAACAAAGGAGGTAAGGTAAATAAAGAAAATATTTTGCACTGATAGAGGAGGGAGAGGGGAGACTTGGGGGAGTGTTTGGTATCCTGCATCTGGAAGGGTGGGGGGTCGCTGGTAGGCAACAACAGAAATGGGTAGGGTGGTAGGCTGCAACAACTTCGGTGCACCAATCTTTCTAAAAATTGTCTGGAGTGTGGGAGGATGTTTATTGTGTAACCACATAGAAAAACTTAGAAAGGAGATTGAGGGTCTGCAGGAGGAACTAAGACAGGCAAGGCAGATTGGGGGTGGGTTTAGCCCAATACTGGAGGGAGGAAGAAGGGGAGATGAGGGAGGGTGATTTAAGCCAACAGTGGTGAGGAGAGAGTCAGAAGAAGGGAAGCAGAGACAAAGGGGCCCAGGCCAGGAGGAACAATTGCCGGGGAAACCAGGTCAGGAGACGAAAGACAAATGGAAGGAGGAGATAGGGACTTGTGAGGGGAGGTGAAGAAGTGGCAAAAATCATGGAGTGGAAAGCAGAGAACAGGTTACTATGAAGAGAGAGGGAGCGGGCATTTGTGAAGGGCCTTCAGAAAATAGTTGTGCACTGCTAGAGAGGAAGAAGGTGGAGGAGGGAAATGATGAAATTAGAGGAGTAATTGATAAACGCCTGGACCAAACTGGAGCGTGGGAAAGTTCTGCTTGGAGAATTGCAACAGGGGTAAAAGGGGGAAATAATTTGCAGGAGGAAGAAGAGGAGCTGGAAATGAGAGAGGGAGATGAATGGAAGCAAGCAGGGAGTAAGAGGGGTGGAATCTTAGTGCTGGGGGACTCAATACTAAGAGTAGTTAGGTGGGGTAGCAAGGGGGAGAGGCATAGTCGCATTTGGGTGAAGGCCATGCCAGGAATGACAGCGGAAAGGGTGGGACAGTCTATTCTGAAATATTTATTTTATTTATTTATTTAGCTTTTGTTGACCGGGTAAGTGCACTAGACAAATCCTGCCTATTTTCAGGCACGACCCGGGGGAAGGGGATACAGATGAATGCCAACTGACTTTGAACCAGATTAAGCTGTTGGTGGTATTTTTAGTGAATGAGGGAAATTTGGCCAGGACACTGGGGAAATTCCCCTACTCTTTTCGATAAGTGCCATGGGATCTTTAACATCCATCTGAACTACCACCAATCCAGGCAGATGGGACCTCGGTTTAACGTCTCATCCGAAAGACAGATATGCTAGAAGGGGTAGGGACAAGCCTCATTTAATGATACATCTTGGAACAAATGACCTGGCTGACAAGACAGTAGATATAGTCCAGAGGAGGTTTGAGGAACTAGCACAATTATGTGAGGGGGCAGGAAGATCAGTAACTTTTTCAGAGATACTTCCTGTGCCAAAGGCAAGCACAACAAGAAAGCTGAGAATAGAGGAATTTAACGGATGGCTAAGAACCTGGAGTTGTGCTAAAGGGTATGGGCTGTTGGGGGGGAGGGGAGAGACCTAGGAGGACAGTAGTCTGTATGCCAAAGACAGACTACACTTGAGTGAGGAGGGAAAGAAAGTGTTGAAACAGAGGATGGAGGAGTACATAGAGGAAGTTGGGAATTTAAACCAGGAGTGGGGGTGGCAGTTGGGGAAGAGATATGCAGAGACCACAGGTTGGGAAACCATATGAGCTTATCCCCCATAACAGTGACAAAGGACAAATGGCAAGTACTGTTGGTGATGCTAGGAAAGGAGGGCAGGATGGGGGGGGAAGGTGGAAGGTGGTTACCCTTAATGCTAGGAGCCTTGGGAGGAAAACTGCAGAGTTACAGGTTCTCATGGCAGAGGGAGAGGTGGACATTTGGGCCACCTAATACAATGACTGGGATGTGTCTGTACCAGGGTACAGGTTATTTCATAGGGACAGAGTGATTGGGAAAGGGGGGGCACTATATGTGAAGGAAGGACTGAAGTGTGTAAGGGAGGAAGGGGAGGAGGGTAGTACGGAGTCACTTTGGATGCAAATCCAGGATTCCAGGAATAGGATTCTTAGAATGGGAATGGTGTACAGGCCACCATCTCAGATGGAGGAGTTAGACAGGGAACTAGCGGGACAGATCAGGAGGACCTGCAAGAAGGGTAGTGTGGTGATTGTGGGGGACTTCAACATGCCAGGAGTGGAATGGAGCACCCCAACAACCAGGAACAGAAGGGAGCAGGTACTGCTGGATGCCTTCCAGGATGGCTTCCTGCTGCAAATGGTCAGTGAACCAACCAGGTTAGGAAATACCCTTGACCTTGTGCTGGCAAATGGGGACTTTGTGAGAGAACTTACAGTGGAGGAACCGCTGTCAGGGAGTGACCACCGCTCAGTATGGCTCACATTGGATATGGGCAAGGAAGGAGTGGAATCTGGCACAATAGTGCTGGACTTCAGGAGGGCCGATTTTGGGATGATGGGGGAAGTGGTCAAAGGGTACCTGGCCAGAATTCAATCTAGTATGGACACTAACCAGAGGTGGGAGCTCATAAAGCTGGGGATAGTGGAGGCAACCAAAACCTGCTGCAAAGCCCAGAGCAAGAAGGCTAGGGCTAAGAAACCGATCTGGTTGAGCAAGGAGGTCATGGAAAAGGTAAGAAGGAAAAGAGCTGCTTTTAGGAAGTACAAGAAAACAGGGAGGGGGAGGACAGGGAGGAGTACTTGACAGAATCGAAGGAAGTGACAAGGGCAGTAAGAGGAGCCAAAGCATCACAGAACTCAGGCTGGCACAAGGCATTAAGAGAGGCAGAAGGACTTCTTTAAGTACATCAGGAGAAAAGGAGCTGTAAGGACCACATAGTAAGGATTAGGAAGGAGGGGATTGGGTGGAAGCAGGATGCGATAAAGGCGGAAGCACTAAATGAGTACTTCTATCAGTATTTACTAAAGAGAAGAGGGTGACACCCAAGGTGGGAGAAATGGCAGAAGCAGGGGGAAGTGATGACAGATAGGAAACTATGGAGAGCAGAGTTCGAGAGGGTTTGAAAGCACTGAGGGTGGACAAGCGCCAGGCCCAGATGGCATCCATCCCAGGGTACTGAAGGAGCTGGCAGAGGTCCTTGCAGTACCTTTAGCGAACCTATTTAATGCCTCACTACATTAGGGTGTGTATCTCAGGACTGGAGGATGGCTCATGTGGTGCCCCTCCACAAGAGTGGCCCCAAGGATGAACGGAAACTACAGACCAGTGAGCCTCTACATCCATCGTGGGTAAGCTAATGGAGACCATCCTGAAGGAGAGGCTGGTGGCCCTCCTAGAGGCCAAAAGACTACAGGACAGCAGACAGCATGGCTTCATACGTGGCAGATCCTGCCAAACCAACCTGGTCGAGTTCTATGACTGGGTAACTAGGCAGCTGGACAGGGGCCATGCAGTGGATGTCCTGTATCTAGACTTCAGTAAGGCATTCGACTCAGTGCCACATGGAAGGCTGGGAAGGAAGTTAGTAGGCACAGGGGCGGGTACAAAGCTGGTGAGATGGGTAGGAAACTGGCTGCAGGGAAGGCAACAAAGGGTGGTGGTGGGTGGGGAGCTCTCACACCCAAGGGCAGTGATGAGCAGTGTTCCACAGGGCTCAGTGTTGGGACCAGTGTCGTTTGGGATATTCATTGCAGACATATCATGGGACATCAAGAGCAAGATCAGTCTGTTTGCTGATGATACCAAGGTAGGCGCAGTGGTGGATGACCTAGGGGGATGGCAGGGGTTGCAGGGTGATCTGACAAAGCTTGAAACCTGGTCAGACACCTGGCAACTGGGCTTTAATGCCAAAAAGTGCAAGGTGCTGCATTTTGGAATGAAAAACCCAAGGAGGAGTTACCAGCTGGGGAGTGCAGCTAGCCCAGACAGAGGAGGAGGAGAAGGATCTGGGTGTGCTCATTACAGGGTCAATGAACAACTCGGCACAATGTAGGAAGGCAGCTGCAAAGGCCAACAAAATGCTGGGTTGCATTGCAAGGGATATATCTTCGAGGAGGGAGGAGGTGATTCTGCCACTGTATAGGTCATTAGTTAGACCACACCTGGAGTACTGCGTGCAGTACTGGCATCCGTATCTGAAGAGGGACATTAAGTTACTGGAGGGGGTGCAGCAGGAGCGACAAAGATGATCAAGGGGCTGGGGGACTTATCATATGAGAGGAGGTTGAAGGAGTTGAACATGTACTCACTGGAGGAGAGGAGAGACAGGGGTGACATGATTGAAACCTTTAAATACATGAAAGGAATAAACAAGACGGTACAGAGGGGCTGTTCAAAGTAAGGGAGGAGACCACCAGGGGCCATGATATGAGACTGGGCGAGGAAGGTTCAGGAGGGAGATGAGGAGACACTTTTTTACAGAGAGGGTGGTGACTGGGTGGAATGCGTTACCTGCTGAAGTGGTATGCAGTAGAACAGTGGACTGCTTCAAACTAGGATGGGACAGGACAAGGGGGAGGGTTAATGAAGGGGAAGGGTGGGGCAGCTGCAGAATAAGGGGTGCTAGCTGCACATTCGAGCAGACTTGATAGACCTCTAGGCCTTTATCTGCTGGCAAATTTCATATTTTCGTATGTTCGAAGTCGCTGCCCTATTTTCTATCTGAACAAATTGGATGCACTTTACCATAGAGCCTTGAGGTTCATTACAGGTCTTCCCTTCAGCACTCACCACTGCTCTCTCTATGCTGCAGTCGGATGGACATCACTCCAATTCAGAAGAAACAGAAATGCCACATTATGGACGTACAGAGCACTATCTAAGATGCTCCCAAACTACATCTCAGACTGCTTCACACAAGTCACAGCAAGTAATTATGCCCTAAGAAGCCATAACTTCATCATGCTTAAAGTACCTAAACTCAATACCCGGCACGGGAGATCTGCTATCAGATATGTATTATCTACATTATGGAATATGTTACAGAAGACCCTGAAATTGAACAACTATATAACAGTTACATCCTTTAAACATTTATATTTGAGCCTTATCCAAGAAAAACGTAATTGCTTCCACAAGCATTAGAATATTCCCTTTCCTATCCTTCCCCTTGTCAGGCAGCCAATTCTTGGCTTGAATCCACCTCCCAAGAACCTTAACCCCTCAGACTCCGTGCAACCTGCCTTTAACCATCTCCCATCACTCCCTGATATACATCATAGCCTTATACCCCTGTCATCCACCCTCCAGTGCAGGCCTCAGCCCTTGCACAGGCCACATTTATACTATCCTATCAAAACACCTATCACAGTCTATGATCCCCATCATCTAGACATTCTATCACTGCTTCTCCCTTTGTCCATTATGAATTTACACTTGAACAATGAAATATTGATTGCTGTGATTAGGATGACAGTATTTATGTTGATATGTATATATTAGTTTAGATGGTGTGCATTTGTATATTTATATGTAACTATGTATCTTGCTATGCTTAGGATGTAGACTTAGACAATGTTGATATTGAAATCTGTACATATGTGTAATGGTATAACTGTATATAAACAAGCACTTGAACCTTGACCTTATCAGGTCCTTCTTGCAATTGAGCTGTGCTCAATGATGTTCGCCTGGATAAATAAAGATTTGATTGATTGATTGATTGTAGTTCCCTGGTTGCTCTTTATCCACCCCCTCCATGAAGCGGTACACAATCTGCCACCTTCCGATCCCTTGGAACTACCCCAGACCTAGGTGAGCTGTTGAACAGACATACCAGTGGTTCAGCCAGCTCTGATGCTAATTCCTTGAGTATCCTCAGATGCAACCCATCTGATCCTGGGGCCTTATCTATTTTAAGGGCAGCCAGCACTTTCAGAACCCTTCAACTAGTAAAACAAAGTCTGGTCAGAGCCGATAGGGCTGTGATGAGCTGTCAAGTGAGCAAAGTTACACGTGTGCATAGAAATTATTGAACACCCAGGTATAACTTTGCCATTTTTTGGAGGTGTTGCACCAAATTTTCAACCTGGCCTTTTTGGGACCCCTTCTCACGAAGAATGCCACTGTCATTTTATTTGCTTGTCCTGAAAGGTGAATTCGCAAAGTGACTGCGGTAATCTGTGCCACAGGTGCAAAAACATGTTTCGGGCAGGAAGTGATAAATGACAGCTGTACTGTTCAAAAGGAGATGTGCAATAATGGCAATGCTGAAAATGTGGAGGGAAAATATTAAAAATTGGCAAGCACCATGAGTAGAAACTGCGCAACGCATGGTTATAACATGATCATTTTTTGGAATTTTTCACCAAATTTGCCACACGGGCATTTTGGGACCCCACCTCATGAACAATGCCACTGTCATTTCATTAACTAGTCCTGAAAGGTGATTCTGCACAGCGACTGTGAAATCACCTTTCAAGACCCAGTAACAAAATGACAGTGAATATTTTCATGAGTTGGGGTCCCAAGAAGCCCATGTTGAAAATTTGAGGTCAAAATTCGAAAAAATGGCTTATTAAAATAAATTGAAAACCTCATTGAATGGCATTATAGAACACTTACCTTTGATTCTTCAGTTTGCAGTTCGGCTTTGAAGAGTGCAGACGTGTCCCGGTCCAGAGAAGATGACAGTGCCGACCTCCGGAGGTAAGTGCGAGGGTGAGGGGGGTGTAAGGAGGTGGGTGCTCAGTGGAGGGTGGGGATGGGGATGGGGACTAGGGCGATGAGGAGGGACTGTTTTTTTTGTACAGATAAAAAAAATGGAAAAACACATCAGGGGACTGTTTTCTTTGTTTACTGGTAAACAAAAAAAGCAGACATTTGGGCACACTGGGGTGGGCTCCCAGTGTGCCACATGAGTGGGGGGGGCAACATAATGCTGACACGGGGATTGGGGACCCTGATGTCGGCAGGGGGAAAAATAAATAAAATCACTCGGACGACAGCTCTGAGAGCACGCCGACATCCCCGATGTCGATGACAGCTGATCAGCTGGGCTGGCGATCGAGAAAAGGGATGGACCATCGAGGAGTCCGATTCAACAAGCTAGGCTCACTACCCGTGCCGCATCTGGCGATGACTCCTTAACCTTGCTTCAGCTTGCCCCGGCACTAGTAAAGTGCACCGGTCACTGATTGTTTTTTTTTGTTTTTGTTTTTGCTAGTAGCAGCCTTCAGCGGGTGGAAGCCAGGCGGGGTTGGGACCACCACACAAGAACCAGCACTGAAGCAGAGGACAACGGAGACACAGTCACGACTCTTGGCATCTCGCCTATCCTAAGAGACACACAGCCCCTTCTGGATTGTGACCCATTTTTGGATGAAATATATTAACCACCAGTATTCATTTAGATTAGACAGCAACAAAACCTACATCAGAAGCTTGCCAGCAGCAATTTTTCTGAAAACGAACACTAAGAAACTGGGTACTAGAAGATGCCACAGTTAAAAAAGTAAAGTCTACACACACATACTGTAGATGAAAGCAGCACTGTATATTCCCCGCATACTGGGAAAATGTATGACATGGGGGGGTTGATGGCTCTAGCAGAACTGCGCATGTGCACGAGTTGCACATGTGCAGTTCATGCTATGGAACATGGAAGTAACAGCTGAAATAGTGCAGCTGTTATTTCATCGTGGCCAGTCATGGCAGAGTGCTTTAAGCTCCGTTGGACTTTCGAAAGGATACTTCCAAAAGGCCAACGGAAGGTTCCACGATTGGCTGTTTTCAGAGCTACGATCACAAAAGGGCTGTAGGCTCCACCCACAGCCCTAAAAATGTCTGTCTCACTTCTGGGATTCCCTTAGTGGCTGCTTTGATGCCACTCTCGGGCACAGACCTACTGTCCTCCATAAGAAATATATTTCTGAAATAGTAAAAACTGAGATTTCAGTCTGCAGACTGCATCTGTTTGTGGAGTAGAAAGGAATGGCATTAGCAGCCACTGTTTGAGGTATCTGGGTTCAGAATTTTGCTGGTATGGGGGATGGGCTCTTGGTGCAAGCCACAACATAAGTAAAACTGCACTGGTTCGTGCATCCAATATTGGTAACTGATAAATTAAAAAAAGGAAAAGAAACAGAAAACCAGCACTGGTGTAGGCACCTGATATCCCTGTTTTGAGTCTGCTTTAGCGCTTTTTACACTTGGAAAAAAATGAAAGGAGTGCTTCTTTTAATATGACTTAGACCAGGTTTTCATCAATCTTCTCAGTCGTTTTAGTACACCTATTCTCCCATATCAGGGAATACTATATGCTGCATGCTAGTTTAGTACAGCCACTAAAAAAGAGATGTTAAACAATGGGTGTTCAAAAACAGCAGGGAATTTTGGTAAAACCCTAGTACGGGATATAGGAAACGGAGCAATTTTTAACTTATTTCTGAAGTAAAAAAAAGTGCTAAGGCAAACTCAAAATGATGGGAAAAGCATATCTTACAAGACAGGAGCTAAGGGATACTCTAAAATAGAATAAAAAGTTCTAGGCAACATTTTCCACTATAGCATGCACTGCTGCTTTCAGTCACATAACAGGAAGTAAATAAACTCTGGTTAGAGCCGATACAGCTGTTCAGCGCGGGATAGAAACAGGGCGAGAGAGAGAGAATGGAGCTCTCGCCATGCCGGAGTCTGCCATACCCAAGATGGCAGCCATGACAGAACTGCGCATATGCGATACTTGCACATGTGCAGTTTGAATTAGTGACCATCTTGGGTACAGCGACTGTCACTTCTGCAGTTGCAGAAGAAAAAGTAGTGCCCTGCAAGTGCCCCATGAAGGGGGAGTGTTTCTGCATCTGGCATAGTGGAAGGGCCGCTAAACACAATGGAGTGGAACTCTGCACAGCACTGTGGAATCATGCCAGAGAGCAATCTGATCATGTGCTTCCACAGTGCTCCTAAACAGAATCACAGCAATACATCTGCGGAGCTCTACCCACACAGCCATAAAAAGGCAGGGGTCTCAGATCTGTGAACAGGGTTGTTACTCCCCAGTTTGTTCCATGAAAGAGACTTATGAAAAATCTGTTTTTTGAGGTGTGCATGTGCACAAAATGGCATTTATTTTTGTTTATATATTTTCTATTTTTGCATTCTCAAACTCCTCAGAGTGACTGCCTTGTGTCAAAATCTAGTGAACCAGGAAGGTTCAATCTTCAAATTTATTTTTAGTAATAGATGGGCAAAGAAGCCGGCACGCCGGTGCAGCAGTAAGGTGTCCGTCTGTGATGCTGACGACCCAGGTTCCAGAATGCACTCAGGACATCGGAGGGCCAGCCAGGGGGAGAAGAGTTGAGAGTTCTAGTGACAGCTCCTCTTCTCCGGGAGGAGGGTGGGGATGTGTGACTGGCACATTGACGACCTCTGGCGGAGGCCGGGTGAATGACCTGTACTGCTGGGAGGTGGGACAGACATCGGCATTTCCATTTTGGACATCATTGCACGTCCCACCTCCTTGGGTTTCACAGCAAAAGCCCTGTCTGCTGACTAGATGACATCGGTACCCGGACCTTGCCCTGTGGACCATGACCCCATAGCACCTGGTACCACTGAAGTACCGTCAGGAAGCCGGCAAAGCCAGAGTGCCTGGAACTGCTCCTTTGCTGGTACCATTGAAAAACCATTGGGAAGCCGGCAGCCACACCCTGGGGGAAAGCCAGAGTGCTTGGGGGAAGGGGCTTGTGGAGGTGTGTCCTGGGAAACGGCAGTGAGGAGGAGCAGCGAGTGATGGGGGTCAGTCAGAACCCTAAAGCATAGTAAATTAAAAAAAAAATAAATGGGCAAAGAAAGATCTTGAACCACTTATTTGGGGGAAGGAAGGGTTGCATACACGCTATTTCAGAATCTACTAGTCCAATTTATTTACAATTTACTGGTGCCTTAGATCTTGGCAACATGGATTACACATTTCAGGATCCCATGTCTAAAGACAGTTTCGATATTAATGGCTGAAAATTAAAATTTAGTTAGTTTTTTAGTTTCTAGATAAGTGCACGAAACAAAGCAGACACAACTTGAGGGGTTACAAAGGGCACGGCAACAAAATCACAGCAGCACATACTACATACAGTAAACAAATGATGGTTACAGGAAAAATACAGTAATAAAAATAGATGCATACAGCAAGTATACATTAAAAATAGCATGGAAATGGTACAATACCGAAACATATACAATGGAATTAAATAAGAAGTAAGCAGCAGTAAGTTACAAGATGCAATTAATAACTAAAAAACACACGAAACTGTATTGGGGATCAGAATAAAATGCAGGCCAAAAATACAGATACAAAAAAAAGGCAGTCAAAACTCCGAAAATGAGAGTAATACCAACTAAATGCAAGAGCAGATGTATGAATGACAAAATACACACCACTAAAATTCTGTTTAATGGAACTTGAATTTTAAAATCCAAGTGTTTCACTGCAGAATATCACAGAATCCCCTTTGTGGGAAACAGACTAGTGTATGTCCACCAAACTGAGAGCCATCAGAATGTTGGAACTGTTAGCATGCAACACCTTCTTATAACTTAAAGCGGTACCTAGGATGTTTTAAAATAAACAATCCTGATTGGCTAAAATGGTGCCTTGATTTAGAATACTAAGAATATTTTAGGCCATATCCAAGGCCCATGGAATTCTGAAGTTCTGTGGACACAGTACAGGTCCCAGACCTTTCCTCCTGCCACAGAATGTATGCATTTCTGCAGACAGAATTCACCATATTTGGACAACTGTCACTGAAAACATTCGTTTTCCACGATTTCAGTATTATTACCCCGTTTGCTGTTCGGAAGCCCCCCAACCCCATGCTTAATATCTGATGCCATCAATGGTATCACTGTTATGTTAACCAATAGTGGGACAGAAATCTGCCAATGACTTAAACAATGTGGGCTGCAGAAGTGAAACAAATGTGCTGTAGAAGTTTAGGAGCACTGCCGCAGAAGTTAGGCAGGAAGTGCCTTAGAGACCTAGGGCCGGGGCCCTGGTCAAATGTAGACCCTCAGAATTCACTTGTTATTTTTTTTTTAAGGTTGTTTTTATTACTTTGAGTGTGTTGAACATGACTGATTGGTGTAAGTAGAGGACTAAGGACCATCATAGGGTCTCTATGTAATGCTATGCTGTGCTTAACAAACAATGTATGCCACACTATTCTTCACCAACATGCTGTGACACAATAGATGTTGTAGAATGAGGAAGATATGTTCTAATATGCATAATTAAATAGGTTTTGATTTTTCAAAAAAAATCCATGGGTGGGGAGGGAAAACACCCATTTTAAAAGAATCTTTTTTATGTTATTGCTTAAAATGAGGGCTCTACTCCATATCTTCCTGATTTATGCTTAACCCATGCTTAAGATCAGCAGGAGCAGTAGCGAGAGCAAAGTTTACACTACTTTACTTACACTACTGGTATTCAAGTATGCACTTATGCGATTGCTCCTTAGTATACCACCAACTTATTTATCAGTTATTGGAGGCTGACTATGGAGTTATCAACCCTGATAACACCCCCTCCCCAAACCAGGCAACGGGTACACGTTCTTCATTATAACTAAGAAAATGAAAGAGGGACTCCAGTCACTAGTAAAATAGAAAATACTGGATGGGCAACTATGCACAACCAGTGTGTTCTGCCACAGAGGGGTTCTGATTCCCTCTGACCTTGAGAGCGAAGCTCAAGAGGTCCATGGGAATCAGAACCCGAGGTGACAGAACACACAGGTTGTACATAAAGTTGCTCATCCTCTATTTTTTATAGTGTATAGTAGTAGTATGTGAAATGTGTGTTTTGTGGGTTTTTTCTCTCTTTTTCATAATGAAACTGACCTGAAAAGTCTCTAGAGGTTCTAGAATACTGTCACCACAGAATTAAATAGAGGAAAGCAACAATGTGCCAGGATTCCAAGTGATTCTGCTGCAGTAGTGACATCACTACTGCAGCAGAACTACATAATGACATTAGTACTGCAGCAGAACAGAATTACACTGTACATAGAGCTCTTGAGGTCTTATTAAGCCTTGACATTCCATTCAGTTTCGTAGCAACAGACTGTGATGTCAGAAGAAGAGGATTCTCTGCTCAGGCTCAGAATAACATCAGGACAAATGGAACTGAATCAGTGGCAGAGGCTCAGTAGGTAGCCACTCATCTGAGGAGCTGTAAAATTAGGATGTCATGGGATTTAGCCCCGCAGCCGGTACTTGGGGGTAATACCTATAACTGACATTGAAATGCAGCATTGGGGGTGGGAGGTGCTGCACTGTTAAGGTACGATCCTTCAGATGAGGCACTAAACTTTTGCCCATCCTTGGGTGCTATCCTGGTGGAAAGTAAAGATCCCACGGCACTTATCAAAGAAGAGCAGTGGTGTTTTCCCCACTATCATGGCCAATACTCTCCAATCAGTGAAACAGGTCCACGTAATCCACCACCTACGGGCACACCTGGAAACAAGCTACCGCAGCATAGTGTGCCTTTCCAAGTCAAAAATTACAAATAAATTAACTATAAAGGGCTAGGGTTATGGTTGCAAAGAGACAACAATTGCTTGAATTGGTTTTTAGTTTGGAATTATGTGTAATTCAAGTCCTCTGGTGCCAATTGTGATTTTTTTTGTACTTGTGACAGGAGCCTCATTTTGATTCAGTGTAGAACAACAACAATCTTAAGATGTACTCTCTGCTCCAGGAAGTTACTCAGAAAGTTCAGAGAATGAACATGTTTATTTTTACTAGCCTTAGTTAGCATTAGGTGTTTTGTTACCTGATGTGGAGCGCCATGGTGCTGACTGCTTGTATGACAGAGGTGGGTGGGACTGTTGAGTATTGACCTTTGCAGCGTACTGTGGTACAGGAGATGCAGCATATTGGGGTGGAAGGTCTGGATCCAAATTTCGTACTCTGTGTTGCCCAGGAGCAGTGGCGTCTTCTCTCTGAAAGCCATGGTTATCATAAACATTTAGGGCGGTCGACTGAGAACCCTGTAGGGAATGCAGAAAAACAAGAGCAAAGCCAAAGTTAGATGTTTTAACAAATCACATCGAGACATCACGGGTGTAGTTAGGTTTTTCTACGAGGGGACAAAGACTGCTAAAAGTCCTGCTTTTCAGGGTAAATCCCAAATCAATAGGCTAGGGGTCTGGGGTCTGGGGGCTGCCTAGGCCCCCAGAAGTTATCAGGTTTTTGATGCATTCTGGTGCATTTTAAGGGTCATTTTGGCATTGTTTGGCTGCTTTTAAAGCCTTATTTGACTTGCTACAAAACAACCACTAACCCTATCAAAATAACTAGCTTGGTATTTTCTTTAAAAAAAAAACCTGTCAAATTTAAAGCAAATTCTTGATCAGTATCAAGGAGCAGAAACTGCAAACGTATTCATCCAGAAAATTCAGCCATAAAATGTTCACATTGGGAACCATATTGCACACAGGGTTTACAAATGCTGTTGAAAAAATACAGTACAAGGGAAATGACTGCTCTGGAGATAAAATATGCTACTACCATCTATCATTTCTTTTGTCTATCAGTGTCTCAAGTTAAATTATGGCTACTGGCTAGCCAGAATAAAAGACAGTTCAATGTAGCAGCAATCAAACAGTCCCTGACCACTGACCACAGCCGCTTGGCTAAAAAACAAATCTTGCAATATAAATAATACATACAGTATTCATAATGAAGGTCAGAGGCCACTCCAAGTAAATGCTAGCATTGACCTCTGGCCTTTATTATGACTATATATTTATCATTATTGTGTTATACAGATCATGCTAGTATGGTACAGCAACTGCTACAACCCAGAGTCCATGCCATCCAAACCCATTCAAACAACAGAGAATAATGTACCCCCCCCCATGAGGTAGTACAAGCTGGTATTGCAGACCTCAAGTATTGGTCCCTCAAGGAAGGCAGCAAGACAATGTTTCTTCATAATGTCTTTTAGAGTACAATACAACCAATTGGAACATGATGAAACCTCACAACACTTTGCCCAGAGATTATCAAATAAACAAACAAACACATGAACTTAAAAAAAAATGCAAATCTCTCACAAGTACAATGCAACCCAGTTTCATTTACTTTCCTGTTAATATTTAAAACCATTAATTATTTCCAACATTGGAGGCTGCATAGCTATGGAGAGGAGGTAACTCTACTCAAGGGGTTGAAATTTCCAGTAGTAGTGATGGTACTATAGCTTGGTTAGTGATTTACAGTGTTGCTCACACATTTTCAGAGAGGACTGTATTACTGTGTCCTTCCTTGTGACAGAATGTGTGAATTTGTGAAACTTCTTTTATCACACATGTTATCGCTGTCATAAACCCACTCAGCAGGTCAACCCTCTACTCCCAAAGTGCCAACCTCCGAGCACAGTCTTGTGAACAGTTAACAGAACAAGGTAACCCTCTTGTCTATTTTTGTGGGTTAAAGCCAACCTTTGGTCTCAAGTTCTGAAGGGATTCAAACTGTGAACCTCTTGTTAGTGTACCCAATGTACATGCTCAGATAATTCTGTCTTCGGGGGGCCAGATATCTTTGCCTATGGGCACCTAACCAGGTGTACAGAAATGAACCCTTAAAAACTGTAATGAAAGACCTCAGATTTAAAACGCTTATCTTTTTCCAGTTTGGTATCACCATTCAAGATTATGTAAAGTGTCTGCTTTAACCATATATACTCTACTTGTAAGGAAAGAAATCAAAGACAGACCAAGTAAGCTCTAAAAATAGAGTTTTACTAAAATAGATAAAAAATAGGTAACACATAAAATACAGAACTATTATATCAGAAAACATACAAATCACTTAAACAAAACAGGTTTTAACAAGTGCAATTCCTACCTACAGTACTTAAATTTGTCTCTCTCTCTCTAAATACCTGCTTAAAGTGCTCACAGATGTTTCTTTGTCAGAGTCTAGATAGAAGTGTCTCTGTGAAGTAAAACAGAATATTCCTTAAAGAAAACTGTATTTGCCAACCCCTTGGTGTGAGGTCACCTAGCTCCTCATCTGTCAGAATATATAAAAAAATATATATCTATGCAAAAACAGGATGTCTTTTCAAAGTATTAAATGCTGAAACCTCAGCATAACTCATGTTCTCTTTCAAATGACATTTCTTTGATCTTATGATACGCTTCCCCCTTCCAGGAGATGAAAGCATCTTTTATGACTTTGAACTAAAACGTCATACCCTGCTCTTCCTCCTCTAAGCTTTGTACAAGTTTATGATCTTCCCTCTTAGAAGTCAAAGCTATAACTAACTTAGAAAAGTCTGTAATAAGCTTCTGGACTTCCAGCTAACACGCTGTATCTAAAACCTGCGTGTGTGTGTGTGTGTGTGTGCGTGTGTGTGTGTGTGTGTGTGTGATCTCACATGTTTTTTCAGCATTTCTCATGAGAGACAGTCCATAACCCATTTTTATATTACAAAAAATGATACAGTGATCAGAACCAGCTGTCCAAAGGTCAGGATTCCTCTCCACCTAGACTGAATTTGGGGGCTCTATCCCCAGCATAGGATGAGCATTCCAAATCAGTTCACTCCTGGTAGACACGAAACAGCCAATCTGAGTTCTGATTGGTCGCTCCAGCCCTATGTAGAATGGTCATGTCATGCCCTTGCAAAGCAAGACTTCATCTTGCAATCTACCATTGTTCTTTCCCATCTGTGTCAGCCAAACCAGGGGGTTGTGGTCAGTCTGCACCACAAAATGCTGCCCATATAAGTACGGCTCTAATTTCTATAGGGCCCACACTATGGCAAGACACTCCTTTTCCACCGTGGAGTATGCTAGCTCTCTGGGAAATAACTTCCTACTCAGGTACACTACTGGGTGATCTGTCCCTTGGCTGGATGTCTGACTCAGTACTGCCTCAACACCCACGTCTGAGGTGTCAGTTTGAACTATAAAGGTTTTGCTATAGTCAGGACTTGTCAAAACAGGGGCACTGCACAGTGCCTCCTTTAGTTTGGAAAAGACTTCCTCACAGGTTGGGCCCCTGGTAATTTTCTTGGGCATCCTTTTCTTTGTCAGGTCAGACAACGGAGCAGCCAGGGCACTGCAATTGGGTACACATTTTTTGTAGTACCCTACTGTCCCTAGAAAACTTCTGACCTGCTTCTGTGTTTCTGGTCTGGGCCACGCCTGGATTACCTCTATCTTTATTTGGTTAGGACAGAGCTGTCCCCGGCCTACCACATACCACTCCCTCACAGCGCTGGATCTAACCCAACTAGTCTCCCAACCCACATGCGTGAACCCCAAGAGAGGTACTAGCACCCTCCTTGATGTCATCATCACTAACCGCCCCCCTAAAATCCTGGACATCCAAGTCCTCCCTGATTCACTCAGTGACCACTCCCCTGTGCTCTTCCGCTGGTTGGCCACCCTACCCCGACCCACTGCACATGCGTTCCCCTTGGCGTTTCAGACCCTATGGCCTAAAAACCTTAAACAGTACCTTGAACTGCAGACTGGTCCCCGATTCTCCATGCACCTGACATAGATACCGCTCTTGCCTTCTTTACCTCCACCTTTAATAAAGCCTGCGATCTCTTTGCTCCCCTCTCTGCCGTCCACCCCAAAAGACCTAACCTGTCCTGGATTACCCCTGCACTCTCACTGCTGCTCAGGCACAGGGACAACCTTTGGTACCGTGCCATAGAAACTAGGCGCCCAGCTGACAGACAGGCCTACAGTGCTGCACGGAATAAGTGTACATGGGCAATCAGGAAAGCCAAGGCCGACCACTATCAGGCCACCCTCACTGCCTCCTGGGGGAGCGCCCGTACCTTCTGGGATAAGGTCAAACAACTGAATGGGAACACCCGCTCCCCTCCCCCATCCCAGATTACCACCAACAACACCACCATCACAGACCCTGCCGACATTGCAAACCTCCTCAACACCGCTTTTACAGACCTTAGCCCTATCCTCCCCAGTAACTTCTTTGATCAGCCACCCCCCATCCTACCCCTGCCCTCCATCGCCCTTGCTTCCACCTTCGTAGGGTTACTACCCAGGAAGCCAGACTGCACCTGACCGTGCACTAAAGGCAACAGTCCCAGTGACATCTCCCTGGATCACAAAATTCTCCGGTTGGTCCTGGATCAGGTCCTCACCCACTCACCTGCCTTCTTAACAAATCCCTCTGCCTGGGACAATTCCCTCCTCATGGAAAACTGCAGCGTTACTCCAATCCATAAAGGGGGTGACAGGTCCTTAGCTGGGAACTATCGACCGATCTCCATTCTCCCACTCCTTTCCAAGGTGCTGGAAAAACTAGTTGCTGCACAAATAACTGAATACCTGACCAAATACAACATACTCTGCCCTGAACAGCACGGCTTCCGCGCAGGACACAGTACTAGCACTGCTCTTATTGAATTCGCTTCCTTCCTTCACTCCTCACTGGATACTGGCTCCCTGGCGTGAAGACAAGTGTTCCTTGACCTGTCAAAGAGCCTTTGACACGGTCTCCACCTACTACTGGAAGCCCTCTGTCCAACTGGTTTGCCTCTGGACCACTTGCTTGGTGCTCCAGCTACCTTTCCGCCCGCTCCCAACAGAGTCAAAATTGGTGGGACTCTTTCTGACCCGATTGATCCTCTCAGGGGTTCCACGGGAGGGCTCCATCCGGGGCCCCTTCTCTTCTCGCTATACGCCAACACCCTGCCCAGTCGTGCCCTGGGAGAAATTCTGTAATAAGATGTGCAGAATCCTCTTGCCACTGACGTAACCCCACTTCCTCCAGGTCTCCTACAAAGGAGCCTATGAGGCGCTGAAACTTGGCTAAAAGAGCATAGATTGGTCATAAACCTAAAAATCTAAAACCATGCTCTTCGCCCACCCTCAAAACAAATCATCCAACTCCCTCTCCGTATCCTCTCAGCTCTAAACTACAACTGGAGCAAGTCCAATCCTATAAGTATCTAGGGATCTTATTTGACTCAGCCCTCTCCTACCATACCCACATCGACGCACTCGCTTCTGTAACCAATATCCAACTCGGTATCCTGTACCGCTACAAAAACTGTCTCCCCCCAACGCCCTCCGGCTTGCAGTTACATCCTCCATACTATCCCTGGTGGACTATGGGCTACCTGTCTATGGTGCTGCCAACATGGCGCCCTCAACAAAATCCACCTCCTCCTAAATAAGGCTTGCAGGCTAATCTCCAGGGCCCCTAGGCTCACTCATACTTGCCAACTCTGTGACCTTGCAACAATGCTTGACCTAGCGAGACGCCTGCTTTACCAAGCGTGCCTCATTTAAAAAAAACCCTACTAGGACTTCTCCTCCCGGGCTGACTTCCTCCCTCCTCCCAGCACAGCCCCTAGTCAGCTTCCGGGACCTCCTGTAAAGCCACCTTCCTGGTTCCTCGTGCTAGGACCTCACTTGGACAGAGATCTTTCTGCCATAGAGCCCCTGCTTGGTACAACACTCTTCCTCGGGCCATCACTGAAATCCCCCATCTCCACTTTCAAAATGCCCAAAGCGAGCTATTCAGCAAGCGCTGCTGCTCCTAATGCCTAACGGATGCTCAAACCCCCTCTTCACTGACAATGCCTCTGGGCAGCTCCGTCCCCTCACTTCCCTATTTCTAACAACTTCACTACCGCCAGATTCCCGCTGCCTACTGTATCACTACTGTCTAGAAAGCTAACCACGTTGCATTCCTTATGCCGTTTATGCCACTTATTTACTACCCTGTTCCATACGGATCATACCTCCGTTCTGTACTACTCCTGTCTCAGGCCCTATGCTTCTTGTAATCTGTTATCATATGACCGGTGTGACTGCTTTATCGATTTACCTGTACTGTTCCTGTCTCATGCCTTACGTTCCTTGTAATCTGACACAGTAGATCTGTTTGGCTGTTATCACACTTCCATGACATACCGTTATGCTGCTAAACCCTGTTATTCTCCTGTTGTCAATTATACCATATTTTGCTCTGTATTACACTACCAATGTTTGCTGTAACCATGTGCCATTTATCCATGTCTGTTTATACTCATGCTCTTCTTTTGTATGTACCCTGCTTTCTGTATTATCTGTATTATCTACCATTGTTGATGAGGTACCTTTGGAAATGAGCCCCTGGCTCAAAGGTTGTAAACTGATTGCATTATAAATAAAAAAAAATAAAAAAAAATGCCACTTCTCCCATGGCCACCTGGCACTTCTCGGCTTTGACAGTGAGCCTGACCCTCTGTATCCTGCCCAGCACTTCCCTAAGGTGGGATAGGTGTTCCTTCCAGCTGGTACTAAAGATGACTGTGTCATCCAGGTATGCCACGGCATATTCCTCAGCACCATTTAACACCTGGTTCACCAACCTTTGGAAAGTGGCCTGGGCGTTCTTCATTCCGGAAGACATTACTTTAAACTCAAATAAACCAATCAGAGTGATGAAGGCTGACCTCTCCCTAGCTCTATCAACTCTACCTGCCAATACTCGGTCAGGTCAATTGTCATAAGGTAGGTCACCCCAACTTGTCCAGGAGTTCATCTGTCCAGGGCATCAGGTAGCGGTCTAACTTTGTGACTGCATTCAGTCCATGACTGTCCACACAGAAACAAGTAGAGCCATATGGCTTAGGCACAAGGACTATGGGTGAGGCCCATGGGCTGTGGGATCTCTGGATTACCCCTAAATCCAGCACCTCCTCCTCTTCCCTCCTAACGTCCTTTTGGACAGCCTCTGACACCCAACATGCTGTCCGCCATATGGGCGTCTGTGTCCCTGTCTCCATATCGTGTGTCACTAAGGGGGTTAGTCCAGGCTTGGCACTAAACAATGGGGCAAAGTCTGCTAAAACCTCCCATACTTTCTGGATCTGCTCCAGGGCCAGCTGCAGAGACAATTTTGCTGCCTCCACAGAGGACTCCTGCTTACTTTCTTCCAGCAAATCCAGAAGGGGGCCTTCTTCGTTCGTCCCCTCCCCATGACTACCCACTGCAAACACCATGTCAGCCCTATTTGCATATGGCTTCATCATGTTGACATGGTACATCCTCTCTGTCTGTCTTCTGTCAAGTAACTCCACAATGTAGCGCACATCATTCACCTTCCTAACCACTTTGCACAGTCCTGCCCACTCAGCCTGCAGCTTGTCTTTCTGGACCAGAATAAGGACCATGACTTCCTGACCCACCATGTACGAGCGAGCTCTGGCTCTGCGGTCATACCACACTTTTTGTTTCTGTTGGGCAGCTGCCAGGTTGCTCTGGAATGTCCCCATAAGCTCCTTCAGCCTTTCCCTAAACCTAAGGACGTAATCCACAATGGGAGTTCCCTGGGTGGCATGCTTACCTTCCCAGTCCTCCCGGATCAAGTCTAGGGGCCCATGTACCCGGCGTCCATATAAGAGTTTGAAGGGGGAAAATCCTGTCAACTCTTGGGGCACCTCCCTGTATGTAAACAACAGATGGGGAAGGTATTTCTCCCTGTTCCTTCCATGCAGTTCAGCAAATGCCCGGAGCATTCACTTTAGGGTACCATTGAATTGTTCCACAAGACCATTGGCTTGTGGGTGATATGGTGTCATGCATCTCTACACCTCTCCACACTTCTCCCATAAACATTTCATCAGGTCTGACATGAAGGAACCCCCTCGATCGGTGATTACCTCCTGCAGAAACCCAACACAGGAGAAAATCCCAAGTAAGGTATCTGCCACTTTGTCCATCCTCAGTGAGGATAGGGCCACTGCCTCTGGGTACCAGATGGCATAATCCACCACAGTCAGGATGAATCTCTTCCCTGAGGAGCTGGGGGTATTTAAAGGCCCCACAATATCCATTCCCACCTTCTGGAATGGCTCCTCCACTATGGGCAGTGGAATCAGGGTGGCTTGGGTTTTCTTGCCCGCCTTCCTTATTTCTTGGCACTGGTGACAAGATCTGCAATACTCCTTCACCTGCTGGGTGAAGTTAGGCCAGTAGAAATTCTGGGTTAACCACTGTGTAGTGCGCGCAATTCCTAGGTGACCAGACAAGGGAATATCATGTGCAATTTTGAGCAACTGCTCACAGTACCCCTGGGGAACAACAAGCTGCCTGCCTAGCATCCCTGCCTCTGTCTGTACTGCCTGAGTATACATAAATCCATTTTCCCAATTAACCTTATGTCTGCCATCACCTCCCTGTGCACCATCCGAGTCTGCCGAAGCCCTCAGCTTCTCTAAATATGGATCACTTCTCTGAGCAGCTGCAAACCCCTCACACATTCCCAAGGCATGGGACAGGTCCCCTTCAGTTGCCAAACTAGGGTCCCTAACACTAGCATCAGGGCACTCAGGATCACTGTCAAGCCCAACCCTCTGACAATGGGTCACCCCTCCCTCTTTGGAGTAACCCTCTGTAGCTGTGTGGTTACTTGCTACTGGGGAAATTTCTACCCCCTTTTCTTTAGTCTTCCCATCTGAAGACACAGGCTGGGGAACCAGCCACTCAGTGGTTTCCACAATGGCTTCTGTGGGGCTCAGGGAACTACAATTTTCCCTTGCCACTTGGCTACGGCTAACTGCACATACCATCCCTTGTTTGAGATTGTTGCCCAGGATCACATCCACTGCTAACATTTTAGCTACAGCCACCTGTTGCACAGTTCCCCCTGTTTCACCCCAGTCGAGGAGAACACTAGCCAGTGGCAATGTTTTCTCTTCACCAGTAAACCCCTGTACAGTGACATATTTATTGGGTATAAGCTGACCAGGCTGTACTAGATCCCCTTTTACCAAGGTCAGGGATGCCCCTGTGTCCCTTAATCCCTGTGTCTGTACACCATACACCATGAGTGGGTGCATGTGTTCCCTTATGTTCCTTGGCATGCTTCCAGGGACACACTAACAACCCACTTCTTTTCTAGCACTCTGTTGTGTATTGCTTGCCTTTTGGGGGCACTGTCTGGCAATATGCCCAGTTTCTTTACACAACTAACATTCATTTCTTCTCTCAGAGAAATCTTTCCTCTGAAACCTGGGGCTAACTGGTTTCAGAGGAGGCAGTGAGGGTTTTAGCTGCTTGAAGGTGCACTTTTTACTTTCTGCACTGCCACGCCTGCCCCATTCGCTCTCAGATTAGGTCTGCTGTTGCTAGCCTTAGTTGTAGAGCAGAAAGCAGCTAACTAAAAGAAGCTACACTTTCTTATTAATTTAAAACATATCTCAGCAGGAGTCAGTGTCTGTTGAGATTAAGTAGACAGATACTTTATTAGAAGTAGAAGGGGTCTTATATAGGGTTAAAAAAGAAAGAAAGTTAACGTGTGTTCTGTGCTGGGAAGGGTACTGTATCAGCTGACTTTGCTAAACCAGTAGGAGGAAAGAGAGCTAAATTGGGTGTGTGGCTTAGACACTATAAAAGCAGGTGACTCAAATTACAACTTCCTGTTGCTAGCCTTGCTTGTAGAGCTGAAAGCAGCTAACTAAAAGAAGCTACAATTTCTTATTAATTTAAAACTTATATCTCAGCAGGAGTCAGTGTCTATTGCGATTAAGTAGACCGATACTTTATCAGAAGTAGAAGGGGTCTTATTTAGGATTAAAATAGAAAGTTGGTGTGTGTTCTGTGCTGGGAAGGGTACTGTATCAGCTGACTTTGCTAAACCAGTAGGAGGAAAGAGAGCTAAATTGGGGGTGTGGCTTAGACACTATAAAAGCAGATGACTCAAATTACAACTTCCTGTTGCTAGCCTTGTTTGTAGAGCTGAAAGCAGCTAACTAAAAGAAGCTACATTTTCTTATTAATTTAAAACTTATATCTCAGCAGGAGTCAGTGTCTGTTGAAATTAAGTAGACAGATACTTAATTAGAAGTAGAAGGGGTCTTATTTAGGGTTAAAAAAAGAAAGAAAGTTAGTGTGTGTTCTGTGCTGGGAAGGGTGCTGTATCAGCTGACTTTGCTAAACCAGTAGGAGGAAAGAGAGCTTAATTGGGGTGTGGCTTAGACACTATAAAAGCAGATGACTCAAATTACAACTTCCTGTTGCTAGCCTTGCTTGTAGAGCAGAAAGCAGCTAACTAAATGAAGCTACATTTTCTTATTAATTTAAAACTTATATCTCAGCAGGAGTCAGTGTCTGTTGAGATTAAGTAGATAGATACTTTATTAGAAGTAGAAGGCATCTTATTTAGGGTTAAACAAAAGAAAGAAAGTATGTGTTCTGTCCTGGGAAGGGTACTGTATCAGCTGACTTTGCTAAATCAGTAGGAGGAAAGAGAGCTAAATTGGGGGTGTGGCTTAGACACTGTAAAAGCAGGTGACTCAAATTACAACTTCCTGTTGCTAGCCTTGCTTGTAGAGCAGAAAGCAGCTAACTAAAAGAAGCTAGATTTTCTTATTAATTTAAAACTTATATCTCAGCAGGAGTCAGTGTCTGTTGAGATTAGGTAGACAGATACTTTATTAGAAGTAGCAGGGGTCTTATATAGGGTTAAAAAATGAAAGAAAGTTAGTGTGTGTTCTGTGCTGGGAAGGGTACTGTATCAGCTGACTTTGCTAAACCAGTAGGAGGAAAGAGAGCTTAATTGGGGGTGTGATTTAGACACTATAAAAGCAGATGACTCAAATTACAACTTCCTGTTGCTAGTCTTGCTTGTAGAGCAGAAAGCGGCTAACTAAAAGAAGCTACATTTTCTTATTAATTTAAAACTTATGTCTCAGCAGGAGTCAGTGTCTGTTGAGATTAAGTAGACAGATACTTTATCAGAAGTAGAAGGGGTCTTATGTAGGGTTAAACAAAAGAAAGAAAGTTGGTGTGTGTTCTGTGCTGGGAAGGGAACTGTATCAGCTGACTTTGCCAAACCAGCAGGAGGAAAGACAGCTTAATTGGGGGTGTGGCTTAGACACTATAAAAGCAGATGACTCAAATTACAACTTCCTGTTGCTAGCCTTGCGTGTAGAGCAGAAAGCAGCTAACTAAAAGAAGCTACATTTTCTTATTAATTTAAAACTTATATCTCAGCAGGAGTCGGTGTCTGTTGAGACTAAGTAGACAGATACTTTATTAGAAGTAGAAGGCGTCTTATTTAAGGTTAAAAAAAGAAAGAAAAGAAAGAAAGTTAGTGTGTTTTCTGTGCTGGGAAGGGTACTGTATCAGCTGACTTTGCTAAACTAGTAGGAGAAAAGATAGCTAAATTGGGGGTGTGGCTTAGACACTATAAAAGCAGGTGACTCAAATTATAACTTCCTGTTGCTAGCCTTGCTTGTAGAGCAGAAAGCAGCTAACTAAAAGAAACTACATTTTCTTATTAATTTAAAACTTATATCTCAGCAGGAGTCAGTGTCTGTTGAGATTAAGTAGACAGATACTTTATTAGAAGTAGAAGGGATCTTATTTAGGGTTAAAAAAAGAAAGAAAGTTAGTGTGTTCTGTGCTGGGAAGGGTACTGTATTAGCTGACTTTGCTAAACCAGTAGGAGAAAGACAGCTAAATTGGGGGTGTGGCTTAGACACTATAAAAGCAGGTGACTCAAATTATAACATCCTGTTGCTAGCCTTTTTTCTTACTAATTGCCCTCCATCCCACCCACCCAAAGCCAGTTCTACTTTTATAGCCACTGGATTTGACTGTCAACAGGAACTTCCTGTTTGGCAGTAGGAAAGGAAGGATCATACAGAAACATTGGTTTTGTCAACCCTAAAGGAAAAAAGTAGCTCACTCCCCCCCCCCCGCAGCTGCTGGTGGTGGTCTGACATTGAGCAAGGAAGAAGGAGGCTACTGAAGAAGATAGGAAGTTGCTGTCCCAGAACAAGAAGGATGAGAGTTGTAAGGAGAGGAGAGAAGAGAATAAGAATACAGAGAAACAGTAGAGGGGACATAAAATAAGACATGATAGGAGTGGTGCAGTGCAATGGCTGTGGGGCGGCAGTGTTCTGGAGACATTCTGGAGGCTGCGATGCGGCCCTATTTGCAGGCACCTCTCTGGTCTGCGAGCAGAGGTTTCCATCTCCAGGCTGACCTTGGCTAGATTCAGGAAACCTCCTCCCCACCCAGGGACCACCAGGCCCATGCCACTACCTCAGAGGTTGCCAAGAAAGAGGAGAGGCTGGACCAGGGTGGGCTCCAGGGAGGAGAGGGTGGTGGAACAGAGTTGCATCCCTCAGCTGTATCTCTCCACAATTCATTCGGCTCTTCTGGTGGACAGTGGTTCCTTTATGGAGGCACCTGCAGTGGAGACCAAGGAGGATTCTGGGAACCTTCACAAAGGAGACCGGACAGGAAGGTGGCATGGGACCCCACAGGGAAGGAAACAACTCCTGGTGGGGGACTCAATCATTAGGGGGGTAGAAATGGGGGAGGAAGGGGAGAGGGAGGTAAGGTGCCTTCCTGGCGCCACGGCTTGGAGGGACAGGAAGTGAATCCTCAGGATTGTGGGAGGAGCTGAACAAGGGAGGGAGCTGGATGTCATTGTCCACCTAGGGACAAATGACCTGGCTAGGAATGGGATCAGAGCAGTGCAAGAGGAGTTTCTAGAGTTGGGGAAGGGCCTTAGACAAGTAGTGCATACGGTAACCTTCTCGGAGGTGCTGCCTGTCTATGGCAAGGGTGATGCTAGGGCACCTCACCAGGGAATTCAATGAGTGGTTGAAAACTGGTGTGGAGCTCAGGGTTTTAGCTCATTGGGGACTGGGAGCCACCTGGAGGGATGCAGACCTATACCGGCGATGGTCTGCATCTGTCCGGGGGAACCAGGATCCTAGGTGAGGAAGGTTTAAATGCTTCATTGTGCAAGCATTTAAACTAGCCAAGGGGGAGGAGATCAAAAGGAGCAGGGAAATCCCAGCTTCCCCCCACAAAACATGGTAATAAGTGAGGTAAACACCAAGGTAGAGAAGTTATTAAGGAGCAGAACAGAGGTAAATGTAAAAAAGGCAAAGGCAGTAAGGACAGGAATGGGGCTAAAAGGGGTAAGGCTATCAAAAAGTGGAGGGTGATGAGTACCAATGCCCATAGTCTGTATAACAAGCTCCCTGAACTAGTGGCCTTGATGGAAGAGGGTTGCCTGGGTATTGTGGCAGTCACAGAAACATGGTACACAGAGAACCATAACTGGGATGTCAACATACCAGGACACACAATCTACAGGAGGGACAGGGAGGGTAAAAGAGGAGGAGGAGGAGGAGTAACTCTCTATGTAAAGGAAGGGATCAAAGCAACAGAACTAAAGAGTAAACAGGAAGCAGATGAGGCACTCTGGGTCACCCTGGAGACAGGAAATGGCACCACAATCCGCATGGGGGTTGTATACAGACTCCCATCTCAGGGGGAGGGAATGGACAAGGAAATGATAGAAGGCTTCCTTAGAATGGCAGAAAAAGGGGAGATATTGTTGATGGGGACCTGAATATGCCAGATGTTAACTGGAGCACCTTTGCTGCAGGCACATCCAAGAGCAGGGTCATTCTTGATGCCCTACAGGGGGCATGCCTCAGACAGCTAGTATTGGAACCCACTCAGGAGGCAGCAATCTTAGACCTGTTGCTCTCAAATGGGGATGGGAGAAAGAATCTCAGATTTAGAAGTGGGTAGCCATCTGGAAACAAGCACCACTCAAACAGTGTGGTTCATAACAAACACAGCCATACAATCAAGCCATACAAAAACAAGAGTATTGGACATTAGGAGGGCTGACTTTGGGAAAATGAGAGAGTGCCTCAGAAAAGCACTAGCAAACAGGCAAGAAGGAGGGAGGGAGGAACAATGGGGAGTAATCAAAACAGCCATCACAAAGGCAACAAGCCTTTGTGTAAAACAAATCAATAAAACACAACGAAGGAAAAAAATGCTATGGTTCTCAAAAGAGGTGGCAGGGAAGGTTAAGGAGAAAAGGATAGCATTCAGGAAATATAAGGAAACACAGAAGGAGCAGGACAGAGAACTTTATCAGTTAAAGCAGAAAGAGGCTGCGAAGGCAGTCAGAATAGCAAAGGCCCAAACCGAGGAAAGGATAGCCAATTCTGTTAAGAAGGGGGATAAGACCTTTTATAGGTACATTAGGGAGCGAAGAAAGACCAAAGCAGGGATACCGAGGCTTAATAAAGGGGAGGGAATGTAGGTAGAGGGTGACAGTGAAAAAGCAGGGATACTGAACGAATATTTCTGCTCAGTATTCACAAAGGAAGAGGAGGGGGAGCTACCTAAACCAAACAAGAGAAACACTCTGAAGACGGGGGTCGATACCAGTCCATTTACAGAAGAAAGGGTTCTGAAAGAACTAATAAAATTGAAGGTGGACAAAGCAATGGGGCCTGATGGGATTCACCCAAGAATTCTAAAAGAACTAAGGGTAGAACTAGAGACACCGCTGACTACTCTCTTTAACAAATCATGGGAGGATGGGGTGGTACCTGAGGACTGGAGGAGGGCAGATGTGATTCCTCTTCACAAAAGTGGGAGCAGGACAGAGGCAGGAAACTACAGACTAGTAGTTTGACCTCAGTGATAGGGAAAATGATGGAATCACTTCTGAAGGAAAGAATTGTTAAGTACCTAGAGGCCAGTGGGGCACAGGACCCAAGGCAGCATGGATTCACGATGGGAAGGTCATGTCAGACAAATATAATAGATTTCTTTGACTGGGTGACCAAAGTAGTAGACCAGGGAGGGGCTGTGGACATGGCCTACCTAGATTTTAGCAAGGCATTTGATACAGTCCCACACAAAAGATTAATACACAAGTTAGCCAGCCTTGGAGTGGGTCTCAAGATGGTTACCTGGATAAAAAATTGGCTAGACAACAGGATGCAAAGGGTAGTAGTAAATGGAGTACACAGTGAAGAAAGGAGGGTTACTAGTGGGGTAACGCAGGGCTCAGTACTGGGACCGGTCCTTTTTAATGTCTTTATATGTGACATTGCAGAGGAACTGGAAGGAAAAGTATGTCTCTTTGCAGATGACACAAAGATCTGCAACAGGGTTGATACACAAATGGAGTGGAAAGGATGAGAAGGGATTTGGCAAGGTTGGAGGAATGGTCAAATGTATGGCAGCTCAGATTCAATGCAAAGAAGTGCAAGGTAATGCACATGGGAAACAAAAACCCAGAGAAAGTGTACACAATGGGGGGTGAAATACTGACAACAGTAAAAATGGAAAGGGACCTGGGGGTAATTATATCAGATGACCTAAAGGTGGGCAAGCAATGTGAGAAGGCAGTAAGGAAGGCTGGGAGGATACTGGGATGCATAGGAAGAGGCATCAACAGTAGAAAACAGGAAGTTGTAACCCCTCTGTACAGACAGTTGGTGAGACCCCATCTGGAGTACTGTGTGCAGTTCTGGAGACCCCTTCTCCACAAAGACATAGACAGAGTGCAGGCTGTCCAGAGGAGGGCAACCAAAATGGTGCAGGGTCTGCACCAGAAGACATATGAAGAAAGACTAAAGGAGCTTAATATGTATACCCTTGAGGAAAGAAGGGAGAGAGGGGACATGATAGAAACTTTCAAGTACCTCAAGGGAATCAACAAAGTCCAAGAGGGTAGCATCTTTCAGAAAAAGAGATGTGCAAGAACAAGGGGGCACAATTTGAAGATAGAGGGGGGACGGCTCAGAGGTAATGTGAGGAAGTATTTTTTCACAGAGAGGGTTGTGGATGCATGGAACAGCCTCCTTGAGGAGGTCGTGGAGTCAAGAACAGTGGAGGAATTCAAGAATGCATGGGACAGACATAAGGCAGTCCTAGTGGGGGGTAGGAGGAAGTAAGCTGTTGGTTAACTAGTATCTGCAGCTTATCTGTTAGGTAGGAAAATGGGCAGACTAGGTGGGCCAAGCGGTCCTTATCTGCCATCAAATTCTATGTTTCTATGCTCTTGGCATAGCGGTCCGAGAGTTCATCAGCCTCTTGCACTGTTTTGGGATCTCGGTCCTCTAGCGAGGTTTTTAGCTCTGCTGGGCATGCCCAATAAAGCTGTTCTAATAAAATCACATTTTCAATTTTATCAACAGAGTTTGCCTCAATTCCTTCCCACCAATGTTTTAAAAACTGACGTTTCCCGGTAAGTAGCGGGGATAGCTGGAAGCTCCAGGACACTCTGGGAATTTAAGCTCGAATACAAACTTTTTCAAAAGAATTGAAAAAGGCATCCATATCCTCCCCCTCTTTAAATTCAGCTATTAATTTGGAATTCAGTTTGTAACCCAGTCCTGCAGTCCCAGTTAAACCCAAGCAACTTACCTGCTCTGGTGCCGCTGGTCAGGGTGTATATTTTCCATTCGTGTTGCCTCTAGGCGCTCCATGCTCGCTCTAGCATTAAGAGTCTCTCTACTCTGCTCTGCCTCTGAGGAGCCGCTCTCACTCTCTCCTCTGTGGCTCACTGGTGCTCACGCTCTTCATGGTTTGCCTTCCGCTGTTCTCATTCTCTCTTCTCGTGGAACCCCAGCTCCATCTTGCGCAACTCAGTTTGCAGCCTGAGTACTTCTGGATTCAGGATACTGGTGACCTTCCCCTGCTGCTGTGGCCCTTCACTGACAGTGGCCCTGTTGCCCTCCTCATTGGATCTGGACACTGCACTGGCCGCTAGCCCTGCCACACTCAAGGTTTGGTCCTTTCCAGTCACAGTCCGTGACTCGCTGCTCTGGGTATCTGCTACCATCAGGGCATCTATGAGGTTCTGCTTGCTGGCTTTTACCGCAAACGGGACTCCTCTGTCCCCACACAACTGCTTCAAGGAGTCTACAGTGTACCTGCTGTGTAGTCAGAAGTCATCTTCCCTCACTACTGCTACTCTGACTTGCACTTTGAAAAAAAATAAAACGGGTAGGAACTTGACTGTATGCCAAGTGGTATAGTTCTGTTTCCTTTTTAAAAATAAATCACTGCCTTTTTCTTTCTTTGCAAGTGAGCTTATGGTCTCAGCCGACACACTGAACAATACAAGCTTGTGATACCAACATTATGTGCACCGCTGCCAACCAATCTGTCCATTGTGGGTTCAAGTCAACCTTTGGTCTCAAGTTCTGGAGGTATTTAAACTGTAAACCTCTTGTTAGCGTACCCAATGTACAGGCTCAGATAATTCTGTCTTCGGGGGGCCAGATATCTTTGCCTACGGGCATTTAACAGGGTGTATAGAAATGAACCCTTAAAATCTCTAATGAAAGACCTCAGATTTAAAACGCTTACCTTTTTCCAGTTTGGTATCACCATTCAAGCTTATGTAAAGTGTCTGCTTTAAACATATATACTCTACTTGTAAAGAAAAGAAAATCAAAGACAGACCAAGTAAGCTCTAAAAATAGTGTTTTACTAAAATAGATAAAAAATAGGTAACACATAAAATACAGAACTATTATATCACAAAACATACAAATCACTTAAACAAAACAGGTTTTAACAGTGCAATTTCTACCTACAGTACTTAAATTTGTCACTCTCTCCAAACACCTGCTTAAAGTGCTCACAGATGTTTCTTTGTCAGAGTCTAGATAGAAGTGTCCCTGTGAAGTAAAACAGAATATTCCTTAAAGAAAACTGTACTTGCCAACTCCTTGGTGTGAGGTCACCTAGCTCCTCCTCTGTCAGAATATATAAAAAAAATATATATATGCAAAAACAGGATGTCTTTTCAAAGTATTAAATTCTGCAACCTCAGTATAACTCATGTTCTCTTTCAAATGACATTTCTTTGATCTTATGATAAGCTTCCCCCTTCCAGGACATGAAAGCATCTTTTATGATTTCTCACTAAAACGTCATACCCTGCTGTTCTTCCTCTAAGCATTATACAGGTTTATGATCTTCCCTCTTAGAAGTCAAAGCTATAATTAACTTAGAAAAGTCTGTAATTAGCTTCTGGCCTTCCAGCTAAAACCTGTGTGTGTGTGTGTGTGTGTGCGTGTGTGTGATCTCACATGCTGTTTCAGCATTTCCCATGAGAGACAGTCCATAACCCATTTTTATATTACAAAAAATGATACAGTGATCAGAACCAGCTGTCCAAGTGCCACAATCGCAAGGTATGGTCACAGTAATACAGTGCTCTCTGGGTGTTCGGCTGACCTATCTGTCCCTTGGCTCAGCCTCAAGACACACTGTGTCCCTGACAGGCACCTCTCACACTGTACCCCCCCTTCTCTCGCCACATATTGCTTTAGCTCACTCCCCTGCTCTTTTCCTCCCTCCCATTCTGTTCTCTCCATTCTGCTGCTTTCCACAGCTTTTGAATCCGTGTGTTATGACCCAGCTACTTGGCAGCTATCTCCATTCCACACCCTTCATTCTGAAATCTTATTCCACCTTTCCTCACTCCATTCGTGTACTTCTTTCCATTTTTTAAGATATCTTTTCTGTGATCACTGATGCCCTAAAGCATACCGACTGCCCCTCCAATCAGCCTTTCTCATGGTCTCCCTCTTCTCCTTCTCCCTTTATTCTTCCTCCTATTACCCCTGTTGTGTTTTCTAGTCCCGGCCTACTTACTCCTTTGCTACTGGTTGTCCACTGCTCCCATGACGGCCACTGCCACTGTGCCAAGTCTTAATATAATTAGGAGGCGCAGCCCTTCTCTCCCATGACATACAGAGACAGCCACCACCTAACTCAGTACTGTCTAGGTAGCACTGAGCATGGAGGATTCTGTTGATATAAAAAAAAATCAAAGAAAATGGACTCTTTAATTTACTTTTGCAATGCAGACAGTTACACAGTTAAGAACACCTGCCCATATACCCTCAGCCTTTCCTTACCAAAGCAATACCAGGCTGGGTTGATGCAGTTGGGCTCAAGTCACGGTGCGCCTCACCACTCTCTTGTTCCTCTCCTCCTGAATCCGGCCTCTTCCCTGAGCCTGGCAGCAGGTGTTCATTGTTCTGGGTGGGCCTCAGGACTGTCAGCCTAGTGGGCCTCTCAGGGAGTACTGGCGCAGTCGGGCAAATTATCCACAACCACTGGCGATCGAGGATGAGTGGAGCATGGAGCACTAGGAAAAATCTTCCTCTTAGTCTCTGTCTGGACTTGAACTGAGGTGGCCAACTTACGAGTTCAGCTTGGCAACACAACAGCCGCAGTGTCGGGGATAGTGATGGGTCCCAAGCCAAACAAAGCAGGGCTATTCCCCAAGCCAGAAGAACCACAGTCATTCTCCATCCACGAGTCAGGGGAAGCAGGGCCCCCCCCACCAGAAGAAGAACCATACCCCCACCCCGCAGCCAAACAAAGCAGGGCCATTCCCCAAGCCAAGAGAACCACAGCCATTCCCCATCCACAAGCCAGGTAAAGCAGGGACATCCATCCTGTCCATTTCCAGCAGGTATCCACCACCACCACCTCCCAAACTGGCCCCCCATGGATTGCTCGCCCACAGTGGCAGGATGCTGTGTGTGCTCGTTTCTCCCTTGAGTCCCCTCCCCACAGTATACGGAGTCATATTCAATAAACCCAGGCACTTACATCAAGGCACAAGTTGACTCAGTCAGGACCCTGTCTCTCTCTGTTGGTTGTTCATTCAACTTCAGTCTGCAGACAGGCAGCTTCTCTCTGTCCTCTTTGTGTTATTGTTGTTGGCTCCATCTCAGACAGACTCCAGGAGCTGTTGGACTGGTCTCTGTGCTACACAGTCAGCAGTAGTGGGCTGGCTAGTAGGCTACTGGGCTGGGCTACTGCTGCTCTCGACTCTCGCCCCGGCACCAGTGCTGATGAGGGAGAGGGAGTGCCAGTTGAACAGGTGTTGTTGGTAAAGTTCAGCACTCACTGAGAAGAAAGAAAGATTATGCTGCTGCTGGTACTAAAGTAGCAACTTAGTGAGCTAATGGAGGCAGCAAATAGAGTGCTCCCATAACCATTGAGTGGCAGAACATCGATTGGATCAATTTGTGCTGGTATCATGCAGGCGCAGCAGCGTGAGCATGTCACACAGCAGAAGTCCTACCCGACTCCAAAACCAACAGAAAATAGGTCCACTACATGTCAGGTCGGTGTCGGACTTCTGCATCACAGATATGCAGCAAGCAGCAACACAGGCTCAACTCGCCTTGAGGTTTGACTTCAATGCGAGTGCTAAGGGCAGTCCAGGGAGGGGGCACCAACTAAGACCAGCAAAAGTAAAATTCTTTTTACAGACGGGAGAGAGATGGAGGAGCCAACCCTCCCCCCGAACAACCAGGTCCAGACATCAGTCCAGGCAAGAGGGGAAAAAAGCCGAAAATGACTCATTAAAAGTCCTGCTGTCCCAGTCTCACTTTCTTGGGGGGGGGGTGTCTGCTCCCCCGCCTCCCCCTGCAGTCTATGCCACTGCAAGACATTGTTGAACGTTGTCTGGTTTCAGTGTATCTTCCTCCAAGCCACATATATACTCTAAATAGCCTTGAACCCAGAACAAAGCATTGTGGGCAGAAGAATGTAAGTTCTTGTGCGGGGAAGGCTGGCAATTGTCTGCACCAGAACTAAGGTTGCTTGATACTGTTTTTTACTTTAATTCCAGTTTAGACTGAGAAAGACAAGTTACAGACATGCTTTGTCCTTTTGGGATGACTAAGTGTAGTACATTGCTATCTCAGCCAGATACTAGGTCAGTCAGCCCCCCCAGAAGAATACTGGCATTGTTGAGATATAGTTCTTTGGAGCAGAGCCCTTGAGAGCCCTAAAAATGTTACCCAATGAACTATTTGTGCTCGAGAGCTCGCAGACTGTCACCTGATAAAATGTTTGTGATTGAGAGCCTAAAGAATGTTACGTGATAAAATATTTGTTCTCAAGAGCCCCAAGAATGTCAGCTGAGAAAATATTTTGCTTGAGAGCCCTAAGAATGTCAGCTGAGAAAATATTTTGCTTGAGAGCCGAAGGATGTCACCTGAGAAAATATTTTGCTTGAGAGCCCAAAGAATGTCACCTGAGAAAATATTTTGCTTGAGAGCCCTAAGAATGTCACCTGAGAAAATAGTTTGCTTGAAAGCCCTAAGATTGTCAGCTGAGAAAATATTTTGCTTGAGAGCCCTAAGTATGTCACCGGAGAACGTATTTGCTCCAAACCTTCACATTTTTTTTCCAGCTTTACCACAGTTTTGCCTTTTCCTCTGTTACTATCAAACACAGTGGAAATGTAGCAATTTAGCTAGCCAATTTTTTTCAAGTAACGAATGGGCTGATACTTGAGTTTTACCAAGCAACCTCAGGTTAGCCTTGGCAAACTAGATACCAGCCCAGAACATTATTTTGTTTTTACAGTTCTCATTGTTTTTCCCCATCATCAGTGTTGCCTCTCCCCCTGTCTCCTAGGTGAATTTACAGACATGTTTGTAGCTTTCCTTGGCACTTGCATCATTCCTGCTGTTTGCCCTCCATGGCAGTGTCCTTGAATCAGCATCTCCTTAAGATGCACATTTGTGGGAAGCCTTTCTCCGAGGCAGGGCCTGAGAGAGCTCATGCTTCATCCTGCCTGTTCTGGGGTCATTTTTCTTGTATCACTCCAGGAAATTGGCACACGTGGGCTCTACAATATGCATGTACTCACTCCTGTCACTCAGATGGCAGCAGGACAAGGTGCTTGAGTGGAGGGGCTGTGCTGGCTGCTGTCTGTGGACCCATTAGCATAGCTATATCTTTAGGAGAGGTGAGTAGGGGTCTGACAAAGAGTGGGGGTGATGTGTGCTGGTTGCTGTCTGTGGACACATCACCATAGCTATATCTTTAGAAAGGGGTGAGTAGGGGTCTGATAGGGAGTGTGGGTGGTGTGTACTGAGTGGTTGGATCAGGAAGGGAGGATATGACATCAGTCGGGTAGTAGGGGGACTACTGGACTACCAGGG
Organism: Neoceratodus forsteri; assembly: GCA_016271365.2. Classification (NCBI taxonomy): domain Eukaryota; kingdom Metazoa; phylum Chordata; order Ceratodontiformes; family Ceratodontidae; genus Neoceratodus; species Neoceratodus forsteri. Next base: position 1,396,444,554 of record CM057458.1, on the reverse strand, counting down.
ATGCATAAGAAACATATCAGGACGATGTAGAGGGGTGGGGTGGGGAACCACTAGACTACCAGGTGTATGCATGTGAAAGACATTGGGATGATGATCGGGGTTGGGGTGGAGGGACCACTAGACTACCATTGTAATTGGACAATGTAATATTATGCATTGGGGGGCAGTAGGACAGCTAGATTGCCGGGGACTGACAGCTCTTGCTGTCCCTCTGCTACTTAGGGATCAGGGGAGGATGGGGATGGCCAAGTCTCCATACAATGCCTCCATGCATTCATGCATGGCAGCATTTTGAGGAGTCACCATTGGCTATATAATGACATGCAAAATTGTTTGCTACATGTACACGTGAGTTTTTGTGCTATATTTGCAAAAACAGTGTGTGATATAGTATTATACAATGGCAAGAAAAAATCCTGGTCTCTGATTGGTCAGTCTGGGACTGAACCCGTGATGTAATCCCAGTACAACATCACGGGTCTAGTCTCAGCCTCACTGTGAACCTGTAGATGAACTTTTGTTTGATTATGTGCTGCTTGATGATGTGCTCGATTGTTTCATCTTCTTTTAAAAAACATAAAATATTTTTCCACACAAAAACATCTTTAAAATGATTTTGTTATTCTGTATAACAACGAGCCATTGTATAATAGCAATAATACCCTCCAGGGTGTGTGTCGTTTGGGATAACGTCACGCCTCAGTTATTGAGGCGTGACGTTATCCCAGCACAACACACACCCTGTCGGGCATTATTGCTTAATTCATTGTACACTCATCTGGAGATAGTCTGTTTAAGTGAGTGTAAAGGTCACAGAGATGGGGTCTTGTTGGTGCAATAAGAGCAAAGCAGCTAATAGTACTTGATGCAATTTGATATTTTATTTTAAGTGCGGAGGAATGCTAAAACAGTACGTTAATATAATCAAGTATAGGGAGTAGAACCTATCTAGAAACTCTTGAGTTTCAGTTGTCAAAGTAGTTTTGTTCCTGTAAAGGAAACCCTAATTATATTCGCCATGCACGTAAGCAAACATATTGGAATAGTACTGCTTTTTGATGGGCGTGACACTCTTCATCCCATGCAGAGCAATATTTTAGGGGCAAGTCCGTGCCATACCAATCATCAGTCAGGCAGATCATGATGGAGTTTTGGCTTGCTGGGTGGAAACTTTGTGTATATCAAAATAAAGGGTCAACCCAATCATGGGTCAGCTCTTCCCTTTCATGTACGCTGCCCAGTAAGACAAGCTGATCCATCTTCAGCCAGAAATGCCTGGAACGTCTACCAGCTGTAAAAGGAAACCGTCTATTAATGTCTTTTAGTGTCGGCCACCTGACTGTCCCCCACACCCGGCCCTCACTCTCAGCCCCCCAAACATAACACTTGCACTGGGAGTGCCCACCCCCTAGTGTCACCAGCTCGTAAGTGAAACCCCCTTGGTGCACTACTGCACCACTCCCAATACATGATCACATCTTCTTCTTTTTTTTTTTTTAAATTAATTTACTCCCCCATTACTGTCTTTCACCATCCCATAAGTGAACCCCTTGTGGTCCGGTACCACACCACCCCCACTGCACAGTCATATGTTTTTTTTTTGTACTCCACCCACCCAACCCTCCCTCTCAGCACTCGCCACCCCCACAATCCCCAGTGTCACGATCGGGAAGAAAAATCCTTCTGGCTTTTTTTATTAGCCCTGAGAAAAGAAAATCATTTATTGCTGTCTTTTGCGGCCATTACTGTCCCCTCACCTGACCCTCCCACTCAGCACCCACTACCCCCCCAAGCCCTTACTTACCCACCAGGAGTCCAATGCCATAATTTTCTGTGGACTGCAGACACTTCCTCACTCTTCAAAGCCAGACCGCGAACTAAAGAAACAGGTATGCGGTTCAATGCATTTCAATGAAGTTATGAACTTAGTGGCATAACTTGGCCATTTGTACACATTTTTGCCACAGATTTTCAACATGCCTTTTTTGGGAGCCCGCCTCATGAACAATTTCAGTGACGTTAGGCAAATCTGTCCCAAAAGGTGATTTCATGGTCCCTTTGCAAAATCACCTTTCAGGCAGGAGTTGAACATTTTCTCTGCCCTTTTTCATGAAGTGGGGTCATAAGAAGAACATGCTGAAAATTTGGTATAAAAATATTAAACAAAACAACAAAGTTATGAGCCTACATTGCATTTTGTGAATGCAGGCCCTTAACTTTGGTAATTTTCAATAGTTTTACCCCAAATTTACAACATAGACATTTCTTTACAGTCCCTGCCCAAAATGTGTTTCTGTGTCCCAAAAGGTGATTTTGCAGTCCTGTGTGAAATCACCTATCAGATAACGAGTTGAACATTTTCTCTTCACTTGTTCATGAGGTGGGGTCATAAAGATGGCAATGTTGATAATCTGGGGCAAAAATATTACAACATAACAAACTTATAAGCCTGCATTCAAATTTACAAATGTAGTCTCATAACATTGGCAATACATCATCCACACCATGCACCACAATGCATCCAGTACCCCACACAGTGTACAGCAATGCATCCAGTACCCCATGACTTCTATACCAGTGGGAAACATCTGGCATTGACAAATGCTTGTTATGTTGGCTCGCTTGCGCAGCCAACATCTTGCGGTAGTGCAGATTTGGAGGCGCGGTCACTGTTGGGCGAATGCAGGGCATGCATCAGTAGGTGCGTCCCTCATTCCCCAATCAGCCTGCTTGTCGGCGCCACACCATCCAGGTGAGCACATCTAAGGAAAAGTCCACTGCAATGCAAACAAAGCTCGTCACACGCAGCGGACCTCACAACATGCTTACCCGGAAACACAAACATGGCGGCACACTGACCGGGCCAAACTGTCGACACTTCGGGGGTGCCCAATCCCTTGTCGGCCACTTCCTGCCCCTCAATGTGCCAACAGGGAGCCCACCCCTGTCGGTATAAACCCCCATTTGTTATATGCTGAGGGGGTGCCCAATCCCTCGGCTCTTGCCCTCTTGCTTTCCTTGTGTGCCGACAGGGGTGCCCAATCCTCGCCAGCATAAAGTAATCCCCCCCTTTTGTTGTGTACTGACAGGGGTACCCAATCCCCCATCAGCTATAGCTGCCCCCCCAAAAACAAGGCTCCATTGGCACGCTAGGAGCCCACCGAGGTGTGCCACATGCCCCTGTAAACAGAAAAACAGTCCCGAAATGTTTGGTTTTTTTCGTACCTGTGGAAAAAGGAAATGGTCCCTCGGTGGTCTCCCTGCCCCCCTCTCACAACCCGCGCCCACCCACTGCATACCCTGCCTCCCCACATCCCTCACCCCATACTTACCTGTGGAGTCTGGCGCGACGATCTTCAGTGGACCGGGAACACGTCTGCACGCTTCAAAGCTGACTGCAAACTGGGAAATGCCGGTAAGCTGTATAATGGAATAAATAGGGTTTTTTCAACTTTGATGCATATCTCAGGCATTTTGGGGAATTTTGGCACCAAATTTTCAACATGGGGTTTTTGGGACCCCTCCTCATGAATTCTGGCATTGTCATGGCGTTATTCAGTTTTTGGTCACTGCACAGAATCACCTTTTTGGGATGGAGATACAAGCGACAGTGCCACTGTTCACGAGGGGAGCTCTCAAAAAGCCTATGTTGCAAATTTGGTGACAAAACTCCCAAAAATGGCTGTTTTACGAGCCTGCGTTGCACTGTTTCTATGCACGCTCGTAATGTCATGAATTTGTAATATTTTCACTCCCGATTTTCAACCTTGGCATTTTTCCACACCTCTTGATGAACAGTACAGCTGTCATTTTACATATCCTGCCTGAAATGTGTTTTCGCATGTCTGGCACAGAATAATGCAGTCTCTATGTGAAATTACTTTTTGAGACAGTTTGAGGAAATGGTGGTGACACTGTTCAAGAGCAGAGGTCCTAAAATGCCTCTTTTGAAAATTGGGTGCAGAAAGTCCATAAAATGACTGTGTTGCAAACGTGCATTGTGCAGTTTCCACGCACCCTTTTAACTTCGCAAATTTGCAATATTTCCATGCCAGTTTTTCAGCACTGGCATTTTTTCACACCTCCTTATGAACAGTACAGCTGTCACTTTTCACATCCTACCCAAAATGTGTTTCAGCACCTGTGGTGGACAGTGGCGTGGTCGCTGTGGGAAATCAACTTTTGGGACAGAGTAACAAAATTGCACTGCCACTGTTCATAAGGGGAGGTCCCAAAATGCCTATGTTACAAACATAGGCTACCAAATTCCCAAAAATAATTGGGTTACAGACGTGTGTTGTGCAGTTTGTATGCATGCTCATTGCTTCACCAATATTTCATATTGTCACTCCAGATTTTCAACGTTGCCATTTTTTTACGCCTCCTCATGAACAATACAGTTGTCATTCGCCACATCCTGCCCAAAAATGTTTTCGTCCCTCTGTCATCAAATGGCACAGCCGCTGTGCAAAACCACCTTTCAGCTAACAAAGTGCTTGTGCTGCTTCTCATGAGGTGACCTGACAAGCAGCCCATGTTGAAAATGTGGAGTGGGAGTGAAACTACCACCACATGCCTACGATGTTAGGGTTTCCAACTGTAGCACCCCCCCAGTACAGACTGACAGGCATCAGGGGTGTGACTTGGGATCATTGGATGCAATGCTCACGCCATTCCATGTCCACTCCCACCCTGCAGCCAGTGACAGGCATTGTGGTGTGCCTTGCACTGTTCGGCCACAAAGTTCACCCCACACTCCTATACTGCACCCATGTCAGCATATTTCCTTATGGAATGGGGTAAGTATAATGCCCAAAGACCCTAAAACACACCCGACACTTGTCAGTGTCTACAGAGTAGGGTGAGGTACAATGGCATGAGCGTTATAGCTGACGACCCAAAGTCACACCCCAATTCCTGTCGCTCTCTACAGGGCGAGGGTGGGGTTGGCATCACTTCAATACTTCACTGCCATTCCTATTATGCGTCTCTAGCTTCGGCACTGCCAATGCCAATGCCAATGTGACAACATTCGGCATTGACAAATGCTTGTTTTTAATTCAGTTTTTGCTAAAATGTCCAAATGATACCGTAGAGCCTAAGATGTAATACTAATGGATTACCAAGTATTTAAAATAACTTTGTGAATCTTTGCTCCAACAAAAGAGAGGTCACCCCCGACCAGGGTAAGCCTCTGCAGAGTACTGGAAAATAATCGATTTTGTCTTAGATTCATTCAGAGACATGAGCTACAACCCATGTCTTTATTCTCCTCCTCAAGGTCACGCTTGGAAAAGAGTTTCAGCTCAGTGGGCCTTCTTAGCCAATACTTGCACACATAACTCAAATAAAAAATTACTGAGTCATTCAGTTTGACAATGCATTACTATGCTACTTTGTAAATAAATAAATAAAAGGATAGCCATACAATGCTATGATTTTTGCCACAGTTAGGCAGCTTGCTGCAGTTTGGGCGCTTTGTACTGCAGCTCATTGCCTATTTGTGAGCATGTGTTTCCTAACTACTGTTTCATGGTTACCCACAAAAGCAAATATCAGTATCCTTTCAGGATTCATTGTTTCCATGTTTGAGTACTTAATACTTCAAACAAAATACAGTATATACTATATCTATGTGTCTGTATCTTTCCATATATATATATTATATATATATATATATATATATTCATATATATATTCTTTGCCAAAATCTTTGCTATTGCACCAGTTAGGTTATAGTAACTTAACACCACAAAAATATGGAAATGTGGCATTAGGGTTTCCACCCCTAATTCCCTACCCCCACTCCCCAAGCAATAAAAGGAAAAATGTTAGGGTTGGGGTCTCCGGAGTCCCCAAATGCTCCCCCACCCCATAGCCTCCCATCTGAAGCACAAGACACAGCTCCAAGCCAGTGCCTCCTAGTGATATACTCTTCAACAGCAGAGAAATATGTCTCACCACATGTTGCCAACATAATTTGTTATAACTTTCAGATCTTGTGTGAAGAAAGGAGATCATGTGTGATATTGTTTGCTCAGGGAAGGAGTGGGCATTGATGCTGACAACTCCAGGGAAGACCCCACCACTGATTCACCAAGACCCCTGGAGACCCAAAGCCCTAATGATTTTTGTACTTTGATGCTTGGGGTGGGGGTGGGAGGTGAGGGGGGGAGTTAGGGATGGAAACCATAATGCCACAGTTCTCTACTTTTAAGGCATTGAGTTACTCTAAGTGCTGCATTAACAACATTTTTGCAATTAATTTTTTTCTGTTTTTTGTTTTTTTAGATAGTGGAAGTGTATCCTCAGGTGCAGATGCACGGGGCCTTTTGGGCCCTGCGCCATGGGAAGACTCCAGCCACCTACAGAAATGTAGGGCCCTTGCAGGCCATGCACTTCCATGCAGCAGCAGATGTCATGAATTCATGAGGCTATCTGGTGAGCTGCAGAATCGCAGGGCCCTCTAGTCTGCATGCTTCCATGTGGCCACAGATGCAAGACCAGGCATGTAGCTACTACACTCGAGGAACTTGTAGCCACAGCTTTGGTGAGCAAAAGTGTAGACTTTACTGATATCAAAAATCAGTGCAAAAAGATGAGGTGTTAAGAGTAGTAATTAGCTGATACACCAGTTGCCCCAGTGCTTCGATGGTAGCCTTCATCAGGGGCAGACTTCTGATGTAATCCCCACTCCTTAAGTACACACATGTTATGGTCTAGACCAATTGTGTTCGTCCATTACAAATTATTGACATGTTGAGGTGTAGCGGGATTCGAACCTCATTCCATGTGTAAACAAGCTTACACACTATAATATAGGACAATGGGGTCAGAGTTAGGCCTGATGACCCCATAGCACAACCTGACACCTGTTGGTTTGTGGAGGGTGGGGGATGGGGTGGGGTGGTAGGGGTGGGAACCCTGGGGTAGGGCATTAAGGTTGGAAACCCTAATGCCTCATTTCCCTGCTTTTGTTGCTGTGGTATTCACCCTGATACATTAACAACGTTTTTGCAAAGAATATACATATATATATATATATATATATATATATATATATATATATATATATGTACATACACACAGTATATATTAATTGCAGAAAACATTGTTCATGCATCAGTTAGGTTCCAGCGACAAAAACTGGGAAATGTAGTGTTAAATGTTTCCAACCCTAACACCCCACCACCACCCTCCATGCACCAACAGGCACTGGTGGTGTGCCTTGGGGCTGTGGGGTCCTAATGCTCACCCATAAGTGTTAAGGCTGACAACCCCAAGGCACATCCCCGATGCCTGTTGGTGCCTGCAAGGTGGGGATAGGATGTTAGGGTTTTGTTGCTGGAACCCTGATGCATTAAAAAACATTTTTGCAATGAATTTCCTTACTTTTTGAGATATTTTAATTGTGGCCTTATTTACTTCTGGGTCCTGTGCTCCCATCCAGCCATAATTTTTGAGAGACTGTAATTGCAGCCTTATGGGGTCCCGCACTCCCATCCGTCCATAATGGTATTTGTATTTGTACGTGGTTGAGCGGGCATAGGGCAGACAGCGTGGGGGGGTCACATGAGTTGGGGTCCTGGGAGAGAGCTGCATCCATAGCTTGAATTCTGCAGCACAAGCCAATGAAGAAGCTGAGGGTAAAGGACCGCGAGAAAGGAGGTTTTTGTCCTTCCTGCCCGCCCCGACCCCGACCGTGACCTCTATTAAATGGCTGTGGTAGGAGGAGCTGGCTTCATGGAGCAGCACTGAGCCAAGGACTAGTGAGCAGTAGAAGGTGCCACCCTCTTGGGGGAGGCACAAACACAGGAGAGGGCCAGGAAGGAGCTGATCACTACTCAGATGGTGAGTCTGTTTGGCACTATTGCCTATAGAGGATGAGGGCAAGAGTGTGGCATCATAAGCTGTATTTTGGCACATGACACTATTTTTAGTTAGTAAGTTACTTTAGTGGGTATTGTAGGCAGGGACTAGTCTGGTTTAAGGAAATAAAAAAAATAGTACTGTAGGTCTATTTTTTGTTTCTTAGGGACAGGGTTGGTTAAAAACTCATAGATAATACTGGTTGAAATAACTTATAGGTAGCACTGTATTCTCTTTTGTTACTGTGCTTTATGTTTATTTTTTTTCAGGGGGGGGAAGGACTAGTTAAAAACTTACAGGTAGTACTGTATTCTTTTTTTATTGTCCTTCTCTGTTAGTTATATACTGCTTAAACATGGGTAGAATAGTTGATTGTAATGGATGTGGGGCCGCGGTTTGGATGAACATTTTGTGGAAGCTTGGAGGGTGTCCAATCTGTCACAGGCAGAGAAGGCTCGAGGAGGAACTGCTGTGGCTTGGTAGGGAGTTGGAAAGGATGGGAGGAGGGAGGGGGGCTGCTGAGGCAAGAGGGCCTCCCCCAGAGGGTATCACGAGGGCCTCCCCCAGAGGGTATCATGAGGGCACCACATTGGAGGAACATCGGTTCAAGAGAGGGAATAGGGAGGGGTGTGGGAGTGAACCAAACAGGAGACCTAGCACTGTAGGGAAGACCTTAGTCAGGAAGGAAGAACAGCAAGGCAGTGGGGCAGGTAATAGGTTTGCGGTGCTTGCAGCATTGGTGGAGGAGGTGGGGAGAAGGATAACCAGGAGGGGGCAGAAGAGGGAAAGGGAGGGGAATGCACAAGGGACAGTAGTCAGTCGAAAGAGGGAGACAGTGATAAAGGAGGGAGGGGCACACTTAGAAGGATGGTCGAAGGGAGCCAATGGGAAGTAAAGAGGAAAAACTTTGGTGGGGAGGATAAAAAGGGCAGGGGTTCCAGGGGGTGGGAGGAATATAGAGGATAGCAAAGAAACAGAGAAAGAGAGGGAGAACAAGTCTGGGGTGGGGGAGAGGGAGCCGTGGGGGGGAAGGCAAAGCTACAAATGTGGTGGACTTCAGAGATAGGTACCTTGGTAATAGGGTGGGGGCAGGAACAAGGAAGGATGAGGGGGGCATACTAGTGCTGGGGATTCCATACTAAAAGGGATAAGTTGAGGCAGTAAGGGAGAAAGGCACAGTCATATATGGCTAGAGTCCATAACTGGGTTAACTGCGGGCAGGGCGAGGCAGCCAAGTCTGAAGTGCACAAAGAGGGGTAGAAAGAAACTGCATCTTGTGGTGCATGTGGGTACAAATGACCTAGCGGGGGCAAACTGTGAAAGTGGTGAGGGAGAGATTCGAGGAACTGGAAAGACTGTGTGAGGAGCTGGGGGAATCAGTGGCCTTCTCAGAGGTGCTCCCAGTGCCTTGCACAAGTATGGTGAGGAAAGGGAGGATTAGAGAGTTCAGCACATGGCTGGGAGGAATTGTGTCACGCCAAGGGGTATGGGTTAGTTGGGGGCAGGGGAAGTACCTGGGATAATAACAGTCTATACGCAGGGGACAGGCTGCACTTGAGCGGGGAGGGGAAGGGAGTATTAAAGCAGGGGATAGAGGAGTACATAGCAGCAAAGGTGGGTTTAAGTGAGGTGGGGGACTGGCGATTGGACAACTGGTAGGCAGGGAACCCAGAGAGGGAAGCCCAATGAGCTTACCCCCCCAGGTAACAGGGAAGGATTCAGAGTAGACGCACAGAGGGGAGAAAATGTAGGAAAGGCAAAGAAGGAAATGGGGTGGAGGATGGTCCCGCTGAGTGCGAGGAGCCTAGGTAATAAGTCAGCTGAGTTGCAGGCTCTCTTGGTAGTGAGGAGGGTGGACATTGTGGCCATCACAGAAACGTGGGCCACCCAGTATGAGGACTGGGATATGATGATCCCAGGGTATAGAATATTCAGGAAGGATAGGGCAAAGGGGAAAGGGGGGGTGGTAATCTATGTTCGGGAAAAGATAAAGTGTATAAGGGAGGTGGGGGATGAAGGCAGAACAGAGGCCCTATGGATGCAGTTTCAGGACTCAAAAGGTAGGGCGCTGAGGATGGGGGTAGTATACAGATCACCAGCACAAGGGGATGACCTGGACAGGGGCCTAGCTGAGCAAATCAGAAGGGTCTGTAGGAAAGGGAACACAGTGGTGGTGGTAGGGGACTTCAATCTACCTGGGGTAGATTGAAGCACTCCAACCACCATGAGTGCAAGGGAGCAGGTCATACTAGAAGTATTTCAGGACAGCTTCTTGGTGCAGTTGGTACACAAGCCGACTAGATTGGAAAGGACTCTGGACCTGGTACTTTCAAATGGGGAGGCTGTAAGAGATGTGGGGGTAGAGAACCCTCTGGCTGGGAGTGACCACCACTCAGTGTGGTTCACACTCAATATGGGTAGGAAAACAAGAGGTACGGGGACCAGAGTGATTGACTTTAAAGGGGCAGACTTTAAAAGGATGGGGGAAATCTTGGATAAGTATCTGGCAGGAATTCAACCAGACATGGATGTTAGTCAAAAATGGGATGTTATTAAAAAAGGTCTGACGGAGGCTACTGGGACTTGTACAAAGACACAGAGTAAGAAGGGAAGGGCAAAGAAGCCCAGTTGGTTGACTCAGGACGTTATGGAAATGGTAAGGGCCAAGAGAAAGGCATTTTAGAAACTCAAGAAATTGGGAGGGGGGTTGACAAGGATGAGTATATGAAGAAGTCCAGGGAGGTTACCAGGCTAGTCAGAGTGCCTAAGACTTCAAGAGAGCTAAGACTGGTACAGGGTATTAAGGAAGGAGAAAAGGATTTCTTCAGATACATTAGGGAAAGGAGGAAGAACAAAGACCAGATTGTGAGGATTTAGGAAGGACGGAGGGTGGTTGGAGAAGGGGGTGGACCAGGAAGAGGCATTAAATGAATATTTCTGTTCTGTGTTCACAAAGGAGAAAGGGGGCAGATACCCCAAGGGAGGGTAGAGTGGGTAGTGGGGGAGGAGGTGACTGACATAGGGATTACAGAAGACAAGGTTCTGGAAGGATTGAGGGCACTAAGGGTGGACAAGGCACTGGGACCAGATGGCATTCACCCTAGGATACTTAGAGTGCTAGTGGAGATCCTGGCAGGACCACTGGCTGACCTGTTCAATACCTCCCTGAACACAGGTTGCGTACCACAAGACTGGAGGATGGTCCATGTGGTGCCCATTCACAAAAGTGGCCCTAGGAATGAACCAGGCAACTACAGACCAGTGAGCCTCACATCAATTGTGGGGAAACTATAGAGACAATCCTAAAAGAGAGGCTGTTGACCTTTTTGGAGGACAATGGTTTCCAGGATGGTTATCAACATGGGTTTGTCTCGGGCAGATCCCGCCAGACAAATCTAATTGAGTATTTTGACTGAGTCACCAGGGAGCTGGACAGGGGCCATGTGATAGATGTCCTGTATTTGGACTTCAGCAAGGCTTTTGATTCCATGCCACATGGGAGGCAAGGGGGAAGGGTAAACTGGAATACATAGGGGTGGGAACAAAGATGATCAAATGGATCGTTAACTGGTGGAATGGAAGGCAGCAGAGGGTGGTGGTGGTGGTCGGGGACTTTCATCACCAAGGAAAGTGACAAGTGAGGTGTCACAGGGATCGGTACTGGGACCAGTGCTGTTTGGGATATTCATAGCCAATATCTCACACAGGATCCGGAGTAGGATTAGTCTGCTCACTGACGATACAAAAATGGGAGCTGTGGTAGATGACATCGAAGAATAGAAGGGGCTGCAGGAGGACCAGACCAAACTACAGGAGTGGTTGGAAACATGGAGTTCAGATTCCCCTGCCCCACCTGACCGGGCGCTTCTCCACTGGTGGTGTAGCGTTTTGATTCTTGTCACCACCCACTCCCTCGAACACTCCTTGCCTGGCTCCCTGAATCAGATTCCGGTGCCCCCCTGACCAGGCGCTTCTCCACTGGTGGTGCAGCAGTCTGATCCTCGCCACTGCCCACTCCCTCAGAGACTCCTCGGCAGGCTCCCTGAATCAGATTCCTGTGCTACCCTGACTGGGCACTTCTCCACTGGTGGTGCGGTGTTTTGATCCTTGCCGCTGCCCGCTCTCTCGGAGACTCCTCGGCCGGCTCCCTGAATCATGTACTGACCTCCTCTATTCCTCCAGAGTTCAAGTTTTGGTGCTGCTGACTTAGTTGTTGCTGATTGGCCAGATTCTCTGACTGCTTTACTCCAATTGGCTGCTCCACCCTAGGGGCACTGCCTGAGTTCCCCAGCCAGGTCTCGGTTGCCACAACTCGAAAAGACCTTGTTTTTGGCTGTACTTCTGCTGACATTTTTCCCTCCCACCCTTCCCACCCTCACCCTGGGCACTCTTTAAATCCACTTGTTTCACCTCTGACTCCACCCCAGTGCAGCTCGTCCAATTCAAGCTTAGGAATATCCTCCCTTATATCCCCGCCAATCTTCTTGCCCTAATTACCTCATACTGTGCCTGCCCACTGACACCTAGTAGCTTAGTCTTTAGACTTTTCCTTAGCAGTTCTTTCCTCTTTTCCCCTCCACTGCTGTATACCTCTTCTTACCCTAACAAAATACCTTTCTCACTGCTGCATCCATTCTTCCACTGCACCATGTCTATGGCATTCTCTCTTCTGACCATGCCACCCACCTTCTCCCTCTCCCTCTCCCCATCTCCCTTATAATCTTCTTACTTACTTGCCCCATCCCCTCCTTCTTGCCCCCCCACAGCTGCCCAAGCCCTATCTTGCCTCATCTGCTCTCCCTGTCCTCGCCACCTCTCCTAGCTGCCCCCACCCCTACAGCCCCACAGTCCACCCTGACACCCCTTTAACCCCTCCTCCCTCCTCTCCCAGTCTTCCACCACTTGTCCTACTGCATCTCTCCACTTCTGCCTTCCCCATCATCCACCCTCCTGATCCCCTCCCACCTCCTAAACCTAGAGGCCCTCTACAGCCATCTAAACATCTATGCCCTGCCCACCGCACGTGGTTCTGGAAGATCGAAACACCCCTCACTCCTTCCCCTATCCCTCCTCCTCCTGCTCCTCACTGCAACATCCAACCCAACCCAGGCCCCCCATGCCCCAAGAGCCCAGCACTTCGACCACTACCCTCCCAAGGTCATTCCTATTGCAGACCCAGACTTCTGTTCCTAATGGTCTCCGTATTTTTCATCTCAATGCTAGCAGCCTCCTCCCTAAAACTGATGCCCTAAATGTATGGTTTTCCTAATATCAATCACCCGGACTTACTCTGCATCTCTGAATCCTGGCTAGTTGCCAAAATCCCTAACTCCTCTCTCACATTCCTGATTTTAACATATTCTACCAAGACAGAGGTAAGAGAAGTGGGGGAGTAGCCTTGTACATCTGGCAATCCCTCTCCAGCTCAATCATCTTCAAAGAATCCAGCCCTTCCTCCCACGAAGTCATTATAGCCCAATTATCCCTTCCCTCTTCTGCCCCCCTTCATATTGGTGCTCTATATGCCCCACCCAAGGCATCGCCCGACTCCCTCATCAAGCTCATCTTCTCTATCTCCACCCTCACTTCCGATGGAGAACTTTCGCTCCTAGATGACTTCAATCATGACTGGCTCTCCTCTGCTGTCAAGCCCACCACCCTAGTGATTGAGGCCCTCAACCTCTCTCAACGTATCCAAGAGCCTACCCACCTAAATCCTTGATTCCAAAACCACTCTCTCTTAGACTGGATACTATCCTCCCACCCCCACCGCATCTCTGCCTCAAGCATCCTCTCCGATGCCCTCAGCGATCTCTGTATTACCTACTGCATTCGCAAAATCTGCACTCCCCACTCCCCTCCCAAATTCATATGGTCCTGCCCCCTCCATTCCATTGAAGATAACGCCCTGCAACATGATCTCATAAATGTCAACTAGCAACCCATCTTCTCTTCCCTGGATGTTGACCTTGCTTTATCTTACTTCCACAGCATCTTTAATAGTATCTGGGACCTTCAGGCACCACTTAGAAAAATCAGAGCGAAACGTTACTACTACTACCCATGGATTACTTCTGACCTAACTGCCATTTGTCATGCTCGGGACAAGGCCTGGAAACTTTACAAGATATCCCACTTCACACATGACCACCTAGCGTACAAACATCTTAGAAACCGGTGCACCCAAGCTATTCACCAGTCCAAGGCATCTTATTTTAAATCACAGCACAAACAGAGCCAAAACTCCCCTGTGTCTTTCTGGAAGATAATCCACTCCCTCCTGGATTCCCCCTCCCAACAAGCTTGCCCAGTCCTTAAAATTGATGGCTCCCCTATCTCTGATCCTGCCTCTGTAACTGCAGCTTTCAACAAGTTCTTCATCTCATGTGCCCTGCCTGACCCCCTCCCCCCTTCACCTGACTCCAATCCCTGCCCTCCTGAATCCTCCTCCCCTCCCACCAGCTTCTTCTTTTCTCCCTTCTCTCCTCTTAAAGTATACTCGCGCATCTCTCTCAATCCCTCCAAATCAAGCCCTGACGGTATCCACCCTAGACTGCTCTACATCTCTGCTCCCACAATAACCACCCCTGATCTACATTCTAAACCTTTCTCTCTCCACAGCTATGGTTCCCAAAGCCTGGAAATCGGCCCCAGGAAATTATCAACCCATATCGCTCCTCCCCTCCCCTCCCTTGCCAAAGTCCAGGAATCCATCATTCTTGTAAAGCTCTCAGACTTTCTCTCCTCAAACAACTTCCTATCTCCTGTACAATCAGGCTTTCGGAAACAACACTCCACTATCACATCCCTGCTAAGCATCACTGACTCTATTTTCTCTGCAATGGACCAAAGCCATATCACTGCAACTATCTTCATTGATTTGACTAAAGCTTTTGATTCTCTCTCCCACCCTCTCCCCCTCCGTAAACTTAATTCCTTCGGCCTTGCAAAGTCTGCAGTCGACTGGTTTAGCTTTTATCTCCATAATAGGAAACAGTCCTAATAGGTGATGCACTCTCCCCTCCTCTCCCTATTCTCTCCAGGGACCCCCAAGGCTTTATCCTTAGCCCCATTCTTTTCTCTATTTTTATAAATGATCTTCCCTCTGCCTGCCTCTCCTCTAACTATCATGTATGCTGATGACACTGTCATCTTTGTCTCTGGCCCATCCCATGACAGTGTCCTCCCTATTCTCCAAAACTACTTCAATAGAGTTCAGTGCTGGTTCCAATCAAACCAGATAAAACTCAATGCCAAAAAGACAGTTACCATGTCCTTTGGTTCCAGACAGAAACTGATCTATCTCCTAACCCCACCAGTGATCACCACCCAGGATGGCTCGCCCCTTGAGACAGTCTCTGCATTCAAATATCTGGGTGTCTGGCTGGACAGTCACCTAGATCTCTCTACACAGATTGATGCAATCTTCACCAAACTCCGGTCCAAACTCGCAGTTCTCTACCGCCACAAAGCCAGCCTCCCCTTCCCCACTCATCGTGATTTAGTACTTAAAACAATCTTACTAGTTCTGGATTACACGGACATAGTCTACGGCACAGCCCCAGCCTCTTCCCTCTCAAAATTAGACACTCTTCTCAACTCCTTCTGCCACTTTGCCACCGCCTCCCCAACTTACTCATCACTGTTTCCTTTACACTCCACTCTCCCTCACTTCACTATCACACAGGAGAACTGTCCACTGTGTCTCCCTCTTTGCCAAATCTTGGTTTGGCTCCTTTCCCCCCACCTCTCATCCCGCCTTACCCCAGCCAAATCCACAACCTACTCTCCACGTCACAGAGATTCACATACCTTCTCCATCTCTCGACATACATCTCAACCTTTTGTCCCCCAAATGTGGAACATTGCCTCTCAAAATGTGGAACAAATGAGCAACATGTGGAACACTTAATCAAATCTTTACCTAAGAAGCTCAGAACACTGTTAAAATGTTTGCATTTATGTTCAGAAAGTTTGTTATTAATTGAATAATATATTTTTTGCATTATTTGATATAGATTTTTGCTTTAAAATGTTAACACTGAATGTGGGACAAGTCCTCACAATGTGGAACAGGGAGCTTTTGTGACGTAAAATGAGGAACGTTCCTCGTAATGTGGTACAGTTGAGAGGTATGTCCCTCGACCACACTCCACTGCAGGCCAGTCTGCCTTCTCCTACCACCTCCCCTCCTCTGGAATAATCTCTCCTCTGACATTCACCTTGTCTCTCCTTTCTCATCCCTAGTGAGACTACTCAAACTCCTCCCCTCTTTGCCCCCAGTGCTCCTAATTCCCACTTCTCCCCTCCGATCCTGCATGCTCACCTTGCATCTCGCTCGTCTCTCTTCATTAGCCTCCCACCGTATCATTTTAGGCCTATGGGGGGCCAGTGCTGGTTACCCTCCTGACCTCATACTCAGCCCCTGCCTGCTTCAAATTCCCCTCTCAAGAGACCTCTATTGTCTTAGGAATCTTGTGTTTTTTACTTTTATATACTATTGTGTCTTCACTGGCAATACTAAAATTCTTGTAAATATTTGTAAATTCCTTGTATCGCACATTGTTGTAAATAATCTTTTGCAACATTGTTCTACCATAGTGCTTTCTTTTTACTGCTACTATGCTTTCATTGTACCCGGGTCGCACCTAGAAAGGAGCCTCGGCTCAGTGTGCCTTTCCCGATCACCAATTTTAAATAAATAAATAAATAAATAAGAAGTGCAAGGTACTGCATGTCAGTGCTAGAAACCAGGGGAGGAGCTATCAGCTGGGAAGGGTGGAGCTGGAAAGCACCAAGGAGGAAAAGGATCTGGGGGTGCTTATAACAGGCAGCACGAACAACTCAGCTCAGTGCAGAAAGGTGGCAGCAAAAGCCAACAGGATGCTAGGGTGTACAGCAAGGTGAATGTCCTCCAGAAATAGGGAGGTGATCCTCCCCCTGCACAGTCTCTGGTCAGGCCTCACTTGGCACCCAATCCTGAAGAAGGACATCAAATTGTTTGAGGGGTTCAACGCAGGGCAACAAAGATGATTCAGGGATTGGAGGGAAAGTCCTATGAGGATAGATTGGGCGAGCTGAACATGTACTCTCTGGAGGAGAGGAGGGATGGGGGGATATGATTGAAACCTTTAAATATCTTAAGGGGATAAATAAGGTTAATACAAAAGGGATGTTCCAGCATAGAAGAGGGAGGGATACGAGAGGGCATCAGCTGAGATTGGAGGGGGAAGGCTCGAAGGAAATCAGGCGACATTTTTTCACTGAAAGGTTGGTGGACAGGTGGAATACTCTGCCCGAGGAGGTGGTATCCTGTAGAATGGTGGGTAACTTTAGGAGGTGATGGGACAGGGTGAAGGGGATTATGATAAAGAGGGGTGGGGAGGGTGGGGCAGCTACAAGTTGAGGGGCTAGCTGTACATTAGAGAGGCTCGATAGACCATAAGGCCTGCTTCTGCTGGCATTTTCGTATGTTAGTAATGCCCATGCATAATTTTTGAGATAGTGTAGTGGTATCCTTATTAGCCTATTGCACTCCTATCCTGTCGTGTGCAGTGCCAAAAAAACACCTCACATTGCAATGTTATCCTATAGCAAACACAGCAAAATGTGAAACCTGTGCAACTGGACACCAAATTAATATATTTTCGAAAAATGAGCAAAAGGCACATCCGTGACATAACCCCTTTGTACCCTGAAAATTTCAGAGCAAAATTGAAAACCAGTTCTTTACAATGTAGTGACAAAATGAGCAAAAGGCACATTGCATTGAAGCAGATGTCTAAAGGAGCTACTAAGATGTCTAATACTGCTTCTCCTGCTTATGTCTGCAAACATACACCCTAACCCTGGTCCACCCTTCTCCAGACCTAGTGGCACGAGCAGATCTGGGACTCTCTCACCAGCCTGCCTTAACATTTGCAGCCTGCTCAAAAAACTTGATGCCCTTACTGCCTGGACTGTCCAGCACAATCCAGACGTCCTTGCAGTGATTGAGACATGGCTGTCAACAGTGATCCCTCGTGCATCTGCTGCAATTCCAGGATATACTGTTTTCAGGCAGGATAGACTATCTAAAAAAGGGCGAGGCTGTGCCCTGTACCTGAAAGACTCTTTGCAAGGGCACGCTCTGCCATTGTCCAACTCTGGTGATGACCTACAGGTCCTAGCTATCAAGACTGTGCTCGGAGCCCACAATAAGGCCCTGACAATAGCATTAGTTTATATTCCACCAAAATCGACATTATCTAGCCTGGACCCACTCCTAACTTGTATCAACAGCTTAAATCACAACGCTGAAGTTATAATGCTTGGGGATTTCAATGTGAACTGGCTTTCCCTCAGTGTGAACAATTATAAGGATGCCTTATCTGCTGCAAATTTCACCCAGCTCATAACCGCACCTACAAGGGTCAACTACAGATCCGGGACAAGCACCCTCTTGGACTGGGTGCTCACAAACCGCCTAGACCATATCTCTCATTCCCGATTCTATAAGTGACCACTCCCCTCATGTGCCTATAGTCAAATAAATTCAATAAATGCCTGGCAAAAACTGTAAATAGTAGGATTCTATCCAGAGGGCACCTAGAGCTGTTAAAATTGCTTCTACAACAACAGGACCAGTCCCCAATTGATGCTGCAACTGACATAAACGATGCACTTGAATACTTCATCTCCTGGTTCAATGTAGCATATGATTAAGGGCCTTGAAAACCCTTGGATTACAAGTGATCTGCTTGAAAAATGAAATTATGGGACCATCTCTGGGACCGGGCCAGAGCTACTAGCAGACCAACTGACATACAGGCATATAAAACAGCCAGGAATGCCTGTACCAAAGCCATTCGCTTGGATAAAGCCAGCTATTATAGGAGTGCCCTATCCAACACATGGAAGGATGAAAGGAAATGGCGGAGCAACATATCAAAAGTCATGGGGAAAGGTTCCAAAGAGGCACCCACCATGCTGAATGCAGATGGTTGCATCATCATTGACCCTACCTCAGTTGCCAATACTTTTAATCTGGCGTTCACTGACCTTAGTCATGCGCTGCCTGCTAATTTCTTTGATCCAAACTCCTCCCCAGCTCCTCATGGTAAACCGGTTAAGAAGCTGGAGCATCCACATTTCTAATTCAAGGCAGTCTCCAAACGCGAAGCCAAAAAATACCTACTGAAGATACTTAGAAAAACCAGAACTAGTGGCGACTGTCTTGACTTGAAGTTCATAGCCCTAACCCTTGACACTGTCTTGACCCCTCTAACCAAGATTATCAACCATTCCCTCATGCTCTCCCAGTTCCCTCTCAAGTGGAAGTCTGCCCTGGTGACCCCAATCCACAAAAATGGTGACAGGGCACAACGTGGAAACTACAGGCCTATCTCCATCCTCCCTCCCTTATCCAAAGCATTAGAGAAAATTGTTGCAGATCAACTGATAGACTACTTGGAAAAATATAACCTGCAATGCCCACAGCAGCATGGCTTTTGGAAAGGTTACAGTACCACCACTGCACTCTTTAAATTTATGGGCTACATTCATCAGGCACTTAATCAAGGTCAACTTGTCGGCACCACCTTCACTGACCTGTCAAAGACTTTCGATACGGTCAATCATCCACTACTAATCGAACAACTTGCTGATCTAGGGCTGTCCCTTGACACGCTAAGGTGATTTAATAGGCATCTCTCCGACCGCACTCAACAGGTTAAGATTGGTAATGTCTTCTCCTCTCCTCCAAACAGCCTGTTCGGTCAGGTGTCCCCAAGGGTAAATTTTGGGGCCCCTGCTATTCAAAATCTTTCTGAACAAACTCCCTGCCTCCTTTCATGAACATATCCTCTTGTATATAGATGACGTGTTCATTTTCTCAAAGAACTCCAATCCCTCTCTCTTGGAGGGCCACCTTCAGGAAAGTTTCACGGATGTAGAGGCATGGTTTGTCATGCAGAAACTAGTGCTCAACTACAAGAAAATGAAGATTATGCTTGTCCATAGTACGCATTATAAACATAAAAGTAAACATCTGACAGTCAGTGTGACGCTTGGACAGCTGGTTCTGATCACTGTGTCATTTTTTGTGATATAAAAATGGGTTATGAACTATCTGTCATGAGAGATGCTGAGAAATCTGGTGCTCTTGGAGTGACTCCCCCCCAGGTTTCAACAGAAAAATGAAAGCCATGTGAAAATGCTGAAACAACATGTGAGATCACACACACACCAGTTTTAGATACCAGGTGTTACGTGGAAGGCCTGATGCTAATTACGGGGTGGAAGAAGCTTGAGTTGAGCATATCCATTTTATGATGCTTCCAGAGGAAGAAAAGCAGGTTGTGATGTATTAGTGCAAAATCATAAAGATGCATTCATGTCCTGGAAGGGGGAAGCTTATCATGAGATCAAAGAGATGTCATTTGAAGAACATATGAGTAATGCTGAGGATTGCAGAATTTAATTCTTGAAAAAGACATGGGGCTGGATATTCAAAAGGGTTGCGCCATGCGCAATAGGGTTGCGCCTGCGCAAGTCCGAAATTGCGCCATTCTGCAATATTCAGCAGGAGGCAGTTCGCCCCAAGTCATGCTGAGCAACAGCGCAATGCTAATGAAGGCATGCTCAACCGGGGGGAGGAACTATGATAAACTGCACAGCCCGATATTCAGCCGGGTTGTGCAGAGTGTGCAGGCGCAACTCCCTACCTGCGCCTGCACAACTTTGAGGCAAAAAAGGATTGTTTCAGGGCCACCCACAGGTGAGCTGCCGCATTGCAGAGTTCAACACAGCAGCTGCCACCTGTGGGTGGCCCTCCACTTGTTCCCTGTGCCCCCCCGCAGCCGGATCGTGGGCATAATGTGACTTCATTCACATATCTGGACTGCCTTGTACGGTATGGGCTGCATGCCCATTGGCTCTTGCTCTGAACCAATGGGCGTGCAGCCTACTGCAGCAGTTAGTGGGCGGGTGGCGGGCAGCAGGCGGGTGGGTGCTGCCGCCCGCCGGCTGATGGGTGGGGAGGCGGGGTGGTGGGGCTCTGTGGGTGGGGTGGGGGCCACTGGACCACCAGGGAACTAGGCGTTGGGGGTTTGACTCTTATGCCCGTGATCCGGGCTTGGCAGTCCACTGGACCACCAGGACACTGCTCTTTGGGGGTGAACTCTGTTCTGGCTGCGATCGGGCCAGTCAGGGGAGGTTTCACATTATGCCCGCGATCAGGCCAGTCGTGGGAGGTTGTCATTATATTATGCCCGTGATTGGGCCAGTTGGGGGTTGTCATTTATATTATGCCCGGTCGGGCCAGTCGGGGGTTCATTTATATTATGCCCGCGATCGGGCTAGTCGGGGGTTCATTTATGTTATGCCCGCAATCGACCAGTGGGGAGGATTTACCCATGCCCTACGATCGGCTGCAGGGGCATCGTCCTCGACAGGCTGCTGCCTGGCAGGTGCCAGCGCTAAGTCATAGGGGATCGGCACACCTGCATGCTAATGGCATGCAAATAGGGCCATTAGTAGATGCAAATGGCCCCATGTGCCTTGCATGAATTATGGCCCCATTGCATGTCCCCGCACAGATGCTCGGAGATTGGCATGGGCGCCAATGGAACTTGCGCCACGCATCTTGAATGCTCCACTCTGACCACTTGCAGTGGCGCCAGTTCCACTGCACCATGCACAGTGGCTGTGGCTGGGGAGCGATATTCAAAGGAGTTGCTCAATAGCGCAACTCAGTTGAATATCGCCCCGGCCACACCCCAGCGCAACTTTTTTGAGCAGCGCAAGGGCTTGCGCCACAGAATGGCGCAGTTGGAATATCCAGCCCATCCTGTTTTTTTTTTTTATTAGATATATTTTTTCATATATTCTGACAGAGGAGGAGCTAGGTGACCTCACACAAAAAGGGGTTGGCAAATACAGTTTGCTTTAAGGAATATTCTGTTTTACTTCAGACACACTTTTATCAGGACTCTGACAACAAAACATCTGTGAGCACTTTAAACAGTTATTTAGAAAGAGAGATAAATCTAAATATTGTTGTAGGAAATTTGCACTGTTTAAACCTTGTTCTTTTAAAATATTTGTATGTCTTGTGACATAAGAGTTCTGTATTTTGTGTTTTACATATTTTTATCTATTTTAGTAAAGCTCTTTTTAGAGCATATTTGGTCTGTCTTTGATTTCTTTTCAGTTGTAAGAAAAGTATATATGGTTATAGCAGACACTAGGCATAGCTTGAATGGTGATACCAAACTGGAAAGAGAAGCATTTTAAAGCTGAGGTCTTTATTAAAGTTTTTAAGGGTTCATCTCTGTATACCTGGTTAGGTGGCAAAGATATCTGGCCCCCCCCAACGAAGACAGAAATATCTGAGCCTGTGCATTGGGTACGCTAGCAAGAGGTTCACAGTTTGAATTCCTCCAAGACTTGAGACCAAAGGTTGATCCGAACTCACAAAATAGACAAGATGGTTACCTTGTTCTGTTGAACTGTTCAAAAGACTGTGCTCGGAGGTTGGCACTTTGGGAGTAGAGGACCTGACCTGCTGAGTGGGTTTGTGACAGTCAGAAATAACGCTAGTGTCGCCTTAGACCAGACACGTTCTTTCAAGTACCTTGGAATGGCCCTGGACAGTACTCTAGCTTTCTCCAGTCATGTTGATATGGTTGCCAAATCTGTGGATATCCACATTGGCCTTCTGCTATAAACACTGCCTGACTCCCGAAGCACTTAAGCTTGTAATACAAAGTGCAATTGTATCAGTCATTGACTATGGGCTTGTTATCTACGGAGCTGCCTCTGTGTCTGCCTTACGGTGTGTCGCCACTGCTCTGAACAAGTCCTGTAGATTACTGACTGGTGCTGCCCCCCGCACGCACACCTGTGACCTCTATAAGCAGGCTAACTGGCTTCAACTTCTGGGAAGAATCACTTACAAAACTTGCCTGGTAGTAAAAAAGGCATCCCTTGGTCTTATGCCCCCTTGGGTACAGAATCTCCTTAAACTAACCAACAGCACTTGCCACACCAGAAATTCTGATAACTCCACTCTACTCTGCACCAAGATTGATCTTCCCCTGTTTCTGTGCAGGAGCTCAGAAATGAACGCTCACCCAAGCCTTTGAACTTTTTGATGATTAATTCAGTACTTACCTCTCAAGCTCCAGCACTACAGCTGTGTTGATAGTCGGAGGGGCAAACTTGGGCTACAAATTTTCTTTGTCCTGCTAACACAGAGTTCAGATCTCTCAAGGGATTTTGCAGATGCGATCCAAAGGAATTTCAGCGCAAACTTTGAAAGATACCTCAGTGCCGGACTGGATCCTCAGGGCAGTGATGCCACAGTTCAGGCTTCCTTTTAGGTCTGAACTCAGAGCCCAGTGACTCACACAAGCAGCGACCTCTTCACGGACTGGGTGTGGATTTCCCCACTGCAGGTGGGAGCCCCCCAAACAATTCAAGCGCAAGCCGAAATCCAAGGGGTAGAGGCGCTGGCTTACAACGCTGAGCTGGGCGGTCCTCCCTCTCGACCGACTAAATCTCCTTCTCCTGTCCTGAGTAGGAGCCCCGACTTCATTCAAACTCTGCGCCAAGATTGATCTTCCCCTGTTTCTGTGCAGGAGCTCAGAAATGAACGCTCACCCAGGACTTTGAACTTTTTGCTGATTAATTCAGGACTTACCTCTCACGCTCCAGCACTACAGCTGTGTTGGTAGTTGGAGGGGCAAACTTGGGCTACAAATTTTGTTCCCACCCACCGCCCTCTGTTTCCTCCTCCCCTTAAATGCCGCAGACTACGCCCTCAAGCCCCAGCATTATTTGTCTACCAATCCCCTTGGCCCTAAAGCCAGTCCCTAAAAGTCTGAACTTTTCTTTCAAACACCATGAAGTCTTGCTGTGATTAGGACTATAGCAGTCAGCCTCAGCCTCTGAACTGCCCCGGAGAGGAAAGGGTTACCTCCAGAGAAGTCTGGAGTTCCGCAGCGCGAGGGCGCTGTTCAAAGCTCTATCTGTGCAGTTTGAAGTCAAACTGCCAGATTCTTTACTCCGCTTCACTGAACAGTCGCTCCGGAGATCAGCTCCTTCAGCTCGGTTCACTACGCGGTTTTCGGTCGGTTCCTTCGGTTCAGAAAACCGGCAAAAGTCTCAAAATTACCGCGGTTTCGGCTAAGCTCTATCTGGTAACCGTAAGTAAAACGAAAATTTAGTCTGTGTGGAAATAATTATCGGTTCAGTCCGAACCGATCGTTTCTTGTATTTTGATGAATTTTTAGACATGAGGTACCCGGTTCTTATCGGTTCTAAAAAAACCCTCGTTTTTATAAGGTTTTTTCCAATACCCGTGACACGGTTAGGAACCGATAGGGTGTCTTGCTCTGGCACGGCCTGAAGAAAAGGGCAAGTTTTGGTTAGGCTGGCACTATGTCTGAGAAACCCAAAAGAAAAACCGGGCCCACGGGGTTTCAACACTGTGATGTTTGTGGGGAAGCATTTGCCAAGGCTGACCCACACACCACTTGTGTTTATTGTCTGGGGGCTGACCACCTCCTTTCAGACTGCCAGATATGTAAAAATTTCCCTGCAGCCACCCTGGAGAAGAGATTGGGCCGGCTCAGGGAACGAGAGGCAAAAAAGTCCGCTGACCCGATGGCCAGCCCGGGTCCAGTACCCACTGGACCAGAGGGAGTGCCCTCTGACCAGGGTATTACTTCTTGGGCAGAGAAAGGCTGGTTCAGAGGAACCAGCACCAGCAAAAAGACAAAGAAATCAGCAGGTTCGAGTCTAAGATAGTTTCTCCAACTGTTGCAGAAATAGCAAAGCCATACAGATTGTTCAGTCTTTGTCGCAGGGACTTGGAGAGCCCTCCACAAGTGGCAGAGGGGTGGCTCGCCCAGGTCCAGTGGTTCAAGATTATGTTATTGAGGAGTTTTATGAACCACAGGAGGGAGGAGGAATTTGATCAGTGCATTTGTGACTGGGAAGGTCTGGGCGTGCCCATTGAACGGGCATTTCTCCAGACAGACCCTTAGAGTCTCCCTCTGTTGTCTGAGTCCCTTCTCATTTTGTGTTTTATAAAAGGTGGCAGAAACCCTCCAGCTCCCTTTGAGGAGGCTGTGGATGAGCAAGAGGAGCCTGATTTTGTTGAAATGATGGATATTCCAGAGTCTAGAAGGTTGTCTGTTCCTTTGCATAAATCATTTAGGAAGCAAACAACAAAGATTTTAAAAATCCTCATTCTGTCCCTCCTGTAGACAAAAAATGGACAGAAGGTATACTTTATCAGGCCCAGATACAGACTTCTCACTGAGCAGTGTAGTCATGTAGGTGTTGTTCAAGCTGCAGCCTGCGACAAGGCTAATATTCCCTTGGCATCACATCCCCTGACAAAGATTCCAGGAAGATTGATACCATGGCAAAAAGCAATATATGGCAGCTTCTTTGGGACTCAGGCAGGCTAATTACATGGCTTATGTGGCTAGATATCAAAAGTCTAGATGGGACACTATTTTGCAGTTAGCCAAGCAGGCCCAGGGTCAGCTGGCTAGTGAGTTGGAACAGGTGGCTGCTGATGGCATTGAGGCCTCTAAAGTTCAATTTCATACTGCTGTTGATGTTAATGATGTTTCTTCTAGGGTCATGGCCACTTCTGTAGCTCTCTCTAGGTTGGCATGGCTCAGATGCACTAATTTGTCCCAAGACACTCAGGCAAAGGCTATGGATTTCCCTGTAGTAGGTAACTCTCTGTTTGGTGATCAGACAGAAAATTACATGAAAAAAATGGATGAATACAGAACTACCTACAAAAGTGCCCAAGCTAAAGAGAGGCATGCCCCCCCCCAAAGGCATGCCCCCAGGGGTAGGGGTAGGCCTTACCACAGGCCCTTTTATCAAGCTCAAGCCTCTTCAGCCTTTGTTCAGAGGGGTTTCTTCAGAGGCAGGGGCAGATGGGGCTCTGGCAGACCGTCCCCTTCTTCCCAGCCAAAAACAGCTGCCAAGCAGGCACCCTGATGGGGTGCCCAGGGCCGAATCTCCTGTACCGGTGGGGGGCAGGTTGGCTTATTTCAGCCAGAACTGGTTGTCCCTAACTCCGGACAAGTGGGTTCTGGAGGTGGTAAGCCAAGGTCTGGTCCTCAGTTTCAAACAGTTCCCAAAGATGAGGGCCAGACATTTCCCACCTGCGAATCCTTTGGAAGCCCTTGCTTTGGAAACAGAGGTTTCTTCTCTGCTGGGATGCAAAGCAGTAGAGAGGGTTCCCCTTTGCCATCAGGGCAAGGGTCTTTATTCAAGGTATTTCCTTACCCCAAAAAAGACAGGAGAATGGCGGCCCATCTTAGATTTAAGGTTCCTGAACAAGCATCTTCTGAAACCAAAGTTCAAAATGTTAACTCTGGCAATGATTTTGCCCTCCTGAGACCAGGAGACTGGCTAGCTTCCTTGGACCTCAAGGGCGCCTATTTTCATTTCTTGATCAGGCCTTCTCACAGAAAGTACCTCAGGTTCGAACTACCTTCTGGCCACTATCAGTTCAGAGCAATGCCCTTCGACCTTACCTCTGCCCCAAGGTTTTCACAAAATGTCTGGCTGTGATAGTGGCTCATCTGAGAAGGCAAGGGTGGCGTTTTCCCTACCTGGACGACTGGCTCATAGTGGGTCAGTCTCCAGATCACGTAAATCTCACTTGTTGGTCACCCAGCAGCTTCTCACCTCTCTGGGATTCCTGTTGAATCTTCCAAAGTCAGTTCTCGAACCAGTTCAGGTACTAACTTTCATAGGTGCAGAGTTGAACACAAAGTCTGCCAGGGCATATCTCCCCTCCGAGAGAGTGGACAGACTCATTGCCCTGGCATCTTCCTTCACCATGCGGGTCTCTCGGCCAGCAAGGCACTTCCTGCAACTCCTAGGACACATGGCTGCGTCCACAGCTGTCGTGCAGGGAGCAAGATTCCAGATGAGAGACATCCAATTCCACCTGAGATCTTTTTGGTCCCAAAGAAGGACCCCTCACCAAATTAGTCCCATGGTAAGGTCTCTGATCCTGGCCCTTCAGTGGTGGCAGGACCAGAGCAATCTAACTCAAGGGGTCCCCTTCTTACCCATTCCTCACTCCCTCACACTTACCACAGATGCCTCACTCCTAGGATGGGGGGCTCACTTGGGCGACCTTTCCACTCAGGGAGTGTGGTCTCCTCAGGAATCTCTGCTCACATCAACCTTCTGGAGCTCAGGGCTGTCCTCTTAGCTCTCCAGGCCTTTTCAGCTTCTGTCCAGAACAAGGTAGTTCAAGTCAGGACAGACAATACCACAACAATGTGGTACATCAACAAGCAAGGGGCACTCGGTCTTCTGCCTTGTGCACCGAAGCAATGAAGCTGTGGTCTCTGGCTTACTCCTTGAATACCTCCCTGATAGCAGTTCACCTTCCAGGAAGGACAATGTCTAGCGGATGCCCTCAGCAGGATTTCTCAGGGCCACCACAGATGGGCCCTGAACCCTCTAGTGCTGGGGTCAGTCTTTGCCAGATGGGGCACCCTCAGATAGATCTTTTCGCAGCCCCAGACAACCACCAACTTCCTCTGTTTTGTTGCAGACCTCCAGTGTTGGGATCAGTCCCACTGGACGCCTTCCAGTTGGATTGGGAGGGAAATATCTATATGCCTTCCCTCCCTCCCTCTCCTTTTCAGGGTACTAGTGAGGATCAGAACTCAGTCCTGCAAGGTGATTCTGATTGCTCAGATTGGGCCAGACAGCCCTGGTACCCTCTCCTTCTGTCCCTGATTGTCCACCTCCCTGAGCTTGCCCAGGACCCACGACCTGTTGACCTGTGCACAGGGGAGAGTGTGGTATCCGAACCTCAGTTCCCTCCACCTCAAGGCTTGGTTCTTGAGGAGCTAGAATAAGCTGATCTACACCTCTCTCAAGGTGTCTTGGATATTAGAGGGCGGGAGGCCTTCTACTAGGGCCACCTATAATTCTAAGTGGAAGAGGTTTTCCATTTGGTGCTCTGGGAAGCAAATCTCCCAGAATCTGCTGATTTGACTGTTTTATTGGACTATCTGGTCCACTTAAATTCTCTAGGCCTTAAGCCAGCTACCTTAAGGTTCATCTGGCAGCAGTCTCCGCTTATGTGTCAGCAGGTAAACCTGCTTCCATCTCTTCTCACCTGTAATTTCCAAGTTTTTAAGGGGTTACTTCACACTAACCCTCCTTTTCGGGAACCAGCTCCTGCTTGGGACCTGAATGTTTACATGCTCAGCTAATGCAACCCCCTTGAGCCCCTGTCTTGGCAGACCTCAAGTTTTAACTTGGAAGACTGTTTTTCTAGTGGCCATCACTTCTGCTAGACGTATAAGTGAGATGCAAGCCTTGTCAGTGGAAGAAGATTTCATTTCTTTTCATAGGGACAAGGTAGTCCTTAGGACTAATAGAAGGTTTTACCAAAGGTGGTCTCGGATTTTCATCTCAACCAATCCATCTCTCTCCCAGTATTTTCACTGAGCATTCCTCTTCAGGGAGAGGAGATTGCACAGTCTGGACGTCAAAGAGCTCTAAGCTACTATTTGAGCACGCACCAAGGGTCATAGGTTTGAATCCCTCCAGCTCTTCCTTACCTATGGGGAAGTCGGCAAGGGAGACCTGCCACTAAGAGGACAATTGCAAGGTGGATTGTCTCTGTATCCAATTCTGTTACCAAAACTGGGTAAGAGCCCCCTCAGGATTGAGGGCTCATTCTACCAGAGGTACAGCTGCATCTCTAGCGGCTGCTAGAGATATTCCCATTTTGGAGATCTGTCAAGCTGCTACCTGGAAAACAGTTCACACCTTTACCAAACATTACTCCTTGGATGTTCAATCCAGGAGGGATGCCTTTTGGCACAGCTGTGCTTCAGAGCCTATTTCCCAAGTAGGTTCTGACCCTCCTCCATGGAGGTACTGCTGTGTAATCTGCTATAGTCCTAATCACAGCAAGACTTCATGGTGTTTGAAGAAAAAATTACTCACCTCAGTAATTGCTTTTCTTCTCATGGAGTCTTGCTGTATTAGGACAACCCTCCCTCCTACCCCGCTCAGAACTCCTCCTTGGGTATGGGGTTGGCAAATTAGTGCAAGCACTGTGTCATGCCTTTTTCTTGCTTATTGGGTTTAGGAACTAGGTAATTCTGTTGTTCGTTGAGTGGTAGGTGGCCCCCTCCCTAGACTTGAGTCTTTTTGGGAAGAGGGGGTCTGTTAATGCTTCTTTTCAGTAATGCTAACAATATTTAATAATTTTGTTGCTATTCTGTGATTGTTGTGTGTTTTTGTAGTTCTACTACTGGTAGGTAGCCAATGGCTAGTGTAGGGTTTTTTCCACACAGACTTGCTATATTAGTTTAGCTTCGTAAAGAATCCGGCAGTTTGACTTCAAACTGCACAGATAGAGCTTTGAACAGCGCCCTCGCGCTACGGAACTCCAGACTTCTCTGGAGTTAACCCTTTCCTCTCCGGGGCAGTTCAGAGGCTGAGGCTGACTGCTATAGTCCTAATACAGCAAGACTCCATGAGAAGAAAAGCAATTACTGAGGTGAGTAATTTTTTCTTGAGTTTGCTGCTTGCATAAGAGCGCAAAGACGTTACCTGGCCAGAGTATATAAGTTTTTTTTCTCCTAACACTGTTCTGCCTATGTATATTCCTGCATTACTGCTAATGACTCTGCTCAGTATCTGACCAACCTCGTAAGCGATAGCCAGAATAGTGCTTGTAGTGCTTCTTTACTAGGGAACATGTACTACTGTGAGACTGCATAACATGTATAGTTGAAAACTGGGCATTAATTTTACTAGAGCTTGCCAACCACATTACTTGAAGTGTTACTCTATTGTATTGTTATTTTAGCCTGGACTAGAAGCTAAGGTAATGGTGAGAGTTTTTCTTCCTTAATAACTAATCCTAGTCCATAAATTACCCAGCACCAGCTACGACGTTCATAAGAAACCTCCCTCTAGTCTGTCAGCACAGCAAGCTCTCTAACCAGATATCCTCCTAAGTGTAGCTAGCTCCTATTTTGAACTCCTAACACAAAACCCGATTGACTCTGTTATG
This sequence comes from Neoceratodus forsteri, assembly GCA_016271365.2. Classification (NCBI taxonomy): domain Eukaryota; kingdom Metazoa; phylum Chordata; order Ceratodontiformes; family Ceratodontidae; genus Neoceratodus; species Neoceratodus forsteri. The sequence continues at coordinate 1,396,414,607 of CM057458.1, read as the reverse complement.
GCAAGTCCGTACCCCTTGTCTCCCACTGGACAGGGCAGACAGCCTGAGAAAACAGCACCTAAAACTTAATACAGGGATATTCTCCTGGCAGGTATCCACCCGAACTTCAACCTAATTAACTATTCTACCAGAAGACACATTGGTCTTCAATATGGCCCTGGAGAAATATTCCCAAACCAGGTACTCTTTGCCTTAAGTCACGATATATGAAAGAAACCCGCCTGCCTCTCTCCTAAACAGGGTGTACTCCTTGCCCTTCTATATATACTTTCCCTCCACTGGGTGGACAGGTGCATTGGGAACGGACACTTCGACCCCAAGTGGCTAAATCACAATGACCCCTATTCTTGTGGTCATTACTGTTGAACCTCTCCCACAAGATCAAATGATCTTCTCACAGCACGTGAGTTGGTAAAAATGGACACTTACTATGTGTTGCTCCATGCCACATGCAGGAGGCTCCGAAGCCTCTCAAAACCCCTGGTCAGGCTAGTGTTATTATGCCTACTTGCTCTTCTACTGCTCCGGGCAGGTGATGTTCAGCCAAATCCAGGGCCCCCAAAGCCAATCTCTTTGTCTCCTCCCCCCAGGATCTTCACTGGACATCATTGAAAGGTTTAAGTATTGCTCACATGAATGTCTGCAGCCTCAGACCAAAAATTCATGAGGTCCAAGCCTGGCTTGACCTCTGTAAGCCAGATATCCTAGCTATCTCGGAGACCTGGCTTAAGGCTGACATCCTAGACCATGAGATCATAATCCTATGGTACAAGACCATCAGACAAGATAGGGTAAAAAAAGAGAGGGGGAGTGGTTCTAATCTATGCTAAGGACACTCTAAATGTGACACTACTGAAGCCCAACCTTGGTAATTGCCAGGACGGGTAATCTATATTCATCTGACTAACCCTTGGTCATGCTAAGCATCTCACCATCGGCTGTGTCTATAACCCCCTAAGACTGCCCAACATGCCCTTGAGAGTATCACTAAATCTGTAGGCAGTGAATTAACCAAGAAACTCCTTATTATGGGGAGACTTCAATCTGAATTGGGCCTCTGACTCAACAAAGTCTTCAAGGCAATGATCCATGATGTAAACCTGGCACAGGTTATTTCTCTACCCACCAGGCTCAACTATAAAACAGGGAACTACACTACTCTAGACTGGGCTCTGGTATCCAATCTCCTCAACATCCAGAAAGCTGGGATATTGGCCGATGCTTTCAGTGACCACTCCCCAATTTTCTGTATTTGGAAAAACAGAGCACCAAAGATTACTCCCAGGATACTCACTGTACAAGATTTCTCCAATTTCACGCCCGTAAAATTTAATGACTACCTAAGTAACCTGGACTGGAGCCCACTCAGGCTCCTCACAACCTTGGATGAGGCCTTGGTGTACTTCCAAGACTCACCCCTCAAAGCGGCCTCACTCTTTGCCCCCCTTAAGAAACTTAGAACAAAGGGAGGTTACTACACGTGAATCTCCCTCTCGGTGAAATCTCTGATGAAAAGTCGGGACAAGGCCTGGAAGAAGTTCTGGCTCTCCCTTCTCCCTGCTGATCTGCTTACTTACAAAATCTTAAGAAACAAATGTAAGCAAGCCATCAAACAAGCGAAAAAGGAGTACATCTCCCACCTCCAACGATCCAACCTGGGGAACCCCAAGCTTTTCTGGTCTCACATCAATGAACTGCTTAGGGACAATTCCAAGGAGGCACAAGGTCCAATAGAGGTACATGGACAGCTTATCAGCGATTGCCAGCAAACTGCCTCAGCAAACAACCACCACTTCACCAACCTTGATGATTACAAGATAGGTCTACCTCCTTCTATGCCAATACAGATCTCTGATGAACCCCTCTGCCTTAAAAGACCTCAATTTCACCTGAGACTAGTCAAGGTGAGTGAGGTCTTTAACCCTTAGGCTGCCAACAGAATTAGAATGCATAGTAATTCTGGACAGATATATCAGTCTGCGGCACAGCAAGGGTTAAGCTACTAAAAGCCCTCAAAAACAAAGCTTTGGTGGCCCTGATGAAATCAGCCCTAGGTTGCTCAAGGAAGGTGCCCAGGTCCTTGCCAAACCTCTGACTTGGATCATCAACAAGTCTCTACTTGAAGGTTAAGTTTTGCACCAGTGAAGTAGGCCATTGTGGTCCCCATTCACAAGGGTGGCTCGCTTGAACATATTGGCAATTATAGGCCCATCTCCCTGCTATGCACCCTTGCTAAATTGCAAGAAAGGCTAGTTTATGGGCAACTGAGGGACTACCTGGAGCTATACCTACTCCTAGCCCCCTCTTAGCATGGCTTTCGGGCAACCCATGGGACTGACTCTGCACTCACCAATCTCACAGTGGATGTATTCAGGGTAATGGATGTAGGCAAACCGACGGGCGCAATCTTTATAGATCTGTCCAAGGCATTCGACCTCGTGGACCACAACTTTCTACTCACAAAGCTTCACGGTATATAGGTCTGGATACCAGGCCTTAAACTGATTCAAGAGCTACCTATCAGGCCGCTCTCAGAGAGTCATCTGGAAGGGAGGGCAGTCTGACCCTCTTCCCATCAAGGAGGGTGTACCTCAGGGCTCAATTCTTGGCCCCTCCTGTTCTCTCTCTCACAAATGACCTCAACTGTCACTGTGGGGAAAGTTCAGTGGTTCAATATGCTGATGATACCATCATCTACCGGTCCATGGATACCTTACCTGAACTGGGTCCGCTCCTCCAAGGGGACCTTAAAACACTTGAGGCCTGGCTTACATCAAACAGAATGGTCCTCAACGCAGCAAAAACCAAAGCCTTGCTGTTTGGTCCTAGATCCCTTGGACAAAACAGGACCAAATCCTTACACCTAACTTCCCTTGCTGGAAAAAGGATAGACGTGGTAGACTCCATAAAATACCTTGGGCTAACTATTGACCAAGGTCTCACCTTTAAGTTACATGTAGACCAAGTAACCAGGACTATCCATGGTAAACTGGCACCCTGCATCAGCTAAAGGACCAGCTTATCCCAGAGGCTAGGCATGCAATTGCCTCCAGTGTCCTTCTTCCTACACTAACTTATGCTGCCCCTGTAATTCAGGGAATGTCTAAGCACAAGGGTGACTGGCTACAGGTCCTGTACAAAAAGATTGTGCGGTTTGCAACCCTGAGCCACCCTAGAAGCCACCCCTGCGTCTCGCTCGCCCAGCTGCACTGGCCTTCTTTTGAGGCTCATTTTCAGTACCCCCTGCTCTGCCTTGTGTACAAACTGCAGGGCCTGGCTGTCCCACCCAGCCTAACAGGAACTATCACTCCAAAGTCCAACCCTCGAATGCTTAGGACCTCAGGTCGGACCCTACTAGCAATCCCCAGAGTCAAGACTAACATGGGAGGAAAATCATTCACTTACACTGCCCCTTATCTGTGGAACACTCTCCCACCTTCAGTACAGGAAGCCTCATCACTGCCAAACTTTCATATAAGGTTCAAGTTCCACTTGCTTGAGGCTAGCTCATGCCACTGTCAGGGTATAGGATCGTCTCCCCTGGTCCCACATCGTACTCCGACCAGCTCCCTTTCTCACCCAAATGGACTTCATGCTCATGCCTAAACTCTATCAATCGCTGCACTTATGTTCAAGGGCCAAGATATTCAAACTGCGCCAGGCTGTGGCACAAGCCTGAGCGCAGCTCAACTTGGCTGCGCAAGGGCGTGGACTGGGCGATATCCAACGGAGCTGTGCCATGGCTCAGCATCGTTGAATATCACACCCTGGCCACCCACTGTGTGCATGGTGCAGTGGCACTGCACCAGCGACAGTGGCCAGAGTGGAGCATGGGGATGCGCTAGTGCAAGTTCCATTGTGCTAGGCGCAACTACCGCGATATTCAAAAAGTTTACATGCAAATGGGGCCATAATGTATGCAAGGCACAAATGGGACCATTTGCTTGTCATTATGGCCCCATTTGCATGCAGGTGCACCGATCCCTGACGACTTGCACCTGGCGCCCTGCCAGGCAGCAGCCGTCGGGGACCGACGCCTCTGCAGCGCCAGTACGTGTGCCCCACAGCCCGATCTTGGGCATTAGTAAAAGAAATAAAATCTCCTATATCCTTGGTGGTCCAGTGGACCACTGTCCAATGTCGGGCTTCAGTACATAAAGAAAGAAAGAAATCCTATATCCCTGGTGGTCCAGTGGACCGCTGTCTGCCCGATCACGAGATGAAGTAAAAAATAACAGAATCCTATATCCCTGGTGGTCCAGTGGACCGCTGTCAGCCCGATCGAGAGCTGAAGTAAAATAATTAAGTTTCCTATATCCCTGGTGGTCCAGTGGACCGATGTCTGCCCGATCGCAGGCTTAAGTAAAATAACACTGACTCCCATATCCCTGGTGGTCCAGTGGACTGATGTCTGCCCGATTACGGGCTTAAGTAAAATAACACTGACTCCCATATCCCTGGTGGTCCAGCAGACCCCTCCCCACCCGCCCACCGATCCCACTTCCCCACTTCCAGTCAGCGCGGCAGTAGCACCCAACCCACCTGCCGCCTCGCCTACCACTGACTGACACCATCGGTAGGGCTGCATGCCCATTGGTCCACAGCGTGAGCCAATGAGCGTGCAGCCCATACCGCACTACACATTCCAGATATGTGAAGCTGGACCACCAGGGATATGGGAGTCAGTGTTATTTTACTTAAGCCCGCGATCAGGCAGACATCGGTCCACTGGACCACCAGGGATATGGAAGTCAGTGTTATTTTACTTAAGCCCGCAATCAGGCAGACATTGGTCCACTGGACCACCAGGGATTAGGAAACTTAATTATTTTACCGAAGCCCGTGATTGGTTGACAGTGGTCCACTGACCACCAGGGATATAGGATTCGATAGTTTTAATACCAATGCCCATGATCGGACATGGGAGGGTGCCCTACGGGAGGTGCAGCAGGAGCTCAGGTGGCCACCACAGTGGCAGCTGCGTGTTGCACCTGCAATACGGCAGCTCACCTGTGGGTGGCCGGCCGTTGGTCCTTTTTTTTTGCTCAACTTTGTGCGGTGCAGGTAGCGGTTGCGCATGTATGGCTCAGCACATCCCGGGCTGAATATCGGGCTATGCAGAGTATGCATGGGCATGCCTCCCCTACCTGCACCTGCATACATTACTGGTGCGCTCCGGCGCATTGGGATTTGTGCCAGATGCAATTCCTGTTGGAATATCATGCCGGGGTGCATCAGTGAGTTGCGCATGGTACAACACTGTTGCACCATGCGCAACCCTTTTGAATATCTGGGCCAATATATTCAGATTTATTGCCTTATTGTAACCTTGTAATCATGTCTACTTTCTCTGTACCCTGTACTACCTGACTGCCTTGTACTGTTCTGTATCCCGGGTCGCCCCTGAAAAAGGGACCTTCGGGGCTCAGTGGGCCTACCCGGTCATCAAAATTCAATGAATAAATAGATAAAAATATATGCTGTAGAATTCTGCTTGTGAAAACATGGAAGGCTTGCTTAGGAACAGGCCAAGCAGCAGAGCTTCATGGGACCTTCAAGTTTAAAAGAGAGGATAAGCTAATTAAGAACTTCCTTTTTTGACACCTACTGTACCTGTCAGAGCCTATGACCAGTCACTGCTTTGAACCTAGGAAACCGGTCATAAAATATTGCATTTTATGACATCAGGAGGGAAGCCAGTTCTGTTGGATACCTGTGGAAATTCACACAGCTAACAGAAGTGTTTTTCAGGATGTTTTCTGAAGATCAAAGGGGAATGCTGTTATAAACTGTGCACTGATGAGGAAATAGACTGTCTTGTTTACAATTAAAATATTGCTATCTTTGCACTTTTCAAACAGGTAGTCAGCGGAGGCACTTGGTTATACTTGGTCAGGTTGCAAATTAGTTACTGGATTAAAAGTGACCTCATGGGCTGTGACATCACAAGGAGGAGGATGGGACTTTACCTTTGATATAGCCTGTTGAAAGGACTGACACTCTTGTTCCAACCTTTGAAAGAAATTACATTTGTGTTCTGGACTTACAGGCACTTCTGTCAAGATAGGTAACACACAACTGAACACTGAGTTAGAACTAGTTAATTCAGTTACAAGACGTTCTGTTTTGTAATTTACATTTCTTTCTGACTGTAATCATAATGTATATATGTTCTGTTTGATGTACTGTATTTATTTACTATTTTTAATGTTAGTAAATGTTTTGATTTCCTTAATCCTGCCTGAGGCATTTTCTCATTTTGAGTGTGAATGCTGGAACAGTATTGATAATTTTGGCATACCTGTAAAAGTGCTTAGTGTGTCACCATATGCAGCCACACGAACAAGGACCTCTGTAAAGATCCAGCCAGGTAAGGAAATACCTAGGTCTCAACTGAGTCAGAAGGGAGATTGTGAACCGGGTTGGTTGTATGCCAGCTGGGATTAAGTACTGCACTGCTTGCACATGAAGAGGGTGTGATATTTGGACCTGTTACCTCAGCATGCTAGCTAAAAAAGGGTTCATATTTGACCCCAGGACTCGAGACTTGTAGTTGCTCGATCCAAAACAAACAGGAGGGTGTCCCTGTTTGTCCCCTGTTCACATATTGCACTTTGGGGTTGGGCACTGTGGGAGTAGAGGGCCTGATCCCAGGAGTGCGTTTGTGACACTTGGTATCTGAGAAACTGAATAAGATGCCATCACATAACTTTTCATGTCCTCAGACTCTGACAGCCTGATTGCGAATGCCAAATTTTGGGCTATTTTGTCAAATTATGCCAAAGTTATTAAGGTCCAGACACACAATGCCAGTGGACTTGAAATGCCAAATGTCAGAATCCCGATATTTGATGTATCGGGATGTCTCGGGCTTTGTCCAGCATCATGATGCGGGGAGAAATTAAGCAATCGCCATCACCAGACTAGAAAATACAAAACTGCAGCTCCTATGAAAAAATTAAGAAATCACCATGACCCAGTACATTGCCACCTACTGTTTCCTTACTCAGACATGCACCATGTTTTTACCAAGGTACACAAATGTCTTTATGTGCAAGAAAGAAGAAAAGTGCATTACCTGCAACTAGGCTTACAAACGGCAGGGAAATGACACAACTAAAGCAATCTCAGACAGACTGAAGAGCAATCTGCAGTTTAGAAAGTGCACAGGAGCGGTAACATAATCATCACCTTTACCCTTCGGCCTTTTTGCTACCTGGTTCTTAAGACTTGTTAAAGCGGCAACACCGAAGTCTTAACATATAAATGAAGCAGAGCACAGAAAGTCTTTAAATATACATACGACTCCACACAGCACAAATCTGTACAAGTAGAAAAAGTAGAGAGGAAATATTGTCAAAGCAAAGTGCCCTTCACCCTTTTAGCTATCAGGTTTGCTTCGTAAGGCTTCTTAAAGCGGAACAATAAATTAAGTCAGATTTAAAAAGGGTGAAAAATGCTTACCTTTACAGAAGGGTCTTCCGTGTTGTGTGACTTGCATAGTCCACATTTTGATTTTAGACAACTGTCACAACTGTTAAAAGTCAATACTTTATTTGAATTATTTAAAATAAGTTTTTAGAAGTTTTAAAAGTTTGTAAGCAGTACTTCCTACTTTGCATCCTTGCTTGTTGTATCAAAGGCTGAGGTGGTGTGTGCAATGCCTTGGATGTATTCAACATCTGATTTAGTGGTCCTTTCCTTTACAATATTCTGATTTTATCAGCATACCTCTTTTCATTGGGGATTTAGATAGACTCCAGTTTATTTTTCAATGGTGCTGTACATGACCAGCTGCTCTTTTGAAGTTCAGCAACAAATCTGTTGACGCCCACATGTGCACTTCTGACCAATGAGCCCAACCTCTCGTGCCAGGCCTCTATGTTATTTTGTGTTCTTGGGTAACCACTGGACATCTGGTCATGCATGGACCAGAATGAAGGGGGAAACAGTGAAGTGCTCCGCACAGAGGTGTTGTTTCTCATCCTGCCCCGTATATGTCCCAGGACATAGTTATCTTCAAACCATTCAATTAGGCTTGCACTGGCAGATGGCATTTCAGGCTTTATTTCCTGGAAAACGGCTTCAATTTCATCTGCAGGTAAAAAAAGCCAATGTGACTAGGTTTTGTATTTTTTGGCTGAGCTCAGCATCAGTGTCGTACATTGTTTCTAGCCCCAAGCTTTGGATCTTTCTCCACACAATTTGTCCAAAGTGGAACAGGCACCCCTTGTTCTGGCAGTTGACAAATTCTACCTTACAAGCATTCACTGCTGCCTGTTCAAAATCAGTTATCAGAACTTTGAGGAAAGAGTGAGGCCATATTCATCAGCTATGTCCTGCAGATCTTGAAAAGTATAATGTCGCACTCTTGAGACTTAGATGACATGAGCGCATACACCAGCGGGAGAATATAGGATGTTTCTGGTGTCCCCACTGCAGTATGAATGGAATACAGCTGACAGAATAATGCTGGTGCAGTTTTGAATGTGCCATCCATTATCCAGTAGTCGGTCGATGCTAGTTTCTCCATATTAATTTTTGTGGTAAAAATTATTGTTTTATCCTCACCTAAAGATGACTCCCTGGCAAGGAATCTTTGGCCATTTACATTTTGCAGATGAATCGGAAAGTCCAAGTCGTCCAAAGTTCATGGCTCAAGGGTAGGAGAGATTCTGTCTTCTGGCCCTTTTGACAATCTGCTGTAAAGCCTGTCTCGATAGCATGCTCTGCAATACCTCCTGGGACACCTGTGATACCTCAGCTTGAATTAGCTGTACAGGTGTGTCATGTGTCTCTACAGCCCACGATGTCAAGGATGCCACTGAAGCAACAATGGGAAAGTCAGTGGCATCAGGGGAGTGATTGTTCTCTGAGTGCTTCCTAAGGTGTTGCTGGCCCCCACCAAGACAGTGGATGCTCTCCCCAGACAATTTTTACTTTTCTGGCATTGGCAGCACCAATAATAGAGGTCACTTCGATTTCTTTCCTTAACAGGTAACCAGCTATGCATATTTTCTCTTTACCTTTTTGAGACAAAATGGTCTCACATACTACAGCCTCAGCCATGACTCCAAATGTGTTTGTTACAGCAAGAAGTAGCAGCTACTCGTGATTTATGAAGCCCTCATTAAGTAACTAAATAATTAATGACTCCTGAAACGTCACTGTAATTTAACAATTGACAGTCAGCTGTTACAACCGTCACATTTTACAATGAGGTCTTACTGGAATTATGAGGTCTTCTGAAATTATCACACCTGGCCACCAGATGAAGCTCAAAAATCACAGGGTCCCCAGAGTCTTACCATCCTATCATTGCACACCGTCATTCAGAAACCAGGGTTTGGAGGGTCACTGAATTTTGTGCTTATACTAGGTGCTTATACTAAGTATAGAATGAAAGAAGGCAAGTTGCCCATTATAACCGTTCCCTGCATTAGCAGGTCCAGGCTAACCCCTTGTTTAGTATCAGGTTATCAGTCTCTTTTTTAAAGATTTTCAGTGAGCTACTAGCTACTACATGATTCAACAATTTATTCCATAATCTACCTGTCCTATTCAGGTAGAAGTTGTATCTGTTTTTTTTATTTAGTTTATATGTTTTGATCTGTCGTTTCTGTCCCCTTAGTCCTTCTGGTTTATCCAGAATGATAATATCTAATTCCACCATCATTTCTGTGTCGCTCATTATTTTATGCATCAATAACAGGTCTCCTCTCATTCTTCTTTGTTCTAACGAGAATAGACCTAAATATTATAACCTGTCAGTATAACTATTATCTCTAACAGATCCAATCATTTTGGTATATCTTCTGTATTCTCTCTAATTTATGACCCCCAGCATATGGATTCCATAATGAGGATCCATATGCGGTCTAACACGTTTTGTACAATGGAAGCATACATTCTTTACTTTTGTTTCTAAAGCTCCTTTTTATGTTTTTTATTGTCAGATTTGTCTTTTGAATAACTCTGGTATGCTGTTGTTTAAAATTTAATTCATTGTCAATTATAATACCACAGTCTCTTTCGCTATTGACTGATCTTAGTTGTTTACCATTAAGTGTATAGTTAACTAATTTGTTAGTTCTTCCCAAATGCATTGCTGAGCATTTTTCTACACTGAAGGACATTTTGTTAACTTCAGGCCAACATTCAATTTTATTTAAATCTGCTCTTAACCTCTCAATATCTTCAAGAGTATTTACTGGGTCTCCTAATTTAATGTTATCAGCAAATCTGACCACCCAGTTATTTATATTATAGGGAGACTCACTGATATATATAGGGCAATATACTAGGCCCAGGACAGAGCCCTGGGGTACATCCAGGAAAATCACCAAATCCAGAATGTGTACCTAGTAATTTAACTAGCTGTTTATCATCTAGCCAGTTATTGATCCCTTTAATCAACCTATAGTAAATTTCTATTTCACCCATCTTATTGATTAGTTTACAATGTGGGACCTTGTGAAGGCCTTTGGAAATCCAGAAAGAATACATCGACTGGGATATTATTGTTAATGCTTTTACTAACACGTTCATAAAAAGAAATCTGGTTCATAATACAGGCTCAGCTTTGTATTGCCATTTCTGTGGGAATTTGAAATTTCGTCATTTGTAGGAAAGACTGCACTCAGCATTAACCTGTCTTTACAGTTTGTATGTGCTAATTGTGTTGCTGATTATGACTGTGTTAAGTAGATAAAGAGGAAATATGTTGCTGCTGCCCTGTAGAGCATGGTTTGACCTATAGCAAGGAATTTGACTTCAAAGTACAGTACTTCTCATGTAGCCGTAAACTGCTGACCAGTGTTCTGTATACCTCCCCTTTTTTAGATGCAGGACCACAATGAGAATCGGCAATACAGTACTTTACTGCCCCCATTTAGGATCCCTCCCTCTTCAACACTAGATTAGGTACAATTAGGTACTCGGTACGATTGCCTGACATGCATAATCCCATAACACATTCAGGATTTTGGCAAGTCGGAATACAACCAGCGGGCACTTCAAAATCCGGCATTTTAAAGTCTGGTTTGTGATCAAGTCAGGATATGGGTGTCAGGAAAATTCATGACAGGATTGTAATTGGAATTTGTACAGATCCCCCTTATAATATTAAACAGACCGGGGGACTATGACATCACCAGTGGCCAGAGGCTGCTGGATGTCTTCCAGAATGCGTTTCTGATACAGCAGGTGGGTGAACCAACTAGGGAGGCCTGGACACTTGATGTGGTCCTGGCGGACAGTGTTCAGATTAGGGGCCTAGAGGTGAAGGACCCATTAGCGGGGAGTGATCACGCCACAGTCTGGTTCTTCCTGGACCTGGGGGGGGGGAGCCGAACAAGGATGGTAGTAACCGACTTTAAGGGTGCAGACTTCAGGGAGATGGTAAGGATCCTTAAAGATCGTCTGGGCAGGATAAGGCCGGATATGGATGCTGACAGCAGGTGGGAGATCATTAGGAGGGGGAATACAGCAGATTACCAGATCCTGTGCAAGGGAAAGGCATAAGTTCAGTAAGGCCAGAAAACCCTGCTGGTGGACCCAGGAGGTACAGGAGGTGGTGAGAGAAAAGAAGGAGGCCTATAGGTACTTCAAATGCTCAAGGAGTGAAAGGGATCAGGAGGAATATGAGCTGACAGCCAAGAGAGTCACCAGGGTGGTGAGAGCAGCTAAGGCAAAAAGGAGCAGTCCTTGGCCAGTGGGATCGGAAGGGAACAAGGGTTCTTTAGATACATAGGAGAAAAAAGAAAGTAAGGGGTAGATCAGCAAGATAAGGATAGGGGATGGTTGGGCACAGGAGGGTGGGGGAACAGGCAGAAGTCCTAAATGAGTACTTGCCTCCATTTTTACCGGGGATGGAGGGCTATGTCTTTTGAGGGCAGGGGCAAACCGGAGGAAGGGTGAGACCGGTAGAGACCAGGGGCCCTGATGGGTCTGGGGAAAGGGTGGCCACCACAGACAGGTGGGGGCCAGCAGCAGGTGAAAAGGGGAGGATGTGGAGGCTTAAATCTTGGTAGAGAGAGTAAGGAAAGCCCTCAGGTCCTTTCGGATGGAGAAAGCACCTAGGCCTGATGAGATACATCCCAATGGGGGAGGCCTTATGAGGGGAGACTGGAAGAGCTCGGGCTGTACACACTGGAGGAGAGGAGAGACAGGGGAACATGATAGGGTCTTCAGATATGTTAAAGGACTAAATAAGGGTGAGCCAAGGCGATGTTCATGCTAAAGAAGGGGGAACAACCAGGAGGCACGAGTGGAAGCTGGAGGGGGGAAATTACAGGGTGGGGAATGTAGGAGACACTACTTCACTGAGAGGGTGGTAGAGCCATGGAATGCACTGCCCAGGAGTCTGGTGGAAGAGGGCACAGTGGAGGGCTTCAAGAAGGGGTGGGATAGGAACAAGGGGAAACAGAAGCCAAAGAAGACCCTCTCTGATGGTGGAGGGGCAGGGAAGAGAGCACCTATTAGGTATCTGGATACTGAGCAGACACGACAGACCACAAGGCCTATTCTGCTGGCTTTTAGCATGTTAGTATGTTAATATGTTTCAGTTGCCTACATCACAACATCACACAAAAATGTCAGTCAATTTGATTGACATGGCATCCTGGCTAATCAGATGTCAGATCATCCTCCCAGTTGCAGCCTATAGTGATGCTGCTTTACAACTGTAAAGCCCACTCCTGCTGACATCTTGTTTTCACACTTCCCCAGGTTCCAGAGGAATAATTGCCATTATTTAAACTTTAAACTAAAACTGGCACTGTTCTCTTCTGTTTTTATCTGTCTCCCCCACTCAGAGACAGGTTTTAACCCTGTAATCTATATGACTGATGGATTGCGTGAACCACTTGCTCCCTAAACTGACGCCAGAGAAATAACTGCCACAGACTGCATTCTCTTACTTCCCCATTTCATACCACACAGGCTGCAGAAAAAAGATGTGTAAGCAGACCACACTCGCTCACTGCTCACTTTCAGACCACACAGGCTGCAGAAAAAAACTTGAGCAAGGTAAATTAACATATTTGGGGGGGTGCTGAACATTTGGTGGTACACAGCGACCCAGTGACAGGGATCCAGCCTACACAGCATTGTGTGTGTGGGGGCAGGAGGAGCGTGCACTTGAACAAGGGATCCAGCCTGCACAATAAACCTCAATTGGGGGGAACAAATCACACAAAGAAATTAAATTTAAAATATGCCCCTTTTATACAAATCCACCACTTCTCTAAACACAGACATTGTATTCACAGAACATACAATGGTCTGTGTTCAAATATGCCGTTCATTTTCACTTGTGCTGTGTGTGTGTGTGTGTATTATATATGTAAATACATGACTGGCTCTTTTCCCCCATAAAAGCCATTATCATATATGTCCCTGTATTCCTTATCAGTTACAGCTGTATACCTCCCAATTAATGCTGTTTACCTCCAGAATCATACAGGAGGTATACAGCTGTAACTCTCAATTAAGGCTCCCAATTAAGGCTCTATGGAGAAAAAACTCCACTCCCCTCCCTCCAGAAACAGTCCCCACCACACACACATACTCAAAATCTGTTTGTAGGCAATCCTATCCTGCCTCACCCCACTCCTCTCCAGAGCTCTTCACATAAACAAAACAGTCTGATGTCAGTTGCAGGGAGCAAATAAGAACCCCCACATATACTTGCCGGCCACTATTACTTTTAAGCCACAGCTCTTTCCATGCTGGTGCTGTCATGCCACTTACTCCACTGGCTCCATGGGCCTGACAACACACACTGTTCCCCTGCTCCCTGACCATAAACCATCCCCTAGACCTCCAGCGCCACTTCATACTACCGCCAACACGCTGCACTGCTCCAATCCATGACCTCACCAACAATTTAAATGATGCCTGGCTCAGACACTCACCCTTTGATATGGGAATCCATAAAACAGAAACAAGAATGGGTCAAAGGAGAGGCCCTTTCCAACACACCACTACACTACGGAAACACACGGGTCCACATAGTAACAAGGCGATCCCAGATATGGCTGTGACCACAGCTCACCAATTAACTGGCCCGGACCCACACAGGAGGTAAAAGCGACAAAGACCTGCCATGTATTATATAAAATATATACTGGGTATGTGTAACATACAAGGCCATATACCCACCAAGGAGGGTTAATCAGATAATAGTGTCACTCACCCTTTGGGCTTATGGCCTTATTATCTAATTAGCCACCCTTGGTGGGTATATTTACCTGTATGCCACACACATACCCATCATATATTCTCTCTCTCTCACTCTCTATTAAAGCTACTGACTTTCCAAGGCCTAAAACTGGGACGGTCCATCCTGACCATGACCACCCCCCCACCGCCCACCGTGTCACTCCCATGGGCACAGCCACAAACAATGCAGCACACAATCAATTACATTTTGCTGCTTGCTCTGGCCATGCCACCCCACAGTAACACCAGTAGCAAACATCCAAATTAAAACAATACATCATTCTGCTGTAGCAAGTTCCAAATCATGATGTACAGAAAGTTCATTAGAAGCAAATCTGTGTTTAATTATGATCAGACATTCGAGCTGCATGTATTGCTCCTCCTGACATCCCATCCAACCTGCTTACACTCACCTCATTTGCTGAGCAAACTTACTTCAGTGACTCCACCGCCACATCACATTGTTTTCACACACTTCCCTACAGCCTATCAGGTTCGGGTAGTTTAGTTTATTGTTGCCAGTCTCTTCACTGGAGACCCTCTCAGCTGCTGGCAGGCAGACATCCACAAGTGCGTGTTTGCATTACTACCCAGCCTCATCTAACAGGAAGGAACATGCTTTACTGTGCTCCCACTGACATGCTTGCGGTGCAACACAGGCACAGGGGTTGAAGTTGCAAACTGCTGTCCAGCCCGAGCAGCGCCACAGTGGTGCTGAAATAACTGTCACTGATAACGTATTGGCAGTCAGCAGAAAAAAAGGGACAAAACTGGGACAAGTAAGCAAAAACCAGGACAAAAGTGAAATTTTGCAAAACTTGTGGGGACACTGGAACATGCTGCTTTAAATAGGGACTGTCCTGGGAAAATAGGGACAGTTGGTAGCTTTTCTCTCTCTCTCTCTCTCTCTCTCTCTCTCTCTCTCTATATATATATATATATATATATAAAATAAGTTCTACCATGGGAACTTTATGGACTGAACCTGAAAAATTCTACCAAGTTCTGCCGGTCTGACCAGGCAGAACTGTTAGAACCACATTCTACCTGATTCAAACCACACAGCACAAGAATGGCAAGACACTAAAGTTCTGCTAAGTGCTACCTTGCTTAAACCAAACAGTACAACAACAGAACTCCCAATCCTGCCTTTCACTTGCCTGCCAGAAAATGTAGTTTCAGAGGCAGCATTGTGTGCCCATCCTCTGCCCCATATCCTCTACATCGGGGGCGGAGGCATCCATTCAGGTAGTATGTGCCTGAGATCTCTCCCTGTCACTGCCTTCTGGTTACTGAAGTAATCCTTTGGCCTATCTTTTGGGAATCACAGATACAGAGTGCGCATCCATCATTCCTTCAACCTGACCTGGTTGTCCAAAAGACCAAACTAAGCTATCCTAAATGCTACCCCATTATGTGGATTGAGAAGAGAAAAAATGTGGTGTCCAGTCTGCAACTACAGTTTTTGTACACCATGCTGCACAGTGAGGGCGACCAAGCAGTTTGGGGTGGGATTTCCATCAGGGTGTCCAAGTGCAAAGGACACCCAGACTGGTTCCTGCACCAGACTGCCTTGTCACTCACATTCTGCAAATCAGTATGGTATTTGGAAACAGTGACCATGTGCTGGATGCCATGCCCTCCCTCCCCCACACACACACATAAATGATGGGGCAGAAACAGGCTAGCCTAATGTGGACTGGTGGGCATGGGATGGAGGCATCTTTGACTGTCTCTCTAGTGAAGATTGGGCCCTGCGACAGGAGGATTGCACCATAGCCAGCATCAGGCCAAATTTTTAATAATTTGCCCCAACATCCCACCTCCCTGGCTCCAGCCTATTCCCTATGTGCCCCATTACCACCTGCACTGTGGCATTCTCAGTCCCCCAGCTATGCCCATAATTCTGCTAAGTGCATTACTCTGCAAAAGCAATCTCAAACAGTTTACTGTTTTTCATGATACTGAAATCTTAAATGAACCCTCTGAGAATTCAATAATTTATTGCAGCCAATATAGTAATTAAAAAATAGGTAAGGCGTTATTAATACTCTATAAACATAGAGCTAAAACCTGCTGTTTTAAAATTGCACAATTTCAACATTTAAACATTCCTCCCAGTTTTCATTAGAATGCAAATTCAGAAAGCAGCCAATATGTGTTCTGTAAGAATGCCCAGGACAGCTTGGCCAGGCCTGCCCCATTCAGTTGACTCCATCCTGTGCCATATATAAACCTGAGGACCAAGGAGTGGGGTGACAAGCTAGGATGGGAACAAACCAACTGAGTGGCTGGACCCATCCAAACAGTTCTTTTGCCTTCCAAACAGGTAACGTTGTGCAACGGCTGCACTTACCAGCCCAGACATACAAGGTGCCACTGAGTCCCGACTGAGTTCTTCATGTCCCAGTCCTCCACCATTTCCAACAGTTGAATGCGAATTAACTGTACTGCACACAATCATTTGCAGCCACAAAATGGTGCTTTTGGCACCAGAGTGATGAAGTACTGATCCGCATTCAATGCACACAGCTTATGCCACTTGAGCCGCATTACAAAGCAGCCAATGGCAGCATTCCATTTGTTACTTGGTGCAGTTCATCAGTGCAAACTAAACAAAATGTTAGAAAGTTTGCTGGTGTTCTCACCCATGTGAACAACTGAGGCTTGACATTTTGGGGTAAAGGTTGAACTGAGCTTGCAGTCCTGATATACATATATATATATATATATATATATATATATATATAAGCACCCCATTCGGGAGCTTACTAGTTAAATTCTTGCAGCTAGGTGTAGTTGGGCAGAGGCAGAGGAGGTTTTGGTGCCAGTATGTCTGGGGTGTTGGGACTGCCTGCGGCCAGCAGGGGGCCCCCACCCCGGGGGTTATAAGAAGGGTGGTTTGGTGCCATAAAGGAGGCCAGCTGGGGAACGAAGGAGAGAGCTAGGAGTCGGGGGTTCAGCCCGCAAGTTCAGCAGGAGGGCCACGGTGGGGCCAGTGTGGTTCACTTGCTACCCCAGCCCTCCTCCCTCGAAGATCTGTGATGGCTGTGTGGCAGTTCGGGCTGTAGATAACATGGGAACAGTGGAGCACCAGTGTTTGAACCCACTGGTGCTAGAGCCCTGAGGAGAAGAAACTGGAGCCCGTCAAGTAATCTCTGGCATCTTGGTAGGGGTAAGCACTGATGGGGGTCCTTTCCTAGATAATTTCTCGCCCGATCGCGAGTGCATCTAGGAGCCAGTGAGTTTTCTGTTGGCTGGGCCTGCTATGGCAGAGAGGGCAAGGGGCACGGTCCAGAGATGGCAACCTGGATAGTTGGCGGTGTAGTGTGGCAGGCTTCTCCTTTTTCTACAGTCCATGGGGCTGCTGCAGTGTTAGGACTCCCTAGTATGCACAGCCTGTGGAGGCATGAGGAATCCTGCATGGGGAGTGGCTGGTTGGGGCCCCAGGTGGGGTGGCAGTCTACCTGGGCACTTTGGGTGGCATGTCAGCTGGGTCTCTGGGTAAAGCAGTCCTGAAATTGGAATCGCTACATGAGTGGAAAGTGCCTGCAGTTACTAGGATGGCTAGGGGTTTGCATACTGGCCTGGGGGGCCCAGAGCAGGCATATGGCATCAACGATTGGGCAGCAGGAGAGTTTTTGGTAGTACCTTTCATGCTAAAAATAGCACCATTTAAAGGAAAACAAGAACTATTCAGTTTTAAAGCGTTTTCCCCTGCACTGAAGTAACCCCAAGTTTAGAAGGCCAGTGAAGAATGGGATTGGGACAGTAGAAACGTCTCGTGCTGTCTTGGTGCTACTTCAGTCTTAGTGTGAGTGAGACTAAGAGAGTGATTAAATCTTAGCCTGTTTATTTGGGAAGAAATAAAGGAAGGAATATGAAGTGGAAGTGCTGCTAATAGTCCAAGTATCAGTGTGTGAGGCCTTCTCGGCCTGCAATTGGGTGCTGCTGTCGGGAATCGTCACCTTTTCGGCTCAAGGGGATTATAGATTTAAGTCAATCTATTAGAAAAAGAGACTGCATGCAGATTTATGGTTAGGTCCTGTGCCCACAAGAATGCTCCCCCCATTGTCATGTAACCCTCATGTTCCATGGGATAGGTCATCAAATTAATCTTTATATTAAATCAGTTTTGCACTTTTGATTCCAGAGTGGACATTGGTTTCTCAACAAAGAACTGTTTCATAGCATGTGCCTTTAACCATCATTGCCCCTGCAATACTTCCCCCAGTAACAGATGTAAGGTGCCTGCTCCCCAGCAAAGTGAATCCATCTTGCAACAATCAACTGAGCATCTTTATTCTCTGAACTGTGTTTTCTGACTGTAAAGTGCGCCCTCCCCAGGGCATTTACTATCTTTATACCCCTAGATGGGGGAGAGGGGGCTTGCAAATATATATTTTTATTATTATTTCAACAGAAGGATCATCAAGAGTGCTGCTGGAGCTGCACTGATAGAGGCCCTGAGCTTAATTATTTGCTTCAGTTTCAATCCATGGGACCAAAGACTCCTAAACTGGCATTGTAGTTTTTTTTGGGGGGGGGGATTACTTCCTGTGTATGCCCCCTTCTCCCTCGAGCTGGCTCCCTTCTGCCTGTTCTCCCCAGCCCTTTCACCTGACATTTCAAGGACTTGGTTGCCCTCATGGCTTGCCCCAACAGTGAGGATCTTTCATAAAGGCAGGCAGGCTAAACATCTCAAATCCTCTTAAGCCAGCCTGGAAGGCAGACACTGTAGTCAATGGTGTGAGACCAGTGAGGTGAGCTGCATGACTGGCATTGGCCTGCTGCAGCTGGCCAGGGTGCTTTCCCTGTGCATTTCAGTTTGGCCCTAGGACACTGGCATGCTCAAAGCTTTAAGGGGATGGAGGACCACATGATGGCTCACCATCCCTGAGCCCGGGTAACGTCTCTCACAGCCATTGTCCACCCTCTGTCTTTGCCTCAGCTGCACTCCCACCTGTGGTTACCCAGGTAAAAGTAAAACAGTGGAGGAAGTAACCCTTTATCACCTGGGAGGAGAGTGTACTCTGATGCTCAGCCCTCCTCTCCTGGTTGCCCTCTGATGACCTGGGTTTGTTCTTGAACCCAGGTTAATGATATCCTGCTGTAACTCTACTGCTGTACTGACGGACTGGCTTGAGGTTTACTGCTGTTTGAAAGGAAGGTGGACCAGCTCTTCAGAACATGTGCTTAACCAGCAAAAAAAAACACAACACCCACCAAACAAAGTATTCATTTATTTATTGTGTTCAGAAGACCTTTTTGCTCAAGAGATCTTTTTCAAAAGTGTCCAAGTCAAGCAAATAAAACATCAAGAAGCCAGTATAAATATTAACAGGTATCAAAAGGCATTACACATAAATGACAATTCACTTTATCATGGTTGCAGGTCAGAGTGTCAGTGTCCAAACAAAGGAAGAAGCACTTAAGTGTGAAATTGGTTAGACCTACTTTAGGGTTCTCAGGGTTCTCTTTATTTGGTTACTGCCACTTTGACTTTTAAGCCTCTTTTTACTGTAAGCACCCTCTGACAGCTTACTAATTAACTTCGGTTGCTAAGTGCAGTTAGGCAGTTCCTAAGTGTAGCTAGGCAGGAAAGACAGTGGTGCCGGTAGATCTGGGATTTGGGCTTGCTTGCTGCAGCAGGGGGCCCCATCCCCAAAGGGTATAAATAGAAGAGAGATTAGATTCTAGGAGATTCAGGGCAAGCTTCCAGAAGAAGAGAGAGGAGTCGGGGGTCAGCCCACAGTTTGGATGGAGGGCTGCAGCAGGGCTGGTGTGCACTGCTTGCCACTGGCCCTTCTCCCTCAAGCAGCCACGTATCAGAAGTGCGGCGATTCGAGCCGGTAGAAAGAGAATCAGAAGACAGGGAGAAGTTTTGGGGCTTGTCAATGCATTTGTGGGCTGGAGCCTGTTGCAGCAAGCAGAAGGAGGCCTGCCAAGTGATCTCTGGCACCTTGGTAGGGAAGCACTGATGGGGCCCTGTATTTTAAGTAGTCTTGCCCGTGGGTGAGTGCAGCCTGTTGGGTCAGTGTGTGTCCTGTGGGTGGGCCTGCTCTGGCAGTTTGGGCCTGGGGTGCAGTTCAGAGGTGACAGTCCAGACTGTTGTGGGAGTAGTGGAGGCAGCACTACCCCTTTCCCTTGGCCGTGGCCACTACAGTGTTGGGACCCTCAGGTTGGGCAGCCTGTGAAGGCAGGAAAAGGTTCACATGGGGAATGGTTGGTTGGGACCCGGCAGGGTAGCAGACCATTTGGGTGCTCTGTGTGGCACAAGCACCAGTCCTGATGAAGGCAGGCCAGAAACTGGAATCACTGTATAAGTGGAAAGAGCCTCTGGGTCTCTGTAGGTCTGGGAGTGAGACACTCTGCAAGGGGATTTTAGTCCCTGTAGGTCCGGGAGTGGTCAGTGTCACACTTGGATAGCTGGTTCTGATCCCTGTATCATTTTTTTGTAAATATAAAAAACTGTGAGATGGACTGTCTGGCAGGAGGAAATGCTGGCTTGCTGAAATTGACACATCAACCCCCACAGGATAAGTTCAAAGGACACGAGGTAGTTTATACTGCAGAGATCTGAGGTGCAATTATCTTGTTAGTTTGCTTTCAATGCAGGAACCAAGTTATCCATTTTATAATGCCCTAAGGAAATCCTTTGATCTGCTCTGCATGTTGTTTGCACCATCGTCCCAGGAAGCCAGATCATTTCATCAAAAGACCTTTGATGTCTGTGGATACCGGTCCCAGACTAAATTAAGGAGTCCAATATACATTTGCGTGGAATATACAGTGACTTACATCAAAGAGAGTTTTGATGTCTAGGGTAAAGCAGATCACAGACCGGTTTGGACCAGTCACATAAAGAGAGGCAATTTATTATGTCATCTATTATTTTTTTAAATATCATAGTAGGCCATCCTGTGTTATAAAATTTAAATTTTAATACTCCAAGGTAGAGTTAGGTGACCTCAGAGACAAGGCCGGTTCAAGACTGCTGTTAAAACTACTGAGCAGACCTTATACAAGGACATTCATTTTCCATTTTCTGACTTAGAGAAGAGAGACCACGAAGTGCTGAAAGATTAATAAGTAAGGACCTTAGACAAGACTAGTCTGAGTGTTATTATTTGTAGGAATCTGCACTTTTAAACCTGCTTGTTTTAAAACTATATGTGTTGGGATATTTTGTTCTGTAATTTTACTGTTCTCCTATTTTACCTATTTTGAAGTAAAGATATATATTTTAAAAATGGAAACTGCCTGGTGTGCCTTGAAATTTCTTTTTATATAAGTGAAGCTTTGAAGGTTATAGTTGACACTGTGTATGAGCTTACTGTGATACCAAACTGCGAAATAGAAAGAATTCTCTAGGTCTTGCATAGAGTTCTAAGGGTTCATTTTGTTATACCTGGTTAGGTGCCCATAGGCAAAGATATCTGGCCCCTCGAAGACAGAATTATCTGAGCCTGACAATTGGGTACGCTAATAAGAGGTTATCAGTTTGAATCCCTCCAGAACTTGGGACTAAGGTGACTCGAACCCACAAAACAGACAAGAGGGTTACCTTGTTCTGTTAAACTGTTCACAATTCTACGCTCAGAGGTTGGCACTTTGGGGGTACACGGCTGACTAGCTGAGCGAATCTGTGACACTCAGCACTCTGCAGGGGAGAACAGAGGGTGGGTGGCATCAGTGAATGGATGTCCAGAAGGTCATCACTGGTTTGGTTCTTGCTAAAGAACACCATTTTGACTATGTAAGACCTTGAAGTAAAGAAAATGCTCCATGTTTTGTAAGATGCTTCCCCCCAGTGGAGAAAGTGTAAAGTAAGGCCAAGACCTAGGCAATTCTGGTGGTGGTGGTGGGGGTAGGAAGAACTAGGCTGGTGGTTAACTAGAAGCTGCAGCTTATCCAATGGGTAGAGAAATGGGCAGACTAGGTGGGCCAAGCGGTCCTTATCTGCCATCAGAGTCTATGTTTCTATGTAAGTTGGAGATGGGATTGGGACAGTAGACACTTCTCATGTGGTTATAGTACCCAGTGTACACCCAGTTTTGAGAATTGGAGAATGAAAAGTAAGCAAGTACCTGTGTAAAAATTAGATTGAAAAGAAGGGATATGAAATGGAAGTGCTGCTAAGTACAAACTACCTCTAAGTGTGGCCTGGTTTGGTCCACAGTATTGCTGCTGTCAGGAATGTAGCCTTTTCAACTCAAGGGAATGTCTGCATGCAAGCTGAATCAGTCTGTTGGCAAAAGAGACTGTTGCAGAACAAATGTCAGGTGCCTACCTGTAAAGTAACCCTACTGTGAATTGGTTACCCTCTTGCTCCATGGAGTGACTGTTCCTGTTTATTAACTGTTCATTAAATGGGATCCCTGTTTCTACAGTTTGGGTGTTGGAGAAACTGTTTTATTGTTAAAGAAGTTTGTCTCCACAGGTAGTCACCAGTGTGTTCCAGGTGTGATCCCAAAGAAACATTCGAGAAGGGCATTGAGAGGCCTGTCTGGTGAAAACTGTCTACAAAGGCCACCAGGGCAAAGCTGGCAAGGCCAGGCAGGTGAAGGTCTTCGTCACCCCACCAGTGCACCACCCCTGTATTGGTTGGCATCTGTGGGCACCCCCAATGAAGCTAATCCAGCAACTGCAACACTCGAGGAAATTTAGGTACTGTTTTTCCTGTTATTATATCTGGACTGAGTTTTTTGGTTGTGTAGTGCTTCCCTCCTCAGGACATTTGCTATCTGGATACCCTAGACACGGGGTGGGGTGCCTCATTACTAAACAAAAAAGTGAATTGTCATTTAATTTTGGTTGATGGTGCCTTTTTGGTGATTCTGACTCATGGCATAACCAGGCCCATCAGCAGCAGAGTGTTTTTGCTGTTATATCCTCAGAACATGTACACCTACAATTTGGTTGTGCTAGCAAATTTCAAAACAGCTTTTGTAATAGATCCGTGGTTGTTTAAACTCTGGGGCCATGACTAGAACTTTGAGTAGTTATACATACCCCTGGAGACTTTGAGCAGCCAGTTTTTCTGTTAAAGAGCCACTGACAGCCGTTTGCTGGCACTGAGGGCTAAGGCATTAGAAGCCTTACCTCACTCCATGCCAGCTACCCAGGTTTGGGAATGAGCTCAAGCTGCCGGAGGATGGCAGGGGCAGGAAGAGATTGAACAGCTCTCCCTTCCTGAGGTGGGTGTAGGGCCTTGCGTCGCTTCTGAACACCCTCTGGCAGTTGTCAGGGGGAGCCACGGACCTGGCGCTGCAGACATATGGCAGGGGGCAGAGCTACGTGGGTGCTGGTCATCATTTCATGTCTGATGCTCCATGGGAGGGAGGGATGGGGAGAAAACCTATGAAGAAAAACCCCCCTCTCACTGGTAGGTGAAAGTGGGCTGTGCGGCACCTCAGCACCACGTCCAATACAGGGCCAGTGCTGCCTCCCTTGGGGATCCTCTACGAGCATCGTGGGCCAGACACTATAGATAGAGCACCTGGGAATAGCAGTCCTTGCCTCTGGGGGACTCAGATCTAAAGGGGCTCAGGTAATGGTTCACAGGGATCCCGTGGAGTCCCAGGAGGGGACAGACAGAGCTTCAGGTGGAATGGAAAAGCTGGGGTTAGCCCAGTAGCTTAGCTGGAGAGAGTCCAGTGAGCGAGGGTGATAAATAGAGTTTAAAAAAAAAAAAAAGAGCCACTGAGACAAAGTCTGTAACTGCCCATCTGGTGAGATGTCCGTGGCACCCCAGCAAGACGAATCACAATATTTGTTCAAAGTATTTACTTTTATAAGTCCTTATATGGAGATTAATAAATTCTGTTCGTGACTGTGCCTGTGTTTGCATCGTGTTTGTAAATGCCCGACTCTGTGACATCAGGTCAGGAAATCATGCACCCCATGAAGCTTTGTTACTTTGAAGATATAAAGAGAGGTCACCGAAGGTATCCCTCCCTCAGGCTCAGTGCCTGCTCCAGCCCCAGTACCTGCTTCTGCCCCGGCACCCGTGCCCTCTGTTAATCTTGAGTCATACTGCAGGTTATGGTATTTTCCTGCACACTCCATGGGGAAGATGATCTAGAGACATGGATGGATTGTGCTTCATCTCTCGTACAAGAATGGCAATGCACTGAGGGAAAGAAAAGGACAAGGCTCATGGAAAGTTTAAGGGGCTCTGCACTAGAAGTAATTCATTTTTTTAAGATCAACTAACCCTGTTGCTCCTGCACAAGAGTATTTGTCTGCTTTAGAAGGTGTCTTTGGCAGCACTGTACCTGGGGAAGATTTGATGTGGAAATTCAAGTCCATGAAGCAGTGGAAGGGTGAGCCATTGTCTGCTTATGTTACCGCCTAGAATGAGCACTGCACAGAGCTCATAGGAAAGGTGGGTTGCCGACCAGTGATTTAAATCGAGTGAGGCTGGACCATATCTTAAAGTCTGCCAGATTTTCCAATGTGCTAATGCTGAAGTTGAAGTTTCAAGATAGAAGGGATGATCCCATTACCTATTGCTGGCTTGTGAAGGAAATCAGAGAGGCTGAAAATGAAGAGGAAATTTGGGATCCCTATGCAGGCGCTGCCAGAGTAGCTCAAGCACCTGAAAAGCCCAATGAGAAGAAAACTGCTTTTGACGTACAGCAGCTTAAAGACTTGTTAAAAGAATTGAGAGAAGTGAAAGCAAGTGCCCAAAGTGCAGTAGAGATGGTAAACGGCCAGGCAGCTAGAATGCATGCTGCTGAGGCAGCCAATGAACCTCGGACAACAGTAAAGGGTGCAGGGCAGTCACGTAATGTGAAGAACTGAGTAGCAGCTTCTCCCTGGTGCTCCCACTTACTCAGTTTGTAAATCCTACCTATTTTCTTCTTAAACACTTGAAAACCTCTTAGACTCCACTGGGGTAGTTGTTCTACTTGGTTGGTGGTTTGCTGGATCCAAATTTTGCAAGTTATAGATGCTGAAATGAAGAATCGCCACCTCATCATATGCCACCTCCTATTCCGAACAAGTACATGAAAGGTATTAAAGTCCGCATCCTCTTCTGGCATTCTCCTACTCTCACATCAGCGTGATTATCTGAGGAAAGGTTCCTCCAGAATTTCTTCCTTTCAAGGAGGAACTGCATGGACTGACACAAGACTTAAAAGCAATGCGGGTCTCTTTAGAGGAGCTGAATTGCAAAGTGGGAGACAATGACATGCCTCTTGTTTCGGTGGAAAAGTGGAATGATAAAGTCGATCCCGAATTAGTGGCACTGCATCAGAAGAATGCAAGATTGGAGGCTAAGCTTGAGAACTTGGAGGGTCAGAGCTGCAGAAACAATATAGTCACCATCGGCTTGCCAGAGAAAGTCAAGGTTCAGACCTCTTTGTCTGTGTAAATTGGCAAATAAACTTGCCGCCTTCACCATATAGCACCAGCTACATAACTGAGCATGCTCACTGCTTGTTACACCCAATGCCCCAGAGGGTTCATCTCCCAGGCATCTAATTTTAGATTTCTTAATTTTTTAGAGCGCCAGCACTTGCTCAATAAAGTCCAGGAATTGAAACATGTAAGCTGGAAAGGCATGCGTCTCAGGATAGCCCAACATTTGCCAGGTACAGTGAGACAGCAGTGCGTCACATTTCGCTACAAAGCTACAAAAGTGATTGCTGCTGGACTTAATTTAAAATAGTGTATCCAGCCACCTTGCACATTTCAGTGAATGGTTCCTGGAAACACTATGATATGGTGGCGCAAGCCCTGTCTGAATTGAAGCATCTACTGCTTGATCTATTTAAGAAGCGCCAGCTGGTGAGAGTTTTGATTTAAGGTTTCTCGGTCGGATTTGCAAATTAGCATTGAACATTTTTGAACCGATCTTAGATTCTGAGCTGCCTGTTTTCTTTAAAGTATTCTAGTGACTCTGATGCACCTTTGTTCACTAACACCTTTTATTGCCGGTGATATCCTCCTTTATTGACTACATGTGCACTCCTGTCTGCTCCCTATGGATGTATCATAATTTTCCAGATTAAAGTGACAGGTGGAATTTCTTCAGACTGAAGACCGAGTGTAGTGCTCCTGTCTCTTGTAAGTTCGACGCAGGACTGTTTATCAGACCAGAATCTTCATTCGATCTGCGATCTTGGACCACAATTTTGCACTATATTGCAGTTTAAATCCTTCGTGACTGGCTATAGATGCGGTCCATTACCTATTCCCCCTGTGCAGAGCTGACCTCAGATGTCTTCCTGTTCTACTTCAAGCTTCTACATGCTAGAGAAGAAGAGCATCAAATTTGGATGGTGGCAGGTCTTGGTTCAAAGTGGGATCGCTAAAGGGGGCTGATTTCTTGTTCAATATGAGATTCTGGCATGTTGTATGTTTTATGCTACCTCACAGCCAAACCCGGTCCAGTCGAAGTGAGGGACCGGCTCTTGGTTAAACAGTCTTGCGTGTAACTATTTCTTGTTTGGCACTTTTCAAGCTTCTGGTGGTCAGTGAGGGAACATAAATTATAGAACCCAGAGGTGAGCTTGGTTTTGAAGATCTTGTTGAGGAACTCTGGTTTGTTCTAGCAATAGCTCCCCAACAGTGCTCCACTTCCTTTGGGACAGATCTCTGATTTTAAGCTGGTGACTATAATGCTTGACCTTCCTCAGCCCCACTGTTTGGTTCCATCTTATTTTACATTTGTCTATGGGCCACGAGAACAGTGTATCTTGGGTTTTTCACTATTTTGTAGCCCAGCGTGAAGAGGATTATCTCTTTCACTGCAGTAGTCGGCTCTGCATATTTTCAATGGCCCTTACTTTAGAGCCCTGGGATGGCTACCTAATTTTGGACTCCATAGGTTTTCTTGAGAGGCTATTCGGACTTGAGTTCCTATTACTCTGCCTTCCTGTCTTCATTTATCTCTAGTTGTTTGCTTGGTAAATACTTCATTTCAACCCTCCTTTCTGTTTCTTTCTCCATAGTCTTAATTAGAGAAATAAGGGTTGGGTAAGGGTAATAGTTAAAATTAACATACTGCTTTTGTTTTAACGGGTTTGTTATGGATGACCTTTACAGGGTTGCTTTAATATTAAGGTGACAATTGTTAACTTTGTGTGAAGTATTTGTTAGACGCTTAACAAGATAAGGGGTTTCTCTGTCCATACTTGTTGTTTGGTTATGGGTATGTCCTCGCATGTTCGGGATTTGTGGGCTGGGGGTGGGGGAGTGTGAGGAGGCTGACAGTTTGGGTTCACCAAGGGCTTGTTAGTGCTTGTGGGTTACTTATCGGGGGGGAGGAGGTGATTGGTTAATGCCATTTATTCTTCAGCTGGGGAGTATGTTACTGTTTTGCTTGTTGGGGGGTTTCTTAACTGTGGATTTGTGGTGGGGAGGGTGGGCATTGGGGCTGTGTCTTTTCTTCACAGTAGTATGTCTGATGAGAAACCTGTTCCCTGGGTCTGTTGGGGTTTAATTGCTGTAGGTACTACTTGTTTATCCTGGAGGATCAGGCAGTTCCATGATGGTTGGGGACTTCTACCTTAGGGGTTTATATGTCTGTTTCTGGGGGTAGTATGCTTATGTTTGGTGGTTACATGATGTCTTTTACATTTTTGGTATTGGGGAGGTGGCAGAGTGGCTTCACATGTCTCATGGTCTATTCTGAGCAACTGATGGGTGTCCTCCTTGTATCCTGACATCCTTCAATCTGACATAAATGGCTAATATAACTACGTTTGCCTCTTGGAATATAAAGGGAGCCTGTTCCAGGACTAAGATACCATATCCTTAAACATTTGCAGCAACTTCACGGCAACGTTACTTTCTCACCGGAAACCCACCTCATGAGTGAGGGTAACTTGTTTCGAAGCCTGAACATTAATCAGGTTTTCACTGCTGGAGACAGCACGGATAGCAGGGGAGTGGCTATATTTTTCTCCAAGAATGTTAGCTTTTCCTGTTTGCAGTATGTTAGGGACCCATCCGGTAGATACTTATTTCTCAGGGGAGTACTTGACCGCACTGAAGTGTTACTGGGCTGTATTTATGGCCCTAATTCCAATATCCCTTCTTTTTTCACTGAATTGTCCTCCCTACTGGCCTCTCTCTCTCTCTCTCTCTCTTCCTATGGTAATGGGGGAGATTGGAATATCTCACTTAATCCAGATTTAGACAGAACTGATAGGCCTAAGGCTGGTTTGATGCCTGATCAGTGCTCTATCCAAGAAATGACGGATTTCCTTGGTTTGTGTGATCCCTGGTGGGTGTTGAACCCCCAGCTTAAGGAACTTGCCTTCCATTTCCCAGTTCATGGCTCCTCTTCAAGAATTGATTATTTTCTCTTTAGCTGGTCCTTGTTGGGCAGAATGTTGAGCTGTGATGTAGCCCCCAGGGTCATCTCTTATCACTCCCTGGTGTGAAGCAAGTTCTCCCTGACTCTTCCTACCCGAAAGAAACCTTGCGGTAATCAGTTACTGAAAGAGGAGTCCCTGATCTCAAGCTCTGCAGAAGTTCATTGGAGGTCATGAGGGCTAGTGGAAATGGTGCCCCCCCCCACCCAAATCCCCGATCTCAAGCTCTGCAGGTATGGGAAACTTTGCAGCTGTACTGCATGCTGACTACTTCTACCAAGGACTCACTCTGCTCTGCTGCAGTTTTGAATTTTGGCGCCATCTCGATTGTCGGCACAGATGTGGAGATAGTCACTTGCAGGGGCACATTTACTGTACTGCTGGTTATTTTTGGCATAAATTGAGAGGTGCCTTAAAACCTGGACGCATTTGACTGTTATTTTCAGTAGCTTCTGCTTAAACAGAAAGGTGCCTTAAGACCTGGGTGAATTTTACTGTTATTTTACTTTTATTCCTTTCTGGAAAATCTGAGGACTACTCTAATTTTGAATTCTTGGCGCCTTTTTGACTGAGCTTTAAGTTTACAGTCGGAGCGTCTGCGGGCACCCTAGCAGCATTATCTGTTGAAAATTAAATTTACAAGTGCCATATTTCCAGTCCTTATGTTTTGGCTGCCTGTTTAATTTTAGTTTGTGTGCTACATTTAGAGCGTTAGCGATTGACTTACAGTGAGCGTTGTGATTCACATTTTTTGTAGAGTTGCGACTGCTCTGCAGCGTGCGCCATTAGAAGCAGTACCTTGCTCATTTACACAGCTACTCTCATTGTTAGGAGTGAGAGCATACTTACTGGCTTATTTAATGTTATTCTATGGGAGTTTGTGAGCCAGGCTAGACTTGATCACTGTACTGTTGTTTAAAAACTGACCAATGCACGCTGTCTCGCTGTACCCCCTCCCCCTTTGTTCCCCAACAGCGAACATATATAAATCGTTACCTGTCTTCCTTCTCCATAGAAGTTCATTGGAGGTCGTGAGGGCTAGTGGAAACGGCGCCCTCCCCCACCCAAATCCCCGATCTCAAGCTCTGCAGGTACAAGAAACTTCGCAGCTGTACTGCGTGCTGGCTGCTTCTACAAAGGACTCACTCTGCTCTGCTGCTGCTGCTGCAGTTTGGCCCCACCAACACAGGGCGTCAGCTCCCCACCACCCCCACCACCGCCTTTGGTAAGCACTCCCTTTTATAGGCAGCTTTAACCAATCAGCCAAGTTCTCCATTAGCAGCTTATATTTTTCTACCACTAGAGGCTGCTCTACTGCCTGATCTCCAGTTTCACTGGACATCCTGAGCTTCAACTCTTAGTGTCATGATGTTTACTCTAATCCTGCTGCTTTGCCATTTACTCCTCCCGGCCCATTCCCCCTCCCTATCATACCCTGTTGCACCCCCCCCCTCCTCTGCAGTTGGCCACAGTCTGAATGCTTGGCAGCTAGTGATATTTTTGTAACCTGACCCTCCAGGATCCTGTTATAGGGTTTGGCAGATAACCTACACTCCTTTTACTCACTATGACTGCCTGTCTAGTCATTCAACCCTGGCCGCTCCCCCGTGGGCTGTCCTGACTCAGAAACCTCAACTTCTAACATCGTCGGCCTCCCTTGACTTTCACAACTTCCTTCAGGCCTACCTTAAGGAACATTCACTACCCATTCCTACCGTCACCACCACTATACCACATACACTGATACCCCTCGTTGGTAAGAGGAAGTGTGCCTGGTACCCCTCCACAAGGTTCCTGCTTCTTCTCTTATCAGGGAATATCCATCCTAATCCTGCACCACCTACTGACATGATGCCTCCCCAACGTACCCAGGGTCAGCTGCTCATTGCTTCTCTCAATATTTGTAGCATCCTAAAAATATGGGACTCCTTCCAAGGTTGTACTACAGCACCAACCAGATGTCACAGCAGTGTGTGAAACCTGGCTCACCCCTCGGACCCCGGATTCCTCTGTATCTCTGCCCGGGTTTATCCTTTACCGTGCAGATCGACATGGTAAGTGAGGGGGTGGCTGTGCAGTCTATACTAAGGATACCTTACAAGGTCACCTTCTCCACTCCTCTCAACAGGGGGCTGGAACACAGGTCCTCACTGTCAAACTTGCTCTGGGAAGAGCCAAAAACCCCTTTATACATAACTACAGTCTACATTCCCCCAAGGGACCAAAATTCAGCCTTCCAAGCAGTGCTGTCTTATCTGAACACACTACCCTCCCAGTCGGAACTACTTGTACTTGGTGACTTGAACATCAATTGGCTAAGCAAGGATACCACCCCACACATTGATCTCGCCACAGCCCAAGATCTAACACAACTTGTCACTTCCTCCCACACGTCTGGACCCTCGTAGCGGATCCTCCTCACTATTGCACCTCATCTTCTCCAATCGTCCTGGTAGGATCACCAATGTTTCCGTACTTCCAAATGCTCTCAGCGACGACTCTCCTGTTCTCTGCTCCTGGTCCTGTAAAATCCCAAGACCCCCTCCCAAAATAATTGTGCAACGTAAGCTTGGTCCTGGTAAATTGGCACATCTAAGAGCACACCTCAGGGTCATGGATTGGTCCTTCATTTTCAGCAGTGTAAACCTAGACAGTGCCTTGGACCCTTTCACCAGGTCCTTCAATAATATTTGTGACCTCTATGCACCTTTCACAAAAAGAATGGTCAAAGGCAATCACGTACCGTGGTTCACTGAAAGGCTCAAGTCTTTAATGCGAACCAGAGACTCATTATGGCATCTCTCCATCGAGTCTGGCCTCCCCCTTGATAGACAGAATTATAGAATGGCCCGGAACAAGTGCACGTGGGCCATTCGCAGGGCTAAAGAAGATTATTATAAATCCGCCTTAACCCCGTCCTGGGGCTCCGGCTGCAAGTTCTGGAACAACATTAAAGAAATATGCAGTAAGGTCCCCAACCTGGTCCCCTCCCAAATCATGTCAAATGGGTCCTTGACCTCTGACCCCACTCAAATTGCTGCTGTTTTCAGTGATGCTTTCTCCAACCTTAGCCATGTTCTCCCCCCGAACTTCTATGACCCACCTGCTCCTAGCAATCCAGCGCCTCACCTCGGTCCCCCCCCTTTTATTTTCGCTGAATTTCTTCTAAATTAGCTGAACCATACTTTACTGCTGCCCTTAGTCACGCCTCCTCCAACGCTGACTTCCTTGATCTCAGAATTCTTAGGCTCTCCCTTAAGGAAGTCCTGACTCCTCTCACCCACATTTTAAACCTTTCCCTCTCACTAGGTAAATTTCCTACCATTTGGAAATCTGCCTCTATCACGCCCATATTTAAAGGTGGTGACCACTCCTCTGCCAACAATTACCGCCCTATCTCCATACTTCCCCCCCCCCAAGGCCTTGGAGAGGATAGTTTCGGATCAGCTCACTGACCGCCTCAATAAATATGACCTACTCTGCAAACAACAGCATGGTTTCTGCAAAGGTCACAGCACGACTACTGCCTTGCTGGAGCTAACATCACACATCCTTACTACACTGGATAAGGCCACATCACAGGTGCAATCTTCATTGACCTCACTAAGGCCTTTGATACCGTCCATCATTCATTACTCCTTACCTCCTCACTCAGCCTCGGTCTCTCACAGGATTCTGTGGGATGGTTCACAGACTATCTTGCTAACTAGACCCTTCAAGTCAAAATTGGGAATACCCTATCCTCCAAATCTTCTGTCCTCTCAGGGGTCCCACAAGGGTCCATTTTGGGTCCCCTCCTTTTCAGCCTCTTCCTAAACTCCCTCCTCGCATCCCCTGCTCCTCCAACCTATTACTATATGCAGATGATGCTGTCATCTTCTCCTCTAGTCCAGACCCCTCTCAACTCCACCACTCCCTTCAGTCCTCTTTCAACACTGCCGAAAGCTGGTTCACCTTACAACTCCTCATTATTAACCATAAAAAAAAACAAAGGTATGCTCTTCGCTCATCCGCAGAATTCCAGGAAACATTTTTTTCCTGAAATACTATCAGCATCCCAGACCCCTCTGGAATTTGTTCATACTTTTAAGTACCTGGGCATCACTTTGGACTCTGCCCTTACCTGCCATGAGTGTATACACCAATTATCCAAGGCCCTAAATATTAGGGTTGGGCTTTTGTACTGCTATAAACATTGCCTTACCCCTGAGGCCCTGAAGCTTGCAATCTCCTCCTCGGTTCTCTCCCTGCTAGACTATGGCCTTCTGACTTTTGGAGGTGCAAGTCCCTCAGCCCTGGATAGTCTTAGACTTGTGCTAAACAAGGCTTGTCATCTTTTACTAGGGTGTGACAGACTTACCCATACCTGTGTGCTATATAAGGACACCAACTGGCTTAACCTTGATAATAGAATCAAATTCCACACATGTCTCTTAGCAAAAAAAATCACTCTTGGCCTCGCCCCTTCGGCACTCACTTCCTTAATCACCTTGAACCCTGAAGTTAAGTACACCCGTAGCTCAGATACCCATCGTCTCTCCATCCCTTCCTGTTGCACAACTCAATTCCAAAGATCCTTTTGCTACAGGGCACCCTTATGGATGAATAACCTACCCTCCTCCTTGCATTCTGATCAAAGAATTGGTTGCTTCAAAACGCACCTTAGGCCCCATCTTTGGTCCTCAACTGACTGCGACTGTTCGTGAACTGATGCCTTGTCCATCTAAGACTGACAATGGCCTCTGGTTTGCCTCTGCTTAAAGCCCTTACCTCCGCCAGCTCAGGGATGTTAGTTTCCAGTCTCTTTAAACTGCCTCAAACTGGTCTAGTTCCTGAATGTCAGCCAAACTTTCCTGTTGTAACATAATTTGAATCTGTAATAATCAATCACTGTATTTGTATCTGCACTAATTTGTATTTGTGCATCTGACCAATTATATGTGACGTGGAACCTTTGTAAAGGAGTCTTTGACTCAAAGGTATTTCTGATTTTCTGAAAATAAAAATATCAAGGAACAAATTCATTTATTTACCTTTAATAATGCAGGCTCAATAGGGAAAATAGATGTAGAATGGAGTGCCTTAAAATGTTTTCTACGGGGCAAATTTATTTGCCTTGCCTCAGCCAGGAAATGCATCAGGGTGTTGGAAACAAGTCTGTCCCCTGCTACTCCAGATTCTATACGTTAGGAACTTAGACATGCCTGAGACCAATACATTGAACTTATGCGTGAGAAGGCGCAATATGCTGTATTCAAAACTAATGCCAAGTACACTGACCAGGGCTCTTAGCTCTGCGACTGAAGAAGCAAGAGGCCTACCGTTTAATAACTGTTATTCAGTCATTAGACAATGGCTATCTGAAAACATCCCCCAAGGACATCTCATTCGAATTTGAAAGGTACTACCGTGTGCTTTACAATCCAATGCCAGCTCCCCCTTCTATTGCCTCAGTCAACACCTACCTAGCTTCTATCCCCCTTCCAACTCTGAATGAGGCTCAGCAATCCTTTTTAATTGCCCCATTAACAGAAGCAGAAATTCTCTCTGTTATCCAGACACTACCTCTAGATAAGGCACTGGGACCTGATGGGTTTTCCCCAAATTTCTATATACTTCTTGCTACTGAATTTGTGCCATGGATCCACCAGCTCTATCAATACTTTCTGACATCTGCTGTTTAAGATAAAATCCTTCTGGAAGCCCGGACAAGGCCTTAGAAAAAGTCTTTAGTTACCATCTGATTTCGCTTCTTAATTACGATGTTAAAATCTTGACAAAAATCCGGGCTTCCAGAATTGGCCAAGTTTGGTCAGGGCTTGTTTGCTCCAAACAGGTAGACTTTATGGCTGCCCGTTCCTCAATGGATCACCTTTGTAAGCTTGCCCACATTAACTTCGCATCCTGGGATTCCAATACCCTGGCAGTTCTGGTCTCCTTGGACGCGGAGAAGGCCTTTGATAGAGTTGACTAGCAATTTATGTTTGCCACCCTAGAGCATTTTGGCTTCCCTCCCCTATTTCTTAAATGGGGTAGAGTTTTTATATTAATCCCATAGTGTCCAAATATATTGCAATGGGGTCTTCTCCTTTACTTTTCCTCTATATTTGGGAACTAGGCAGGGTTGCCCTCTGTCCCCCCTCCTATTTAATGTCTACTTGGAGCCTCTTCTCTGTAAACTTAAGACTAATCTAAATCTCACTGGGGTGCAGGTGGGCTCTTAGGAACTGAAACGTTCCGCCTATGCAGACGACATCCTGATCCACATCTCAAACCCTGAATCAGCTATTCCTGCTGTCCTAGAAACTATTCAAGAGTACAGTTCCCTATCTAACTACAGGCTTAATCTCGATAAGACAGTGGTTTTGCTGTTCCCGGGTGACTCCCGGGTCACTAAAGCCAAGATTTTAGCTCTTGGAATGTCTTGGTCTCCAAAATACATTAAATATTTATCTTTCAAGAAAGGAGGCACAGATGAAGCTTAACTTAAGGATTTGGTTTCTGGCCTTCAACAAGACCTACAAAGATGGAAGACTTTACCCTTGTCTCTCTGGGGCAGGATTAATCTTATCAAGATGAACGTGCTGCCCCAACTCTACTGTCCCATTAATATGTTAAAATAGTTGACTTCCTCTGTCCTGGTTTAAGAAAGTGCTTTCCTTAATCTCCAATTTTATTTGGTTAGGAAAACCTCCCAGACAATTCTACAACAAAATAGCTGCCCCCAAAGAAAGTGGTGACCTCTGGCTCCCTCATTTTGGTCTCTATTACTGGGCCAGCCATGCATGCAAGTATCTGAAATGGAACTCTCCAATGCCAGATACGGATTCTACTTAACTTCCAATCTGGCTGGCCCTGGAAAAAGATCTGCTACATAAGTTTGGTCTGTCTCCCTGGGCCCTACTGTATATTTCGCTCAAGGATCTGCCTGAGCTCTGTAATTCACTAATTGGTCTTTCTGTAAAAGTTCATACTCAGTTGTGTTCATTCCTGAGATATTCTTACAGGAAGGACCTTTCCCAACCGGTTTTCTGGAACCCTAACTTTAAAATAGGTGGGAAGGTCATTCCAGACGCATGGTTGCCTCAGCTTGCATATGTTAATGTGTGTAATTTGATCTAAGATGGTATTTGTCTTTCCTCCACAGAGATCATGAGGTTATTTCAACTGGATGGACCGCTGGTCTTTAAGGTTTATCAACTCCACCATGTTGTGGTGTACTGATTTGAGGCTAACTTTAACCATGAGAATTTACTAGAGTTCCAGCAAACCTTACATGATCTTGTTTCCTTGCCCCACTCAGTCTCTAAAATGTACTCCATATTATTTTCTAAAGCCTTTCAGGAGATGCCTTGGCTCTGTACTGTTATTGCCTGTACAATATAATTCTCCCGGGTTGCACCTGAAAATAGGCACCTAACTGTCTAATGTGCTTACCTGGTAAACAAAAGCTAAATAAATAAATAGATGGTCTATCTCCATACTGGAATGACCAATTTCCACATTTCACCTTTTATTGGTGTAAAATCTGGAAAGACACCTACATTTATATAACCCAAGATAAGTTATGACTCACCCAGTTCCATGTCTTGAATTATCTGTATTTCACCCCGGTTAAACTGGTAAAAATAGGACGTACTTGCTCTTCTTTATGTACAAGGTATGAACAGGCAGATGGATCGCCCTATCATATTTTTGGGGGAATGCCCCAAAGTGACTCCCTTGTGGACATCCATCAAGAGCAAGGCAGACAATTTACTTGGGACTGATGGCTATTTTTCTCCCGACATCTGAATAGTAGGCGATTATACCGGTATTGATATCAGACAGCACAGATATTTTATAGCCCTGATTTCTCTTACAATTAAAAAGTTGGTTCTAAGACACTGGCATGACACTACAGTGTTGTCTTATAATGAATGGTTGCAGGAACCTCTATATAATATCAGAGTAGAAAGAATGATTGCTAGTCTGAGTAGGATTGCTAGTCTGAGTAATCGCCTGCAGTTTTTAACAAGATTTGGGGCAAGCTGCACAATATAAGAAACGGGTTTTGCTCCCTTGATGTTTAAAGATGTTTGTAATGTTTAACAAAGATTACTGTGGTGAATTTCCTTTCCATCAGTGCTTGGATTTGAGCCACTCTGCCAGGGGTGGGAGGATTAGTGAGTTTGTTGTTGTTTGTTTTATTGTTAATATTGTGATTGTTCTGTATGTTTTGTGTGAACTCTTAATAAAGCATATTAAATAAAGAAAAAAAACAGTAAAGGGCGCAAGTGCTTAAGTTTCCAGTGGGGAAAACAACAGTGATATGCTGAAGGAAATGAGAGAATTGAGAGCTTTAGTAGCTGACCTTGCTAAGACGTCCCAGCCAAGTTCAACCGGGAGGAGGCCTAGTGAGACTGAAAGTGCCTACAGGCCCAAAGATGATCCTAATCCCTGTCAGTACAGTAGTGCTAAGCCAGCTGAGGAGCCTGCTCAAACCCAAAACCCAAAGTCTACAGGTTTCTGTTACCATTGTGGTGAGGATGGCCACGCTAAAGTGTGTGTCAATTTCCTGAAGACCTGAGAAAAGTGCCTATCAAACTGCTTAATCAAATTAGACAGAGCAATGTAAAGTCTTTCTCCAAGTTGCCATATAAACTTTAAGTGGCCAAAACTACTGTCCAGCCTTCTGATAGTCCAACTCTTGACTGGGCAGAGTTGGTGGATCCTTCCATGGAGACCACTGTACATGTTGGAATCCTTGCCTGGGCAATGCTCAATAGTGGGTCTCCATAATCTTCAAAGATCGATCCATCCAGCATTTATCTAGTCATCTGCTGCTGCCTGTCAATAGACTGAATGTTTGGGGTTTGAGTGAAAATTCGTACCCGTATTTGGGTTTTCTTAAAGTGTGACTCTCATTCCCTTCATTTGTAGCTGGTGTGGGAGATCCCGTGGAGATGCTGTCCTTAGTCTGCCCCCCTTCTGGACTGTACAATGGTATACCTGTACTAACAGGCACCAATGCTCATATGTTCAGTTGTCTTGCCCAAATGTGTCAAGAGAGACAAGAGAAGAAAACTGGAAGAGCACTGCCAATCCATGCCATGGTAAAGAAGGCCTGAAAATTACAACTGCAATCTAGAGAAGGAGATAAAGACAAGTCTGTGGGTATTGTGTGGAAAAAGTACCCTAATACTATCATGCTGTCCCCGAATGCTGAATGCAGCATCAGTAGAGAAATTCATCTGAAGAAGGATGTCACTAATCAGATACTGATGCTGGATGCTTCTGAAGATGGGAAGCTTCCTGATGGACTACTGGTCAAGCCAAGTGTACTTAATCATCTGAGCCCATGCTTACGCCCGGCGACTGGTGGTTCAAATTCAGAATATCACAGAGAGAGACATTACAGTTCCTAGAGGATGTATCTTAGCCAAGGTTTACTGCACGGACACTGCTGTGTTACCTAGTAAGACAAAAGATGACAGAGAATATGAGGTGTCTGCGGACATGTTCGATTTTAGGGAGTTGCCTATTTCAGATGGCTAGAAAGCCTGAGTCAGCCAGAAGCTGGCACACAGACCAAGGTTTTCTCCCTCAAGGAATAGGATGTTGGATGCGTCACTGGTGCTGAACACCACATTCTTCTTCATGATGACTGGCTCTTTACAGGAAGATCTGGGAGGCTGGCACCAGCTGACACAGATGATGAAAGTTGCCATCTGCAAGAAATGCTCCCTGCTGGAATAATCCAGGAATCACGCAGCCTGTAAGCCTCTCCCATTGTAGTGGTACAGGAAACAAAATGGCTCTGTGAGAATGTGTGTTGTCTACAGAACACTAAATAAAAGAACTGTGCCCGACCAGTACACTATGCCCCGTATCCGGGATGCTTTGGACTGTATAAATGAGAGCAAACGGTTTTCTGTCTTTGATCTATGCAGTGGATATTATCAGATCCCAATGGCTCCTGAGGATTGGGAGAAGACTGCATTAATTTGTCCATTGGGGTTTTACTAGTTTGTTAGAATGCCACAAGGAATCTTGGGTGCACCCGCAACCTTCCAGAGACTCATGGAGTGAGCAGCACGTGACATGAACCTCCCTGAATATTCAGTCTACCTTGATGAAGTCATTGTGTTCTGAAAAAGTCTTGAAGAACATGAAACGCGTCTTTTCAAATTACTTGACCAACTAGAGGAATTCAGCCTCAAACTATCAATAGACAAGTGCCAATTTTTCTAGAGTTCTGTGAAATACATGGGTCACATCATGTCTCTGCGGGCATCCAAACAGACCCCAGCAAGGTAGAAGCATTGACAGACTGACCTAGGCCAAATAACCTGAAAGAGTAGCAGAGATTCCTTGGATTCTGTAGTTACTATTGCCTCTTTGTTAAAGACTACACCAAAGTAGTATGACCACTGTTGAATTTAACTCAAAGGTATCCACCCATGCACAAAGAGCCTGTGAAAACATATTTCAGGCCCCATGAGCCTTTTGGTCAGAGATGGACATCTGATTGTGACTTTGCCTTTGAGGAGGTCATCTACAGATTTATTGGCTTATGCTAATCCTTCAAAACCCTATGTACTGCATACTGATGCCAGCCTCAGTGGGTTGTGGTCTGTACTTTATCAGGAGTATCCTAAGGGGTTATGTCCAGTGGCTTCTGCCAGCAGAAGTCTTTCATCTCCTGAGAAAAACTACCCAGTTCATAAACTGGAATTTTTTGCTCTTAAAATGGCCATCGTAGAGCAATTTTACAAATACTTGCATGGAGCAAAGATTCTAGTAAAGACAGATAACAATCCACTAACTTATGTTCAGACCTCAGCTAAACTGGTTGCCACTGGACACTGATGGCTTTCAGCCCTCTCCATTTATGATTATGCAATAGAGTATCGGCTAGGTCTAAATCATACTGATGCAGATGCCCTTTCATGCAGACCTGCCCTAGATCACCAATGGGCCCGCCTTTCTGAGCAATCAGTGAAAGCACTATGTCACAAGTTTAATCAGGATGCAACTTCAATTGCTGACAATGTTGACCATGTGGTGGATAGTCTTGGACTGCCAGACACCTGTGTGCCAGTGGCCTATTGTAATTTCGCTGCTCTGGACCTACGTTCCCTGCCTCAGTTAACCAAAACCGATCTGCAATGAGAGCAACATTGTGACCCCGTGTTGAAAAAAGTAATTTCTATTTATTTATTGAAATGTTTCACCAGGAGAGCACACTGAACAACAAGCTGCTTGTCTCATGGTGCGACCCGGGGGGAGGGGTTACATAGGGTTGTGAAGGATGATCAGTTACAAAATAGTATGTGGGTAGTACAAACAATACAACATTGTAAGATTGTGCAACAGTTGGAACACAAGGTATTGTACAATAAACAGTAGTGGAACATTGGGTAAATTACAATATATGTCCAAAATCATAAAAAGAGCATATAAATGTACAAAACAGTAATAATGCAATAGAACCATTTATAGTGCATGAGTGAACCAAGAGCAGGCTCAAGGTAGTATGCAAGTGCTGACCCTGAAAGACAGGTGGAGAAAAGAGGGAGGAGAGGCAAGAACTGAATATGAGGAGAAGGGGTAGCCATTTCCTGATTTCCCCCTTCAGGATGTTGAGAACTCTGCTTGGGAGGGGGGGTCATGGTAGGAAGGCAGAAACTGGGGATAGGTTTTAAGGTGGGTTAAAGCAGGAACAGCTGAGGGAAAGGTAATTATGTAGGGCAGAGGTAAGGGAGTAGTTGGAGGAGTGTTGTATTTCAGGGGGGAGAGAATTCCAAATTTTAGGGAAACGATGGGTGAAACCAGTCTGACTGATGAGGGTGGAGCAGTGAGGGACTGTCAAGGTGCGGGCGTCATTTGATCTGAGAGAGTGGGTGGGGGGAGGTGGAGTGGAGAGACAGGATGAGATAGAGAGAGGGGCCTCCCAAACCAGAATTTGGAGGTTAATTTAACACAGTGAGAGATGCATCTGTGAGATGGTGGAAGGAAGGTTAGAGAGCGATAGAGTTCACAGTGGTGGGAGCGAGAAGGGGAATCAATAGCAAAGCGGCAGAAGGAGTTAAAGATAGTGTCCAACTTGGTCAGGAAGATTTGGGAGCAGCACCATAGACTACGTCACAGTAGTCAAGATGGGAGTATCATCTTCTGGACAGTTTCATGCCTCGCAGTCAGTGGGATGCAACTCGATTCCTGTAGAGCACCAAAGCGGCGCAGTTTCTTCAGGATAGCATCAATATGCACAGAGAAGCTGAGGTGCTGGTCCAGCCAAACTCCCAGATATCTAAATGAGGAGGTGTCCTCCAAGATGGTCCCATCAAGGGTGTGGAAGGTGGGTAGGGCCGGGGGCCTGGAGAGTCTCTACCTGGTGCCAAAGGTCATCAAGATTGTCTTCTTAGTGTTTAGAAAAAGCTGGTGAGAAGCAAACCAGAACTGAACTTGGTTGAAGTCATGCTGTAAGCTGGTTTGCATAGCAGCAGGATTTTTGCCAGAACTGTACAAAACAGTATCGTCAGCATACATGTGGATAGAAGAGGATGAGTAGGCTGTGGGTAGATCATTAAGGAAAATGGAGACGAGTAGGGGACCAAGCACTGAGCCCTGAGGGACACCAGTGTTGATGGGGAGTGGAGGGGAGATGGAATCAAGGATTCACACGGACTGGGTCCTGCCAATAAGGTAGGATTTAAGCCAATTGGTGGCTGACGAAGCAAGGCCAGCTGAGAAGAAAGAATCAAGAAGTAGGGGATAGGAAACAGTGTTGAAAGCTTTGGCTAGGTCGACAAAGATTGCTAAGGTGGTCGGGCCATCGTCCATCCCTGAAACAACAGAGTCAGTAAGCCTAAGGAGGGAGGTGATTGTTGAGTGGTTCTTCTGAAAACCCGATTGGAAGGGGAGAAGAAGGAGGAATCAGAAAGATAAGGTGATAGCTGACAGAGACTCTCTATCCTAAAGCAAGGCAGGGATGTCTCTGCTATGCGTTCCCCTGACCATGACACCAGTTTGCTGCTGCATGAAGGGTCCAGGTTAAAATTAAAAGAGCAATTGCTGTACCAAGAGATTACTAGTACCCAAGATGAACTGACCAAGAGTCAGTTGGTTTTGCCCTCCAAGTTCAGGACTATTGTGCTGAAACTCCTGCATAAAAATATGGGGCATTTGGGGATTAAAAGAACCCTGAATTTGGTTTGGTTGCACTTCAACTGGCCTTGAATGCATGCTAACATCAGAAGATACTGCAAGAATTGCAGCTGGTGTGTACAAAGAAAAGCCCAGCCTTAAAGAGTGGCTCCAGTGGTCAACATAGTAACCAGCACCCCAATGGAGCTTGTATGTATAGACTTTCCTTAGTTTGGAGCATAATTCATGAAATATTACCAGTGTGTTGGTAGTTACAAATCACTGTACGAGATATGCTCAGACCTATCCCACCAAAGACCAAAAGGCTTCAACAGCAACTAGTGGAAAAGCTCTTCATGCATTAAGGCTCCCCTCAGCATATTCATTCCAACCAAGGCAGAGATTCCGAGAGTTGGTTAATCAAAGAGGTGCTATCGTTTTGGGGTATAAGAAAACCATGAACTACCCCATATCACCTTCAAGGAGACCCACTGCTGGAGCAATTGAATCGCACACTGCTAGACATGCTAGGTACCCTTGACCCAAAAGACAAACCTCGATGGAGTCAACAAATCAATGCGTTGGTTCATGCATATAATTGTACTAAAAACGATGCAAATGGTTATTTCCCCTCTGTAGTTTAATGTTTGGTAGAGAAGCTCACCTACCTGTAGATGTGTGCTTTGGTGTTTCTCCTGATGGTACCAAGTCCAAGAGCTATCTCCAGTATGTTAGAAAACTCAAAGAGCAGCTGAACCATGCATACCAGCTAGCTAACACTATGGCTGCGGAAAGAAATCTAGTTAATAAAGTTCACCATGACTGATGGTTTAAAGTTCAAGACTTCCAACCAGGTGACCGTGTGTTGATCCGCAATCTTGGATTTCAAGGCAAGCATAAAATAGCTGACCAACGATGGGGGCACACTTCATATGTTGTGACTGCCAAGCTACCAGTGTACAAAGTGCAACCAAAGGGGGACAGTCAAGTCACAAAAACAATGCATAGGAATAAGCTGCTGCCTATGGGCCAAATAGTGCTAAAATGAAGTTGCAGAATCCAAAGCTCCAAGGGGTCCCATAACCAGGTCTTCTGCACGTAAAAACCTACTCTGTAGACCGCCCTCTGATGATCAGTTGGCCCCAAAAACAGATAATGGTGCACCTGCTGATGATGAAAACTCTGAAAGTGATAATGCAGAGTTTTGCCTTGCTTATTATCCCTCTGATGAACCTGCTAAGTTGTTTCAAGGACTGCCTGCTGTTGCTCCTAGTAATGCTCCTGCAAGCTCAGTAATTCTCAGTAATCCTGATTTGTCAGTAGTGTAAGTTCTGAGATCCATGATCCTCTTTGTATGGTGCTATTGTCTGGCATATGTGAAATCTCCAGTGAACACATCAGTAGATCAGAAAGTACAACTACTTTAAGTGAGTTAAATGAGCTCTTCCGTTCAAAGGAGGGCATTTCTGTCCCAGAGAATGCTAGCTGTGTTTTGAATGATTCCCATTTTGTGGACATACCCCTACAGATGTCAATGATCCTGAAGAAACTGAGTGTAATGGCACTGTCCAAGACCCAGAGCCTAACAATGTAAGTGGTAATCAAGAAAGTGCAGTGGTGCCCACTTCCTCAGATGCTGTTTTGTTGCTAGACAATGAACCAGAAGTTGCGAACCCGAATGCTACTGTAGAAGTACCAGTGCCAACACCAAGTTTACCACGTCGTTCAGAAAGAACTGTTAAACCCATCTTAAGTCTCACATACGATACCCCAGGAGAGCCTGTAGATCTACCCATGAATGTCATCCACAAAGCTTATTAATTGCCCAGAATAGTGTTCTCTGCCTCCACCAAAAGCAAAGCCCCCCTCCAGCCCTATAGGGGTAATTCAAATAGACAAAGGACAATTGTGTAAGGCGTACTAGTAAAATACCTAAGGAGCCCATATTTTATATTGCAAGTTTGAAAATGTCCAATCTAGTGCCATGAGAGTTAAAGGTGCCTAATGAGTAACAGTTAAGTTAAATGTCATGAGAATGCCTTAAGTTTTGTGGGATATCTTGAAATTAAAGTGATATCTAATAACATACCATGCTATATTGTACCTAGTTAATTCATATCTGCATAGATATTATATATGTGTGTATATATATATATATATATGTGTGTGTGTGTATATATATGTTTTACCGTGCAGCTATAGTTAGGGTTGCCAGGCCACTTCTACGTTAAACCCAAACGTTTGTACTTTAATAACTTTGCAACTGTACAATGGATTTGCCTGAAATTTTGTATGTGCAGTCTGGTGTCATAGATCTCTGGATCTGGCACGTTGCATTATGGTCACATGTGCGATTGTGGAGCTGTAGAGCACCAAAAAAGTTGCAAAAGCGGACTTTTTGGCCATTTCTTTGCTCAGGGCTACAGCTCAAACAGTTTGTCTGTCTGGTCTGAAATCTGCCGGAAATATGCAGTCTGGGTCATTGATGTGCCTTTTGAAGATTTGGTGAAAAAATATTAATCCGTTCAAAAGTTATTCAAATTTAGTTTCCCATTATAGTCTTGGGGAATAGTTGTGCCTCTCAAAAGCACCTGGTACTGTTATGACAGCAAATTTTACTGTTGCAAAAGCCTTCAGTAGTGTCATGCCCCCGCCATCTTGTTTCAGTTAGCAGTGGAGAAAAAAGGCCATAATTAAAATTTTACTGCCCTTAGGTAAACA
Source organism: Neoceratodus forsteri (assembly GCA_016271365.2). Classification (NCBI taxonomy): domain Eukaryota; kingdom Metazoa; phylum Chordata; order Ceratodontiformes; family Ceratodontidae; genus Neoceratodus; species Neoceratodus forsteri. The sequence goes on along the minus strand of CM057458.1, from coordinate 1,396,370,202 downwards.
CTGCCAGTTGTGTTTACCTAATTAGGGTATGAGGAACACAATGCAGGCACTACTTTTTCATAAAACCCACAGAAATGCCTTTTTTCCAATCAGGTCCCGTACTGTCACAAATTGTGACAGAACAGATGTGACACTTTCGCAATTTGCAAAAGTTTTGCACCCGTTCTTTTGCAAATTTTGCAGAACTGTCACAATTTGCGATACTGCTGTTTAAAAAAAAAACAAAACATTTCTCTTTGCCACCTCACTGCAAATAAACGGTTGGGGCTTTTGGGCTGAAATTTGGTGGGTTGCAAGCCCTTGCCCACAGATGTGCCTTTTGCTGGTTTGGTGAAAAAAATATACACCAGTTCCATAGTTACAGCACTCCAAAGTTGAGAAATTTCCCATTGGATAACATTGCGGCACCCGCCGTGCCTTTTAGTGGCCGTATCTCAAAAATGATTTGAGATATGGATTTTTCATTCTGGGTGGCTTAATCCACCTCTGCCTGTATGGAGGTTTCCAAGTGATGATTACAACTGCAGTGGAATTGTTTTCATAATTGCTATGGTTACTGAAATATTGCCAAATTAGTGTTACAAGGGTTCCTTTTCAGGACTATATGGCTGCAGTGTGTCTCCGTACTTATGTGTAGTGGGAGGCGTACGCTCCACTCGCTATACCAATATGGAAAAATGGGCAGCGTGAAGGGAGTGCAGGGCCCAGAGCGCTCGTGCTCCCACAAACACATAGCAGTTACATTATACTTTCTCAAAAAGAATGGAAATTAATTGCAAAAAACTCCATTAATGCATCAGTTAGGGTTGACAGTAAAGCAGCAAAAGTTTGGAAGTTTGATGTTAGGGTTCCCCCCCTACCCCCCCCACCCTCTACACACCAACAGGTGTTGGGGCATGCCATGGGGTCATCAGGCCTAACTCTCACCCCATTCTCCTATACTGTAGCATGTCAGCTTGTTTAGATATGGAATGGGGTGAGGTCGTGATGATTTCTTAACCCGATGCCCCGCCTGTTGATGTGCTAAAGGTGGTGGTAGGGTGATGGGGTGAACTCAAATCTAACTTCCAAATTTCTTAATGTTATGCTACCAAACCTAACTACATTAATAGAGTTTTTTGTAATGAGTATATATATATATATATATATATATATATATATATGTATATATTGTAGTGAGATACTAATAAGTTTGTTAATGTGTATATATGTGGTGTGTGTGTGTATATATATATATATATATATATATATATATATATATATATATACACACACACACACATATATATGTGTGTAACCCCTGTCACCTGGGGTTACAAGAATCCCACTTAGATCTAGTGGCAGGCAGGGAAAGGCAGCTTGTGAAACACCAGTTAAATGGATTTCACACTGTCTCACTCTGTCCTCAGTCTCAGCTGAGCTGGAGGGATGACATCATATAGAATTCTCGCAGCAGCATAAGCCACATTGGAATGTTGCAGCAGGGAGTTAGAATGTTGGAAGGTTTTGAATCAGTCTTCAGGAGAGTTGTGCAGTCTGTAGTGGAGGGAGGAGGTGCACTACAGTTGGCAGTCCCTCAGCACTGTTTAGAGCTACCCAGAGATAGAGGGTGTGTGTTCTCGCCCCAGATAGAGACACAGAAGAAACCTGGTCTAGTGGTAGAGACCGCTCCCAGTTTGTTCCAGTGCCCCATCCCAGGAGGGATGGGGGAGAAAGAGAGCCAGCCATTCCAGGGGCAATCCTCTGGCCCTGCTGAAGAGGGAAAGCTGCCTGTCATTTTGTTGTTCAAGTGCTGAGGCACAAGAAGTAGTTTGCTTTGTTAGAAACCTTGGGGCACCTGCAAACCAGTGGGTGAGTCTGCTCTAAATAGAGCCCATGTTTTCACCAGACAGTGTGTAGAGTATCTGTTACTGTGGGGTCAAGGAAGGACAGCCAAGTACAGTGCTACATTTGTGTGTGACTTAAAATGTAATCTGTACAGTGGGGGTCTACAGGGATGGACATAGCCACTCAGAGATCATTATAAGCCAGCATATCAGATTTTGAAGAGTAGAATGTTAAATGTGACGTACATTTTGAGACAGCATTCTACAACTGTGTGTTTCAAGAAAGGTGTTGATTCAAAATGAATGGCCGGGTATAGGTTTGGGAACAAGAGGTGGGAGACCCCCCCCCCATCTGAAGTAACCAGATTTACCTCTACAGGTTCACTTTGGGCACCTAGAGCTTTCTTCCGGGCACTTGGCAGTGTTCGTTTAAAGTACCCAGACATGGGAGTAGGATGAAGATTTTCCCTTTATGGAGCCAGGATGTGCTCATAGGTGGTAGAGGGAGCCACCAATAAATGACCATGCCTTATGGAAAGTAGTCCAGTGCTGGCCGGATGTGCCATGACAGGGAAATCCAGAGAAGAGTACAAGTTCGGGCTGAGAGCCAGTGTGTTTCAGAACCTGAGGGTTAGAGTGTGTAAGAAGATATGTTCTAGTCTCCGTATATCTGCATTACCAGGGAGTTTAACCCCGTGGGGGTCTATCTATGCTTTATTATTCTGCTGTTGTTGTGAATAAAAGCCACACTCTAGAATCCCACTTCTGGTTTGGACATTTCAGTTATTGCTTCCTTTGTCCAGATTACTTGGGTGCCCCTGTGCAGAGGTTTCAAATCTAGCCAAAATGCAGAGCAACAGTTTTCTTCCTGAACCCAGGCAGCCAAGTAGTGGGTTACAAAATGGAGGCACCGCACCGCTCTAATAAAACAAAAAAATAACATCAACCCTATGCCAGGCTGGTTACATATATATATATATATATACAGTATGTATATACATATATAGCCATGCTTTTATTGACTTGGCACAGATGCCAAGTTTCCTGGGCAGAGGAGAGGGTAACCCACCCCCCCAAGTGGTGGGTTTACCTAGATTGTCTGACTGATCCTTGCAGTGTTCTTCTGCAGAAGAGGGTCCTAGCTAGTGCTGCATCTCTAGTCCCTGTGTGAGTGTGTGAGCTAATGCCACCTTCAGATGCTTAGTCCTGCTTTTGCAGTGAGGGGCCTGTGCTGGGTCCAGGAGTTCCAAAGCCTGCAACTGGCTGGGCCGTACCCCAATGTGTTTCATTGTGCAGTCACTTACCAGTATATGTGAAGTCTTATTGAATGCTGTGATTATTTATTGCCAAATCCAAACTGTCATGTTTAAAATTGACTTTAATATTGGGACAGTTTACATTTCAAGCAACCTGTCACCATGATGATACTTTATTTATTTATTTATTTGAATTTTGGTAACTGGGTAAGATCACTGAGACAAATACAGTCCCATTTTCAGGGCTGACCCGGGTATTACGTGAGCAAATAAAAACAGAACATTACAAGAACATTTATAAATGATAATAATGAGAGACTAAATTATGCAGTATGAGTACAGGTATCAATATACAATGCAACAATAAAATTAATGAAAGTAAATTCAGGAAGTGTTGACAAGGTCAGAACAAGACACATGAAGTCTACACATTGAATTCTATGTAGGACTACAGTCAGCAGGAACCAAAGGGGTAGGAAGTGGTGGGAGGTAGTGGAGAAGGGTTAAGATAAAGGTAGGGGGAGCAGAGGTCAGGAAGGAGGGAAGACATGAGCACCTCAGCAGAAGCATGAGCAAAGTGCCGAGGCTCAGATGCAGACCAGCAGATGAGTCCCTTTGACCCCTCTTTGGGCCAATTGGAATTTTGGAGTTCTAATGGATACTTAAACTGTGTCTTCTGGGAAAAGCTGTGAACTTTATATTTGGTGTCCATTTTTTGCCCAGTCAGGGTGCTGGGACTGTGACTGGCAGCCTGGGAAGCCAACATGATTATAGTATTCCATTTTTCCAGTCAGTCTAGAGAAATGGCTGTTCTGGCGTGAGCTTCTGTGTTGTGAGGAAGCCCTGTCTTCAGCACGGGGATTGAAGGGAGAGGCCTGCCTTGCCTCTTCTCAGCCTGAACTTTGTCTAAACTGGTGGAACTGCTGAGTAGCAGATCAGAGATAAAGTCTCCAAGTGGAAGAAGAGAAGAAATACCCCAGAGCAACATATCCAGACTGGAAAGGGGTCAGAGTGTCTGAGAGGCTCCAGACTGTGTACTGGAAAAGAAACCTGGCATTTACCAGAGTGGGTGGCATAGAACTGAATCCTTGGACCATTGGATTTGTCTCTGAGCCTCTTGCCAAAGGGGGAGACCTATTTATCTTGTACCCACCTTACAGTAAAGGACTGCCAGCTCAATTGGAGGGTAAACTGAGCACACTGTGTAAACTACATCAGAGACCGAACTGCATATGCTGGACCCATGTGACGTAAGGTCCACAAAACTGTTGCTGCAGATTGAAAGCCAGCCTGGTTAAAGACCAGACTGGGGAGTCAGACCCTGCAGATTGAATAATCACAGGTTGTGGCCACCTTGAAGGGAAAGGCCGGGAAGCGGAGCTGCGGAGGTGAGTCATGTTGGCCCTGGTCCCCATGATCATTTCTCACAAGAGAACATCTGGCCTGACCACAACCGCCAACTCTACAGGTCCTGGTACCTGGAGTAACCTCAGGGTCTTAATTCCTGCAACCAAAATTAAAGTGTTTGTTGCCATCTGATCTGTTTTCCAAGTTCTTGTTGTGGTTTAACTGTGTTTGCAGGCCATCAGGCCTGGGGATTACAAGTTTTTTGTATGTTTGGGTTAAAAGCACTAGTGCATGTGGCTACAAAATAAAGTAAAAGAATCAGTAACCAATTATTTGTTTAAATGCCCCAACCAAGTGCAACACTGGCCACCCAACGGCAACACTTAGGCCTGCAACAACCTAGATCCTGGGTACCCAGATTTTAATGACTGAGTTAAGTCAGGGGTTTAAATGTGTGTGATTGCCAATTTATTGTCAAAGCTCAGTCATTTCTTTGCAGAGCTAAATGATTTGCATCCCTCCCCTGTTAACATCCCCCAATAAATCAGTTTGTGGTTTGAATGTTAATTTGTTTCATGAGCATATTACTGAGAGGTGGAGGTTAGGAAAGGTATAACTATGTATTGCTGTTATTGTTAAGTTTTCCTGTCCAGGTGCACAGGGCATCCAAGAAGTGCAGACCCTGCTGGTAAGAGTAGTAACTGTGAGCATATTATTAGCACGTTTCATTAATTGTAACCTGAATGCTAAGCAAGGTGATTGGTATAACTCCATGTGTGGGTCCACTAGTCAGGGCTGTGGGCAAGTACAACTTCCCAGAGGGTTGTGCTAGTTTAACATCTAGCCCACTTGAAGTTCACTCTGGGTGGAGGCACCATGTCGATAGCGTTACTGTTAGAGCCCAGGCCCCTCAACTTGCAGTTAAGGAAGGAAGGAAGCAGGGGTAGTAGTCTGTTGGAAGGTGGTGCCTGGGTTACAGTCATAATTCCTTTTTTGCTTAATTTATTGATTATATTTATGCCAGTGCTGTTGGCTTCCTCCTTCAGAGATTGGATGTCTTATTCAATAGATTGGCCAGATTAACCTTAAATGCACCTTGAGAGACACACAGATGCCTGCTATATGAAGAACTAGGTCAGATGGCCCTAAAGACCAGAAGGCAGCTCCGTCTAGCTCAGTTTATGCTAAATGATGTACTTAGTAAAGCTCCCCGTATGGTAAATCTGATCAGAATGTTTTTTTTTTTTTATTCTTTGGTAACTAAGTGAGGCCCACTAGGCACAATGCCCGTCTTCAAGGATGACCTGGGAGCACTGGGAGGTTAAGTGACTTGCTCAGGGTCGCACAGCATGGAGGTTGTGGGGATCAAACCCAGGTCTGTTGGATGTACCAAGCTTATTCACAGCTTGTTACTCTAACCTCTAGGCTGCACTGCCATATTGCCATGTTAAATCTAGCTGCACTTTTTTGCATGCATTCTGTCCTGCTCCTGCCTGGCTAATTGTTGGCAGTAATGCTGTTTACCTCACTGGCCTGGCCGTATGGAAGGCTTTCCCATCTCAACTGCAGACCTTCAGCTATAGGCCCCCCCGCAACACACACACACACACACACACACACACACACACACACACACACACACACACACACACACACACCACAACTAAGATAAAGCACTGGTTACTGAAACATACCCTTCAGTAAGTTCAAAACCTGTTCTTATTTCAGTTGCTCTGGCAGATGTATAAATTGTGCATGACCTGCTGGTAAACCATGTTTCCTTGTAACTGTTTTTATTAATATGATTTTTATGCTAAAGCATTTGAATCTGAATTTATTTAGTATTTTGCTATTTATTTATCGATTTATTTATTTATGTCTCTGATAACCGGGTAGGTGGGCTGATCCAAAAGGACTGATTTCAGCCACGACCTGGGCCAAGCAGCAAAAACCAAAAATGAACATCAGTAGTTGTACAAAAGTACACATCCAAGCAGTAATACAGGCACATGTACCAGGCACTGAAGCAAACAAACTATGACTTTGTAATGTAACCCAAATATGTTTAAGAAGCCACTGAAAATTAACATTGTCAACTGGCAATTTCCTGATGACAAATATGTTAAACTATTACTACGTTTAATAGACATTTTCCCCATACACTTCATATGCTCCTGCTGCTTTTCCTGCCCTGCTGTATAACAGTCCTCTGCCTTTGACGTCAGAATCCTTCCGTGGAAACTGGTTGTGATGTCATATGTAGTGGAGATTAGCTTTACAGCAGGAATAATCAGCATGCATGGATGAAGTCTGAGGGGAAAAGATCCTGTTTTAAAGAAAATGTCTTCAGTAATAAAAAATGAAAATCTCTAAAATTCAAATTTTTTTGTAGTTGTTATGCTGATAACAAGTGTGAATTTTTTTTCTGGAAACTAGAGCATTTTTTAATCAAATGACTTAGCTGCTACTTTCTTTACCTGTTATTTCATAGTGCGATTCGCTTTGCCATGGGGGCAGGTTATTTTCTGCACATCTGTACTCTTTATTCCTTAATTGGCTGGTCTTCACTTTCAGAATGAAGAGTGTCTGGTCTTCACTTTCAGGAAGAAGGATACAAAATTGTATCTGTTCTTTTATAGGGTAGTCTGTAGCAAGGTTAAGAATATCTCAGAAACGTCATTACCTTCAAATCCCCTCATTGTAAGTTTCGCTCAGTCCAATACAGTCCACATTATTTTATTATGTTATCAGAAAAAAAAAGTAGATCTGGGTTTAGTCTTTTATCTTTTAGACATGCAATCGCAAATAACTGGTCTGCTTTGCAAAAATATTTAAAACTGATAACATTGGTTTTGAGAAACAAATCAAGATTCCGTCATCTCGTCTCTTGGATTTTCTTTTCTTTGTTATATAGAAACATAGACTTTGATGGCAGATAAGGACTGCTTGGCCCACCTACTCTGCCCATTTCTCTACCTATAGGATAGGCCGCAGATCCTAGTTAATCAATAGCCTATTTCTTCCTACCCCCCACAAGAATTGCCTTATGTCTGTCTCATGCATTCTTGAATTCTCCCACAGTTTTGGACCCCACAACCTCCTCAGGAAGGCTGTTCCATACATCCACTACCCTCTCTGTGAAAAAATACTTCCTCATATTGCCCTCGAACCCCCCATCTTTAAATTGTGTCCCTTGTTCTTGCACGCCTTTTCTGAAAGATGCTACCCTCTTGGACTTTGTTGATTCCACTGAGGTACTTAAAAGTTTCTATCATGTCCCCTCTCCTTCTTTCCTCAAGGGTATACATATTAAGCTCCTTTAGTCTCTCCTCGAACGGCTTCTCTTGCAGACCCTGCACCATTTTAGTTGCCCTCCTCTGGACTGCTTCTATCCTGTCTATGTCCTTGCTGAGATGGGGTCTCCAGAACTGGATGCAGTACTCCAGATGGGGTCTCAACCAACTGTCTGTACAGAGGAATAACAACTTCCTGTTTTCTGCTGGTGATGCCTCTCCCTATGCATCCCAGTATACCCCCAGCCCTCCCTGCTGCCTTTTCACATTGCTTGCTAACCTTAAGGTCATCTGATATAATTACCCCCAGGTCCCTTTCCTTTCTTGTTGTTGTTACTACCCCCCATTGTGTAATCTTCCCCTGGGTTCTTGTTTCCCAGGTGCATTATTTTGCACTTCTTTGCATTGAATCCTAGCTGCCATACTTCTGATCATTCCTCCAGCCTTGCCAAGTCCCTTCTCATCCTTTCCACGCCTCCTTGTGTATCAACCCTGTTGCAGATCTTTGTGTCATCTGCAAAGACGCATACTTTTCCTTCCAGTCCCTCTGCAATGTCACTTATAAAGACATTAAAAAGGACTGGACCCAGTACTGAACTCTGCGGTACCCCACTAGTAACCCCTCTTTCTTCAGAGTGTACTTCATTTACAATTACCTTCTGTGTCCTGTTGTCCAGCCAATATTTTACTCAGGCTACCACCCTGGGACCCAATCCCAGGCTGGTTAATTTGACTATTAATCTTTTGTGTGGGACTGTGTCAAATGCCTTGCTAAAGTCTAGATAGGCCATGTCTACAGCCCCTCCTGGGTCTACTACTTTGGTCACCCAGTCAAAGAAATCTATTAGATTCACCTGACATGACCGTCCCGCTGAGAACCCATGCTGCCTTGGGTCCTGTGCCCCACTGGCCTCTAGGTACTCAACAGTTCTTTCCTTCAGAAGTGACTCCATCACTTTCCCTACCACAGAGGTTAAACTGACAGGTCTGTAGTTTCCTGCCTCTGTCTTGGTCCCACTTTTGTAAAGGGGAATCACATCTGCCTTCCTCCAGTCCTTGGGTACCACACCATCCTCCCATGATTTATTAAAGAGAGTAGTCAGTTGTTTCCCTAGTTCCCCCCTTAATTCTTTTAGAATTCTGGGTTGAATTCCAGCAGGGCCCCATTGCTTTGTCCACCTTCAGTTTTAGGAGTTCTTGCTGAACCCTTTCTTCTGTGAAAAGGCTTGGAATGACCCTCCTATCAAGAGTGCTTCTGTTAATTGGATTAGGCCAGGGGTTCTCAAATGGTGAGGCCAGCCTCCCTTGGGAGGCCCCAACCTGTTCCAAGGGAGGCTCAAGCAAGTCCCAAAAAAAGTATTATATTTCAATTTTGAGCTTTATAGATTTTGTATGAAGGGATAAGGCAAACTGAAAGAGGATAATAGTAGGTGAATTTATGTATTTATTCACAAGTCTGTGACCAGAGAAGGTATTGTACACTGAGCCATGGCTTATTTCAGATGTACCCAGGAAGGGTACTGAGAGAATATAATTCAAATGTAACTGCTAAACACTCAAGCGATACAACATGAATAAAAGTGCAAACAAATTAAGAACAATAAACTAACAATGGAGAACAACTGATCAATTCAACTGGCAGCAGAACTGTCCAAATACAAGAGTTAACCATACAGGTACTAGGAATAAAAGCAGGAGGAGCAAATGATCCCTGAGAAGTTGCTTAAGAGCAGGGTGAGAGGGTGAGAGGCAGAGGTTGGCAAGAAGGTCATTCCTGTTAGAGGTAAACAGAAAAACAGTCTGACCCATGAAGGTATGGCAGTAAGGGGTAACAATGGTCCAAGAGACAAAATATTGGAGCAAGTAGGTTGTCCTGTTGGAGCAAGCTATAAGCCAGCTATGAGGTTTCAATTTATTCCTGATGTACTGTGAAAAGTAAGCTATTTTCTATGGGAGGCCCAAACATATTTCAGTATTTTTGGGGAGGCTCAAGATCTTTTCCGTGGCTTAGGGGAGGCTCACTATGACAAAGTTTGAGAACTTATGGATTAGGCACTTCCCCCTCCTCTTTTGTGAATACTGAGCAGAAATATTCGTTCAGTATCCCTGCTTTTTCACTGTCCCCCTCTGCCCACCCACCATTCATTCTATTCAGCCTCACTATCCCTCCCTTTGTCTTTCTACGCTCTCTGATGTACCTATAAAAGGTTTTATCCCCCTTCTTAACAGAGTTGGCTGTCTTTTCCTCAGTTTGGGCCTTTGCTATTCTGACTTCTCTCCCCCTGCTTCCTTCTGCCTTAACTGGTACAGCTGTCTGTCCTGTTCCTTCTGTGTTTCCTTATACTTCCTGAATGCTGTCTTTTTCTCCTTGACTTTCCCAGCCCCTGCTTTTGAGAACCACAGTGGCTTTTTCTTTCATTTTGATTTGTTTATTTGCTTCACACAAAGGCTTGTTGCCTCTGTGATGGCAGTTTTGATGATTGCCCATTGTTGCTCCACCCCTCCTTCTAGCCTGTTTGCTAGTGCTTTTCTGAGGCACTCTCCCATCTTGCCAAAGTCAGCCCTCCTGAAGCCCAGTACCCTCACTTTTGTATGGCTTGACTCTGTAGCTGAGTTTAACGTGAACCACGCTGTTTGATGGTCACTTGTTCCCAGATGGCAACCCACTTCTAGATCTGAGATCCTCTCACTGCCCCCATTTGAGAGTACGAGGTCTAAGATTGCTCCCTCATGAGTGGGGTCTGAAACTAGCTGTCTGAGGCCTGCCACCTGTAGGGCATCAAGAATGGCCCTACTCTTGGATGTGGCTGCAGCAAATGTGCTCCAGTTAACATCTGGCATATTCAGGTCTCCCATCAACAGTATCTCCCCTTTCTCTGCCATCCTAAGAATGCCTTCCATCATATCCTTGTCCATTCCCTCCCCCTGACATGGGGGTCTGTACACAACCCCTGTGCGGATTGTGGTGCCCTTTCCAGTCTCCAAGGTGACCCACAGTGCCTCCTCTTCTCATGTTTTCTCTTTTGTTCGATTGTTTTATCCCTTCCTTTGCATAGAGCAGCTCCTCCCCTCTTCTCCCTGCCTGCCTTTCCTGTGGGTTATATACCCTGGTATGTTAACATCCCAGTCATGGTTCTCTGTGTACCATGTTTCTGTGACTGCTACAATATCCAGGCATCCCTTTTCCATCAAGGCCACCAGCTCAGGGCTTGTTGCCCACTAAGACATTAGTACTGCACACCTCCATTTCCTGATGGCTTTACTTCTTTGCCCCATCCCTGTCCTTCTTGCCTTTGTCACTTTCCCCATTTACCCTGCCTTCTCCCTATCGCCACCTCTATGTTGGTGTTTACGGACTTACTACCATGATTTTGGGGGCTAGATTCCTGCTCCTTTCCAGTGCCTCCCCTTGACTAATTTAAATGCTTGCCAATGAAGCATTTAAACCTATCACCTAGGATCCTGTTTCCCTCCTGGACAGATGCAGTCCATCATGCCAGTATAGGCTTGCATCACTCCAGGTGGACCCCTGATCCCCAATGAAGTCAAATCCCTGAGCTCTGCACCAGTTTTCAACCACTGATTGAATCCCATGGTGCAGAACACCCTAACCTCTCCTCGCCACAGATGGGCAGCACCTCCGAGAAGGTTACGTGTGTGCTACTTGTCTAAGGCCTCCCAATTCCACAAACTCTTCCTGCACTGCTCTAATCCCTTTCTTAGCCAGGTCATTTTTGTCCCTAGGTGGACAATGACATCCAGCTCCCTCCCTGTGCAGCTGCTCAGCGATCCTGAGGATCTTCCTGTCCCTCAAGCCATGGGCCAGGCAGGCACCTTACCCCTCTCCTATTCCTCCCCAGTTCTACCTTCCTAACAATGGAGTCCCCACCAGGAGTTGTTTTCTTCCCTGTGGTGTCCCATGCCACCTCCTGTGGGTCTCCTTTGTAGAGGTTCCCAGCATCCTCCTTGGTCTCCACTGCAGGTGCCTCCATAGAGGAACCACACTTTGCCAGAATGGCATAGAAATTGTGGAGGGTACAGCTGGAGGAATGCACCTCTGTTCCACCACCCTCACCCTCCCTGAGCCCACTGTGGTCCAACTGCTCCTCTTTCTTGGCAACCTCTGAGGCAACGGCAGTGGCACTGGTGGTCCCTGATGGAAGAGGAGGTCCCACAAATCCTGGCCAACTCAGCCTGGAGATGAGCAACCCCTCCCTCAGCCCAGAGAGGTGCCTGCAGATGGGACAACACCGCATCCTCCAGAACGTCTCCCAGAAGACTGCTGCTCCATAGCCACTGCGCTGCACCACTCCCATCATGTCTTATTTCTGGCCCCTTAACTGTTGTTTGGAATCCTTACTCTTTACTCTGTTTTTTTTTTTCTTTCTCTTCTCTACTTACTTTCTGCCTCTGTGCCCTTTAAGCTCCTGATTGTCCTGTTCTGAGACAAGAATATCCTATGTTTCTCAGTAGACGCCTTACTTGCTCAGAGGCAGACCTCCAGAAGCTAGAGGGGGCTGGAGAGCTACTCTTGCCCTTCTAGGATGGTGGGTCTTTGGTGGCTCTGTGATCACTCACTTCCTGTTCCCAAACAGGAAGTTCCTGTTGTCTGTCAAATCCTGTGCCTATAAAAATAGAACTACCTTTGGGTTGGAGGGTGGGTAATATAATCTCAGTAGAGAAGTCCAGTCACACAGCACTCCTTCCTCCTGGTGTCTTCTGCCAAGCTATTAGATATTCTCTCTTTATGTGCCCCCTTCTACCAGCCTGCCACCTTCATCTCCATCTCTAACCTCAGCCCTGGCATCTCCCATCTCTGGGACTTACCCACTCCTTTTCATCACCCTTGTGGCTTACCCCTCCTACCCCCCATGGCAGGGCTCTTTCATTAGGGTCCTGGGGCTACAGATATCACAAGACAATTCAAGCCAGTTGCAAACACACTAGAGAGGCAGCTCAGGACACTGTGGGATGAAGCCAAAAGCAAAACTGCACAAAGTTACTAGAAAAAGGAGCTCTGCTGCACCATCCAGGCTGGCAGTATAGCCTAGCGGTTAGAGTAACAAGCTGTGAATGAACTTGGTACATTCAGCAGACAGACATGGGTTTGATTCGCACAACCTCCACTTGCATACTGTGTGATTCTAAGCAAGTCACTTAATCTCCCAGTGCTCCTGGGTCACCCCTGAAAACAGGCATCTGTGCCTAATGGGCCTTACCCAGTTATCAAAGAATAAAATAAAATAAATACATGTACATACCCCCAGAATGTTAGAGCAGATAACAAACTTTATTCAAGTAAAAACCAGATACATTTGGAGTAGCACCCCCACCACACATTGAGCATCAATGTTTTGTGTCACACTTGTGCTTTCTCAAGACCTTCCAAATGTATCTGATTTTTACTGGAATAAAGTTTATCTGCTACAAAGTTTTTTTGGGGTACGTACAATTGTCTGGATGGTGCAGCCGAGCTCCTTTTTCTTGTGAATTCAAGCTTGTGCCTGTCCACAGCCTGTGGAAGAGTCATCCTGCTTGGCTAGGGCCATTTCTTTGTTTCTCCCTAGAGATGCAGACATGCTAGGAGAGCAAGGTGTGTGTGTGTGTGTGTGTGTGTGTTTATACTGAGCATGCACGTTGCTCTGGTTCCCAGCCCGTGTCTGGCCCTCCCCGGCAATCTCAGCTTCACTACCACCTGTGATCACCCAGATGGCAGTATAGCAGCAGGGATGGCGACCCTCTCTCCCTGGAGGAGGTAAGTTTCCCTTGGGAAGCTCAGTCCTCCTCCCCATAGCTGACCCCAACCACCTAGGCTCGTTCCTAAACTGGGTCACTGGTGTCATGAGCAGTAAAGAACAGTTATGTAAGAACTTACCGTAACAGTAGATCTTCGAGAACAGTTCTTGCAGCAGGTTACACCATTAGGACTGAAGCCATCAGGCATCAGGGACCCACGGAAATTTTCTAGCTAGCAGTCTTCGGTGGGGACCGCCTCTGACGTTGGTCCTGCCCCCGACGTCAGGCGTAGTACATAAGGAGGCGGTCCCGACACAATCCCCAGTTCTCCTGCTGGAGACTCCCGGCTGCTGGATGACATCAGAAGAGGAGACCGAGGATCCGCCATCAGATGGCCAAGACTAAAAGCAAATCATTCCATCCCGAAAGATGGATGTTAGGTTATAACCTGCCTCCTCTAAGGGGGAATGGTGGTCAGGAAGGTACCTGCTGCAAGAGCTATTCTCGAAGATCTACTGTTACGGTAAGTTCTTACGCAACTGTACTATCTTACTTTGAGATACAGCTCTTGCAGCAAGTTACACCATTAGCACTGATTCCCAAGCAATAGCGACAATCTTACGCCATCGGGAGGAGGAAAGACAGAGATTACCAGCCTGCTCAAGCCTAGGACAGAAGTCCCTGGAGGACAGCTGGGCTGAAATCTGCCCTTCGCCTTGAAGCAATATCCAGGCTGTAATGCCTAATAAAAGTATGCACCAAGCTCCAGGTAGCTGCAGCACAAATAGCTGAAGTGGAAACATTCTTCAGCGCTGCAAAGGAGGTGGCCACTCCTCTGGTAGAAAGACCCTTGACCGCGCCTGGCAAGGGTTTGCTGCGCTTGTCATAACAGAAAGAGATACACTGGATGAGCCAATGTGAAGGGGATTGTTTAGAAACAGGAGCCCCTTTCATCCTGTCAGCAAAGGAGACAAACAGCTGATCCACTTTTCGGTACTGTTTGGTTCTGGTCAGATATTATCTGAGACACTTGTGAACATCCAGGGTGTGAAGCAGTGCTTCTCCTCGATTGGTGTACTTAGGAAAGTACACTGGTAAGTCGATATCCTGAGTAAGGGTAAGGGCTGAAACCACCTTAGGCAGAAACTTAGGGTTTGTCCTCAGGGATACCCTATCCTGGTGGAAAATTAAATAGGGCTTTTTGCACATGAGTGCATGTAATTCGGAGATTCTTCTTGCCGAAGTAACTGCAACTAAAAACAACATTTTCCATGACAGAAAACGTAGTTCGCAATCCGCGGCTGGTTCGAAAGGTGGCAGCGTAAGCTGCTCCAGGACAAAGGGCAAGTCCCAAGGAGGAATCGGGTCCTTGATAGGTGGCCTAAGGTGGAGGACCCCCCCCTTAAAAAGGCACGAGTAGTGTCTAATTGGGCCACCATACGATGGCCTATGAGACATGATAAGCCGAAATTGCACACAAGTGCACCTTAATCGAGGAGTAAGCTAGTCCGGATTGAAAAAGTGAAAGCAGGTATTCCAGAACCAGCTTCTCGGGACAGTTTAAGGGCGAGAAACCACGCGTTTGAGCCCACAAGCAAAACCTGCGCCACTTCATGGCGTATGTTGCCGGCTTTCTAGCAGCGGAAAGTACTTCCGCCACTTCCTGTGAGACCCCGTGTCGTATCATGGCTATGTCTCTAGGAGCCAGGCATGTAGGTTCAATGAACGCAAGTCCGGGTGGACTAGTGAACCTTCCTCCTGAGACAACAGATGGGAGCTGATCGGCAAGGGAAGCGGAGGTTCCCAGGATAGCTGATGCAGGAGCGGGAACCAGATTTGCCTGGGCCAGAAAGGCGCTATCAAGATAAGCGTCACATGCTCCCTGCGAAGTTTGAGGAGAACTCTCTGGATCAACGGGAACAGAGGGACGGTGTAGAGGGAATCTTCCCACCCAGGAGAGGGACAACGCGTCTCGCCAGAAAGCACCAGGCCCTGGATCTAGCGAGCAAAAATTGGGCAGTCTTGCATTGGATGGGGACGCCGAAGGTCTAATTCTGGAGTGCCCCATCTGTGGAACAGATCCTCTGCCACCTCCTGTGGAAGCTCCCGCTCGTGGACTCTGGCCTGAGAGCGACTCAGGCTGTCTGCAACAGTATTGTCCACCCCGGGGACATGAACTGCAATAAGATTTGCGCCGTGCCATATTACCCACTCCCACACTCTCATGGCCTCCCTGCAAAGCGGGTAAGGGCGTGTGCCTCTTTGTTTGTTGAGGTAATACATCACCGCAGTATTGTCTGTTTGTAACAGGAGAGTGCTCGGTGGTATCTCCGACTGGAAGGCTTGCAGGGCATAGAGGACTGCCCTCATCTCCAGTATATTGATGTGGAGATGAGATTCCTGGATTGTCCATGTACCCTGAGACCTCACCCCCTTCAGGTGCGCTCCCCACCCGAGCCCTGAGGCATCTGTGGAGAGAGTTACCATTGGAGACGGCACTGTGAAGGGAACCCCCACAGAGAGGTTTCCCAGTTCTAGCCACCATTGCCAGTCCCGAATCATGGCCTTCGTGATTCAGACTGGCTGCTGCAGATGGTCTTGCCTTTGGTCCCACTGCACCCTTAACATCCACTGGGTTACCCGCATGTGGAGTCTTGCCATCGGGACTGTTGGAATGGCCACAGCCATGTGTCCAAGCAGGCGGAGGACCAGTCTGGCCGGGACGGTCTTCTTCGCTGACAGGTCCCTGATGAGGGAACGAATGTGTTCCACTCTGTCCTCAGGAAGAAAGGCTTTTCCCTTGATGGTGTCCAGAACTGCCCCTATAAACTGCAGTTTCTGAGACAGTACCAGGAGATACTTCTCGTAGTTGATGAGGATGCCCAGGGACTGAAAAAGGGCCTGGGTACGCTGAATGGCCATCAACAATGCTTCCTTGGAGGGAGCCATGAGAAGCCAGTCGGCCAGGTACGGGAACACGTAGTGGCCCTGTCTTCTCAGAGATGCCGCCATGACTGCCATGCACTTGGCAAATACCCAGGGTGCCAATGACAGCCCGAAGGGAAGTGCTCGGAACTGATAATGGCGGCCCTGGAACTCGAAGCGCAGGAACCTCCTCTGCGCTTGAGCAATAGGGATGTGCAGGTAAGCTTCCTGCATGTCCAAAGATGCCAAGAAGGCGTCCTTCTTCAGCATGGGGATTAGACCCGGAAGGGTCACCATGCGGAAGCGTTTGTAGACGACCGACAGATTGAGGTCGCTGAGGTCCAAAACTGGACGGAGGTCCCCTGTTTTCTTTGGAACCAGGAAGAAGTGCAAATAATATCCTAGCCCTCTCTGGTTCCCTGGAACGTGCTCCAAAGCTTCCTTTTCTAGAAGCATGAGCACTTTACGCTGTATGAGCAGGGTGTGCTGACCCGAGTAGCGGGAAAGCAGAGGAGGCCTTGTGGGTGGGTTGTCTACAAATTCTATATAATGACCTTTTTTGACCAACTGTAGCACCCACCTGTTGGTGGTGATCGACCGCCACCCTGGCAGGTGGCATGTGATGCGACCCCCGACCTTCATTTTCCGTTGATCCTGAGGAGGGGCAGGGGCCGGGAAGGAGTCATGCTGTGGCAGCATTGGATACCGCCGGCTGGGCTGACTTTGTAACTCGTTGGCCTCTGCCTGAGGATGTCTTAGCCTGGGCTTTTCAGGTGAAGGAGCCCCTTTGTTGCTGGCCGGAACGTGGTTGTTGCCTTTGAGTCCGGCTGTGAAAACGACTCTGGTACCTGTGAAAGGAACTGAGTCGAGACCTGTACACAGCCTGCACAGATCTAACCGCCTTCCCGGCATCCTGCAGTTTGGTGATCACCTTCTCTGAGGCCTCACCAAACAAAACTTCGCCATGGTAAGGGACGTCCATGATATTCTTCTGGATGTCCGGGGTAAACCTGGAGACACGGAGCCACGAGTGTCTCCAGAGACACACGCCTGAGGCTGCAGCTCTGGCCGCAGAGTCGTACATGGCTCTAAGCACTTGGGTTCTCACTGGAGGGGAAGCGGCCAGACCTGGAGGGGAAGCGGCCAGACCTGGAGCCGGAGCTGCGGGAATCCGAGGCCCTGGAAAGGGATCTGGGTCTTGCCTTCTCCCGGTGCTTTTCGTGATGTCTGTGGGACTTCCCAGATGACTCCTCCTTGGAGGAAGGGTCTTTATCCATCGCTTTGAGTCGTTCCTCAAGAAGAAAAGCCTGAAAGGCCTTCTGGCGGTGGATCCTAGTTCGGCTGTTGAAGCCCTGGCAGAAGGAGCAGGCCTGGGTGTCGTGGTCTGGGCCCAGGCAGCGCACACAGGCTGAGTGAGACTCCTTATAAGGGATCTGCTTGCCGCAGGCACACTTGGACGGATGACCCTCCAAAGAGGTGTTTGGAGAGGACATCAGACGAGTCCAGTGAGAAGAAGAAGAAAAACTTTGGAGTTTCCTAGTCGTCGCGCACTAGAGAGTGACCGTGAGGCCGATGCTGCGAAGTCGACGGTGGGAAAAGAACTGGGGATTGTGACGGGACCACCTCCTCATGTACTACACCTGACATCGGGGACGGGACTGACGTCGGAGGTGGTCCCCGCCGAAGACTGCTAGCTAGAAAATTTCCATGGGGCCCTGATGCCTGACGGCTTCAGTCCTAATGGTGTAACCTGCTGCAAGAGCTGTATCTGGAAGTAAGATCTGTACTGTTGTGCCAACAGGCCGGCTTTTGTTTCTTGGATATTCAGTGTGAATGTCAAAAGTAGATTGTATTTTACTGGTTACACAAACTCTACCTGAATTTACTGTATACAACAGTCGTCACATTTTGCAGAACATTTGTAACCAGCTGTTTGTCGTTTATGTGTATGGATATAACTGTGAATGAGAGCTTCTCTCAGTTTGCTTTAATAATAAATTTACATTTGACTACTTCTCTGGGGCCCAGACTTTGCCACTTCAAGCACAGAAACAGGTTTAATTTCCATCCCCCATTCCTCTGTAGTCATTATAGGCAGCAGGCATGTTTATGTAAACACTCAGGTGAGAACAGCAGAAACAAGAATTAGATAGTAATAGTCCCCTCATATGCAATAAAGTTAAGAAGGAAGCTTTAGATGTGGAAACAATGCCATGACATGGTGACGCACAGGGGCAATGCAGTGACTTTGTATAGTGGAGAGAGAAGGCACGGGGAACAGGAGCAGGAGCAGTGATTTGGAAGCAGCGGTGGCAGAAGCACATTTGGACATAGTGACATGAGCAACCAAGTACTTGGGCATGTAGTGTTCAGGAGAGACAGAGAGAGAAGGAGGGGTGGCATTACATGTATGGAAGTATATAGTGACTACCAATATCAAGGAGATAGGAACAAGTGAGTACACAGAGGACATGTGGATGCAGGCAGTGACAGAAAGGGGGAGAAACATCAAGATAAGGATTGTATAGTGGCTACCATCTCAAACAAGCATTTGTCAGTGCTGAATGTTGCTTGCTTATATGTGCTGTTTAGGTATTTGGAAGTGAAAGTACCATGCCTAAGAACTGTCATGTGCCCCCCTCCCAAGGTGGACAAAGCGATGGGACCAGACGGCATACACCCAAGGATATTAAAAGAACTGTGAAGGTAGACAGCAGTACCTCTGGCAGCTATGTTCACCGAGTCATTCCACACAGGGGTGGTGCCAGAGAATTGGAGGAGGGCACATGTGGTCCCTCTATACAAATCCAGCAGTAGGGAGGAAGTGGGGAACTATAGGCCGGTCAGCCTCACCTCAGTAGTAGGGAAGATCATGGAAACATTGCTTAAAGAAAGTATGGTGGGTTATCTAGAAGCCATCAGAGCCCAGGACCATAGGCAACATGGATTCACAGTGGGGAGGTCACGTCAGACAAATCTGGTTGATCTCTTTGACTGGGTGACAAAGGAAGTAAATCAGGGTGGGGCAGTGGACAACGTTTACCTTGATGTAAGCAAAGCCTTTGGCACCATCCCACATAGGAGGCTGATAAACTAGCCGAGTAGGCTGGGCATGGGGGAAAGGGTGGTAAACTGGGTTACAAACTGGCTAACAGACAGGGGGCACAGAGTGGTAGCAAATGGGGTACAGTCTGGGAGAGGGGGTGACCAGTGGGGTGCCGCAGGGATTGGTCCTGGGGCCAGTCCTGTTCAATGTCTTCATTAGTGACATTGAAGAAGGGCTGAAGGGAAAGGTCTGCCTGTTTGCAGATGACACCAAGATCTGTAACACAGTGGCTACCCCAGAGGGAGTGGAGAAAATGAGGAGGGACCTGGGGAAGCTTGAAAAATTGTCTGAGGACTGGCAACTGTAGTTTAATTACAAAAAGTGCAAAATTATGCACCTGAGACAATGGGGAAAGCTACAGGATGGGAGGGGGGAGTTGCTGACAGTCACAAAGAAAGAAAGGGACCTGGGGATTCTTATTTCAGATGACCTGAAAATGTCAAAGTGGTAAGGCAGCTGGGAGAGCCAGTGACATGCTGGGGTGCATAGGCAGGGGTATCACCAGCATAAGGAGGGATGTAGTGATGCCATTATATAAAACCATGGTCAGGCTTCACATGGGGTACTGTGTGCAGTTCTGGAGGTCGCACCTTCATAAGGATATTAACAGGCTAGAGATGGTCCAGAGAAGGGTGAATGAGATGGTACAGAGCTTGCAACACAAGACTTATGAGGAGAAATCAAGGGATCTCAAAATTTACTCACTGGAAGTAAGGAGGGAAAGAGGGGATATGATAGAAACATTCAAGTACCTCAAGGGTATTAACTACTGAGAAGCAGGAGATAGCTGCTATAGACACGTGTGCCAGCATCTGTGTGATATTCTTTTGTTCTTATAAATCTGTAATCTCTAGTATTTCAGTAACCACATGACCACAATGCATTCTTTAGGCAATTTTATGCTGGTTGATGCCTGCTGTCAGACAGCAGACAGAGGGCTCACCAGATTGTGTTGCTATTTGAAAAACTTCATAGAGTGTTCTTTTACTGGTAAGCATTTTGGAAAGCTGGTGAAGGTCTCACAATTTGTATTATGATTTTATCTCCTTATGTCTGTCCCCTTTGGTCCTCCCATCCCCACACCCCAGCAGTCATCAGTGGCCACAGCTGCAGTCTTCTTCTTGCCAAGGTGGTGGGTAAGCAGATGCCTTCACAGTCTGACATCTTTCAGTGCCGCTTATTGGTCATCTTCCAACACAGGCGAGGTGCTGCCAGCCCAAAACTAACTCAGAATAAAAAGTGGGAAAGAAATGGAGTGAGCAAGAATCAAGTCCTCATTCAGATGTGGCGTCGATTTTTAAGATCAGCATACTGGTGTAGACACTGCAAATAGAACCCCAGCTGTTTAAGCAGCCTTATGAAGAGTAAAGGCTTCTCAAAGCACTGGGGTTCTATTTATTGTACTGAAAGTGGGCTGCATCTAATTCGGTAATTTACTGTACCTTACATCTGGATATATGGTAGGCCCAACTTTAAATAAACACTGCACCTGAATGAACACAATGCCCCCTCTCTCACTAGCTCGTTCTGTTTCTCCCGGCACTGCAGGCTGCCCTTCTGTACTGGGCTCCAGCCTGCATTGGTGCCTTTTTCCACCCACCAAAAAGTTCACAGCTGTCCCGACAGCACTCTGTTGAGGTCACTCACTCCCCCTCTCTCACTCACTCACTCATTCTGTTTCTCCCGGTGCTGCAGGCTGCCCCTTTGTTCTGGGCTCCAGCCTGCGTTGGTGCCTTTTTCTGCCCACAAAGAAATCCGCAGCAGTCCTGACAGAGCTCTGTTGACCTCACTCACTCCCCCTCTCTCACCTGATTTTTCTGTTACTCCTGCCGCTGCATGCTGCCCTTTTGTACTGGGCCCCTGCCTGCATTGATGCCTTTTTCTGCCCCAAAAAAATCTGCAGCAGTCCCCACAGAGCTCCGTTGAGCTCGCTCACTCCTCCTCCTTCACTCGGTCGTTCTATTTCTCCCGGCGCTGCAGGCTGCCCTTTTGTACTGGGCTCCTGCCTGCGTTGGTGACTTTTTCTGGCCACAAAGAAATCGGCAGCAGTCCTGACAGAGCTCAATTGAGCTCGCTCACTCACCCTCCCTCACTCGCTTGATCTTAATCTGTCCAAACACTGATTTCCCAAAGTGACCGCACTATTCTGGGCCAGAAGTATGAAAACACATTTCAGCCAAGATGTGAAAAATGACAGCTGCACTGTTCATGAGGAGGTGTGAAAAAATGCCAGTGGTGAAAATCTGCCGTGAAAATATTACAAATTTACGAAGTTACAAGGGTGCGTGGAAACTGCGCAACACACACTCGTAACAGTTATTTTATGGACTTTCAGCACAAAATTTTCAACATAGTCATTTTAGGACCTCTGCTCATGAACAGTGTCACAGTGATTTTCTTAATGTGTCCCGAACACCGATTTCCCACAGCGACTGCGTTATTCTGCGCCGGAAATGCGAAAACACATTTCGGTCAGGATGTGAAAAATGACAGCTATATTGTTCATAAGGAGGTGTGGAAAAATGCCAGTGTCAAAAATCTGGCGTGAAAATATTGCAAATTCGTGATGTTACGAGTGTGTGTAGCAACTGCGCAGCGCACGCTCGTAAAGCAGGAATGCTTTGGATTTTTTCCACCAAATTTGCAACATAGGCTTTTTGAGAGCCCACCTCATGAACACTGTCGCTGTCACTTCATTGTTGGTCCCGAAAGGTGATTCTGTGCAGTGACCGCGACATCACCTTTCAGGACCGAATAACGCTATGACAGTGGCTAAATTCAGGAGGAGGGGTCCCAATAACCCCATGTTGAAAATCTGGTGCCAAAATTTCCAAAAATGCCTGAGATATGCACCAAAGTTGAAAAAACCCTATTTATGCCATTATACAGCTTACCTGCATTTCTTCAGTTAGTGGTCGGCTTTGAAGAGTACAGACGTGTTCCCGATCCACCGAAGATCATCGCCCAGGGCTCCGGAGGTAAGTATGGGGTGTGTGTGTGTGGGGAGGCAGGGTGCGAAGAGGGTGGGTGCGATTGGCAGCAGGGCCACGGACTCAACGAGGACTGTTTTCTTGTTTACAGGGTTAAAAAAAAAAACAACGCGGACAGTTTTTCTTTTACAGGGACATTTGACATGCTGTGGTGGGCTCCCAGTGTGCCACCTGAGTGTTTTGGGGGCTGTCTGACGGGATTGGGCACCCCGTCGGCCATATACGGGGGAGCCGAGGGGGTTGGGCACCCCTCAGCAGACTACACATTGGGTGGGATACATTATGCCACTGGGGAATGGGCTCCCCATTGGCAAATTCAATCAGAAAGGGGGACTAAAGCTGACAGGGATTGGGTGCCCCATCGGCAAAGAAAGACGGGGGGATGCATGATATTGAGGGGGATTGGGCACGCCCTCAGCATACAAAGGAAACTTGGGGGTGGGGACATTATGCCGATGGGGACTGGGCTCCCCGTCGGCAATCTGGGTAGGGGGCATGCTAGGTACTGCCCTGCAATGACGGGTCGCTCCCTCATTGCAGTGGAATGGCTGATGCTACAATGACGAGGTGGCCCCTGATTGCAGTGATGAAAACCTTTCAAGGTGGTGGCACACTGGCTAAACTAGTGTCAGCAGCAGTGTGCCACTGCATTGGGGAAAGCAGGCCAAGCCTCAAAAGGCAGTGGGGCCACTGGCCACAACAGTGCCGCACCTCCACAACCTGCTTCTGCAGCAAGCTGCCATGACATGTTTCTTGTGCATGCACGCACAAGCAGCATAAAAAAGGAAGTTTATAAGGAGCTAGGGAATGATATTAAAAGGACTAGAAGTCATGGGGAGGTGCTGCTAATGGGTGACTTCAACTTGGTTGACTTGGACTAAGGATCCCAGTGGCAGCAAGTGCAGCAAGTCAATGGGGTAGAGATTTTTTTTAATCTGCACTTTGTCCTCCTTCTCCCCAGATGGCCCCCACCTAACTGATCCCTCCAGCCCCGTCACCTTGCTTCTCTGGGATCTTACCTTCTGTTCGCTGTCCTGGCCACAGGACCTGGCTGCCCAGCACCGTGTGGAGCCTACAGGTGGTCGAGCATCATCTTGCCACCGTGGGGTATTTTTCACCACCATTTTCACCCACCCCTTCCCATTGCTGGGGCATGATACTGCAGTTGCATACATGGAGGTGTATGCATACTACAGAGTCCTGCAGCACGCACCCTTCATTGGCATCCCCTTCCCATTCTAGCCTTAGGCCTCCACCTGGGGGCAGTCATTCAGCATGACTGCCAAATCTCCCTCCCTGGGAAAAGAGAGCTGTCCTCTGGATGCTCAAACCTGTCCCTCCCCAGCCGACCCCTGGCAACCCACTTGTACTGCAAACATGGCTTGCCGGCATGGCAGGAGGTGAAGCATGATGCCTCAGCACTCCATGCCACTGGGCCAGCAGTGGTAAGAGATTTTTCAAGAAACCTTTCTAGTACAGAGGGTGGAGGAGCCCACGAGGGAGGCAACCATTCTCAACCAAGTCCTAACAAACAGGGACTGTACAATGGAAGTCACAATGCTGGACCCAGCAGGGGCCAGTGCTCACCAGACAGTATGGTTTGGCATCAAACTTGTAATAGAGAGAAATCAGTCCCAGAAAAAAATCCTGCATTTTAGGAGGGCTGAGTCTGGTAGGATGAGGGAGCTGTTGTAGGATAAACTAGAAGGGACAAGAGCTGCAAATGGGTGGAAGTGAAGTGGGAAGTGCTAAGAAATGACATATTAGAAGCCAGAAATCACTGTGTAAGAGTACTATGTAAGAACAGTAAAGGTAGAAACCACTGGCGTGCATAAGAGAGGTGAGGGAAGTTGTTTGGGAGAAGAGAAAGGCATTTAGAAAATACTAAACCAGCCAAGCGAAGGGAAATTGGGTAGTTTCTAAATAAGATAAGAGTGTAGCAGAGCTGTGAAGAAGGCTAAGGCTGATGTGGAGCTGAAAATCACTGAAGGAATGAAGAAGGGAGACAAGACCTCGTTCATTACAGGAAGCAAACAACTAAAGAGGAAATAGACCGAAGAAGGGAGATGCATGCAAGAAGGAGAAAACAAAAGTGGATATTTGATATATGCATGATATATTGGATCCAGGAAACATGAGAAAGAATTTCTTCACAGAACGGGTGGTGGACAAGTGGAACACCCTGCCAGAGGAAGTGGTGGGGGCTGAAACAATCACGGGATTTAAGAATGCATGGGATAGACATAAAGGAATTCTGGAGGTCAGGGGTAAGGGGCAACAGACTTCTAGGAAAACAAACTGAACTTACAAGCTCAAATGGGCAGACTGGGTGGGCCATAGGCCCTTATCTGCCGACACTGTCTATGTATCTATGTATCTATATCCTGACCAAATATGCCTGTTCAGTGCTCACAGTAGAGGAAAAGAGGCTATTGCCTGACTGTAGCATAAGGGCAAAGGGGGAAGGGGTTGGTGTCAATGAGGAACCAGTGTCACTGAAAAGGGTGCTAGAGGGCTGAGCACACTGAAGGTAGATAAATCTATGGGCCAAGACAGGCTGCATACCGTGAGCTAAAGGAGATGGGGCAGATCCTTGCTGAGTCACAAGCTGAGTTCTTCAACAGCACACTGGAGAAAGAGGTAGAACCAAGGGACTTGGAAGACTGTGAATGTTGTTCCCATGCATAACAGCGGGAGTAGGAGTGACCAAGAGAATTGTAGACCAGTCAGTATAATGTCTATAGTGGGTAAGCTGTTAGAGACCATAATAAGGGAGTGGCTAGTAAGTTATCTGAAGGCAAACAGGCATAAGGGGGAAAAAAAACATACAGTAGGTAAGGGGGGCAGGGAGATTGATTTCTTTAAATGGCCAATGAAGGTAGTGAACAATGGGCAGGCTAGCAGTAGACTTACACTGGAATTTTCAAAAGGGTTAGATGCAAACACTGATGCATACTGCGGCTGCATCCAGGCAGTTGTGCTCCTATCTTCAGAAGTTGCATTCATTTATAACAAAAAGTCACAATTTGTGGCAGAAAACAGACACAATTGTGAGCTGCATCCAGCTTGTCTTGACATTCTTCATTCCTATTCCCCTTTCTTTTCCATAAATCTTTTAAAGGCCCTCCTTTTTTCCCTCACTGCCTCCCTCAGTTCCTTGGAGAACCAAATTGGCTTTTTATACTTTGTTCCTTGTAGTGGTGTTCCTCATGCAAGAGTCAGTCACATCCAAAATGGCCCCCTTAACTACTGTTTGTTTTCCTCCACCCCTTTGACCCCTCTACTCCCTCCAGTTTTTTCCTAACCCTTTGCCTCATTTTTCCAAAATGTGCCCTTCTGAGGTTCAGGACCACAGCCTTTGAAGAGGGTCTGCACTAGTTACCCAGGACCAGCTCAGCCCACATGGAGTCATTTTCACTCATGTTCTTTTGGGATTTATTTTGGACTTCTTATATCAATGGACTTTCCCACAGGTCATAGCTTGACTGGCATATGTGTAATGATATTAACAGATTACATCGCTGGATATCCCTGAGTATCAAATTTCTTAGCTATAATAATGCCGACGCTTTACATGTACTGGTAAAACATGTATTTTGCATGTCGGCACTTATCTCTGTATATCTGAGACTGTATTTGCTATTTGGCATGTCTCAGTTTCAAAACAAATAAAATACAGTATAAGATATTGTGGTCACTGGACCTCGGTGGTTCTCTCACTCTTACCCCTTCTACCACCTCCAAATTAATAAGCACATGCTTCTGAATAGCATCAATCCTGTGGGTTCCCTGATGCACTGCACTAGTAAGCAGTACTGCATCATGTCTAGCAGTGCCTGACTTCTGGTACTTTTCTCTTCTGGAGTAGCTCAGTCAACGTCTGAAAGTTCACCTTTTGTCCCCACTCTCCTGGTTTCTTCCCCATGTCCACTCCTCCCATTCTCATGCCCTGGTGATCTATGTACTATTCCCATCCTTATCTTTTTCCTGCAGCTGTTCTCAGAAACTTTGACTTGACAGACTCACTCTACTCACCCCCACCTTTTGATAGTAACATCCTCATTAGTCTCAATGCTGTCCTTAATATGGAGGGCTACACCTTCCCTCTTGCCCTTACCCCTACCCCTATTAATACAGAAAACAACCTGGAATAGCCAGATCCCAGTCATTATTTCCAGTTGTCCAGGGCTTTGTTATGGCTGTCAAGTCTAACCTGATATGTGCCACCATTGCCTGAAGTTTGATCATTTTGTTGCCCATGCTACTGGTATTCAGGTGGACCACCTTCCATTCTCCCTTCTTTGTGCCCCTTACATTACATGTGCATCATCCTTTGTTAGTACCTGCCTTCCTCCCATTCATTTTGCCTCCTGTTGGTTTCTCATGTCCCCTGCCCCCACTCCGTTTCCTGATCCAGTCCACTTCCTGCCTATGCCATCCCTAGCTCCCCTGTGCCTTCTTCCCATTTCTGGGGGAGTCCTAGCTAGGCTCCTTTCTCCTCTTCTATTCTAAAGGCTCCCTTATCTCCGGTCTCCCCTTTTTTCAGTTTAAATACTTAGGCATGTCATGAGATAATGTCCATCTCTTTTACAGAACCTTCTATCGCAGAAGTTCCCCCAGTTGCCCACAGGCTCAAACTCTTACTCCTGACACGACCCCTTCAACCAGTCATTGAAAACAACACTATTGTTTTCTCCTGCCTCATACTTCCCTTGTCTTGTGCCGCACTGTTAGGACCTCCGGAAAGGCCAGTGAAACTGCCTTCCCCCTCAACCTATCCTCCAGCTTCTCTTCTGGAAGTTTGACTTAACTATTTCCAGATGCTGATTGGCCAGATTATTAATACTCAACTGAACTAGCGCCTCTCCCCCCCCCCCCCCATGGTGTATATGATCCCATAAAGTGGTCTAGGCTCTTTTGCAGGAAAAAAACTGATGTCTTGCTTCTACAGGAGACATGATCTCTCCCAGTTGGAGCATCAAAAATTTATAAAGTTTGGGTACTCACCAACAGAGGCATCCTCCTATCATAGTGGTCGATGTCTTGGGGGAAGGGGCAGTTTTGCTGCCAAAGGGAACACCCTTCACTGTCACAGACAGCTTTTTGGTGACTCCGAAGGTAGGTACGTCATATTGGTGGGTCATCTCCAGGGGGAACTAGTCACACTGGTTAGGGTATATCTCCCACCTGGGTCAACTAAAGCAGTGTTACAGTGATTTTTTTCAGAAGTTATTGCTGTTGGCCCAATGGGTCCTTATTAATGGGGATATAAATATGGTAATGAATCCAACACTGGACATGCTATCTTGGGGGCGACACAGAGTCACAGGTGCATAAAAGTTATTTACGGCCTGGACTGCCCAGTTAGGATTCCTGGATGTGTGGAGCCAGTTCTTCCTGACAGCCCAGGAATTTGCATATTGGTCACCCAGACATCATTCCTTAACCAGAGTAGACTTTTTTTATAACAAAGAAACATTTTGAAAAAGTTCAAGGTATCTCCTATGACCGTAGATTTTTATCATATCATTCCCTGGTTTATTTAAAAATTAATCTAGGTAAAACTAGAAAATCCACCTTATCTATCTGTTTCTTCTTAAGGACTCAGAGATTACTCAAATGGTGCAAGACAGTATTCCCCAGATTATCACGGATAATACTAAAGAGGACATCTCCCCTTCATTACTATGGGACACAGTAAAAAGTGTCCTGTGGGATCAATTCATAGAAATAGTGAAGCGTAAAAAGAAAAAGAGGGAAGAAAAACATCAGGAACTTCAAGAAAAGCTAAAAACACTACAACTTTTAATTATCCCAAGGGATAAGGAAGTCCGCCAATTTATAGCTCAAACCAAACAGAAGTTACAAAAATTAATCGATCAGAAAGTCGAACAGGCTTTGTAGTATCTCCGACAATATTATTACGAGGGAGGTGCATGTGGCTCCCATAGAATAGCTTGGCAACTTCGTATGAAAAAGAGTCAGGCTTGTATTGTGTGTCTGCGGGATGCAGCAGCACGGGTACTCACCAGGAACCATGCAGATATTAAGAAGATTTTTTTCAGACTACCACACCATGCTTTATGCACAGGATTTTGTTTCTGATTCAGTTAAAAATTAAAAAAAATTGACAGGATTGGGACTTTCACAACTTACAGATGAGCAAAAAGAGGGTCTACTTATACCAATCATGCTGACTGAAGTGCTAACTATATTTAAAAATACTAAATCGGGGAAACTGTCCAGGGCCCAATGAATATTCCGTAGAGTTTTATAAAATATTTACTGACCTCCTCCTACCTATATTGATAGTGGTTTATCAACATATACAGGATGGTGAATCACCTCCCTCCTCTGGGGACTATGTGGTTATAGCGACATTATTAGAACCAGGGAAATCAGCAGATGACCCGGCTTCATCTTATCGCCTTCTTTCTTCTTTTTTTTTGCAATTAAGTTTATTTTTAGTACAAAGTCTAACAATACACTCAAAGAGAAAGATA
Source organism: Neoceratodus forsteri (assembly GCA_016271365.2). Lineage (NCBI taxonomy): Eukaryota > Metazoa > Chordata > Ceratodontiformes > Ceratodontidae > Neoceratodus > Neoceratodus forsteri. The sequence goes on along the minus strand of CM057458.1, from coordinate 1,396,341,220 downwards.
ACCAAGCATCAACAAGAGTTGTCAAACATACAAATAATAACAATATCCCTCCCCCCTTCCCAACCCACTAGCACGTACAGTCTCCATTTATCACACTGTAACAGGGAGCACATTCCCCAGGGGTGTTTCTACAGTTCTTCTTCACTCCAACTAAACAATCAAAGAGAAAGAAGAAAAAAGGAAAATGAAATAAAGAAAGGTGGGGGAGGATGAGGGGGGTAAAGGACTGGAAATAAAAAAAATTGTTTAAAAAACAAATTTGCCTTTAAGGATAGAAAAAAAGGCCCCCAATATTTCTGGAATTTTTCCCAGGAATGAGAAGCTCTAGCCACACACCGTTCCGCATTCAGGGCAGTAAGGAATTCAATCCACCATTTTCCAAAGGACGGTTCCCACTCTTCTTTCCAATGCCTTAGGATTAACAATTTTGTAACCATGGAAACCATGGCAAATTTAACTTTTGGGGGGGGAATGTGGGAATAGAAGAGTACAATCGTAAAAGGCAGGTATCCTCCTCAAAGTAAGTGGATACATTTAGGTAGGGTGAAATATGCTTTTTAACTATCTCCCAAAATGTAGAGATCTTAGGACATGACCAAAGCTTATGGTGCAATGTAGCATTGTCAGCTCTACAATCCTTACAGATAGCAGAGGATAACCTGCTCATTCTATATAGCTTACTAGGCGTATAATAGATGTTATGAAGTATGTTGAATTGGATGCTCCTCAAGCGATCCTGTTTAATTAGAGCAAAAATGTTAGACCAGATTGTTTTCTATGAATTATTGGAGAAAAGTTTAGTAAAATTATGCTTCCAGTAGTAAGCCACAGAAGGGTTAATCCAGGAATGGCGAATAATTTCATGGTACAGTTTGGAGATCAATTTTTGATCTTTAGATAAATCTGATAAGGTATTTAGAAAGGTACCTGCCTTATCCAACCATGGCGATTTACCAAGAAAGGCTTTAATACAGTGGCGTATTTGAGATAGTTGGAAAACATACTTGTAAGGAATGCTAAACCTTGTTTGCAGGGCAGGAATTGAAAGGAGTGAATTCCCCCAAAGTGAACTCTTTTAGGCATGGTTCTGGATATAACCCCAAGTTCTGAGGGTTAATGGTATTGTTAGCTAATTTCAAATTCGGGTTGTTAAACAAGGGTTGTGTTAAATCTTTCCAAGGATGAATCTGAGTCAGGGCACAAAATTGTTGGAATGCTTTTACATCCCATCCAGTTGGAAAATTACGAACCTTTGCTGGCATATTTGACCATGGACTATTTAACATTGCTGTCAAAGAAGGTTTATAGGAATTTACTTGGCCGTGGTCTAATTGCAACCAAGCAGGATTTTCCAACGGGTCTGACTTAGGAGCTACCCAATGCAAAAACCTGTTTGCGTGGATGGCCAGATAGTAGACATAGAAGTCTGGTAGTTGTAACCCACCTAAGGATCTAGGGCGAGTGAGCTTCCCATACGCCCTGCGCGGGGGTTTCCCCTTCCAAATGAAGTCAGAACAAACTCTATGGAGAGACAACAAGAAGGACCTGGGAAGATATATATGGAGATTATTTAACAAGTAAAGGAATTTAGGTGGAATAACCATTTTTAAAACATTTGCCCTACCCCAAAAGGACAGTGGTAGATTTTTCCATCTGGGCAAATCTTCTTTTGTTGACTTCAGTAAGGGATCAAGATTGAGTTCTTTAAGTTTGTCCATCTCCATGGTTATTTTAATTCCTAGATAGGTTAAAGCCTTACTTTCCCATTGGAGACCCAAGCTGTCAATTTGCTCCTTCCTCACCAGAGGAGAAAAGGGGTAAACCATAGTTTTGTTTCTATTGAGCTTATACCCAGAAAATTCACTAAATTGTGATATAACTTGGAGGGCAAGGGGGAGAGATTGCCTGCCATTTGAGAGATGAAGAAGTAAGTCATCTGCAAAGAGAGACAACTTAGGTTCTAAGTCTCCCACATCAACTCTTTATCCCCGTTCCAAATTGAGTACCCTAGCTAGGGGTTCACTATACAGATAAAATAAACAGAGAGAGAGAGGGGACATCTTCAGCTAGTGCCACTACAGAGTGGAAAGGAAACTGACAGGTAATTATTACACAGTAACTGTGCTGAGGGACACTGATAGAGAATACGAATACGGTCAATAAAAGACTCTGGGATACCAAACTTAGAAAGGGCAGCAAACAGATATGGCCAAGCTACCCTATCGAATGTCTTTTCCGCATCCAGGGAGACCAAAACTGCTTCAAGATTGGGGTCCCTGGATGCAGAAATGAGGTGGTGTAATTTCCGAAAATGGTCAGATGAAGTACAGCCAGCCACAAACCCAGTTTGTTCAGGCCCCAATAGACTAGACCACACATCTGCCAACCTATTAGACAAAATTGTAGCGTAGATTTTAACATCTACATTAAGTAAAGAAATAGGTCGGTAGTTGCTAATTACCATAGGATCTTTTCCAGGTTTAGGAAGAAGAATTACTCTTGCCTCAAATAATAAGGAATCTGTAACTGGGGAAGATCCCCAATAGGTAAAAAGCTGCAGCAACAAGGGGAGAAGTTGGTCCTTAAAAGTCTTATAGAAAAGGCCAGAAAAATCATCTGGGCCGGGCGTGCGGCTAGACAGGACTGATTTTCTCTCGACAGACAAGGTAGATTTGCTTGTTGCAGAAAATGATACATTGCTTGAAGCTGAGAAGCTCACAATGGGTTGGGAGAGTATAAAGATTGATAAAAATCCCTAAACAGGGATAGTATCTCTTTTGGGTTTGAAATTAGGGTCCCTGTTTAGGGATGTTTAATAGCCGAGATCCATTTTGATGCTGATCTTTGCTTTAATTGACAGGTAAGTAGCTTGCTAGCTTTACTACCCATACCAATATATATTGCTTTAATAAGGGATGCTGCCTTTTCTACTTTTACTAATACCAAGCTAGAGTAATGCCCCCTTAACTGAATAAGTTCTTGCTTATCTGCTAAAGAACGTTTATCTAGACCTTTGGTCTCGAGTACCTGAATTTTGTCTAGACATAGATTGGTGTGATATAACTTTTTCTTTTTCACTACCGTGGCAATTTGTATAAATTCCCCCTCCAAGCAGATTTTAAGGCAGCCCATACCATGTTCACAGAGGGGATCGAATTTAAGTTTGCTTGAATAGAATCCTGCAAGAACTGCTTGTACTGGGAAATTGTTTGGCAGTCTTTCAACAGAGAGTTGTTTAGGGGCCAAGTGTGTGGCCTAAGAGGGGTATCTGGGAAATCTATGGTGACAGAAATTAAGGTGTGGTCTGAGATTACCCGAGCATGAATTTGAGAGTCAATAATGGAGGGACCTAAGTGTTGACTTATGACAAAAAAATATGTGAATAACTTTTCTGGACAGGGGAATAGAAGGTGAAATCCTTGGATGAGGGATATGTGAGTCTCCAGGGATCTATTAGGCCTAAGGAGGATATAAATTCACATAAGGGCTTCTGGGCTGGTGAGGACCCAACTCCTCTACGATATGTATGGTCCAGGTCACTTGATTGTGCAAGATTCCAATCACCTCCTAATATGACAGGGTATTGAAAAAGGGGGCAAGGACTGAGGCTAGTTGGGTAAAAAAAGAGGGAGTTTCTGTATTGGGGCCATAAATTGAGCCCAGTACCATGTCAGAATTGCCCATTTTATCATGAACGAACACATAACGTCCCTCAGGGTCACTGGCCATTTCAACTGCAGTAGAGGGTAAACCTTTTGCAATTAAAAGGGCCACTCCCCACTTATGAGGGCTAAAACCTGCTCAGAATACCTGACCTACCCAACGCTTCAGTAAGTACTTTAACTGGTCTGTAGGCAAGTATGTTTCCTGAATGAAAACAATCTTAGGATCATACTTTACCAAGTGTTAAATATAACATATTTCTTAGCGTTATCCCTCCTTCCCTTAATATTCCAGGAAAGAGCAGTTAGTGTGTTAACCATAAGAAGTTGGAGTATTCATAAATGGTTGAACAACCCCCATACGAGATTGTGCTCCTTCCCTCTCCCCTTCCACTTCCCAGATAAACATCCCCAAAACAATGTCCCGTAAGAAAAGAAAAGAAAAAGGAAAAAACAGGAAAAAAGAAAGGAACAATGTAACTATTGACAGTCCTAGTAACTCGGGCCCCTGGCCCTCTCCCCATGTTATGGACCATGATACTCTCCGAGGGGGAGCTGTCGTCCACTCACCGACCTGCTGAGAAAAAGAGAGGATGAGCTGACGTAAACACCATCCTTAACATAAAATCAGATCTGTATAACCCCATCTAGGTAAATCCAAAATCGAAGGGTGGAAAAATATTCACAATCCAGAAAACCCTGTAGAACATACTTAAATGCTTCACCCCCCCAGTGAAAACTAAGTTTAGGGTAAAAACCCAGCAGAACAGTAACCATGACAAACAAATGTATCTTACGCAGCATTCCATTGGTGGTGTGAAAATTATAACCTGCAAAGAAAATGAATTAGGAATTGAGAAACAATGCAGTAATGCAGTCCAAATTATGTCGCTTGACGGGATTGTCCATTTTATAAATGAGATATTGGCGCCATCTAGTGGAGTAAAACAGGTAACACCCCAGAAGCACCAACATGTGAAACAAAAACTAGTAGTGCATTTAGAATTGTCCACCATTCTCTCATTGACCAGTACTGAATAAAAAAAGGAGAATGATCTTAGCTGATTTAATCCAGTGTAGCAAATAATCAGTACCAAGTGGTCTACTTAGCCTGAAAAAGCACAATAAACCCAGCAGTAAATATCGCTGCAACCTGAAAGAAAGAAGGGGGGGGAGACAAACTAGGCTAAACACAAGCTGATATCTTCCTATGCTGAAGATTTGCAAAGAGGCAGTTTTAAGCCATAAAAGTCACTGCAAAATCCACTCGAATCTTGTAAGGCTCCATACTTACGATCTCCTCATAAACATCTGGGAGAGCAAATAAAAAAGGTTACGAGCTGCCCAAATATATGCAGAGTGCTTGAAAGGGAGAGTCCCCCAGTTCAGTTAGGGAATAAATCCGGGAAACATTTTTGTAGGTTCTTCAAAGCTTCTTCTACTGAATCAAAGCACTTGTCTCCCTCCCAAAAGGTTATATCCAAATGGGCAAGGTATAAAATACAGTGACGAATTCCCGCTGTCCATAACTTCGAGGTGATAGGCCAAAAAGAAGCACGTAATTGCTGGGTTTTAAAGTAAGATCTGGTACCACCCTCAGCTTTTTCCCCTCCCAAAGAATAGCAGACAGTTTTCTAGCTTCTTTCAAGATGAATTCCCGATCCAGAAAGTTTAAAGTTTGAAAATGATCGGCCTGGGTGGGTCGGCCATTGAGGGTTTAGCCTGGAGTGCTCTATGGGCTGATTCGATGACAAATTCAGGGCCATTAGGAGAAGGCCCCACTGTTTTTCTTTAGAAAGTGCTGGAGGAATTGGATAGTGTTAGGGTCCTCCTCCCCTTCTGGGAGCCCTAGCAAAACCAAATTATTCCTTCGGTTTCTCCCTTCTAAATTGTCAATGCGGTCTTCCAACCTAGAGACATTTCTCTTGAGTGCAACAACCTCTGGTTCCATCTTGTCCTACTTACACTCCACAAAACTCACTCTGACCTCTGTATCAGCTACTCTTCAGGATAATTGTGTAAGAACAGGCTTAAAGAACAGGCTTAAAGTGGGTGACCTCCTCAATTAACTTTAGAAGGGCTTCTTTTATTGTAGAAAGCTCAGAACAAATATGAGAGGAGAATAGCTCTTCAGGAGCTGACTGAGGAGATGAGCTACAGCGTGGATGCTTGGCCTCCGACTCCTGCAGTGCTTCCATCTCTGGCTGCAAATCTGAAGATCTTGGAGGTAAGACAGTCTCCATCTAGCAATCAAATGATGTCCACACTCTCTGCTTAAGGTAGCCTTTAAGTTTGGAGTTATTTTGCATAGTATCAGGTGTTTTTAGAGTATTTTGTTGGCAGTTTGGATGGAGCTCTGACAAACACGTCTTACCCCTTCCTCGGCATCATGTGACTTCTCCCAATCACCCTATTTCTATGCTGTCCATTGATTATAAGCTCTTCACTAGTATATGACTGCACAGGTTGGGTAGCATCTTATCACATTTATTAGATGGGGATCAAGCCGGATTCATCCACCAAAGAAAAACTCATGATAATGTATGCCGTACATTTCATCTCATAGGCTATGCCACCCAATGGCAGATACCTACAGTAGTGGTTAGTTGAGACACCGAAAAGGCATTTGATAGGCTATCTTAGTCTTTCCTGTGGGATACCTTGGAAATTATGAACTTTCCTCAGGCAGGAATTAACCATTTTTCAAGCACTGTATACTTCCCCAAAGGCATACATGAGGGTCAATGGGGCAGTTTCACTGCCTTTCTCACTGACTAGGGGAATCCATCAGGGATGTCCCCTTTCCCCTTGTTATTTGCATTGTATGTTGGACCTCTGGCTGCGTGATTAGAAGGGAGAAGAAAATCGAAGGTATTCTCTTGGAGGGGAATGATTTCAAAATGGCACTTTTTGCAGATATTATCATCCTCACTCTGAAACATCCCTTTTAAAGTCTGGAATATCATTGATTTTTCACCGACTATGTTGGGTTTGTTTAGCTCACCTCAATCAGTAAAAGGTGCTGCTGTCTTGGTTGGCTCATCCGTGGCACAAGGACCTATTTCTGTGTTGGAGGATGTTCGGGAGAAGGTGTCTAGTCCAGACACGAGTGTTGTTGGGGATTTGAAAATGAGAGTCGGCTCATTTTCCAACTGGGAGCCATGCGACAGCTGATTCTGAGGTCCCGATGCTCAGATGTAGTGTACTGCGCAGGGCCGGTGGATCGGAATCTGTACAAACTGACTCTTTTGTTGAGTTTCGAATTTGTGAGCCTTTGCCTGCGTCTCGGAGGAAGAAGTTGGGTAAAACCTTGGGGATGGTGCATCCATCTACCACACGGATAAGAGTAGCTGCTGTACCGGAGGACGGTTATTCGGACATTGCGCTTCAGGCTGCTGGCTGGGTACATACAGGAAGTGGCTGGTCACCTGATCCCATGGATTCTAAAGTTCGTGAGTATGATCAATTGGTAGTGACTAAAACTGGGAAACTAGTGCAGAAGGAAGCCATTGTGCACTCGGATTTCCTGCATACTTCACAGGTAACTGGTATGGTGAATCCTGTATCTACAGGACCTGTGTCCCAGGACATTTCTTCGGTGGATGAGGAACTCCCTAGTATGAGTAAACAAGGGCCTGGTACTGTGGTGGATATTGGGGAATGAGATTTACTGGGGTCTGTTCCTAAATGCTGGGAAAATAATTTACCTGTAGGCCTTGGGAGGGATGTCTTGCAGGATCCCAACAAGCAGAGACAGTTTAAACCCTTACTTAAGATGGCTGGTTTGTTTAAGAATAATGCTAAAGAACCTGCCCCCAGACAGAATGCGATTCATTTATTGTATAAAGGGGGACTGGAGTACTCCCCTGACAGAGTCTATGTCGGTAGGACATTGTTAAAGGACTCCCTGAAGTTTTATGCTTCAGAAGTGTTTGCTTTGATTCATACAGATGATTTTAACTATGAGATCAGCTTTAAAACAGTGGAGGCATTGGATAGGTTTTGGGTGAAATACAATGCACTAAAAGATTCCCCTTTATGGGCCCCATTCCTGGCTATCCCTATCACTGAGCTAGCAGTTAGAACCATTACTATTTTGTTCAAAAATGAGGGGTGGCGGTGACTGATATTGTGTATTGGTTAAAGAAGCATTGTGAGGTGTTGGAACAGCCTGTGACTGTGATTGACTCCAAGCAGTTTTGGACTGGTGGTTGGCGGATTAAATGTAAACTTTTTACCACTAACCATGGCATTGCCTACTTATCTGGTTGTTTTTTTTGGGGGGAAGGACAGAGGCTCTTTATTTTACCCTGGACAGCCCAAGTCCTGCCACACATGTGGTTCTAGGTTGCATCTTAGTAATGCCTGTGATATCCCTAAATGCACGCATTGTATGGACATTGGCCGTTTTTCGGCACACTGTAAAAATGTATTTCACTGTTATTTATGTGAGGAAAGGGGTCATTCCTATGTTCAATGTTCTTGGGCTTCACATAACTCTGGAGATGGGCACTTTCATGAGGCCTTGATTATACAAGCTCAGAAGAAGGGCTATGCTCAGGCCTCAGAAAAACGAATGCAGGGCCCAGTACATGAGCAGACCCAGGGACTGAGGGAGACAGTTACCCAGGTGGTTTTAGCACCACCACCAATTGAAGTCAGGCAGCCTGAAGAGGTGGTTTGTGCTGCACCTCCATCTGGAGATGGTGATACAGGTCAGGGTGTATTGGGCCTAGTAGAGACTCCTGATGAAGTCATGGTGGACCAGGTGTTAGTAGAAGCTCCGGCTGTTTCTTCTTCACCAGTTCCAATACTTGATGGTGTGGAGAAAGTTGTTGAGACAGACGCCCTTTCAATTATGGATGCAGTAGGACAGGTCACGGACCTATCGGATATGCCTCCCCCTCCCCCCCCTTTAGTTCTGATAACTATTTCACTATGGTGGTCAGTAAAAAAAGAACAAGAGAAAAAGTGGGGGTTGTTAAAGGTCCAATGGGGGAAGGAATGGAAAACTGTAGTGAAAAAAGTGACCTGGTACAGACTAACGAATTTGCCCCTTTATTGGTTGATAAGCGTATGGCTATCTCAGAGGCTGATGATTCCGGGCCAGATACTTCTTCGGTTGGTTCCTCTAAGGGGATGTCTTCTGACACAGATGATGGCAGCTCTGGGAAGAAGCAGTGGGCAACCAGGTCTAAGCGTTGATGGGACTGTCTTCTTTCTAACCTTTTTCAGACCTCATACATGATTTTCGTATTGCCACTGTCAATGCCAACAGTATTAAGAATGGCATACGGAGAGATGTGGCTTTTCATGAATTGAAACAGTTACATGCTGACATTCTTGTTTTTGCAGGACACAAGGATTAAATCTTTTCATGATATTGCACAAGGTACTGCAAAATGGTCACAAGGTGTTTCATTTTGGTCTCAAGGTTTAGATACATGCGTTGGGTTGGGGATTTTGTTTTCAAATTCTGCTTTGAAAGTTTCTAGGCTTGTAGATTTAGAACCAGGGAAGGTTTTGATTTTGGACATCTCTTATAAGGCACAGAGGCTTTGTCTGATTAATATTTATGCTCCTCAAGGGAAAGCACTGTGGTTGGCTTTGTTCAAAAAGGTGCAACCCTTTTTCTGTACTGCACGAACGGTTATTTGGGGTGGGGATTTTAATTGTAGTGTACAGACTGAAGATAGGGGTTGGCATACCAATAAGTTATTTTGTGATGTTAATGCCTTGAACAGTATAGTTGATGTTGCACACCTGAAAGATCCATTTAGAACTTTACATACTACTGGGGGGTTTACCTTTTGGAAAGGCACACAGACGACTAGAATAGATTATATTTGGGTGTCTAAATCAGTAACTATAACAAACTCAACAGTCAGAGACTGGGCTTTCACCGATCATTCTGCAGTAAGTGTTGATGGTCACTGGACTGCTGAATGTTCACATGGTAAACCTCCTTGGAGACTGAATGTTTCCTTGTTAGAGCAGGCTGGGGTGGCACAGGCATTTCGTAGTTTCTGGAATGCTAGACTTTCGGTTCAGTGTTTATATGATTCTAGAGTGCCTGGTGGATTGACCCGAAAAAAGGATGTGAAACTGTTCTTTCAGAAATTTGCAAGGCGTAGGAGCAGAGATGTATATTTTCAATATTTACAATCTAGGAAACAACTGCACCGATTGATTTCTTTGACTGATACCACAGGTCAAGACTATAGTTTACAAATTCAAAAGTTTCGGAAAGCTATGTATAATTTTCAGTATGATAGGGCCAAATCATTGCAGCAGGAATTATGGTTTGGTACAGCTAGTAAAAAACAAACTTTTGATCCTTTTAGGGACAGCCAGAAGGTTTCCAATTTGAAAACCATAGCAGAATTGAAGGATGCTACTGGAAAGGTGCATAGAGATAAGGCTGCTTTACTAAGTATTGTCAATCACTATATAGCGAGTACTTTTGGTTTTGTGCCTGAGACTCCCCATTTGACTATGTTGAGGCTTTGAATCGAAAAGTATTATCTTCGGAACTAGAGTTGCAGATGATTAAGTTGATAACTGTAGATGAAGTTAAAGCAGTGATTATCGCAGCTAAGAATAACTTTTCCCCTGGTCTGGATGGACTTCCGGCAGAATTTTACAAGTTTTTTTGTGACTCTTTAAGTTTAGAGCTGGCAAACCTTTTCAATGACCTGTTACAATCACAGGATATTTGTACCTCTATGGTTGAAGCTGAAGTAATTCTCATATATAAGAAAGGAGACAAAGGTCAGTTGCAGAATTGGAGGCCTATCTGCCTACTGAATTCTGATATTAAGTTCCTCAGTAAGAAACGTTCTAATCGACTTGCCCATTGTGCAGATAGTTTACTTAGTAGTAAGCAGGGGTGTTCTATTCCTCACAGAGGTATCCAGGGAAACTTGATTCTACTGAGAGAATTATTTTATAGGGACCACCCAGGTTCAGATTCTGGTTATGTACTGAGTTTAGACCAATGGAAGGCTTTTGACAGCCTTTCTCAGGACTACTTATTTTTCATTATGAAACACTATGGTATTCCACAACGATATGTTTCTTGACTTCAGTGTTTGTATAGAAATGCATCTGTGACTCCGAGAGTAAATGGGTGGAGGGGTGAGAGGGTCATGGTATGTCATGGGGTGCAGCAGGGGTGTCCAATGAGCCCCTTATTATATGTTTTTGGGATTGATCCTTTATTGCAATGTATTAGAAATCATGCAGAGGTTTATGGGGTGAGCCTTTCGGATTCTCTCCCACCGTTAAAAGTATTGGCATATGCAGATGATGTGGTTGTTATAGTTTGTGAACCTACAAAAGAGTGTGTGGTACAGGAATTACTTCATAATTTTTCAGTGGCTTCTGGCTCTAGTATTAATACTGAGAAGAGTGTTGGATATCAGTTGGGTAGGGATACCCGGAGGAAGGCCTCGTATGCTGGAATTACTGTACCTAGAGAACCCATTACGATATTTGGGATTCAGTTTGGGTTGAAAATATGACACAACTGAATTGGGAGCTAAAGCTTACCAAAGCAGAAGGTGCATTGGAGAGATGGGTACATGGGTCTTTGTCTAAACAAGAGAGAATATTTTTGTTGAAGTCTTTGATTATGCTCATTTTATTATATGTCAGTTATGTTTTTCTCCCTCTGAAGATGTTATATGCTAGATTGTACAGTTTGTTTTTTCGAGCCTTATGGGGATGTAGGCTGAATCCAATTAAAAGGAATGTCACATATCGTGAAATGAGGGATGGTGGCATAGGAATGACACATCCGGTGGCCTTTTACTTTTGTATATTTCTTTTTTATAATATTATAGACCTCAAACAAGGCAAGCTTCAAATGTGGTATCCAGTGTTATTAGAATGGATTGGGCCATGTGTCACGGCCTGGGAACAGCGGAAAAGTAGGTTACTGAGTGCAGTAAGGGTGGTACCAAGGGAAGTAAAGGATCTGTTTCAACAAGTTATTTCTTGGAAAGTTGCTTATGTTTTAGAGACTTTACACAAGAGGTCTGACCTGTATATTGCAATGGTTACAGCACAATGTACGGAGCAGTTCAGCTTGCCTTATTATACTGTTCCTCATGGCCTGGAAATGTTTCAACAGTTATGAAATAAGAGGGTGCCAGTCTTTGCATGGGATGTGCTTTGGCTGACTATTTATGGAAAGCTAAATGTCAAGAGTAACAACAAGCAAAAGGCTTTGCAGGAAAGATATTGCTTACGGCAAGGTTGTGACCACATTTTTGAAACTCAGGAACACTTGTTTCTGGAATGTCATTATGTTAGGCAATTTTGGGACCTTCTTGCGGATAGTTGGAAAATTCCGCAATTTCATACAATAACTTATATGGACTTAATTTATGTAGTTTGGTCGACCTCTTGGCAGCAGTTCTCTCTAGACACTTTGCAAGAATTGTTTGCACTTCTCAAATACTATATATGGCAGGCTAGATGGGTTCTGCAACAACATTTTGTACCGCATGATGTTTTATTGCATTTGGTGCATACAGTTTTATTGCAAGTACATGATACTGATTTAGGTAAATTCTCCAGATTATAGATGGAAAAGTTGTGGAGAGGTTGTGAGACATTGTTATGATATCTGATTTTGGATTGCCAGACTTCAACCTTCTAGGACTTATTTTTATTATTCAGTTGACACAGTCTTAATAGTCAGTGTGTTTGTTATGCTTAAGTTATGCTTGTACTGATTTGTTTTGTTTATGGATTACTAATTCCCTTTTTTCCCCCAAAATTCCCCTACTCTGTGTGAGGGGGTGCTACAACTGGTGCTGCGATGGCCAGTCCCCCGTAGCTGGTGATGAGGATGGATGTCTGCAGGGCTGAGGAGCAGTTCTTCTCTCCGGCCCTTTTGCCTTCAGAGATCGTGCTGTCTGAGAGTGAAAAAATAGATGTTTCCTTACCGGAGGAATCTGTCCCTGATGGCTGTGCTGACGAACACATGGATGTGCGGCCTGCCCTGGAACCGATGGTTAATAATCCCTCGATAGAGGATCTTCAGGACCAATTGTTAATGGAGGAATTACGGTTTAATGGAAAAAGGAACCATTTACAAGCAGAATTGCGGAAACAGGAAATGTTAAGAAAGATGGATGGGGACGTCTGGGTGCAATTTGGAGCTGATATGGAACAGCACCACTCTTCAGAATCACGGCCTGACTACCCTGCAACTCCATCTACCAGTGAAAAGGATTTGGATTTTAGCTGTCTGAAACAACAGGTGCACTCCTCTTTATTTTTGAATGTCGGATGGAAGTGAACTTTATTGTACACTGGGAGAAAATGGTAAAGTAGCAATTCCTTGCAATGTCAACACCAGTAATACGACTAGTAATATTGCAGGGGTGATGTCTCTCGCCTCGTGACCGGTATCTTTTTCGATAGGGATGTCTTCAGGGGCAACAGGTCAAAGTTGTGCTCACTCTGAAAGGTATAAGAAAAAGAGGGGGAAAAAGGGATGTGGGGTTAATGCCAGATCAATGGATGACATTTTGGCTGCTAGATCTAATGGTTCAGACTCTGATTGGGTAACCAATGCTATTCAAGGAGCTGGCAGGGTGCATCGCTCAGAAGACAAGGGATGGGATACTAATCTCCCAGTACTGACAGAAACTTCTCCTCCTTCAGTGGAGATGTCTAAAGATGTTTTAAATACTACCTCAACTGAATCAGATAATGTTACACCTGGGCAGGCTGCAGGAACTTTTGATGTGGGTAAAAGCTTAACTAATGAGAATTCTGATATTCTAGCTGACATTAAACTCCTGGAAGGATATTCTCACACTCAAGCCCCTGAAACTGAGGACCCCCCCCTTCTGCCACTGAAGCTACTCCAATATATATATATATATATATATATATATACCTTAGGCACCACAATGTGAATCTTTGACCCAACCAAGTACAGTATAACCCCAATTTTCCAAATGCAAAGGGAGACATCAAAAATGTTCGGATAATCGGGGTTTCAGTAAAATGGGAGATTAATACTTTTATGCAACATTTCTTTTGTGAAATACAGTGCAGGTACTATGTTTTAATAGTAAGACACAGAGACGGTTGGTTGGTATAAAATATAGTTTACTTCACAGTTACTGGTCATTTTATTGCAGTACATCAGAAGTTACATAAAAAAAAACATTCATCTCTGCTACATCACAATGAAAAACTGCATGATTGCACTCTACTTCTTAGAGTTATTTCATTTTTCAAGTGCCTGTAGTATAAGTTGCTAAGATGCCCTGATCCATCGGCTGCAATTTGGATGTTGTGTTTGCTGGCAGAAAAAGACAACGCACACCCCTGTCAGATGATGTTAACTGTTCAAGTTCGGGGTGAGCACCGGCATTATCGATCAAAAGAATAGCCTTAAGAAACAAGTTAATTGACCGTAAATGTGATCTTACTGCAGGCACAAAGTCAGTATGGAACCACTGCTTGAAGATGTTACAGTTCGTCCAGGCATTGCTTTGTGCCGTGCAGGTGACAGGCAGAGTGAGCATACTGATGTGTTTAAAGCACCGTGGCCTCATTGACTTGCCAATGACAAGGAGTTTCAGACAGTGGAACCCAGTGGCATTTGTACACCCCAGCACAGTAAATCTTTCTTTGTTCTTTTTAAACCCTGGCGCACACTTCTCAGACTATGATGCTAGGGTTTTCTCTGGCAGCATCTTCCAATATGCCCCAGTCTCATCCACATTATAAATCTGCATGGGACAAAGCTGTTCTGCTTTCATAAGGTCTGACAATTTTTTTCGAAAAGGTGCAATGCTATCATTCACAGCAGACAGCAACTCCCCTGCCACAGATAGCTATCTAATCCCATGTCGCTTTTTAAAGCGATTTAACCAGCCTTCGCTTGCGGTGAACACTTCATCATGCCCATTCATGTTGTTGTGGTAGGAGATTGCTTTTTGTTTCATGATAGGGCCAGAAATAGGGATTCCTTTAACATGATTTTGTAGGAACCAGAGATAAAGTGCTTTGTCTAATGCTTCGTCCTTACTCCCCTTCATGCTTTTCCTTTTGCTGTGGCTATCAGGGCAATCCAAAGTAGCTGCATATTCCCTGATTTTTTCACGAGCTGTGCAGATATCACAAACCATCGCGTTGCCTATGTTTAATTTTCTGGCTGTAGAGACAATCTTCTCACCACTGTCAAGGCATTGGAGAATGCGTAGCTTTGCCTCAATGTTGAGGACACACCGTTTTCGCTTGCCAGTCATCGCAAACGCGACTAGGAAAAGAAGCTGCCACACAGAAACAAATCAGGTGATGACTGCTAAGACTATTAAGGACTTAATTAAATTACAATTGATTTAGAGTGATGAGTGTCAGATGAGACCGAAGGGCTGTTAACTACTTTAATGCACCAACAGCTAAGAGGCCAATAGGCTAACAATCAAGTGTTTTGTTTGTATATGCAACGCAAGGGGGGGCACGTGAACAGCCTGTAGTTTTATTTCGTTTACGTTTAATGAAAAGTGCAGTTAAGTATAACCATGATTACGCGGACTGGCTTATAACAGTTTTGTTTTGGGACACAAGAGAATTTTGCATAATCTGGAGGTTCGGATAATTGGGTTTCGGAAAATCGGGGTTATACTGTATATGGCACTCGAAGGTTGCTCAGCATTTATTCCCAGATAATCAGAGAAGGTTATCTGAGCCTGCCACTAGACGAAATGTTGTCCGTCTAAGATTTCTAGGAGACATGAACGATATCCCTGACAGAATTTTTGTGGGCCATGCTCTGCTGAAAACCAGCATGAAATATTAGGCATATGAGATTTATGCTTTAATTCATATGCTGGAAGACACAATTTTTGACTTAAGTTTTAAACACCCTGCTGGTTTGGACCGATTCTGGAAACAACATCAAATCCTTAAATTTACTCCTTTATGGAAACCCTTTTTGGCAATACCCCTGACGAAACCCAGTTTTAAGATCATAGCTGTTCTTTTTCGTAATGAGGGGGTCAATGTTGCCAATCTCACCTATTGGCTTAAACAGCACTGTACAGTAAAAGGATATCCAGAACCCATCCTTGATGAGGAACATCTGTGGACTGGTAGCTGGAAGTATAAAATTATGTTGCAGCAGGAAAATGGAGTCCACAAGCATTTACCTGTTTCTTCCTGGGTAGAGACAGAGGAGTAATATTCTATCAAGGCCAGCCTAGAGCATGCTATAAATGTGGGGACGTGGGACACATCAACAATGCCTGTGAAAAACAGCACTGTGGGTTATGTGGTGAGTTGAGGCATGTTGGAGCTCACTGTTGGCAACCCCCTAAATGCAATTTATGTGAAGAGACAGGTCATACATTTCGAAACTGTGTACGGGCCTCACATAACAGTATAGATCAGACAATTAGAGCTGAACAGGATGTGTACGTAGCAAATGCTCAGAAAAAAAAAGCACAATTACAGGAAATTTTGATTACAACTGCTCCTACACTGCTTCTAGCCAGAGAAAAAGAAAGAATTATGACTCATACTGAAAGTCATGGTGTACAGCATGCTGATCAAACCAAGTCTTGTGAGGCTCCTCTTCCTGTCCATCTGGAGTCAGTTTCAACACCTACACCTGCTGTGCAACAAGACCCCATACTCACTGACACAGCTTAAAACAACCAACGATAAGTGGCCGTAATGTTGGAGATACAACTATGGCTACTCTAGTGGTTGAACCAGAAGATACTATTGCCGGTGGGGGTCAGATGAGGCCTCCTGACTCCACAGGCCCTCCTTTTGTGAGAGTCATGTGACCTAAGGCTAATACAAAACAATTGTTGGGAACAGGTAGCACTACTTGTACGGCTTCTACTTCTGTACAGAATTCCTACGCTGTCTTGATGGATATGGACGATGAGGACGGTGATAAAGATTTGGATGTTTCTTCAATAGCATCTTCTCAACCTGACGTTGCAGGTGATGTAATGACTAAAGAGGGTACAAAAAAGCCAAAAAAAAAGAAAGAAGCATAAGTGAAACTTTCTGTTTAATATCTTTCAAGTTTTCTTTCTCCATTTGAATAATACATAATGGATCAGTTGTTATTTATTACATCTAATGTGAATAGCATTAAATCACAAGCAAAACGGCAGATCACATTTAGTAGTTTACAGGAGGAGGTGGCAATGTTTATTTCCTGCAGGATACACGATTACATAATCTTTCTGAAATGACACAAGCTCAAAAGGATTGGAGATAGGGTCCATCTTTATGGTCAGTAGGAGACCTTATCAATCAATCAATCAATCAATCAATCAAATCTTTATTTATCCAGGTGCGCACCATTGAGCAAGCTCATTTACAAGGTGCTCATGTGCTCAGGGGTTGGAATACTTTTTCAACATACTGATGTTAAAATGTTTAAAGTACAGTAGTGGATGTGTATCCTGGGCACGCACTGTTGATTGATGTTCAACTTAATGCAGTTATGTATAGATGCATCAATATTTATGCACCACAGTCCAAGGCTTTCAGGGCTGAACTGTTTAGGCTGATAGAGCCTTTTTTTTGCACACATCAAAATTGATTCTGTGGGTTGGAGATTTTAATTGTGGGCTTAGTGCTGGGATTGGGGACACAAAAATGATAAACTATATTGTGATACCAATGCTTTGATGTCAGTTCTTAATAAACATTCTTTTAAGGATGTTTATGACAGACTGGAAAAGGACTAATGTCATACCTTCTATAAGGGTCATCTTAGTACAAGGATAGATTTTTGGTTTACGATGGATGAAATCATGTAGGGATGTCAGAGTCATCCCCTTGGAGACTTCGGACCATCTTGTCTTGCAACTAACAATAGAATCCTCTCACAAGATTACTGTACATCAATATCAATATCAATATCAACTTTATTTTTAAAAGGCGCTTTTCTTAAATCAAAGCGCCTGTACAAATAAATATAACAATAAATATAATAAATCAAATTAACAAAAATCCTTAAAAGCTATATTAAAAAGGTGGGTCTTCAGCGCTCTTTTAAAACTAAGGACGGTCAGGCAGTCTCGCACCTGACGAGGTAGAGAGTTCCACAGGGTAGGTGCCATAAAACTAAGCGATCTAGCACCAGATGTTTTCAAAGCGTACCCTGGGAATCTCTAGCAATCCCTAGTCCAGTGGATCGGGAGGGAGAGGGACTATAGGGGCACAGGAGCTCTTTCAGGTAGGCAGGTCCCAGATCATGTAGGGCTTTATAGGTCAGCAAACCGACCTTGAAGGTAATTCGCCAAAACACTGGCAGCCAGTGCAGTCCGCGGAGCACAGGCATTATGTGACTGGATCTAGAAACTCCAGTCAACAGCCTGGCTGCCGCATTCTGCACCAGCTGCAGACGGCGAAGTTCAACCCCCGATAGCCCTAGGTATAGGGAGTTACTGTAGTCAAGCCGGGAGGTAACAAAGGCGTGGATCAATGTTGGAAGGTCCTCTGGAGGAACCAAGTGCTTCACCCTGGCAATATTCCTCAGATGAAAAAAGGAAGTCTTTATAACCGCTGACACCTGGGATTTAAGTGTCAAATGGTCATCAAGTACTACGCCAAGATTTCGCACCTGGTCTGAGGTCGTCAGCTGGACACCTCCAAGCCATAGGCCTGAGGGTGATCCCTCTGGCAGACCCGCCTCACAGCGACCTATATCCACAACCAACACCTCAGTTTTCTCCGGGTTTAACCTCAGCCAACTCCCATTCATCCATTCTTGGATTTCTTCAAGGCAGTTATTAAATACCGACAAGGCAGCGTCCTGACCGGGCACAAAAGACATATACAGCTGGGTATCATCTGCATAGCAGTGAAAACCCAAACCGTACCATCTAATAATAAGCCCAATGGTAGCATATACACGAAAACAACATGGGTGCTAAAATGGAGCCCTGCGGTACCCACAGGGCAGGAGAATGATGCTGAGGAAAAAATTCCCGACACCACTCTCTGAGTCCTACCCTCAAGGTAAGATTGAAACCATCTGAGGACCGTACCAGACAGTCCACAGACTAACCGCAGGTGCTCCAATAGCACACCATGGTCAACGGTGTCAAACGCTGCAGAGAGATCAAGTAGTACCAAGATGGATCGGATCCTACGATCTCTTGCCATTAGGAGGTCATTTAGTACTCATACGCGCGCTGTCTCAGTACTATGCCTTTTCCTAAATCCAGACTGGAGCAGATCAGTAGATATTGTTGTTGGTCAGATGATCCTCCAACTGCACTGCGACCACTTTCTCAATAACTTTACCCACAAAGGTAAGTTAGAGACTAGCCTGTAATTTGCTAGACAGTATGGGTCTAAGGAGGGTTTCTTTAAAAGGGGCTTAATTATAGCCTCTTTGAGGGGATCTGGAAAAATCCCCCTCTCCAAAGACTTCCATACAATCAAAGCTAGGACTAGGCCAATCTTATCCACACAACCCACTAAGAGGCGCGTGGGACCAGGGTCCAAATCACAGCAGGTCGGTCGCAGTGCTCGAATGATCATCACAACATCCTCGATTATGGGAAGGCTGAAGTCAGACCATTCCAACTGGGTGTTTGACATCTCCTGACGACCACCGTTGCTCCCATTAGGAAGGAAAGAGCGAATGTCCGATCTGATTTTGGCAACCTTATCTGCAAAGAAGAAGCAAGCTCCTCACCATTCTTGAGATAAGGCTCTTCTGGGCTGAAGACAAACTGGATTGCACAGTCTGTCCACAGTCCGAAAGAGCTGAGCCGGTCTATTCTGTGCAGCCACTATCTCTCTGGACAGAAATTCTGCCTTCTTACGAGAGATGGCGGATTGATAGACTAAATAATGGTCCATCAAACTAAGCTTGTCATCCTCACAACCGGACTTTCGCCAGCGCCTCTCCAGCCTTCTCCCAACTCTCCTCAATTCCCTCATGGTCTCATCAAACCAAGGAGACCTGGGGCGAGGAGTAAGAGGACGAACACGAAATGGTGCAATAGAATCCAGGGCCCCTGTTACTGCGTCGTTATAGGCATGTAGCAGATCACCTGGATCCATGCAATCTATCGGTAGGCTTGATAGGTCCAACACCGCCATCAGGTCCTCTGGGGATACGCCCCTCAAAGGGCGGTATCGAACCATCTCCGTGGGAGCAGACCTAACAGGGGTGGCCTCAAAACTGAATCTAATGGAGTGATGGTCTGACCATCCAACCAGTTCCACCACCAAGTCAGATATCCCCATCCCCAGAAGGAACACCAGGTCCAATGAGTGTCCACCCACATGGGTCGAGGAGGAAACCACCTGTGTGAAGCCCAGCTATATCATCAACTGGAGGAAATCTTGACCAAACCAAGAGAATTCATCGTCGACCCAGGCATTGAAGTCCCCCAGAACCAACCATCTGGGGGACCCCAATGTTAGGTCGACAATGAAGTCTACGACTTCCTGCAGAAAAACATTCTCGTCACCTGGTGGACGGTACACGAGAAGTATTCCTGCACCCCACATCCTCGCCCACAATGTACTCAAAGGATCTGGTGACTCCCGCTGACACCTCCACCAGACCCAGTTCTGACTTATAACACATGGCAACACCCCCGCCCCTACGATCCTGCCTCGGGCGGTGTATCACCGAGTATCCAGCTGGAATTGCCGCGGCTAATACAGGCCCAGCATTTTCATCCAGCCAGGTCTCGGTAATGCATGCCAGGTCAGATGACTCAACAAGATCAGCTATAATAGCCGTCTTGTTTTTAATAGACCTGGCATTGCATAACACCGCTCGAGTAGGACAAACCTCCGATAGTGACCGGCTTACCTGCTGGTCCGCTCCAGAACCCTTGGGTATGGGCACAAGACAGGAAGGACCTCTCTCCCATGCCCATTTCACCCCAGGGCATCTCCTTGACGCTACAATCCCAATCCGCACACTCCTTTCCATTCCCCCTCCAGCATGGGACCTCCGTCTCCTTCTCACAATCCCCAAAGCCCTACACTTCCTATAAACTTCAGCTGACAACGGGGGACAGGAGAAAGGACGGAGGTACCTAAGCATAGAGGGGGAATAATACCCGGCCGCCTTACAATTACTCCAGCACATTTTTGCACTACACTAAAATAAAACGATCACAATAAAACACAAGATCTAGCAATTCTAGTGCTGTAAAATTTTCAACATCTATTATAATTTCAACATCTATTATAATTCTAGTTCTACCCCCACAGTACTCTCACCACTGCAGGGAGAAGAGCACACCACCTAAAACTACTAAAAAATTTACCCTATATCTCTAAAATAACATACAAATAATAAACTATAAATCTAATAAACCCAATAACCAAATAACCAAATAACTTAAAACAAATATAAAATATAGTGTCTATTTAACAAATCTATATCCCTTAATTCAAATGTCTAATAAATAAACAAATCCTATCAAAGTTTGTATTATTGAGTGTCCAAAATGTGCCTTCAGATCTTTAATTTGTAGATTTCATTTTATCTCTCTGCTCTCACGTACACTGCTCTCACTACTACAGGGGAAAAGGAGCTTTACCAGACTATACAGGCCCCTAGCATAAAGCTGGCTTTAATATTAAAGAAGGCATCCTTATCCAATAGCCAATACCACAGTTTCCTTTGAAAGTTCAAAGAGAGTTCCCAGGTCTTTTTAATATCCACAGCCGTGTGCTCTCACCACTTTAAACTGTGAAATTTTAGAAGTATGCCAGCCTCCTCTCACAAGGCAGAAACAACCCATAGAACCCAGTTCTTGATCTTTGCAAAAGATATAACAGACGCTAGTCCAAAACAAAATTTAGAGTACTTCACCAAACAGATGGTCCAGGAAGTCCCACTTTTCTTCCCGTTGTGTTTTCTTCCTAGGAATCCTTCGCGATGGTAGATAGGCAGGCAGGCAGCATATGAATTTCACTTTGGGTTAAGCTCAACCCGATCCTTCACCACGGTGAGGCAGGTAAGATCACCCTTCGGTGGTCCCTTACTCCACCTAAGGAACTGGATTAGCACCACCACCCTCCAGTGTCAGTGATAACCGTCCCTCCGTCGGACCGAGGAACAACCTTTTCTTGTTTAAAACTTGCAGAGATCCTTGCTGCACACTACGCACCCTCTCAGGGCTTCCACTTCCTCCAGCCAGTCCTCTCTCACAGGCACCCGGCCACGTCCTCCACGTACAGTCCGGCTGTATTCCCGTCCCATATGGAAACCACCACTCCACCTCACCGTTCCTCCGATTTCTCACAGTCTCGCAACAACTCCACTGGTCCACCAACCATAGAATTCCCTCGACGAATCGAGCCAGCAATTGAACAGCCAGCAAAAACGACCTCCCACAGCTCCAATATGCCAGTCTCTGCAGGTACTAAATTTCCAGAGAACGCAATAAATAACGGTCGACTTAAACTTTAGACCGTAACAATACACAGAAAGCAATAAACTTAGACTAATGATGCTTGCAGTGTATTATTCAACCTGGGAAACTATTTGCAGAGTGCTTCAGTAATCCTGTCTGTATTGATAACATAAAGGTTATTGAAAGATGAATTCTTCCAAACTTCAAGATGTATTATACAAACTAGGATACAGGACTTAGTCACTCTTCATTTGAGCATTGACTTTCTTTATGACAGTCCAGTTGATTGGTGGGAGGATACCAAACGAGACATAAAGAAATTGATGACTGTCTTAACAAGCAGGGAAGCATGGAATAAATATATTTCGTATCTGAGTTTAAGGGCAAAATATTTAAAGCTGCTGACACACCCTATTGGGACAAGTAGAGACCGAGTTGCTACTCTATCTCAAAATAAAAGAAGATATGAAAGCTTACATTAAAGAAAAGAATTATCAAACAGTTTTACAGCAGAAGTTTTTAACTAAGAGTAAGAGTGAGTTGGTTAATCCTTATGATCACAATGTTGATGGCAAGAACCATACACTATTTACTACATTACTGACTGACAATGGGGAACTAGTGGATGACCAAAGTAATATTCAACAGGAGCTACAAAGATGTTTATAACACTTTCTCAGTGATACCTGATCAACAAAGGGAGGAGACTGAGTTATGGGGTACAGATATTCCTGTCATACTTAATATTGATAGGGAATCTTTGCTCCAACCTATCACTTGTGAAGAAATAAGGATAGCAATTCATGGATTGTTGTCTGGTACTAACCCAGGATTGGATGGCATACCAAATGACCTCTATAAAATCTTTATTGACATTTTAACACCTATTTTACAAAAGTTATACGAAGCTATACAAAGAGAGAATAGACTCTGTCATAGTATGATGGAGGGTATTATGATCTTTTTATACAAAAAATGAGATGCACGAAACATCCAAAATTGGAGACCATTGACTTTGCTAACTTCTGACTATAAAATCTTGACCAAGATCTTGACAGTACGACTGGCAAAGATAGCACAGCATGTAATTCTTCTAACACAAACTTGTGCAATTCCTGGATGAACAATTTATCAAAATTTACAACATATGAGAGATCATAGAACAAGGTTTAACTTCTAACACTAATGGATATTTGTTATCCATTGATCGAGAAAAAGCTTTTGACGCCATTGATCAGCCATATCTATGGACAGTGCTACGGGCATATGGTATACCATCACAGATGGTAGATTTCTTCCAACTTCTTTATGATTTGGCTCAAGTGATGCCATTGATTAATGGACACATGGGGATTCCTGTTTACATTAACAAAGGAGTGAGACAGGGTTGTCCTTTAAGCCCTCTTTTATATATTTTTGGTCTAGATCCAATATTACAATTAATTGAGACTACGGAAGATAGAGCTCCGATGGTTAGTACTTCTGGCATAAGATATAACAAAGTGGTGGCTTATCCAGATGATTGTGTTCTGACGGTAGCTTCAGTGGAGGATGGGAAAAAAGCTTTGAAACTTTTTGATGACAAGCATTTATACACTGGAATAAGATTAAATTTGAGTAAAAGTACGATATTGCCTTTAGGGACAGTACCTTTGGAGTTTGATTTTCCAATTCCTATGGCAACAGAATCCATAAAGATTCTGGGATTATGGTTTGGTACTCCAGACATGGGACAATTGAATTGGGATATGGCTTATGATTTGGCTATGCAGAAAGTTCAGGCCTGGAAGTCTTGGAAAATGACACAAAAGAAAAGGGTTTTTCTTTTAAAGACATATATTGCACCTCTCTTTCTACAAATATCACACATTTATCCATTACCCCATGGTACGCATACAAAAATGCAAAGTTTGTTTTTTTACCTTATTATGGGGCAGCAAATGTAATCCAGTGAAGAGGGCACATACTTATCGTCCATGGAAAGAAGGGGTCTGGATATGCTGCAACCAATAGTATTTTTCTTCTCTAATTTCTTTTACACTAATGTGCGACCATTGATTTTGGGTACTGAGTCTGTGGTACAAAACTTATGCAGAAATGGAGTACAGGTTTTTTAACAGCTTGTGGAAGGGAACATGGCATCCCACGGATAAATCATTACCTTCATATGTACAGACTGCTTTAAAATATATCAGAACCTGGAAGATTGTGCTACTTTGTTTTTTAACTCAGTCAAAACAAAAATGTTACTCCACTTTGGTTGCAAAATGCTATTTTGAAACTCCTGTCTTTGACCTCGATGAACCTGTTAGTTGCAGTCAAGTCTTGGAATGTATCACTGAATCTAGAATCCCTAGGAAAATGCAGGATATAGCATGGTTGTGTGGGCATGGGAGACTGAATGTGAAGGGGAACCAAAAGCATAAATGTATGGAGGAAAGAATTTGTTTAGAAAAAGGATGCGAAGGTATGTTAGAAAGTATGAAGCAAATGTTTTTTGACTGTACCAGGATACAAGGCTTTTGGTCTGCTTTGGCATCCTTCTGGGGTGCTCTGCCATTTGCCAGTATGACATATGAAGTTTTGGTGCAAGGACAGGTAAATGACCACTGGAAAATATGGAATAAGCATACTGTTTATGTGATATTGGCATGTATAAAATGGGTTCTCTGGCAAGTTAGATGCCAGAGGGTATTACAAAATGAAGTTGTTCTTTTACAGGATGTCTTATTCAAACTGCAAGTAGAAATAGAAAAGGTGCATACATTTGAGAAAAAAAAAACTATGGGTAAAGTTGTCTGTGAACATTTTTGGGAAGGGGTTACTTGGGTTGGATGAAACAGTATTCTTAAGCAGAATTTTTGTTTTTTCTTTTTCTTTTGTATCTTAAATAGACATACAGGCCCAGATATTCAAACTGTGCCAGGCTGTGGCACAAGCTTGGGCGCAGGTCAACTTAGCTGCGCAGGGGTGTGGACTAAGCGATAATCAAAGGAGCTGCGCCATAGCTCAGCAGCTTTGAATATCGCATGCTGGCCACCCCCAGTGTGCATGGTGCAGTGACACTGCGCCAGCACAATTGGCCAGAGTGGAGCATGGAGATGCGCTAGAGCAAGTTCCATTGCGCCATGCACAGCAACCACGATATTCAAAACTTGACATGCAAATGGAGCCATAATGTATGCAAGGCGCACATGGGGCCATTTGCATCGTCTCTTGTTGCATGCAGGGTGCGCCAATCCCGACGACTTGTGCGGGCGCCCTGCCAGGCAGCAGCCGTTGTGGGGACCGACGCCCCTCAGCCTGGATCGCAGGCATCTGTATGTAAAAGAAGTTCAATATCCCTGGTGGTCCAGTGGACCACTGTCTGCCGATATGAGGCATCTGTATAAAATAAAGTTCAATATCCCTGGTGGTCCAGTGGACGCTGTCTGCTCAATTGTGGGCATCTGTATAAAATAAGAAGTTCAATATCCCTGGTGGTCCAGTGGACCGCTGTCTGCCCGATCGCGGGCATCTGTATAAAATAAGAAGTTCAATATCCCTGGTGGTTCAGTGGACCGCTGTCTGCCCGATCGCGGGCATCTGTATAAAATAAGAAGTTCAATATGCCTGGTGGTCCAGTGGACTGCTGTCTGCCCAATCGCGGGCATCTGTATAAAATAAGAAGTTTAATATCCCTGGTAGTTCAGTGGACCGCTGTCTGCCCGATCGCGGGCATCAGTATAAAATAAGAAGTTTAATATCCCTGGTGGTCCAGTGGACCACTATCCGACCGATCGTGGGCAGTTGTACAAAAAAACTAATTCCAATATCCCTGGTGGTCTCGTGGTACCTCCCCACCTGCTCACTGAGCCCCCAGCCCGCTCCCCCGGTCAGCGGCAGCACCCACCACGCCTGCCCACCGCCCACGACTGACACCTTGGTAGGGCTGCACACTCATTGGTTCACAGCGTAAGCCAATGGGCGTGCAGCCCTACCACCTACACATTCCAGATATGTGAATGAATCATTCATTAGTGGGGGCGGGCGGGCAGGCGGGTGTGCTACCACCCGCTGGCTGACCGGGGCGGGCGGTGGGGTCCTGATGGCGGGTGTGGTACCACTAGACCACAAGGGATATTCTATTAGTTTTTGTACAACTGCCCACGATCAGGCGGATAGCGTCCACTGGTCTCAAGGCTTGAACTGTGACTGCTGATGCCAGTCAGGCTTGAACAGCGATCACTGGTCCTAAAGATGAACAACCCTGCTGAATGCCGATCGAGCAGACAGCGGTCCACTGACCTCAGGGATATTGAAACTTTATTTTACAGATGCCCGTGGATCAGGCGGATAGCGTCCACTGGACCACCAGGATATTGAACTTCTTTTTACATACAGATGGACAGCATTCTTTGTTTTTACAAATGCCCACGATTGGGCATGGAGGGGCGCCGCCAGGTGCAGCTGGAACTCGGGTGTCCACCCACAGGTAGCAGCTGCCGTGTTGCGCCCTGCAATGCCGCAGCTCACCTGTGGGTGGCCATCAGTTGTTCCTTTTTTTTTTGGCTTAACTTTGTGCTGGTGCAAGTAGGGGTTGCGCATGCATGGCTGTGCACATCCCGGGCTGAATATCGGTCTGTGCAGGTTATGCATGGGCATGCCCTCTACCTGTGCCTGCATATATTACTGATACGCTCTGGCACATCGGGATTTGTGCGCACTTTCCTTTTTTTGAGTATCGCTACTACAAGATTAGTGAGTTATGATGCACAACACTGTTGCTCCACAGCAACCCTTTTGAATACCTGGGCCACTATGTATATTTTTTTGGCATCTAGTTGTATTTTCAGACTTTTGTTTTTTTTTTATTATTGTGTTAGCTAGTTATGTGCTTCTTGTAATTTACTTTTTTTTTTTTCTCTCTTCAGAATGTATGTTAATTTCAGTTTGTTTTTGAATTTTGCAATAACATTTCCCCCTACTCTCCTGCAGGAGGCTCTGTCTCTCTGGGAGAGAATGGAGGAGCCCAGTTTGATGGCAGACTTGGATATGGAAGGATGCGCCTCAGGGGAGGTGTAGGACTTTACTATTCTAGAAGTGGTGAGGAAAGGCATCGATGATTTCACCCCAGGAGATCTCTCAGGAGTAGAAACGGATGTCGGTACACCGGTGGAAGATCCTTCGACAGACCCTATGATGCTCAATGAGGCAGTTTTGGCTGAAGAAAAAAACACTACAAGAAAAACTGGACCAGAAGAAATAACAATTACTTGAATTACTAAAGGAAGCAGAGTTGGAGTTTCAATCCTCCAAGCAGAAGTTGGACGATGAAAAAAGTTCAAGTGCTCTCAAGTAAGTCCCCATGCTACTGCAGGTAAAAGAATTAATTTAAGTTCTCCACTAACTGTTGATGCTGTTCCTAGTAATCAATGTATTGAGCCTGGGTGTCTAGAATTACCTGCAGGCACCTTCTTGGAGGCCGAGTGGGCACCGAGGACTGGTTTGCAGCAAGCTGGCTGGATTTTTGTACAAGGCTGCTGGTTTCCTGACCCGAAGATTCTACGTTCGGGTTCACCGAAGCATGGCGGTGAGTCCGTTTCGGTTGCTTTGGATCAAGCTATTGACTTTACACAGAATGTGGAAACTAATGCTTCTCAGTCTGGAAAGCAATCCGCGGCTGCTACCGTCATCTCCTCCGAGATTCAGTCAGTACAACTGCATGCAGAGACAACAAAAACAGTTGCTCCTGTAGTTGAAACTCAGCAATCACAGGAAAGCAATAAGGGAAAGGAAGCTACACATGACAGTGATTTGGAGTCAGTGGAAGCCGATGACTCACATGAGGAGAATTTTGAAATGGCATCCAAGAGCACTTCTTCCTCGAGGAGACGGGGGCCTGAAGGTAATTTGAATACTGAGGGGGATGGGGGTCAAACTCTGGAGATACCAGAGCCTGAACCATTGTTAAAATCAAGTTATGTCAGTTTATTCAAAAAAAGGTGGAAGCAGACAAGAGAAGATTTGTGGTTAGGCTCAGGCACGGTGTGATAGGGAACTGTTGCCAGATAGGCACTATGTGGAGAAAGTGTTAATAAAAGGATATCTGCATTTTACCCCTGCAGAGATTTATGCATTTATATACATTCCTAGGGATTATAACTTCGATATCAGGTTTTGCACAGCTCCGGAGATTTTATGCTGAAGTCAAAAATTCCCTGCTCTGGACGGACTATATTGCTATTCCAACCACCAAACCCACCATCAAGACAGTTACTATTTTATTACGGAATGAAGGAGTTAGCATAAATGACATAATTTTCTGGTTAGAAAATTGCTGTGACAGTCAAGGGAATCCAACACCGATTATGGATGACAATGGGTTTTGGACAGGGGGGGACGGACATTCCGGGTCAAGCTAAAGCATACTGAGAAAGGCATAAATCCAGGGCCCGCCTTGGCTAGGTGCAAGCTGTGCCCCTGCACCTTGGGGGCCCATACTTTTTTCTTGAGGAAGAAAGAATAATTTCAAACATTTAAAAATGCCGACATTTTGTTATAGATGAAAATGTTTGACAGCAAATCAAAGTGGAAGACAACTGGCTCTGTTACTGTTACAAAAGGTGGGGGCAAGCTTTGCTGCAACGGAAAAGATTAGGTTAAGTAAGTGCTAATGGTGTTACTGGCCATACTTTACACCTCCCAGGCTGACTGCTTTCCTAAACAAAGGGCTACACTGACAAGAGAACTTGTCTGTAACCTGGATATGTAGCTGAAACAATGAATGATATGACAAAATCTGTTTCAAGAGTATGTGAGTACTCAAAATCAGGGGTCGATCTTAACATTGCTTTACTAGCCCAAACACTGGTGCAAATTGTCCAGAGCTAATGCAGCTAACTCTCTACTTGTCCGTCTTGACTAATGTAGGTTTTCATGGCTGTTAATGAAGTTAAAGTCTACGTTAGCAGGCTCTAGGCCTCATGCTAATCTCACTCAATGTTCCAGATGGCCTGGTGTGGTTAACAGCTCATTAAGAGCTGCAGTTTTCTGGCAGTCCAAGAGGTGTATCTCACAAAAGACTCAATGTGAGTCATTATCAGTCCACTGTTAGGACTTGCAGCTAGTGCCCAGTGTGCGATCAAAGGTAGAGTGCTGTTAAGTCACTAGCTTCCAGTTTTCTGAATGTGTGTCTGTCTAAAAATTTGCCCCATATTATTAAGACCAGTGCTCCTCATTTCTCTACATTTTGAGAGTCTGCATCCAATATTTCAGTGACAAAATGCAAAGAGGTATACAGGGTCGGCCCTGCAGGTGGTGGGTTTATCCCAGCCTCACCATAACTTCCCTCTCCCTTCCAAATCTCTTAACTCTGTTCTTTCCCTGGACCCCACTGCAGACCAGACTCTGAAATGACTGTCCACAGATCCATGGCTGCCATTACTGGCAAGTGTGGTGGGTCCTCAGCTCTTCTAAATTTTTTATTTTTTTATTTTTATTTAAAATTTTGATGACCAGGAAAAGCACACTGAGCCGAGGCTAGTTTCCAGGTGTGACCCGGGTACAAAGTGTACAGTGAGGAAAACAGGCATAACAAAAGGTGAAGAATATAATCAGTATGTACAGACATAATTACATGGAAAGTAATACAATATTTATATTAAAACAAACAGTAAGTGAGCAGAGTAAATGGACCATGCCAGCCATCACTATCCATACAATCTCACCCTTATCCCACCCAGCATGTCCTTTCATCCTAAAAACAAAACTGTAGATCATGTATTGTACAAAATAAACTTTAATAAAATACATAATTTGAAAGTTTAAAATCGGCATTCCTGGGGTACACAGATCATTCTATATAGCATTTGTTCTCACACTTTCTGATAGTGAGCCTCTCCCAAGCCATGAAAAAGATTTCGAGCCTCCTTCAAATTTGGAAAAAAAAATCTTGGGCCTCCCCATACAGAAAAATAACTCCTCCTTTGCATAGTACACCAGGAATAAAGTGAAACTAATAAAGTTGACTAAGTATATTCTCTTTTTCTTCAACTTATTGCTCTCCACCCTGACCTGGCACCCCAGGTTATACTTGTCATTCCATTTTTCTGATTGTCGGGCCCTTGTTATTCTGTTTCGTCTCTATCTGGAAGAGCCAAACCTAGCCACTTCATCTCTCCCTCCCTCCCTTACCCTGTTGTTAAGCAACTTCCTTTACCCTTACCTCAGGTCACACCTGAAAACATGCATCGGATCTCTGTGCCTTTCCCAGTCACTAATTTACATAGAAATACCCACTATAGAAATGAGCTTTGACTCAGTGTGCCTTTCCAAGTTACTAATTTGCATATAAATACATATTGTAAAAATGAGCCTTGACTCAGCATGCCTTTCCCAGGCATTCATTTACATATGCACACCTGTAAACAAGCTTTGACTCAGTGGGGACTTCTTGGTCAAATAGTTGTGCATAAGTAAAGAACTTCACCTGCAATTATCCATATTTAATTTGTTTTATGCTTTCACACAAAACAGCCAAAACTTAAAATTTAAATACTGTACATTCTCAGACTTGACTGGGCCTCCTCTGGAACAATCTGGGGCCTCCCTCGGGAGGCTGGCCTCACCATTTGACAGCCTCTGTTTTATAGAACTGGAGATAGTATAGCGTTATGCCTGTGTACTGTTTCCCCTGCGCTGATGAAAGGACAATGTTAAAGAAAAATCTGTTATTGTTGGTGCAGAGCATATTAAAATCAATGCTTTTAAAAATAAAAATGTCATAGTTTTCTATTTCCCACGCCCCTTAGGTTTGTGTAGCCCCCACCCCAAAGAAATCTTAGATGTACTCCTGGCTTACTTGAGACAGTAAAAAAAAGCTTCCAGAAGTGCAGGTCTCCAGCTGACTATAGGGTGGGGGCTGACAGTGTCTTTCTCTGCCTGACACTGTTCCTTGCCCTGTGGGTGGTGGTGACAGTATGGTGAGGTGCATGATGATATCAACTATTGTGTGTGCGCAGAGCTAGGACTGCTTGATTGAACATTTGCTGTTGTGATATCCACTGATTTTGGGGTGGTGGTGGTACAAAACAGTGGGTGTGGGCTGACTGTGTGTGATGGCATTGCAATCTTTTTTTCTGCTGGGGAGCTGCAAGCAATGTGGGAGCAGGATAAATGTGCAATCAGAGTATTTTTTGGCTTGCATTGTTTCCTGTATAAGTGATCAAAATTTACCGTTATAATTGAGGGCTAGTGCAATTTTGAATCAACTTGCCTTGCTGGCTAGTGCAAAAAAACTTAAGGTTGACCCCTGCTCACAATGGCTCAGAAACCTGACCAGCACTGAACAAAACTGGATTTCCTGATAGGGACCCTGAAAACCTGATCACCAGGTAAAAAACCTGATAGGTGACAACCTTACAGGTGTCCCGTGATTTTATTTATTTTTTTACCAGGAGAGACACACTAAGCTGAAAGCTTGCTTACAGGTGCAATCTGGGAAGCACAAGGAACTTAAGTGTCTTGCTCAGGGTCACACAGTATGCAAGTGGGGGCTGTGGGATTCAAACTAAGATCTCTAGGTTTGTAGCGCAGAACCTTAAACCACTGTGCTATACTGCCTCTTATGATAATCCTCTCTATTCTCTCTCATACTGCCAGGAAAGTTAAATTGTTTAAACTCATTGTACCCAATAGCTCCGTATGAAGTCCGAACCATCCACTGATTCTCCTGTTAAAAAATGGTCGCCCTGGGTATAATGAGTTAACTTGTTTGCAAATCACAGTATCTGAGGTGTGAGTGTCCAGTGATGATGTCCCTGTCCCTACAGAAATGAATAAGGCAGTAGTACCATACTTACTTAAGTTCTGGCTCCAGGCTCAATCAGATTCATTTCCAGTGGTGAAGTCAAATAATGCAGTGCAGTCAATGGCACTAATTAAAAGATGCTGGTTAAACTAGTCGACCTGCTACTGCTTTATTAATACAGGACAGGAGGGTTAGTTAGGTGTAAACGTTGGATGTGTGTGGGGGGGGGCCACAGGGAATGGAGTGGGGGGCCCAGCAGGGAACTGCACAGGGGCCCAGAATGATTAAGGCCGGCTCTGCATAAATCACCTGCTTAATTGCTTTTTTGGGGGGACGAGACAGAGGCATTCTCTTTTACCAAGGCCAACCTAAGAGTTGCTATAGGTGTGGCTCGGGGGGGGGGGCCGGAGGAAGGGGGCTGGTCCACGAGGAGCAGAAAGAAAGTAAATACATTTCTGTAGATCCATTAATTAGGATACTTTCTAGCTCCCCAAGAATATAGGGGATTTCCTACCAAGGAAGGTGTACAGTAAAATCTATCTGTTATGCTGATGACTTGATATTAGCAGTACAGGATACATGTTCCGGTATACATGCTTGTAAGTTAATGCAGAGGTTGTCAGAAGCCATTGGGGTACATATCAATACAAATAAAAGCATCTGCTTTCCAGTAGCCACACAGGACCGTAATATAGGGCAACCTACATTGGATTACTTGGTGGATATTCCAGTCTCTAAACAACCAAATAAGATACTGGGAGTTTACTTTGATCCTGGAGACATGCAAGCATTTAACTGGGACAAACAGAAAATAGCCACAAAGTGGTACAGAATTGGAAAAAAGGGCACATGAGCAAAGAGAATAGAGTATATTTACTCAAAACATTTTTAGTGCCAGTATTCTTGTACCTTAGTTATATCTTCCCTATGCCAAAACAGAGGGAAACAGCTGTTTTTTTCTTCTTTCTTTACAGGGTTTGGGGCGGTAGACTTACTCTATAAATACAGCAGTAACATATTTACTCCGAAAGGAGGGAGGGGCTAGTTTGTTTAACCTTTTGGTGTTCTTTTGGTCTTTATTTTTTAATGCAAATTTATTACCCTTAAATAAAAACAATAGTCAAGAGTGGGTTAGTAGGGCCAGTACAAGAGGTGATCCAACAGTGGTAAGCTAACCACTTTCAGCATACAAATAAATGTAAATATAGGTTGCAACCAAGTTGGATAGCATGTTTTGATTAAATATTAACTACTGTAAGACGACATTTTTATGTTCATACAGTGGATAGCCATTTTTGTGAAAAGCCTTTTGAACTGCATTTGCGGTCAGTTAGGAATGCTATAAAAGAGGTTTTAACTGAAAAGAGACTTCCCCAGAAATTTAAGGATATAATTTGGTTGGGGGTCCATGATGAGATAAATGTAAGGAATAATCACAAACACAAAGAAATCTCAAAACGGTATTGTCCTAGGGATTCTTGTGTATTACAGCTGGAGACAATGAATCGTTTATACTTCCACTGTCCTTATATCATTGAATTTTGGGACATAATTGCCAAGAAGTGGCAGACAAAGGATATTCTTTATAGCTCGCCTGACTGTTTCTATAGAGGTTTATTTCCCCCCACAGTGGGTGAAATATAATCCAGGTAGTTTGCGGATTTTAATGGCCATTTTCTTATTTTGGATATGGCAAGGTAGATGCAGACTGGTATTACAGCAGCAACTTATCTCGCCCTTAGAATTGTTTTTTTCAGTCTATAAAGAATTACAAAGTGTTAAACAGGTGGATAAAGATAAAGTTAGCATAAAAACATGGCAAGACCATTGGGATCCTGTCCTTTGGTTAGAGTAAGAGGTCTGTACCCCTCCTTTCTTTGATAGTCGTGGTTAGCTACCACCTTTTCATACTTTGACAAGGCCCCTGGCTACCCCCCGTCCACCTCACCCACTTGCTCCTACCCCTCCTACACCAGCTTGACAAGGCCTATGGCTGCCACTTCCTACCTTTCTTACCACCCGTCCACCTCACCCCCCAACTCCTATCCCTCCCACACCAGCTTGACAAGGCCTATGGCTGCCACCTCCTATCTTTCTTACCCCCTGCCCACCTCACCCCCTGCCCCTACCCCCCCACAAAAGCTTGACAAGGCCTTTGGCTGCCACTCTTTCTTCTTCTTTCTTTCTTTCTTTCTTTCTTTCTTTCTTTCTTTCTTTCTTTCTTTCTTTCTTTCTCTCTCCCATCTTTATCCTTTCCCCTCTCATCTACGCTTTCCTCCTATCAGAACAATAAAACTACATATAGAAACATAGAAGTTGATGGCAGAGAAGGACTGCAAGGCCCATCCAGTCTGCCCATTTCTTTTTCTACCTTAGAAATGTGCCATCGGCCTTTGCTCTGTCAGTGGCCTATCTATTCATACTCATCTTTATTGCTCCCTTATGCCTATCCCATGCCTGTTTGAAGCCCTGCACTGTATTCATAGCCACCACTTCCTGAGGTAGGCTGTTCCATGCATCCACCACCCTTTCTGTGAAAAAGAATTTCCTCACATTACCCCTTAATCGGCCTCCCTCTAATCTCATGCTGTGTCCTCTTGTCCTGTTATTTTTCTTATATTGAAACATGTTAGACTCTTACACCTTGTTAATGCCCTTAAGGTGTTTGAATGTTTCGATCATGTCACCTCTCTCTCCCTCCTTTGCTCAAGGGTATACATATTGAGCTCTGTTAATCTGTCCTCATATGTCTTCTGATGCAGTCCCTGCACCATTTTGGTTGCCCTTTTTGGTTGCCCTCAATTTAGTTAATGTCCTTGTGAAGGTGTGGCCTGCAGTACTGCACGCAGTACTCCAGATGGGGCCTAACCAGTGTCTTGTAAAGAGGGATTATTACCTCCCTCTTATGACTTGTAATATCCCTACTAATTCACCCTAACATCCCCCTAGCCTTTACCTACTGCTTTAGAGGTCTGCTTGGATGATTTCAGGTCATCAGTGATGACGATGCCCAAGTCTCTTTCTTCTTTTGTGACTGCCAGCAACTCCCCTCCCAGGCTATAGGTGGCTTCAGGGTTTCTCTTCCCTATGTACATGACCTTGCACTTCTTTGCATTAAATCCCAGTTGCCATTCTTCTGGCCATTTGGCTAGTTTATCCAGATCTTTTCCCATTCTGCCCACCCCATCTGGATCATCTACTCTGTTGCAGATCTTGGAGTCATCTGCAAACAGACAAGTCTTACCTTCTAATCCATCTGCAATGTCACTAATGAAGATATTGAAGAAGACTGGCCCCAGGACTGATCCCTGAGGTACCCCACTTGTGACTTGCATCTCTTCTGACTGTATACCGTTTACCACCACACTCTGTTTTCTGCCCGTCAACCAGTTTGCCACCCAGTTGACCAACTTCTGACCCACCCCGAGCCTACCCAGCTTATTTATCAATCTTTTATGTGGAACAGTGTCAAAATCTTTGCTGAAGTCAACGCAGGCGACATCAACTGCTCCCCCTTAGTCCACCACTCTGGTTACCCAGTCAAAGAAGTCCTATGAGATTAGTTTGACAGAACCTTCCTGTTGTAAACCCATGCTGTCTTGGATCCTGTGCCCCTATGGATTCCAGGTGTTGCACTATTCTTTCCTCAAGGAGTGCCTCCATAATCTTTCCCACTACTGAGGTAAGACTGACTGGTCTGTAGTTCCCTGCCTCTTTCCTGCTACCACTCTTGTGGTGCGGGATCACATGAGCCCTTCTCTAGTCTTCTGAGACCTCTCCTGTGCTCAGACACTCACTAAACAGTTCTGCTAATGGCTCTGCTAGTTCCACCCTTAGCTCCTTAAGTACCCTGGGATGTATGCCAACAGGTCCCATTGCCTTGTCCACCCTGAGCTTAATGAGCTCTTGTAGGACCCTTTCTTTTGTGAAGGGAGTAGTGCTCATCTCCCTCCCCCGTGTCCATGGTGCTGAGCTGTGGGCTCTGCCCCACCTTCTCTTCAGTAAATACTGAGCAAAAGTATCCATTTAGGATAGACGCTTTTACAGGGTCCTCCTCCTCACACGCCCCTTTTCTCCTTTAAGTTTAGTAATACCCCCCGGACTTTCTCCTTTCTCTAATGTATCTATAGAAAGTCTTGTCACCTTCTTTTACTGTTTGTGCTAGTGTTTCCTCAGTTTGGGACTTTGCCTGCCTTACTGCCTTCCCTGTTTCCCTTTATTTTACTGTTTTAGAAACATTGTACTTTTACCTCCTTTGTATGTTTTGTCTCCCCTTCCCACTGACAAGGAACCTTTGTAAATGAGCTGTCTGTGCTCAGAGGTACTGTAATCCAAGAATAAATAGATAAGTAAATAAATACAATAGATGGAATAGTGGAATTTTCTTTTACAGTGTTAGTTATTATATGTTATTTCCTTTGATCAACAACTCTTCTTCCAGTGATTTATTGCTTTAGACAACAGTATACAGAGCAGCATTTCCTGAGGAGTATCAATCCTGGAGTTGTGTATACAGCTTCTGGTTACATTGCTATGGCTCAGATTCCCAGGAAGTTCCCAGGCAACATTAGATTCTGGGGATGGTAAGTTTAGCAGTTCATATTTTCTTTCTAGGTTGTTACAGTATCTGGTTTGATCACATCACATTGCTGGTTTGCAGTATTAAATACATACCAGGAATCAAAAGAGGAGTTTATGGATATTTAGTATAACGTAATCATGGTTAATGAATTAGGCATCTATTTGCATTACAAATCTTGTTCTGAATTCCTTTGCTTTATTGTTTAATTTTATTTTCTATCCATTTGTACATACAGAAGTCCTAATGATAGGTTTTGTGGTCATAGGTTGTTTATGTTATCTTTTTTTTTCTTTTCTATGGTTTTAAAGGCAAGGATGGGGGATATATTTGGGGTTATCTTAGTTTAATTTTTTAAAACTCTTATTTGTTTTGTTTGAGAAATTGTACAATTGAAATACTTATTTTTGATTTAAATAGTTGATGTATAAATTGTTTTGAATATTGTTGTTTGGATATAATAAAACAAAATTCCCCATCTCTTTTCAAGAAGTGCCATGGGATGTTTAATGTCCACCTGAACAACCACCAGAACAGGCAGATGGGACCTCGGTTTAATGTCTCATCCAAAAGACGGCACCTCAGAAGTGCAGCACACTGTCATGCAGCACTACAGTGTTAGTGTTGGGATTTAAACCAAGTGCCTGGTGTGGGGATAGAACCCACAGCCTTCTGATCTTCTGGCCTCAGAGGTGAGTGTGCAACCTGCTGAGCCACTGACACTGCTATGATCAAGCATGTAGCACATACACACAACACGGTAATCTTAGAAGGATAGAAATCAGGCAGTTCATCACTTGTGTCACAACATCTGTCATTTACATAGCCTGGTGCCCCTGCATGAAACTTTATGTAGAACGTACCATCTGTCCCCTCAGAACCCATCTCCAGGAGCATGTGAGAGCTATTATCAGTGTCAGTGGCTCAGTAGGTAGCACACTCACCTCTGATGCCGGGAGATCAGAGGGCTGTGGGTTCAGTTCCCATATCTGGCACTTGGGTTAATATCCCAGTACTGACACTGTAATGCAGCATGAGAGGGGTGCTGCATTTCTGAGGGGCCGGCTTTCGGATGAGACGTTAAACCGAGGTCCCATCTGCCTGGATTCGTGGTAGCTCAGGTGGATGTTAAAGATCCCATGACACTTATCGAAAAGAGTAGGGGAATTTACCCGGTGTCCTGGACAAATTTCCCTCATTCACTAAAAATACCACCAACAGCTTAATCTGGTTCAAGGTCAGTTGGCATTTCATCTGTATCCCCCCTTCCCTGGGTCGTGCCTGAAAATAGGCAGGATTTGTCTAGTGCACTTACCCGGTCAACAAAAGCTAAATAAATAAATAAATAAAATAAATTATAAACAACAGTTATAGGAGTGTTCTGTTTACCCAGTGTGCCACTGAACACAACTCAGACCCCATTCTATTAAAATTCACTGCATAAGAACATGTGGCTCCACTAAGAAGGGGTAGGGACGGAGTTATGAAATGACTGCAGAAAAAACACCATGGATAGTATCTTTGAGTACTATCACACCTTTAGGACTTTAATGAAGAGGTAGATTTTCTCCATTCATGACCTGAAGAATATGTTGTTCATTTTTTTTTTTTTATTCAAAATCTAGGCTCTGCATTTTGAAACTTTTACTCGGTATCATTACTCTTAAATTTACTCACTACACACACTACGTACATGATATCTTTGTCCTTGTCGCTGTCATTGATGGGGTTTTTTTTGTTTCCTATTTTTTTCTAGGTCTTGGGGTATCCCACTTATGCAGTGTTTGGAATTTGGACTTTATATTGTCACCAGCAAGGTCCTATTTCAATTATGCCAATTTACAGTCCTTATATCCAAGTCTCTACGTCCCTACTTACTGGTTCATGACATTGTAAAAAATGCTTTGATTTGTAAAACTGATACTTTGAGTCTCACACCATTTTCTTCTCAGCACCTTTTCAAAAACCACAGCACAATAACCCCCTCCCACTACTCTTTGCACTTTCCAAATCTTGGCGATTATGTGGTAGGGTTTCAGTGATTCTTCCAAGCAGCATTTGCATTACCTTAACTTTGGCACCTTCTCTCAAAGCACAACAAAAAGATTTGTTAGTGTGTGCAGAAACGTCCTTGTCTAAAATTCTGTCATGGGGACACTGCTGCAAGAAATCTTTAAAACCCTATGGACGTCTATACATTTACCAAGATTCATAGGCATTTTTACCTTAATAGTGCATTTCCTAACTTTTGTAACTTTTGTGCTATAACCCTAAATGATGCCAAAGCACAGAGTATTGAAATTAATCTAAATATAGTTGCCTGCCCTGTCACTTTCTAGTTCTATAATCAGCTTATTGTAGGAATGTGACATGTCAAAAAAGAGTATCGTAAGTGCCTTGACTAAGGAAGTAAGATCAATACTAAGTGAGATTTTCAAACAGAAACAATAACAAGCCTTTAGTTAACAGGTTTGTAATTTGGCTTATTATCATTGACAGAGAGACGCACTGTAAGAAAAGGCAGACAATGCAATTAAAGCTTAACTTCTAGTAGTATCTAAGTTACTGATGGACACCTACCGGGTTTTTACCAGTCATCCTTGTATGTCACTGTCTGGATCTGTGCTCTGTTAATGCAGTCATATGAGGAGATAGAGAGAGCTGTGAAGAGAACAAACAAATGGGTTAGTGCTCTGTAAATTAGTGATGCAATGCCGATCTTAAAAAAAAAAGTTCGTTCAGAGATTCTGTTTGCTGAGCTCAGAGGTCTGGAACCTTGGGGCACAGGATCAAATGGAACAAAGCCAGCCACCACCTGACCCTCATTCTTTAGGGCTAAATGTACTGAAGAAATTGTGTTGCTATCCTGGGATAAGAGCATGGCACTATGGGTTGCCACCTGTCTTAGCCTAGGTGGCTGCATCCTGACTAATAGCAGGAAGAATGCAGAATGTCCTGGCCAGGCACTCGTGGAACATGTATTGTTTCCTTTCAGGAAGACAAAGGGGAGAGAGAAAATGACTTAAAGGCTATAGGAAGCAGTTGAAATACTGGAACATTCAAATAATGTGTTGTTTCCTCCTGTTGATCAGAGTGCTTTATCTTGATATACTCTGGTTGTTGCCTTCAAAGATAACTCACAGTTAAGTTTTATTTCTACCACGGGGTCACGGGTGTAGTGTTTGCCCACAGCCACTTCATCACCTCCTTGTACTTTAAAATACAGCTTCAGCCTGTGCACAGAAACTCAAGTGTTGACTTAACTTTCATGTGCAACTGAAACATGACAGTGTTGCATCTGCAGACTTGTTCTCTTTCACCTTTCAACAAAATATGGGTACCACGAGGATCTGTCCTGGGTATGGTCCTCTTCAATGTGTTCATGAGTGACATTGGTGAGGAATCCTGTGCAGGCTGTGTCCCTTCACAGATGACACTAAGCTCTGTGTGTGTGTGTGTGTGTGTGTGGGGGTTAATAGTGGTGAGGGAATAGAAAAATGCAGATAGATTTTCAAAAGGTAGAGGGTGGTCAAAGGTTTGGCAGTTGAAATTCAGTCCCAAGAAGTGCAAGGTAATGCACTTAAGGAACAAGAACCCAAGGATGAAATATTAGATGGGAAGGGGTGAGACTTCACGCTACTGCTGAGGAATGAGACCTTGGAGTTACCATCAGTAACTCCTTATAGCAATCGAGTCGGTGCAGCAAGGCATATAACAGGGCAAGTAGGATGCTGAGATGTATCAAGAGGGGTACTGGTAGCAGAAAGGAAGAGGCAATAATTCCCCTACATTGATCCTTAGTGAGACCACACTTACTGCACCCAGTTCTGGAGTCCTCACCTCAGGAAGGATAGGGAATAGGCTGGAGACAGTGCAGCGTAGAGTAACAGAAATGATTCGGGGCCAACAGGGAAGGTCCTGTGAGGAGTGCCTTGAGGCACCAAACAAGTACTCGCTGGAGACCAGAAGGGAGAGGGGAGATATGATAGAGACCTTCAAGTTCCTAAAAAGAGTTAACAAGGTGAACTGTAGGGGACTGTTTAGCTTGAATACTAGCCTGCAGTTATGTGGACATGAGTAAAAATTAACAAAAGGAAAGTTCATGAGGGACATGAGGAAGTACTATTTTACAAAAAGGGTGTGGAACCGTGAAACAGTCTGGCAACTGCAGTGGTGGGAGTAAAAAAAAACATTGGTGGTTTCAAGCACAGTTGGGACAGAATGAAGGGCATAGTGGTTGCTCGGGGTGGCAGAATTAAGAAGGAGAATTGGGGGGAGGATGGGAAGGGCTAGGATCATGGAGGGTCAGTAGGTCCCAGGGCTAATTAGGGAACTCGATCAGACTGGATGGACCACTGGTCTTTTTCTGCCATAGAAACATAGACTTTGATGGCAGATAAGAACCACTTGGCCCACCCAGTGTGCCCTTTCCCTACCTACTGGATAAGCTGCAGATTCTAGTTAACCAACAACCTACTTCCTGCAACCCCCCACTATAATTGCCTTATGTCTGTCCCATGCATGTTTGAATTCCCCCAGTTTTAGACCCACAACCTCTCCAGGAAGGCGGTTCCATCGTCCACCACTCTCTCTGTGAAAAGAATTTCTCACATTACCTCTGAGCCGTCCCCCTCTAATTTTAAACTGTGCCCCTTGTTCTAACACATCTCTTTTATGAAAGATGCTACCCTCCTGGACTTTGTTGATTCCTTGAGGTACTTAAAAGTTTCTATCATGTTCCCCCCCTCCCTCCTTTCAT
Organism: Neoceratodus forsteri; assembly: GCA_016271365.2. Taxonomy (NCBI): domain Eukaryota; kingdom Metazoa; phylum Chordata; order Ceratodontiformes; family Ceratodontidae; genus Neoceratodus; species Neoceratodus forsteri. The sequence continues at coordinate 1,396,300,032 of CM057458.1, read as the reverse complement.
CAAGGGTATACATATTACGCTCTCTCAGTCTCTCTTCATATGGTTTCTGATGTAGACCCTGCACCATTTTAGTTGCCCTCCTCTGGACTACTTCCATCCTGTCTCTGTCCTTTCGTAGATGAGGTCTCCAAAACTGCACACAGTACTCCAGATGGGGTCTCACCAACTGTCTGTATAGAGGGATAACCACTTCCCTTTTTCTACTTGTGATGCCTCTCCCTATGCATCCCAGTATCCCCCTGGCTTTCCTTACTGACTTCTCACATTGATTACCCACCTTTAGGTCATCTGATATGACTACACCCAGATCCCTTTCCATTATTGTTGTCGTTAGTACCTCCCCTGCTATTGTGTACTCTTCTCCTGGATTTTTATTTCCCAGGTGCATTACTTTGCACTTCTTTGCATTGAATCTAAGTTGCCATATGTCTGACCATTCCTCCAACCTTGCCAAGTCCCTTCTCATCCTTTCTACCCCTTGTGTATCAACTCTGTTACAGATCTTTGTGTCATCCATAAAGAGGCATACCTTTCCTTCAGACCCTCTGCAATGTCACCTATAAAGGCGTTAAAAGAGGACTGGACCCAGTACTGAGCCCTGAGGTACCCATTAGTAACCCCTTCTTAGAATGTGTTCCATTCACTATTACCTTCTGTGTCCTGTTGTGCAGCCAGTTTGTTACCTAGGCTACCACCCTGGGACCCACTCCCAGGCTGGCTAACTTGATTATTAATCTTTTGTGCGGGACTATGTCAAATGCCTTGCTAAAGTCTAGGTAGGCCATATCCACAGCCCCTCCCTGGTCTATTACTTTGGTCACCCAAAGTCAAAGAAATCGATTAGATTCGTCTGACATGCCCTTCCTGCTGTGAATTCATGCTGCTTTGGGTCCTGTGCCCCGCTGGCCTCTAGGTACTCAACAATTCTTTCTTTCAGAAGTGATTCCATCATTTTCCCCACCACTGAGGTCAAACTAACAGGCCTGTAGTTTTCTGCTTCTGCTTTGCTCCCACTTTTGTGAAGGGGAATCACATCTGCCCTACTCCAGTCCTCAGATACCACCCCATCTTCCCATGATTTGTTAAAAAGTGTGGTTAGTGTTGTGACTAGGTCCTCCCTTAGCTCTTTTAGGATTCTAGGGTGAACCCCGTCAGGCTCCATTGCTTTGTCCACCTTGAGTTTTAGGAGTTCTGTCAGTACTCTTTCTTCTGTAAATGGACTGGAGTCAACCCCACTATCCAGAGTGCTTCTACTGTTTGGTTTAGGTAACTCCGCCTCTTCTTCTTTTGTGAATACTGAGCAAAATTATACATTCAGTATCTCTGCCTTTTCACTGTCTCCCTCTGCCCGCCTCCCCTCTCCTTTATTAATGTTCACTATCCCTTCCTTAACCTTTCTATGCTTCCTAATGTACCTATAAAAGGTTTTATCCCCCTTCTTAACTGAGTTGGCTATCTTTTCCTTGGTTTGGGCCTTTGCTTTTCTGACTGCCTTCCCCACTTCTTTCTGCTTTAATTGATACAGTTCCCTGTTGTGCTCCTTCTGTGATTCCTTATACTTTTTGAATGCAGCCTTCTTCTCCTTAACTTTCCCTGACACCTCTTTTGAGAACCATAGTGGTTTTTTATTCCGCTTTGTTTTCTTTATTTGTTTCACACAAATGCTTGTTGCCTCCATGATGGCAGTTTTGATTTTTCTCCATTGTTCTTCCACCCCTCCTTTCTGGCCAATTGCTAATGCATTCCTCAGGTATTCACCCATTATGCCAAAGTCAGCCCTTCTAAAGTCCAGTATCCTTGTCTTTGTATGGCTTGTCTCCATGGTTGTGTTTATTGTGAAGCACACTGTGCGATGGTTGCTTGTTCCCAGATGTCTACTGACTTCTAAGTTTGTGATCCTCTCTCCATTTGAGAGTACCAGGTCTAATATTGCTCCCCCCCGAGTGGGTTCTACCACTAGCTGTCTAAGGCATGCTCCCTGTAGAGCATTGAGAAGAAAAAATTACTCACCTTAGTAATGTTGTTTCTTCTAATGGAGTCTTGCTATATTATGACATATGCAGTGAGTCCTAACCTTCAAACTGCTCCGGAGGTGAAAGAGTTAACTTTCCATGCCAGGCATTGAACTTTGAGCTTGAGCTCGGTTGAAAACTCTATCTGTTGTTCTTCAAACTCAAACTGTCAGATCTTTATGAGCAAAACTCACTAAGACTCTGTGTGGAAGCTGTAAACCTACACTAGCCAACTGGCTACTAATTATATAAACACATTTTTTGGTGCCAAAACAAAGACTCAAGTCAGGAGACCCAAAAAATGACAAACACAACACAGATCACCCCAAAAAGGAGGGGTGAAAAACAAGGTAGACATCTAATAAGTGCCAACACTGCCCTGCCCACCCACATCCCAAAAGTAAAGGTTCTGAGAGGGGCAGGCAGGGGGAGGTCATAATATAGCAAGACTCCATTAGAAGAAACAACATTACTAAGGTGAGTAATTTTTTCTTCAAACAACATGAAGTCTTGCTATATTATGACATATGCAGACTACACAGCAGTACCTCCATGGAGGAGGGACAGAACCAACTTAGGAAATAGGCTCTGAAGCACAGCTGTGCCAAACCGAGCATCACTCCTAGCCTGGATGTCCAGGGAGTAATGCTTGGTAAAAGTGTGAACTGTTTTCCAGGTAGCTGCTTGACATATCTCCAGGATAGGGATGTCCCTGGCAGCAGCCAGAGACGCAGCTGTACCTCTGGTAGAGTGAGTCCTCAGGCCTGAGGGAGGAACTTTACCCAGTTTTTCATAGCAGAATTGGATACAAGAGACAATCCACCTGGCAATGGATCTTTTAGTGGCAGGTTTCCCTTTGCCAACCTCACCATAAGTGAGGAACAGTTGGAGGGAGTCAAACCTGTGACCCTTGGTATGATTTATGTAGTAGCTAAGGGATCTTTTGACATCTAAACTGTGCAACCTCCTCTCGCCAGAGGAGGAATGGTCAGTGAAGTACACAGGGAGAGACATAGATTGATTAAGGTGGAAATCTGAAACCACCTTAGGCAAGAACTTTCTGTTAGTCCTGAGGACTACCTTATCTCTGTGAAAAGAGATAAAATCAGGCTCCACTGACAATGCTTGCAACTCACTTATGCATCTGGCAGAAGTGATGGCTACTAAAAACACAGTTTTCCAAGTCAAGTACTTAAGCTCTGCTGAAGACAAGGGCTCAAAAGGGGGTTGCATAAGCTGGCAATGCAAATATTAAGATCCCAGGCAGGGCAGGATCCCTGAATGGGGGGGTTGGTGAAGCAACCCCTGAAAAACTTGGAGAAAACAGGATGAGTTGAAAGAGAAGAGGGTTTACCTGTTGATAAGAAAGCAGACATGGCTGCCAGGGCACTTTTAGGTAGCTGGTCTCAGCCCAAAGTATTCAGATGGACCATATAGTCCAGGACTGGGTAAACCAGCAGATTCTGGAGGAATATGCTTTGCAGAGCACCATATGGAAAATCTCTTCCATTTGGAATTATAAGTAGCTCTGGTGGAAGGCTTCCTAGAAGCCTTGAGGATATCCAATACACCTTGAGAGAGGTGTAGGTCAGCAAACTCTAACTCTTCAAGAGCCAGACCTTGAGATTGAGAGATTTGAGGTTCGGGTACCAAACTCTCCCCTGAGCACAGGATAACAGACTGTGATTCCTGGGAAGACACAGGGGAAGGTGGACTGCTAAGGACATAAGGAGTGGGTACCAGGGCTGTCTGGCCCAGTCTGGAGCAATCAGGATCATCTTGCAGGGTTGAGATCTGATTTTGACTAGCACTTTGAGCAGGAGAGGGAAGGGTGGAAAGGCATAGAGAAACTTTCCTTCCCAACTGAGAAGGAAGGCATCCAGGGGGACTGAGCCCAACAATGGGGGCCTGCAACAAAAAAGGGGAAGTTGGTGATTGTCTGGGGCTGCAAAAAGATCTATCTGGGGTGTGCCCCATCTGGCAAATACCACCTCCAGTACTAGGGGATCCAGAGCCCATTCATGATGGCCCTGGGAAATCCTGCTGAAAGCATCTGCCAGGACATTGTCCTTGCCTGGGAGGTGAACTGCTACAAGGGAGGTGTTCAGAGAGTAAGCCAGAATCCACAACTTCATTGCTTCGGTGCACAAGGCCGTGGACCGAGTGCCCCCTTGCTTGTTGATGTACCACATTGTGGTGGTATTGTCCGTTCTGACCTGAATAACTTTGTTCTGAACAGATTTGGAAAAAAACTTGAAGTGCTAGAAAAACTGCTCTGAGTTCCAACAGATTGATGTGGAGCAGAGATTCCTGAGGGGACCACGATCCCTGGGTAGTGAGGTCGCCCATGTGAGCTCCCCACCTCAAGAGGGATGTATCTGTAGTAAGGATTAAGGAGTGAGACTGAGGTGTGAAGGAGACCCCCTGTCTCAATTTGCCCTGGTCCTGCCACCACTGAAGGGCTTGGATCAGGGTTCGAGTCACTGGGATTAATTTCGTTAGAGGGTCCCTCCTTTGAGACCAAAAGGCTCTCAAATGGAACTGGATGTCCCTCATCTGAATTCTGGCTCCCTGCACAACTGCTGTCGAAGCAGCCATGTGTCCCAGGAGCTGGAGAAAATGCCTTGCTGGTCGAGAGACCTGCAGGGTGAAGGAGGAAGCCAGAGAAATCAGGGTCCTTGCTCTTTCCAGGGGAAGGAAGGCTCTGGCTTCTTTTGTGTTCAGTTCTGCACCTATGAAAGTGAGAAGCTGGACAGGTTCTAGGACTGACTTTGGAAGATTGAGAAGGAAACCTAGAGAAGTTAGCAGTTGCTGAGTTACCTGAAGATGTAACCTGACTTGGTCTGGAGACTGGCCTACTATGAGCCAGTCATCCAGGCAAGGAAAGATGGCAATTTTTTGCCTTCTTAAATGGGCAACTGCTACTGCCAGGCATTTTGTGAATACCCTTGGGGCAGATGTGAGGCCGAAGGGCATTGCTCTGAACTGGTAAATATCTCTGACGGCAGTTCGAGTCTGAGGTACTTGATGGGAGCTTCTGATGAGAACATGAAAATAGGCATCCTTGAGGTCCAGGGACACTAGCCAGTCCCCTGGCCTTAAAGAGGGTAGAATAATTCCCAGAGTCACCATTTTGAATTTTGGTTTTAAAAGGTGCTTGTTTAGGTACCTGAGCTCCAGGATGGGCCGCCATTCTCCTGTCTTTTTTGGGTAAGGAAGTACCTGGAGTACAATCCTTTGCCCTGGTGTAGGGGTGGAACCCTTTCCACAGCTCTGAGAGCCAGGAGGGTAGAGACTTCTGCTTCTAGGGCAAGAGCCTCTGATGGATTTGCAGGTGGAAAGGATCTGGTTCTCATCTTTGGAAATTTTTTGAAGCTGAGAACTAGTCCCTGGCTTACTACTTCCAGGACCCACTTGTCTGATGTTAGAGACTCCCAGTCCTGGACAATGTAAGCCAGCCTGCCCCCTACAGATAGTGGAGAATCGGCCCTGGGCACCCCATCAGGGTGCCTGCTTGGCAGGGGCTTTAGGCTGAGGGGTGGAGGCAGGTCTGCTTGCACTCCATCTGCCTCTCCCCCTAAAGAACCTCCTCTGTGCATAAGCTGAAGAGGAGGCCTGGGCTTGGTTAAAAGGCCTATGAAAAGGCCTGCCCCTGCCCCTGAGAGGCTGCCTTTGAGAGTGGCCTGCCTTCCTTGGCCTGTGCACTCCTAGGTGGTCCTATATTCATCCATTTTCTTCATGTAATTCTCTATTTGCTCCCCAAACAGAGAGTTGCCCACAACAGAAAAATCCATGGCCTTAGTCTGGGTATCCTGTGACAGGCTAGTACATCTGAGCCAAGCCATTCTACGGAGAGCCACAGATGTAGCCATGACTCTAGATGACACATCATTAGAGTCCACTGCAGCATGGAATTGCACTTTAGATGCCTCAATACCATCAGCGGCCACCTGCTCCAGCTCCTTGGCAAGCTGGCCAGGGACCTGCTTTGCTAGAGCCAAAATAGCATCCCATCTGGATTTCTGGTATCTAACCACATAAGCCATATAATTTGCCTGTCTGAGTCCCAGGGATGCTGCCATGTACTGTTTCTTCGCCATGGCATCAACCCTTCTGGAGTCCTTGTCAGGGGGGTGTGAGGCCAAGGGAATATTTGCCTTGTTACAGGCTGCAGCCTGCACAACCACCACATGGCTGCATTGTTGTGTAAGGAACTCCATATCAAAGCCTGATAATGTACACCTTTTGTCCATTCTTTTATCAACAGGAGGTATAGTGTGAGGAGTTCTTAGAATTTGTACTGTCTGTTTCCAAAAAGATTTATGCAGAGGAATAGGCAGTCTCCTAGACTCTTGGATATCCATAATTTCTTCATAATCAGGCTCTTCTTGATCATCCACAGCTTCCTCCATAGGGAGCTGGAGGGTTTCAGCCACTTTTTTATAAAACATAAAATGAGAAGGGGACTCAGAAAGCCTAGGGGGAGACACTCCTGAAGGTCTGTCTGGAGAGATGTCCGGTTCAATGGGCACATCCAGACTTTCAAATCCACATTCACTCTCCTCATATTCCTCTTCCCCCTCCTCTGGTTCATAAAATTCCTCTAAATCATACTCTTGAACCGGTGGAACCTACTGAACCGTACGCTTACCTGATGGTGCTGGTTCGGTCAGAACCGGGGAGAGTGACTGAACAATTTTAATTGCTTTAGCTATTTCTTCAGTGGTTGGAGAGGGAAGTTTTGGCTCCACACCAGCTGATTCTCTAGTTCTCTTTGCTGGAACCGACTCCTCAGAGTCGGCTCTCCTTTTGCCCGAGGAAGTCTTGCCCTGGTCAGAGGACACTTCCTCCGGTTCAGTTTCAACCGAACCAGGCTGGCCATCCGGTTCAGTGGACTTTTTGGCCTCCCTTTCCCTGAGCCTACCAACTCTTTTATCCAGGGTAGCTGCAGGAAAACGTTTACAAATCTGGCAGTCTGCATTGGGGTGGTCAAACCCCTGACAATAAACACAGGTGGTGTGGGGGTCAGCCTTGGCAAAGGCTTCCCCACAGACACTGCAGTGTTGAAACCCAGTGGGCCCAGTTTTTCTTTTGGGTTTCTCAGACATAGTGCCAGCCTATCCAAAACTTGCCCGTTTATGACAATCCGCCAAGCAAGACTCCCTTATCGGTTCCCAGCCGTGTCACGGGTCATGGAAAAAACCGTAATGAAATCCTTTTTTTTAGAACCGATAAGAACCGGGAACCACACTTCTAAAGATAGATAATGTAATTAGAAACAAATTGATCGGTTCAAACCGAACCGCTAAAACCGTTTACAAGTTCCACACAGAAAGTAAATGTAAAACCTATCTAGTACTTACAAATACCACAGATAGAGCTTGAACTGACCGATTGCGGTTTAAATTCGGTTAAAAAAAATGAAAACTTAATACTTTAACCGACAAAATGAACCGAGAAGAAGGAGAAATCTCCGGAGCGACTGTTCAGTGAGGCGGAGTAAAGAATCTGACAGTTTTAGTTTGAAGAACAACAGATAGAGTTTTCAACTGAGCTCGAGCTCAAAGTTCCATGCCTGGCATGGAAAGTTAACTCTTTCACCTCAGGAGCAGTTCGAAGGTTGGGACTCACTGCATATGTCATAATATAGCAAGACTTCATGTTGTTTGAATGACCCTGCTCTTGGATGTGGCTGCAGTCCATGTCGCCCAGTTAACATCTGGCATATTAAGGTCCCCCATCAACAGTATCTCCCCTTTTTCAGCCATTTTGAGAATGCCCTCCATCATTTTCTTGTCCATTTCCTCCCCTTGAGATGGGGGTCTGTATACAAGCCCTGTGCGGATTGTGATGTAATTCTCTGTCTCCAAGATGACCCAGAGTTCCTCTTGTCCTCCCCCTTTACTTTTTAGTTCTGTAGCTTTGATCCCTTCCCTTATGTAAAGAGCTACTCCACCTCCTCTTTTACTCTCCCTGTCCCTTCTGTAGATTGTGTACCCTGGTATGTTGACACCCCAGTCATGGTTCTCCATGTACCACATTTCTGTGACTGCCACAATATCCGAGTGTTCCTCTTCCATCAGGGTTACTAGCTCTGGAAACTTGTTTCCCAGACTACGGGCATTGGTACTCATTGCCCTCCATTTAATGTTGGCTTTATCCTTTTTTACTCCATCCCTGCTCTTATTGCCCTTGTCCATTTTTCCATTTACCCCGTCCTGCCCTCTGTCAATCTCTGTACCTCAGTGTTTACCCTACTACCTGCCATGTTTTGTGGGGGGAGGCTTGAACTTTCCTGTTTCCTATCAGCACCTCCCCCCTTGGCTAGTTTAAAAGCTTGCCAAGGAAGCCTTTAAACCTGTCACCTAGGAGCATGTTTCCCTTCCTGGACAGATGCAGACCATCATACCAGTATAGACCTTCATCTCTCCAGGTGGACCCCCCAGTCCCCAATGAAGCCAAAGCCCTGTGCTCTGCACTAGTTTTGCAACCATTCATTAAACTGCATGGTGTGCAGTACGCTAGCCTCACCCCTACCATAGACTGGCAGCACCTCTGAGAAGGTTACCGTGCTTGCTACCTGTCTGAGGCCCCTCCCCAACTCCACAAATTCATCCTGCACTGCACTGATCTCATGCCTAGCTAGGTCATTTGTCCTGTGCTGGACAATGATATCTAGTTTCCTCTCCTGTGATACTGCTTCTGCAATCCTGAGGATTCGCTTCCTATCCCTCCAAGCCATGGCACCAGGCAGGCACCTTACTTCCCTCTCCTCTCCCTTTCCCAGGTCTACACCCCTAACAAATGAGTCCCCTATCAGAAGCTGTTTCGTTCCCCTGTGCTGTCCCTTGCCACTCTTTTGTGGGTCTCCCTTGTGGATGTCCCCAGCATTCTTCTTGGTCTCCTATGAGGGCGTCATCATAGAGGAACCTTGATTTTCCAGACTGACATATGATTTGTGTAGAGGTGCAACTTGGGGGCTACACTTCTGTTCCACCAACCTCACCCTCCCAGAACCTACTGTGGTCCATCTGCTCTTCACACATGAAGAGGTGATGAAAGAACTCTTAAAACTGAAGGTGGACAAAACAATGGGGCCTGATGGGATTCATCCCAGAATTCTAAAAGAACTAAGGGTAGAACTAGTGACACCACTGACTACCCTTTTTAACAAATCATGGGAGGAAGGGGTGGTACCCGAGGATTGGAGGAGGGCAGATGTGATTCCCCTTCACAAAAGTGGGAGCAAGGCAGAAGCAGGAAACTACAGACCTGTTAGTTTAACCTCAGTGATAGGGAAAATGATGGAATCACTTCTAAAGGAAAGAATTGTCGAGTATCTAGAGGCCAGAGGGGCACAGGACCCTAGGCAGCATGAATTCACAGTGGGAAGGTCATGCCAGACGAATCTGATAGATTTCTTTGAGTGGGTGACCAAAGTAGCAGATCAGGGAGGGGCTGAGGACATGGCCTACCTAGACTTTAGCAAGGCATTTGACACAGTCCCACACAAAAGATTAATATATAAGTTAGTCAGCCTGGGAGTGGGTCCCAAGATGACAGCCTGGGTAAAGAATTGGCTGGAGAGTAGGACACAGAGAGTAATAGTAAATGGAGTCCACTCAGAAGAAAGGAGGGTTACTAGTGGGGTACCGCAGGGCTCAGTATTAGGACCGGTCCTCTTCAATGTCTTTATAAGCGACATTGCAGAAGGACTGGAAGGAAAAATATGTCTCTTGCAGATGACACTAAGATCTGCAACAGAGTTGATGCACAGGGTGGGGTGGAAAGGATGAGAAGGGACTTGGCAAGGTTAGAGGAATGGTCAAATGTATGGCAGCTTAGATTCAATGCTAAGAAGTGTAAGGTAATGCACCTGGGAAACAAAAACCCAGGGGAAGAGTACACAATGGGGGGTGAGATATTAACAATGACAAAAATGGAAAGGGACCTGGGTGTACTCATACCAGATGACCTAAAGATGGGCAAGCAATGTGAGAGGGCAGCAAGAAGGGTTGGGGGGATACTGGGATGCATAGGGAGAGGCATCACCAGTAGAAAACAGGAAGTTATTATCCCTCTGTACAGACAGCTGGTGAGACCCCATCTGGAGTACTTGTGTGCAGTTCTGGAGACCCAATCTCTGCAAAGACATAGACAGGATGGAAGCTGTCCAGAGGAGGGCAACTAAAATGGTACAAGGTCTGCACTGGAAGACATATGAAGAGAGACTTAAAGAGTTTAATATGTATAGCCTCGAGGAAAGGAGGGAGAGGGGGAACATGATAGAAACTTTCAAGTACCTTAAGGGAATCAACAAAGTCCAAGAGGGTAGCATCTTTCAAAAAAAGAGGTGTGCAAGAACAAGAGGGCACAATTTGAAGATAGAGGGGGCGGCTCAGAGGTAATTTAAGGAAGTATTTTTTCACAGAGAGGGTTGTGGATGCATGGAACTGCCTTCCAGAGGAGGTTGTGGAGTCAAAATCAGTGGTGGAATTCAAGCATGCATGGGATAGTCATAAGGCAATTCTGGGGGTGGGGTAGGAAGAAGTAGGCTGCTGGTTAACTAGGGATCTGCAGCTTATCCAGTAGGTAGGAAATGGGCAGACTGGTGGGCCAAGCGGTCCTTATCTGCCGCCAAATTCTATAAGCCTATGGCAACCTCTGAGGCAGTGTGGTTGTGGGAACTGGTGCTCTTTTGGGTGGGGAGGCCTCTAGTCCTTGCCAGTTCAGCCTGGAGGTAGCAACCTCTCCTCAGAGCTGACAGTTGCTTGCAAATAGGGCAGCAATGCAGGTTCCAGAATGTCTCCGGAAATTGCCTGCGTTGCAGCGCAGTGCATTGCACCACTGCCCACATGTCCCTCTTTCCCTTATAATATACAATGAGTAATATATAATTTTTTGTGTGTGTGTGCACTTACCCTTTATGCACTTTGCTGGGTAATTAAGAATATGACAGTTCTGCTCCAAGATCTGTTGGAGGAAGTGATGGAGAACCTTGGCTATAAAGGAAATGCCATGCCTGAGGTGGGCGGGTGAGGGGAAGGGTGGTGGGCAGGCCACAACCACTGGTGACTGTTAGAAACAATCATATACACCACTGCTCCACCACACTGGTGAGTACTGCCCTTTATAGTAAGTCAACCAACACCACAATGTACTAGACCACTGCTCCTACACAAACCACACTACTGAGTCCAGGGATAAAAATGAACTCACTGTTCAGCCAGCAGGACACTTCTAAAATACTGCACAAATATCCTTCCAAATCCTATGTGTCTAGAACAGAAATCAAGCAACTTCAGTTGTATTACAACCCATCTGGTTATAAAATTACTACTCTTTAATGGAATCCTGCAATTCTTAATGCCAATAAGAAAATAATGAAACTTTCTGTAGAAAGTGTAGCTTACCTTTCTAGTCCCCTACAATATTATGTTTTACCAAGTTCCCAGTTCCTCAAATGCATTCTAGTTTGTTCTCTGCAGTATAGCAAGTTTCTCAGCTTCCAACAGGAGCAGGCAAGTATTTTCTGACTGGCTTTTCTCTGTGTAGCTTGCCTAAGACAGAACAGTGATAAAAGCCCCACCCAGAATCAACTGATTGACTAGTGACACCTGTGATGTAAGCAGGCCTTTCAGTGAAGACAATTTGCTATGTCTGCTTCTAATACACACACAAACCTTTTATCTGAAACCAGGGATAAACTCACTGCTTAGCCAGCAGGACACTTCTAAAATATTGCACAAAATCCTTCCGAATCCTATGTGTCTAGCACAGAAATCAAGCAACTTCAGTTGTATTACAACCCATCTGGTTATAAAATTACTACTCTTTAATGGAATCCTGCAATTCTTAATGCCAATAAGAAAATAATGAAACTTTCTGTAGAAAGTGTAGCTTACCTTTCTAGTCCCCTACAATATTATGTTTTACCAAGTTCCCAGTTCCTCAAATGCGTTCTAGTTTGTTCTCTGCAGTATAACAAGTTTCTCAGCTTCCAATAGGAGCAGGCAAGTCTTTTCTGACTGGCTTTTCTCTGTGCAGCTTGCCTAAGACAGAACAGTGATAAAAGACCCACCCAGAATCAACTAATTGACTAGTGTTTCTGTGTCTCAAAATGAATTAATATAGTCCATCTAAGATTTCACTGTCTAAAGAAACTGGAAGGGCCCTATCCTCAATCTCAATTAGGGACACTAAGTGTTCGCAGATGACTTTGAGATCCCATTGAGCAGTGCTCAGTGGGAGTCACAAGCCTTTCCTGCATGGTTGCAAAATTGTTTGTTACTGAGTGAGAAAGGAGGCAGGGATACCAGGTAATGGCCCACAAGGTCATATTCAGATCATTGTCAGCCCATTATAACCATTCAAAACCTCTTGCAAACCCCAGAAAAATGGTATGGGTTTGTGGTACAGTGACTGAAACCAGAAGCCAGCTAGGGAAGAAGGTGCCCTATGTGTGTGTGTTGGGGGGCGGGGGCATGCTGCAGAAGCATAAATGCAAACATGACCTGAAGCAAAGAGGACATCACTGGAGTTACAATGAGTGCTTTACTCAGGACAGTTGGGGACAAATGTGGACTGAAGCAAGGGGATGTCACTGGAGTTACATGGAGTGCTTTACTCAGGGGAGTTGGGGACAAATGTGGACTGAAGCAAGGGGATATCACTGGAGTTACATGGAGTGCTTTATTCAGGGGAGTTGGGGACAAATGTGGACTGAAGCAAGGGGATATCACTGGAGTTACATGGAGTGCTTTACTCAGGGGAGTTGGGGACAAATGTGGACTGAAGCAAGGGGATATCACTGGAGTTACATGGAGTGCTTTGCTCAGGGGAGTTGGGGACAAATGTGGACTGAAACAAGGGGATATCACTGGAGTTACATGGAGTGCTTTACTTGGGGGTGGGTGGGTGTGTGTGTGGGGGTAGACCACCAGGACACTCTGGCCATTGGCACACAAAGATGGGGAACCACATGCCCAGTGGGAGCATTATAGCATGGCAGCTGGATGGAGAGGGACTTCCAGTCAGCATGCCCAATCATAACCGCTTCCCTGCAAGACACAATGCCATATGACTGGGGCTATGCCATCATCCCTGTAGCATCTTAGTGAGTGTCACAAACCAGAATGTCAGCTGGCACAAACAGAAACATCTAATAATGCCATTAGCATCATGACATATTAGCATGGGAGGGGCCCTGCTACAAATCAGGCCCTTGTGTATAGCATAAATGGGTGATGGCATTGTAACAGGGTGACAGAGTGTTTCCCTTTTTGTGCTGCTAGCCTTTGTGCTAATACTTGCTATGAAATGCCTTGACGGGGTTCTTGACAGGTACAGTACAGCAGTAACCCTAAATTAACCAGAAAAAGAATACTGTTTCTTAGTTAGTTGACATTTTTACAGTTGGGATAACCCCATGGCATGCAGCATCTCATTTTTATGAGGGTCTCAGATAGTACTATAACTTAGCACAGCAGAAAAGCTGTTACATACAATACGCAGATATAAGGGAGAAATACAGTGTAAAACCAAATAAGATACTTGATTGAATAGAAACATAGAAACATAGAATCTGACAGCAGATAAGGACCGCTTGGCCCAACCAGTCTGCCCATTTCCCTACCTGATGGATAAGCTGCAGATCCTAGTTAACCAGCAGCCTACTTCTTCCTACCCCACCCCTAGAATTGCCTTATGACTGTCCCATGCATGCTTGAATTCCACCACTGTTTTTGACTCCACAACCTCCTCTGGAAGGCTGTTCCATGCATCCACAACCCTCTCTGTGAAAAATACTTCCTAAATTACCTCTGAGCCGCCCCTTCTATCTTCAAATTGTGCCCCTTGTTCTTGCACACCTCTTTTTGAAAGATGCTACCCTCTTGGACTTTGTTGATTCCCTTGAGGTACTTGAAAGTTTCTATCATGTCCCCCCTCTCCCTTCTTTCCTCGAGGCTATACATATTAAGCTCCTTAAGTCTCACTTCATATATCTTCCGGTGCAGACCCTGCACCATTTTAGTTGCCCTCCTCTGGATAGCTTCCATCCTGTCTATGTGTTTGCGGAGATTGGGTCTCCAGAACTGCACGCAGTACTCCAGATGTGGTCTCACCAGCTGTCTGTACAGAGGGATAATAACTTCTTGTTTTCTGCTGGTGATGCCTCTCCCTATGCATCCCAGTATCCCCCCAGCCCTCCTTGCTGCCCTCTCACATTGCTTGCCCACCTTTAGGTCATCTGATATGACTACCCCCAGGTCCCTTTCCATTTTTGTTGTTGTTAGTATCTCACCCCCCATTGTGTACTCTTCCCCTGGGTTTTGTTTCCCAGGTGCATTACTACAGTTCTAGGCATTGAATCTAAGCTGCCATACATTTGACCATTCCTCTAACCTTGCCAAGTCCCTTCTCATCCTTTCCACCCCACCTTGTGCATCAACTCTGTTGCAGATCTTTGTGTCATCTGCAAAGAGACATACTTTTCCTTCCAGTCCCTCTGCAATGTCGCTTATAAAGACATTGAAGAGGACTGGTCCTAATACTGAACCCTGTGGTACCCCACTGCTAACCCCCCTTTTTTCAGAGTGGACTCCATTTACTATTACTCTCTGTGTCCTATTCTCCAGCCAATTCTTTACCCAGGCTGTCATCTTGGGACCCACTCCCAGGCTGGCTAACTTGTATATTAATCTTTTATGTGGGACTGTGTCAAATGCCTTGCTAAAGTCTAGGTAGGCCATGTCCACAGCCCCTCCCTGATCTACTACTTTGGTCACCCAGTCAAAGAAATCTATCAGATTTGTCTGGCATGACTTTCCCGCTGTGAATCCATGCTGCCTTGGGTCCTGTGCCCCTCTGGCCTCTAGATACTCAACAATTCTTTCCTTCAGAAGTGATTCCATCATTTTCCCTACCACTGAGGTTAAACTAACAGGTCTGTAGTTTCCTGCTTCTGCCTTGCTCCCACTTTTGTGAAGGGGAATCACATCTGCCCTCCTCCAGTCCTCAGGTACCACCCCATCCTCCCATGATTTGTTAAAGAGGGTAGTCAGTGGTGTCACTAGTTCTATCCTTAGTTCTTTTAGAATTCTGGGATGAATTCCATCAGGCCCCATTGCTTTGTCCACCTTCAGTTTTAAGAGCTCTTTCAGAACTCTTTCTTCTGTAAATGGGCTGGTATCAACTTCTGTATCCAGAGTGTTTCTACTGTTTGTTTTAGGTACCTCCCCCTCTTCCTTTGCAAATACTGAGCAAAAATATTTGTTTTAATGCATTTTGTTTGAATGCATTTTGAAGCTGCGTTAAGCTAAGCTTGTGGGGGTGTTTTTACTTGTACCTTTAATTTGTGCTTTAAATCTTGATTGAATGTGTTTTGAAGCTGTATTAAGCTAAGCACTGCATATACATTTTGAACTATGAGCAGGAAACAGAGAGACTGTGGGAGGGAGCTCTATTGGGAAATTATTTTTTGTAGGGCCTGTAACACAGGATGAGGACTAGAATGGGACAAGGGCTGCACGTCACTAGGGCTGGCAATCTTTGGAAGAGTGGTGGGGTGTACTGGGTGTGAGTCCGCCATGGTTCTGGACTGGGCTTGGAGGATTGGGGGTGTATAGTTTGTTGCCAGTTGGCTAAAATAAGGAGGAGCTTTGGTGGGAAAGGTGGGGAGGATGGAGGCTGTCCTGGCAGGGGGGGAGGTGTTGGGGCTTGTCTATTGGGTCCAGCAGCTGCACCCAGGATCATGAACAGGAGCAGTAAAATGGGTGGGGAATACGCAGGCTGTCCGGGCTGGGGAGGTGGGGATGGGGGCCTTGAGGGGAGAAATGTGGCTGGCCAAATGGGTACAGTAGCTGCCCCCTGGATCAGAGACTCTTACCAAATAGAGGGCGGAGGGGAGGGATCACATTTGGAAAAAGGGGGGCCCCAGCGGGGTTACAAAAAGGGCCATAGTTGCTGGCAGATGGTTCGGGGAAGAGGAGGACTGGGAGAGGCACGGGCAGGTTGGGGGAGTGAACCATCAGGGGGAACCAAGGAAATACTGTAGGCATAGAGCTTAGAAACAGATTCGCACCTCTACTATTAAGGAAAGATTGGGAAGAGGGTGAAACAGGACGGGAGGTGGATAAGGGTGAGAAGGTAGGGTTGGTAGTGGGGGACGACCAGAAAAGCGCGATGGACAGGAATAAAGGGGCACCACGACATCGTCCACAGATAAGGATACTAGGGAGTTGGCCATGGAGGTCCAGGGGGTTGAGGGTGGAGGGAAGGGGACACCTCAGATCAGATCAGACCAGTTGGGGGCCTCGAGGGTTGGACAGCACAAGGAGGAGGACCCTAAAGGGGAGGCACCCCCAGTTGGGCCAGGCAGGCCCCTAGGCAGAAAAAGGACAAGAGAGCAACCACAACACAGGAGGTGTCAATGCTGGCCCAGGATAAGGTGCTCAGCACTGATGGGGGCAAGGGAGACTAGAAGTCGAGGGGGTTGCTGAAGACACAGCGTCTAACACAGGAGGTCCAGGGGGCTGCCACTGGGGGGGCCAAGTTGTGAGGACAAAGAAGAGTGAGTCAGTTGTTTGTAAGGAGGTTCCAGGGACTGTGAAAGCACATTGCAAGAGAGGGGAGCAGGGAGTGGTCCCATGGTAGGCAAGGTGGAGGATAAGGTCATGATCGTTGAGGAGGAAAGGGCAGTGGGGGTAGCAAGGTTTGGGTCAGCTGCTTGCCTGGAATGACAGCTGTGGAGGTCATTCACTACATCCCTTCCTGGGGGAAGCAGCAGGATATAAGAACCCACCAGGTGTTCCATTTGGGAACAAATGACCTTGCTGGACTTAGTCTGATGGAAGTTCAAGCAAGGTTTAAGGACCTAATAACCTGTGCTTTCATTCAGTGGTGTTCTCAGAGGTGCTTCCAGTCCCAAGAGCTAGCGCAGATAGGAAACAGAGGATAGTGGAGTTCAACAGCTGGCTCTCTAAATGGTGTGCTCAGAATGGTTATGGGTTGGTGGGCCACTGGGGGACCATCTGGCAAGATGACAGCCTCTTTGCCCCTGATTGACTACACTTAAATAGAGATGGTAAGGAGGAACTTAAGTGAAAACTGGAGAGATTCTTTGGTACATACTTTCATTTAAACTAAACTAGGGGGTCTGCTAGCGACACCAAACAGTGCTTGCAACAAGGGGGACAGTTGTCCCCCCCCCACAGAAAACAAACCAGCCGGTTGGGGCTGGAAGTGATATAACATGTAAAACGAGGATCATCAAAACAGGGTAGGGGTCAGGGAAACCACATACTGGAAGGCCATGTGCACAAACGCCAGGAGCCTGGGTAACAAGGTCCCAGATCCGGCAACAGTCATGGCAGAGGAGGATTTGGACTTAGTGGGATTTACGGAGTCTTGGTTCCATGACTGACAGGACAGGACATGAACATTCCAGTGTATACGCTATACAGGAAGGACAGGATTTACAGGAGAGGGAGTGGTGTAGCACTAGACATGAGGGAGGGGATCCCAGCATGGGAAATGCAGGGTAGGTGGGGAGACACAGAGGCACTATGGGTCTTGTTGACCACAGAGAAGGGTGAGGTAGTGTGCACTGTAGTGGTATGCAGGCCACCAGGGCAATCTGAAGGGGTGGACAACCAAATGGTCGAGAAGATGCTTAGGATGGTGGCTAAGGGGGAGGTGCTGCTGATGGAAGATCACAACCTTCCAGATGTGGAGTGGGAGTCAATGACTGCAGCCTCATCCAGAAGCAGAACAATTATAGACTCTCTAGATTGCCCATCTCAGGTAGCTGGTCAAAGAACCAACCAGGGAAGGAGCGGTGTTAGAACTGGTGCTCACAAACGGAGACAGGGCAGGGGAGGTATCGGTGGGGGATC
This sequence comes from Neoceratodus forsteri, assembly GCA_016271365.2. Lineage (NCBI taxonomy): Eukaryota > Metazoa > Chordata > Ceratodontiformes > Ceratodontidae > Neoceratodus > Neoceratodus forsteri. Next base: position 1,396,282,124 of record CM057458.1, on the reverse strand, counting down.
ACCTGGGCACTAGTGACCATGGCACTGTGTGATTCACGGTGTGCACATCAGCCTCGTGCTACCAGACCAAGGAGAAGGTTCTTGATTTCAGACATGCAAAGTTCGACAAAATGAGGGATTATGCTTGTCAGGCAATTAAAGGGGTGGGAGAGCTTAGAGGGGTGGAAAACATATGGGCCACGATAAAGGGAGCCATCGTGGGGGCCACTGACCACTGCACAAAGACAGTAAGCAAAAATAATAATAAGAGGAGGCCACTGTGGTTCAGTAGAGAAGTGGGGGCCAGTATCAGAGCTAAGAGGCGAGCCTTCAGACTATATAAAATTAACACAGAGTGAACTAGACGGGGTGGAATACCAGGAAGAGCAAAGGGAGTCAAGAAGGGGGATAAGACCTTCTTCAAGTATATTAGTGAGTGGAGAAAAGGGGAGAATGGGATACCTAGTCTGTTAGCAGAGTCTGGGGAGAGAGTGGAGGGGGAACGGGAGAAGGCTGAAATGCTGAACAATTACTTCAGTGCAGTATTCATGAGGGAGGAGGAATGGGAGGGAAGCAACATCAGGCCAACTGACATGGAGTGGGCAGGGGTGGATGTGAGTCCCTTCCGGGAAGAGGAGATCTTGAGAGAACTCAAGGGCCTGAAGGTGGACAAGGCCATGGGGCCGGATGGGATTCACCAAAGAGTGTTGAGGGCGTTGAGGGCGGTATTAGCGGGCCCCCGTGACCACTCTGTTCAACAAGTCCTTACAGTTGGGGGAAATCATGCAGGACTGGAAGTGCGTGGACGTACTGCCCCTGCACAAGGGAGGGGGGAGGCAAGACATGTGCAATTATAGGCCAATAAGTCTGACTTCTGTGGTCAGCAAGCTCATGGAAAAGCTGCTCAAAGACAGAATCACCAACTACCTGGAAGCAAATTGCCTCCTTGACCCAACGCAGCACGGTTTTCCAAGGGCCTACCCTATCAAACATACTTGGTAGGGTTTTTTGACAGGGTCACTAGGGTAGTGGATCAGGGTGGGTCAGTAGAGATAGCTCAACTGGATTTCAGGAAGGCTTTTGATATGACATAAAGGGCTGTTGAAGAGAGGGGGAGGGAAATCACAGCAGGCCTAGAGAATGCTAGGCAAATGGGCAGACTGGGTGGGCCTGGCGGTCCTTTTCTGTCGTCACTTTCCTATGTTCCCATTACAGGATAACATAGGTATACTAGTGCCAGTGAGGAAAATTGGGCCTTAAATCCTTCTTTTTTAAAGGGAAACTCCCTAGCACTATACCTTCTAATTCATTCTTATGCTAGACTAAACCATTGTTGCAATTGTCATGATTTCTCTTTTTCAATAGTCAGTTACTCGCTTACATTGATACTGCTACGAAATCCATGAATCTATGCTGTAATTTTTCACACCTTTTTCTATTGTTTATTTTTAATGTGTAAAGATTTAGGAGATAATACAGTATAATAACTAGCACATAAAGCAGAATTCCAAACATTAATTTGGAAATTAATGTTACAACAGTTCAAGTCATACAATTTATTAATTAGAAACATTTACAGAAGTTGCTGAAAATGAGCTATTGTATTGGCCAAAAAATCAGTAAGGCGCTGGGGTCAGGTGTAAGTGTCATGTGTCGTTGTGGTGCCTAGAAGATGCTGACATGAGGCAAAGCCTCGCACCATAATCACCAGTGTTGCAGTTTTTCCATGATAACACTGCACCCCAAGTGCCTGTAGTGATTTCTCTAATTGTTTTGCCTGAAGTATACGTAAGCATTAATCACCGATGAAGGTGGCTTCTAATGGGGAGTTAATGCATGGTTGTGACCCGTTGTGGCTCGGGGCAGGGGCCGGGGGTGCTGGCAGTCCGCAACTCGTGACTCCTCGTGAGATGCCACCTTCGAGAGGGGTTTAATGCGCTTGTAACATGGTGTATGCATCACTTCACATCTCAGAAATATGGTTTCTGCTACTGTTATATACCACACAATGACACGAATAGAGGTAATTAGATATTTTTACTGTTACTTTTAGAACTGTGAATGAACCTCGGTTACAGTATACATATAGTGTTTTTTCACTTTCTTATACTGCTACAATTATCACTTTCCTAATGATTGACCAACATTTTGTGACTTTCTGTGCGGCTGTTCGTTTGGTATACTCCATGGGATGACCGCTACTTTGCTCTTTCAGTGTATCACCATGTACCTTTGTCTTTCATTTGCATACAGCTGACGTGCTTTCCTAGCGCTTCCTACTGCTCTTTCACTCGTGATATTTGCTTTGTTTTTCTGTACTATTTAGACTAATAACAGTTCCCGGGTGTCTCTCCTCTGTCCTCCATTTGTGGATCCCACTGGATACTTAACATTCACGGTGCCATATACCATTAAATTGCTGACATGCAATCCGTTTCCAGATGTTCCTGGTGCTCCACCATGTTCCGGTCCCTTCCATCCTGTCTCACTCGCTAGTTCTCCTACAGGTGCCTGTCTTCTCTGTGTTCCAGGTGCTATAGTCGCGCTGCTTTCCACTCCCTGCTTTTGTGCCTCTCTGCTTTTTCTCCACATTCACTACACATTCTTCACTTTCTCTCCCTCTCTACCTTTTCGACTTGTGTCGTTCTATCTTTTCTACCAGTCCCTCCTTGTCACTTGTCCTTCTACTCCTCTTGTGTATGTCCTTGCTAGTTCTCAACTTACTCACTTCGGTGTCTTCTCTTCTCGTCTTTTATGTACTGCTCTTTTTCCTCCTGTGGCTATTTTCTGTAGTTCAGGAGCAACACGGCATTATCGTCTCATAATGCCGTGTTGCTCCTGTACCACCTGACGCTGTTCCTCCTATCACATTTTTTGTTTATCGTTCCTTTTTTTTTGGCCATGTTACAATACAGGTTTGTTAACAAGTTTAAGTTTAAAAGTACTGGAACAGTTTGACAGCAGACAGCCATAAAAGGCATTTCAGCACAGGCATGAGTTTTTTTGTTATTCTTTTGCAGCTCGGTAAGCCCTGCTGGGCACAAGGCCCATTCACAGGGGGGGACCCAGGAGCACAGTTAAGTGAGTTGCTCAGATTCACATAATATGCAGAAAAGGTTGTGGGAATCAAATCCATGTCTGCTGGGTGTACCAAGCTCATTCACAGCAGCCTTGTGATTGATATGTCATATAATTGATAAATTGGTCAACCAGGGATGCTGCCAGAGCCTGTTCCAACTCCCTGAGCACCTGTGCGCGCAACACCTCTGGTCCTGGGGACTTACCCACCTTTAACCCATTCAGCCCTTTGAGCTCCATTTCTTCTGTAATACTACTGTTATTTGCTTTCCACTAGACCTGGATGCTGCATTGTAGCAGTGCACCCTGACCTTGACTGTGAAGACTGAGCAGAGGTAATCATTGAAAGTATCAGCTTTCTGCTCATCCTCCACCCATGCCTTGCCCTTTCACAACTTCTCTATAACTTCACCCCCCCCCCATTCTTTTTCATTTCCCTGACATACTTGAAGAAGGCTGTATTATTCCACCTCACCCATTCTGCAGTCTGCCTTGGCCCTCTTTACTGCCTTACTAGCTTCCTTTTTCTTGACAAGGTAGAGCTCCTTGCTTGCCTGTGTTTGCTCAGCCTTGTATGCTTTGAAGGTCACCCTCTTTGCCCTCACAGCTACTCCAACCTCCTTAGAAAACCATATAGGACTCTTATGCCCCTTCCCATTGCCCACATACCTGATGCAACCTTTTGTTATGGCTAAAACCCTTCTTTGATATGTTCACACTTTCTCTCTGCTCTTTCCAACTGTTTATATAACAATAGCCTCTATCTTAGCTCATCTCCCATCTTTCTGATGCCTGTTCTGTAAAGTCCAGGTCCACTGCCCAGGCCAACTGCCTTTTTTGCTTTCAGGGCTATATACACTGCACTGTGTTCTGGTCACTAGACCCAAGCGGATCTTCCACGGTTAACCCTCTAATGCTATCTCGGCTGGTCAGAAGTAGGTCTAATGGTCCCATCTCTTAGCTACTCCTCCATGTTAAGTCAGGAAGCAGTCCTGGAAGGTGCCTGTCAGCACTGGATTTCTGCTTCTCCGTGCCACTGGGATGTTCTAGTCTGTACCCAGTATGTTGAACTCTTCTAACAGGATGACTTCCTGCCAGCTGCTGCCTTTGTGATCTCTTTAGCTAGTGCCCTGTCCACCTCCTCTGATTGACTGAGGGGCCTGCAGATTACCCCTTTCCCTGTCCATTGTAAGCTGTGCCGATTGGGATTCTAATCCACTACAACTCCACCCCCAATTTACTTATCCTTCATCCCCCTTATATTTTCTAAAGTGCATTGCAACCCCTTCCCTTCCCAGTTTCCATGAGTCTCTTTGAATAATGCATAGCCTGGGACTGTGAGGCCCCCATAGTCGTTGAGTGATGTCCAGTTTTCATTACTACCATTATGTCTGGCTGCTGTCTGTTGCTTTGGCTTGGACATCATTTATTTTATACCATGACTTCTGGCATTTAAGCAGACCACCCTCCAGAAACCCTGCCCACTTTCCTTCTTTTGTCAGGCACAGTTAAATTATTCCCTTTGATAAACTTCTGTCCAAACTCCCCCCTCCCAATCCATTCTGATTTTCTCCTTTGGGTGCAGCCCTCTCATTGTTGCATCCCTCTGCAGGCCCGAAGAGCCATTGTTCAGAAAAGAATCCTTCCTATATTTGACTATGGTGACATAGTTTACAGTGCTGCACCTAAATTCACCCTATCCCGACTGGACTCTCTTCCACTCTTTCTGTGCTAAACTGTCCACCCCGCACTTACCATTGCACTCGCTACATCTCTCTCTCCTTCACCTCCCTTGAGGACAGGTGCCTAGCCCATTGTTCCTCTTTCTCAGGCAAATGCAGGTTTGGTTCTCTCCCTTCCTACCTCTCCTCTTTTCTCTCCCTACCCCCACCCACCTCCTACACTCTTCGCAGCTGTAACTTCCACTCCTTTGCTCCCCCCCCAGGTCCTCCTCAGTGGGTCACCTCACCCTCCTGTAATTGTAACTGACCCGTCTTTCTTCCCCTCTGCATTCTCTTACTTTCTCTCTACTCTGGTGCCTCCTTCCCCCTTCCATCCCCCTCTGCCTCCTCCTCCTTTCACCTCTCTTTCTTTCCTACAGTATTTCTCCCCTGTGACCCTATACTGCCCCCATTTCCTCCCTCCCTTGTGGGGTAATGCCCTCTATCTCTATTTATCTCCCCTTCCCCCCCATTTCCCCTACTGCCTCCAACTTCCTCCTTCTCTTTCCTGTCAACCCAACTGGCATGGACTTGGTTTGCATCGATCATCATCTGGCCCTTGTGAGGTATGCATCCCAGAGGATTGATGGTCTTCCTCACTGTTTTCCTCTCCCCCCTCCTTCCCCCTCTTCCCTTTCCCCTACCTATTTCTTATATTTCAATCTCTCTCCCCACCATCCAGCTCACTCCCACCTTCTTCTCACTATTTCTGTTCTATCTCCAGGTTCTGCTGTATGCTTACTCTTCCACCTTGTCATACTCTGCACCAACTCTATCCTCCAGGCTTCCTTTATAAGCCCTCCACTGGTCCACACTTCCTATTGCACACTGATGCTTCTCTGTTCATGTTCATCTCTCATGAGATATATAATGTAACTATGTAAAGTTAACATGCATGTTAGATTTAATGCACTCTTGTGTAAAATTTACTGTACCCCCCTCGATACATCTGGAAACGAGCTATTTTCAGCTCAGTATGCCTTTGCTGGTGAAACTGTTCAACTAAATAAATAGATGGATAATTATAACTTTGCCCTGTACCCCATCTGCATTACCTCTAGTTCCATGAATGCCCTTTCTGTTTAGTGTCTCCCCCTGCTAGTCTAAAGGGACACTGTCAACCCCCTTAAGTCTCAGAGTGTCCCTAGTTTCAGAAACATATTTTCTGACTGCGAAAATTCTGTCAAGATTGTTGATGTAGCTGGTAGTTTGAGTCTGACTCATATTTTCTTTAAAAAAGTAAATAACAGATTGCCCAACGTACTGGTGTTAACACACCAAAATAGGTTTGTTTACATTCCTTGATCAGCACCAAATATACCTTTCCTGGACTTGGGAACACCCACAACACAGTCTAGCCCCTCATGATGCAGTGGAAGTTCAGGAGGCCTTACGAGTGACTGAACTGTTTTGGTGTGTTTGTTATGCTCAGGAAGCAAGCAGTAAGGACAGAACCAGAATTGTAAACAAAAACAAGGTTGTTTATAAATATACATTGTCATTCATTTCATTTCTACTAAGCAAGGAGACTGACAAAACAAACAACATCAGTGAATTTTAGAGAGGGTAAGCAATCATAAAATGTGAGATTTCCACTAGAAATAATATGATGAAAAGCAGGTTGACAGTGTCCCTTAAATTACTCTGAGATGAAGGCTCAAGGTCGATGTGGTAGTGGGTGATGAAGATGTGTGCTGACCTCCAGGTAGCAGCCCTGCAGATTTCCTGGATAGGGACGTCCCTGGAAGCAGCCACTGATGCAGCGGTATGGCGGGTAGAATGAGCTCTTATCCCTCTGGGAGCCTCCATGCCCGCCAACCTATAGCAGAGATCTATGCAGGAGGTGACCCACCTGCCTATCGTCCACTTGGCTGCAGGTCTGCCAGGTGCCGCTTCAGCGTAGGTGACAAACAGCTGGCGAACCTCTCCCCGAACTTCAGCCATCTGCTCCTTGTAATAAGCGAGTGCTCTTCTAGGGTACAAAGTATGAAGCCTATTTTCGGCCTCCGAGGTGTGATTGGGGTAGAACACTGGCAGAGTCAACACCTGGTTAAGGTGAAACTCCGACACCACCTTCGGAAGGAATTACGGGTGGGGCGCAGGACAACCTTGTCCCTGTGGAAGACCAGATAAGGAGACTCGATGGAAAGCGCCTGGAGCTCTCCCATCCTTCTGGCTGATGTGATAGCCACCAAGAAGGCGGTCTTCCACGACAGGTGAGAGATGTCACACCTGTGCATCGGTTCAAATGGCCTGCCCATGAGCTTAGCCAATACCAGCAGTAGATCCCATGGAGGTGGAGGTTCTTGCACCGGAGGGGATATGTGATCAAGGCCTTTGAAAAAGTGCCCGACCACCTTCTTCTGCGCCACTGACTGCTTCCTGGCCCGCGCCCGGTAAGCAGAGATGGCTGCCAGGTGCACCTTAAGGGTCGTCGACCAAAGCCCTTGCTGAGAAAGGGACCACAGATAGTCCAGAATGCTTGCCAAGGAACAGGAGGAAGGGTCCAGGCCCTTGCCCTGACACCAAATGGAGAATCTCTTCCATTTGAAGACATAGCATTTTCTGGTCAACTCCTTATGGGACGCCTCAACGACACTGAGGACCTTGTTGGAAAGACCCATTGCCTGGAACTCTAGCCGCTCAGGAACCAGGCGTCAGGTGCAGGGATTGAAGGTCCGGATGGAATACCTGCCCCTGATTGACTGAGATCAGGTCCGGGCGGGCTGGAAGCCGCCTCGGGAGCCTGGAGCTGAGACTGAGGAGATCTGGATACCAGAACTGGCGGGGCCAGTCTGGGGCTACCAGAATCACCTTCACCTTGTCCCTCCTCACCTTGAGAAGCACCTTGTGGATCAAGGGAAATAGAGGAAAGGCGTAGAAGAGGCCCAGGGTCCACGGCCTCGAGAAGGCATCCCCCTGCAGCGAGCCTGCTGAGGGGGGCGGGCATGAAACAGTCTCAGCTTCGCATTCTCCCTGGAGGCAAACAGGTCCATCTGAGGCATGCCCCAGTGACAGAAGAGATCTTGTACGACCTCTGGCAGGAGAGACCACTCATGAGATGCAGCCCCTATCCAGCTTAGGGCATCGGCCAGGGTGTTGGAGGCTCCTGCCATGTGAATGGTGAGGAGATCCACCTCCAGGCTGCACATGAGAGACCATATGCGGAGAGCTTCCCTGCACAAAGGCATGGAGCGCGTCCCGTCCTGGCAGTTTAGGTAGTACATGGTCGTGGTATTGTCCGTCTGGACCTGAACCACTTGACCCCGTAGGAACAGAGCGAAGGTGGTGAGGGCTAGATGAACGGCTCGAAGCTCCAGCAGGTTGATATGGCATCGGGGCTATCAAGGGGACCAGATGCCGTGCACTCTGTGCTCCCCCAGATGGGCACCCCAACCCATCAGAGGCGCATAGGTCGATAGAGAGACTGTCGGCTCGGGGTGGACAAATGGGATGCCCTCCTGCAGATGTGCTGGAACGGTCCACCACTGGAGAGCGTTCCACATCCCCTAGGTCACTGTCTCTAGCTGATCCAGCGGATCGAAGTGCTGTGACCATTGGCTGGCCAATCCCCATTGAAGGGGATGCATGTACCAACCGGCCCAACGGACCACGCTGGTGCAGGCCGCCATGAGACCCGGGAGGTGCAGGAAGTCCCCGGCAGGGTGCGATTGCCCAACCTGAAATGATTGGGCAAAGGAGGAAGAACCTTGGCCCTGTCCGCCGGGAGCCATGTCTGGCTCGAAGAGAGTCGAGCTCTGCCCCGATGAAATGTATCACCTGCTTTGGCACGAGTTCCGACTTGGCCTCGTTGATGAGGAGGCCAATCTGAGAGCAAACCTGGAGGGCTAGATCTCTGGACCACTTCACCTCCGCTCTGGAGGGGGCTGCAATCAGCCAGTCATCCAGGTAGGGGTACACCCAGACCCTTCAGCACCACAGGAATTCTGTCACCACTGCCATGCATTTGGTGAAGACCCTGAGAGCTAGGGAGAGGCCGAAGGGCATGGCCCAGAACTAGTAAAGGGATCCCTCCACTCTGAAGCAGAAGAATCTCTGATGGGATGGACAGATTGGGACGTGAAAGAATGCGTCCTGAAGGTCCAGGGAACAGAACCACACACCTCGTCCAAGGATGGGATTATCTGAGCCAGAGTGACCATCCTGAAGGCCCGAGACCTTAGGAACCTGTGCAGGTCGAGAATGGGGCAACAGCCCCCTGTCCGTTTTGGGACCAGGAAATACCTGGACACAAACCCCAGGTCTGGAGGAGGATCCGCCACCTTCCTGATCACCTCTTTTTTCGAGGAGCAGGGCAATATCGGCTCGGCGGGCTGACAGCGAGGCTGCGGACCATGTGGCCCCCCGAGGGCGATGGCTCAGAAAGGTGGGGCCTGCTTGAACTCCAGAGGCAGGCCCTTTCCCACCGCCTCCAACACCCAGCGGTCTGTGGTGATAGCGGACCAGGCGGAAAAGAAGTGGCGGAGCCGTCCCTCCACGGGGGGCACCCAGTGGGGAGTGACGAGGCTGGGGGTGACACCTCTCAACCCGTCACTGGGTAGGCTTGGAGGAGGGACCGGCCAAGGGACCTCCTGGGCCTTTACCTCCCTGCTTCCTGTTAGAGGAAGCCATGGGCTTGGGTTTGGGATGCCAAGCGCGAGCCTGCTGGCCCTGGTGCTGTTGGGCCGGACGTGCCGCAGGCGCAGAAGGACGAAAGGACTTGTGCTGCTGCTGGTCGGCAGCCTTTGTCCTTCTGGGTGGAGGTGACCGAGTCCAGAGTGGCACTGGACTTCTCGATCCGCTGGAGGTGACCTTCTACTCCAGGGCCGAAGAGGTCGTTTCCCCAAGAAGGGGACATCCGCCAGTTTGTGCTGGGTATCCGCCGTGAAGGTGCATATCCTTAGCCATGCTCTACAGTGCATGGCCACCGTGGCCGCAACCAATCTGGCACAGGAGTCTCCTACGTCCAGAGCTGTTTGGAGCTGCTGCTTCACCACCGCCCTACCCTGGTCCTGAACCTGCCAGACCGTGGTCTGCAGGTCGGCTGGGAGATGAGGGATCACCTCATCCAGGGAGCCCATGAGGGCGTGGGAGAAGTGTGCCATCAGCACGGCCGAGCTGGCCTGGCGGAGGCCAAGGGAGGACGCAGCATACACCTTGCGCCGGGCGTAGTCCAGCTTTTTGGACACCTTGTCGGGGGGGCTTGTCTACGTCCCTAGCGTTCCCGGAACGCTGGAAAATGCTGTAGGTGACCAACCCCTCGGTAGAGGGGTGTTCCGAAAACCCGGGCAAAGAGCCGGTAGGGACCGCATACTTCCTGGCCATCCTGGCTGAGGACGCAGGGCAGGAAGCAGGCCACTGCCAAAGCTCCAAGGCTGGGCCAACAATGGTCTCATCCACCGGAAAGGCCTCCGTGGGTGAATCCCCTCGGTCCAGTATCTCCATCAAGGGATACTTCGCCCGTTTGGATACAGGCTCAAGCTGCATCCCGGTGGACTCCGAGATGAGCCGAAGCAAACCCTTGAAGGATGATGGCTTTCGTCCAACGACTGGACCCTTGAGAACTCCAGGTCAACCAGCCTGGGGAACAGGGAGGAGTCATCGTCGGACTCCGAGGAGTCTGCAAAGAGCTGCCTAGGGCCTGAGCCACCCTCCACCTGCCAAGGACAGTCGGGAGTGAGGGTGACTGACAACCTGTGGGGCAGGCCTTGACCCAACTGAGAGTCCTTGGTCGGCGCCCCTGATTTCAGTTGTGTAGGCGGAGGTTCCACCACAATCGGTGGGGCAGCAGGTTTCGGCTGAACAACCGGCCCAGGCTTGGGCAGCTCAACTGCGGCGAGGGGTTGTTTCGGCCACTCGGGTGACAGCCACTTGATGGCCGGGGAAGGCGTCAGCGTCGACTTGCTCCCAGACAGAAGTAACTACTGCCACATCAGGTCCTCATAGTGTCGACGCAATTTGCACCGAAGCCTCACCTCTTCCGAGGAGGAAGATGAGGACGAGCGGCGGCACCGCTTACCTCGGTGCCGAGACCAAGACCGCCGATGTCAGTGGGATTGGCTGGGCTGAGAAGAAGTCCAAGACCGAGACCGAGATCCTTGGTGTTTCCGAGGATGGGTCTGGGAAGGAGAGGGGGACACCTGCTCTTCCCTCGGCTCGGACACCTTAAACCGGGGACTGCTGCACTGGGGGCGCAGGCAGATCCTCGGTCTCCACCGGGGGAACCGGCAAAAAAGGTTTGTCGGCTTCACCAGTCGACAGCCCGTCCGATGGGTCGAGAAAAATCTCGACCACATCGACAGGAGTCTCGGCCGGCTGGCCTGACGGGGACGCCGTGAAGCCAGCAGCCTTAGCCGCAACCTCGACTGAAGTCGACAGTCAGCTGTCTGGGGAAGGAGACCTCTCCCGCTCCCAAGAACGCCAACGATGGGGCTTACCCTTAGAATCCTTCTTTTTGGACCGAGAGGAATGTCCCGATGGCCCCTCTCCCTTCGTGGAAAGGGACTGGCAAAGCTCCTTGAACAAAGCTGAATATGAGGTACCCAAAGAGAGCGGGATAAATGCCGCAACCGAGGAGGAGGAGGAAGATGCGGCCTGAGCCGCCTCCTCCTCAAGGGTGATCATCTGCTCGAGCTGCTCAGCCGAGCCAGTCGCTGTGGTAACTGCCCAATGGGCCTCCTTCGACTTAACCAGTGGTAGCGCTTCTTGGAGCGCCCTAGCTTTAACTGGGCAGCGCAGTCCTCCAGGACGTTGGCCGAGAACGAACAGCACGACTCGCAGGCCTGCGGGTCGTGTTCTAGGCCAAGGCAGTAGATGCACATGGAGTGCGGGTCCATCCTGGACATCTTCTGCCCACAAGGGCACCGCCGAAAACTGGGAGTCGATTTGTCCATCGCAGCCACGAAGGAGAAAGATGACCGAAGTCTTGAAAATTTTAAAATCAGTTTTGGGTGAACCGAAGAATTAGGATCCAGTCTATCACACAGAGCGTTAAGGAGGAAACCTGAGCTTCCAAGCGGTAAGGAAGATCAGGCGTCATGGGATGGAGCCGAGAGTTTTACCACCCGGGTGGGTGGGAGGAGTCAGCTTGAAGACCTTCCGGCAAGATTTAAAGCGGCAAGGAACCTGCCAGATAGTGTGGATGAAAAACATATCCATGTCCCTAGAACTGTCTTTACTAGCCCTAATGGCAACCCTGCCACATTATTTGTCTTGCCATGACTCCCCCCCCCCACTCCTGGGGCAGCACTCACAAGGACAAGGTATCTTCAGCACCAGTGCACAAATATCAAATGAGAGATGTTACGAATAGCGGTCTGTGCATTGCAAAACTGAGAACTGTGGTAAAATGTCCACCACTTACTGGGTTCCAGCGTTATGGAACAAACTGTCTCCGAAAATCAGAAATTCAACAGATTTACTTAATTTTAAATGCTCTACAGACAGAGAATGTGTGACTAGTTGCACTCATATTAGATAGTTAATTTATTCCATCTATCTGTCGACCTGTCCATCTGTCTATTGCCTAAAATTGCCCCAAATTATTTTTGCCTAATGTCCGAGCAAATCTTGCCTTTGGATTTTGACCTAGGTCCTAAACTAAGACTTGGACCAAGGGCTACTATTTAAAAATGCACTAAATCCAGTACTCTCTTTATTAACTCACAAATTACCTAATAAAAACAAACAAACACAAAAGGTGAGTTATTCAGGTAGACTTGTTTAAAGACTGAAAACCTGAAGTCTGATTCAGTTTTTGATTTTTGAATCTCTTGATATAAAGGTGAAATGTTAGAATTACTATATTATAATTCTTCTTACTCAAATATTGCCCCAAATTATTTTTGCAGCTGCATTTTGAGGGGCTAGTTGCACAATCGAGCAGACTCGATAGACCGTAAAGCCTGCATCTGCTGGCATTTTCGTATGTTCATACATATTTAAATACCTGTGTATTGTTGTATGAAAAATGCATGTGGCATCTTTGTGGAAACCTTTTATGTACACAGGACAACTTTGGTCCTAAAATTTTAATCCTATCAAAATAAAGATTTTTGCTACTACATCTATAACTACCCCCTCTATCTTAAAAGAGTATACTGTTTGCTGTCATCTCTGGATGTCGGCACACTACCCTCCCTTCCCAGTCTGCACTACAGACCACAGACCTGGTTCCCCAATAACAGAGTTCTCCCACTATGAGTACCTTCTTTACAGCTATCCCTTTCTGAACCCCCCACTCCGCATAACAGGCTTTGCTGGAGCTGGGGCTGTGGGGGCAACATTTATTTTCCCCTTATCAGGAGAGCAGTGCGCATGGCATCTTTCAGAGGGAAAAACAGTTGATTGTTGCCCTCTGAAAGCCCCTTCCCTCTCCTGGGGCAGCAATCCTGTGGTAAACCCCCTTGCCCATGGAGACCCTGTTGTAAACTCTTAGGGTATGCTGAGGGAGAGGTGCAGCTATGGACATCTGTAGTAACCTCTCCAGCCTGTTGTTTAGCTGCCTATTATGGTTCACTGCAGCCAGTTCAGAGAGGAGTGCCACAAGCCTGTGGAAGACTGGACATCCTCCACACCCTCCACAACCTCCACAGAGTACCCTGGAGGAGTGTGGCACTGCAGGACATATGAACGTAAGAAGTGTCAGTAGAATAAGGCCCAGATTGTCTATCAAGTCTGCTTATTGCAGACCTACAACTCACTCACTCACTCACTCCCCATTCAAAGCCTCTACATCTGCCTGCTGCCCACAGCTATTCTTGGTCCCCCTCTTTGAGTCCTAACTATGATAAATCCTTGCCTGGGATGCTGCTGTCCTACAGGGTGGTCCTACTATTTCCTCAAGGTGTTCTCTAACAGTACTTGAGATTAAAACTAGTTATTGATATAACCCAGCTAGGGTATTGCTCAGGTATCCTAAATACCATGCCTCGGTCCTGAGAAATTGCTACACAGCTCAACCTCAGGTAAGTTTTTAGCTAGGCCCTTTGCTAATTCTGTCCTGCTAACACAGCTTACTCTCTAACAATGCTTAGATTTAACACCTTACTGAGCCCTACCACAGATAGATGTTTTGTTTTCCCACATACTTACCATCACACCTGTGTATAAAACAGCCCCCAGCACCATGTATACCTCAGCCGATGCACAGTTGTATTATTTACAGTATGAATTAAAGTACCCCAGTGGGGTGAACCAGATGTTTCCTACCTTGGACTGGAAGAAGAAATGACGAGTGCCCTGAAGTCCTGTAGATCTGTAGACTACCCTGCGAATGCCCTGCAGATGCTGTCCTCCTCCCACCCTCTTGCTCCACGCTCCTTCTGCTTTCACTCTCCTGCTGTCCTCCTGTTCTGGGTTCTTCCTGTTCTATAGTGCTCATGCTATGTGGTATGCCTACTACATAGTCTCTCATGCTCTGGGGTACCTTGGTGTTACTGGTCTTTTATAGCACTGCAAGCCTCTACCTAGCCCTTACTGGTTTCAGCTGAAACTCTACCTGATCTGATTTACCTTAAACTTCTTGGGGCCTTAAATTTAAGAAGAATCCGCTTGTTTCTCAGATTAAATTAGACCCCTTTTATGGCAAGCTGTTAGAGACATAATTCATAATCTCTGGCTGTAAAGTAAAACACATACACTATATAGTGAAATACATACATCATATAGTGAAATATAGACATTATATAGTGAAATACATACACAATGTAGTGAACCACATACATTATCTACTGAAATATATACATCATATAGTGAAATACATATACTGTATACTGAAATACATATATAATATAGTGAAACACATATGCTGTATAGTGCTTACATTATAATGCTTACATTGTATAGTGAAATACATACACCGTCTACTGAAATCCACATACTGAGTACTGAAAATCCACATACACTAAATACTGAAACAAATGTACTATGTACCGAAACATATACACTATCTATTGAGATACATACACTACAGACTGAAACATCCACATAAACTATCTACTGAAACAAATACTCTGTAGATTGTAACACATACACTATATACCGATAAAAAAAATCTTCATATATTATATACTGAAACAAATACATTATATATTGAAATACATACACTATCTATTGAAATGCATACACTACACACTGAAAAAAGCACATACACTATATACTGAAACAAATACACTATATATTGAAACATCTACACTATGTATTGAAATACATATGCTATCTATTGAAATAAATATACTATGCACTGAAAAATCTGCATACACTGTATATTGAAACAATTATAGTATATATTGAAATGCATACACTATCTATTCAAATAAATACACTATGCACTGAAAAATCTGCATACACTATATACTGAAACAAATACACTACATGGTGAAAGACATACACATTCTATTGAAACACATACACTGTAGACTGAAAAATTCACATACACTATATACTGAAACAAATAACTATATACTGAAATGGACTATGTTCTGAAACTACCCATCCCCCTGCCCCTCCCCCTTGAATGGCCTGCAACTGAACTGCTTGTCTGCTGCATTCAGTTAGCTGCTGGCTTGAGAGGATGTTTAAAACTGCACAGCAGGTAAACAAAACAGGGCCATCTCTTATTCTACTTCTTTATGGGATTTTACATCTTGTTTTGATTGCACACCTTTAATCAAATTTCAGAACATTGTGATGTGACAAGAAACTTTTAGAACTAATTTGAAATGCTCTAGTTTATTCTTTTAAATAAGTGCTGTCTTCATTTACTGTTAGACAACACATTTGTATAGGAAGCTAATACAGGATATTCATAACATACCTGTATACATAGAGGGCTGCATGCATTTTTCCAAGTTAAATTGTTGATTGGTTTTATATGTAATTAATTACTGTGTAAGTCCAGCAACTTATCTGAGCTGAATGCTTGGGAAGCACTTCAGGAGCTGTGGCAATGTAAGCCAAAAACGTTGCTAGTTTGTACTCTATGGACTATGTTTTGATTAAGATTTATTTTAATGTTTTGTTTAATAAATGTTTCTTGGTTAAGAAACAATTTTTGCTGCAATCCCTCAGTATTCAGTTCTCATCAGGAGTTTAGCTGGCATATGCATATAGTTTGCATTGTTTTACTAAATAACTTTACAGTGATGCCTCACTGGAGGCATGCACAGTCTGTTTTGGGGTTTGAGCTTCTCAAACTGTGTTTTATTTCTTTTTTTTTCCCCATAGAGATTTTTATCTCCTTTATCACCCTGCTACCCCTTCGCCCACTGACATCTCCAGCCCAACCACTTACCATTCACAGGACATACTTACTCTGAGATCCCCCCCCCACACACACATATCCCTGTGTTGGGGGCAAAAAGGGGAGGGCCAGGGCCACTGACAAGGAGACACATATTAAGACAGGAGCAGAGCCTGGTTAGCAGTACAGAATCTGCATCAGGTTGTTGGATCATTCTGCCACTGGGGGTTTTCTACCTTTGGTTTCATCCCCTGGGCAGCCTAGCATGCAATGATGCAATTGCATATAAAGACACATACTTGCTTTGTGCCTGCCTGAGCCCTCCCACTTATGCAGCTCCACTGCCCTGCCAGCCCTCTTCAGCTAGGTGGATGTTGAAGAGCAGGGTTGTCAGACTTCCCCTCATTGAGAGGAGAGCATTCCCTGAGATGCTCAAGCATATCTCCCCCCAGCTAACCCCTGTGCAACCCAGGTCCACCCCCAAAACTGGGCCACAGGCATGGGAGGCAGTGCAATCACCACCAAGTTGCTAGGCCATCCCACCAGACTGTGTTTTTATAAGTAAATAAAGACAGCATATAGGTAAAAGAAGAAAAAAAAATGTATTTTAACTAGTCTGTTATAAACATTTTAAGTCACAGATAAAGGTTTTGCAAGTAAAATATGAAAAAACAATACATAAACAGATAAGATAACCCTTTTATGTTTACCTTCTGCATCTTAAGAGGCATCGGCCAGGTTTTTTAGCCAATTAGGGCCCCATTTTCAGAAGGTTAGCATGCAGAGCTAAACATTACACTGTGGGAACAGCATGGTTGGATCGGTGTCGTACTCAGCATTACTTGATGCTACCCTGATCATGTGCATGTGCATATATACTACTACGGCCATGTAAATGAGTAATCCTCTCCTGCATACACAGCACAGTGCTGTATGAAAGGTTTCCTTAGTGACCATAAGTACCTCCCCCTCCATTTTATGCTCAGCCTCTAGGCTTCTGGTCCTTAGAGGCTTGATTTTTTTTGGCTTTGAACCTGAGCTGCCATGTCCATAGCACTCTAAGTTTTCTAAGGTCCCCACTCATTCTCTCCATCTGCACCTATCAACGCTATTACAAATTGTGGTGTCATCTACAAAAAGGCACATCTTCCCTTCCAGTTCTTCTGTTATGCCACTTATAAAGACATTAACGAGGATGTGTCCCATTACTGAGCCCTCCAGCACCCTACTGGTCACTCTCTCCTCACTGGAGTGAGTGCCATTTATCACCACCTTCTGTGGCTGTGCGCTATCTCAGGTGCAGTAGTTAGGAGTGTACAACACTAATCTGAAAATGGGGGCCCATAAACCACTTTAACAGAATTAGCACTGCATTGTGATAAGCATAGCTGGTACTATTTTAAAAAGCATTCTTCTGTGCAGTGCTAACCTGTTAATGTGGCACTATATATATATATTTTTTTTGCACATGATTACTAATTGCAACCAGGTGCTCATACAACTGGGGGTTACTGTAATGCATATAAGGCGTACAGGTATATTAAATGCGTTCTTGAAGTGCTAACACACTGAGTGGTTAGTGCTAGTTAATGATTCTGGGAATCGTGTTTTAACTGCACAAACGCAGCCTGTCAGCAACCCCCCACACACATACACACACTGTCAGTTCTGAACACAATAAAAAAATAATTCTTTGGTGGTCTGGTAGTCCCCACTCACCTAATCCAGGTAGAGTTAGAACATTTATTCCTCATTCCTTGCTGCTGTTATACTACACATATTTCTCAGCTTGTCTGGTGCTGGGGAAAACAAGTTTCAGCATTAACGACTGGCTGGAAAATAACTAAAAATGCTAAATTGTTTGTTAGACCATCAGAGGGAAGAGGCTACTAAAGAGCAGAACTTTAGTGAAGACTCATGGGAGGGAAAAATACTGGGGACAGTCAGTGCGCCTTTTTCAGCAACCAGTGAGGTGTCGAGGGAACCTTGTACATGTTAATTTTGGTTGACAGTTGCTCCTGCCAGTAGGGAACTGCCAGAAAGCTCCCAAGGGGGAAGAACTTTGGTTTCAAAGTTCAGTTTGGTGGGAGCCCCTCCACAGGGAAGGGGGTCTCCAGCCCCTAGGGAGAAGGTGGGGTTGTGGGGGGGGGCTGCCAGCCGTATGCCCCCAAGAGCTGGTTGTGCCTTTCCCCATCTAGAGAGAAAAGAGAGGATTTTGTGAGCAGCTCTGCAGAGAGGGACAGCTGCAGTATTTTGCTGCTGCCAGAGAAGTTTCATCACAGCAAGGGAAATTGTTCAGAGTACAGGTTAAATGGATTTAGAAAAAGGATTAAGAAAATGGATTTGTGTCAAGAGGATGGAAGAAAGCCTCTTCAGTTTTATCTGCACCACGTCGGTGAGACACGGATGATCAAAGATTTTTGATGAGAGAAGAAAAAGTGTAAAAGGTTCTGTCTGACCCTGGCAATGACAAGACATCAACAGGAAAAGGGAAAGATAAGGTTAAAGGACTGTTTTTGGCAGAAAAAATGGATTGTAGAAAATGGACATGAAAACTGGATTTGAACCCAGGTTTTAAGAAGCTGACAAGAAGGCCTCTTTTGTCTGGAGTTGACTAGCACCAGCATGGTGAGAAATGGGACTTTCTTGATGTATTTTTGAAAAAGAGTTGCTGAACTTGTGTGTGAGCCAGAGCACAAGAGTGGCCACTGTGTTAGAGTTGAAAGACTGTGGGGGCAGGGGAATGAGTGGGTGCTGTCTGGGTGGGTGCCTGCTGTCTGCTCCTGAGATGCAGCAAGATGGGAGACTTGTGTTAAATCCCTGGAATTTCAGACTCTGCACAGTGCCCCCAGAGCCTGATATTCGAGAAGGTAGCTGAAACTGCTTGACTGCACAGAGTAGCAGGTAACTGAGGAAAGAATGGAAATGATCTGAAGAATCAATCCTAAGCATGCTAGGTGGGGAGCTCGCTGACCCCTATCAAGATGGTCTGCTGGCGGTACAGGATTGTGGGTTTGTGCCCAGGTGCTGGGGTGCTCTGACCTGTGGGGGAGCCAGACTGTGGGCACGCTCCCATGTCTGGGTCCCTTGTGCCTGGTGGATCTTGTATGATGCCCTGCAGGGGCCCTGTGGGCCGGGGGGGACAGGGCTGCAAGACCTGGGTTGCACTGAAGATCCAAGCTGCAGCTTCCACACCTTCAAGTGTTAAGCATCAGTCCTGATTCTGCTGCCTACTGATCCATCCTCCCAGGATTTCAATGATGTGCCATCCTAGGACTAATAGAGCAGAGCTGTGAGTGAGGGCAGGAATTGCCCTGCACCTAGGGAATATTATATTTATTTATCTGTGTTCAAGTCCACTGGCGCTGAAAGCCAGTTCCAGATTTAAAAACATCAAGGGAAACATGTTGGGGGGTTGTTTGATTCAGGTGGGTGTGCCAACACCAGCCAACCAGCTGCACCTCAGGCCTGCCTCTTGGCATTTAGATATTCGGGGACAAAATTCTGGGGGTGTCTTTTTTTGAACTGATACTAATGGGTTTGGGTTTGGTGATACCTGCAGCAGTTAGATAGTCAGGTAGTTTGGTGGCTGCATTATCAAAAGGTGATTTGGGTTCAAATCAAATGGGGGAATGCTGTTTGGGAAATGTTTTTTTTTCTTTTTTTACCAACTCTTTTTCCTCTGATCACTGGAGATGTGTCCTCGCTCAGGCATCATCCCCAGTTCTCTCCCACCCAACCTGCCCCCATGCCCACACTCTGGGTCCCCTTCCGAGGCTCTGCTAATGCCTACTTCCACCTGGCGAGAGACCTCCCTGGCTTATCCATAGGGCAGGACTGCCACTTCTTCTGGCACCCAAGATATCCAGTATCATCCAGGCAGAGGATGCACGCAGAGGATTGGGACCCAGGTGGGTGGGGTCCGGCAGTGGGTATGAGACCATGGTGCACCATCACCAACCACGACTCCGGGGTGTTTCCTTGTTCATTTAACAGAGTTACAATGGTTTTAAAAAGCCCTTAGGCAGAATATTCAAGCTTTTTTGTGAGTGTTAGACAAGATATCAACTTGCTAATCCCAATTTGCACTGCTAAAGCAGGATAGTACTGCACAGGGCCATATGACTGCTTGGTTACCAAGTCACTAGCCCATTTGTAAGTGGTCCTAATCCATCCTTGTGCATAGGCACATTGGCATGTTGGGAGGGTTGGGGAAGTGTAGCTATCCATCAGTGCAACACTAGTTACTGGTTCCCCAAACCAGATGTTATGGACTGTGCATTCATACACTCCCAACACCAGGCCATGTCAGGCTACCACTAGCCCTGGTCCCTCCACTGGTACATGACATAACTGTCCTGATGTCCAGTGCCCCGCCCCCCAAATTGCATGCCTGTGTAATAAAACATCTGTCCCATGTGTCCAGCAGACAGCAGACACCCCACCACTGATCAACTGGGCCCCCAATCAGACACTTGATAAGATCAGTTATTCCTCGGTACCATTTGCCTGATATCCAGACCAGGGTTCCCCACATGTCCCAATTAGTAGTCTGGCAAGAGCTGTAATTCTTCCATACCAGATCCTTGGTGTTGAGTGATTCCCCTGCCCCATAAGTATAATATCTACCCTCCTGACCAGCCCACCCAGTACCGCTACAAGTGCCCCCACCTATGGTATACGGCGACCAGCACAGACCCTCCACTCACATCCCAAGCAGCCACCAACTGAATGACAGTTCACAATCAGAGGCCTACTGTAGTAAAAAGCTGTTTCTGTAGTAGGTGTGCAGTCATAAACATAGAAACACTGAACTTGTCATCAGAAAAGGACCACATGGCCTACCTAGTCTGCCTAGATGTTTCCTGCCTCACCTTCCTCCTCACATGCTGTCTGATCTCCACTGACCCTCCCACCTGTTCTCTAATATACCGCTATGTCTATGCCACACATGCTTGAAGCCCCCTACTGTTTTAGCCTCCTCCACATTAGCTGGTAATCTGTTCCAGGCATCTACCAATATTTTCTCACATCTCTCTCTTGCCCCCCCCAGCTTCATTGCATTCCCCTGGTCCTGGTGCTCTTTCACATTTGAAAGTGACTCTCCCGACCCTGTTCACTCCTGTAAGATACCTTTAGGCCTGTATCATGTCACTTTTCTCTTTCCCCTCTTCTAGAGTGTACATTCTGAGATCCCTTTGTCTCTCCTCTCAGAGTTTCTCATGTAAATCCTGCACCATTTTAGTTTCCCTCCAGTTGACTTCCTCCACCCTGTCTATGCTGTTTCTGAGGTTTGTTCTCTAAAATTACATTGCACTCCAGGTAGGGTTTGGCAACACCACCTCCATCCTCCTGATGGAGATACCCTCCCTGCACACCCCAGCATCCCACTAGCCCTACTCACTGCTTTGCAACAGTGCCACCTTGAGGTCCTTAGACATAAAAACCCCAAGATCCCTTTCCTGTTTATTGACTGTCAATAACCCCCCATCCTATACTCAGCTCTTGGTTCCTATGCCCTAGGAGCATGATTTTGTACTTTTTAGCATTGAATCCAACTGCCATGCTTTTACCACTCCTCAAAATTCACAAGATCCCTGATCATTCTCTTCACCACTCCTCGGTGTCTACCCTATTGCAAGTGTTGATATCATCTGAAAAAAGCATACCTTCCTTCAGTTCTTCTGCGGTATCCCACGCTCAGAAGGATTGAGCCAGTACTGAGCCCTGTGGTACCCCACTGATCACTCTCCCATCATTAGAGTGAGTGCCATAACCACCACCCTCTGTTTCTTATCCATTTACTAGCTACTGTGCTAATTGGAAGGCTGCAGTCTGTAGTTTAAGGGGGCAGTACAACCGGACACATTCCCATTCAGCCCATTTAAGGGCTGCTCTCACTCCACACACAAGTATTTTTTCCTTGCCCCTTCATCCACCCCTCCTTCTCCAGCAGCATGCCTTTCTTTCCCATGGGCTTCATCTTAAGGTACCATTAGCCAAGGGAATCACTCCTGTGGCACCTCAAGGGTGGAATCCTCCTCTAGGGTTCCTACCCTTCATACCCATACAGGGTGGTATATCCCATGGATAGAGAGGTGAACAGCCAAAGATTATCTATGTTACACAAGCACAAAATCAGTTGCACAGGCACACTGGAACCCAATTAACCATTTGGATTCCACCCCTAGGCTATTCAGTTTCTTTATCAACCTCCTGTGGGCACAGTGCTGAAGGCCTAGCTAAACTCCGCTCAACTGTATGTCCACTGCTCTCCTTATCTATTTCCTGGTCATCCAGTCAAAGAAATTCACCAGATTCATTTGGCATGACCTTTCCCCTGTGAATCTGTGCTACTGTGATCTTGCAGCCCACTGGATTCAACATACTCTTTTAGTGATCTCTTTTAGTATGGATTCCATTAATTTCCCATGACTCCGGTAAGACAGACTGGGCTATATTTGCTAGCCTGCTCCCCGCTGATGCTCTTACAAAATGGAACTATGTCTGCTCTCCTCTAGTCCTCTGGAACCACTTCTGTTTCCAGTGAGTTGCTGAATAAGGCCATGAGTAGAACAGCAAGCACCTCCCTGCCTAGTTCCCTTAATACACTTGGGTGTATCCATCCAGTCCTATGACCTTGTCCACCCTAAAATTTGCAGTCCCTTCAATAATACTCTTTCTTTTGAAAATGGACTTGTGTCTACTTGCCCCTACAGTGTTCATGCTGCTGCTTGGTGAACTGTCTCTGTCTCTCTCCTCTGTGAAAACTGTAGAAGTACCTGTTCAGGATGCATACTTTTTACTAATCCCCTCTGTGTAGTCTCCCTTTGTCATCCTCCTTATCCTCAGAATCCTTCCCCTTGCCTTTTTCTCCTTGCTTATGTACCTGAAGAAAGTCTGGTCTTCTTCTGATACCCTTTGGCTATGCGTTCTTCTATCTGAGCCGTTGGTTCCTTCATTACCTTACCTGCTTCCCTCTGTTTTACCTGATACACCTCTCTATTCTCATTCTTCTGTGTTTCGCCATACCTCCTGAATGCCACCCTTTTACAAGCTTCTAAAGAAGGCTATTCAGGTGTATCTCCCCATGTCAGTGAAGTCTGCTTTCTTGAAATCCAAAATGTTTGCTGTCGGGTGGCTAGACTGGGTCCTGGGTTCCATGCTAAACTACACTATATGGTGGTTGCTGGATCCCAGTTGGCCCTCCACATAGATATCTGAATTTTGTCCCCATTGGTCAGTATCAGGTCAAGAATGGCCTTTTATCTGGATCAAGCACAAGTTGCCTTAGACCTGCCCTCTGTAGGGAATCCAGGATGCTTCCGCCCCTGGCTGAAGCAGCTGCCTGGGTGGACCAATCCACATCTGGCATACTGAAATCCCCCAGCAGCAGGACTTCACCTTTCGTTGCCATATTGTGTATTCCATCCACAAGCTCCCTGTCCACTTCTTCCCCCTGTGCCGAAGGCCTGAAGATCACCCGTTCATATTGCTGAGCCTTTGTCAGGTTCAAGGATGACCCACAGTGCCTCAACCTCCCCCTGTCTACCCTGTACCTCTGTCTCCTTTATAGCCTGTCTTTCATACAGGGCCATGCTCCCTCCTTTTTTAACCTCTATCCCTCCTGAACAGAGCATAACCTGGTACATTAATGTCCCATGATTAACAGTATACCATGTCTCAGATATTGCTACTATGTCCAGATCTTCCTCTACTATCAGTGCCTCCAGGTCTGAAATTTTATTTCCCAGGCTGTGGTCATTTGTTACCATGCCTTCCATCTTTTGCATCCTATCCCCCTGCTTCTCTTTGCTGCTGCTCCCTGCTTTCTTCCCCCTCCCCATCTCTGCTTCATCCCCCCCTCCCCAGCTGTCTTTCTTATGTGGCCTAGAATTCACTGCTTCCCACTCTGCTTCTGCTCTCAGTGTCCCAGACTTCAACTAATTTTCCTGCATGTGCCCGGGGGGGGGTGATACCAAGTCACCTGAACTTCCTGACTCCCCCTCTGGCCATTTTAAATGCTTGTCACCGAAGCATTCACACTTCTTACTCGGGTCACGCCCCTGATGGATGCAGGCCATTATCTTTATACAGGCTTGCGTTCGTCCAGGTGGGGCCCCAGTCCCCCATGAAGCCATAACCCTCCATTCCATGCCATTAATTCAACGAGGAGTTGAATTACTGACTGTGGAGTGCCCTAGCCTTTCCCCTGCCATAGACAGTTGGCACCTCCGAGAAGGAGATGGAGTGTTTGTTTTTTTTTACCAGGCGAGACACACTAAGCTGAAGCTTGTTTACAGGTGTGACCTGGGAGCACAAGGCAGTTAAGTGACTTGCTCAGGGTCACGCAGTATGCAAATGGGGGCTGTGGGATTCAAACCCAGATCTCCAGGTTTGCAGATCAGAGTCTTAAACCACTGTGCTACACTGCCTTATTAAAGTGTTCTACTTGCTTCAGACTCCCCAACTTCCTAAAATCCTTTTGGATTCTAACTACTTCCACTTTGTCTCCTGCCAAGTCATTCATCCCCAGGTGGATGATAACATCCAGTTCCTCCCTCCTTGCCATTACCCTTGTGATCCTATTGATTCACCTTCTCATCCCACCATGTAGTGCCTTCTGAAATGCACTTTACCTCCCTGCCCTTCCTGCTGGGTTCCCTTAACTTCACTCCTTGGGCAACTGAGCCCCCCAATAAAAGAAGCTTCCTCCTCCTCTGGGATTTTCTTTCCCCCTTTCCTGGTGCTGCATCACTGAGGATTTGCCCCTCCACCTTAGTCTCAGCTGTGGGTGCCACTGTGGGGCTAGCCCACTCCTCTAAAACAGTGAGGGAATTGCTTAACCAGACTGGTTGGGGGATGTCCTTCAGACACCTTCATGGCAACTTCCCTACAGTACCATAAGAAAAAAATTACTTACCTTAGTAATGTTATTTCTTCTAATGGAGTCTTGCTATATTCTGACATATGCAGTGAGTCCCAACCTTCGAACTGCTCTGGAGGTGAAAGAGTTAACTTTCCATGCCAGGCATGGAACGCTGAGCTCGAGCTCGGTTGAAACTCTGTCTGTTGTTCTTCAAACTCAAACCGTCAGATCTTTTACGAGCTAAACTCACTGAGGTCCTGTGTGAAGCTGTAAACCTACATTAGCCAACTGGCTACTAAACATAAGAACACATTTTTGGTCCCAAAACAAAGACTCAAGTCAGGAGACCCAAAAATGAAAAACATAACACCAAATCACCCCAAGAAAGGAGGGTGAAAAACAACAAGATGGGCACCTACTATGCTCATTGCACTGCCTACCCACATCCCAAAAACAGAGGTTCTGAGAGGGGCAGGAGGGAGGTCAGAATATAGCAAGACTCCATTAGAAGAAACGTTACTAAGGTGAGTAATTTTTTCTTCAAACAACATGAAGTCTTGCTATATTCTGACATATGCAGACTACAAAGCAGTACCTCCATGGAGGAGGGACAGAACCTACTTAGGAAATAGGCTTTGAAGCACAGCTGTGCCAAACCGAGCATCACTCCTAGCCTGGATGTCCAGGGAGTAATGCTTGGTAAAAGTGTGAACTGTTTTCCATGTAGCTGCTTGACATGTCTCTAGAATAGGGATGTCCCTGGCAGCAGCCAGGGAAGCAGCTGTACCTCTGGTAGAGTGAGCCCTCAGGCCTGAGGGAGGAACCTTATCCAGTTTTTCATAGCAAAATTGGATACAAGAGACAATCCACCTGGCAATGGATCTTTTAGTGGCAGGTTTCCCTTTACCAACCTCCCCATAAGTGAGGAACAGTTGGAGGGAGTCAAACCTGTGACTCTTGGTACGCTCTATGTAGTAACTAACGGCTCTCTTCACATCTAAGCTGTGCAGCCTCCTCTCACCAGAGGAGGAATGGTCAGTGAAGTAAACTGGAAGAGATATAGATTGATTAAAGTGGAAATCTGAAACCACCTTAGGCAAGAACTTCCTGTTAGTCCTGAGGACCACCTTATCTCTATGAAAGGAGATAAAATCAGGCTCCACTGACAAAGCTTGTAATTCACTTATGCATCTGGCAGAAGTGATGGCTACCAGAAACACAGTCTTCCAAGTCAAGTACTTAAGCTCTGCTGAAGACAAGGGCTCAAAAGGGGGTTGCATAAGCTGGGCAATGCAAATATTAAGATCCCAGGCATGGGCAGAATCCCTGAATGGAGGGTTGGTGTGAAGCAACCCTTTGAAAAACTTGGAGAAAACAGGATGGGCTGAAACAGAAGAGGGTTTACCTGCTGATAAGAAAGCAGACACGGCTGCCAGGTGCACTTTTAGGGTAGCTGGTCTCAGCCCCAAAGTATTTAGATGGACCATATAGTCCAGGACCGTGGGTAAACCAGCAGATTCTGGGGGAATATGCTTTGCAGAGCACAATATGGAAAATCTCTTCCATTTGAAATTATAAGTAGCCCTGGTGGAAGGCTTCCTAGAAGCCTTCAGGATATCCAATACACCTTGGGAGAGGTGTAGGTCAGCAAACTCTAACTCTTCAAGAGCCAGGCCTTGAGATTGAGAGATTTGAGGTTCGGGTACCAAACTCTCCACTGAGCACAGAATAACAGATTGTGATTCCTGGGAAGACACAGGGAAGGTGGACTGCTAAGGACATAAGGAGTGGGTACCAGGGCTGTCTGGCCCAGTCTGGAGCAATCAGGATCATCTTGCAGGATTGAGATCTGATTTTGACTAGCACTTTGAACAGGAGAGGGAAGGGGGGGGCATAGAGAAACTTCCCTTCCCAACTGAGAAGGAAGGCGTCCAGGGGGACTGAGCCCGACACTGGGGGCCTGCAACAAAAAAGGGGAAGTTGGTGATTGTCTGGGGCTGCAAAAAGATCTATCTGGGGTGTGCCCCATCTGGCAAATACCACCTCCAGTACTAGGGGATCCAGAGCCCATTCGTGATGGCCCTGGGAAATCCTGCTGAGAACATCTGCCAGGACACTGTCCTTGCCTGGGAGGTGAACTGCTACAAGGGAGGTGTTCAGAGAGTAAGCCAGAGACCACAACTTCATTGCTTCGGTGCACAAGGCCGTAGACCGAGTGCCCCCTTACTTGTTGATGTACCACATTGTGGTGGTATTGTCTGTTCTGACCTGAATAACTTTGTTCTGAACAGATTTGGAAAAACTTGAAGTGCTAGAAAACTGCTCTGAGTTCCAACAGATTGATGTGGAGCAGAGATTCCTGAGGGGACCACAATCCCTGCAGTGAGGTCGCCCATGTGATCTCCCACCCCAAGAGGGATGCATCTGTAGTAAGGATTAAGGAGTGAGACTGAGGGGCGAAGGGGAACCCCTGTCTCAAATTGCCCTGGTCCTGCCACTACTGAAAGGCTTGGATCAGGGTTCGAGTCACTGGGATTAATTTCGTTAGAGGGTCCCTCCTTTGAGACCAAAAGGCTCTCAAATGGAACTGGATGTCCCTCATCTGAAATCTGGCTCCCTGCACTACTGCTGTCGAAGCAGCCATGTGTCCCAGGAGCTGGAGAAAATGTCTTGCTGGTCGAGAGACCTGCAGGGTGAAGGAGGAAGCCAGAGAAATCAGGGTCCTTGCTCTTTCCAGAGGTAGGAAGGCTCTGGCTTCTTTTGTGTTCAGTTCTGCACCTATGAAGGTGAGTAGCTGGACAGGTTCTAGGACTGACTTTGGAAGATTGAGAAGGAAACCTAGAGAAGTTAGCCGTTGCTGAGTTACCTGAAAATGTAACCTGACTTGGTCTGGAGACTGGCCTACTATGAGCCAGTCGTCCAGGTAAGGAAAGATGGCAATTTTTTGCCTTCTTAAATGGGCAACTGCTACTGCCAGGCATTTTGTGAATACCCTTGGGGCAGATGTGAGGCCAAAGGGCATTGCTCTGAACTGGTAATGGCCTGAGGGCAGTTCGAATCTGAGGTACTTTTGATGGGAGCTTCTGATGAGAACATGAAAATAGGCATCCTTGAGGTCCAGGGACACTAGCCAGTCCCCTGGCCTTAAAGAGGGTAAAATAATTCCCAGAGTCACCATTTTGAATTTTGGTTTTAAAAGGTGCTTGTTTAGGTACCTGAGCTCCAGGATGGGCCGCCATTCTCCTGTCTTTTTTGGCGTAAGGAAGTACCTGGAGTACAATCCTTTGCCCTGGTGTAGGGGTGGAACCCTTTCCACAGCTCTGAGAACCAGGAGGTTAGAGACTTCTGCCTCTAGGGCAAGTGCCTCTGATGGATTTGCAGGTGGAAAGGATCTGGTTCTCATCTTTGGAAATTTTTTGAAGCTGAGAACCAGTCCCTGGCTCACTACCTCCAGGACCCACTTGTCTGATGTTAAAGACTTCCAGTCCTGGACAAAGTGAGCCAGCCTGCCCCCTACAGGTAGTTGAGAATTGGCCCTAGCCACCCCATCAGGGTGCCTGCTTGGCAGGGGCTTTAGGCTGAGGGGTGGAAGCAGGCCTGCTTGTACCCCGTCTGCCTCTCCCTCTAAAGAACCCCCTCTGTGCATAAGCTGAAGAGGAGGCCTGGGCTTGGTAAAAAGGCCTATGAAAAGGCCTGCCCCTGCCCCTGGAAGGCTGCCTTTGAGGAGTGGCCTGCCTTTCCTTGGTCTGTGCACTCCTATAGGTGGTCCTATACTCGTCCATTTTCTTCATGTAATTCTCCGTCTGCTCCCCAAACAGAGAATTACCCACAATAGGAAAATCCATGGCCTTATTTTTGGTATCCTGTGACAGGCTAGTACATCTGAGCCAAGTCATTCTGCAAAGTGCCACAGATGTAGCCATGACTCTTGATGACACATCATTAGAGTCCACTGCAGCATGGAATTGCACCTTAGATGCCTCAATACCATCAGCAGCCACCTGCTCCAACTCCTTGGTAAGCTGGCCAGAGACCTGCTTTGCTAGAGCAATAACAGTGTCCCATCTGGATTTCTGGTATCTAGCAACATAAGCCATATAATTTGCCTGTCTGAGTCCCAAGGATGCTGCCATGTACTGTTTCTTTGCCATGGCATCTATCCATCTCGGGTCCTTGTCAGGGGGCTGTGAAGCCAAGGGAATATTTACCTTGTCACAGGCTGCAGCCTGCACTACCCCAACATGGCTGCATTGTTGTGTAAGGAACTCCGTATCAGAGCCTGACAATGTGTACCTCTTGTCCATTCTCTTATCCACAGGAAGTATAGTGTGAGGAGTTTTTAGAATTTTTACTGTCTGTTTCCCAAAAGATTTATGCAAAGGAATAGACAGTCTCCTAGACTCTGGGATATCCATCATTTCCACATAGTCAGGCTCCTCTTGATCATCCACAGCTTCCTCCATAGGGAGCTGGAGGGTTCAACCACTTTTTATAAAACATAAAATGAGAAGGGGACTCAGAAAGCCTAGGAGGAGACACTCCTGAAGGTCTGTCTGGGGAGATGTCCGGTTCAATGGGCACATCCAGACTTTCAAATCCACATTCACTCTCCTCATACTCCTCTTCCCCCTCCTCCAGTTCATAAAATTCCTCTAAATCATGCTCTTGAACCGGTGGAACCGACCGAACCGTACGCTTACCTGATGGTGCTGGTTCGGTCAGAACCGGGGAAAGCGACTGGACAATTTTAATTGCTTTGGCTATTTCTTCAGCGGTTGGAGAGGAGTTTTGGCTCCACACCAGCTGATTTCCTAGTCCTTTTTGCTGGAACCGACTCCTCCGAGTCGGCTCTCCTTTTGCCCGAGGAAGTCTCGCCCTGGTCAGAGAGCTCTCCCTCCGAACCGGGCTGGCCATCCGGGTCAGTGGACTTTTTGGCCTCCCTTTCCCTGAGCCTACCAACTCTCTTTTCCAGGGTAGCTGCAGGAAATTTTTTGCAAATCTGGCAGTCTGCATTGAGGTGGTCAAACCCCAGACAATAAACACAGGCGGTATGGGAGTCAGCCTTAGCAAAGACTTCCCCACAGACACTGCAATGTTGAAACCCAGTGGGCCCGGTTTTTCCTTTGGGTTTCTCAGACATAGTGCAAGTCCTAACCAAACTTGCCCGTTTATGGCAATCCGCCAAGCAAGACTCTCTTATCGGTTCCCAACCGTGTCACGGGTCGTGGAAAAAAACGTAATAAAATCCAGTTTTTTTAGAACTGATAAGAACCGGTAACCACACTCTAAAGGAGAGATTAATATATTTTAAACTACCTGATCGGTTCAAACTGAACCGATAACCCGTTTACAAGTTCCACACAGAAAAGTAAATGTAAATCCTATCTAGTACTTACAAATACCACAGACAGAGCTTGAACCGACTGGTTGCGGTTTAATTTCAGTCAAAAAAACGCGAAAATAATACTTTAACCGACAAAATGAACCGAGCAGAAGGTGAAAATCTCCAGAGCGACTGTTCGGTGAGGCGGAGTAAAGAATCTGACAGTTTGAGTTTGAAGAACAACAGACAGAGTTTTCAACCGAGCTCGAGCTGAGCGTTCCATGCCTGGCATGGAAAGTTAACTCTTTCACCTCCGGAGCAGTTCGAAGGTTGGGACTCACTGCATATGTCTTAATATAGCAAGACTTCATGTTGTTTGAA
Source organism: Neoceratodus forsteri (assembly GCA_016271365.2). NCBI lineage: Eukaryota > Metazoa > Chordata > Ceratodontiformes > Ceratodontidae > Neoceratodus > Neoceratodus forsteri. The sequence continues at coordinate 1,396,251,531 of CM057458.1, read as the reverse complement.
TAGCTAAGTGCTTTTTAGCATCCAAACTATGTAACCTTCTTTCTCCTGAAGAAGAATGATCAGTGAAAAACACAGGAAGAGACATGGAGTGCTTCAGATGGAAATCTGAGACCACTTTGGACAAGAACCTCCTATTGGTTTTGAAGACCACCTTATCTCTATGGAATGAGATACAATCAGGTTCAACTGACAGGGCCTGTAATTCACTAATTTGCCTGGCAGAAGTGATAGCTACCAGAAACAGTTTTCCAGGTCAAGTACTTCAGCTCGGCTGAAGCCAAAGGTTCAAAGGGTGACTCCATAAGCTGAGCAATGCAGATATTGAGATCCCAAGCTCTCTAAACAGAGGGTTAATATGAATCAGACCTTTAAAGAACTTCCCAAAGGGTGAGATGCCAGAGAAGAGCCCTTCCCTGCTGACAGGAATGCAGAGACTGCTGCTAGATGAACTTTTAAAGTGGCTGGACTAAGGCCTAAGCTATTAAGGTGAACCAGAATATCTAAGACTATGGTAATACCCGCAGCATCTGGCAGAATATCCCTCTGTGAACACCAAATGCTGAATCTTTTCCATTTGGAGTTGTACATTTTCCTGGTAGAAGGTCAGAGGCAGTATAGCGCAGTGGTTTAAGGCTCTGAGTTGCAAATGCAAATCTGGTGACATCCAGCAGACCAGACCTGGGTACGAATCCCACAGCTTCCACTTTCATACTGTGTGACCCTGAGCAAGTCACTTAACTTCCCTGTGCTCCCAGGCTGCACCTGTAAAAAAGCTTTCAGCTTAGTGTGTGTCACCTGGTTATATAACTAATAAAAAAAAAAAAAAAAAAAAAAAGGGTTTTGAGAACCCTTGAGGATGTCTAAAACTCCCTGAGAAAGGTGCAGGCCTGCATATTCTAACTCTTCAAGAGCCAGGACTCGAGATTGAGAGACTGGAGATTGGGGTACCAAATCTTCCCTTGAGAGGAGGTTAAAAGATTGTGTCTCTTGGGAAGAGACAGGGGGAGTGAGACTGCTAAGGACAACAAGAGAGAATACCAAGGTTGCATGGCCCAGTCTGGAGCCACTAGCATCACTGTGAAGATTTTGACCTGATCTTTATTAGAACTCTGAACAACAGAGGAAAGGCAGGAAAAGGATAAAGGAACTTGCCTTTCCAATGCAGTATCAGAGCATCCAGGGGAACAGTCTCCAGGACTGGAGGTCTGCAGCAGAATTGGGGAAGTTGACGACTGTCTGGGGCTGTGAAGAGATCTATCTCTGGAGTGCATCACCTGGTCAAGATTGCTTTCAGGATGACAGGATCCAAGGTCCATTCATGATGGCCCTGGAAGATTCTGCTCAGAGCATCTGCTAGCACACTGTCCTTTCCTGTTAGGTGGACTGGTATTAGGGAAGTTTGTAGGGAGTAGGCCAGAGATCATACTTTCAAGGCCTCAGTCCAAAAGGCCATAGACAGAGTGCCCCCTTGCTTGTTGATGTACCACATGGTGGTGGTGTTGTCTGTCCTGACATGAACCCCCTTGTTCCTCACCGAGTCTAAGAAAAACTGAAGGGTCAAGAATACTGCCCTGAGTTCCAGAAGATTGATATGAAGAAGAGACTCTTTTGGGGACCAGACCTCTTGTGCTGTGAGGGCTCCCAGGTGGGCTCCCCGGCCCAGCAGAGAAGCATCTGTGGTAAGGATCACTCAAGGAGTTTGCTTGAGAAATGGGACACCTTGACTGAGACTGTCTTGGTCCACTCACCACTGGAGAGCTTGGACCAGAGTCTGAGTCACTGGAATCAGCTTGGTAAGAGAATCTTTCTTCTGAGACCAAAAGGACTTTAGATGGAATTGAATGTCCCTCATTTGGAACCTGGCCCCTTGCATTACTGCAGTGGAAACTGCCATGTGGCCTACGAGCTGAAGAAAATGACTTGCTGGATGAGAAACCAGAGGATGAAAAGAGGAAGCGAGATCTGTAAGGACCTGAACTCTTGCAAGTGGAAGGAAGGCCTTTGCTCGAACAGTATCTAACTCTATCGCTATGAAAGTGAGAAGCTGTACTGGTTCGAGAACTGACTTTGGCAAGTTGAGAAGAAACCCCAGGGAACTGAGCATATCCTGAGTGATTTGTAGAGCTGACTTGACCTGGTCGGAAAACTGCCCTACAATAAGGCAGTCATCCAGGTATGGAAATAGAGAGATGCCCTGCCTTTTGAGGAAGGCCACTACTAACATACTAATTGCCAGCAGATTAGGCCTTATGGTCTATAGAGTCTGCTCAAACCTCAGATCCCTAGTTGGGTGCCGAGGCCCTCCACCCCTTGTGTTCCAGAAACCCCTATCATCCATCCCCACCCCCCTGGGCCAGGTCATTACCTGATACATCTACTTTCTGTGTCTGTCCCACCCTCTCTTGAAGCCCTCCACTGTGGATCTCTGAACCAGCTCGCCAGACAGTGCATTCCAAGGGTCCACCACCTTCTCAGTGAAAAACCTCCTCCTCTTCTCCCCTCACCCTTCCACCTTCCAACTTCAAACCATGCCCTCTGGTGATACCTCCCTGCTTTAGTCTAAAGATCCCCTCCACGTTTACCCTATTTATTCCCTTGAGGTACTTGAAGACCTCAGTCATGTCCCCCCGTCCCTCCTCTCCTCCAATGAAAACAGGCAGAGCTTCTCAAGTCTGTCCTCATACGTCAAATCCCCTAGTCCTCATATCATCTTAGTTGCCCTCTTCTGTACCCTCTCCAGGAGCTGTATGTCCCTCTCCAAGTATGCTCTCCAGTACTGTACACAGTATTCAAGGTGTGGTCTAACCAGTCCATTGTACAGTGGCAGAATCACTTCCCTGCTACTAGAGGTGATCCCCCTTACGATGCATCCCAACATCCTGTTTGCCTTGCTAGCCGCCCTCCTGCACTGCTCAGAATTATTCATACATGCATCCACCATGACCCCTAGGTCTTTTTCCCCTATTGAGGCCTCCAGCACCTCCCCTCCTAGGGTGTACCTATGTTTAGGGTTCACCCGCCAAAGATGTAACACCTTGCACTTGGTGATATTGAAATTTAATTTCCATGTGTGAGCCCAGCTTTCCAGGGTGTCCAGGTCCCCTTGCAGGGCCAACCTCCCCTCTTCCCTCTCAACTACTGCTCCCATCTTGGAGTCATCAGCAAAGAGACTCATTTCTCACCCTATACCCTCCCTGATGTCCGATAGGTATGCATTAAACAGGATCGGACCCAGGACCGAGCCCTGCGGTACCCCACTACTGACCTCTCTAGGGTTCAAGAGCTCCCCACTGACCACTACTCTCTGGGTGCATCCAGCTAGCCAGTTTTCAATCCATCTGACCATCAAAGGGCCTACTCCCAACCCCATCAGTTTCTCCACCAGACCATTGTGGGGGACAGAATCAAATGCCTTGCTGAAGTCCAAGAATAATACATCCACAGGCTTTCCCCTGTCCAGTTCTGATGTTACCCATTCGTAGAACTCCACAAGATTGGTTTGAGATGATCTACCTGGCACAAACCCATTTGCCGACTATCCAGACCTCCCACCTCCTCCAAGTACTCCCCCCAATCGTTCCTTTAGTATACTCTCCATTAATTTTCCCACCACCGAGGTCAAACTGATGGGTCTATAGTTACCTGGTACTTCCCTCGACCCCCCCCTTTATGGATTGGCACCACATGTGCCTCTTGCCAATCCCTAGGTACCCTCCCTGTCTCAAGCGACCTGTTGAAGAGCTCCACCAGGGGTGCAGCCAGTATCTCCGCCAATTCCCATAGTACCCTCGGATGAATGCCATCCAGCCCAGGAGATTTGTCTTTCTTTAGGGCCTTGAGGGCTATCCACACCCTTTCAGTGGCAATAGCATCATCCGTCCCCTCCACCTTACTGGCCTTTTTATCCTTATCCTGATGCGACACCCCTGGGGTACCTCTCCCTCTCTCTTGCTCCATTTCTGTTGCTCCCCTGATCCCACTCACTGCCGCTTCTATCCCCATCGTGCCTTGCTTTGTAGATATCCCATCCCCCTCCCTAGTGAACACAGAGGCGAAGTACTCATTTAATACCTCTGCCTGGTCCCACACCTCTTCCATCCACCCTCCTTCTGATCTCAATCTGCTGAGATGGCCCTTAGTTTTTCTCCGCTCCCCAATGTACTGGAAGGAAGGCCTTTGTTCAAACAGTATCTAACTCTATCCCTGTGAAAGTGAGAAGCTGAACTGTACTGAAGTACTACTACTGCAAGGCACTTTGTAAACACCTTTGGAGCTGATTTCACACCGAAAGGCATAGCTCTGAATTGGTAGTGGCCTGAAGGCAACTCGAACCTGAGGTATTTTCTGTGGGAGCACCTGATGGGAATATGGAAATAGGCATCCTTGAGGTCCAGGGAAGCTAACCAGTCTCCTGGCCTTAGAGATGGAAAAATTACTCCCAGAGTCACCATTTTGAACTTTGATTTTAAGATGTGTATGTTCAGATACCTTAAGTCTAGGATGGGTCATCACTCCCCTGTCTTTTTTAAGTTAAGGAAGTATCTGGAGTACAGACCCTAGTCCCTGTGTAGAGTAGGAACTTTCTCTATGGCTCTGAGAGCCAGCAGAGAGGAAACCTCTGCTTCTAAAGCAATGGTTTTGGAGATGTTTGCAGGTGGAAAAGACCTGACCCTCGGCTCTGGACATTTTTTGAAACTGAGGGCCAATCCCTGGCTTACTACCTCCAGGACACACTTGTCTGAGGTAACAGACTTCCAGGCCTGGAAGTAGTAAGCCAGCCTGCCTCCTACTGGAATTGGGGAGTTGATCCGGGCTGACACATCAGGGTGTCTGTTTGGCAGGAGCCTTAGACTGGGAAGAGGATGCAGCCCTGCTCATCCCCCTCCTGCCTCTCCCTCATAAGAACCCCCCTCTGTGGGAAGGGAGAAGAGGCCTGGGCTTGACAGAAAGGCCTGTGAAAAGGCCTGCCCCAAGACTGGTGCCTCTGAGGAGTAACTTGCCTTTCCTTGGCCTGAGCACTCCTGTAAGCAGTCCTGTATTCATCCAGTTTCTTCATGTAAGCCTCTGTCTGCTCCCCAAACAGAGAGTTACCTAATACAGGGAAATCCATGGCCTTAGCCTGGGTGTCCTGCGAAAGGCTAGTACATCTGAGCCAAGTGAAGCTCTTGGGAGACACAGATGTAGCCATGACTCATGATGCCACATCGTTTGAGTCCACAGCAGCATGGAATTGTACCTTGGATGCCTCAATCCCATCAGCAGCCACCTCCTCCAGCTCTCGGGACAGCTAGGGGGAAGCCTGTTTGACCAGTTTCAGAACAGTATCCCACCTGCACTTCTGGTACCTGACTGCACAGGCCATATAAATCGCCTGCCTGAGTCCCAAGGAAGATGCCAAATATTGTTTTTTGGCCATGGCATCTACCTTCCTGGAGTCTTTATCTGGGGGGGTGTGAAGCTAAAGGTATGTTAGCCCTGTCACAGGTTACAGCCTACACTACCCCAACATGGCTGCAGTGATTGTACAAAAACTCCATTCCTGAGCCTGACAACATGCATCTCCCGTCCATTCTTTTGTCCACTGGAAGTAAACAGTTTGGTGTCTGAAGAATCTTTTTTGTCTGTTTCCCCACTGATTTGTGGAGGGGAATAGACAACCTTTTAGACTCTGGGATGTCCATCATCTTAACAAAATCAGGCTCCTCTTCTTCCTCTGCAGCTTCTACCATGGGGAGCTGGAGGGTTTCAGCCACCTTTTTGTAGAACAAATAGTGGGGAAGGGACTCAGAAAGCCCGGGAGGAGAGACATTGGAGGGTCTTGTCTGGGGAGATGTCCTGTTCAATGGGCACATCCAGACCTTCAAAATCATTATCATCATCATCGTCCTGTTCTGGGAAGTCTTCCTCCCCCTTCCACTCCAATTCATAATAGGCATCCGGATCGTAATCCAATGGAGTAGGATACGACCGAACCGACCACCTAACCAACAGTGTCCGTTCAGATGGAACCGGTCGGAGCGACTGAACAATACGTAACGCTTTGGATACCTCATCAGCGATTTGAGTACACGGTTCTGGATCTGAACCGGCTGATTTCCTTTTTCTTTTTGCTGGAACTGACCCCTCTGAGGCAGATCTCCTTTTGCCCGAGGAGGTATCGCCCAGGTCAGTGGGCACCTCCTCAGGTTCAGCCACAACCAAACCGGGCTGGCCATCCGGGTCAGCAGACTTCTTGGCCTCCCTTTCCTTTAGCCTACTCAATCTTTTATCCATAGTGGCTTTGGGAACATTTTTACATATTTGGCAGTCTTGTTTTGAGGTGGTCAAACTCCAGACAATAAACACAGATGAGGTAAGGATCAGCTTTGGCAAAATCTTCTCCACACTCACTACAGTGTTGAAACCCATTGGGCCTGGTTTTCTTCTTGGGTTTCTCAGACATGGCCAGACTAACAAAATTACTCTTAACAGCTTTCACGCCAGGTAATACTCTCCGATCGGTAACCAACTGTGTTATGGGTTGTGGAAAGAAACCAGTAAAATCCGGGTTGTCTGAAACCAATTGGAACCGGCACACCACTACAAGAAGTTGGATTTAAACAGAAACAGTCAGTTCCCAACCGGATCGACCTCTAGGGAACCGGAGAATTACAATTCCCACAGAAATAAAGACAAAAAACAGTTCATTACCTATCTACACACTTACTGTACCATAGACAGAGACTTGAAACCGAAAAAATAAGAAATCGGTGAAAACCAACACTTTTCCAAGAAACTTTACTGAACCAGAGTAAGGAGCAATCTCCAAAGGACTTCACAGTTAGTATGAGAAGATCTGATGGTTACACTCTGAAGCACCACAGACAGAGGTTTGAAATTGTTCTATGCTTCTGCACAGAGTTAACTCTCATCTCCGGGGCAGTTCAAGTGCTGGGGCTAACTGCATATGCCAGAAGAAAAAATTACTCACCATAGTAATCTTGTTTCTTCTAACAGAGTCTTGCTGTATTCTGACTTAATGCAGTCAGCCCCAATACTTGAATTGCCTCTGAGAGTAAGGAGTTAAACTCTATGCAGGAGCATAGAACGTTGAGCTCGAGCTTGGTTTTCAAACCTCTCTGTGGTACTTCCCAGTGTAACAGTCAGATTCTTACGAGCAACTAACCAGCTGAGTCTAATATCTAATATATATAAAATATAAGCGCATGTGGAATTCGTTTCAGTATAAGCCAAAAAGGCAATAATTTGAGCCCAGAAGGCTCAAGTCTAGAACCCAAGAAGAAAAAAGTAGTGACAACACCAAACAGATTCATAAGACAAACAGAACTAACAATAACCCACCCAAGATTGGGGGGGGGGTGAAGGTACACCCCTGAGGTGCAACACTGTACCTGCCAGCCCACTTCCCTAAAACCGGTTCTGAGGGGGGAGGGTCAGAATACAGCAAGACTCCATTAGAAGAAACAACATTACTATGGTGAGTAATTTTTTTCTTCAAACAACATGAAGTCTTACTGTATTGTGACTTAATGCAGACTACCAAGCAGTTCCCTATGGAGGAGAGAATGCAGAACCTGCTTTGGGAACAGGCTCTGCAGTACTGCTGTGCCAAACCTAGCATCACTCCTAGCCTGGATGTCCACGAAGTAATGCTCGGTGAATGTATGTACCGTTTTCCAAGTGGCTGCTTTGCAGATCTCTAACAAGGTTATATCTCTGGCCACAGCCACAGTAACAGCTGTACCCCTGGTGGAGTGAGTCCTCAGGCCTGAAGGAGGTGTTCTTCCCAATTTGTCATAGCAGAATTGCATACAAGAAACAATCCACCTGGCAATGGTTCTTTTTGTGACAGGCTTACCTTTCCCCTCCTCGCCATAGGTGAGAAATAACTGAAGACAGTAATTCCTGTGAGCCTTAGTGTCCTCTATGTAATAGCTAAGAGGTCTTTTAACATCAAGCTGTGTAGCCTTCTTTCACCTGAAGAGGAGTGATCAGTGTAAAACACAGGAAGAGATAGACTGGTTCAGATGAAAATCTGATACCTCTTTGGGTAAGAACTTTCTATTGGTTCTTAGGACCCCTTTATCCCTATGGAAGGATATGAAGTCAGGTTCCACTGACAAGGCCTGTAATTCACTAATCCTCCTAGTCGAAATAATGGCTACCAGGAATACAGTTTTCCAGGTCAAGTATTTCAGCTCAGCCAAAGCCATGGGTTCAAAGGGGGACTGCATGAACTGTGCAATGCAGACATTAAGATCCCAAGCCGGGGTCGGTTCTCTAAATGGAGGATTTGTATGAACTAGACCCTTGAAGAACTTTTTCAACACATGATGAGAGGCCAGGGAAGAGTCCTTCCCTGCTGAAAGGAAAGCAGAAACTAATGCTAGGTGAACCTTTAGCACTACATGCCTAAGGCCTAGGCCACTGAGGTGAACCAGATAATCTAAGGCTGTGGAGATGCCTGCAGAATCAGGGACAATGCCTTTCTGAGAACACCAAATGGTAAATCTCTTGCATTTGGAATCATAAGTCTTTCTAGTAGATGGTTTCCAGGAAACCTTCAGGATATCCATGACTGCCTGAGAAAGATGCAGGTCTGCATATTCTAGCTCTTCAAGAGCCAGGCCTTGAGATTGAGAGACTGGAGATCGGGATACCAGATCCTCCCCTAGGAAGAGGACAGAAGATTGTGTCTCTTGGTAAGGGACAGAGGACAAGACACTGTCAGGGACAGGAGCAGAGGGTTCCAAAGCTGCCTGGCCCAGTCTGGAGCCACTAGGATCACTGTGCAAGGCTGAGTTCTGATCTTGATCAGAACCCTGAACAGCAGAGGGAATGGAGGGAAGGCATAGAGGAACCTGCCCTTCCAATCCAAAATCAGGGCATCCTGGGGCACAGTCCCCAGGAGTGGAGGTCTGCAACAGAACAGAGGAAGTTGATGATTGTCCAGGGCTGCAAAGAGAGCTATCTCTGGAGTGCGCCATCTGGAGAAGATGATCTGTAGTATAAGGGGATTCAGGGACCATTTGTGATGTCCCTGGGATATTCTGCTCAGAGCATCTGCCAGTACATTGTCCTTCCCTGGAAGGTGAACTGCTAATAGGGAAGTTTGAAGAGAATAGGCCAGAGACCACAGTTTCATGCCTTCTGTGCACAAGGCCGAGGACCGAGTGCCTCTTTGTTGGTTGATATACCACATTGTGGTCGCATTGTCTGTTCTGACTTGGACCACCTTGCCCTTGATCAAGCCTGAGAAGCACTGAAGGGCCAGGAACACTGCCTTGAGTTTCAGAAGGCTGATGTGAAGGAGAGACTCCTGTGGAAGCCAGGCCCCTTGGGCTGTCAGAGCCCCCAGGTGGGCTCCTCAACCTAGGAGAGAAGTATCCGTAGTCAGAACTACTGAAGGAATTTGAGGGAGAAATGGGACTCTTTGTCTGAGATTGTCCTGATCCAGCCACCACTGGAGAGCTTGGACCAGAGTCTGAGTCACTGTAATCAGTTTGGTTAGAGAATCCCTTTTCTGAGACCAGAAGGACCTTAGGTGAAACTGAATGTCCCTCATCTGGAATCTTGCTCCCTGCACCACTGCAGTGGAAGCTGCCATGTGGCCCAGAAGCTGGAGGAAGTGTCTTGCTGGGCAAGAGACCTGAGGTTGAAAAGATGAAGCCAGATCCTCTATGGCCTTCACTTTTGCCAGGGGAAGGAAAGCTTTTGCTTGTACTGTGTTCAAATCTGCTCCTATAAAGGTGAGAAACTGAACTGATTTGAGGACAGACTTTGGAAGATTGAGAAGAAAACCCAGGGAACTGAGTAGGTCCTGGGTAGTCTGCAGAGCTGACTTGACCTGTAGAGATGACTGACCCACAATGAGCCAGTCGTCCAGTTATGGGAAGATGGTGATACCCTGTCTTCTGATGTAAGTCACCACTACTGCAAGGCACTTTGTGAACACCCTTGGAGCTGATGTTAGACCGAATGGCATGGCTCTAAATTGGTAATGGCCTGAAGGCAACACGAACCTAAGATATTTTCTGTGAGAGCACTCGATAGGGATATAGAAATAGGCATCCTTGAGGTCCAGAGATGCTAACCAATCTCCTGGCCTTAGAGAGGGAAGGATTATTCCCAGAGTTACCATTTTGAATTTGGGCTGTGAAATGTGCTTGTTCAAATACCTTACATCTAGGATGGGTCACCATTCCCCTGTTTTCTTTGGGATAAGGAAGTACCTGGAGTACAGTCCTTTTCCCTTGTGCTAAGTAGAAACCTTCTCTATAGCTCTGAGAGCTAGAAGAAAGGAAACCTCTGCTTCTAGGGCCAGGGTTTCTGAGATTGATGCAGGAGGAAAAGACTTGGCCCTCTTTTTTGGAAACTTTTTGAAGCTGAGGTCCAGTCCCTGGCTTACTACTTTCAGGACCCAGTTTTCTGAGGTCACAGACGTCCAGGCCTGGAAGTAGTAAGCCAGCCTGCCTCCTACTGGAACTGGGGAGTCGACCCGGGCTGACACATCAGGGTGTCTGCTTGGCAGCAGCTTTAGACCTGGTGGAGGAGGGAGCAGCCCTGCTCATCCCCCTCCTGCCCCTCCCTCTGAAGAACCCCCTCTGTGGGAAGGGAGAGGAGGCCTGGGCTTGGTTAAAAGGCCTGTGAAAAGGCCTGCCTTTCCTTGGCCTGTGCACTCCTGTACGTGGTCCTGTATTCATCCTTTTTTCATGTAAGCCTCTGTTTGCTCCCCAAACAGAGAGTTACCCACTAGAGGAAAATCCATAGCCTTAGTCTGGGTATCCTGTGAAAGGCTAGTACATATGAGCCAAGCATGTCTCCTGAGAGACACAGATGTATCCATGACTCTAGATGCGACATCACTGGAGTCCATAGCAGCATGAAATTGCATTTTCGATGCCTCAATTCCATCAGCAGCCCCCTTCTCTAGCTCCTTGCCTAGCTGGGGAGAGGCCTGTTTAGCCAGTTCCAGAACAGTATCCCATCTGGATTTCTGGTACCTGGTTGTGTAGACCATATAATTAGCCTGCTTGAGTCCCAAACAGGATGCCAAATACTGTTTTTTGGCCATGGCATCCACTTTCCTGGAGTCCTTACCGAGAGGGTGTGAAGCCAAAGGAATGTTAGCCCTGTCACAGGCTGAAGCCTGCACTACCCCAACATAGTCAAAAAAAGGCAAAACTCAGCACACTGTGGTTGGCGTTGAAACAGGCATCAGTTTAATACACAGGTAGATGCCAAGCCTTACAAACAACAGGTCCCCAACATGGCTGCTATGATTATAAAGGAACTCCATACCTGAGCCTGATAACATATACCTCCTGTCCATTCTCTTGTCCACAGAAGGTACTGAATTAGGAGTTTGCAAAATTTTGTATGTCTGTTTCCCCAAGAACTTATGAAAAAGGACACACAGCCTTTTGGACTCTGGGATGTCAATCGTTTCCACATAATCAGGCTCTTCCTCCTCCTCTGCAGCTTCAACCAAGGGAAGTGAAGGGTTTCGACCAACTTTTTGTGAAACAAAAAGTGTGAAGGGGACTCAGAGAGCCTGAGAGGAGACACATCTGAGGGCCAGTCTGGGGAGATGGCCAGTTCAATGGGCATATCCAGACCCCCCTGGTCATCATCATCACCGGGATAATCTTCATCTCCCTCCCACTCCTCATAATAAGCATCCGGATCATAATAAGGAGACAGATCTGACCACCTAACCGGCAGTACCGGTTTGGACGAAAACGGTCTAAGCGATTGAATAATACTAATCGCTTTAGCTATTTCATCCACGGTTAGAGAATGCAGCACAGGATCCGAACCGGTAGACTTACGTTTTCGTTTTGACAGAACCGGACCCTCAGGGTTAGCTCTCCTTTTGCCCAAGGAGGTATCACCTAGGTCAGAAGTCACCTCCTAGGTTCAGCCGCAACCGGACTGGCCATCCGGATCTACAGACTTCTCGGCCTCCCTTTCCTTCAGACTACTCAGTCTCTTATCTAGGGTGGATTTTAGGAAAGTTTTTACAATTTTGGGAGTCCGACTTGGGGTGGTCAAACCCCTGACAATAAACACAGATGAGGTGGAGGTCGGCCTTGGCAAAGGCCTCCCCACACTCAGTACAGTGCTGAAACCCAGTGGGACCGGTTTTCTTTTTGAGTTTGTCAGACATGGTCAGCCTACTAAATTACCATGCAGAAGCTTTCAAGCCAGGTAATGAAATAATTGATTGGTTACAAACCGTGTCATGGGTTTTGAAAAAGAACCAGAAAAGGCCCGGTTGTTTTGAAACCGATTAACACCGGAACACCACTCTAATCCCAGAAACTTTTTCTCAGATAATAGAAATAATACAAGGTCGGCTCCTAACTGGACCGACTGGAAAGAAATCGAGGAAGAGAGTAATTTCCACACACACCAGAAAAGTAAACACAGTCACTACCTATCTACAACACTACCTGTACCGTAGACAGAGGCTGGAAATCTGAAAAAATAACAAACAGAATGGTTTAACCGAACGCTTTTTAAACTTTACCGAACTAAGCAGAGGAATCTCCGGAGTGACTTCACTGTTTGGCAGAGCAAAGAATCTGACGGTTACACTGGGAAGTACCACAGACAGAGGTTTGAAAACCGAGCTCGAGCTCAACATTCTACGCTCCTGCATAGAGTTTAACTCCTTACTCTCCAGGGCAGTTCAAGTGCTGGGGCTAACTGCATTAAGTCAGAATACAGCAAGACATCATGTTGTTTGAAGCCAAGGTGATGAGGGAGCAGTCCCTTCCCTCCAACTGAAAGCTGGGGATACCCCCCTGCGGACCCAGATGTCCCCCCACTCCTGACTAACGGGAAGGTGGGGGGGAGAAAAGGTATGCAGAGGGAGGGGTCCCAGAGACTGAGGCCAAAGGGGGATGGTGGGTGGGATGAGTTATGAATGGTGAAGATACACAAAACAATCATAATTACAGTACATACGTAATTTTCGTATCTTATCTGTGTCAATCTTCACCATTCATTACAGTTGGGTGAGTACCAAGTCCCCAGAAGGGGGCCCGGGACCCTAAGAGACTAAGCCCTTAGCCCCCAGTGGGGGAGACACTGGGAGGGAGAACCTCTATGGACCCGGAGAGACCCAAGACTGGGGAAAGTGAGAAGGGGAACCCCCTCAGAGGGTGAAGGAAGTCGCCCCGACAACTGCCGTCTCACTCTGCGGGAGAAAAGATGGGTTCTCCGGTAGGCAGAGGAAATCACCCTACTCCGGGCTAAGGGTGACAACCGGGAAAGTCGAAGCCACACTGGCCGCCTGATGCAGATTGCTGTCTCTATGACTCTGGAAGCTACCTTGTTGGCATAGTAGGATGCCCTTGCTTGGTGCCTTGCTAGCTCCAGGCCCAGAGCAGAGAGTGCGATGGCTTGTCTTGTTACCTTCGTATCAGGCAAAGAGGCTAGGAGCTGACCTAGCCTGGAGCACAAGAACCTGTCACAGGATGCATAGTGGGCCTGATGTGCTGCAATGGACAACAAGATCTGCGCCAAGCAGAAGGTCCTCCTACCCCAGAAGTCAAAATCCAAAGAGTCTTGATCTGGGGGCTGGTCGTGGTGGAGGGCGTAAAGCCCTTCAGGAGTATCCAACTGTGTTAACCCAGACTAGGGGGGAAGCATATGACCTGGAGACTCTGAAGGAGCACAATCCCTCTAGCTCAGATTCCTAGGGGCTGGAATACTGGAAAAGAGACGTCGCCAGGAGCGCAGTGACGCCTCCCCAAAGGGAGCAGGCCAGGCAGGAATCACCAGTTTCGCTGCACTGAAATCACCCAGAAAGTCGCACGCCACATGCTCAGGATTGTCTTGAGATCCAGGGGAAATACAAAGATCTTCCGTCATCCTCACAAGGAAGCACTGATACTCAGCCAGATCAGCGGCAGGGGAAAGACGGATGGAAGGTTCCTCCCCCTCAGATGAAGGGGACGAGGAGGAGGAGGAAGATCTCGGAGATTCAGGAGGTGGCTGGTCAGCGGGAGGGTGGAACACCCATTTGTCCATAGCCCTGACATAAGTTGAAAAGTGAGCAGCTGCACCCCTGATCAGCTCCCAGTTCAGAGGTCCCCTGGGACCAGCAATACCAGGTAGAGCAGGTGAAGGAGGCAGAGGAATGGGGCCAGATCCATGAAAGATGGACATCTTCTGTCTGGGCAAGTGGGCCTTCTAGGAACTCCCAATGAAGGCGGAGCCCTGGGAAGCCCAACGGCTGACAGCTGGTCAATCACATTGGAACTGCCGAGACTGTGTCCTGAAGAGTCCTCCCTGTGAGGTGACCGGGACCATGAGAGCCCAAAAGGACAGTCCCTGACCTTGAAAGAGGAAGGCCCTCTCAAGGAGACAGAAGAGGGGTGAGGATCCCCACTATGGCTCCTCCCGGAACCCGGGTGGGTCCCAGGGAGGGACCTCTGCCTCGAACCCTGACCTCTTGACCCCTTGGACTCCAAAAGGGCCCTCCACCTCAAAAACACCAGCCTAGGTAGCTGGCAGCTCCTAGTAGCCTCTGAAGAGGCCACCCAGGGTGCAGTGCCCTTCCCTTCTGCAGGTGCTCTGGTCGGCCCCAAAGTTGGGCAGTCCAGGCACACCACAGGAGGGGGTACCCCAGCTAAGGGGCAGAAGATCCCTGAACTCCAGACTGCACAGCTATGGCCACATGGAGCCATTGCCTGCTGGTCAGTGCCACTGACTCCAGAATCTGGGACCACTGCCCACTCCTTAGAGGGAGGCTGGGTCTGGGCAGTCGAAGAAACTACAGAGGTTCCAGCAAACTGCAAGGAGTCTGGTATCCAGTCAGAATCAGACCCAGAATTCTCCTCCGAAGAGGTGGAGACCGAGGTCTGATGCCAGACTACCCACTGGCACCTGCCCCTTCCTGGTTCGACAGAAGTGCCAACTTAAGGCTTGGCACCACGGTCGACACCATCTCCCTCCCTGGCACCGCAAATGGCGCTGGAGGAAGAAACAGCTCCAACTACAGCGCTTGAGGCCAGAATCAGCAGACACAGCGCGTCTCCTCCCACAGCACCGCTGAATGGTGCCTGAGTTGGAGATGGCTGAAGCTGGAATCAGTTCCAGACACGGTGCTGTCCCTCCCATGGCACCGAATGGTGTGCTGGAGTCAGGAGACGCACCGACACCCCCCCTGGCCATTGTGAATGGTGCCGAAAGCAAGAACGGCACCACCCACGGCGCTGCTGCCACCCGCCACAGCGCCATGAAAGGCACCGTAGCCAGAAACGGCTCTGTCTCCAACCTCGGCACTATGGAAGGTACCACAGAACTTCCCACGGCACCACATCCACTAGCGATGCCATGAACAGCGCCAACCGCAGAAACAGCTCCGAGCAACGGACTGGCACCGATGATGGCGCCATCAGGGCCCCTGGCACCACAAGCGACACCAAGACCCAAAACAGCATCGATGGAGGGCATCGATGCCGGTGCCAACCCTGGTCCATGGGTCCCAGAACATGACGCAGGGGGTTCCTAAGCCACTGAAGGGGCGATTGTTGGAGTGGTGCCTCCCACCTGCCCCCCCGGAAGGAGCAGACTGGGCCTCCTGCACTGCGGAAGGGAACCCTGCTGCAGCAAGGCTCAAAGAAACAGAAGCCCCGCTCCTTCTCCATGGTCCATATAGAACCAGGAGGAGACCCAGAGGAAGGGCCGAGAGACCATGTCATGGCCTTATGACTGCGGGCCTGTCCCCCGGAAGTCAGCGGTGCCTGCCCTACTTTCCACGCGCACAAGTCAACGATATGGCGGTCCATGAAGAAGCAGGCATCGCACTAATCCATGTTGTGAAGGGGGCCCAAGACAGGTAAGGCACTGATCATGCTCGTTGGCACCGAAATAACGGCGGCCACAGGGGCACCGATGCATTGGAGGCCACCTCGATTTAGACGACTTCTTGCCCCCCAAACCAGACATGATCCTATGGTAAATAAATCAAAAACAGACTCAATGTCACTAAAAAATAAAGTAAAGGAACAGTCTTACCAGTCAGCGGCATTGAGTAGAGGCGAGACAGAACAGACGGTAATTTTTGTTTCGACAAGGGAAGCCGTATGGAACTAGGCCGAGCCTGTGACACAGTTTTTTCTTCTTGAGCTCCACACAAGGTCTGCTCTCAACAGTGGGAGATGAAGAACTGGTGGGAGGCAGGGCCGACAACAGCTAGCCAGCCCACCCATGGCGCCATGCAGTACATCAGCCTCGAGGGTGGCGCCTGCCTCGTGTCGGCCCGCCATGCAAAAAAAAAAGAAAAAGGCCCCGTGGGGTCATGACCTCCAGCCATATACCCTACTGTGACGAATGGTGAAGACTGACACAGATAAGATCTGGACCCCTAAAAGGAGCGTCCAGAAAAGAAGACTTAACATCTTGTGCCAACCCCGCCAGTCAAAGCCAGGCTAGGTGTCTGAGACAAATCCCTGTGGCCACACCCCAGGCCACTGAGTTGACAGAGTCATATGTGGCATGGAGGGCATGGCGACAGGATGACTTATTCATCCTGACTTTTTCTCTGAGTTTATTCCTGAGCTGTTCATCAATCTCCTGAAGGTCTTTCTCCAACTCTGCTAAGGAGGACTTCTGGAAGGCCACCATGTGGGCGACATAGTTCAGGGAACTGATGGCACAGGTGGATGAGGAGTAGATTTTTCTACCATACTGGTCCAGTTGTTTGGAGTCCTTATCTGCCGGAGAGGCACTAAGGTGTTTAGGTTAGGCCAATCTGTCATGGGCAGCATTAATGACCATGGAGTCAGCCTTGGGTTGGGTGATCAAATGAGACACCCCTTCCAGGGGAAAGTAAGCTTGATCCACTTTACGTGACACAGCCGTACTGGAAGAGGGCTATTGCCAAATAGTGGACGCAAGGTACTCATGTGGTCCCATCCAAGGGGGATTAGGAAGGGGATCCTCACTGACCGGGTCCAGGTGCTCTGCAAGTCTCTTGCGTTGGGGGTCCAGCTCCTTAGAGGCCCATCCGCAAGATTTTTGTATTGTTCTAAGTAGCTCCCCAAAGGAGGGGTCCTCAGGGAAAGACTTAGGGAACTCCTTTGGTTGAGGCTCAACTGGGGAGTGAGGCTTGGACTAGTTCCCTAGGTCCAATTCCTCATCCGAATCCGAAGATTCCGGTCTGCTGGGCAAGGAGGGTTCAAGAGCCTGGTCCTGAGGTCTAAAATTCTTAGGAGGCAGAGCACCCAAGTCCCTGTCAGAAACCTGGCTAGAGGGTGCAGGACTAGGAGGGGGCACCCTGGAAAGAGGGGCGGCTCGGACTGGGACCTGAAGCTGACAACTACAAAAGAAGCTGGGATTTGGCACCCGTCCAACATGCAGGGATGGATTCGTGATCAGGCAGCAGTGGTGGTGGTGGTGGAGGCTGAGGTGGATAACCCGGGCACCCCATAAAGGGGGTAGCTGGGAGCCTGGTATGAATAAGGGTATTGACAGAAGGTCTGACGCTGGTAGCCTGGTGTAGGGTATCCTGACATCGGATATTCCAGCATCGGTTAGCCCGGAGTTGGGTATGCCAGTGTCGGGTAGCCTGGTGTCGGCGGGTTGTAGCCCAGCGACAGCCCCCCCCCCCCAGCGGCAGGTATTGAGGAACATGGGGATTCCCCAGAAAGTCACCTGCAGGGCCTGAAGGAGGAGCAGAAGGGCCTGCCAGAGGGGGCGCCAAAGGCCCGCTAGGAAGCGGGTCTGGCAATGGGGTAAGCACAGGGCCCGAATGTCCCGCAGGAGGAGGAGGAGGAGGAGGAGGGTCCATGCCTGGCCTGTGTAGGTCCGGTGAGGGATCCACAGGAAGGAGGGGATCTGTCAGCAAAATAAAGCCTGGTGAGATGGGAGGTCAGGCAAGGCCCCAGCGACAGGTCAGGAAAGGTATCAGACTGATCTGGAGAAGCTTTGGGTACAGGTAGCGAATCCCCGGGGCAGGAAACCTGCGGGGATGAAGATGTACCTGCAAGCACACTCACCCCAGCGTTGGGGGGGGGCCTTAAGTGAGCCTGACGGGAGAGTGGGGGTATCCACACAGTCGGCGGAGCTGTCGAATGGCTTACTTGAGCACAGCCGGGCTGACCAGAGTAGAAGAACTCAGGACAGGCTGATCGGCTTAGGCCGGGCCAGAAGGCAGCTTATCAGCAGTGCTCAGAGCAGGATACTTAATAGAAACCTCCAAACTGGGACCCCCCCGACTGCCCGCTGACCTCGGCGGCGGGGGGCAGGGGGAGGGCATCCAGTCTGTCAGAGAGGACAAAGGACCTGCAGGTGGGGTACTCACAGAGGTGGAGGACCCACCCTAGTCGGTGTCTGTTGTCTATCTGGTCTTCCCCTGAGAACGGTTCTGCTCCCAGGGTCTGTCCCTGTCCTTTTTCTTCTCCGGGGCCGGCGATGATGATCTTTCTCTCAGTTGCTGAAGCTCCTTTTTCATGGAAGCCAACCTCTGAGACAACAAATGGGCTTCGAGGGTCCTCTTGCGATGGGTGCGCATGGCCTGGTTGAAGCCCTGACAGATGGTACACTCAGCAGAGTTGTGTTTGGGCCCCAGGCAGAGGACACACTGGGAGTGATCATCCCCACAGCAGGATCTGCGCGCCGCACTTGGAGCACTTCTTTTTGGGCTGACTAGACAACACACACTGTAACAGACGAGGTTTAGAAAACAGGAAACCTTTGAAAGAAATTGCTAAATATTAAGAAAAATGGCAGGCGACTGAATGCTGTCCTGCCGCGTTTGTCAAACGATACTGAGCGACGGCGGAAAAAAACTGGTGGGCGGGTGGGACCACCCTTCATAGTCACGCCGGACGCCAGATCACCAGACAAAGGGGGGAGTCTCCGTGATTGCTAGCTACAAGTCTGCCGTGGATCCTGATGCCGGGGTTGCAGTCCTATATGTGAAGACCTACTACAGGAACCCTCTCAAGTAAGATCTCTGAATTCTTTCCTATGGGACGAAAGCACATCCCTTCTGAGTGTCCAGCTGAGCCCCTATGAAGGTGAGCAGCTGGGTTGGTTCTGGGTGAGATTTCTTTAGATTTACCAGGAAGCACAGAGACTCCAGAGTGTGTTCTGTGAGGGAAAGGGACTCCTTGACCTGACAAGGAGACTTTGCTGCTATGATCAGTCATCCAGATAGGGCAGAGAGTGACACCCAGTCCACTGTTTGCAGAGCCAGAAGGTTTTTTACATCCAATTTCAACAGCGGGATCTGTGTTGGGGACAGAGGTCTTGACACCTGGGTATGGCTTGAGGTCTGGCATCTGCTTGAACTGTAGTAGCAGACCCTTCTCCACTATCTCCAGCACCCACTTGTCCAACGTGATGAAGGAACAGTGCTGAAGATAGTGGGAGAGTCTGCCTCCCACCGGAAACAGGGAGGCGACCTAGACACTCACATCAGGAATTAGACTGAGATGCAGATGGCTGGGTTAGAGATGGCTCTTCCTTGGCCCCTTCTGCCCCCGACTCTGAAAGACCCCCTGTACTGACCGGAATCAGACTGGGGATAAGTACTGTAAGGCCTGGGAACAAAATGTCTGTCCCTACCACCCCGGGACGGGAACTCTGAGGGGTGATGGGCCTAGGTTTGGATGAGTGGCTCTGCCAGGAGGCCTTGTACTCATCATGTAGTCAGTGGTTGTGTAATCAAACAACATATTTTGACCACAGGGAAAATACATGGCCTTATTCTGAGTGTCATCGCCCTAGAGGCTGCATCATTTATTTATTTAGTTTTTGTTGACCGGGTAAGAGCACTAGACAAATCCTGCCTATTTTCTTTGTTGTCATCTGCCATGTGGAATTGGTACATAGTAGCTTCCAGCGCAGTTTTTGACGTATCCACCAGCTCCCGCACCACAGAATCTGATCCACTGCAGGCAATAGCCAGGACAGGGCTTTCTGATATTTAGCTGTGAACGTCATGTACGAAGAAAGTCTGAGAAGCAGGGAAGCTGTGGCATACATTTTCTTTGCTATAAAGTCAATCTTCTTGGAATCCCTATCCGGGGGAAGAGGGGGACAAGGAGACTCCAGCTTTCTCACAAGCTGCATGCTGCACTATAGCCTCGTGGCTAGGGTGTGCAGACAGGAACTCAGTACCATTTTTAGACAATCTGTATTTTCTGTCAAGCCACTTATCAACCCTGATACTGAAGTGGGGTGTTGAAGCACCATCATAGTATTTTTTCTAAATGCATTATAGACAGGGACGACCAGGGTCTTTGGGTTTGAAAGACCTCTCATCTCCCTATAATCTTTGTCTTCATTGACATCCTGGTTGGGCTTCTGCGTAGGGTGGTCCAGGGTGTCCAGCATATTTTGCATAAATGTAAACATAGAGGAGGGATCCTCTGGTCACCCGGGGGTCCCCAAGATGAGGGTCTGGGGACTCCTGGGGCTCAAGTCCCTGAAAATCCAGGGGAAGGCATCATAAAATTGTTCTCCATCATCTGCGCCACCCTCACAGTCTAAAGAAGAGAGAACTGTGGAAGAGTGCTTGCCAGCACCAGTAAACAGAGGACCCATCTGTCGAAGGGTCTGAAACAGTTGCCATGCTTTTTCCATATCTTGTACAGATGGAAGAACCTGCGCAAATTTGGTTTGTAAGTGCTTTGTTTTTTCTGTATGCTTTAAACTACCTGTTGTCTCGCTATTGGCTTTCCCAGGAACAACGGGCACACTTTTGTCTTGACAGAGTTTCTTTTTAGCCACTTCATCAGAGGCTTAATCAAGCTTCCTTTATTCGTCATTTCTATTATTTTTTAATTTGTGAGGAACTCCATCTTTGGAAGCTTTATTTTTTGCCCGGGGTCTGATGGGCTCCTCAGCAGCTCTGCTTTTGTTATTAGTACTTTTGGATGGCCCTTCGTCGGAAGCCTTTGATTTGTCCTCAGCCATAATAATCAAAGGTTTGTCTGCTGAACCAGTCCTGGACCTAAAAACTGAGTGCAGGGTTCTGTGAAAACGCCACTGGCCAGTCCTGCCCCAGTTAATTAACTCAGTCTGTTACTATTGTCTTCTTTTTTTCCCAGTAGTAGAACTGGGATCTATACCAGTGTCAGTCTTAACAGAAACCCAGTAATACTGGTCAACTGCACACAGGTGGCTGCTGGACCCTAACAGACAGTCCTGTGGCAGATGATACCAAGGTCCAATAATATAATAAAAAGGTTTTCTTTTATTTGCCAGTCTAAAGAGAACCCCCCCCCCCAGGCACTGTTTAAATATGAATTCCACTGCAGGTGCCTCGCGGTAAACACAGCAAAGTCTGAGGTAAAAAAATAAGACAACTGTCCCTAATTCGACGGCTCCCACAAGAATTTGCCCAATGATGAAGGGAACCATTGAAAATAAGCACCCGCAATAAAAAGTTTAAAATGAATAGTCGTGGTAAAAATAAAGTAAAAATAGCACAGTCGTGCCAAAAATAAAAAATTAGCACGGTGCTAACGAAAATGTAAAACTTTCACTCAGCACACTATTAGAAATGAAATATGAGGAAAACTTTATCCAGATAAGCACTAGGAGGCTGTCAACAAGGAAAGATGAGCGACACCTCAGGGGCAACATTGCTTAGTCCAGCGGAGAATAAATCCTGAAGCCTTCAACAGCTCTCACTCAACTCACTCCCTTTCCTGTGTTCTGATTGGCTTGTCTCTAAGCTCATTTAAATTCTCTTAAAGGCACACCTCCAGGGCAATTGCACCTAGCCAGCTCAGTGCAAAACTTACTGATGCTAAAGGACTCCTGGGGTAAAAAGAAAAAAATACTCACCTTAGTAATGTTGTTTCTTCTAATGGAGTCTTGCTATATTATGACATATGCAGTGAGTCCCAACCTTCGAACTGCTCCAGCGGTGAAAGAGTTAACTTTCCATGCCAGGCATGGAACTTTGAGCTCGAGCTTGGTTGAAACCTCTATCTGTTGTTCTTCAAACTCAAACTGTCAGATCTTTACGAGCAAAACTCACTAAGACTCTGTGTGGAAGCTGTAAACCTACACTAGGCAACTGGCTACTAATTATATAAACACATTTTTTGGTGCCAAAACAAAGACTCAAGTCAGGAGACCCAAAAAATGACAAACACAACACAGATCACCCCAAAAAGGAGGGGTGAAAAACAAGGTGGGCATCTACTAAGTGCCAAACTGCCCTGCCCACCCACATCCCAAAAGTAAAGGTTCTGAGAGGGGGTAGGAGAGTCATAATATAGCAAGACTCCATTAGAAGAAACAACATTACTAAGGTGAGTAATTTTTTCTTCAAACAACATGAAGTCTTGCTATATTATGACATATGCAGACTACACAGCAGTACCTCCATGGAGGAGGGACAGAACCTACTTAGGAAATAGGCTCTGAAGCACCGCTGTGCCAAACCGAGCATCAATCCTAGCCTGGATGTCCAGGGAGTAATGCTTGGTAAAAGTGTGAACTGTTTTCCAGGTAGCTGCTTGACATATCTCCAGGATAGGGATGTCTCTGGCAGCAGCCAGAGATGCAGCTGTACCTCTGGTAGAGTGAGCCCTCAGGCCTGAGGGAGGAACTTTACCCAGTTTTTCATAGCAGAATTGGATACAAGAGACAATCTACCTGGCAATGGATCTTTTGGTGGCAGGTTTCCCTTTGCCAACCTCACCATAAGTGAGGAACAGTTGGAGGGAGTCAAACCTGTGACCCTTGGTACGATCTATGTAGTAGCTAAGGGATGTTTTGACATCTAAACTATGCAACCTCCTCTCGCCAGAGGAGGAATGGTCAGAGAAGTACACAAGGAGAGACACAGATTGATTAAGGTGGAAATCTGAAACCACCTTAGGCAAGAACTTTCTGTTAGTCCTGCGGACTACCTTATTTCTATGAAAAGAGATAAAATCAGGCTCCACTGACAATGCTTGTAACTCACTTATGCGTCTGGCAGAAGTGATGGCTACCAAAAACACAGTTTTCCAAGTCAAGTACTTAAGCTCTGTTGAAGACAAGGGCTCAAAAGGAGGTTGCATAAGCTGGGCAATGCAAATATTAAGATCCCAGGCAGGGGCAGGATCACCAGGATCCCCTGGTTGGTGTGAAGCAACCCTTTGAAAAACTTGGAGAAAACAGGATGGGCTGAAACAGAAGAGGGTTTACCTGCTGATAAGAAAGCAGACACGGCTGCCAGGTGCACTTTTAGGGTAGCTGGTCTCAGCTCCAAAGTATTTAGATGGACCATATAGTCCAGGACCGTGGGTAAACCAGCAGATTCTGGGGGAATATGCTTTGCAGAGCACCATATGGAAAATCTCTTCCATTTGGAATTATAAGTAGCCCTGGTGGAAGGCTTCATAGAAGCCTTCAGGATATCCAATACACCTTGGGAGAGGTGTAGGTCTGCAAACTCTAACTCTTCAAGAGCCAGGCCTTGAAATTGAGAGATTTGAGGTTCGGGTACCAAACTCTCCACTGAGCACAGGATAACAGATTGTGATTCCTGGGAAGACACAGGGGAAGGTGGACTGCTAAGGACATAAGGAGTGGGTACCAGGGCTGTCTGGCCCAGTCTGGAGCAATCAGGATCATCTTGCAGGGTTGAGATCTGATTTTGACTAGTACTTTGAACAGGAGAGGGAAGGGGGGGAAGGCATAGAGAAACTTCCCTTCCCAACTGAGAAGGAAGGCGTCCGGGGGACTGAGCCCAACACTGGGGGCCTGCAACAAAAAAGGGGAAGTTGGTGATTGTCTGGGGCTGCAAAAAGATCTATCTGGGGTATGCCCCATCTGGCAAATACCACCTCCAGTACTAAGGGATCCAGAGCCCATTCGTGATGGCCCTGGGAAATCCTGCTGAGAGCATCTGCCAGGACATTGTCCTTGCCTGGGAGGTGAACTGCTACAAGGGAGGTGTTCAGGGAGTAAGCCAGAGACCACAACTTCATTGCTTCGGTGCACAAGGCCGTAGACCGAGTGCCCCCTTACTTGTTGATGTACCACATTGTGGTGGTATTGTCTGTTCTGACCTGAATAACTTTGTTCTGAACAGATTTGGAAAAAACTTGAAGTGCTAGAAAAACTGCTCTGAGTTCCAACAGATTGATGTGGAGTAGAGATTCCTGAGGGGACCACAATCCCTGGGTAGTGAGGTCGCCCATGTGAGCTCCCCACCCCACGAGGGATGCATCTGTAGTAAGGATTAAGGAGTGAGACTGAGGGGCGAAGGGGACCCCCTGTCTCAAATTGTCCTGGTCCTGCCACCACTGAAGGACTTGGATCAGGGATCGAGTCACTGGGATTAATTTAGTTAGAGGGTCCCTCCTTTGAGACCAAAAGGCTCTCAAATGGAACTGGATGTCTCTCATCTGAAATCTGGCTCCCTGCACTACTGCTGTCGAAGCAGCCATGTGTCCCAGCAGCTGGAGAAAATGCCTTGCTGGTCGAGAGACCTGCAGGGTGAAGGAGGAGGCCAGGGAGATGAGGGTCCTTGCTCTTTCCAGAGGAAGGAAGGCTCTGGCTTCTTTTGTGTTCAGTTCTGCACCTATGAAGGTGAGAAGCTGGACAGGTTCTAGGACTGACTTTGGAAGATTGAGAAGGAAACCTAGAGAAATTAGCAGTTGCTCAGGTGCCTGAAAATGTAACCTGACTTGGTCTGGAGACTGGCCTACTATGAGCCAGTTGTCCAGGTAAGAAAAGATGGCAATGTTTTGCCTTCTTAAATGGGCAACTGCTACTGCCAGGCATTTTGTGAATACCCTTGGGGCAGATGTGAGGCCGAAAGGCATTGCTCTGAACTGGTAATGGCCTGAGGGCAGTTCAAATCTGAGGTACTTTCGATGGGAGCTTCTGATGAGAACATGAAAATAGGCATCCTTGAGGTCCAGGGACACTAGCCAGTCCCCTGGCCTTAAAGAGGGTAAAATAATTCCCAGAGTCACAATTCTGAATTTTGGTTTTAAAAGGTGCTTGTTTAGGTACCTGAGCTCCAGGATGGGCCGCCATTCTTCTGTCTTTTTTGGGGTAAGGAAGTACCTGGAGTACAATCCTTTGCCCTGGTGTAGGGGTGGAACCCTTTCCACAGCTCTGAGAGCCAGGAGGGTAGAGACTTCTGCTTCTAGGGCAAGAGCCTCTGAAGGATTTGCAGGTGGAAAGGATCTGGTTCTCATCTTTGGACATTTTTTGAAGCTGAGAACCAGTCCCTGGCTTACTACTTCCAGGACCCACTTGTCTGATGTTAGAGACTCCTAGTCCTGGACAAAGTAAGCTAGCCTGCCTCCTACAGGTAGTGGAGAATCAGCCCTGGGCACCCCATCAGGGCGCCTGCTTGGCAGGGGCTTTAGGCTGATGGGTGGAGGCAGGTCTGCATGCACCCCGTCTGCCTCTCCCTCTAAAGAACCCCCTCTGTGCATACGCTCAAGAGGAAGCTTTGGCTTGGTAAAAAGGCCTATGAAAAGGCCTGCCCCTGCCCCTGGGAGGCTGCCTTTGAGGAGTGGCCTGCCTTTCCTTGGCCTGTGCACTCTATAGGTGGTCCTATATTCATCCATTTTCTTCATGTAATTCTCTGTTTGCTCCCCAAACAAAGAGTTGCCCACAACAGGAAAATCCATGGCCTTAGTCTGGGTATCCTCTGACAGGCTAGTACATCTGAGCCAAACCATTCTATGGAGAGCCACAGATGTAGCCATGACTCTAGATGATACATCATTAGAGTTCACTGCAGCATGGAATTGCACCTTAGATGCCTCAATACCATCAGCGGCCACCTGCTCCAGCTACTTGGCAAGCTGGCCAGGGACCTGCTTTGCTAGAGCCAAAACAGTATCCCATCTGGATTTCTGGTATCTAGCAACATAAGCCATATAATTTGCCTGTCTGAGTCCCAAGGATGCTGCCATGTACTGTTTCTTTGCCATGGCATCCACCCTTCTGGAGTCCTTGCCAAGAGGGTGTGAGGCCAAGGGAATATTTGCCTTGTCACAGGCTGCAGTCTGCACAACCCCATGGCTGCATTGTTGTGTAAGGAACTCCGTATCAGAGCCTGATAATGTATACCTTTTGTCCATTCTTTTATCAACAGGAGGTATAGTGTGAGAAGCTTTTAGAATTTTTACTGTCTGTTTCGAAAAAGATTTATGCAGAGGAATTGACAGTCTCCTAGACTCTGGGATATCCGTCATTTCTACATAATCAGGCTCTTCTTGATCATCCACAGCTTCCTCCATAGGGAGCTGGAGAGTTTCAGCCACTTTTTTATAAAACATAAAACGAGAAGGGGACTCAGAAAGCCTAGGGGGAGACATTCCTGAAGGTCTGTCTGGAGAGATGTCCGGTTCAATGGGCACATCCAGACTTTCAAATCCCATTCACCTCCTCATATTCCTCTTCCCCTCCTCTGGTTCATAAAATTCCTCTAAATCATACTCTTGAACCGGTGGAACCGACCGAACCGTACACTTACCTGATGGTGCCAGTTCGGTCGGAACCGGGGAGAGTGACTGAACAATTTTAATTGCTTTAGCTATTTCTTCAGTGGTCTGAGAGGGAAGTTTTGGCTCCACACCAGCTGATTTTCTAATTCTCTTTGCTGGAACCGACTCCTCAGAGTCAGCTCTCCTTTTGCCCGAGGAAGTATCACCCTGGTCAGAGGGCACTCCCTCCGGTTCGGTTTCAACCAAACCGGGCTGGCCATCTGGTTCAGCAGACTTTTTGGCCTCCCTTTCCCTGAGCCTACCAACTCTTTTATCCAGGGTAGCTGCAGGAAAACTTTTACAAATCTGGCAGTCTGCATTGAAGTGGTCAAACCCCAGACAATAAACACAGGTGGTGTGGGGGGCAGCCTTGGCAAAGGCTTCCCCACAGACACTACAGTGTTGAAACCCAGTGGGCCCGGTTTTTCTTTTGGGTTTCTCAGACATAGTGCCAGCCTAACCAAAAACTTGCCCGTTTATGGCAATCCACCAAGCAAGACTCCCTTATCAGTTCCCAACCGTGTCATGGGTCGTGGAAAAAGACGTAATGAAATCCGTTTTTTTTAGAATCGATAAGAACCGGGAACTGCACTTCTAAAGACATATTATGTATCATAAACAACCTGATCGGTTCAAACCGAACCGATGAAACCGTCTACAAGTTCCACACAGAAAGTAAATGTAAACCTATCTAGTACTTACAAATACCACAGATAGAGCTTGAACCGACCGGTTGCGGTTTAAATTTGGTCAAAAAAACGAAAACTTAATACTTTAACTGACAAAATGAACCGAGCAGAAGGAGAGATCTCCGGAGCGACTGTTCAGTGAGGCGGAGTAAAGAATCTGACAGTTTGAGTTTGAAGAACAACAGATAGAGTTTTCAACCGAGCTCGAGCTCAAAGTTCCATGCCTGGCATGGAAAGTTAACTCTTTCACCTCTGGAGCAGTTCGAAGGTTGGGACTCACGGCACATGTCATAATATAGCAAGGCTTCATGTTGTTTGAATTTACAGTTACAAAAAGGCACTACTTTGTATCCAAACACAGTTACAACATAAATGTAACTGAATAAGCTAGTAATAGTATGCATTTGTTTCCTCATTTTACCTATGTAACCCCCCTTGAAATGGGGGTTCCCAAAAGACTTCCAGGAGCTTGCTTGAATGCTCCAAGCCTGAAATGATGTTTGGTGCTAGCTTATTTATCTGTGAGTGTTTTAGAGCCTCTGGTACTGTCTCTTTAAGAGCTGTCTGCTCGCAGACATAATTAGTTTGTATGGGGGACTGTGGTATCTGCTCGAGTACCACTCGAGCTGCTGCCAATTCACTCCATTTTGCAGTCACTAGGAGTGCAATGGGAACCTATCTGAAAGATGTAACTGTTTGCCAGAAATCATTTAGAGTAATAATGAAAATACAGTTTGTCTAACCTGCTTTCTTTGCAGTCAGAACTGTGTTTGCCTAGTTCCCCGTTCTAGTTTTGAACTGCTGAACTGGACCAATCAGCGTGGGTTAAGGTAGCTCTAAAATGGTGCCTTGGATGAATCAGAACTTGGCCTCGTAATCTGAGCCAGCCACAAGAGGATTGTATGGGCAGTGACTCTGGGAGATGTAGTTTGGACTTCGGCGCTTTTTGGACCAACAGGGGCAGTCTATTGTGAGTGACAGCCAATCCAGCCAAGAACTGGAAGGAACTCAAAGGAAGTGCCCGGTTTTGTCTGCTGGAGTTTCAGTTGGGCTCTGGCAGTGAAGAGGGAAGGAGCCCTGTGCTTTTTCGGTGTGCAGTTTTAGTCGGGAAACGTGTGTAAGGCCCTGAGTTCCGGTCTGCAGCTTGTGTAACTGCTTGTTAGGACTGAATCCGTCCTGTGAAGAGAATCAAAGGATATCTGAAGAGTAGAAACCAGGCTCACCCTGTAGAAGACTGGAGAAATTGCTGAATTGCGCTCGGTCTGTCAGGAACTGAATCTACTGTGTGTTCTCCCAGATATTGTGCAGTAATTGGATCGGATAGAGAAGCAGCCTGCCTGGTATAGTACTTTCTTTTATCATATAAATGTGTGAGAGGCTTGTGTAGCTCAAGTGAATCCTGCTGCCATTAAAGGACTTTTGCCTGTGACTGTTTACCATATAAATCTGTGAGGAGGCTCGTGTAGCTCAAGTGAATCCTGCTGCCATTGAAGGACTTTGCCTGTTACTGTTTGTCATATAAATGTGTGAGGAGTCTCGTGGAGCTCAAGAGTAACCCTGCTGACGTTGAAGGACCCTATCTTGTTTGGAGGTCATGAGTACTAAATCAGGGTCGCTCCCTGTTGAATTGCCACATTGAATCCAAATGGAATTACTGTACTGCTGACTGTTTAACTAATTTTTCTTTTCTCTGTGTGAAAGAGCCCCTACCAGCTGCCACGGTTTGGACTAGCCACTAGGGCTTGGGTACCCAGGGACAGTAACTGGTAGGGATAGGCCTGTGCACAGAGCCATAGGTAGGTGAGTAAAGTGATAAGCTAATTAACCTGATTTCCCCCTGTCCTTGTTATATCCCCCTAAATAAATCAGAGCTGCTTGTTTCAGCAAAGTTACACTGCCTGAGGTATTTGTCTATGTTAAAGTATTGTACTGTGATTGTTGCACTGTATCTTCTTATTTTACAGGGGGTCCCAGTGCCTGAACCAGTCCTGGGGGTAAATGTATACTGTGAAGGTAATTCTGATATACTGTGTGGGCCATAGTGGGAAGAAAA
The DNA here is from genome assembly GCA_016271365.2 of Neoceratodus forsteri. Classification (NCBI taxonomy): domain Eukaryota; kingdom Metazoa; phylum Chordata; order Ceratodontiformes; family Ceratodontidae; genus Neoceratodus; species Neoceratodus forsteri. The sequence goes on along the minus strand of CM057458.1, from coordinate 1,396,222,309 downwards.
GGGGTTGCAGTGTCCCAGAGGGCTGTGACCAAGTTAGTTTAACTATTGCAAACCCTGACCTCTGGGTGGAGGCTCCCGCCATCGGATCCAGGCCCTCAACCTGTTAGTGGCAAATCAGGCTGGGGTAGTAGCCCCTGGGATAGCGCCATCTAGGGTTACACCTATTTAAAGCATTTTCTACACATGAAATACAATAAAGCACTCCAGGGTGTGATTATTGTCAATCGCACTTTCTCTTAGGTGTTCAAGGCACTCCGTGCAAGCGCCTCGTGCCTAACATCACCCTTGAGAGGCGCATAATTACCTATAATCACACACCCAGTTGTGCTTTATTGCTTACTGTAACTCAATCCCTGGTCATGCCTTAATGATGACATTATACATGCACTCTTTCAGTGAAATCACCCATTACACTGGAAAAAAGGTTACAAGTAATCAAAACATAACCAACCATTCAAACACCATGAAGTCTTGCTGTGATTAGGACTATAGCAGTCAGCCTCAGCCTCTGAACTGCCCCGGAGAGGAAAGGGTTAACTCCAGAGAAGTCTGGAGTTCCGCAGCGCGAGGGCGCTGTTCAAAGCTCTATCTGTGCAGTTTGAAGTCAAACTGCCAGATTCTTTACTCCGCTTCACTGAACAGTCGCTCCGGAGATCAGCTCCTTCAGCTCGGTTCACTATGCGGTTTTCGGTCGGTTCCTTCGGTTCAGAAAACCGGCCAAAGTCTCAAAATTACCGCGGTTTCGCTAAGCTCATCTGGTAACCGTAAGTAAAACGAAAATTTAGTCTGTGTGGAATAATTATCGTTCTAGTCTGAACCGATCGCTTTTGTATTTTGATGAATTTTTAGACGTGAGGTACCGGTTCTTATCGGTTCTAAAAACCCTCGTTTTTATGGGTTTTCAATACCGCGTGACACGATTGGGAACCGATAGGGTGTCTTGCTCTGTACGGCCTGAAGAAAGGGCAAGTTTTGGTTAGCTGGCACTATGTCTGAGAAACCCAAAAGAAAAACGGCCCACGGGTTTCAACACTGTGATGTTTGTGGGAAGCATTTGCCAAGGCTGACCCACACACCACTTGTGTTTATTGTCTGGGGCTGACCACCTCCTTTCAGACTGCCAGATATGTAAAAATTTCCCTGCAGCCACCCCTGGAGAAGAGATTGGGCCGCCTAGGGAACGAGAGGCTGAAAGTCCGCTGACCTGATGCCAGCCCGTCCAGTACCCACTGGACCAGAGGGAGTGCCCTCTGACCAGGGCATTACTTCCTCGGGCAAGAGAAAGGCTGGTTCAGAGGAACCAGCACCAGCAAAAAAGACAAAGAAATCAGCAGGTTCGGAGTCTAAGATAGTTTCTCCAACTGTTGCAGAAATAGCAAAAGCCATACAGATTGTTCAGTCTTTGTCGCAGGGACTTGGAGAGCCCTCCACAAGTGGCAGAGGGGTGGCTCGCCCAGGTCCAGTGGTTCAAGATTATGTTATTGAGGAGTTTTATGAACCACAGGAGGGGGAGGAGGAATTTGATCAGTGCATTTGTGACTGGAAGGTCTGGACGCCCATTGAACGGGCATTTCTCCAGACAGACCCTTAGAGTCTCCCTCTGTTGTCTGAGTCCCTCTCATTTTGTGTTTTATAAAAGTGGCAGAAACCTCCAGCTCCTTTTAGAGGAGGCTGTGGATGAGCAAGAGGAGCCTGATTTTGTTGAAATGATGGATATTCCAGAGTCTAGAAGGTTGTCTATTCCTTTGCATAAATCATTTAGGAAGCAAACAACAAAGATTTTAAAAATCCTCATTCTGTCCCTCCTGTAGACAAAAAATGGACAGAAGGTATACTTTATCAGGCCCAGATACAGACTTCCTCACTGAGCAGTGTAGTCATGTAGGTGTTGTTCAAGCTGCAGCCTGCATAAGGCTATATTCCCTTGGCATCACATCCCCTGACAAAGATTCCAGGAAGATTGATACCATGGCAAAAAGCATATATGGCAGCTTCTTTGGGACTCAGGCAGGCTAATTACATGGCTTATGTGGCTGATATCAAAAGTCTAGATGGGACACTATTTTGCAGTTAGCCAAGCAGGCCCAGGGTCAGCTGGCTAGTGAGTTGGAACAGGTGGCTGCTGATGGCATTGAGGCCTCTAAAGTTCAATTTCATACTGCTGTTGATGTTAATGATGTTTCTTCTAGGGTCATGGCCACTTCTGTAGCTCTCCGTAGTTGGCATGGCTCAGATGCACTAATTTGTCCCAAGACACTCAGGCAAAGGCTATGGATTTCCTGTAGTAGGTAACTCTCTGTTTGGTGATCAGACAGAAAATTACATGAAAAAAATGGATGAATACAGAACTACCTACAAAAGTGCCCAAGCTAAAGAGAGGCATGCCCCCAAAGGCATGCCCCCAGGGGTAGGGGTAGGCCTTACCACAGGCCCTTTTATCAAGCTCAAGCCTCTTCAGCCTTTGTTCAGAGGGGTTTCTTCAGAGGCAGGGGCAGACGGGGCTCTGGCAGACCGTCCCCTTCTTCCCAGCCAAAAACAGCTGCCAAGCAGGCACCCTGATGGGGTGCCCAGGGCCGAATCTCCTGTACCGGTGGGGGGCAGGTTGGCTTATTTCAGCCAGAACTGGTTGTCCCTAACTTCGGACAAGTGGGTTCTGGAGGTGGTAAGCCAAGGTCTGGTCCTCAGTTTCAAACAGTTCCCAAAGATGAGGGCCAGACATTTCCCACCTAGCTAACTTTGGAAGCCCTTGCTTTGAAACAGAGGTTTTTCTCTGCTGGGATGCAAAGCAGTAGAGAGGGTTCCCTTTGCCATCAGGGCAAGGTCTTTATTCGAGGTATTTCTTACCCCAAAAAGACAGGAGAATGGCTGCCATCTTAGATTTAAGGTCTCTGAACAAGCATCTTCTGAAACCAAAGTTCAAAATGTTAACTCTGGCAATGATTTTGCCCTCCCTGAGAACCAGGAGACTGGCTAGCTTCCTTGGACCTCAAGGACGCCCTATTTTCATTTCTTGATCAGGCCTTCTCACAGAAAGTACCTTCAGGTTCGAACTACCTTCTGGCCACTATCAGTTCAGAGCAATGCCCTTCGACCTTACTCTGCCCCAAGGGTTTTCACAAAATGTCTGGCTGTGATAGTGGCTCATCTGAGAAGGCAAGGGGTGGCTGTTTTCCCTACCTGGACGACTGGCTCATAGTGGGTCAGTCTCCAGATCACGTAAATCTCACTTGTTGGTCACCCAGCAGCTTCTCACCTCTCTGGATCCTGTTGAATCTTCCAAAGTCAGTTCTTCGAACCAGTTCAGGTACTAACTTTCATAGGTGCAGAGTTGAACACAAAGTCTGCCAGGGCATATCTCCCCTCCGAGAGAGTGGACAGACTCATTGCCCTGGCATCTTCCTTCACCATGCGGGTCTCTCGGCCAGCAAGGCACTTCCTGCAACTCTAGGACACATGGCTCGCCCAGCTGTCGTGGCAGGGAGCAAGATTCCAGATGAGAGACATCCAATTCCACCTGAGATCTTTTTGGTCCCAAAGAAGGACCCCTCACCAAATTAGTCCCAGTGGCAAGGTCTCTGATCCTGGCCTTCAGTGGTGGCAGGACCAGAGCAATCTAACTCAAGGGTCCCTTCTTACCATTCCTCACTCCCTCACACTTACCACAGATGCCTCACTCCCTAGGATGGGGGCTCACTTGGGCGACCTTTCCACTCAGGAGGTGGTCTCCTCAGGAATCTCTGCTCCACATCAACCTTCTGGAGCTCAGGGCTGTCCTCTTAGCTCTCCAGGCCTTTTCAGCTTCTGTCCAGAACAAGGTAGTTCAAGTCAGGACAGACAATACCACAACAATGTGGTACATCAACAAGCAAGGGCACTCGGTCTTCTGCCTTGTGCACGAGCAATGAAGCTCTGGTCTCTGGCTTACTCCTGAATACCTCCTGATAGCAGTTCACCTTCCAGGGAAGGACAATGTCCTAGCGGATGCCCTCAGCAGGATTTCTCAGGGCCACCACGAATGGGCCTGAACCCTCTAGTGCTGGGGTTAGTCTTTGCCAGATGGGGCACCCCTCAGATAGATCTTTTCGCAGCCCCAGACAACCACCAACTTCCTCTGTTTTGTTGCAGACCCAGTGTTGGGATCAGTCCCACTGGACGCTCTCCAGTTGGATTGGGAGGGAAATATCTATATGCCTCCCTCCCTTCCTCTCCTTTTCAGGGTACTAGTGAGGATCAGAACTCAGTCCTGCAAGGTGATTCTGATTGCTCCAGATTGGGCCAGATAGCCCTGGTACCCTCCTTCTGTCCCTGATTGTCCACCCTCCCTGAGCTTGCCCAGGACCCACGACCTGTTGACCTGTGCACAGGGAGAGTGTGGTATCCGAACCTCAGTTCCTCCACCTCAAGGCTTGGTTCTTGAGGAGCTAGAATTCACTGATCTACACCTCTCTCAAGGTGTCTTGGATATTTTGAAGGCGGCCAGGAGGCCTTCTACTAGGCCACCTATAATTCTAAGTGGAAGAGGTTTTCATTTGGTGCTCTGGGAAGCAAATCTCCCCAGAATCTGCTGATTTGACTGTTTTATTGGACTATCTGGTCCACTTAAATTTTCTAGGCCTTAAGCCAGCTACCTTAAGGGTTCATCTGGCAGCAGTCTCCGCTTATGTGTCAGCAGGTAAACCTGCTTCCATCTCTTCTCACCCTGTAATTTCCAAGTTTTTTAAGGGGTTACTTCACACTAACCCTCCTTTTCGGGAACCAGCTCCTGCTTGGGACCTGAATGTTTGCATTGCTCAGCTAATGCAACCCCCCTTTGAGCCCCTGTCTTTGGCAGACCTCAAGTTTTTAACTTGGAAGACTGTTTTTCTAGTGGCCATCACTTCTGCTAGACGTATAAGTGAGATGCAAGCCTTGTCAGTGGAAGAAGATTTCATTTCTTTTCATAGGGACAAGGTAGTCCTTAGGACTAATAGAAGGTTTTTACCAAAGGTGGTCTCGGATTTTCATCTCAACCAATCCATCTCTCTCCCAGTATTTTTCACTGAGCATTCCTCTTCAGGGGAGAGGAGATTGCACAGTCTGGACGTCAAAAGAGCTCTAAGCTACTATTTGGAACGCACCAAGGGTCATAGGTTTGAATCCCTCCAGCTCTTCCTTACCTATGGGGAAGTCGGCAAAGGGAGACCTGCCACTAAGAGGACAATTGCAAGGTGGATTGTCTCTTGTATCCAATTCTGTTACCAAAAACTGGGTAAAGAGCCCCCCTCAGGATTGAGGGCTCATTCTACCAGAGGTACAGCTGCATCTCTAGCGGCTGCTAGAGATATTCCCATTTTGGAGATCTGTCAAGCTGCTACCTGGAAAACAGTTCACACCTTTACCAAACATTACTCCTTGGATGTTCAATCCAGGAGGGATGCCCGTTTTGGCACAGCTGTGCTTGAGCCTATTTCCCAAGTAGGTTCTGACCCTCCTCCATGGAGGTACTGCTGTGTAATCTGCTATAGTCCTAATCACAGCAAGACTTCATGGTGTTTGAAGAAAAATTACTCACCTCAGTAATTGCTTTTCTTCTCATGGAGTCTTGCTGTGATTAGGACAACCCTCCCTCCTACCCAGCTCAGAACTCCTCCTTGGGTATGGGGTTGGCAAATTAGTGCAAGCACTGTGTCATGCCTTTTTCTTGCTTATTGGGTTTAGGAACTAGGTAATTCTGTTGTTCGTTGAGTGGTAGGTGGCCCCTCCTAGACTTGAGTCTTTTGGGAAGAGGGGTCTGTTAATGCTTCTTTTCAGTAATGCTAACAATATTTAATAATTTTGTTGCTATTCTGTGATTGTTGTGTGTTTTTGTAGTTCTACTACTGGTAGGTAGCCAATGGCTAGTGTAGGTTTTTCCACACAGACTTGCTATATTAGTTTAGCTTCGTAGAATCTGGCAGTTTGACTTCAAACTGCACAGATAGAGCTTTGAACAGCGCCCTCGCGCTGCGGAACTCCAGACTTCTCTGGAGTTAACCCTTTCCTCTCCGGGGCAGTTCAGAGGCTGAGGCTGACTGCTATAGTCCTAATACAGCAAGACTCCATGAGAAGAAAAGCAATTACTGAGGTGAGTAATTTTTTCTTCTGTATGCTGTCAAAAAAGTGTTGCTTCACAAAACCAAAAATTTCTTGATCTGTTTCACTGAGGGGCTGATCCAGATGGGCTGTTATTCTCCTAATTATGTCAGCCATGACTGTAAGCTTGAAGTAGAAATCTCACTGAAGGGCATAGCTGGAAAAATAAAAAAAGACTACATGGATTACAAGATTATACACTGCAATTTACACATACAACCCTACTGTTTATGTTAGTTTAGATAACTAACCAAATTAATCTAGGTTTTTATTTTTTATGCCCTCTAGCAGCTGGTGCTGCACCCATTCTCCCCTGCTTCAGTGCTTTCCTCCCTCGATCCGCTGAAAGGCTCCCCCCAGGCATATTATACCCTCTCCTGAGTGCAGGTCAGTGGAAGCGTTTTTTGAAGGAGCGACTGCAACTGGAAAGAAGGGCCCAAGCATGCCAGGATCATCCATTATGCACCAAGCTTTTTGCAGCTCTGAACCCCTCCACTGGGATGCTGGCATACACAAAGCCCCAAATAACGTGCACACCAAGTGTGCACTGTGCGAAGCCCAGACGACTGCTGCAGAGGATGGGCCAGTCCTTGCAGTGTTCTAACCAAATGGCAAAAGACAACCCAGGAACAGGTGTTACAGCAATTAGTAATATAGATTTATTACTGCCCAAATAATAGACATATACAGCTTACCCAAGGCCGAGGCGCTTGGAAGACCTTTTATTTATCTACCCAGGAGAACAATGAGACTCAGGGTGGAAAACAATTACACACTATTATATATGGGAGATAAGGCTGCTTGTTACTGTCGGCCCAGTGGCTCTGAGGGTTGAGGCGCTGGACGCCACACTTCATGCCATGCCGGCGACCCGGGTTCGGGAACATTCTCGGGTCATCAGGAATTGGCAGGGTTAGGGGAGGCTTGAGTGTCCACAGACTGCTCTCCTCTCCTCTCCTGGGAAGGGAGAGCTCATGTTGGCCACTGTAGGAGTGATCCCTAGCGGTCGCTGGAGGTCCAAGGCAATGGAGACAGCATTAGGGGGTATGGGAGATACGACGGATGTCCTGTGGGTGGGTGCGAGAGCAGGCCGATCTCGTGCTGGACATCACTGCACGTCCGATCTCCCAGGGCAAACCAAGAAAAGGGAAAAGAGCTGGCACCCAGGTAGGCGAAGGCCAGCTCTCCGCTCCCAGCCACGTTCAACACTGGCACATCCCCTACCTCCCGCCCTCCAGACTGCAGCTTGGACCCTACAGATAAAGCACCAGAGGAGTTGGCGGCCCTTACCCCGAGGGTTCAGATCCGGGGAGGCTTTCAGCCTGGAGAAGATGGAGGAGTATTCAGAGATAGTGCATTGGAGGGCCTCAGGCTGAACAGGATACTGGGGTGAGTGAGCACAGCTGGAGAAAAGACCTAAGGAACCAGTGTGGGAGATAAGAAAAAATTACTCACCTTAGCAATTGTGTTTCTTCTAATGGAGTCTTGCTGTATTCTGACAAACTGCAGTTAGCTCCAGCCTTTAAACTGCCCCGGAGAACACAGGGTTACATTTCTATGTAGTGCATAGAACGTTAAGCTCGAGCTCGGTTGAGGTCTCTGTCTGCAGCCCTTTGAAACCCAACCGTCAGATTCTTACGAGCACAAACTCACTAACTATACTATGTGGAAATTGTAAAATTTTAAACTAGCCAACTGGCAACAAAGAGTTTTAAATTCCCAAGGAAGACTCAAGTCAGGAAACCCACAATCAAAACCAATCCAAAATAAGGATAACAATACAACAAAACACCCAAATAAAAAAGGAGGGTGTGCAAGAAGCACCTCTGGGGTGCAGCGCTGCACCTGCCCACCCACTTCCCAAAAACCAGGTTCTGAGAGGGAAGGGGGGAGTCAGAATACAGCAAGACTCCATTAGAAGAAACAACACTACTAAGGTGAGTATTTTTTTCTTCAAACAACATGAAGTCTTGCTGTATTCTGACTACTGCAGACTACCAAGCAGTATCTCCATGGAGGAGGGACAGAACCTACTTTGGGAATAGGCTCTGAAGTACTGCTGTGCCAAACCGAGCATCACTCCTAGCCTGGCTATCCAGAGAGTAATGCTTGGTGAATGTATGGACTGTTTTCCAGGTGGCTGCTTGACAAATTTCAAAGATAGGAATATCCCTGGCAGCAGCCAGGGAAGCAGCTGTACCTCTAGTAGAGTGAGCCTTCAGGCCTGAGGGTGGAGTTCTACCCAGTTTTTCACAGCAGAATTGTATACAAGACACAATCCACCTGGCAATAGATCTCTTAGTGGCAGGTTTGCCCTTACCAACCTCTCCATATGTGAGGAACAACTGGAGGGAGTCAAACCTGTGACCCTAGGTGCGCTCTATGTAGTAGCTGAGGGCCCTTTTAACATCCAAGCTGTGCAGCTTCCTTTCTCCAGAGGAGGAATGGTCCGTGACGAAAACAGGGAGAGACATAGACTGGTTAAGGTGGAAATCTGAAACCATCTTAGGCAAAAACTTCCTGTTAGTTCTTAGGATCACTTTATCTCTATGGAAAGAGATTAAATCAGGCTCCACTGACAGGGCTTGCAATTCACCGATACGCCTGGCAGAGGTAATGGCTACCAAAAACACAGTTTTCCAAGACAAGTACTTAAGCTGTGCACAGGACAAAGGCTCAAAGGGTGGTTGCAAAAGCTGAGCAATACAAACGTTAAGGTCCCAAGCAGGAGCAGGGTTCCTAAAAGGGGGATTGGTGTGCAGCAATCCCTTGAAGAACTTACAAAACACAGGATGGGCTGACAGAGGAGAGGGCTTGCCTACTGACAAGAAGGCAGAAACAGCTGCCAAATGCACTTTAAGTGTAGCTGGCCTAAGGCCTAGGCCATTAAGATTGAACATATAGTCCAGAACTGTAGGCAACCTAGGAGATTCTGGAGAAATATCCTTATTAGCGCATCAAATAGTGAACCTTTTCCATTTGGAGTTGTAAGTCTTTCTGGTGGAAGGCTTTCGAGAAGCATCAAGGATATCTACAACCCCCTTGAGAAAGCTGCAGATCAGCAAACTCTAACTCTTCAAGAGCCATGCCTTGAGATTGAGAGACATGAGGTTCAGGTATCAAATCCTCCCCTGAGAGGATGTCAACAGGCTGTAATTCCTGGGAAGAGACAGGGGGAGGAGGACTGCTAAGGACAGCAACAGGGGGTACCAGGGCTGTCTGGCCCAGTCTGGAGCAATCAGAATCACTTTGCATGGCTGTGACCTTATCTTGACTAACACCTTGAACAGGAGAGGGAAGGGAGGAAAAGCATACAGAAATTTCCCTTCCCAATTCAGAATCAGAACATCCAGGAGGACTGAGCCCAAGACTGGGGGTCTGCAACAAAAGAGAGGAAGTTGGTGATTGTCTGGGGTGGCAAAAAGATCCATCTGTGGAGTGCCCCATCTCGAGAAAATCACTTTCAAAACTAGGGGATCTAGGGTCCATTCGTGATGGCCCAGGGATATCCTGCTCAGAGCATCTGCTAGGACATTATCCTTCCCTGGGAGGTGAACTGCTATCAGAGAGGTTTGCAGGGAATAGGCCAGGGACCACAGCATAATTGCTTCTGTGCATAAGGCCGTTAGACCAAGTGCCTCCTTGCTTGTTGATGTACCACATTATGGTGGTATTGTCTGTTCTGATCTGGACCACCTTGTTCTGTACAGATTTGGAAAAGACTTGCAGTGCCAGAAACACCGCTCTGAGTTCCAAGAGACTGATGTGAAGCAGAGATTCCCGAGGTGACCACAGCCCTTGGGTGGTAAGATCCCCCAGGTGGGCTCCCGAGCCCAGCAGGGAGGCATCTGTGGTGAGTATCACTGAATGAGACAGAGTAACAAAAGGAACTCCTTGTCTCAGATTGTCCTGATCCTACCACCATTGCAAAGCCTGGATCAGGGTTCGAGTTACTGGGACTAGTTTGGTATGGGAATCCTTTCTTTGGGACCAGAAGGCTCTTAAGTGGAACTGAATGTCCCTCATCTGAAATCTTGCTCCCTGGACCACTGCTGTAGAGGCTGCCATGTGGCTCAGAAGCTGCAGGAAATGCCTTGCTGGTCGAGACACCTGAAGGGTGAATGAAGAGGCCAGTTCCATAAGTGTCCTTGCCCTGTCCAGGGCAAGGAAGGCTCTAGCCCTTATTGTATCCAGCTCTGCCCCTATGAAGGTGAGGAGCTGTAATGGCTCAAGAACTGACTTTGGAAGGTTGAGGAGGAATCCTAAGGAAGTGAGCACTTGCTGAGTTATTTGCAGATGTGACTTGACTTGGTCTGGAGACTGACCCACTATGAGCCAGTCGTCCAAGTATGGAAAGATGGAGATCTTTTTTCTCCTTAGGAAAGCAACTAAACTGCCAGGCACTTTGTGAACATCCTTGGGGCTGATGTTAAGGCCAAAGGGCATTGCTCTGAATTGATAGTGACCTGAGGGCAACTTGAACCTGAGGTACTTTCTGTGGGAGCACCTGATGGGAATGTGAAAATAGGCATCTTTGAGGTCCAGAGAGGCTAGCCAGTCCCCTGGCCTTAGAGAGGGTTGAATTATTCCCAGAGTCACCATTTTGAACTTTGGTTTTAAAAGGTGCTTGTTCAGATTATCTTAGGTCCAGGATGGGCCGCCATTCTCCTGTCTTTTGGGGGGTTAGGAAGTACCTGGAGTACAATCCTTTGCCCTTGTGAAGGGGAGGAAACCTCTTTATGGCTCTGAGAGCCAGGAGGGAAGAAACTTCTACCTCTAGGGCAAGGGTCTCTGATGGATCTGCAGGTGGAAAGGATCTGGTTCTCATCTTGGGACATTTTTTGAAGCTGAGAACCAGTCCCTGGCTTACTACTTCCAGGACCCACTTGTCTGATGTCAGAGACTTCCAGTCCTGGACAAAGTAAGCCAGCCTGCCCCCTATAGGTACTGGAGAATCGGCCAGGGCAGACCCATCAGAGTGTCTGCTTGGCAGGGGCTTTAGGCTGAGGGGTGGAAGCAGGCCTGCTCATTCCCTGTCTGCCTCTCCCTCTGAAGAACCCCCTCTGAGCATAAGAAGAAGAGGAGGCCTGGGCTTGGTAAAAAGGCCTTGGAAATGGTTTGCCCCTGCCCCTGGTCTGCTGCCTTTGAGGAGTGGCTTGCCTTTCTTTGGCCTGAGCACTCCTGTAGGTGGTCCTGTACTCGTCCATCTTTTTCATGTAGTTCTCTGTCTGCTCCTCAAACAGAGAATTACCAATAACAGGGAAATCCATGGCCTTAGCCTGGGTATCCTGTGATAGGCTACTACATCTGAGCCAAGCCATCCTCCGAAGGGCCACAGATGCAGCCATGACTCTAGACGAAACATCACTGGAGTCCATAGCAGCATGAAACTGCACCTTGGATGTCTCAATCTCATCTGCAGCCACCTGCTCCAACTCCTTGGCAAGTTGGTCTGGGGTCTGTTTAGCCAGAGCCAGCACAGTGTCCCATCTGGACTTCTGGTATCTAGCTGTGTAGGCCATATAGTTAGCCTGCCTGAGTCCCAAAGATGCTGCCATGTACTGCTTCTTTGCCATGGCATCAATCCTCCTGGAGTCCTTATCTGGGGGGTGTGATGCCAAGGGGATATTTGCCTTATCACAGGCAGCATCCTGCACTACCCCAACATGGCTGCATTCCTGAGAAAGGAACTCCGTGTCCGAGCCTGAAAGGGTGTACCTCTTGTCCATTCGTCTGTTCACAGGAAGTATGGAGTTAGGAGTCTTAAGAATTTTGTCTGTTTCCCATAAGATTTACGGAGGGGAATAGACAGTTTCCTGGACTCTGGGATGCCCATCATTTCAACAAAATCAGGCTCCTCCTGATCCTCTACTGCTTCTTCCATTGGAAGCTGGAGGGTTTCAGCCACTTTTTTGTAAAACATAAAGTGGGACGGGGACTCAGAAAGCCTAGGAGGAGAAACACCTGAAGGTCTGTCTGGGGAGATGTCCGGGTCAATAGGCACATCCAGACTTTCATAATCACCATCATCATCCTCATACTCTCCTTCCTCCGGTTCATAAAATTCTTCTGAAGTGTAATCCGGAACCAGGAGAACCGACCCAACCGAGCCCCTGCCAGATGGTGCCGGTTCGGGCAGAACTGGTTAGCGATTGATCATTCGTACGCTTTGCTGCTATCTCATCAGCAGTCGAGTATGAATTTCTGGATCCGAACTGACGATTTATCTTTCTCTTCCTTTTAACGGAACCGACTCCTCAGAATCGGCTCTTTGCCAAGAAGTATCGACCTGGTCAGAGGGCACTCCTTCTGGTTCGGTCAGAACAGAACCGGGCTGGCCATCCGAGTCAGCAGACTTCTCGGCCTCCCTTTACCTCAGTCTACCTACTCTCTTATCCAGGGTAGCTTTGGGAAAATTCTTACAAATTTGGCAGTCTGAATCGAGGTGGTCAAACCCCAGACAATAAACACAGGTGGTGTGGGGATCAGCCTTAGCAAAGGCTTCCCCACACACACTGCAGTGTTGAAACCCAGTGGGCCCGTTTTTTTTCTTGGGTTTCTCAGACATGGCCAATCCTATCCAAAACTTACCCTTTTTTCGGCAATCTGCCAGGCAAGACTCCCCTATCGGTTCCTGACCGTGTTACGGGTCTTGAAAAAAAACATAATAAAATCCGTTTTTTTTAGAACCAATATGGACCAGTTACCACACTCTAAGTAAATTCTCAAACTTTTTAAAACTAAACTGATCGGTTCAGCCGAACCGATCCGAAATTTACAAGTTCCACACAGAAACTATATGTAAAACCTATCTAGTACTCACGGTACCACAGACAGAGACTTAAAACGACAGATTCAGTAGCAGAAATTTGGTAGAAACCGAGCGTAAAACAACACTTTAACTGACTTTTTTGAACCGAGCAAAGGAGAAATCTCCAGAGCGACTGTTCAGTGAGGCGGAGTAAAGAATCTGACAGTTGGAGTTTAAACAACAACAGACAGGGGCTTCAACCGAGCTCACGGTGAACATTCCATGCTGGCCATGGAAAGTTTAACTCTTTGTTCTCTGGGGCAGTTGAAAGGCAGGACCTAACTGCAATAGTCAGAATACAGCAAGACTTCATGTTGTCTGAATTTGGTCTTTGGAGAATTTTTTGTGTCCGTTTCCCCAAGAGATTTATGGAGGGGACTAGATAGTCTTTTGGACTCTGGAATATCATTTCTACAAAATAAGGCTCCTCTTGTTCCTCAACAGCTTCAACCAGAGGGAGCTGGAGGGTCTCTGCCACTTTTTTGTAAAACAAACAGTAGGATGGGGACTCAGAAAGCCTGAGAGGGGAAACATTAGAAGGCCTGTCTGGGGAGATGTCCAGTTCAATGGGCTCATCCAGACCTTCCATACCATCATCATCACGTACCCTTCTTCCCCTTCCAAATCCAGTTCATAATACTCATCCAGACAATATTCCAGAACTGGGGGAACTAACCGAACCGAATGCCTACCGAAAGGTGCCGGATCGGATGGAACCGGATGGAGCAATTCTACAATGCTCATTGCCCTGGCTATCTCTTCAGCGGTTGGATATTGAGGTTCTGGATCCGAACCGACCAATTTTCCCTTTTTCTTTGACGGAACCGACCCCATAGGATCGGCTCTCCTTTTGCCTGAGGGAGTATCACCTAGGTCAGTGGGCACTCCATCAGGTTCGGCAGGAACCGAACCAGGCTGGCCATCTGGATTAGCAGACTTCTCTGCCTCCTTTCCCCGAAGCCTAACCAATCTCTTATCCAGGGTGGCCTTCAGAAAATTCTTCCAGATTTGGCAGTCTGAATCGAGGTGGTCAAATCCCAGACAATAAACACAGGTGGTGTGAGGGTCTGCCTTAGCAAAGGCATCCCCACACTCACTACAGTGTTGAAACCCAGTGGGCTAGTTTTTTTTCTTGGGGTTCTCAGACATGACCAGGCTAACAACTTACCCTTTACAGCTTAAAAGCCAGTTAAAGCCCCCCTATCAGTTACCAACCGTGTTACGGGTCGTGGAACAAAAAGTTTAAAATTCCAGTTTTTTGAAACCGATAGGAACCGGTACCTCACACTAAAAAATTAAGAAATAAAACAAACTTAACACAATCGTTTCCAAACTGGACTGATCAACAAGATTTTACAATTTCCACAGAAATTACACAAATAAAACTAAGTCCACTACCTACAACACTTACTGTACCGTAGACAGGGATTTGAAGCCTAAAGAAATAAGTGAAAAAATGGTATTTAAACCGACTGACTTTACCAAACTAAGCAAGTGAAGGAGCAATCTCCGGAGCGACTGTTCACTTAGGCGGAGTAAAGAAGAAAAAATGACTCACCTTAGTAATGCTGTTTCTTCTAATGGAGTCTTGCTGTATTCTGACTATTGCAGTTAGGTCCTGCCTTTCAACTGCCCCAGAGAACAAAGAGTTAACTTTCCATGGCCAGCATGGAACGTTCAGCGAGAGCTCGGTTGAAGCCCGTCTGCTGTTGTTTAAACTCCAACCGTCAGATCTTTACGAGCAATACTCACTAAAAGTTCTGTGTGGAAACTGTAAAACTCACACTAGCCAACTGGCAACTAAATTTGTTAAAAAGGGTTTTTTGGTTTCAAAGCAAAGACTCAAGTCAGGAAACCCAAACAACAAAACACAACACACACCCAATGTAAAGGAGGGTGAAAAAGGGGCACCTCTAGGGTGCCAACACTACTCCTGCCCACCCACATCCCAAAAACCAGGTTCTGAGAGAGGAGGTGGGGGGGGGTCAGAATACAGCAAGACTCCATTAGAAGAAACAACATTACTAAGGTGAGTAATTTTTTCTTCAAACAACATGAAGTCTTGCTGTATTCTGACTATTGCAGACTACCAAGCAGTACCTCCATGGAGGAGGGATATAACCTACTTTGGGAATAGGCTCTGAAGTACTGCTGTGCCAAACCGAGCATCACTCCTAGCCTGGATATCCAGAGAGTAATGCTTGGTGAATGTATGGACTATTTTCCAGGTGGCTGCTTGACAAATTTCTAAGATAGGAATATCCCTGGCAGCAGCCAGGGAAGCAGCTGTACCTCTAGTAGAGTGAGCCCTCAGACCTGAGGGTGGGATCCTACCTAATTTTTCATATCTGAATTGTATCCAAGAGACAATCCACCTGGCAATAGATCTCTTAGTGGCAGGTTTTCCCTTACCAACCTCACCATAAGTGAGGAACAATTGGAAGGAGTCAAACCTGTGACCCTTGGTGTGCTCTATGTAGTAGCTAAGGGTCCTTTTCACATCCAGGCTGTGTAGCCTCCTCTCCCCAGAGGAGGAATGGTCAGTGAAGAAAACAGGAAGAGACATAGACTGATTAAGGTGGAAATCTGAAACCACCTCAGGCAAAAACTTCCTATTAGTCCTGAGGACCACCTTATCTCTATGGAAAGAGATAAAATCAGGCTCCACTGACAGGGCCTGTAACTCACTTATGCGTCTTGCAGAAGTAATGGCTACCAAGAACACAGTTTTCCAAGTCAAGTACTTAAGCTCTGCTGAGGATAAAGGCTCAAAAGGGGGTTGCATAAGCTGAGCAATGCAAACATTAAGGTCCCAAGCAGGGGCAGGATCCCTGAAGGGCGGATTGGTATGCCGCAATCCCTTGAAGAATTTACAGAATACAGGATGAGTTGAAAGGGAAGAGTGCTTGCCTGCTGACAAGAAGGCAGAGACAGCTGCCAGATGCACTCTAAGTGTAGCTGGTCTGAGTCCCAAGCTATTGAGATGAACCATATAGTCCAGGACTGTAGGCAACCCAGCAGACTCTGGAGAAATATGCTTCCCACAGCACCAAACAGTAAACCTTTTCCATTTGGAGTTTTAAGTATTTCTGGTGGAAGGCTTTTGAGAAGCCTTTAGAATATCCAGAACACCTTGAGAGAGAAGCAAATCAGCAAACTCTAACTCTTCAAGATCCAGGCCTTGAGATTGAGAGATCTGAGATTCGGATACCAAACCCTGCCCTGAGAACATGTTAACAGGTTGTAATTCCTGGGAAGAGACAGGGGAAGGTGGACTGCTAAGGACAGCAAGAGAGGATACCAGGGCTGTCTGGCCCAATCTGGAGCAATCAGAATCACTTTGCAGGGTTGAGACCTGATTTTGACTAGTACCTTGAACAGGAGAGGGAAGGGGGGGAAGCATACAGGAATTTCCCTTCTCAATTGAGAACTAGAGCATCCAGGGGGACTGAGCCCAACACTGGGGGTCTGCAGCAAAAAAAGGAAGTTGGTGATTGTCTGGGGCTGCATAAAGACCTATCTCAGTGATCTCCATTCATTAAAACCGAGAGGCGGGCCGCCATGCTATCTTAAATGGCCTCCTCTCATCTTGTATAGCCGCCACTCTTTCAGTCTGCTTTTTACAGTGGTAAAGTGTGCTGTGTGTTTCTTTAAATTTTTGTACTCGCGCTAGGAGCTCTCACCCAAGTAGGAGACGAGGCACGTTCACAGGGATCCAGGCAGCGTTCTCGTGCACTTCCGTAGTCACGCATACGCAAAAGGAAGAGGAGCTGCTTGCAAAACAGCATGACGGAGCATTCCTTAACTCACACAACTGCAGTTTGGGCAGAGCCAGTCAGGGATCACGGGGTAATTCTTTTGCTGGTCAGCAGACTCCTCAGCGCCAAATCATGTAACCAATCCAGGAGGCAGCAAGCGGAGTGACAGCCGAGGAGCGCTATAGTGGAGCAGCTACAACACTTTGGGGCAAGTCCTAGTAAAGTAGGCTGCTGCCACTGGAGGGCTTTTTATCATTGCGCTTGTATCTTCCATTGGATTCAGATCTCTGTACTAATCGGGGCTCTTGCTACGTTTATTTCAGCAGGCAGCTGCTACTCTAACATAAAAAAAAAGAAAAAAACATAAACCATTATTGCAGTTGATGAAAATACTGAGCATTGAACCATAGCTTTAATTTATTATTTGAAGTGGGCTGAGTGAGGATTGGAGAGGAGGGAGTCGAGAGATCATCGTGTGGTCTCCCACAGTGGACCCTGAAGCAGCAGCTTTCACTGATCTGCATAAAAAATAAGATTTTTCTTGCAGTGAAAGAAGATAGACTCTGTCACAATCTCTGCTGATCTCTTCAGTGTAGAGAAGTCGGCTAGTTGTTTTTAAAGACAGCTGAGCAGGCAGCTTAAAGTAAAAACATCTGAATTGAATCGAATGATCCTTGTCAGCCATATTTAGTTTATTGCAGTGGACCATACAAGCAGCTTTCTACTGTGAAGGGAAAAGAAAATAAATGTTTACTGGCAGTAAGAAAAAAAAAACACAGTCTGCACAGAAGTTCATAGTTGACCTGGTGTACAGTCAGTTCTGTTTGAGAGAAGACACTTGGAGAGACAGGACTTTAGCCTGAGCTGTTTACCCCCTCCAAAAATTAAAAATAAACATCCAGACCACCAGGGATTACTATTGTAGCCAGTGCACAACAGATTTATTTAACTTTGTCCTCAATTTGCCCAAGGTTTTGAGTCAGAACCTTCCTATTTAAACTTGTATTTGCCCTCCAAAAACTAATAAGAATTTAATTTGTGTGAGGAAAAAATAATCAGGGCACAAAGCGGTGCAACCAGTGGTCCATTCAGCCCATTTCTGCCAGTCACTCTATGTAGTAGATTAATTTCTGTCTCACTTGTGTACTAACAAACCACTGTCGTATAAGAAAAATCTTTGTGTGTCCCTCTCCTGCCAGTCTTGTGCATTCTGTTGGTCGTCAGTGTATGATACTTGTTTAATACTAGATTATTAAAAGAAAAAATCTTTGTGTGAGAAAACAAAATCAGGCCTCTGAACGGTGCCTCCAGTGTGTCTGCCAGTCCCTGTCCTGCCAGTCTTGTGCATAATTGCTTCATCAATATGTGTGGTCACTTTCTAAGTCAGTAGTAAAGTGAAAAAAATATTTGTGTGAGAAAAAAAAAATGTGGGTCTCCTTAACTGTACCACCAGGGGGTCTACAGTCTCTGTCCCACCAGTCAGGTTGTGCAGTCTTGCTTCGTCAGTGGTCACTTGTTCTGAACCCTGATTCAGGGAATAAAAAAATATTTGTGTGAGAAAAAAATTCTGGTTTCCTTAACTGTGCCACCAGGGGGTCTATCCCACTAGTCAGGTTGTGCAGTCTTGCTTCGTCAGTGGTCACTTGTTCTGAACCCTGATTCAGGGAGCAAAAAAATATTTGTGTGAGAAAAAATATTTGGGGCTCAACCAGCATTACCAAGTTCTCGTCCTGTATTGACAAATAAACACACGACAACACTTAGGAAAAAAAAAAGCTTTATTGTACACAATGCAGAAACTAACCAACTTTGGTTTCAAATTAACTCAAAAACGGAAACATCCTGATCAAGATGACAATTGTGAGTCGATGATTGGGACAATGCCAGTTGGTCCAGTTAATATCGATGTCATTGTCCAAAAAACTCCTTGCACTTCCTCCTGTAATACAGAAAAAAACACCTCTAAGCATAGAGCAACAGGATTTTATACTGGCTGGCTTAACAAATACTGTTGGTTACGCTACAAAGAAAATGATGGCATGTTTTGTGCATTTGCATAAAACATAAACAGATGCCCAAATCAGGAACAGTTTGGGTACTCAGTGGGTGTAAGACATTCAGAGAAGATGCTGTAAAAGGCATCAGAACAGTTCAGTTCATGTTGTTGCTTCTGAACTGGAAGCAACTGCAAATTTCAGCTTCAAAGGTGGAATAGGCGGAGCAATGCAGCAGGCCCTGACCCTGGAACAAGCTTTTGTGGCATCCCTTCGTTGCATGTACTGGCTAATGAAAATGAGCTGCCTCACAAACAAAATATGGCTCACTGCTGGATCTCGCCAAATCATTGGATACAAATACCTAGACAATATATATATTGCTGATGCTGTTAAATATCGTTCTGATCGAACTGTCAGAGAAATGGTTCTCTTTCTCTGGGTGAGGTGGTCAGGAGATCAGTTCTTGCAGATTTGAAGGCTGCCAAATTTTTTTCATATTTAGTGGACGAAACAACTGATATTGCTGTTATGAAGCAGCTCATTTTGTATGGAATGTACTGCAAAGAAGGGAAACCCAGAGTTTCTTTCCTGGGACTTGAGGAATTAATTGATGGAAAGGCAGACACAATTATAAAAATGCTGGAGTTCTCTGATAACAATCAAATCTAAGTTGATCACCTTGCAGGGTTAGGCAGTGATGGAGCAGCCGTTATGCTGGGCAGGCAAAACGGGTGGCTAAAAAGCTGAAAGAAGTCAGCCCAATTCTTGTTGAAAATCACTGTATGGCTCACCGGGAGGCCTTGGCTGAAAGACAGCAGCAAATGAAATGAATGCCACTAAAGTTTAATCAAACACTAGATCACTTATACAGATATTATGAAAACTCTGTTGTTTGCATGGCTGCCCTGAAAAGAAATTCAGCAGGCAATGGAAAACCCTGTTTTTAAAGCCTAAACAGGCAAAAGCAGTTAGGTGGTTGTCCCATGATGCAGCATGTGACACACTAAGGAAGATTTTCCCATCCGTTGTTACGTCCTTGCATAGAGAGGCCTCTGAAAGGCATGATCCCCAAGCTGTGTGCCTAGTAAAAATGGTGGAAAACTGGGGCCTGGATATTCAAACTGCGCTCAAA